>CM049307.1:10581578-12981578 GCA_026874595.1 Sipunculus nudus | reverse complement strand
TTGCTTCCTGGTCTACTAATCATACAGATAAATATGATAAGTGTATTACTGATATTGACAGTTAACAGATATGGTTAAGATAAATTATATTGATATCTTTGTAATTGTTCTTATTCTTGCTTACCTTTTTAAGACTTTAAAGAACCAGTTGTAGATTATTCCTGTGTGAATACCATAGAATATTCATTTTAACAATTAAACTGTAAATTCACGGAAGCCGCTTTACATTTCAGAATACAGACACCTACAAGACACAAGGGGCCGTCTTAATAACAATATTAATGAGCAGAAACAATTAAATGATGCTGCCTTGCATGCCGACATGGATCACAAATCTCGACAGATAGATCAGAAAGTACAGGTAGTACTGGTTCCACTAAAACCAAGAACATTTAAACAGATGAGTTAACTGGATGTATGTAGAAGTGTCGTCTGTTTCATATGAATGTTGTTGCAACACTTTTACCTTTACCAGCCAAATCAGTAAACTAGTGTTTTATCAATATCATGAAGCTCATGCATCAGTGATTAACTGATGAATGATATATACATAGCTGATAATTACCCTATGTGTGTTGTGTCACTCTATATATGTCACTCACTATATTATAAATGTTTTTACATAAGAATGATATGTGCACTGACACTTTACCAAAATTAAAATGCATTATCTACTCAGCAGTAAAAAAGTGATTTACAAGATGATTTAATTTTATATAGATGAATCATTAATCTTTTTTATAATGGTATATCAATTATCTTTGTCCAGGCACATAACTTTAGGAAAAAAGTAGCAGCACAGTCTGTCTGGAGGGAGAAGAAAGAAAAGACAGAACAGCACGAGCAGCAGTACACAGAAAAATTCCAGCGTCGCTTCCAGGAACAGAAACGGAGAGAACATGAGGATCATCTCAGGCATTTCCAGGTCTGTGTCAATTTCAGTGACTTACAAGTTCTGTGGTCAAAATTAAGTACTTAGCGAACACCCTACAATTCATGGTAATGCACAATCAGTGGTGTGGTCATTCAAGTGTGTTATTCCGGCCTCCTCCCAGCAGCTACAAGTCCAGTCACCACCAAATCTAATACTTATAAAAGGAATTTGGTTCACGTATGTTCGCAGTGTTCTCTATAACCGCGTTGTGTACAATATTGTGCCATACATCATTTTAAAGGTTATTATCCCCGCAGTGACATAGGCGATATGAAAATAAATAATTTTTAATATACATATAATTTTGATTGATTTTTCCGTTTTTTTACCGAGCACAGCCGAACTGCCTTCGGCAATCACCATAATGCGTGCATTGTGGTCACTTAACCTCTAACACTAAGGACTATTGTTCATATGAATAACGCTTGCTTTCAATGAGGGATTTGACCCACATGCGTGGTCCGTAAAAGAGAAAAACACATGATTCTCGCTTTATGAAATGGAGAGTTCAACCTAGAAGGATTAATAACAAAACCTAATTCAAGGTCCCAGTTTCAGGAACAGGACTGGGGTGGTGTCGGGGGTTTCAGACCACAAAATTTGTCTGATATGATGAAAAAAAGGTTGCGGTGGCTGAAAATGGGATACGGACCCACTGCACGGAGTCCTGCTGGGTCCGCTTCTTCTACTTACGATGTATGCACGATGTATTTCTGTTTCCTTCTTCAGGAACAGTTTCCTTTCAACGTACATTTAATTAATCTTTCATGTGTTCCTCACATCAACCTATTCTTTATACGACCAATGATAGAAACCAGTCAAATATCAACGAAACACTGTATGCCTCCGCGTCTCATTCCGGTTCGCAATGTATAAACATCATCACTGACCAGGTCTTCAATGTAAACATACCGGGATATGATTTTTGCAACGAGCACAGCGCCACAAAATTACAGTAACAATTATTTTTACATATCGTATTCCGAGAGTATCCCACTAAAAATCTATATTTTCTTTTAACTTTGATAATAAAAATTGAGCCAACCTTCAATAACTCAGTAAATATATCTCCCAAACCGCGGTAAAAAGCCAGGTATACCAGGCTTATATATATATATATATATACATCAGCTAGTTCTCCATAAATAGGTTTTTTGCCCTTGAACTCTGTTTTGATTACTACTTTCATATAAAATTTCAATACCTGATCAAACCTTAACTGATTCATTCTCAGCAAGCATTTAAGAAGTTTTCACAGACTGCCTTTTTTTTTTAACACTAAAACCCAGACGTTACAAGTCAGATGTTGCAAGTCAAAATGAAGAATCGAAAAACAGCTTATGCACAATTCTGCTAGTTTTATTACGTAATCATAATTGTGAGCTGTTTCTGTATTAATGATAATTTTCTCTGTTAACAGTTTATACCCCTGAGTAAGCCAACTAAAATTTTCCCTTATAGGGCCTATTATCACCCATTCCACCTCATTCCTGTGTATCTAGGTCACACTTCCGTTTCCAGTAATCACTTTTTCTTCTGGCGTTCCGCCATATTGGACCTGAAAACTTGCCTCTGCGTATTTCTTCCACTGTTATGGTTTGTACTACAGGGTTTGCCAACTGACTGATTATCTTGTGTTTTTCCCTACTGCCATGAATATTCCTGCCTATTGTGCTGCCTGTTGATTGTTAATTCCCTCTTGGGATTCACACCCAAATTGTTTTGTTTGCTGCTCCAAGACAGATGCTTGCCATGGTCCTTCTGACCGGCACTTTTATTGCCAGACATGGTCCACTGATAATTGGGCCATGTTCTCTTTTACTTGGGTTTCCCCTTCCACTGTTGGTCTGTCAGGTGCCCAAGTCTCCTGGCAGTCTCCCTTGACCAGGCCACCTAAAACAATATCTGGCAGGCTTCTGCCCATGATCGTGCTCAACTCCAGCACACTCTATGGCGTCTGGTCGAATATTTTATCCTGCTTTGTCGCTCCGGCTGTTTGCACACCTTACGCACTCTCAAGCCCGAGCTCACTCCTGCTGAGTTATCAGAGCTCTATACTCATTTACGGGCCCACTGCTGTTTGGCGCTCAGCTACACCCATCATTTGATCATGCTTTAGAGTGTTTTGATCGTCAGGCTGGGCTCCACACTGCTCAGCCTTCATCTCACCCATCGGTGCGTCCTGCTCGGACTCGTTCTGCAAAAGCACAACAGTCATTTCCTTGCACGGCACCCGCTTCAGATCGGCTGTGTCCTCACAGTCCGGCAGGTCTCACTTCTTTCACAGGAAATCCTCCAAGTGCAGTCATTCCAGAAAATGACTCCATCATTCTGGTAGGTGCCCACCTCAAAGATCACTTTCTGGCTTGGGCTTATCACGTCACACTGTTTCATTCTGAGCATGGTTCGGTTCCGTATCATGTTTTTAAGTGTTCCGTTGCTCACACTGCACCATATTTTCACGTACCAATTCATCTGTCCTCCAAGCCGTTTCTTTGGTTTGCCTACAGGGACCACCTCTTTCAGTTCTGTGCTCTTCCATTTGGCATCATGATTGTACACATTGTCACTGCCCACCTCCGCTTGATGGAAATATCGGTCTTACCGTATCTGGATGACTGGCTTGTTCATGTGGCTGATCGCTTTCTATTACCTCAACACACAGGACAGGTTCTTAATTGTTCAAGAACCTTGTGTTTTTTGTCAATGTGGGCAAGTGTCAGCTTACTCCCACCCAGTTTGTCCAGTTTCTGGGCATTGTCCTCAACTTCGAGCCTGGGACCGCTTCCTTTCAGCTTGATTTTGCTCTCAAGCTCCATGCTCAGATCCGTATGTTTCTTGTATCCCGCCGTGTCGACTTTCATGTGGCTGCTTCACTACACGGCGCTCTCAACTGGGAGGCTACATTTGTTCCTCTTGGCCACCTTTATATCTGACCGGTTCAGTCCCTTTTCTTGGAATGGGGCCTTCTCTGCATGGGTTCCGATCGTCCCACGGTTCTTCCATTTCGTCTCTCATGGTCCGTTCTCCAGCCCTTGATGGGCCTTCTGTTCCTACTACAGGGCATCCCCTTCTCCAGGGAGATTGATTGCACCATCTTCACGGATGCATCTCCCCAATGTTTGGGGGGCTCATATGGCCGATCTCCGGATCTCCAGCCTCTGGTCTCCCTCCGAGTGCCTCCGAGTGCCTCCTGTGCTGAAACCACACAATCACTCAGTGGTCCACTTGTTTAATTGACCATCATATTTTTATCATGACGGACAACACCAAGTTGGTAGCCTATATCAACAAGCTGGGCAGAACTCGGTCTCCCTCACTCCTATGGGAGACATACGTTTTTTTTGCACAATGTATACCACTGCTGGCGACAATCTGCGCGTGTCATGTTCCTGGAGTCTTGAACAATCTCGCCGATGCCCTCTCCTCTTGCTGCATTTCTCTTCCTCCGCTGATTATTCTTCCACTGAACTTCCTTTCAGAGTCTGTTCCATTGCCTCAGGCCCCCCTGAATTCGATCTGTTTTCTGTCCCCACTGGCCCTCGATCTTTCTGTGACCCAGCGACTTCACCCCCGTGGCCCTCTTCCGGACACCCTTGTGTCAGTCTGGTCACACCGGTTTCTTTATGCGTTCCAAGTGGCCAGCCTGATTCTGCAGGTCCTCCTCCGTCTGTCCCGCTCTGTTCAGACGGATCTCCTCATCATCCTTCTGTTTCAACCTGTGGCTCCCTGGTTTTCCAGGTGCCGCTCTTCCCATCATGTCTGCCATATCTTGTCCAGTTCACGATCGATCTCCCGTTGATCCATCACTTCTGTCGTCCGTCTCAGTCATACCCTCTCTGCGAATGCTTACTATTGTCTGACTCCTCAAAGAAAAGGGCCTTTCAAGCCCAGCTACTTACCTTGCCTTGGCTCCCGGTCATCGTTCTTCACTCCGGATCTATGACTCCAGGTGGCTCATATTCTCCCGCTGGGCTGGTGACCACGGGATATCTCTGTTTGATCCGTCCGTTGCTGAAATCTTAGTTATCTTCGTGTATTTACTCAATGTAAAACACTTGTCATTTCCTTCTCTCTGCGGTTATCATGCAGCCCTGTTGTCGGTGCTCCATCCTCTTGGTCATGATTATGTTCTTCACCATCTGCTCATGTCTGGTTTTCTCAAAGGGCTCCCTGCGTGGTCTTCTCGTCCTTGCTATATTTCCCCTTTGTGACGTCTCGATGTCATTTGACATCATCTCTGTGGACCGACACATGAACCTCTACGCTAGGCTCATCTCCTTCTTCTGTCGTGGAAAATGTTTTTTCTCCTTGCTCTGGCATCTTCTGGTTGCCTTAAGAGCTTTCAGTTCTATTGGGGGGGGGGGGGGGGGGGGTGCAAGAAGTTGTTTATTTCCACAAAATTAACTACTTCTGATAAAGAAATTAGCCCTATCTCCATCAGTGCTTGGTTAAAGTATACCATCGTGTCTGCACATAAATCTGTATCCCAGTCTGCCTTGTCACAACTTCAAGTCAAGGCTCATGAAGTCAGGGCAATCGCTATCTCCTTCGCCCATTCATCTTGGGTTTCTCCTGGTCAACTTGTCCAGAAAGGTTTTTGGAAGTCTCTGTTAACCTTCAAACAGTTTTATCTCCGTGGTGTGAGACTCCAGGATTCTGGACTTTATGCTATAGGTCCTATTTTTGCTGCTGATGAAGTCATCGCCTTCTCAAAGTCATCCACTCCGCCATGTGACGTCGTCCGCTACTTCATCTTCGGTCCAGTGCTGAATCTTCTTGTTCCCACTGCTTCTAGGTTGGTATCCCCTCCCCAAGGTTTATCTGTCATTTCTCATTACCGTAATGTCTACATTAGTTCGTATCCTTCATTAGTTCGCACACTAAAAATTTCCTGAAACATATTTTTCTATAATACATATATGAATTCGTACACCAACATACGGTGCCGATATTAGCTATTGCCGGTGGTCCGTATGAACCATATATGTTGCTATGATTAAAATGGCTTTGCATGCTGAGATGAATTAAATGTCGACGCTGTTCACCTGATAACAAGACATCTTTATGTCCTAGTGCGTGACAGTAACATGATAATTTATCGGTACCATTTTATCAGATTTGCGACTTCATGTTTGTAAACAGGAAAAACTGTCACTCAACTGATACCGATGGGCCATCTTTGCTTCAGACTAGTTACAACATGAATGTGATTTGAACAATAGAACTCGAGGTAAAAAATGTATTTTAATCGATAATATATTGTTTACTTAATGATAGAATAAGAAGGATTTGTAACTAAGACAAAAATCACATTAGCTGATGATCAAATACTGGTAATCCACTAGGGACAAACCTCGCACGGACCACTGATCACAGGCATGACCTGGTGCTGCAAGACATCAAAGGTTAAATGGAGATCGTCAGATTGTTTTGAACCGCAGCTACAAAGGATATACCGCTGTCTTCTAGAGTTTTTATTTGATAAATACGGTAATGTCCGTGAAATAATTTATTTTTTTACCCCGCTGTATGAATCTTATTAGAATCTCCCAAATAAAAACTTACTTGTGACGCGTTGGCTTTGTGGCCAATTGGATAGAGGCGCATGAACGGTTAGAATGTTAACCTTATTCCCCTGGTTCAAACCTGTCACTTTTTTTCCCCTTTTATGTTATTCCCCCGTCTCAATTTAGAAATATGATAACCATATATTTTTCATTTTTTTCTTTCCACTGGAATTAAAAAACGTGTAAAATAAACATTTGATTTATTGAAATATATAAATAAATCTGGTGAGATTACATATCCACGGCTGTAATAAGTTCACTTGCCGCCAGGTGGCACCCGGAATAAATTTCATTAATGCCCTGAGAAAATCACCATTGGTTTTTAAAGGGCGTATTTTGAAATCCATACAAATATGTAAGTAAATGATTAAATGTTGCCATGAATTATTACAAAACAATAGCCCATTTTCTTACCGCTAATGATGCTACGCACCGATGTTCGCCGTGAGAGACCCTTGCTAATGATGTTTTCCTTTCATGTCCAAACTGTGAAACCGATCGTTGCTTGTTTGTTTACCAATAATTTATTTGATGTGTAATATTAAGGTGATCAGTGACTCCTGTCAATTTTGTTTGCACCATAGCCGTGATCAAATAAATTTGTAAACATACTAATGAGGTACAAATTTAACAGTTTGGGGTAATAGATTACTGTAGTTCCATTGCCGGTAGCTGGATTTTTTGACGATCTTTATGATCTTTTGTGCCGGTCTGTGGGTTACAAATGTTTAGTTTGTTCCGGCCGGCAGTACAGGCCGTCCCCGGCGGTTACCCCCGACCGGCGCGGCTAAAACCCTGTATATTATATATATATATGGTTTATAAAATGCCAGTTACAGGATATAATGGATTTCTTTTTCGTCACCAGCAGCGCTCACATATATTCCCGAACAAGTGTTAAATAATAATTAACATGAGGGTTGCCGTACATCCTCTATTATCGCCCACCGCCGATTCTCAGGTGTCTGACGATCTTCTCTCCTGCAATATTCTAATTTTTCATATTTTACATATAATAATTAGCACACTGAGGAAAATAATTATTTTTTCCTGTACGAATTCAAGTAGACATTACGGTAATACAGAAACAGCTCACAATTATGTTTACGTAATAAGCCCCCCCCCCCCACCCCCCCCCCCCCCCATTCCCTCTCTGTGATGGTGGTTTTGTTAGTAAACTGTTGTGAGCTTTTCTGTATTTCAAACAGCTCCCCCCCCCCCCCAGTTCTTATCCGTACTCCACAGAAAAAGTAATACCGGAAACTGAAGTATGACCTAGATACACAGGAATATGGCAGAATGGGCAGTAATAGGCCCAATAAGGGAAAATTTAAGTTGGCTTACTCTGGTATATAAACTTTTAACAATGATAATTCTCATTATTACAGAAAAGCTCACAACAGTTTACTAACAAAACCACCATACACTAGGAGAGAATGGGGGGTTTTAATAGTATACATGCAGTAAACCTCACAACAAGTCCATCTGCAGCACACCTGTTACTAGGTTGTTTTATTCATGTTTGATGTTTATATTTGCCATTTTATCAGAAAAATAGTGATTGTCTTAAAGGGATGTTTAATTTACATGGTACATGGGGATGTATATTGTGTGGCAGGTTGATAAATTCTTATAAAATTAACCATATAGGTCAGTTATTAAGTATGGTTAACTAGGCTGATACATAGTACGTATAATAGTAACCTTTGTGAATGTTAATATTTGTATGAATATTTTTAATGTATTAGTAATCTTTATAAATGTAAGTTTTTGTATGAATATTTTTAATGATCATATTTAATTAAAATTCATTCTTTACCAGACTTTCCCACTACTTGATTTGACTTTGTCAGTAAATGCCTTTATGATGCAGAAAAACATCCTGTCACAAAAATTGAAAATTATATTATTGAATAATTCATTAAAAGTTTTTTTTCACAGAAAGAGGTACAGAAAGGTGAAGAATTGGAACATTCACTATACAGTACTGTAAGGCATGCCGAATTCAGCCGCCAGAAACAAGCACAGGCGGTACGCCAACTGCAGGGAAAACTTTATGAAGTCAAGCGTCAAAATGCTGTCAAGATCAAGAATGAGATGACAGATCTTCAGCGCCAGGAAAATGAAATTCAACAAAAACTATTAAAAGCACAGGCTGACCTAGCTAAGGTAAGCAAATTAGTCAGTGTTAAGGTAGAAGAACTACCATCCCTACAAAATAAACAAACAACAGTGAATATGTGATCATTATTCTGTGTGGCATGACATAGTGTATCATGTGTTCAACAGATGGCAGCACTTGAACAACTGCTTGTCGGATATTTGATTATCACCCCCGAATGCATACCCTAAAAATGTGTGATTGACAAAAGGATTGCATTTACTTGAAGAGTACCACTTTATATCACATACAAATGATGTACATGGTATCTATTTGCTAATGGATGGGTGTGGTCACCTTATATCTTCCATATATGGACTCTCTCTCTCTCTTCATCTCTCTCTCTGAGGTCATTACTCTTGGTCCTGAAGATCGTGACTTTTTTTATGTAACACTAATTGATTCTTTTTTTACAAACACAATTTATTGATACTCTCTTAAGATGCTAATTCTCCTTGTTAGTCTCAAAAAACAGATTCACTCTGCCCCAAATATCCACCCTGCTGTACCCTAAACATTCAGCCAATCTGTGGTCCAGATGCCAATAGCCATTACCTCTGACTTCTGCCTTGACAGACCAGACTGGAACAGGTTCTCATTATGATGGTTGTTGACCAAACATTCACCTGATTCTGAGCTTGGACTGGTTTGTTATTGTTCTGTATCTAGTATTGTGACCATGACCTTATGACCTTTAATGTGACAGTGACCTCATGTCTTCAAGTTCAGAGTTGTTTTGAACCAGTTGCTTTTCTTAAGGCATCACTGTCCATAAATAGTTTAATCATAGCACAGATAAGTCTAAAAATGCATATAAAACCCACAATGTTTCTCATCTAATATGCTTGGTGATGTATGTATTCATTCATCCTAATATATTCACATATGGTCTGGTACATGTCATGCTAGGGTATTTGCACATGTGTGTAATTGTGTCTATGAATATGTTATATTTAAGATATAAAATAAACAATGAATTCAGATAAATCTGGAAATATATGAATTGTGAAAAGAGGTGATAATTAGTACACACAGACTGTAACAAATGTAAATATGGTGCAGCTTGCCCAGCAAAAGAATAAATAACATACAGAGATTCAGTCATTATATGTAGTGTCACTCTTATATGTCAGATAATCACACGGATAGATGCCAGACCATATATTTATATTGAAAACTGTAAGACAACTGTGATGAAGATCATGTTAAACTTTTTCACTGTTATTGTTTGTGGTCTATAGGCAAAAGCAGAGACATTGACAGCCATAGCACTGATTTAGGTGACATGGTAAATGTACTTGATCAAGAGATCTTATTGATTGTGACAGTTGTGACAAGCGAGGGGGCATGACGACCCATCCCACCCGGATCCTCAGTGCCCAAGACCAGTGCTTCTGGCATGAGAGCACTTGAATTTGGCTTGCTTGCCCCCAGCTTAGACTTTATTGTTTTGGCTCATTACAATGACATTGTTTTGAAACAGTATCTGTAGGTCTGCCATGGATGTCTCAGATTTAATGGCAGACATCAAAGACCACATCAATTGGCCTGTCTACTTCTGCCTGCTGACATGCCTGACAAGGTGCTTTATGTGCTGGGTGATTAAATCACTGGACTGGAGTAGAATTTTTGCCGTTAGCTGCTTACTGGCTCCAGACCTTGCTTGGAGGGTCTTGATGCTATCGCAGCTTTTATTTATTAATATAAGGCTTTTGAATGGGCAGTAAATCTATGCTGACCACAGGCGGGATCCATAAACTCCCCTTGAAAGACTCCACTCCCTACTGAAGAAGTGACTCAGATTGACAATTGGGAGTATGGTTATAGTGAGGTTAGTTAGCTGAGATTTTTCCCACATCAGATTTCTTCAGCTTTTGTGTCTTTACTTAATCCACATTAAATTTTTATGTATTTTTCAATAAATTTTATTTTAGGCCACAAAGGATTGTTCTCTCCAGCTGAGTAAGAATTGCTTCAGTGTAGCATTTATTTATCAATACAGCAAAGGCATATTAGGTCAGAATTACTTAAGTCAAATGCCCCATTGTGTCAAATTTGTTTGGAATAATTCATTTAAGAATAAGTTAAATTATGTTCAGGTGAATAAAGCTTTTGTCAAAAGTCAGATGTGTGTAAGCTTTCATGTCAGTCCCTTTGACTTAAATGCAATCAAGGTTCCTGAATGACGGCAATGGTTCAAAGGTGACCAAGGATTTAAAAATCCAATGACAAGCTTAAGTTCTGTGATACAGGGCACTAGACCAAATTACTGTCAGACATAAAAGGTTCTGTGTATACTGGATATGTGAGAATTATGGCTTTACTATGGCTGCAGAGTTAAAGGTAACAGTTCTTTGAGCAATATCTGTCAAAATAAATTCATCAACTCACGTTTATCATAAATAGAATCATTGTAAATAAACAGCCTGCTCAGTCACCCCAATCTGTGTTTGTTCACCTGTAAAAGTGTCTGAGCTTCATATAAAGCTTTGACATATCCATAAACCCCATACAGTGCCTTCCTGCTCTTTTCCCCATTCTCTCCATACAGTACCTTCTTGCTCTTTCCCCATTCTCCCCATACAGTGCCTTCCTGTGCTTTCCCCATTCTCCCCATACAGTGCCTTTCCTGCACTTTTCCCCATTCTCTCCATACAGTACCTTCCTGTGCTTTCCCCATTCTCCCCATACAGTGCCTTCCTGCCCTTTTCCCCATTCTCCCCATACGGTACCTTCCTGCTCTTTTCCTCATTCTCCCCATACAGTACCTTCCTGCTCTTTTCCCCATTCTCCCCATACAGTGCCTTCCTGCTCTTTTCCCCATTCACCCATTACAGTACCTTCCTGTGCTTTCCCCATTCTCCCCATACAGAACCTTCCTGCTCTTTTCCCCATTCTCCCCATACAGAACCTTCCTGCTCTTTACCCCATTCTCCCCGTACAGTACCTTCCTATGCTTTCCCCATTCTCCCCATACAGTACCTTCCTGCTCTTTTTCCCATTCTCCCCATACAGTACCTTCCTGCTCTTTTCCCTATTCTCCCTATACAGTACCTTCCTGTGCTTTCCCCATTCTCCAATACAGTACCTTCCTGCTGTTTTCCCCCTTCTCCCCATACAGAACCTTCCTGCTCTTTTTCCCATTCTCCCCATACAGTACCTTCCTGCTCTTTTTCCCATTCTCCCCATTCAGTGCCTTCCTGCTCTTTTCCCCATTCTCCCCATACAGTGCCTTCCTGCACTTTTCCCCATTCTCCCCATACAGTACCTTCCTGTGCTTTCCCCACTCTCCCCATACAGTGCCTTCCTGCGCTTTTCCCCATTCTTCCCATACAGTACCTTCCTGCTCTTTTCCCCATTCTCCCCATACAGAACCTTCCTGTGCTTTCCCCATTCTCCCCATACAGTACCTTCCTGCTCTTTTTCCATATTATCCCCATACAGTACCTTCCTGCTCTTTTCCCCATTCTCCCCATACAGTACGTTCCTGCTCTTTTCCCCATTCTCCCCATACAGTACCTTCCTGCTCTTTTCCCATTCTCCCAATGCAGTACCTTCCTGCTCTTTTCCCCTTTCTCCCCATACAGTGCCTTCCTGCTCTTTTCCCCATTCTCCCCATACAGTACCTTCGTGCTCTTTTCCCCATTCTCCCAATACAGTACCTTCCTGCTCTTTTCCCCATTCTCCCCATACAGAACCTTCCTGTGCTTTCCCCATTATCCCCATACAGAACCTTCCTGCTCTTTTTACCATTCTCCCCATACAGTGCCTTCCTGCGCTTTTCCCCATTCTCCCAATACAGTACCTTCCTGCTCTTTTTCCCCATTATCCCCTTACAGTACCTTCCTGCTCTTTTCCCCATTCTCCCCATACAGTACCTTCCTGCTCTTTTCCCCACTCTCCCCATACAGTGCCTTCCTGCGCTTTTCCCTATTCTACCCATACTGTACCTTCCTGCTCTTTTACCCATTCTCCCCATACAGTGCCTTCCTGCGCTTTTCCCCATTCTCCCCATACAGTACCTTCCTGCATTTTTCCCCATTCTCCCTCACTCCTTTCCTGTTCTCTTCTTGATATTCATCTGGTACCACTCCTTAATTTTGGTAGAACCTTAAATTTTGCAGTTCAGGGATACTACTTCTCTCTCTTTTTGTTTGACTGTCTGCTGAATAATCCCCTTATGTCACTTGTTTTTCTTCTTATACTCTTTCTTCTCTTCTCTCTCTTCTTGTTTTTACAGCTGTTTCTCTTACTATCTATTTTTATATTTCTCTCAGTTTTTTTTTCACTTTTTCTGTATACAATTCCTCATTCTTTTTTCTCCTTTTTATATTCCTCTCTCCTCTTCCTCTCTCTATCTGTCTATCTCTTGCTCTTGCTTTCTCTCTCATTATCTTTCTCTCACTCCTGCTTTCTCTAGCTTTCTCTCACTCTCTCTGTAATTTCTCTTTCAGTCTCTCAAATATATTCATTATATATACAGTAGAGTGCTGATTTTGCAAAAGCATCGGGGGACAAGCTTTTTGTTTGGAAAAATGAACTTGAGGAAAACTGGTCAAGGGTCTAGCGGCAAGTTTGTATGACATTTAATGATGAACAAATGCCATTTTCCCTGGGGAACAAGTATTTTCTTTTCCATCTATGTAATTGACAACAGGGACATAAAAAAATATTTGATTTATTGTGGAGCATGACAGGCAAAGATCAGTTTAACCTGCTTTTAGGATACATGCATGCTCTTTTTTCAACAAATTCAAGGGATGGTAAGGTCAAATGACATTGCCATTGTTGAAGCTTGGTTAGTATCTTTAACAGCCCAAAGGCAGGGCCAGTGCAGCATACATGCAACGGGTGAAAGGCAGTGAAATTAAAAGATTTTGAAAGGTTGTGGAGCCTACCTATCAAAATTGATAATATATTGTTTTAAGGGATATCTGGCAACTTCATTTTGTATTTGACCAGTTTCTCTCTGCTATTCTTTATATTGGTAATAGTGGATCTGCCAGTGTTGAAATCCCTTGCTTTGATAGCAGCCTTGTCACCACAGTCAAGCTGCTCAAGGATTGTCAGCTTGCCTTCAAAGCGTAACGCTGTCCGTTTTCTCTTTCTTGATTCCATATCTCTGCCAATTGACAGCTATGTGATCTTGTTTGAGTAGTGTTCTTCTTGACAGTAAAAGTGAAATGATGAATAAGCTGAATAATGGTGATTTTCTGTAGTTGATTCGATTGCTCACAAGTGTGAATTGCTCAATTGTATGGCCAGGCTTGCATGCAATGGCTGCGCAGATAATCCTGCTAAAGCATAAATGACGTAGGAAGATACCTGGCCGTTGCTTATGCTAGTAAACTACTCAATTATTTGGCCTGACATCCTAGCCCAAGCCAACGAACTATGCTTGCATGAGTTAAAACGAGATATAGTTGATAACACATGCACAAGCGCTCTTGGATAAAGTGTTCAGCTGCTTTCTAAGGTTATAGGGAGCCTAGGGTTGCGCAACTAGCCCTAATTTTCACACCTTTGCCCTGGCAACAACATCAGTCTAGAACCAATAAGTTAGGGTCACCAATGGGCTTAACACCTGATTCTAGGCCTTTGTGACTCGTCATTACAAAAATTCATGTGAAGTATTTACATGCTTGAAAAATATTTTGTAAATACGAATAAATTTTTGGTTTCCCATTTAAATTTTCAGGAAAACTAATTTTAAGAAAAACAGTTTTCCAAAAAACAGCGCTCCACTGTCTTTCACTGGCTGTCTCTTCTTTCTTCTTTCTCTCTTATTTTTTGTCCTCTGTCTCTCAATCCAAATGTGCTTGCATTTTCTCTGTCTTCCATATATATTTTTCTCCTTGGTTTGCAACTCCTTTCTTTTACTTTTTCACCTGTTTATACACACAAGGATGATACAAACATACCCATATACATACCCACATTGTTCATTTAAACATGCCCACATATACATCACTGACAAATTAGTTGTGCATGGTCCTGAAACCTCTGTTCAAACTTGAATAATCAGATATTTATAGCTCAGGTCTCAGTGGGGTTATTTCAGGTTTAGGATGCAAATTCAATAAGTCAGAGTATCCCTCTCTTCTAAAGCCCAAGGGAGGGGGATGTCTTTTGGGAAATCCCATAGACTACAAAGCATGATTTATTTACCATCTATTACTGTCAGTGCGCCTAATGCTAATTGTAAGAAGCTTTTGTTGTTGCTCACAGGTGACTGTATGCACTGAAGCTCCAGTGCAGTCTTATTCTCTAATGAAGACGGCCTGAGAGAAATTCTGATAATGTAGACTAAAGTAACATGGTATAGTGTCATATGGTTAACATATAATATTTATAATATACCAATTTAAAGCAGATAGTAAATGACTACATAGAATTGATAGATGTCATCCAAGTATAAACATCAGTTGACAAGTTGTACCTTGTAGAGCGTGGTGGCGTAATGGTTAGTGCGCTGGACTTGTGACCGCAAGATTGTGGGTTCGCCTCCCGATCTGACCCCCGTCTGTGCTAGGAATCTTAGCCAAAGTCTTTACCACAAGGGTGCGCTCTCTCAACCCAAGAGTGAATGGGTACTGGTCACTGGAGGAAGGCAAATGTAGAACGAATAACCTTCTAGCGCCTGTAATGGCTGCTTGGGTTATATGCTCCCCAGGGAGTGGAGAAAAGCTACAAGAATGAACAGGAAAAAAAAACAGGAAGGCAAAGTGTAAAGTCGGATGAGACTGACATGTTCAGTGATATCAGACTAAAAACCCTAACCTTTTTTTTTATCTCAACTATAGATGGTATGTTCAATGTGTATGCCAGTTGGATCTTGTATTACATGTAATTGAAATAGAGAATCTTAACTTTATGTATTTTTAACCTGTATCAAGACCTGTTCAGATTTCAGTAATCTGTTTCATCATCTCTTTGTAGGGAATACACTATTTATCAAGCAGGCTGCTGTTTTTTTTTTCTGGGGCACTTGCTCTTTTTTTCTGTTGTTTGCTATTGTGTTACTGTCATACTATGAACAGGATTGGAGGTTATTCCAGTAGATAAGTCCAACTTTATAATTGGATGTTAGTTTTTTTCGGTTTGATTAGAAAAGTGAAAACACATGTCAGTACTAAATGAAATCTTAAGCCCAGCTCACAAAAACTCAGTTCTAGTTTTTCTAGTGTTGAACATACACATATATGACCCCCTGCCACAGCAACCAAACTGATTTTCTGTACCTTTTTACAAATCCCTTTGACACTTGTAAGAGGTTGTGCAGTGAGCCCTCCTTTAATAAATACAGTACTGGATAACATAAACAAAAGGGGTCTTTGCACACAACGAGAATGTTCCGTTCAATTTCATGGGGAATAATTACAAAGAACCAAGTGCTTTTCTGGCTGTATTGCTATGACAGAACAAGGAGAACTTCCATCAGAAAAGGGGGCCAAAGAATACCCATGCACAAGCCATGTAATTAAGTGATTTCTGAGATAGACATCTTGGCAGCCAAGTGTTTAATTCTGTTTACCGCATGTAAGACCAGGGCCCCCACAAAACAGTAGCTTGATATATTGTACAGGCCGTGGCACCAGCATAAATACTGGGCTGGTCAGGACTTGAGGTCTGACACATGCTGGGTCCTGTTTCCTCCTGGTATGCTTCAGTGCTGATGTTACAGATGATGCTTAATCCTCCTCCTCCTCAGGACATCTCCCTCCTGCTGCTGAAGCCCCTGCTACATCCAGGTCTATTTGAGGTCCCCAGCAATCAGCAGCCTGTATATATCAGGTGCTGCTTCTTGTGTGAATCTATACCTTACTTGCCTGGACCAGCCTTTGACAGTGATGGTTCTGGACTTTCAGATATGGCCACTGCTGAAATTTCAACTGGTCATTGTCCAGTGCAGATCTTCCATTGATTGTCTGATGAACTCTTTTTAGGAGAGAGAGAGTCCCAACTCCCAAGGTGTTTAATACTTTTCTTTAATTTGATTTTACATCCAAAAGTGTTCTGCTCTTTAATATAATTCATTTTTTGTGATAACCAGATTCTCTAGCAAACAAATTTGTTAACATTCATTGTGCTCTTCTAGAAATATCGCACATTTTAGCTATGCAATGAATTTTTTCTATCACTTTGTATAAAAATCTTGGAATATAGATTTATTACCCCAGTAATTTAATATTTAGGGTAATTCAGTATTATGGAGGAGCATTAAACATATATATTTCATATCAGTATTCACAAAAGAATACTAATATAATAATCACATTTTTATCTTAAAATCAGTATTGATCTCATAGTATTTATGACATGCCTGGTCTGCTGGTCAACAGAAGACTATATGTATCCATTCTAAATGATACTTGAGTTTATTTACCTATTCACCAGGCAGCCTGGCTTCATTTGTAAGCTAAATAGTCTAGTAACAGTAGCAGCAGGCATTGAGGTTAAGGAGGCTCGATATTAGCCCCAGGGGAGGGGAATCCCGGTCAAATAGCTCTGGTCACTGGCCAAAAGACAAACAAATTGTAGTTTAAGTGGTCAGTTCTGGTCAGCAGCTGAGCAGAGCAAAACCATACTGACCACCTCCTGGCAAGCTGGACATGAGAAGCAGTCATTCCCAGAGCTTCAGTGCTGTCTTATTAATATTTCACACAGTGCCAGCACAGCAAGATGTGCCAGTCTCATTTAGAGACCAGGGAGTTTCCTGATTAACACTGCCTGGTTTCACCAGGGAGGATCCTGGCCTGCTTCACTGCCTGTCAGCCCCACAGTCAAGCCCTTTTGTTGCCACTGCTGGAATCAGCCCCTGTTCTGTGTCTGTCTTTACATCATCTGTTACATACAAGTGCTTGTCATGAAGTAACGTCATCACAACTGCTGCTACATTAAGTGCCCTGAGATTGTCCTGATGGTAATCACACATACCACTTGGTTGATGAAACAGAACAAACCAAAAAAGTACCAAAAAGTGGACTAAGAGCTTAGGGTGCAGCTGAGTTGTTTTTATACAATGTATATATTTTTTTCTTTTTTTTCCCTAAAGGCCTACACTCAAAATTTCATCCTTATGGCCATTTGTTTCATAAATTGCCTCAATACACTGTTAGAATCTATATGAATCAAAGGAATATTTGAATTCATGACTTTGCAGGTATTAGATAAGGCATAATCCTCGATGGAATATTAAAATAAATGGACAATTTTCATATAAATCCATAGTACAATTTACCTTACAATAGTCCAGGAAGGGAAACTAGCTATTCATGGAGGCATACTTCTTAATAACTCTGAGCCATGTTATTATCCTAATATGCATCATGTGAGTGTACATTCCTTGTTTACTTATCTATACACGTGTGACCAAAAAGGTTTCACAGCTATAGAAAGGTCCCCCCCCCCCTATTCTTTTGATCTTGCGGTTTATCCCCGAAAACTTTAAGTTTGTAACAAGGGCTGGTTCAAGTACTAGGTCCTTTGACATATAAAAATGGGTTACTGTGGCATAAATCCTGAAAGCCAGTGTGAATACTTGCAGTATGGCAAACAGGGGCTTTATAGCTACCTTCATTGAGATAATTGGATCAACTTGGCCTTGTTCGCTTAATTATAAAACATCAGGAAGTCTAATGGCCCATGCATTAATGCTGTGTTTGAAATATTTCTATATATCTGTAATAATGTCAGCATGTGAAAATAACATCAGTGTACCGCCATGTATGTTGTGATAGGAGATCTGTGACATGAAACATATTGGGCTGTAATGTGCACTGCACTGCCTGTATCTGTAGCCTGTAGTCTGCTTGTTAACCTTTGAGGATTACCAGTGGTGGCTGTATACCATTCTGTTCTTGTTACCACAGGGGAGCAGCTTCGTGTTTGTTTACTGGTAACCTGTTAAAGTAATGTAAGCCAGCCTCCCTCAGGGTGGTACCAAACACAGGGCGCCCAACCCTCCTACCTCAACCCCCTACCACCCTCCCCTTACCTGGTTACATACCTGCCAAATTTACCTAGAAGCTGCCTTAATGTCAGCTTGATGGGTCACTTACACAAATGGTAATATACTTTGCTAAGTGTGTGTCTAAACAAACACAGGGTATCAACCCTCTTTGCTGCCCCAGTGCTGGCTGCCCTGCTGCCAGGTTAAGAACCTTGTTTACCTAATAAGCAGTCTTTCCAGCACCTGTCAGTCTCAGCTGGTCCAGCACAGCAGCAAGCTGTGGGGCTGTATAACTTGTTACTTGAATCTGGGGGTAATTCACTGCAGGGGCAGGATAATTTAAATTTGTTTAGAAACAAATGGTGCTGTAGCTGGGCCACAGACTGATGCAGCTCCCCTGATGTGCTGTGTGGGTGTTTCTTTCAAGTCATTGCTTTTGATGTTTTGTTGACTCAATTTAGACATGAAATACTGACTGGGTAGACCTACTGGTATAATTGGAGTTTCCCAAACACAGCACTAAGAGAACAGACTCAAGAAGAAAAAATTCCTCACAACAACAGCCTCATAGTCACTAGTCAGTGAGGAAAGCTGCATGTTTTGGCCATGAACAATATTATTTTGCACAGTACTCTTATCCATGGGTAGGTTTACCACCATGGATATTATACCCATGAATATTTTACCATGGCTAATATGTCCAGTGTTTTTTTCTTGCAATGAACAGTTTTTCACAGAAATTTTGTTTGATAGTTTGGACCTAGACAGTTTACCATCCACAATTTGGCCTTGGGCATTTTGCCATGGACAGTAAGGCATGAAATTTTACCATGAACAATTTGACCATATTTTTCTTGCCAAAGATATATCAGATTGGCATTTGGATTTCTAAGGACATTCCAGCAAACACCTTTTTGTCTATTGTATTTAGCTCAGCTGACTGTAAGTCATCTGAGCTATAGTGATCACTCTTTGTCCGTCGTCCGTCTGTCCCTCTGTCCGTCCGTCTGTCCGTTAACCAGGCACAAATCGTAACTGCGGGACCTAGAATTTTGTAACTTGACATTCTGAGAGGTCGATGAAAAATCTCCTTGGAAAAAAAGAAATTAGGTCTCTGTTACCCATATCCTTCGAGCTAAGGAGCCCCAAAGTACCCCCCCCAGAATAGTAAAAAATTTCATACAAAAACTTCAATATCTCATTAACTACATCACTGATGGTCATGATTTTTGGCATACATATTGATCATGAGATGTTTCATCAGTTCTGCATGGGGTGGCGCCACCTGTATTTTTCGATTTTTTACAAATTTTTTTCTCTATTTTTGAGACCTTTAAAAATGAGAACATCTGTTAACAGGGCACAAATCATAAAGACTGACCCTAGAATCTTCATTCTTGACACACTGAGAGACCTATGAAATGTTCCATGGAAACCAGAAATTGGGTCTCTGTTACCCATATCCTTGGAGCTATGGGGCCCAAAAGTACCCCCCAGAATAGTAAAAAATTTCATACAAAAACTTCAATATCTCATTAACTACATCACTGATGGTCATGATTTTTGGCATACATATTGATCATGAGATGTTTCATCAGTTTTTGAAGACTGGTGGTGCCACCTGTATTTTTTTATATTTTTACGAATTGTTTTCTCTATTTTTGAGACCTTTAAAGATGTGGTTATCTGTCAACAGGGTACAAATTGTAACAACTGAACCCAGTTGGAGGCCCATGAAAAGTGTCTGTGGAAACCTGAAATAAGGTCTCAGTTTCCCATATCCTTCAAGCTATAGGACTCCGAAATATCCCTCAGAATAATGGAAAATTTGATAAGAAAGCTATAGTATCTGAACAACTAATGCAGAGATCACCATGATTCTTTGCATGGATATTGATTATGGAGTGTTTCATCAGTTTCTGCAGACTAGAAGTGCCACCCATATTTTATTTAATTTTTTCAAATTTTTTTCTCTATTTTTGAGACCTTTAAGGATGCTGTCGTCTGTTAATGTGGCACAAATTGTAACAACTGGACCCAGAATCTTTATTTTTCTCATGCAAGGAGGCCCATGATAAGTGTCTGTGGAAACCTGAAATTAGGTCTCTTTTACCCATATCCTTCAAGATATAGGACTCCGAAGTATCCCTCAGAATAATTGAAAATTTGATACAAAAGCTGAAGTATCTGAACAACAAATGTAGAGATCACCCACCATGATTCTTTGCATGGATATTGACCATTAAGTGGTTTTATTAGTTTCTGCAGACTGGTGGAGCCACCTGTATTTTCTTTAAAGTTTACACATTTTTTCTCTATTTTTGAGATATATAAATATAGACACGATCTTGGCCTGTTGGTTAATCTGTTTAATGCTTCAGTTGAATGGGTATATACTACCATTCAGATGATAAAATTTCCTTTTGCGAATCTCTTCTTAATCAGCTGAGTGTCATGACCCATGGGTCACTTGTTTTTCAGTGTTACTGATCATCCATGTGTGGCAGTTTTACTTTGGTATGAGATAATGTATAATTTTCTTGTAAACAAAATCCTAAATGGAATATTTCTTATTCATAAACTGACATAACTTTGTGCCAGCATATTTACTTCAGGGATATTTATGTTTTTTTACTTCTTGCAGGTACATGCCCAGCGTGAAGATTACTACATCAGATTGCAGAAGCACCGCAACCAACTAAGAGGAGACAAGTACCTGCTGGGCGAACACGAGAGAGAACATAACCGCCTCATGAGGATTGGACAGCGCAATGAAGCCATGGCTACACAGAGTTACTAGTCATTTCAAATTCACCGAAGCTGTCAAAACCATTGATGTCACCACGCTGTGTAATGCATTAATAACTTATCTCTCAACTTTATATTGAATTCTGATGAATTAATAAATATTGGGACACATCGAATTCACCTGAACATATTTGGTAATAAAAAAAAAACTTTAAATTGGTGCAAACATTATATATATGTTCTTTCTTTCTCCACAGTGTTGTTTGGTAGCCATTTGTGTGTTGTATCAACACTAAGTTCTCTCATATCTGACTCAGGTCACATTTCTATTTCTCATAAAATAATTACAATGTGATTTCAGATGTAACAATTGAATAATGCATGTTTACGTTCACATTTGTCTAGTTAGTTTGTGCCAACATTGAACATTCATTCACAGCATACAGTGTTAAAGTGACATGAATGTCATTGCTAGGAGAAAATGGTATCTGTACAAAGACCTCATTGGATCATTTTTCTAAAATGATTTTCTGAAATATTTTCAGATGTCTTGCCAATGACAAGCAAACTATCAGAGCCATTGTTGATGTATAGGTGTCATTACTTAGGCAGTATGATATCTTTACAAAGTCCTCTCATCTGGTCATTTTTATGTGTCTTAGATAATGTTCACAACAGAATCATATATAGATGCTTTGTGCTTGGAACGCTTGTTCTGATCAACATGAAAACTTGTCCAGTCTTGTTTTCTCTACCCGAATAGCAAACAAATAAGCAGAGTTAAGGTGATACATTAATGTTATTGCTTGGGCAGCACTGTCAGGTAGGGCATACATATTGACTGTTTGTCTTTAACTGTGTCACTGAGACGCTGTGCAGACCTTCCTGTAGGTAGCTGTCATACTGGGACAGTTTCTGATATGAGCGGCCTCCCACGACTCCTTGTGACAGGCACTCACAGCAGGCTGCAGGAAGTCATCCATTGTCTCCTCTGCTGCAGGACCACGTGGCATCTTTATAGTTCTCTGGGTGGAAGTCCTGTCCAGACTCACCTAATATTCAGACAGGAAATTAAGAGAACTTTAATAATGTGGGTAATTAAATCCTACCTGAATGTGATATGTTGTTGAAAGCATGCTCCAAATCTGGTTAGACATCACTGAGGTTAAGACAATGAGTGTATGACACAGTTTTAAAACTTGATAAAACATAAGTCTCGTGCAAAATCTATCATTGACATTACACACGGGATTGGAAATTGTGATTAATTAAGTTTACACCCCCATAACTGTTATTATTCAAACAATTAATGAGTCATCAAGTGTTCATGAATTAATGGCTTATGGACATATGAGAAAGGTGTTTAAGACATCCCCAGAGTTTCTGGAAAGAACAAAGAATTTGAGTACTGGTAGAACACTTTAATTCTTCTCCTGAAAGGCAAATGATGTTCAAACATGAGAATACACAATGTATGTATAGAGGGAAGCTCAGAGCCTTTCATAGATTTTTTAAACAGGAATGTCTTTTTAGTGGAGGCACACATCTGTTTTGAAGGAGACAATAAAGATAAAACTCTTGGATTTGAGTCTCTTATCAGGATATCCAAGAAATATTTGAAGGCACCAGTCCTCATTTTAGATGAGTACCTTCAGTACTGGACAGGTCACAGGACACTGCTCAGCTATTCTCATTAAAAGCATGTGTAAACAGCGTGAACTGTAAGCCTCATTTCAACAACTATGCCTTTAATTCTGTTTTAAAAAGTATATATTCCCTGAGACTTTCTATTAAAGTAAATAAGGTATGGAAAATAGATCAGTCTTGTATCCTTTTCTGTTCTGGGTAACATAAAGTCAAAATGCCACACAAACCAATAATCTCTATCGAACAGAGCTTCATGCATATTAATGGGACCCTGTGACCTTAAAATATACTCTTAGGTTATTATTCATGTCTGTTAACCCTTTATCATCATCTTCTTGGTGAACTCTTACTGTCTGCGTCATGACTTTTCTTGCCTACATTGACTGTTTACTGTCCAGGTGTCATAACTTGTTGAAAGTAACACCAGTTTAATATATTTAATATCAATTAAAATATTGTATTTATAAAGTCATTAGATTTGCTACAGTAAGAAACTATCTAGGGGATTATTGATAATAGGGTTTACATGAATTCATGTATTGAATTATAATTAAATAACATATAAATAAATCCATATGTAGACATATAGGTTCAAGCAGAATCAGTAAAAAGTGAAATACTTAATATTTCTTGATACTTAATTGTAAAGGTTATTAATATGAAGGGGATATTTTACAAATATGTCTAAAATTTAATCTGTGATTAATTTAGGAACATATTGCTATACTTTTTGTGTGATAATTTCAGGTACTTTTACATATATACACATGTTTATACCTTTGTGTCTTCTCTTTGAGTCATATACAGTCATATGTTGGTGTGATTAGCCTTATATTTGTACTTTTTGTTTTAGTGATTACACACTTTGATGGCAATCATGTACATTCATTCATTGTATGTTAGTTCTGTAAAACACTTGATCATTATCCATATATTATAGACAGTACTAATGATTCATGTTCTTCAGATATAGATCTCAACTTTAGTATTCATGATCATGCATTTCACAGATCATTAATGGTAATAACATGAGATAAATAAAGAGAAAATATGTAAAAAATCTAGAGAAAACATGTGTTACAATGTAAAATATGCTTGTATAATGTACAGTTTGTTCACTGCTTCAGCTTTATGCCTTAGTATCACTCTCTTAGATCTTTACATGGAATTTATTTCTTTTATTCGTCATTTTCTATGGAATGTACGTATGATATATTTGATCTTAGTTGTCAGATAAATGATTAACTGGCTATCACTTTGATCATAACATTATACACTAGTGGTTATTTCATGCATGGTCTCCTGCATTATCACAGCTAATTTCACACTCCCATGAGTCATGTTTATCTCCGTCTTGGCTTTTATCTACTTACTTCTACTACTGTTCTTTGTTTTGACAATACTGGACTTTTTATGGGTGGGGTCTTGTCCATCACCCTCTTAAACCTCTTTATAAAATTGAGTTTATCATAATATACTGAATTCCTCAGTTTGAATTTTCCTTGCCGTGTGATTGATTTTTTTTCATACCTGTGATTTTTCCATACCTGTTTTACTTTTATTACCTACAGACATTTTACTTTCATGCAGACAAAGTCTTCCACCTGCTTTGACAATTAAAGCCACCAGCATTTTAGTTAGTCACTGCTTTTATTGCATAATTATTTTGTTTATTTGTGGATTGAGCTCTTTCAGTGATAGCACCTTGTTGATTATATATATATATATATATATATATATATATATATATATGTATATATGTGTATATATATATATATATATATATATGTATATATATATATATATATATATATATATATATATATATGCATTTTTATTTTGCTATACATCATTTGTTTTCACATATATATCGTTTCAATAATCATGTTACTGTGATATAATCCTGCATGCTAATTGATAGCTGACTTAGATTAGCAAATCATACATTAGCATTGTTTTCATAATTTGGTGCATTATATTAAGTGAATATTAAATATCGCTTGTAGGCCTGTGACACCAGAATTAAAAGTGATGCCAGTTCTTTGTAAAATACTATTTAGAACAGTACACTGAATTAAGTGTGATAAAGGATTACATTCCAGTTATACCAATGGACTTCATTAGTTTTGTAGTGATCATTTAACCCCTGTATTTATTGTAAAAAGTAGCTAAGAAATGGGGAATGATCATTTTCACCTCTGTTAGCAAAGATAAAGGTAACATATTTATTATATGTTATTTTATGACTGATATCAGCAGATACAGAATTTCACTTCCTTGCCTAGTAGAAATGAGCAAGGTGCATTTTTTAAAATTTTCACTATACCTGATTAACCAGGGGTAAAAGGTATTAGGAGTAAGAGTAGCCATTCACTTTTTTATGAAATCTCAATGTAATACACATGTAAATGTAACCACTCCCATTAGGAATGTAAAGTCATTAATGTACAATTACAAACAACTTGAGAAGTTTACTTTAATAGAGAGCCAGGCAGTAAACACTTCGGTTGTGTTTGTAAATGATTAGGCGAGAGAAAAGACTCTTTGATAAAACATAATGAAAGGTAGGAGTACTTAATCAGCGGAATACCTGTGGTGTACTTATCACTTCAAAGGTGACATATGCACTTCAGGTGTTAATGTATGGTTCATATATCTAATGAGAGCCACTACGGTCACCCACCTGGTCTTCACTGGAAACCAGGTGTGCCGCTGAGTTATAACATAGACATTGATGTAATAACGAGCTCACATACAAACTGTCACCTTGTAAAATAAATGACTATGTAAACATGATTTATATTGGGGAGTGTTTTATTTACTGGGAAGTATCAGTTGTGTTTGAAGAAAGAAAGCAAGATTTATATCAACAGGTTGAAGATACGTGCTGTACTGGTCATGCACTTTAAAGATGTTATACTTGTAAAAGGAACTATATTCGGTTCGTTATTGGAACTATTAAGACTACTGCATGGGACATGGGGAGGCATGTCCACAGTAATGAAGATTCAACGTATATACGTAAATACAGGAATGATTCACAAACACACATGAACATTTAAACATCGTCATCATCATCATTCTATATCATAAACCGTTTTGGCTATATAATAGTATAGTATAATTACAGCAGTGGCCTGTTGTGTAGTTTTGACAACAGACACTGCTGAACAGTACATAATCATATACAGTGTTGATTAACACAAAATTTATGTGGAGCTTACATATTTGCTGACATTGTGATATGGTTAATACTATTTATATTATAGTATTCAGTTTAATTGTAAGATGCCCATTTTTTATCAGCCTACACGTTGCTGATATTCTGTACACCATGTAATGTGGACATTGCATGGTAAATTAAAATTATAAATTTTAATTGTTTCATTTCATCGTGATTATCTTCCCAGTAGTTTAGTTTTTGGAGCTGAAGATTATTTTACACAGTTGACATGTATTTGTGCAAAAATTACACATCAAATAAGCAATAAAACCACATTTGTAATATGTATAAGTGGATGGACTGAAGTGTCGTTGGATTAAAATTTGAGTTTTACACCGGTGTCTATCTGTTTATGCATTATGAATTACACGTGTATTGTCACCCTGGTACTGCATAAATCCCCTGCAGATGGATGAACGTTTGTGGTTTTTTATTGTAAAGGAACATATATATTATCATACGTTATTTTCGTATCAATTTGGCTCATATATATATATATATATATATATATATATATATATATATATAATATACATATATATATATACACACACACGTTGTTACCTCCCATCCCATTGCTTTCACTCCGACTCAACCCCTCATCCCCGCCTCAAACATGAACACAATTACAATCGCATACATCCACGCACACACAAACCCACCGTATATAGTATAATCACCATGCATAATTTATAACAGAAAAAAGCCCAACCACATCTTCAGAAAATTTTCACCGATACCACTTATAACTTTGAAAATAAATTTAAATAATCCTATACAAACACAAGTGTCTTTTGTCTGAGCTGTAGGGTCCTTTTCTCTCAAGCCGCACTTCCCTCAGTAGGTGCTCCACAGTTGCCATTGGCTCCCACTTGTACCACCCGTATATCTTCTGTCCTCTTCCACGGTCTCTCCGGCTGTTATTAACTCCCGCTTACATCATCCGTGTATATGTCCTCTTGTCAGAGTCTCTCTGGTTTTCATATGCCCGACCAACACTGTCTCTTCTCCTAGTCTCTCCAGCTGTCTGTAACCCCCGTTCACGCCATGCATTCGTGTATGTTCTCTAGCCAGAGTCTCAGAAGCCCGACCAACAATATTTTCTCTCAGAGTCTCTCCATCTGTCTATAACCCCTACTTACACCATCCGTATATGTCCTCTTGTCAGAGTCTCTTTGGCTTTCATATAAGCCCGAACAAGAATATTTCCTCTCATTCTCTTCAGCTGGCTATATTATATTACCCCCACTTACACCATCCGTATGCATGTCTTCTTGTCAGAATCTCTCTGTCTTCATAAGGTCCGACCAACAATATTTGATCTCTCATGCACAATCTCACCGGTTGTGTATAACCTCCGCCTATCGATATATGTACTCTTGTAAAGAGTCTCTGCATGCATGGCTTTCATATAAATTCTGACCAACAATATTTCTTCTCATAAATTTTCAGACTCTCCGTAACCCCTGCTTTCACCATGCATCCGACATGTCCTCTTGTCGGCTCTCGTCAGAGTCTCCTTCTTCGCTAACCGGTTCTTTCATTCTCTGTAGCTTCCTTACATTTACACCACAGATATGTTCCTTCCCAGAGTCTCTGTCCCACCCTGGCTTTGAATATCTACCATTAATAGACAGAGAAATTTGAGCATAGTTTATTTTTCACCCGTGTCTATTTTTTTATGTCTGTCTGCTCGGTGTTCATGACATATCATTCGTTACTGATGGGTTCCAGTGACATAATATACGATAGGGGTACTCCGGGAAAAAGAAAACTAAAATATATCATGATCCAGAAGTGTGGATGGGTTCGGTTTACTTGTCTCAATGTACAGGTATCTCACAGCAGAGAACTGGCACTGGTTCTTACATCTTGGGGGAACAAACTGAACTATCAAGACAGAGACATAACAAATTTCCTATTAGAACCGGACACGATAAAAAAAATTGTGGTTTTGGTGTAGATATATCCTCTTTGATTGCGGTTTATGTTGCAATGTCCTTTCCTAACTGGTTCTTTCTAATCTGAGACTTGTTCATCTCTCTCTCTCTCTCTCTCTCTCTCTCTCTCTCTCTCAAGTACACACTAATTTACTAGACTGTCGGGTTCCTTACATAAAATTGTGCAAATTGAGCAATTATGACTGAGATCTGATCCTTGTTTTCCAAAAACACCCGCTATCTGACCGTAAACATCTCCGGTACCAGTGATGAGATATTTAATACATCTTTACAACTTGACACGCAGGGGCTGGTGTATTTCCCGGTGCCACGGGATTCATACACGGAACATCAGGGTAATTGCAGGTTCACAAGAGAAAATAATCAGGGAGATATCAATGACAATAGTGATAATTGCGATACTATCCGCCCTAAGTCACGCCCAGAGTGATTGCCGCGCTAATTGAGATGGAATCAAGCCGTTGCCCCTGCTCAGCCAACACGAAATGCACCTATTGACCTTTTGTGGTCACTTGGCTTTGGTCATTGGTTGAGTGGCGGTTCCTGGATGGACTATTGAAGGACACGTAAAAGCACGATTTTATGAAATATAAATGGGCCTTTGAACATATTAAACCACGGTTGACATGATGACTTTATAAAAGCTTCACAAGATATATCTATAATAAATCATAGTCCTTTCCTTTGCTCCAGTGTTCACTGTATCTTCGGTTGTATTGCTCATATAAGGACGATTTGCAGATAAAATGTTTATTACCATACATCAAACAAAGCAGGAATGAAATGCCGGGGTGTATACTCGTATCACACCTCAAAGTGTCGTTTCAAGATTCTACCACACCAGTTTTACCATGTGACACACAAGAACATATATAATATTAATAGAGCATCTCCTCAAAACACTAACTTAAATGTAGAATCCATATTCAACCAAACCAATTAAGTCAAGTTACATCGAAAACGGGAAGTATATATATGGAAAGTTACTTTTACTTTTGACATATCAATGTCATCAGTTCAGTAATCTTTCACCTTATATATATATATATATATATATATATATATATATATATATATATATATATATATATATAGATGTTATTAATGTGTTCCGACTAATGTTAAAAGAAAAATCGTTGCATCGGTGCTTTTTTATTTCCCTGTACGCAGAACGACAATAAGCTGTATATTACTTGCCATGCATATATAGTATTTCGTTCCACCGTACTCCTGCCGTCTTTTTGCCTTTTTGGTATTATACAGAAAGAGTTCATCCTCAAAATGTTTGCTCCTGAACGAATGGAGTATATTTGGCTATTTAATGTGGGGAAAAACATAACAAAATATAGATTGCATAGAATCCGCGAAAAAATTATACCATGCACGAGACATCTAACTATAAGGCGTAGTGTATATTATATTCATCCGTGGTAACGGTGTTAGTGTTAGTAAATGTGATGAAAACATATTTATGAAAAAATAAGATCGATGCTTTCTAGTTTTGTCCTTTAATAATATTTAAAATAGATGAAACTTTCAACAAGTAAACACATAAATCCTCCATTATTTTATTGGAAAGCTACATGGAACCAGAAATCATATTTAAAATCATATTTTGGTTGACCTGTTAGATTTGTGTGGTGAATTTCGACACTATATCCATTCGTTCGGTTATCAACTACTATATATTAGAAGTCTCTGTATATGTAGGTCAGTATTCGTAGATGTATAAGTATAAGTAAAACCGCAAACATGCATGAATTAAAACCTTCAATTTGCTGTGCAAGACAAAAAGTTAACGGTTGGTTCATTAGTCATACCCTTATGAATCAGGTATTTATCTAATGCGTGCGCCATATTGTTAATGTCGATTGAGCATTCATCCAAAATGTCCACAACAGAGATTTTTGAACCCTATTTTCCTTACGTAATTCTGTGTCATATATGTCAGTTTTCATATCTTGGAGTGCAGAGAGTTTATAAGCAACTATCTTTTTTTTAATTAATAAACTCTGATTATGTTTTGAGTATAAAGGCCAAAATGGGAAAGTTTCTCTAAAATACATACAATGTCTATATATCCCCAGATTGTGTTGATCCTGGAATATATACCGTCGTGTGGATATATTCATATCCTTGTTGCCGGCTTTGTAACGATTGGGAAATGATGCCTGTTATTGCTAGATACACACACTGAACGCTAATCCTGGTCCAAGAAACAGAGCGAACAGAACTATCACGGGATGGTTTATTTTTTAACTGCATATACGTTTCCACGTATAGCTACTTAGATACAAATATAACACGTGTAATGGCCCGGTACATCTATACAAGTGAATATAAGCCTCCCCGGTAGGTTGAGAGGATTGTAGTGGTTGATGAGTTTAATTCTGTATTGATATGTATTTTGTGTGTGTGTGTGTTTGGGGGTGGGGGGGGGGGGGGGGGTGGAGGAGTCTTAGATCCCGCAGAATGTAAATCTTCGACGATATTTTCCTTTTTCTCGTAGGCTAATTTTTCAAAGTGGAATGCTACGTTATACGCAGCTTTTTCCATATTATCGCTCAGATGCGGTCACGGTAATCGGATGGGGTAGTGGGAATGAAGCTTCCAGTTATTGCTGCATTGGCGATTGCAGAACTGGAGTTTTACTTTGTACCTGACGTGAGTGGGTAAGTCTGATCTTTTTATTACATCAAGTGTTACCACCTGATAATTTTTGTACTCCTTTTATACTTCTTATACATATATTAATTTCTTCAGGTAAAATGTTTTCAGTCTGTTCTCTTTTCAAAAATCATTTACAAAATGGCGACTTCATATGATTTCGGAATTAAAGAATCTTGTATTTTAATAGATGGGAGACAACACGACAGAGAGACAGATGGGCAGAAATAGAATGAGATTGAGACATTGACATGCATGCATGCAGAGATCAAACTAGAATGGCTTTGTTTTTGCAGCGCAAAAACAGATATATGTCTCCCCCCTTTGGGCCATCCAAAATTATTAGGGGTATAATATGCTTTATCTCGAAACAATGATTCTAGATTTCAGCAGATTTGACCTTGATGGTCAAGGTCAAGGTCACCGCTTTTCAATCTCCGATGAGTATTTTGCAGTAAGAAAATATATGTCAAATTTGAAGAAAAAATCTTCAGAACTTCCATTGTTATGGGGGTCACAATAATGCTAGAATTGCCTAAATTTCGAACTCCGAGATTTTGGTGGAAACAATGAGTGTTTAAAATTTTGGAGGAAAATATGCAGCCCTTCAAAAGTCATCGCGTTCACAAGTCAATAACTATAATTCGGCTGATTTGACTTTGAAGATCCTGGTCAAGATAACCGGGTTTTGAACTCGTCCGAGATTTTGGGATGAACAATGAATGTTTCAAATTTTGGAGGAAAGTATGCAGACCTTCAAAAGTTTTTGCGTTCACAAGATATCCTACAGACGACGACGACGACGACGACGAAAGATGACACTGAAAACAACATGTGTTCCCTGGGGGGGGGGGGGGGGGGGAGACATAATTGCGTAGTATTTTACATTAATATACGTTATTATATATATATATTGTCATATAAAATTGTCATTTTATTCTATCCTTAAAGATTAAATTTTAGGGGGAAATTCTATTTACGTTATGCATGTTCATTATCTACGATTTAAAGAAGGCATTTTTGATATCTGATAAAAAAAATATCTTTAATTAAAACGCATATTGGTACATTTATATGCATTTATACCTATTAGTAAAAGTTAAATTAATATATTTACCAATATTCATCTTTCTTGTGTACTTTAAAATCAGGACCTTCCCCATATTATAGCAGTTACAGGTCACGTTTCCTTGACACGAGTACATGCAGGTATGACTATACATATAAACCGATCACAGTCAATGAGGTAAAATCCACATGTGGTATAACATATAAATATTAATGGAGACTGAGACTGTTTAATGTGCTGTTCATCCATTGTTAAATGGTGCCAGAGACAATTTACCTTGCAGGCCCGAGTAGTTTCATATAATGCCACATATATATCAGATATGTAGTTAAAATGTCAATAAGATGACGAATAAAAATGACATGTCAATCATAAATTTTGTTTCCCACCGAGTATACATAAATAAAAAGGCAGTGAAAAGGCATTAATGTCGTCAGTCAGTGCATATATTCACAAGGTAGACTGCAGCTGTTTCAATAATCGCACATTCTGAAAGAGTGAATAGAAAACATTCAGCTGAGGGACTAATACACAGCATATAAAACGAGTGACAAAGTCATCGTTCAAAAGTCTCATATTCAAATGTATAGATGATGCGGTTATATCGTGAATAGTAATTAATAAGAATGAAATAAAACAACACACATATCCTGACAATAGGTTGATATAGATTGATATCTGATTGATAGGTTGATATCTGAAATCGTTATGACCTGAGATCTTGGGTATGTGTAAGCCTGATGGCGCCACCTACAAATTTTTCATGTTTTTGCGCATCTGATGCTCTAATTTTTGCCAGTTACAAAGAATGTGAACGATAAATCTAAAAAGAAATTGACGGATTAAAAGAAAATCCTGCAAATGCATATGCAGCTGTTGGTCAGAGCTTAGAAACTATCTTGGATATTCCTATATCTATTGAACAGGAGATACCAGGTATTTCCTTTGTGAAAAACGACCGATGTTAATAAAAATTTTAAATTCGGAAAACCCTGCTCTACATAGCTATATATACATGAACATACCAAGGCGACCTGGAAAATATAACAGTTTCTGACTATATAAATATCTGCGCTCCCATGCATTTTTAACTATGGCACATATGTTTTAGATCTGACAGGCGTGAGATGTGGCTTCCCTTCACTTCATTTGCAGGTATACATATTCAGCATCTGAAGTCCTGTATACCATCGGAACACTTGGTGCAGAGAATAAACATCTCATCTTCAGGCGTTTTGCCACTTGTGGCTGATTGGCACATGTTTACACACTACCCCATCAAGTACTCTCTTTTACAAAAAAGATTATCGCTGATTAAGCATGTGCACCAGGTGTTTGAAAAATACGTGTAGTTAAGAATACTTTAAAAATGATGCCACAGTGCGATGAAGAGGTTGTGTAAAACCCTAACGGTAAAACTATCAGGGATTTTGATAGGAATGGAAAGTCGTTCACGTCATCTATAACCACAACTACAGGAGTAATGTTATCTTCATTGAAAAACACCTTCTCCACGAGCATGCTGGTGGTCTGTCTGCTAGCTGTGTGCTATTTCGTTCGAATACGTATATATCAGCTGTTTTTAATTTGTCACACCATGGAGAGAACCATCCTGCTTTTTACTCTACTGTAGCGTGACACCTAAATTATCAAATATGATGTTTCTTTGTCGATGTATCAGACCTGAACACTCAGTGCTAGTTGTCGCCGATAGGTGTCGCTGGTTTGGCGTCACTGGAAAAGCATGGCTCTCCTTGATGCTAGACGGCATGCCAAAAGGACTACCTATTTAATGTATAATCATGTAGTTTACTTCCTTGTTGTTGTTTTACATGAACACTAATTTCTTGATCAGTTATGTATACGTACACTGACTGATACTGGTAAATTGATACTAGCTCTGACAGGAATCGGTACTTTAATCGATATTTTAATACTTGGTCATCCAATCCAAATGAGTGTATACAGCGATATGATAAAGAAATGAAAAATATTTTATCGAGTTTTATATATATATATAGTATTCCAAACCTGCAATGGGCGATAAAATTGAATATTTTTTTCTGTTTTATTGCAGTTTCATGCGAATTTACATAAAGGTCCTGCACTATTAAATGGGATCGAGAGGTCTGTTGAAATTTTATATATAGGGTACTTACATTTTAGTTATATATGTTAGTCTATAACTCGGGGAAAAGACTACATGCAGTGAGTGATCTGTATCGAGTGTAATCATTTCCTTTGTTTTCTGTATTATTATTCACATTTTCCAAGGAATTTATACTTATAGCTTCTATATATGAACTAATTTAATGGAATAGAGAAACCTCTTGAAGTTCAATACTGTCATTTATATATATTCTATAAAATAACAGTTTACATATATATAGGTAGAAAAGTATATGAGTGATCTACCTATATTCCTTTGGTTGAAAGTAGGCTATAGGTGCATAGATTTAAATTGTATGGGACTCATATATAGGAAATATACATATTTATACGGGAAAGGCTTTTAGGGCTTGATGAGTTTATTTCTATATCGAAATTTGGGTTCCAATTTCTGTTTAAGAAGTGGGGGGGGGGGGGGGGGGGTAGTACTATAGGTCTTCTGGAGTGCAAAACCTTAGAAAATTGTATAACTTAAATTATAAAATTTTTATTACTATTTTCCCTTCTGTTGATCTACCCTTGTTTCCGTTATATCTGCAATATGCATGTCAAACGGCTGGTTTTCCAAATCTAGGGCTGAGGAAAGAACATATATACATATACATATACATATACATATACATCTTGAAGACAAGGAGAATAACATCTCCAGTTCTTAAGTACACATAAGATATATCAGCTTAGTCCGAGAAAAAGGCCAAAGGAAAGTCTAACTGACATTCTGGCGCGGACGTGCATGGAATGTTCTATTTGCCAGTGCCTGTCTAAACAGACGGATGTTGAAGCCCCATGAAAACGTCAGCTCCCTCAACATGTTCTTACGAGCGAGCGGCAGGAAAACCTCCGCTACTACCTGACGGCAATAGTAACGGGCATCAAAACTATTGCTTAATTCGATTACTACGTGAACTGTGTGCCTTTGTTTACCCGGACAACAGCTGGATGGATATATTATGATAGTGCTGTTTTTTATGTGTTGGTTTTTAGCAGACGGCGCATGCAGACGCTCGGCTTTCTGGATTGACGGCATGGTGACTTCGAGGTATGAATGGAATCCCCCCTTGACATGCATCTAGGACTTTGAAACCTTAATATATGTACTTCCGCATTTATATACAGATGATATGTAATTGTGTTTACCTGTAGGTCAGGTCCGTTTCTTTGCCGGCGCTAGGGGCAAAATGGTTTGTGCCGGGGATCCGATTTTGTAAATCACGTGACATATGGCATCAGCAGCGGGGGTTTTGGTATAAAACTTTGTACACAACATAGGCGTGTGTGCATTTCCTGCATTCCAGTCATATTCTTTTGTACTGAAAATAAAAATAATGGATTTCCAGGTTATAAATTATGTCGACGAAGTCGTAAACACCTTCTGGAAGGTGTCTTTACTTTCTGTGTTGTTGCAAGAACTTTCCACTGGATTGTCATTCTCCGAGAGTTAACATTCAAAGGATTTATCGTTGTGATGGTGTTGGTATCGAGGTACTGTATCATTATCTTTCTGTGTGATTATATTGACTTGTTGCTATAACGCTGTTTTACAGTATAATTGTATTAATTTGTGTGTTTTGTATTGTTAGGGTTGTTTTAAGAATAAATTTTAGTTATTTGTTAACAAAAAACCACTGACTTCATTCCCCTAGACATTTCACGCTGCCTAGTGTTATAGAATCTGACTTTTTTTTATTTCCATTACAAAATTTGTGTTCATCACGCATACGTGATCTGTTTATATTAGGTTCCGTAACATAAAATTGGGGGCTCGTCCGGGATGCTTAATAGTTTTCAAATTTATTAGGCCTTGACCTGGACACATTGTTTTATCATACATTGTTTACAAGATTACATATTGTTTACAGTACATTGTTTACAGGATTTATCTAAGTGGTTTTTTTTGTTATTGTTTTGACATCTTTACATGGCAGATTTCAAACCTGAGACATTTGTTGACGATCCCGACCCTGATCAACTTGAAAAGTTGTTAAAAGACCAGTTGTTGCGTTTGGGACAACACTTAGGGCTAAGTGTGAAAAAAGCTTTGAGAAAGCCTGATATCATTGCTTAAATCATGCAAGATCTTATTAGCAAAGGTTTAATTGATTAGACTGAAGTTGAAACATCAAAAAATGATAGCCTTGCTATGCAATTAGAATTTAAAAAGTTGGAAATGCAACATGCGCTAGCATTAAAAGAGTGGGAAGAACGGTTAGAAAGTGAAAGACTAGAAAAAGAAATAGAAAGAGACAGACTAGAAAAAGAAAAAGAAATTGAGTTAAAACGACTGGAGTTAGAAAGACTTAAACTAGAACATAGTCTATACGTGCTGCCCCAACTCACAGTTTTGATGTTAGTAAACACATTAGACCTGTCCCACCTTTTCAAGAAAAAGAGGTTGATAAATATTTCTTACACTTTGAGAAGGTAGCTGAAAATTTAAAATGGCCCAAGGAAAATTGGACTATGCTGTTACAAAGTGAATTGACTGGCAAGGCCAGAGAAATTTATACAGAGTTTTCAGTAGAAGCTGCTGCTGACTATGACCTGGTAAAACGGTTAATCCTTAAAGGTTATGAGTTAGTTCCAGAGGCTTACCGCCAGAAATTCAGAAATTGGGAAAAGCGCAAAGAACAGACCTATACGTCGAATTTGTTAGGACAAAAGAGCAGTTGTTTAATCGCTGGTGTAGTTCTATAAATGTAATGAAAGATTATGACAATTTGCGCCAGTTGATTTTGCTTGAAGAATTTAAGCGCTGCATTAACGCAGATGTTAAAACTTTTCTCGATGAGAAAAGTCCTGAAACACTTGACATTGCTGCTCAATTAGCTGATGATTATTCATTGATACACAAAATGTCCTTTACTAGCAAATCAAACCAGTCATTCACAAACAAGAATGTAAATCAGTATGGTCAAAAGAAGTTTAAAGCGCAGTCACCCAGTACTAGTAGTCCTGATAGTTCAGCAAAGCTCATAGCTACACCTCAGTCCACGTCCACTGTGTCTAAGTCCAACAAAGACCAGTCATTTTCAAAGAAAATCTGTAATTACTGCGAGAAGGAAGGTCATCTAATATCTGACTCCTGGAAACTTGCGAATAGACCAAATAGCAAACCTTTTGGTTTTGTTTCAAAATCTATGCATAGCTCTTTTCATGTAAATAAGGGGTACAACTCCTTTGTTGACTCAAATAAAGAGTTTGATGCTACGGAGGCCAAAGTGCCGTCTAAATCCAAAGAAGAATCCGTAGATTGCGGGGTAAAAACCTCAGTTGATTCCTGCGAGGAATTAAATAAGGCTAGGTCCTTTCAAGACTCCTGCGAGGAGTGTTCTCTAAATGAGGCTAAGTCCTTTTATGACTCTTGCGAGAGTATTTCAAATGAGGCCAGGTCCTCTTATGACAAACAAAAGTTTGTTTTTGCTGAGGAAAATTCCTCTGTTGACTCCCATGAGGAGTTTGGTAAGGATGTAGATTCCTTAGATGACTCTGAAACAGAGTTTATGACTGACACCTTCAATGTCAGTTCTTTGTTTGACGAGGTTGAGGTAGTAGATTCCTCTCTTGACTCTGAAATGGAGTTATTTGAGACATTCATACATGGTGGTTTTGTATCACTTTCGAGTGATTTTTTTTAGATTCTACCCCTTTTAGAATTTTGAGGGACACTGGTTCAGGCCAGACTCTCATGTTAGCAAACACTTTGCCATTTTCTAATAGGTCCTTTACTGGTGCACATGCACTTGTTAATGGTGTGTTTTCAGACAGGCACACTTCAGTTCCGCTTCACAGTATCCATTTAAAGTCAGATTTGATTTCTGGGAATATTACTGTGGGCATAAGAACTACTTTACCCTTTAAGGAAATTCAGTTGCTACTAGGCAATGATGTTGCAGGCGATAAAGTGCAGCCTGTACCGATAGTGACAGAAAAGCCGTCACTTGAGCAGGACACTGATCCGGAAAGTCAGGAAATTCCTGGTTTGTATCCTTCACGTGGTGTAACTAGATCTATGGCCAAGAAAAACACACATGAGGATAATGGTCCAGATAATAACACTTTGGGAGTCACTAGTGACTCGTCTATCGACTCGCCCGTACAGGATGCAGCATTCTCAAGGTCAGAACTTATCGCGGAACAGCATAAGGACCCTGATACTTCATGTTTGTTTCCCAGGGCAGTTTCTAAAGATGAGCTGTCACAGAACCAAGTTTGTTTCTATGTCGTAAATGGCGACCACCTGATGTATGCGCTGATGATGAGTGGGCCACAAACATCAAATAGTAATGCCCAAATGCTTTCGCAGTGAAGTTCTAAGCATGGCACATGAGGCTCCTTTGTCTGGCCATTTAGGTATAAATAAAACTTATCAGAAAGTTAGTACACACTTCTATTGGCCTAACCTCAGGAAAGATGTTGTACAATATTGTAAATCATGCCATACATGTCAGATGGTAGGCAAGCCCAATCAGAATCCTCTTAAGGCCCCACTTAGGCCTATTCCTGCTTTCGAGGAACCATTCAGTAGGATTATTGTTGATTGTGTTGGACCACTGCCCAAAACAAAATCTGGACATGAATACTCGCTGACAATTATGTGCGCATCTACCAGGTTCCCTGAGGCAATACCATTGCGCAAAATTAATGCCAAAAGTGTTGTCAAAGTTTGACCAAGTTTTTTACAACTTTTGGATTACCAAAATCCGTCCAGTCTGACCAAGGGTCTAATTTTATGTCTGGCTTATTCCAACAAGTTATGCCTGAGCTAGGTATAAAACAGTACAGCTCTTCGCCATACCATCCTCAAAACATGATCAGAACGTATTTCTATGCAACACAGAAAGACTGGGGTGAAGGAATCCACCTATTGTTGTTTGCTGTCAGAGAATCCTTTAATAATAATAATAATATTTTATTTTGTAAAGCGTAAAATCCACAGTGTTGTGCTCTAAAACGCTATTACAAGCAAGCATTTGAATAAAAATGACTATGAGAAAAAATATTCATTAAATAAAAATTAAGACAAACATTTAAATATTACTTAGTCTAGATAAAACATGCACATAATCCATTAATATACATTACCTATTAAAACTAAACCAATAAACGACATTAAATCTATAAAAGTGTAGATAAAATTACGGTATAGAATTGAAAATCTGCACATATGCAAAATCACAGCTAATCGAAATATTGCACAAATAAGTATGTCTTAAGCATTTTTTTGAAAGCAGTTAGGCTCTCAGCTTTTCTTAATACTAAAGGAAATGAATTCCACAAAGTGGGACCTGCCACATAAAATGCTCTTTGAGCAACCATGGAAGACTTTGTATGTGGAACAAAAAGTAAGTCATGATCGGCCGATCTGAGGCATCTAATTGGTGTGTACGAATGAATTATATCCTGTAAGTAGACCGGGGCCATGCGATGTTTGGTTTTGAAAAGTAGTATGGCCACCTTAAATTTAATACGCTGACTTACAGGGAGCCAGTGCAGCTTCCGCAATACAGGTGTAATATGATCATACTTGTCACATCCACTTAGTATACGGGCTGCGCTGTTTTGAACTCGCTGAAGCCTCTGAATTAATGAAGCCGGATACCCAAGAAGTAAAGCATTTCCATAATCTAACTTGGTGGTGATAAAAGCGTGGATCAGGCGCTCAAGAGAGCGTTGATCCAAATACGCTTTTATTTTATAGATGTTGTGGAGATGCATGTAGGCCACACGGCATATGGTGTTCACATGCTGCTCCATGGTGGAATGAGAATCAAAATAAACACCAAGGCTTCGAATCCACTGAGATGGTTGAACTTTATGTTCGCCGATTAGAAGATTTGGACATTTAATCTTTGTCGCCAAATGTTTAGGTGTAATCAGCATCACCTCTGTTTTATCATCATTCATTTTTAAGCTGTTGTTGGCCATCCACTTACGTACTAAACCAGCAGTAGCCTCCATGTATGTGATGTTGTTGCTGAGGTGCTCAGGCCTGAAAATCAAATACAAAGTAGAATCATCAGCATACATATTATAAAAACCACGCTCATGCTGTAAAGTACCTAAGGGAGCAGTGTAAAGAGTAAAGAGGACAGGTCCTAAGACAGAGCCCTGGGGCACACCACAGTCCAATATTTGTAACTTAGACTTAATCCCTTCAATCTGGACTGACTGGCTACGTTTACAAAGATATGATGCAAACCATTCTAGGGCAGTGCCAGTAACTCCCATTGACCGAAGTGTATCAAGCAAGATCTCATGACTGACCGTATCAAAGGCAGCTGACAAGTCAATCATGACTAGAAGTACACAATTATTCTCTCCAAGAGCACACTGGATGTCATTATGTACTCTCAATGTAGCAGTCTCTGTGGAGTGTCCAGCCCGATAAGCTGATTGATATGGCTCCTCTAAATTATTATCTACAAGATGTTTGCGGAGTCGTGAACACACGACCTTCTCCATCACTTTGGAAACAAACGCCAGATTAGAGACAGGTCTAAAGTTTTTTAAAACTTCAGGATCAAGTGTAGATTTCTTAATAAGCGGGGTGACGAGAGCGGTTTTGTAGCTCTGTGGAAATACACCAGTTGAAAGTGACAGGTTAACCATGTGTGTAATGACAGGAGTTAATTCCTTGGAACATGCCTTCAGCAGTGTGGTCGGTAGGGGGTCAAGGTCGCATTGCTTGGTGGCAGATGCTGAGATAATACACCCGATTTCGTCCACGGTGGCAGGAGCCAAATTCCTCATGGGAGTAAGTACGCGAGTGCTCGAAAATAAAGGTCCAGAGTAAGAAATGTCTGCTCGAATGGACTCCCTGATATCCTGTATTTTGGAGACAAAGAAAGAACTGAAAACTTCAACTAGGTCAGTAACTGGCTTCCTTGGAAGAGGTACCGTCTTATCCTTACCCAGCAAGGTGTTTACCACTCTGAACAACTCCTTCGAGTTGTCTTGACACTCTGCAATCTTGTTACTATAGTAACTAGTCTTTGACAGTTTAATTTGGCGATTGACCTTCGATCTCTGTTCAATGAACATGTCACGATGGACTGCAAGTCCGGTTTTCCTCCACAACCGTTCCAACTGTCTACGTAATTGCTTTGCAGCCCTTACCTCATCTGTATACCATTCTGCATCTTTTCGTATGGTAATAACTCGCGTTTTCACAGGGGCATGGGCATCAAGCAGGGTAGACAGTTCTGTGTTGTAGAGAGAGACAAGATCATTCAGAGAGTAGGCACTGAAATCAGTAGACAGCACAGATCTCTGAATGTCACTGGCTAGATCTGTCACATTCACAGCTTTTAAAGCTTTCAAGAGTCTTTGGGTTTCAGTCCCTTTGAACTAGTTTTTGAACACTCCGTTCGCGGACCATTGAAACTGCTTAAAGAAAAACTCCTGTGTGAAAATTCTGATTCTCGTAGTTTACTGCAGTATGTCTCAGACTTTCGCACTAAACTGCACAATGCTTGTAAGATTGCAAAGGCATATCTAAAATCTGCACAAAGTAAAATGAAAACAGAGCATGACAAGCACACTGTAAGTAGGACGTTTGAGCCTGGTGAAAAGGTCCTTGCCTTGCTTCCCATCCCTGGCGGGCCTCTGCAAGCTAGGTATTTTGGTCCTTACATTGTTGACAAGAAAGTCAGTGATTTAAATTACATACTGTTGGCACCAGATGGACGTAAGAAGAGACAACTGTGCCATGATAACATGTTGAAACCATATTATGACAGAAATAGCACATCAGATGTTGTACAAAATGTTACTGCTGTTGATTGTGTAAACACTGACCCTGACCCAGTTAAGCTAGATACTGATTGTAAGTGTAATGTGGACATTCAGTGTGGTACAGTACCATAAAAAACTCAGACCTGCTTGAAACCTGGATGCCAAACTGTCACACCTTACTGCACAACAACAACAAGACCTCAAGAACCTGCTGCAGAATTATGAACATTTGTTTAGTGACATTCCAACGCGAACTAACATGTTGTGCCATGACGTCTATGTTGGCGAGGCAAGCGCAGTCAAGCAACATCCATATGGACTGAATCCAGAAAAGCAAAAGGAACTACAGGATGAGATTCAATATTTGCTGGACAATGTTTTTAATTGAACCTAGTAACAGTAACTGGAGTTCACCATGTATTCTTGTGCCAAAACCTGGTGGAAGTTACCGTATGTGCACAGATTGTCGAAAACTGAACTCTGTCACCAAGGCTGGCACGTTCCCCATTCCGAGGATCGATGATTGTATTGATAGAGTCGGTAGCTCCAGATATGTCTCCAAGTTTGACTTGCTAAAAGGATTCTGGCAAGTTCCGCTGACAGATCGAGCGAAAGAAGGGTCCGCATTTGTGACGCCGCAAGGACTGTACCAGTATAAAGTTATGCCGTTTGGCATGAAGAACTCGCCAGCCACGTTCCAGCGCCTCATCCATATGGTTGTCAAGGACATTCAGGGCTGCGACGCATATAATGATGACCATGGACAGCGACACAAGGACATTCAGGGCTGCGACGCATATAATGATGACCATGGACAGCGACACATGGGAGAAACATCTGCAAATTCTTCGCGACCTCTTCGAAAGACTCAGTGAAGCACGTCTGACCGTCAACTTAGTAAAATCTGAGTTTTGTCATGCACATGTAACATTTTTGGGTCATATTGTAGGGCAGGGTCAGGTAAAACCTGTTGATGCTAAAATAAGTGCTATTTCTGCATTTCCTAGACCAGAGAACAAAACGCAAATAATGCGTTTTCTTGGTATGGTTGGATACTACAGGAAGTTTTGTCCAATTTTTTTCTGCTGTAGCTGAACCTTTGACTAATTTGTTAAAGAAGAAAGAAAAGTTTGTATGGAGTGTTCAGTGTGAAAATGCATTACAGAATTTGAAAGCGATTCTGCAAAGTTCACCAGTTTAAGCAGCTGCAGACTTTTCAGTACCTTTTAAGTTAGCTGTAGATGCTAGTGATACTGCTGCTGGTGCTGTTTTGTTACAAGAGGGCAATGATGGCATAGTTCATCCAATTTGTTATTTCTCAAGAAAGTTTAATGCAAACCAGAAAAACTATTCCACTATTTAAAAAGATTGTTTGGCTTTGATTTTGGCGTTGCAACATTTTGAAGTTTATGTTACTTCATCAGTCAGACCTATTATTGTCTTCAGTGATCACAGTCCCCTCACGTTCATGAACAAGTTGAAGTATAAAAATCAAAGACTGTTGAGATGGAGTTTGTTCTTACAGGATTACAATCTTGATATCATACACATTAGGGAAAGACAATGTACTTGCTGATTGCTTATCGAGATGTTTATGAAATGTTGTGAACAAGATGTTTATGTAATGTTGTAAATAAGATGATTTTTAAGATGTTGTAAAATTTTAGTGATTGTGATCTCAAAAAGAAAGTTTTCCGAGAAAACTTTCTTTATTCTTACAGGAGGGGGGTGTTACAGGTGCTCTTTTTATTGTGTGACACGGGCGTAACTCGTTGTTACATTTTATGTTTAATCCGTACTGGTTGAACTCTCGTTGTCATGTGAGCCTTGGGTTTTCACGCCTGGTCGTAGGTCACGTGATGAGCCTGGTGTGTGGAGATACACAGCGATGTTCTTTCTAGAGAATTCCTGACAGGCGTGTTGTGCAGAACTTATAGACTGTTCGAGAAGTGGAAAATTCCCGGCTTGGGGTGTGAAAGTATATAAAGGGGCTGTTTTTAGAACCAGGAGGCCGACAGCAGAGCAGACACCAGCGGACGCAGAAGCGTGTGTCAGATTCTAAGACCTTATCCGACGAATGCGGCAATTATACATTTTCAAAGATTTTCTCTTGGATTTTATACGTTTTGACTTCAGTTTACTTTCTGTGTTGTTGCAAGAACTTTCCACTGGACTGTCATTCTCCGAGAGTTTACATTCAAAGGACTAATCGTTGTGATGGTGTTGGTATCGAGGTACTGTACCATTATCTTTCTGTGTGATAATATTGACTTGTTGCTATAACGCTGTTTTACTGTATAATTGTATTGATTTAGTGTATTGTATTGTTAGGGTTGTTTTAAGAATAAATTATAGTTATTTGTTAACAAAAAACCACTGACTTCTTTATTCATTCCCCTAGACATTTCACGCTGCCTAGTGTTACAGAATCTGATTTTTTTTATCTCCATTACAAAATTTGTGTTCATCACGCATACGCTATCTGTTTATATTAGGTTCCGTAACAATATATATATATATATATATATATTAAATATGATTAAATATATGGACATGCAGTTTGCTTTTTGAGTTTACAGTGAACTTCCAATGTATCTTGTGGAGTGGAATTTCTTAATCACGGAAATGGATGGAAAGCGATGTACTGATGACTCTTTTGTCCCACGTTTAGTGCACAGAGGTAGATTAGATTGCCCGCTCTGTAAAACAATTATCTTTGGGGTATCTACCAGTAACAATATTGCTGACAATCAAACATGAAGCTTGTCTCTGTGTGAAAGCGGAAACACAATAAGAAAAACATGTCCTACGCCCGTGTTAGAATTTGGCCCCTCCCCACACACCCAGAGCATTTGGTGCTCGGCAAGATACTGAATTCTTGCTCCATTCTTGCTATATATAATGCCCTAATTGGGGACAAATTTGACATACTTGGACGTCGGAACGAAACAAATCGTTTACAATGCCGGCTTTAGCAGTTCAGACATGTAAAGGCACTTTGATTTTTTTCAGCTGGCAGTTGGCAACAGACACACGTGTTTGTGCATATATGCAAGAGTACGTTTTGTTAATTACCAGATACAGTGATAAATATTATATATATATATATATATATATATATATATATATATATATATATATATATATATACACAGTGAAACCTCGTTGTGTCGAAGTCGAAGGGACTGGTGAATTTACTTCGACACAACCGGAGTTCGAGACAACCGGTGTTCATTATATTCAACCTTGTTCAGCCGTGATTATTATCGATAAATACCTCACATGTATAGGAACTAAATTATATAGTTCTCACAAATGTTTGCGTGAATCCTTTAGATCTGTCTTATTATTATATCTTTTCTTTCTTTTATTTTTTTTAGACGATATCTTTTAGCGCCATAGAATTTAAAACTGAAACAGAAAAAAAGTGTGTGTGGAGAGAGAGAGAGAGAGAGAGAGAGAGAGAGAGAGAGATTGAACGAGGTATGTAAGCCATCGCGCTTGTTGAGTAAGATCCTTACCGGTATTGATTATGTAACTGGTCATCGCGGCCGTAGGTTTGGTTGTTGGACCGTGCACAACCGTTGTCAAAACATTAAAGCGGCATGTCCTCCAGTCGAGCGACAGACCCATCGCGCTTGATGAGAGCCTTGTCGTTATTAATTAATTATGACGGGTTATCACGGCCCGATTATGATTGACGGGCCGTGCACAACTGTTATCCAAACATGACTTCGAGTTAAGCTATAAAATATTAGCTGGGGACCAACAAAACACCTCGACACATCAGGGTTTTCGACACAAGCGGAGTTAAATTAGTAAGGTTTTAACTGTTTTGTGCAGGGACCCCACATTCGACTTCGACACATGCGGGAATTCGACTTAACCGAGTTCGACACAACGAGGTTTCACTGTATATATATGTGGTCTTAGTAAGATACAGTCAACAACAAAACTTTAATATGTTTAAAATTACGTTTGTATATTTAATTTAGATGCTATCTAGTTTTCATTTCCAACTATAGGGACATATACGTGATGACCAAGTTCCTCGAAAGGTCATATTCCCTTGATCAAAGATGAATTTATCAAAATAACTAACACAATTAAGATAAGTACTTTCATTTGAGAAATGTAAATCTGGCGTCTTTGGGTTCACTGAATGCATTGAATTAATTTGTGAAACAGGTTGTATTGCACCTTCGCCATCGCCCCTGATAACCTTCAGATATCTCCATATTGATTGCTGTCCTGTTAGTCTGAGTTATCTGGTAGTGACACCTCCTTGGCCCTTGTTGATGTGATCAGAACAAACGTATGTAAAGAAATTTTTTGGTATGATTTAAACACTTTACCATTTCTCTTATATATACATGCATCATATCACATATGGAAACTCGCACATAATATATAAAATTGTGGGCCATGATTACATTATGCGTTTGTTGCTGCTTTTGTGTTTAATAATATGTCGGATTATTTTCTTCTATAATTATTATCATGAAAGACGTAACAACAGACCAGTGTGTTAGAATGTGAAGCAGTAAATGGATGAACAAGCACTCATACACAAAAATGACTTGGGTTCAGTTTAAGTGACTTTGAGATATAATTTTTGGACTTAATCTGATGAAATTACCGTCTGGGTCTTTGGGTACAGGGCGGTTGTCTAGCTTTGAGCACATACGAATTATACAGGAAAAGCCCGCCGGAAGAAATATATGTTTTACAACAAAGTACTTGCAAGGCTGAAAAAAGGACAAAGTTCATTAATTCCTCATGCCGTGAGAAAGTGAAATAACTATTAGTATGCAAGTAACCATCCAAAAGATGTTTCAGTCACACCAACTACGAAACACAGGGCACTGTATAAGGGACAAAAAGAGAGCAATGTGCTGAGAAAACGCAAGATCTCACGAGGCCAATGTTACCTTGGCTAATAGACTTCCCGCTGGGCACGGGGAAAATGGCTCTCTTGTGGGGCGGTAAAGAGAGGTAAGGGCAGTGGCCAAGGTTTTCATGGACAAATTATTTATTATGGAAAGACCCATGAAAATACCATAGTTTAGACCCATTCTCTACACCCGAACCTTCCCTCCCACGGCTCCTGACACGCGATACTATGACACACAGATGGTCCCCGGGCGCTCCGACCGCGAGGTATGTCGGGGTATATTGTATATATCAGCGGCCCGCTGTGACACCGCGCCTTTGATGAGGTGCCGGTGAAGACTCGAGTCCGAGGAAAGGGCCGGTCTGTGTACAAGCATATACCCGCCAGGCTGATACCTTCAGCTAGTGCACTCTTGTATATACACCATACCTTACCGGTTCATCTCATGATAATCTTATATGTGTTAACCTGACAGAGATATTTACACGATTTTCCGTTTAAAAAAAACTCAAGATAACCTGAGTGGCACCTACTAAATCGCATACCTCTGCCAAGGGGACACAATCTAACTCAATCAGTTTAGCCAATCAGCACAAAACTTCACGGATTTGCCCGTGTCTCACCCCAATTCAGTAGTATTTGCATAACCCTTTCAAGAAACAAACAACCAACCAACATACAGGTAGAAACATAAACGCAGCACGGTGCACGGAGGGGCGTTAACAACCAGGATATACATGGAAATTACCAGGATTTACAGGGAAATTCAGAGGGCTGACGGACTGAGACGATTCTTACTTCCTTTTAACCTTCTGATATACAAACTATTTTAGCCAGAGAGAAAAGTGCTTTGCTTTTCCTGATTCAGCAAAGCAGTAAATATTGCAGTGTTTTATACAGCAGTGTAGCATCCATTGCAATCTTTCACAATTAAACGTTCCCTTTTTGCATTGGAAGCTCTAAATATCCTCATCCCATTCGAAATTCTGAATACCCTCAACAAAGTGCTTTTTACTCTGATAGGAATTCTCCTTGGCCCTAAAGCACCGATATTCAGAATCTTGAACTATTACTCTGTAGGACTTATTTTTCGATAAACTTCCAAACTCTCTCTTGAGCAACACTGTCATCATTAGAGTAACATTAATGTTTTATTTGTGGGGCATGGTGCTGCTTGGCAGGGCTCTGGGTCGCTTCAGATAACTTTTACGTCCTAGTTTGTCATTTGATCTTGCCGTTTCGCGTGTACTCACAGCGTTCACTTTCAGGACGAAAAGAGCACGCACGGAGATATGGAAGAAAAACGTAAACTGCAATCTTAAGAATATACGCCATTTTACCAGTCAAATGAAGCAGTGCGAACGACAGTTCTATTAGATATCCATATGTGAAATCTGTACATAGTACAAATAAAGAAGTAAATAATTTTAAAATCACAAGCAAGTTTGTTCACCGCCCTACATATATGTTAATAATTTACTTAAATAATCTTCTTCTGTAGAGTAACTCCTCTTCTTTTGTTATTGCTAAAGCATATAATTTCACACTTAATTACTAGTTTCGTTCCAAATACATTAGTTGGCACTGCACACAATGCATTGAAAGATTTAATCGCTGGATACACACGTATATACTGGCCTATAGATAGTATCAGACCAGAAGGGTCTAGACCCCCCCCCCCCCCCCCAAACCTTTTTTCATCCACCGCAACCTATTTTTTAATGAGTTTCAGACAAAATTTTGCGGCCTGGACCCCCTTTTCCTGGCTTGGGTAATTTTGTAGGGTTTTCTTTAGTCCCCCCCCCCCCACCCCCCACCCCCCATAAATCCTGGATCCGCCCCTACAGACAGATAGCACCCTTCCATAAATGACTTGAAATTCCTCATGGCATTTTAGCAAAATATGGGAAATGACCCAAACAGGACGCACTGGGCATCATTTTAGATACTTCAAGACCAAAAAACGTATTTATGATGCAAGGCCAGGGAGGAATAGCGTGACAACGGGTGAATGCCATCACCGTCAATTATAATATCGATTATTATTATTGTTATTATATAATTATTGTAAGAAGTAGTAGCAGTAGCAATAGTATAGTAGTTGTTGTAGTAGATTAGTAGAAGTAGTAGTAGTAGTAGTAGTAGTAGTAGTAGTAATATAGTGGTAACAGTATACTACCACAACTATAGTTGCAGTAGTACTATATATATACCGGAAAGTTTATAGCGCATACGGCCATAGGCCCGATCGCCCCGGCGTTGCGGCGTGCCTGTTTACATGGCGTCCATCCACATTTCACGAAAAAAAATTTTCTCTTTTATTTCTTGACCGTTTTTATTCCAAACAGAATTTCAAACCTGCAGGTGCATAGGGCCATGCACCTGAGATATTAACTTTCTCATAATATCTTAATAAGATATAGCTTTCCATCCCATAAAAACCATGAAGTGAAATCCTTTTACATATCTAATACATACGCAGCTCATCAAACTTTAAAGTGTTTAGTGTTTTCTAAACATCCATTGAAAAGGTTTTCCATGAAATCAGTATTGTATCAAAGATTATGATTTGATAAAAAAAATATACATTTACTCCAATTGTTCGAAAGTCTTTAACAAAATCTTTAAATTTTCTTTTCCTGTGCATGAAATTTTGCGATCTGTTGCTGATTCCTGCATGGCGTTGAATTATTCTAAGTCCTAGATCCTTTTTTCACCTTCATCGCTAAAGCTGCTTGTCCACTTGTACAGATACGGATTTGGAAAAAAGGGCTGTGTCCGGAGTGCGATCCGGGGTGCGGCTATATAGGTATATAGGTATATGCATGTACACGTATGCGGAAATGCATAGAACTTGCCGTACGGATATTTCCCTCTGATCAAATTAATTAACTCCTTTTTTACTTCCAGCTAATGTCATTGTGTGGGAATGCGAATGCATGTGTATATAGTAAACGTGCATCAAAACATTTCCAAAATGCCAAGACAGACTGATTTTGTCTCAAACTGTTATAATATTCCTATTCTTCCCCTGTAGGCCTAATATCAACGTCGTGCATCTACCACCCTGGTTTCTTTTGTCATTTTTTTTTATTTTCTAGTTATATTTAAAAGGTGTACGACATTAATGTTGCAGAACTATGAACAAGGGACTTGCCACAATCTCTCTGTAATATAGTAACATATCTTGCGGATGGTGCAGAAGTTTTAGTCTCGATGTAGGCTACTCTGTGTCATTTGCAGAATTGAAAAACATATCACCGCATTGATACATTATATATATATATATATATATATATATATATATATATATATATATATATATACAGAGAGAGAGAGACACACACACACACAGACACACATGTACACACAAACTTTTCCGCATCCGTATATATTCTCACCACAAGCGGACACGTGGCTATACAGAAATCGTGAACACAGACGTTTTCAGTTTTACATTACTGCAGAGTTGAGGCGGGGCGTTGGGAGATGATGCCATGATGGTTTATGTTACACACATATATATATTATACATTTCATACGTATTCACACGTCTTCATTTTAGAGTAACTTGAGATGGCCCATTAATCGTGCACCCTACAAACTATACCTTCCCCGTGATCACATCGTACATACGTATACAAACAAATTATATCCAATGTAAATTACTCAAAAATTGCAGGCCTAGAGGCAAATAAGTTCCCATCATTTTATGCTTGAATGTATATCATGTATAGAAAATAAGCAATGCTGCTGCAAACCAGGTTTAAAAAGTGTACCCTTTGACCTATGAGCACTTTCGCAAGGTCCAAAGCCTGTCAACAAACTGATACGTATAGACTCGATTAAAAAGGCTGGATTAATGGAAGTGTTACGACCGGCCACATCAAAGACTTTGTAGAGGAGAGAACTGGCCAATTAAGCCGTATAACAATTCTAAACATTAGCTAAATATTTTTGCTAGCTTAATCCGGCCGAGTGCCCCCCGAGCTTTATGGACGCGTGGGGCGTCAAGTGCCGCCAGCGTAACCACATTTGCTCACTCCGCGTAGTAAACATGACCCCGGCCGCAGGGGTCAATGAGGGCGGGTTCCGTGCCAATCAGCTTGATATAAGATGTCAACAGACTGAGGTGTTAGCGTAGATCCAGTCAAGGTTTCTGTTAAGTAGGTGGGAACATCGACACATCTTGGTTGATGTTGGGTTAGGGCGCATTAGGCACAACTTCCACATTAAGCATTGTGTACTTGACCATTAGAATATTGGGGAACTGGTTTCAGCCCAGTCAGTGAATTACTATGGATTGTCATTATGAAATGGACCGGGGCATGTATATATGGCCCCTTTTGATGTAATCAAACAAGCCAAGTGCGCATGCGCCAAATGGAAATCTGAGCAATTACTTAGCATCTAATGGAACACAATATCCTATTTTTAATTTCTGATTTCACCTATTTCTCCGGGATGAAATGAGGATCAAAAGGAGACATTGGGAATGCTATTTAATTATCAGGCTCTCTTTTCATCTTTTCCTTTTCCAGGTGTTTTAACCATGGGCAATATCGGACCCTTACGATTAAATAGAAACAGTAGAGGTCTCATACTTCTCCAGAAGTGTCAACATTTCATACCCTTTTCCTTTTGATGATCTATAAAAATTAGGATTGTAACTTGATAACTTTTTTTTATATACGGGGCATCAATGTCCGTCATAAAATGGAATAACACATTCCTGATGATTAGCATTTGTTTGATGATTAACATTATATTACTTTGTTGATTTCTTTATCATATATCTATATACTATTTTTCCTTGGCTATGAAAGTCACAAAGCTATTGTTTATAGGGATTAATCAACACATTTCATTTTATAGATTAAATGAACACTAAGTTATCATCAAGGAAACAATATGCATCTTTGATACCATCAAATAAACAAACAGTATATAGCTCTCTCCTGCTCTCACACTCTCCATATATATACAGATACGGACATGTATACGGGTACGGATATGTTTAGCGTGTTTCCACTTGTACGTTCGCCGTACGGTGGCCGTAAGGCCGAAGTCGCAGTTCCATAAGTTTTTTGGAGGCCTTAAAGACAGTTAAAACAATTATTAGCACAATTTTACAATTTATTAGCACAATTTTAAGATATATCACCATATATATATGCTTGTATTTTTTTATTATATATAAATATGAATATATATTTTCATAATACGTAATAGGTTCATAATAAACTCGGTAAAAATAAACATTCAAAACTATGCAAACCTTCATGTGGGTGGTTATATGTATGTGTATGAGAGAGAGAGAGAGAGAGAGAGAGAGAGAGAGAGAGAGAGAGAGAGAGAAAGAGAGAGAGAGAGAGAATCAACATCAGCGTGTGTGTGTTCTTTTCCAGTTTATTTCACGCCTTAGACGACCACTATGTACATATGTCTGTTGTAGTCATAGGTCTGATCCCCCGGGCTTAATCTCCTTCGTGTATATACCTGGTGTCGTCTATTGGATATAATCCTCTGTCGGTGACAGAAAACGAGGCGGACCGATTGCTATTATCCATGACGTTAAAGTTCAGAAAACGCGTCCTTGACCTCCCGACCTTGGTCATCCTAATGGCGTCCCGCTTAGTGTGACATCAGATAAGCCGAAAGTGGCCACTTTGTCGCCAGTCTCTGCTGAGTTCACTTTGAATTCCACTGCATGGCCTGCTTTCACCACGTCTCCATCTGATAAATTTTCAAATTATACTTCAATCACTGTTAACTTCCTCTATTTAAGAACCTATTAGACAGGTAAATTATAAGGATGATTCTACTTATGCATGGCAAAGTATATCCAACCCTTCGCAAAAGAAAATAATGGGCGGTCTTTTAATAGTGTAAACTGCAAGGCCTTGTGGAGGCGGAGGTTGATCATATAGACATTGCAAAAAATGCAAAGCTTGGCAGGTATAATCCATGCATATAATAATGTTAATGCCTTGTACTTGAAATATTGAAGAAAATATGTTTTTCATAATGAAGACCTTAAATTGCACATTAATATACACTCCATGCCCTGGTTAACTTAATAAATATTTACGAAAATCTCTGACTATGAAAACTTTGGTGTGGACACGCATGTTTGACTGGTTATCATGACTGGTCAATTCTTAAAAGATATATTTGTAACAGTATATATAAATATTTGTTAATTGCATATAACAAAGATTTGAAATTTCGAAGTAATCCCATTCCTTTATTGTTAATATGGTTTCATATATTTATCTTTGGTCATGAAAACTTTTGAGTAATAAGGACCTGTTATCATAGTTAGTTCTTCAGATATGGTAAACTTTACATTAACCTCGGTTCTTATTTGCACATTAAAAAATGCCTAAAAGTTCGTAAAAGAGAACTTAATATCTTACATGGATCACGGGACCCATGTTACCACAATTATCCCATCAGAAACCCTTAATTAATTATTGGTATATTATATCAGAAGATAAAGAAATAAGGCAGAAAAAACCCATAAAATTTGTAACCCAAAACTTTAATTATATCCACATTTGGAATTCTGGTGTTTAAATATGCCCGTAACTGGAAATGCGTAAATTTCCAAGAGAATTTCCAATCAGTCATTCATGATGCTTAACGCTTGTATCAGACACTAACACGTTTTTTTCATGCTGATGTCATCATCACATATACTGTCATGTACCTGATTATGCAAATCATGAAGTAAAAATATATATATATATATATATATATATATATATATATATATATATATATATATCACGTGCAGTTTATTTTATTTTAGATGAAAAAGGGAGATAGCATTATAAAACTCTCAGATTAATAAATCATTTTATATTTTCTTAACTTGTCGAACATTCTCTAAAATGTCACGATAATGAGGACATTGGGGTATTTAGTGAATATGGAATACATGAACGATACAATTAAATATATATACGGTGAGTTGATAACAATGCGGTATTTGATAACAAGACTGGTATGGATATGTTTGAAGTCGTTTTGGGTTTCCTGCAATTAATAACGCTTTTTGGATGTGCTCGTTCGCATAAACGTACCAAATACTTAAAACGTGAAACGCTGGTGCCCAAAACACTTAGAATAAATACTTGACATCGATCGAATGTCGGTGCGCGAAAGCTATGGAAACACTGGTGTCTGGTCTGATTTAAAGTGAACACGTTTGAGATGTTCTTAGGCGTTTTGCTGGAAAGGAGACCCTGCATAATATGTTGTTATTTAATCTAATTCCTTCGCGTGAGGTGATGAGGTGAAGTAAGGTATTCATCTCTTAGTGAAAAGCGCGTACAATGCGGTAGACCAGGCAATATACAAGAATGTCAAATTGTACGGTGCCTGTGGCTAAGGTGCTTCAAGATCCACCAAGTGTAGTGGTTATCCGCGGAAGAACTGGTGCGTGTCAAAGATGTTGTTTGAGGGATGAAACACGGATAGTGATCAATCTCAAATCACTGCATTTTTATAGCTGTATGATAACACAGCGTGACGTACATGGAGTTGTGCAAAGTGATGGACAGATGCCCCGCCAATCAGTACCGTATCTGTACACTACTGCGCCAATGGGTTTCCGTTGCAGGGCGTACGCATTGCTGATGGCCCCACCCCCTGATAAGAACCCAGTAAACTCTAGTGTATCCCGTTATTCTGCTAGATACGGTTGCCCCAACATTGCCCAGAGAACGTGGAATGACTGATTTAACTCTGTGGGAGAAGCTTTGCTTTGGTCTATGGGGACCCATCTCGCGGAATATGATTTAGCCAACCCTTGGCAGCCCGAAAACCAAATTGTCTACGGGGCAACGGCGGTGGTGTAGGAGGTATATCGTCGGGACGAGAGCGACACGGCACACGTGCGGCGGGCCCCCGCTCTCACCGGAGACAGAAACGATTTGGTTTGAAGTCAAGCTCTGCAAGGATTTCAAAGCTACATGCCTTTAGAAAAGCGGCAAATAATGTGGCGGAGAGCCGGCGTCAGGCGCTGAGAGAGAGAGAACAGATAGGCCTGACAGAGTGCCTTGTGTGTGCAGTGAGGCTCAGTCAATCACTATACAATACTCTTCGGTTCTCGTGGCCGCCCGCCCGCAACAAACGCAATTACAGTCATGCCAGTGACCAAGAACCCGCCGGACTGATGGCCCCTTCTTGTCTTCTGTCCCTCTTAGGACAAGTTAGTCAGCGTCATGCTAACCGCTGGTGATTCTCAAAGCGCGATTAGTGAAAGTTCAGATCGCCTGCCAAAAACAGAGGAGTATTTGGTGCGTGCATATTGCGTGGGTTGCACTTAATTGTTTCCCCATCTGCTAAGATGCGTTCTTCCTAGGATCGCTGTATCATATATACCTGTGTAAATGTAGCAACCCTTCAAATCGTTTTAAACTGCAGTGATGGCAAGTTTGAGGAAAGTCTTCACAATGGAACATGTACAACGCACAGTTATTCGTGCAGTAATATTCATGTTGGTCTTGCCGCTGGCCACATGTGAGTCTGCTGAGAAGTTAACAGGTCAGCAAAGCCTGCTGCTGACACATGCTGTAAAGACGCTGTTAGGTTTCAGCGATCTACCCCCGAGGGAGAAGAGTGTTCTCCCTACCCCCGGGGGTATGGGGGCAGCATCTCGTTACATGGTGGAAATGTACAACCGGCACAAACACGGGGCATTCACCAAAGGACAACAAACAGGCAACACAGTCCGCAGTATACATGCAGATATAGGTGAGTATATGAGTAAATATATACGACCAACAAGTCATACAGTTATAAGCCAATCTTTTCTCGGCATTGTGTACATATTTGCATATTTCATTACAATTTATCATTTTATATTTGATTAATATTTCATTAAATATTTAGCCCTCCTTTAGCGCTCTAAAATTAAGATTAAGTGATAGACGTTAATATGTAAGGCCTTATTATACATATATCCATGCATATGTACCGACATGCATTTCCCGTACTGAGTATATTATGTCAAAATTTAATTAACAGTTCATGCATCATGACGATTGTGACAATTATTACAATTATTGTAATAATTACAATACATTTGTTGAAAAAAGCAACCAAATAGCCAGTAGTAAAATGTATTCATATAAATGTGAGTGTATATAATAAGAAAGTAAAAGTCAATATACAGACAAAGACTACGTGGAGTTTACACTCGTAGAAATACAAACATCATACACCGATTCATATAGTTACATATAGGCCAAAAAAATAAAAGGTATGGTTCTCAGGCACCGCCAGCATCAATTTTGAACCCTCGCATCAAAAATTTTTATTATGATTTTCAATAGAAACTTACCAACTTGAGCTGCAGCTGCTCGGACATTTCTTTCAAGGAGATAAAATCATACTATTTCCTTAGTTATGTTGTGCTTTTACTTGTTTAGCAAAATAAATCTGTTATTTTCATGCTTTTCCCTTATCATTTGACATTTTTATCGAAACATACTAAAACATTAAAAATAAAATAAACGCCCGCCCGCATTGATTTATGAAAAAAAGTGCCAGAGAACCACACCTTTTTTTATTTTGGCCATATATACATTTTATATGGTATAAACCTTAACGTTGCACACATGAAAAAATATGTATATATATATTTATAGAAAAACATTAAAAAATGAGTTCAAATATTATTGATGATGAGTCAGAAATAAGGAGTATACGGATATCAGTTAGTCTCGCAAAAGAGACTGATGTCTTATATATTGGGAATAAATATCAAACTTTAGTTCATGGCAGGAATGCAGTAGAAAATGTCATATTTGTGTGCCCTTGTTGTTGCTCTATATATATATTACACATTTTGCATTATCAGTCGTTAAAAATAATTATATATATTTCATGTTCATACTTTTATGTGCCGGAGTCTTAAATTTCTACACGTTTTCTACAAAATCCTTAACAATCGCTTAAACATAGGAATAAATATATACATCTATATATATGAGTATAACACTCAGGCATGGCACATAAATACATATGTATACATGCAGATGCCCTGCCGTGCATGCATATAGGTTTATGTATATATCGTATATAATATTATAGTGTTCCCATAACTCCGCACGTGCGCACAGCAGACACAATTTTATAAGCATGTTTGCACATATATGTGCACGTATAGAGAACATACAACTTTGAATGGAATCAATGCATTAAAAATAAACGATATATATACTGTCAAATGAAATAATACGCATGCATGAGGTCATTTTTCATAATGCGATAAAAAAGTAATAATATAAAATATAATATAAAAATATAATATTTAATAAATTCTAATAGATTTTTCTTGAATTGTATAGTCTGGAATTTAAAACATTCCAACCAACAGCAATTAAAATTGAAAAAAAAATGCACGGGGTATGTTCGGTGAATCTCTTTAAATTCACAATATATTCACAGTGACAAAGAAAGCAAAAGATCGCGTTCTTTTCCACACAGACATATATTTTAAAAGGTGGTTTCGTTTGGTTCGTGGAGATCTTGATGCCGACTGTTTGATGTGGGCAGAGAATAAACGATTTAAGCGTGTTCCGCGTATCGCCGGTCTGTGATCTGCTGAGTTACTATAGCAGATCATACTTAACTTGTTAAGTGAAGTATAAACAAGTGAACCAGGATAAACCACGAAAAGGCTATCATTGAGTAATATACCAAGAACCCGTGCACGAACATACACAAATAAAAACATATATTTGTCTTTGAGACACCGCGTTCAGAGAAATAGGGGTTAGAACATATCTTTATTACACTGCATGTAGGCTCCCCAGACAGGGTGGAAGGGTAATAAAATTTCCCTGGCAGACGCTGGACTCCCGTCACGCGAGAGATTGGCTATACTTTCCCTTTCATTTGGCCAGTATAAAGAGGGAAATAATAGAATATTCTTTGCTTGAATCGTCATACTTTACTACCGAATGGTCTATCAATTATGTGTTAAGTGAAATCGTTTGGGGGCCCATTAAGTTTTAGTGGACCTGTTTCTTAGACATTGTCCGTCGGCCTGAGGCCATCATAAACTGGTCGTGTGCTTCCATATAAACAGCCACTCTCCACGGTCTTGATGGCATCCTTATCCTTGAGTTAATAAAGTAAATAGTACCTGTCAAAGGAAAAAGCCGCTACATGTATGTATATATATATATATATATATCATATAGGATATATGGGATTTAAGATCTTATAGAAATAATATTATAATTATATAAATTCTTGATTTACAACCATCTTCCGTGTATTTGTTATTGGTATATGATCAAAGTCACATTGTTTCCTATATAAATAAAATGCGTGACCATGAATGATAAATTAAAATGAGTAAAATTCTGCTCAAAATTTGTAATTTTTAACGAATGCATTTTAAGCATAATATCATTTATAACGATGAGATTATAAATTTACAAGTGGAATTTACTTTTAATCAGTTCGGATTTGTGCTCCGTGCAGTTGTATATCAACAAGAAGCTAATATAAACTCCTTGATAACAGTATTGACAGTGACTGTTCAAGGGCTACTGTATGTTTAGTACAGAAGCATGCATGGCGTACACTGATGCACGATTTCAACTGAGCACATCTTTGTACAACCCTGCATAGCGCGTTCATTCTAAAATAAACAGACTTTTCATTTTTAGCTTCACGACAGGTTGTAGAGATAGCGTACTTGACCAAAGAATACACAAGTGTCATCCGAACCCATGCGCTAAGTGAAGAGTAAAAAATTCTGTCAGGTGACTTTAATATACAGAGAGAGTTTTACGGCTTTGTTTCCGGGACCGACCGTGTGAACTTTGGTTTGGGAAGGCTCTCTGTTTGATAAGCACTGTCAGTAAACCCATCCTTGTCACTGATAAGGCGCTAAAAAGTGATATAAGTGTTAGCCTGTGTGTGCTTAGTTCAACGTTTCACACTTGTGTGTTATCACAGAGACGTATAAAGCATGTTGATGGATAAGATGACGTGCACCTTGCGTAAAAAATAGACTTGTCACCGGATCAATTAGTTCCTTCAAGCTGTACTTGGCACTCTCCCATCGGCCTCGATCTACAAGAGATATATATCTGTCTCATCTATATGTATTTACCTGACATTCGTGAATAAATCTTATGCGCTCACGGGATGTCCATTTTATGTTGATAACTGCTAAAAGCCCTTAATTGCTTGAAATTATACCCTCTTATTCTGAAGAAAAGGTGATTTAATGAGTCGGAGAGACACTACACTGTAAATTCTGTGCAGCACTTAATGTATTCTCACTAATCGTCTGTATCACCACCGGGTATCAATTACAGCGTTCCTTATTTAATGGACGCAGTGAAAAGACACATTTTGGTTACCCGCCCAGAAACAAGATCGCGCACATCGGTAAAGGTGTTCACACAGTTTACATAACTCTGACGGAGTGTGGATGCTTTCATTGTGCCGCGTTAACATGTGTGAGTTATGCGTTATCTAGGAGCTTCCCATATATTTGTCGATTAATCTTCAACAAACAGTTTTTATTCCGTAATAGTTACACATTTTCACTTGTATTAATGAACGTGCAAATTTGTCGAGTAATTTAATTTTTGTTTAATTTCGATTGTAACCGTTTCAGTTTATACGGCGAATTTGATACATAAGAGACATAAAATGTTTTTGGACGAAAGTTTCAATTAAGCGGAAATTTCAGTTAACCAGATTTCAATTAAGTGAAACGGGCTCTCTCTCTCTCTCTCTCTCTCTCTCTCTCTCTATATATATATATATATATTTGTGTGTGTGTGTGTGTGCTTCAGAAGATTGGACTATATCTAAGATTACATTACAAGGATGAACTGTATATAAATTGTAAAATGTTAATATAATTTCTCCATGAAATAATGCATTGCTGCAGTGTTGATTCCTATCTGACACTATCGCCCCTCATGCAGTTGACGTGATTTTTGCGTTTGGCCGTGTACTGCAGTCCCTTCTTAATATTTCATATCAAGGTTCAGCTGTTCTATAGAACAAGACAATAAAGTGAATGTCATGATTCCGCGTCCCCATTAAACAGATACTCGTAGGTTTGACCTGCCATGGATTCCAACCCAGGCGGTAAAGAGGTTTGGAGGGAACGCTTCTGGAAGCAACCACTGCAACAGTGGCAATTTTATTTCGTGTGTTCTTGCAGTATCAGTGAAATCAATTGGGATAGCTGCCGAATGATATTAAACACCGGATGCTTTAACAAATCCGTGAGTGGTTTACTGATTTAGTAGACCGCCCGCCGTCTCTTTCCTGCGGTAGTCTGCTTCTGCCCCTGGTCACGTGACGAATGCCATCTTATCTATTGACGGGACACAACAGGAAAAACTTATTATCCAGCTCGTAAGCGGCCAGGAGGCATCCGAATTACAGGTTTCCGACAGGTTAATGACCTGAATGAGACCCTGCACTGGAGACACAATAAGCAATGAAAAGACGAATTTGAAATGCAAAGTGGCCGTTTATACAAACAGGATATCTTGTTCACATGCCCGCTCTTTTAGCTGGTTTTTACAGAGATCCCGCGTATAATGAAGTTCCACCCGTGTTTTATATAATATACATAAGTATTATCGTATTTAAGGTCATAACACACATGCACACAAGTACGCTTTCACCCCAAAAGGGCCTTTTTAATGATATGTTTGATTCGATAAAATGTATATATATTTAGAGGTTACAACTACAGTATGTTGATTTCATAAATATTATCCGTTTTCCGCCTTTTTCGCAAGCTTATATCGTTCTTCGCTGACTTTTAAGGTACGAAATATATTTTGCCTGTTTTAGAAGAAATTACTGTTTAATGTAACTGTTAATTTGCTTATATCATAAAATTTTTTGCATTTTACATTTTAAAAGTCTTAACATTACATTATTATTGCCAGTACCCGGTCATGTTTCCGTTTATATATTGTGTCAGAGGATAAAAGATAGAAATCAGCAAGTGGAATTTACAATTAATGTATGATATATATATATATATATATATATATATATATATATATATATATATATATATATATATTCCAGATCACATGCAGGTTTTCTATCAAATTTGGTAAACAATACAACTTTTATGTTAGATGTATTACATTCTTGACATTGACTTCTCTTTTTTTCATGCATTCTTTGACAGACACAGGTAAGTACATATACAGCACGTTTCAGGGATTTCGCTCGTGTGTTCTCTTGTTGACATAGTTTATTTGTTAAACACTATCAGTCCGCTTGCGTTGGCCTCGTGTGAGCGGGCATCGCATAGATTGACTCGGTTACGTGAGTAAAACTAACATGCTAATCTGCCTCAAATGGGGCTTTGTAAACTTTGCCACGGTCTTGGTGTCGCAAAACTTGGACACGGGGTCTTGAAGAACAAGACTTTATAGACTTTAAGTCCCCACACCTGCAATATATGTCACCCACGGTGTCGTAAACTGTGAGCAATTAAGACCAACTTATAGACAGATTGTTATATCTCGGCGTGTTTGCGGCGGTATGTGACACATGCCATGGTTGTTAACGGTTGAATACTAAGTAAAAACTTTCACCCGCAAAATCCGTTATGAAACTGTTAAGTAATGTGTTATACCTGTAGTGACCGCATGAACTCTGATAATATGTTTGTTGTCAGATTTATTGTGCGACATTAACTTGTCATGGTGTTTTACTTTTATAGTTGAGACTAATTAATCAGTTGTGCGGGGAATGTCCCATGCAACCTTTTCTTTAAAAGACTGTGCATGAGATCAACCAAATGCATAATGTATTATAATGTCGCCTCTTTGGGGTCCCTTATTCAAACTGGTTATTCCAAATCTTCGCAGAGTCACAGTATCTTATAAATGTATACTTATTAGCGGTTCACTTAGTTTTGCTTTTGTGCCATGTAGTTAAATGGTATGGTGTGAGCATGCCTGTTGATTTACAATTTTTTTTGCATGGTTATATATTATCTATAATTTTGAAAGGCGACATGTTTAGGTAAAACCTCGGTATTTAGGGTAAATCGTTACATTTATGATGGTAGTAGATGGCGTAGTAATCAGTCTTCTTCTTTTCAATACAGCGATTCAGAATAAACAGTTTATATACAGCTGTGTAGCCTATATCAGTTATCTACGCTGGTGGAGCCTTGGCTTTTGCCTGTAATATAAAAGTGTCCGTATCAGAGCTAGAGGTGTCCGTAATGTCAGAGTTAACCAACAGGAGAGGACACTTGTATATGTATATGTGAATGATACGAGCAGGTAAAACGGCACAGATATAGCCTTATTTCTGTAACAAGCAAGCTTACCGAATCAGATCAAAGGTGGCGCAGACAAAGGTAAAAGAAATTGAAAGTTTTTACTGAACACATTCAGTGTGTTACTGACTTAGAAGTGGTCATCAGCATCACAATATCAGTAAAACCTTAGGCAACACTAAAAGCTATACCTCCATGGCAGTGTGTGGGGTTTACACAGATCACATTATAAAGCTGTCTGCCTCGCGACCACCCATTGAGTTCTCCAAATAATTCCTGCCTCGCCAAATCTTCTTGCAATAAGGTTTTATCTATTAGCGGTGAAGCTGCGTTCGTGTATAAGCATGACCTTTATTCTGTAAACCAATACCACAAATACAGTCCTTTAAGCTTTAGCGAGCTGTAACTTTGCCTTCTTTCCCGCCATACACGGGATATAGAGCCCTTACAAAATAAACAAAAAACGGAACCGACCGGAGCTCAACGGAGGCACTGTGATGTTCCCCCAGGCAGAATTGCCAACATAGACGTACAATAATCGGTATTTGGTGAATGTAAACTGTACAAAAAGCGTGCCAAGGATGAACGCTGATAGAGTAGCTATATGTACTATTCCATTCATGCCTGCCATATACCCCCTGGTGAGAAGTATACACATGGAGAAGGCTGAACTTTTTCTGTTGCTTGGATCAAAGCGAAACAAACGCATATATATATATATATATATATATATATATATATATATATGTGTGTGTGTGTGTGTGTGTGTGTTAATATATGTTAATTCTTTATAATATAAACTTTAATGTTATATATAACCTTTATGATAAAAGATTTATGCAAACATGTTCAGTTTTAAATCTTCAGATCGGGAGTTATGATATGACTCTTAAATAAATATAATCTAAAATATCTTTTCATTTATACACATTAATTCACATGTGGAAATCATTTTTCTTCAGAAATACCTGCTAAACCTGTGTGCTTTTTTGATGCACGGAAACTGCAAATAGATAAGAAAATTCTTGAGCATGTGTTTTCTTTTACAAAATTGCCAACTATTATCTGGATATTTATTTTATATCTTTTTTACGTCACCAGTTACAGGTCGGACTATACGTTCATTGATGGTTACAAAACCATGCAAGATTGTGAAGTGTTATAAAGAAGAAAACAAAAAGAAGGGAGCAGGTCTATATTCCGTGGACTATCTCGTCCTCGTGAGGTTTACATATTCTCTCTCAACAAAGAGGACTAGTGTCTCTCAAAACCAGGCCAGTCACAACTAAATCAATATATGTAAAACCTTTGCTAATTTACTTTGCCTTCTAATACCACTTGGTCGCGCCAAGTTCCCGAAGCCACTTATAATCTAATTCTAAATAACCAAGGAGACCCATCTATCTCCGCTCTTGGCGTCGGTCGAGGACAGGATATAATCCGGGAGCATCATAACAGTGTAAATGACCACAGGATCATAAGCAGTCATCATGCTTAATCTGTGATCTGCATAATGGCTGTATTATTGAACAGGCTTTTTTTCTTATTGTTTTTCTTACTGTCAAGGTTGGTGCTGTCCCAGGTATTTATATAAGGCCTGTTTCATCAGTCGCTGTAAATTTGTAGGCAAAATTATTTAGTTTTGCGGGTTGATTTGGCTTTATAGTGGTGAATATATAAATTTACGTCACAATTTTCAAAGATGTAGGCAGGGTGAACACACACAGACATACATATTTACTGAAATTATGTATCAGAAGTTTAACACACACATGAACACACACACGACAATACATGCATGCTTGTCGTTGAAGTAATTATTCAAATGATAAAGGGTACAATACAACGTTGACGCTGAAGCATCATTGTATACATACAGGCGTGCAGTAGCTGCGAGTTACTGCGCGAAAGTGGATTTCCCGATAGGGGCGCACCTGCGAATCCTTTTGGGTGATTTACGGTGCATGATCCGGGTGCCCTCGAGTACTACCGTAGCTATGATAAAAGTGCTACCATCCTTGCTGGTCGGGGAGCTTATGTGAAGAGGGCCAGACCTAGGGGCAGGAAGTCGCGAAGCTTCTCGTGATAAAGAACATAAAGCAATGTCACGAAACCTGCATACAGCTGTACAGACACTAAATCACGTAATCACCTTGACTTATTATCTCTGCAGAATGACTACTATCTCCATCTGGTGGTGGGGTTCTCTTAACCCTTTCAGCTAGTGCTACGCGTAACAACAGTAAGACGTATTAAGACCGGCTTGACTGGTTCAGGTTGACGCAATGCCAGTCACAAGCTAAAGGATTTATTCTCAGAAGTTGATATAAATCAGATTTCTCGATCTTCAACGTCAATCCTGTATTTTATGATTCAGAAAGGGTAGCCCTGCCTCACTGGCAAATTACACATTTAATTATTAATAAAATGATATTGTTTACTTGCACTCCTTGGTTTTAAAAATAGACATCGGACAATAACTGGGAATTATCTATGGAGATATGCAAAAATATAAAAAAAGAAAACAAAGGAAACGAAAAATTGTGGAGCTTTTTCAAACATCGCATCATATTTTTAAAAAATAATTCTACACTTATTCAGAATATATACTTGAGTATAACGGATTTATTTATGAATATGAATGCAATATGCATGTATATATTTATAATTAAGACCATACACGAACACCATGCAGGGTTAAGGTATATTTCAATTATTTAGCCCAGTCCCTTAACTGGCCTGAAGGAACCAAGCGGCCTTCTCCCGTGCACGTCTCTCGACACATCTGTGCAGCAACAGTTAACATGTTCTCTAAGCTTAATACCAGCTATAATTCAACCAAAGCACTTACTAAATGTGCTCCTGGAATTTGCAATCGCATGCAGGTGCATTCTTGAGAATACTGAAGCGAGATGACGTACATGTAGTCATGTATGACATAGTTAACTCGCGGTATTTCAGAGAAAACCTATACTGTGAGATAAAGTGCATGCTGGCTCTGGACATGAGAGCGCTCGTTTTAATATAGTTTTATTTAGGTAGTGCCATTACACATCAAGCATAAATAGCCATGAAACTAATGAAATCAGTGCAGAGATTATTTCCACGCAGTGTATCATGTACACATTAAGTTTCTGTTGAGGAAAGGAGAAATCGTCCAACATATTAACCCAGTGCTACTTTATATGAGCCAGAACCATGACATTCTTTTAATTATATGCATGCATCCACTGGCGGGAATAGTGCCAATATTCTTACTTAAAATTTATTAATACTAAAGTTTGAGAGTGCGGGGACATTTCATTGAACAATCGTGAATAAAGTCGTATAGTATGTGTGTGTGTGTGTGTGTGTGTGTTGTGTGTGTGTTAACAGGGACGGCATTCAACCAAGCAGGTGTCAAAAATGGGTGCTTCAAGACTTCCATTGACCGTCCATCCTATGTAACGATACCAGCTATAGTCTGTATCAGCCGCGTTATGTGAAATATCATAATTTACTCGGTATCTGTGTATTATCTGACAGTTTGAGCAGATCAGCCAATCCTCGTAAACATTTAGAGGGTCATAAACGGCTCTTCGGCGGGTGAAAGGGCACGGCCAGAGAACTGCCAAATCTAACCTGAGCGAATATTACCCGTATAAATCAGATAAGGGAAGTATTGGGACTCGTTATTAAGACAACTAATAAGTGGGAGTATATATTGATTAGCGCAATCAGTTAAATACCATACCTTCTCCTCATCACCAAGCTGACCGCTCTGTATCTGGACATCCACACGGTGGAACCTCCTATACCTGTCACACTCACAGATCAACAACACCTCATTTACATCAACATACATTCAGCTTTGATTGACAACCCTTGCATCTACGATACTTAGAAATACCAGTATATATAAGAGAATGTTGCAGCTATAGGAAATAACATGTTTGATTGGAATTATTTTTGATTTGTTTAAATTTATTATAGAAATGCCAATGTGTGACGGGTTATATGCACTCGGCAGGCAAACACTATATATACTGTGGTTGCTTCATTATTCGTGTTTCGCGTTTTTCATTTATCAATGTTTCGCGAGGGTTTAATTTTCAAGATTTCGCAATACAGTAACCAACATATATTCATAATTATATATAATTATAACGAGTGTTATATATAACATATAACGAGTGGAAATTCTTCTTCAATATTGGTAGATGAAATCAAATGTCTGATATTATTTATAATAGATGTCTTACAGTTAGAGGTTACATAAGAATTTGTTGTTAATATTGAAATTTACCCACGACGTCACAGGAAGGGAAAACTTGCTTAATATATCAGTTGATGAGACTGTACAATATAAATGTTCACCTGCATGTGTATAGGGTAAGCGTTTTATTCACAAAGGTTTTAATTTCGCGATAATTTTCCTTTCGCTAAATCACGAATTGGAAACCCTCGCGAACAAAAAGACAACAACAGTAAAGTTCGACATTGAGCTAGAATGAATATATATTGAGTTGAAGAATACCTGTTATTTTTGTTATTTATATGTGTCTGGCAGGGCCAGGCATCTCTTTTATTTTTGTATCATTAGTATGTCACATCCGGAGAAAACTTAGAAAAAAAATTAAGAATGATCCTTGCAAACCATTCTTTAAATTGAGGCAAATGCTCTTTGCATGTTTGTTTGCTCTGTGAAGACGTCTCTATGTCCCACCGTGTGATACTGGTGAACAAATTTACGACAAAACACGAGCTATTGGTAAGACGAGTATTGAGCCCGTGGCAACAAGCACTGGCGCTTCGGCTCAGGTTATATAGTATACACATGCTGATAATGGTTTTTACGGATGAAAGTAAAAGTGTCATCTCACAATGAACGTAACATGACGCTCAACCCCTGGTTTATTAATCAAATTGTACAATAAACGTACAATAATGCTCCTTAGTAACAAACATGCAGACGCCACAAGGGAGCAACTTTTCAAGATATACATATACTTAATATATAGACACAAGGTCCTCGGCATACTTGTTGGCGGCCAAGGAGTTATGCATTCCTTATTTTACGGCCCATGACAAGTTGGGGGAACGATTAATGTGGAAACATGATATGATATTAATTTTCTTGTGGATAAACATGGGCAATTAGCCATTGTCAGTGTTTATACATTATGTTTCTGCGTTTCAGATCATATAAAAGGATTCTTAAATTGTATCTGGCACTTGGTAATTTTAATGATATTCAGGCATTTCCCAAATAACGTACAAATTCAAAAAATATATGTTCCTTGAAACCTATTTTAAGGGTATGAAGTTTTTAAAGTCTTTTTCTTATTCCTTCTTCATATTATTATTATTATTATTATTATTAAAAAATAACCTTGAAGGTTTCCTTGACCACAGTACTGATGCTGTAAAGCGCAAGTGAATATTTTAACAGTTTATCTGTGTTATGTTTACTCTTTCATTTCTACTTTCAGGTGTTCTTAATGGAGAACGCGTTTTCCTGTTTAACTTGAGTTCAATCAAGACTTCTGAGTCGGTGTTTTCGGGGGAGCTTCACTTCTACAAACCTAGACGACACAATGATGATACATCCATCAGCATGCACATATACGAGGTAGCTCCCATGTATATGAGCCACGTGCAAGTAGTTCCGGTTCATAGCCGGTCAGTAGGTTGGCAAGTAGTGGACGTAACTGCCTCTTTGTCCAGTTGCCTGGCAACCAACCGAAACTTACCCCATCTCCTCGCAGTTACTTTCTTAGCAGAGCAACGGGATGGAGATTTAACAAGTTTATCATTGAAGAAATTTATGAAATATTTGTCGATGCCTTTTCTGGTTGTATTTGCAAATGAAACGCAAACGTTGACGATGGATCATTTAGATCCTTATTTTATACCATTAAGCTCAAAAGAAAAAATCGGGGAAAGTATCAGGGATCAAGAAAAGGCGGAAGATGACAGTGATAAATCGGACAAATTAACAAACCCCGAATCGCCTAAATCGTCTAAATATAACAGAAGAAAAAGATCTGTGTTGGATAATAGAATACCAGATGACCCAAGGGAAATCCCAAAATCTAATGTCGCCCATCAAATGCCAGAGACACATCCAAGTATGTTGTCCGGTAGGATAACATCGAGGTTCAAAATACCAAAAACTGCATTGTCAGCAAACAACGTAAAAAGTGGACTAAAAAAGGCTCGTTCTCGTCAAAGAGTTACCGAGCGGCTAACAAACAAACAAAAATCAAGACTCTTGCCGCCTCCTGAATTTTACGGCCCAACAAATAGGCGGCGCCACAGGCATCGGCGACGCCGGAAGTACAGAAGGAGGCGTCTTCCGGTGCCAAAAGATTGGCAGCGAGAAAACGTTTCAGCACCGAGAGGTGACCGCCAGAGACGCTGCAGTCGCCGCAGACTTGTTGTGGACTTCATGGATATTGGTTGGGGAGAATGGATTATTTCACCCAAATCGTTTTCTGCCAATTATTGCGCCGGCGAGTGCCGGTTTCCACTTTCAAAGGTGAGTTGTGTTTGTTAGAAATAAGTGTTTGTGTCCGATGATCTGACAATGAGGTGCTCTAAATTACCGCGTATTTAAACGTATTGAATTATAATTTGCATGCATTGCGTACCTGCCAGAACTCTGTACCCTCCAAGAGGTAGATGCTCAAACCAGACAAAATCTAAACTGAAACGGACTTTTTATAACACAGTATCGACAAAATAAACAAGTATGTTTCCAGTTTGAAAAAATGATGGCCATATAGTAGACAGACAAGGCAGCAAAGTCCGTAATTACACGCCAGTTCTTATGCCACAGTTGGTACACAATAAGTATTAAATGCGATCTTGTTTTATTATTGATCTTGTTTAGAACTATATTTGCCAATGAAAGTTATAGCGAATCCTTACGTATACCGACACCAGTTAACCGTCTTTAACATTTCCCTTTTAATGCAAAATGGAGGTTAGTGCACGGCAATTTGGAGCACCTATATATATATATATATATATATATATATATATATATATATATATAAATATATAAATATATATATATATATATATATATATATATATATATATCCGGAAGAACACCTCAACATATATACATAGGAGTTCTATTACACACTGCTCCTTTGTTAAAAAGGAGCGACGTTGCCATGAAGATGAATCACGGATCAAATCCTCGATGAGTTTCATCCTGCGAAATAAAGAATGGCTGGCATATTCAGTGAATTATATTTGGTCCGCTGGCTGCTTTAAATTCTTTGTGAAATGTTGAGGGAGTGAGCACGATTTCCAAGTGTGCGCACTGGGAGATATCGGGCGTTCCTTCGGCAGTCGCCGGACGCGGCCGAGCGACCTCGAGTCCTCGGAGAGTCTTATCTCGTCGTATGCACTCGGTGGTTTGTTATTAATGAACTAATAAGACATAACCTGGCTCAGCCCGACTCTCGCAGGTACTTATCTTTGAAGCAGCAGTGCGACCTCTGCCCACACCACACTGATTCCGAAATATCTTGATATCGTGTCTGCCAAACCCTTCTTTAATTGTACAATGTCCTTATTTGAAGTAAATGCACTGAATAGTCTAGATTTCTTGCAGTTTTTCTGCATCAGCAATAAATGTGTTACGGCGGACAAAGGATATATATATATATATATATATATATATATATATATATATATATATATATATATATCCACGGTCTTCATGGCATTCTTATCTTTTAGTTAATGGGAAAAGCCACGCATCAGAGCATAATATATATATATATATATATATATATATATATATATATATATATATATCATATTACAATTTTTAGGTATACGCATATTTGTTCCTTGTATATTGTGGAACTCTTTTTAAGTCCCCTTCATTGTGCGTATATATATGGCTGGCTGCCATTACGCTCAGAAGAACAAATCAAATAATGTATTCCTATATCTACCTTCCCTGGTTACTCTTGAACACGTGGTACCTAGCAACATATGACCACATGGACTAAACGACCAATTTGTGACCCCTGAGTCCTTATACACTTTGATGTTCGCTGGGTGTAAGATATCAATAGTTATATGTGATTTAAAGTTTAAAATATAGACGATCGCTTCTTTATGTTATTTGAATTGGACGGATATAGGAAAAAGAATGAAAAGCTTTATAAAGACCTATACATTAATAATTGAAGGAATTCTCTTTTTTTGCGAGGAACGCATGGGGTAGAACGCGGACTTCGAAACTGAAGAAATCTTCCGGGTTCGAATCCGTTGCCATTGAATCTAAACAATTTCGAAATCTTAAGATGGACCTATATGCAAAGGCTCGATCAAATGCCTTATCTACGGTTTTGATATAGTACAGACTTTGATTTCTGGATCTCCCTTAGCCCAGTCGCTGTCAGGAAGCCTTAATCTTAACTTACCATTCTCATCCTATATGGATTCCTTATCCTGATTCAGATGTCACTGCCACCTACAGGTAAAGTCATAAAGTAATATTCGTATTTGTTTTAAAAAGGTGCATTTTTTGTTTTTTTTTGATTATTTTAATAAGATAATGATCGTATATCCTTTTACATTTATGAATAAAATATATCGCTTAAAAAAGAAAAACATAATCATAGATAATAAAATTTATTACAATAATTGTAATCTTTTTACAATGACATTATTTTTCTGGTTAAAAGATATACACAGGAAATTTGGATATACACAAATGTTGATCCACTTTCAAATTCATTTGTGAGTTTGTAGGTGCAGAAACGTACAAAAATTGTTTAGTAATTCAGTCGCATGCATTCAGTAAAATAAAATGTAATATAATAAACTAATTTCTCATCTCAAATAAGATTGAGAAATTGTATGTCCAATTCACCAATGAATTTGATATTCCAAAATAAAAGGGCATATGAATATCTAAAAACGAATTTTCTATTGAAAAAGAAGGAATAACTTAAAGTGATAAGAAAGATGTTTCAAGATGTTAATACCTGTAGGCCTTGTATTGCAACGCTCAGCGTTATGATGAACATCCAAGTAAGATATGTGGGGAATGGGTATAGCAAAGAAAAAGAAAAAAAATATAAAACCCTAAGTGTAACAAGGTTGCTGGTCTAAGGTACTTAGCACCACTCTATTGACACATGTCGGCAGCCTGACTGACAGACAGCTGTTCCCACTGATGGTACACCCGCGTGGCCACGGATGTTGAACTAGTCAGGTAGTGATCATGTTTGTCATGTGTAAAATATTTGTTGGAGCAAGCGTGGATCTGGTTTTACTGACTGGTCGCCACACCACATCAGCGGGGGTGATGGCGCGGGTCTTGCCCAAGTTTACTCTATGAGCTCGTCTCGTTGGTGGTACATATGACGCCTCCCCTCCCGCCGATGAACCTAGGGCAGCCTTTCATCATTGCTTGTTGTCTATGAGGCCAGACTTGTTTACCAGTAACGGCAGTAGTACTGTCTTCATCGCCGCTAACTTTGGAGCCTGAAAAGTTCCCCTGCGCCAAAAGCCCACCCCTCCTGTCGCCAGTGCCCGGGCCATCTCGCCCCCCGGAGCCGGCCGCGCCTCGCCCGTCGCCTCGTCCCTAGTCGTCCGTGACGCCACACTGGCCGTAAGAAAAACATACATCGTCTTTTACAATGCGGAGATGAATCAGTAGAAACTGTTAGCTCATTATAGGGGCCGGCGAGTCTGAAAAGGACGGGACGTCTTATACATAGTTCATGTGCATGTACATTCAGCAGAGGTCAATTCATTCCGCGCACTGGGCGTATACATCTTAAATGTCATACGTGCTGTATGACATTTCAATTTACATAGCAAGTGTCAGCTTTAAAGAAGCGTCTGTCGATCTAAAAAAAATACCGAAGGAGCGCAAGAGTCCGCTGCTACTGCTAACTTTAACATTCCCGGTAATTTCAAATTCGCTTATAGTCCTCTGTATGTAAAACAATTGTATGAGTGTACATAGGATTGATAGCAGAGTTCTTTCGGCTTCCATTGGTTCTTTAATACCATTTTTGCTTCCGTTCAACAAACATACAAATAATTCAAATTGCAATTTCTTAGAAACATTTTATTTATCTTTTGTGGTCCAAAAGGACATTATAACGAGGAAAGATATACAATGAAAATAATAACGAAATAACAGCGAATCTGTTGAAAAGGAAAATTCATAGGTCTATATGCTGCTGGGCTTTTCTGAATGACACGCGTGCACCAAGGTGACTGTACAGCGTTTCTGTTGCTCCTGATTACGCGGGCTTACCTGGTTGGCGATATGTTTACCTGAAGACGTTTAAAGTCAACATAAATATGAAGGCTTTATTGCAACAAAATAAGAGCTTCCTCGTGTTCACAATTCTCCAAAATGCTTCTTTTTAAACAAAGAAGAGATTTGGCAGAACACATGAGAGGCGGTGAAAATAAAAACAGACATGAGCGGGCTCTTTGAGGTAAAAGACAAACGATATGGCTTTAATAAAATAAGAGAAGGTCAAGGTTGTATGTGTATAAAATGGCTAATACGCAAGATACTTATTGTTAGGTTTTCGGACTAATCCACTAAGATTTTTTAAGGTGCCGTGAAGACGTGGTCGGGCGTCTCGCTCCCAGTGGGAAGCAGCCGGTAGCCGTCTTGGTCGCCAGCAAAGGCAAAGGTGTATAGCGTTTGCATTTAGATGCTGATGGAGGTTAATTACCCTCAAATCACATAATTGGTACGTGGCCTCGGAGGCGCCCCATAAGTTGCGTATCTGCGGGCGGATCTTGCGTGCAACCTGGTCACAATTTGGGGAGATTTACCACCCCTCACGCTGGTTGGCACCGCTGGTAGAGGCACCCGGCGCCCGACGTAAGCAACTAGGTGGCTATTTAGCCCTTCTCGCTTCCTATATATCCCGCATCCCCGCCACCCAGACTTCGTGGGTTGGCGTGCTGCATTATTCTGTCACCTGGTAAATGCAGACCGGCTGTCAATCATTTGGACGAGCAGTGGTATTTCTGTCAGATTGCGAGTATGCGCATCGGTATGGACCTCGTATATCTAATATTTCCTAAGACGAACAATCATTCCGTGTATTGTTGTGCATTTTAGACGGTGAGCGTGAATCAGCACCTGTAACCTTTGCAGTTATAAAACATTTTTATATATTGTGCACCTTAATAAATGTTCAAAAAGCTTTTGTATAATTCCTATAAGAGTATAAGATTTAAAAACCATACATGGCTCACGTAGTTAATATATATAACGATAAGGTTAACATGCATAACTGAAATTAAGAGCAAAGTCTAATAATTATGACACATCTTACGTTCCCGACCACGTGACCTTTAAAAACTCTCTGTGATAATACAAACTCGACACAGAGGCAAAACATATATATACACGCACATGCATGTGTGGATTACTCATTTCAGACATAATATCAGCTGTAAACTGCATGGTTTTGGTGAAATAAATATTGATTTTATATATATATACATATATATATATATTAAGAGATACTTATATATATATATATATATATATATATTTATATATATGTGATACTCTTACATTGTAAGATACATTAACAATATCTGTCGACTGTCGATAAGCTGCAGGACTTTTATGGGAAATGGACGAGCACACTATTCGCGCGATCTATGGGTTATCTTTACTCATCTCACACGTGTGATCAAAGTTACACATTATCTCGAACTTTCAATATATCAACAAGCTTTTTTGAAATGTGCTTGTTACCTTTTTTTAAACTTCATACTCAGCCGGCGTCGCTCTGGCGCAAATTAACTTTTTTCGTTGTTCAATCGATTACGTTGTTTACGCAGGTGTTAATTTCTTCTCGCCTGTCATAGATACCTAGGTATGGCTTTTGTAAAGTACTCCATGCTCACTCCCTCATTTGACATGCCTGTGAGTATGCATGCACAATTCACCCATACACGAATATATAAATAATTTCCCCCGAAAGGTTCTTCAATATATAAGAGAAACGACTATACGAGTTCACTCTCACCTTTTGTTCTTGACCTCCATGTATGTTTTTGTCTAATTCCAAAAAAATTGAAAACAGGTGTGTGAAAGTGATACATACATAATGTATGGTTAACATGCCTATACAGCTAAGTCCATATATAGGAAACCTATTTCTATTAAAAGATGAGACAATTACGTTTAGATGTACATTTCTACAATAAACTCGAGGCCAACATGCGAGTTATATTTGTCGTAATTAAGATTAAACATATTTTCATAGTAATCAATATTCCTCTGAAGAATCGTTTTATATTTAGTAAAACCTCCTTATGGCCTGCTCGCTTAAATCGAATAACCTGCATATGTCGAAGTCTCATGCGCGAACTAAATTAAAAGTTGACATCCTCTTGTATCGAACCTCGGATATGTCTCAGCTTTATTTTAAGTCCCCTCTTGAAATTCCCCGACAGCCTCCGCCTGGGGCCCAAGTACAGCCGGTCAATTCGCTCAAGGGACCTTTCCTATACTACACTATATGCGTTTACAAATATGTACAATTTCATTATCCCTTCTATGTGTTTTTTTAAATATTCATAGTTCTTGGTCATTACTTATTATGAATAAAATCCATCAGTTTGTGGTAACAGTGTAAATACATACATATATATATATATATATATATATATATATATATATATATATACAAAAACTCACCATTTCAAATAAGTCTATGCTTATTACATATATTATTATTATATATATATTTATCACCTATATATATTATTTGTTACCGACCGCCGATCACTTGGCCCTATTTATTCAAAATGTTCGTTGGATCGGATGAAATTGTATGTGGCTTTTGGCATGAAAACTTCGGAAGGAAAATCCTCGGATATCTTCAATCGCAAACATTTCATACGATATAGTGTTTTGTTGTTAAATTATGCACTGGAAGGGCGTTATAAGAAGACAAAAAAAGACTTATAAGCTGCATTTTATTTGTGGTCATGAACTATCCGTCAAATGATGTTAGGGAGACCGGACGGTATAATGATTCACTCAAACACATATAAATCCTGCCTCTTTATCCTCGATGCTGGCGACACAGTCAACCGGATGGCTATTTTTCCGTTTCAGTGGAGATTTTAAGAAAACGATCAAATTGATGGTAATTGGACAGTAGCTAGTCCATGGCCCTGTGGGCACTAAAAGTGCCATAAATACGCCGGTAGTAGCCTGCACCGAGGCCTGGAACTTACGGGCCATAGGACGTCTGATTTATGTGGGGCCAGGCCAGTCGTGGGCCGACCCACGTGACTCTGCCCATATGGTTATCATGGCCGGACGTTACGTCTCCAAGGGATACCGCTTAGTTCTTCCGTTCCCTGATACCCAAACCTTGCTGTCCACAGCGGATTTCCGTGTTTTAAAGGTGCCCATTTGCCTGCCTTTTGAAAAAGAATTTATGTGATTTCCTCTGTGTATATATTAATGATCTGAGGACAATTCTGGCTATGAAAAAGTTCTTATAAGGCTTCCGTGAAGGATGTATGAACTAGTTTATCAACAACATGTTTGTAAACACAGCAATGTTGACAAACGGGAAGAACATGTAACCTAAAGTGGTAGGTTGCATATATGCGGAGGTAGAAAGGTCACTTGTTGCAAAACGCCATTTTCATAGCTCTGGCTTATCTGACTTGCCGCCATGTTCCCTTTTTTAATTTTTTTTTATTTTGGCGGGCCCCCATACATCATAACACGTTGATTTAAACAAAATAAACAGCCTGTGTGCGGTGATATCAACGTTTTCTGGCCTATTTTTATAAAAGCCCCAAGGGATTACCTTTAGTTTATAAAGGTCAGAATGGTCATTGGGCCCCTTTAAGTTTTAAAAGGCTTATTTTTTTTTCAAAACGCATATTAATATAAAATACATTAATGGAGACAGCGTACATCAGGGAGGGATACCGAATCTTGGGGGGGGGGGGGGGGGGCTCAGGTAAACAAGTGTGCCGGGTGTGCTCGTAGTCTTAATCGTAACTAACGTTAGCAAAGTTAGAGAAGAAAACCGGGCGAGACGCAAAATCTAGCACTGCTTTTCGGCATTAAGCATGTATTTTTTTCTATTCTACAGATTGTTTAGGTAAAAAAACACACTCGAGTACATATAGTCTTTTAGAGATGATATCATATGAAGTTTTTGTCTGTTCCGTCAGAGGAGTTTTTTTTTTGGATTCCCTATTTCTTGCCCATTTTTTTTTATTATTATGATAAAATAAATCTTTCATAATATGACAGGTCTATGCAGCCATCGACCCGAACAACGGAACACGCATTTATATGAATTCACACGGTTCTTTTGTTTTATCTTGCATGGTACCATCATGCACCAGCCAAAGCTAATTACTCCAAAGAAACGACCATTAAAACTTTACCATGCAGTGTTTAATTGTTCTTCAATGCATTTAGTAAGAGTTGATGATTGACATGATATTTATAGCTGAAATAATATGCTGTCATATTCAAGGCAAATGAAACAGCGACTATCGTGTACCCAACTGAACAGTTCCCAACTGTTGTGTGTTCTTATTTTACTTTAATTTAAACTTGCTTTTTATTCGGGAATAAATATTCATCTGAAACTGAGAAGATACTCCTCTCCAATATCAACATTTAAAAAGATAGGATATGTTTTCAAATCTTAACTAAGATATATAGATTTATTTTAACTTAATTTTATTATGAGAACTGAAACAATATAAAGTATTTACCTATATGTTTCAATGAAAATGGGTACTAGTTATAATGTTTTACTTACCAATACATATCAAATTGATAGGTACATGTAATTTGATATTAAGACGTTACCAATCACCTGCTATAACCCATAATCTCCACGGTTATTTAACCCTATATCTGTAGGCCTTCTTTGACTAGATTTTAGTCAGCTTTTAGCTGGATCGTCGGGATGTTTTATGACCCCACTTGACAGATAGGGCGTGTCTGAGGCCATGTTTTTCACTTGACCTCGACCATCGGGGTTGTTTTGGGGTGCCCGGGTTACCCCATGAATTACTCAAGTCCGTGGGGTCCAAACCAGTCCATGGGACACCCAGCGAGGCGACGATCAAGTTGTTGGTTTCTGCAGTAGCGTCCGTCGCGTGGCGAGCTGTGTTACACGTGAGACATGACATGCAGTGCTCCTGTCTTTCGTGAAGATAACCTGTACGTACATCCAGCCACCATATCCAAGGCTGTATACACCCTGCCGCTCTATACGATTTCATAAAGTGCTGGAAGTGTCTCTGGTTTAAAAACCATTGTGCCAAACATGAATGCCAGCTGTATGTTGAATTTGCATTATCATAATTGGGTTTTTTCTTCCTTTATTGGGTACGGGATTGGACACCAAATATGTGGTAATAATTTTTGTGAATTCCACTTTTGATATTAAGGCGATTTTTTTTTTTTTTTTTTTTATAACCGCTGAGCATTGATTGTCAATACACATCTCGGAGACCAGATAACATTTAGTCTGGTGACTGGGACAGACAAAGTCTTTATATAAATAATATATGTTTTTAAACATATAGACCTGATAGATCTGATAGCGCTGTTTGTTGAAGAAGGCCAAGGGGTAGCGTGGCCGAGCGGTCTAAGGCGCTGGTTTAAGGCACCAGTCTCTTCGGAGGCGTGGGTTCGAATCCCACCGCTGCCATAATTAGTCCTTTTGCATATGACTCGTTTCATATTCAAACAATAACTTCACAGTCCGTGGACCTGCTCATCAGCTGAACGTCTTTCCCGTCATGGTCCATTTGGGAATGAACACGCGAGTCACGGTCGACAGTAAATGTCTGCCATCTAGCGGGAAATCGAATAACTCATGCTAATTTGTGCTGAAAGAGGATGGAAATGATTTTTTTTTTATTTCGGAAGTGCGCACAGGCTGCCCGCGAAGAAAGACTCATTTCTGCCAGTCATCGTACAAGAAAATCGGTTGTAACTTTACAGAAAAAATATTCCTACAGTATCTCAAAGACAGGAAAACATATTTACATAGAGAAAATGAGATTTCGGTCCATTTTACACAGAGCACAGCATTTAAAATTCCATTTTGTTAATCCCCAAACGATGTTATCACCTAGAGCTAACATCGAAATATAGTAAAGAAGCACAAGTTTACAATTCCCATATTGTTATACTGAAAATGTTCATGTCACTTAATTGAAATCCAACTACAAAGAGGAAGTAAAATCAGCGAGTATGAATAAAAATACTAAAATATTGTATTTTCTTTTCAGAAAATGAAGCCCTCTAACCACGCCACCATTCAGAGTATCGTCAAAGCTGTTGGTCTCTACAAAGGAATTCCGGCGCCTTGCTGCGTACCGGATGTGATGTCATCGGTTACTTTATTGTACTTTGACGAGAGCAAAAACGTAGTGCTGAAAAATTACCCTGGCATGAGTGTAGAAAGTTGTGCTTGTCGCTAAGCAGGTAGCGCCCTCTGGTTACGGCCATGAAACTAACGAAGCCGAGTCTCCTGGAAACGTGAAGTTAGATTTGTTCTATTTTGTACATGTCATTTCTTTAATTTTTTAAAACGCACAGCTCATCATTATGAGAGAGACTATGGGTATAAGCAGCATATGTAATGAATACGCATGTGTGGTTTTCAGTGTGAAGCCGAGAACGTTGTTAAATGCTGAGTCGTTTGCTTTTTTAAAGCAGACGAAATAATGGACAGTGACGTAACATCATGTTTTGTTTATACAGAGCACCTTGTGCAATAGTAACGTTGTATTTTTGTTTAAATCTCAAGAGAGAAGTAAATATATGACTATAACTCTTACAGACAATGTTTATGAAAAGATTGACTCAGAATATATATATATATATATATATATATATATATATATATATATATATATATATATATATATATATATATATATATGAATTTTAGAAAACAGCATCAAGTCGCTTGCCCATTCCTTTGATGATATTTCAATATTTCGACAGCATATGTTCAAAGTATTTACACGTATTGTACCCTTATTCCAAATATCTTGGTTACAGGTGCTATTAATTTAAATTCGTCTTATATACCAACTGATTTAATAACAGTCTTTCAACCCAAACTGTTAATTTGGGCTGTATGGAATCAAGGATATTAATATCATCCTGAATGTCATATTTATCAAGATATGCAAACACAGCAGCAATAATCCCATTGTTTCACTTCAAGTGCTCGTGGCAAGAAAAATTAGGCAACATAAGTGGTGACATCTCGTGAAAAATTGAATCACTAAAATGTGACGGCGTTGATTTGACCTGTTCTTGCAAATTACAATAGATCTACCTCAGAGACAATTACATAGCACTGCTATACTGCGTAACGTAATATTTATTATATTCTATTATGAATTTGTTTATGTATATTGTATATAGTTTATCTAAGGTGGACTAAGACTGTTATACTTATTTACCACAAGGAGAATATATATGTATTCTGTTTGTGACATATATATATATATATATATATATATATATATATATATATATATATATATATATATATATAATGAAAACTGTAAAGAGGTGTTGTAGCGTTTGCCAGATGTAATAATATTGTAATAATAAAAATGACAGTTTATCAGTTATTATAAATAAGAGGAATTTTATCAGAAATAACTTACTTCAGTGCGAGTCATGGAAAAAATATTGCTCAAACCTAACACCCAAGTTGTACTGTACAGTTATTAAAATAAAATATGGGTTATCAACATTCGCTCTGTGTATGTTTTGTGTGTGTGTTTGTGTGAATGCGAGTGTTTGATATGTGATATTTGTATGATTAATATAATTAATTAGTATGAATATAAGTATAAATTAATTTGAACACTGCTCTTAGTAAAGACGTTATGTCTTAAGTCACTAGTATATGAATTTGTAAAACATGAAAAAAAAAATATTGATTTCCTGATAACTGTTTAAATAATGTTGGCAGAGCTGGGCCTGAAATAGCAATGGAGTACTCTCGGATGCCTTTTTAAATTAGGATAACAGACGTTTGTTTTAGATACAATCCCAATTGTGTGCTTATTTTCTATCCATTTTATAGAGTAACGTTTCCTGGTGATATTTCAATATTTTGACAGCATATGTTCAAAGTATTTACACGTATTGTGCCCTTATTCAAAATATTTTTGGTTACAGGTGCTATTACTTTAAATTCTTCTTATATACCAACTTATTTAATAACAGGGCCTGAAATAGCAATTGAGTACTCTCGGATGCCTTTTTAAATTAGGATAACAGACGTTTGTTTTAGATACAATCCCGATCGTGTGCTTATTTTCTATCCATAATAAAGAGTACCGTTTCCTGGTGATATTTCAATATTTCGACAGCATATGCCTTTTTAAATTAGGATCACAGACGTTTGTTTTAGATACAATCCCAATTGTGTGCTTATTTTCTATCCATTATATAGTGTACCGTTTCCTGGAAATTATAAGAAAACACAAAACATCACCTTGTTATCATATAAACCAGTTTCAAGTGTTCCAAATAATAGTAAAAATAAAAACTGGTATTATACTATTAAGGGAAAACTTGACACTTTTTTAACAATAGAAATTCTTAGATATTTTGCACGTAGTATCTGCATGTCGTGCTTTGTTCAATTATGAAATAAAATTTTGAGGTCAATGTGTTCGATTTTCCAATATACGGAGTTGAAAAAGGGCCCTTGTGGTGGGTTTTTATATAATATTTTAAATAAGGGGGGAATAAAAGTTACACATTTTAGAAAATTGACCCATAGGTTTTTCATAATATTCTACGTAAACCTGCACAATTAAATATTTACCTTATTAAAAGACAAAGATGTGCATATCAATGGGTAAAATTTTGAAATATCATGAATTAAAGTGGAAATTTGGAGAAATACTAGTGTACCAAATTCCTCACAGGTGTCGCTGACATTTGTGTGGCATGGAGACAGTCCACACATAAATGTGTTCTGACGTCAACCATTGGGATTACCTCGGCCGTTGGCTTCAGGTCTCGTTGATGTATGGCCCAAGAATACATTAATACATTACCAATTATGGAGAAATTCGCCGGAAATTTACCATGTTGCCATTTCTATTGACTCGTCAAAGAGCAGATCACAGTTTAAAAAAAAAAAATACATTGATTTGCCATAATAATGTGTACAATATGGGCTGGATATATTGCTGAACATCAATTATGACCAGGTTCCGATTGTAATTTAACTATAAAGGCCAGTTTATTATAGAGTCCTCATACATCCCCCACCAGACGTAGAATTCGTGGCGTGAACTTAATCCTCGTGTGTTACACATCAGTAAACCTGAAAATTTTACCTCTATTTTTTAATCAATGCTGTCTTATGGCTTTAAAGATAGAATATGTTAGAACTGGCAGAACCTGTACACAAAATACATTGTTTTGATTTTACACAGCGCACACTTAGTGTGCGCAATTGACACTCATGAATATGGCATGACCTGCAAGGACCAAATATGAGATCAGGAACAATGACATTACTCATGGACTTGTAAACTACTCCATCATATCACCAGGTGTCATATTTGCCTTGGGAGCCCTAAATTAAGTAATATACGGCAGGACTAGACTGTACCCTGCACGGTTAATGATTAAAAAAACTTATATAAATCATTGAAATAAATTAATGGGCGTCACTGGGCAACCTATCAACTTCTAGAAGAAAACACTTCTAGAATGCGATTACATATACTTATTCCCATTATTTTATAGAAATTGGCTGTTTTAAATTAGTGAATCCAAGCTTGTTGATGCAGAAATGTAAACTCAGACATGAAGCTGCGTCATGAACAAAGGTCGAATTCTTGCCAATTTTTCGCAAATAATGATCTTTTGCTGTAGTCCAGCGGTTCAGCTCCCATATTTAGAGGAATTGTGCAAAAAATGAAAGAAGCATGAAAGTTGGCAAAAGTATTCTTTGGAGCTTATTGATGAATTTCAGATATAGGGCCAAGCTGAAAAAATCCAAGATGCTCAAAATCCAAGATGGCGGCCAAGATGGCCGTCAGATTAAAAAATGTCAATAACTTGAGTTAAAATGTCCCCAGAAAACATTGCAAATACTCTGTTATTATGTTTTTTTGGGCTGAGAAATTCAATTTTTGGAGTTTCAAACCTCTTCAGATACTCATTAGCTCGGTTTTTGTCAAGATTTTGGTAATATTCCCATTAGTCCAGCGGTGAAGCTGCAAATTGAGAAAATTGTGCAAAAGATGAAAGAAGAATGAAACTTGGCATAATAATTTTCCAGACCATGCTCTATATGTTCAGATATGTAGCCGAGCGGAATTCACCATGTCTTGGTAAAAATCCAAGATGGCGGCCAAGATGGCCACCGAAATATAAAATACCAATACAGCCAGTTATATTTGTCCTAGAATGCATTGCAAGCGCACTGTTTTTTTTTTATTGGGGTCGAAAAATTCATTTATAAGGGTTTGAGGTCTGTGTATCATGAATGTGTGAATAAAGTATGATTTTGTTGGTATTGAAATTGTACTAAAATTGCACATCTAACGGTAAAATGTATTTGTTGATTACCCTGCTGAAATTTAATATATTTCTTAATTTTAAGTATTTAACACACTGTCTCTTTCAATGTAATGAAAGGGACAGTCGTTTGGTAAAGGTCCGTACAGAGTTGGTTGTTTTCTTCGTGTCCTCTGATTCCGTCCACTACTTTGCCATCCGACCCATGGAAAGTGCCTTGTAGTTGTTATTATAACCAGTTGTACAATCCATGTTAAAGATATTGTTTGTTTCGGTTTATCAAGCTCACTCTTTGAACAGGATACCTAAGTTTCTTTCATCTCTCACCTGTGCAAAGCAGTTAATACATTCGTTAGCATGCAAATAATGGGATATCAAACAGAGGAAATCAGAAATGAAATATTGATATAATAAAACCTACCCCAGCAAATGACACTTTCATTTAAAGGTGCAGTATTAAAAAAATTATCAACTTTAACCGTTGGGTGTGCTGATGAAAAAGAGACTTTTAGCACGTACAATTTCAGTAGGTACACAAGGCAGATTACATAGGTCTGTATCCTGCCACGCACGCATTCAGTCTGATATAAAAGTTAGAACCAAGATAAACTCTATATTATATGGATTGTCTAATTTTTTTTATTATAATATATAGTTTATATAGACAGTTAGTTATAATAACTATTACAAGCCACTCTCCATGGCTCGGATGGTGGCGGTTGGTGGTATATATACAGGGGTGTCAGCACAGTTGGATTTATGCATTTGATATTTCCCAATTGGACTAACAGAGGTTTACATGAAAGCTGATCGTAAAATCTAATTACGTGTATGTAGGTTTCAAACATTCTAATGATCAGTGTTTACGGACAAATTAAGTTCAATCATAATTTTATTGCAGATTTCGGCCGATAAGTTTTTTTGCAAACATCACCTCTTCAAAGTTAAGTATGCAAATAAAGGAATATTCAAAGGAAGAATATTGCAATACAAACTGTTCTACAATTCAAGCATCCAAATGCATGACAAACCTAAGCCATAAAAGGGCATTTTCATTTGAATACAATCACAATGTATGCGACTACTGTGCAAAACCCAACAAATAATGTTTGCTGTACATGTGCTAGTAAACGAAAGCAAATTTGGGACAATTTTAATATAAACAAAACCAAGATTCATTCCCAGTCATTTTACAGACTTTAAAATCCTGATAAATGAATATATCGACCCCGAAAACATAGGAAAAGTGCACTTGGAAAGCATTCTACGACAAATATAACCGAATGTTTTGATATTTTATAATCCGGCGGTCATCTTGGCCGCCATCTTGGATTTTGACCATCATGGGGTTAATTCCGCTTGGTCCTATATCTGAAAATATTGAGTATGGTCTAGCCAACTATTATACCAAGTTTCATGCTTCTTTCACTTTTTGCACAATTCTTCTCGTAAAAGCTAGACTACTGGCCATTCCATGTCATTAACCATTCAGGCCTTCATTAAATACAACATCTTGATGAGAAAACTTGAAATGATTAAGATAAACAAAATAAACACTCATTCTAATACTGAAGCGATCCTCGCCAACGTGCACGCCGCCTGGTGGTAGATGGACCCGACGGTACCCTCTGATTTGCATTATCAGGCAGCGGTCCAATAATCTCAGCGTAACGGTTATGAAATTCGGATATATTAAAATTTCGTAATTTCCTATCACAACGTCGGATCGTAAATAGGCCTACCCAAGATTTGTATCGCATTTTCCCGTACATTAAACGGAATTCGTGCAACAGGGAATGGGATAATGGAATTTCGTGTCGAATTCTGCTTCGTATCATATCGTATCCAAATTCCGTAACGTGTACCTGTACATTGGGCTTTTGGCAATCGACAGATCCACGCATGTGGTAACAATTCGCAGTGAAATCAGGTATTTTCAGGTAGTTCATACATGGACCTTCATGCCCTTTAACATATCTATACTGAACTGACATTACAGTCCACAGGCCAAATGTAAATCCATTGTAGACAGTATCATAACGATTTTGCAAAGACCAGTACCCTCTTCCGAGATGACAGGCGCAGCATTTGTGTGACCCCGTGCTATTTGGGCCCTAATATATTGCTATCACGCGAACCGTAACGATTATTTCAGCCAGCGGGTACATGTATTACAAACTGACTATTCACATGACGCCTAGGAGGGAACAAAGTCACGTGTACACATGAAAACCGTACCTCACAGGGAGCCACGCTGCCTGGCTGAGCCAGAATTAAGCTACATTTTGTTTAAACAGGCCAACTTTGAAGAGCCGTGGGCTGATTAGCGGCAATTGTACCACCTGCTGGTTACGGCTGTGTGGTCTTAAGCCCATTTAAAATTACCACAATTGGGCACCGAATCACCACGAACTGACACTATAATAATTCGTGGGGAAGTCATGGGGGTGTTGTAGATGATGTCTTGTACATTCGGCACTGTTTCGTAGCAATGTCTTAATCACTTCGAATAGAGGCGCTATATTTGAAATGTTAAAAAATTATGCTCTGTCGTAAAAAGTCGTATCGAAGTAACAGTTTCTTGGCAAGTCTTATAAAAGTCCCAATAATTCGTAGTCATTGGTGATGTGAAACTGAGTGACGAATGGACACTAATGGCCAGTTACCACAACCTTAACACAACTTCAACACAACCACAATATGACTGCAGCAAGAACCACTCAAGAAAGAGCCACGATCATAAGATTTCAGACGAAACATGGTCAAAAGAACTAACATCAGCGTGGGAGTGGATAGTCTCTTCTGGTCCGAGTGGATGTCCAATAACAAAAAATTCAAACCTATGTCCGGGTCCTAAGTTGACCTTCGTAAAGGCAGAGGCATTGGGAAACAGAACTCGAATCAAACAAATATCAAAAACAGGTTCAAATATTAACCTTGAATAACAATTCACGTTTTTTCGTTTCTATTAATCTCGATACATATATATCTTCAATATTTATAGAAAAATAGCCTACAAGTGATAAAAAGTACCACTGAAGTAATCAAAATGACATATTAACTGGGTACGCATGTCTTTGTTTTATATAACGTAAAAATTAAGTTTTCTTTTTAATTTGCGATTTCCTTTCAAACAAAAAAGAAGTTATTACAGTTGGCTAACTATGTAGATTTGTTTGAAAGGAACATGTGATTTGTGGATATTGGTTCCAACAAAATTTGAACCAAAATAATTTGAAAAAGCTGAATAAATTATTCAGTTTCTTCATACGTAAACAGACTGTCAATATTAGATACGAGTTTCTCCAGTTTCGTCGGTGTTCTCACGCTGGCATTACGGTTGTTCTAATTCAAGGTACAGGCCAATTAATATTAAAAGGATTATAATATATTAACTTGGACGTCGTCTGTCTGAACCTAATGGAGTCGGAGCCATAATTGCCACCAAAAATAATATTCCCTTCACTTGTATATGTGCTCTTTTTTGACATTATAATAGTAATATATATTAACAATACAGTAATATAAATCTGTCAGTCTAGGACTCTAACACTTTGGTAATATTCCGTCTATTTTTTTGTGCATATCAAACGTCATTTTTCATTTCTTTTTTTTTTTCTCAATGGACTTAAGATGTACTCTGCCTGACATCGAGTCGGGCTCAAATCGAAGCCACAAACGCTCAATCCAATTCTGGGAAAACCAAGAATTAGAAGTTTGGACATCAAGTCGGATTTCTCACTGTTCTGTACTTTACCACGAATCAGGACAGCCTAGGCTAGCATCATGTCCTTCCTGCTTCAGGTCAGCTTTGAGAATAATTCTTAGTTGCAAACCAGGATATAAAATAAAATAAAAATAACCACGTAATTTATACGGACCTGGTGACAATGGCTTAGCAGGCCTGAATGTTCGTACAGGCGTCCTCAACAAGTCGTAGCCTAGTCGTGGAGAAGCGTGGAGTAATCGAACCAGTTTCTTGGACGTCGTCACGGGTCGTGAACATCTCGTGTTATATCGTCCTGGCAACGTGTCGTTGTCGTTGCATAACGTTGCGCTATCGTACTCCTCTACAGCCTCGAAACTATTGACAACTGTAGTTACAGCTATTTCCTACCAGTTATGTCAATAAACTTATATATTACGCTACTGTTCTGTACACCGGCCCATTAAATTTACTTGACGTTTGCATGGATAGTTGACAGTAGATGACGTTTATTTACATGGCGGTAACAATGTTGGAGTAACTCGAAATCAAAAACACACATGCCTTGATGGCTGTGTTTTTTTCCGGTTAAATAACACAATACACCAAGTGAACCATGTACCATATCTGTATCACTAAAGATTGTCTGAATATATTTCACTGTATTACAATAAAGATAAATTTCCTGTGTAAAGGACAAATTTGACTTGTCCATTTGATAAAGTAATTAATTCTGAATAGCTGTTTTTTTATGTTTTGTATATAAACGAATAATCCGCAGGTCCGGTTAGCTGTAAGCTTTAAAAATTATCACCTTCATTTTTAGCATCTTTCTTGTTATAACTATACATGCGCAAACCAAATCTCATCTCGGTAAAGTTCACTTTGTACAAAGGTTATCCCCTGAATAATAAATAATTTAATTAGTTTTTACGTATATCAATTGATACCTGCTATGCTATACCTAAAAATGGCATTACTGTTTTTGTAGGGTGTGGTCCAGAACGGATTGCTACAGGCAAGCACACACTAGCCATAAGAAGCACACGAGTCCCCATTCTGGCAGTGTTTAGAAATAGATTTATTGTGAAATGTTTTGTTGACCTTATATCAAGACGTAATAAAACCGACGGTTCACATCCTAATTTCACGGTGTTTACATTTTCTGATCTCTGAGTCATATATTTTTCGCCCAAGTGACCATATTTAATTGGAATTTCTGCACGTAAAAACATCACTTTATAAACACATACTTTATTAACAGGAGTTACAAAGTTTTTTTAAATACGGTGCATTACTATATATATATATATATATATATATATATATATATATATATATATATATATATACATAGTTCCGTTAGCAATGCTCCAGTTTCCACCTGATGGAAGGTGATTCAAGGTCGTGAAAACATGTTTTTAGTCATTGGTAAGTCTGTTTATAAAGAACTAGCTGATAAACCCGGTATACCGGGATTTTTATACCGGGGTTGGGGAGATATATAAACTGAGATATGGAATGTTGGCTCATTTTTTATTCTAAAATTTTAAAGAAAATACAGGTTTTCAGTGGGATACTCTCTCAAAAAGATATGTACAAATATTTTTTTATTTTTTTACATTTATTTTGTGGCGCTGTGCGCGTGGCAAAAAAATCATACCCCGGTGTGTTTACCTTGAGACCTGGTCAGTGATGATGTTTACATTGCGATCCGGAATGAGACGCGAGGGCATTCAGGTTTCCGATGATATTTGACTGGTTTTTATCGTTGGACGTATAAAGAATAGGTTGATGTGAGGAACACATGACAGATTATTTAAATGTATGTTGCAAGAAAACTGTTCCTGAAGAAAGAAATATGCATAGCTACCTCGTAAGTATCAGAAGCGGACCAAATGGGACTCCATGCAGAGGGTCCGTATCCCATTTTTAGCCGGCGCAACCTATTTTTTCATCGTTTCAGACCAATTTTGAGGCTTGAAACCTCCGCAATCGCCCTACCCCACCCCTGTTCCTGAAATTGGGACCTTGAATAAAGTTTTGTCATTAATCCTCCTGGGTTGAACCCTTCATTTCATAAAGCGAGGAACGGGGGTTTTTCACTTTTACTGACCACGCTTGTGGGTAAGAGCCTCGGTGCAATGAAAGGCCAGACATGCTCAAATCCCTCACTGAAGGCAGGCGTTATTCTTATGAACAATAGCCCTTAATCGTGTGGTTGAGTGACCACGATGCACGCATTCCGGTCAATGCCAAAGGCAGTTCGGCTGTGCTCGGTCTAACCTCCGCGCAAGTCAGAAAAAGCGGAAAAATCACTAAAAATGATGTGTGCATTAAAAATTATTTATTCTCATATCGCCTATGTCACTACGGGGAAAATAACCTTTAAATAAGGTATGTTACATAAAGTGTGATAAGCACCGTGGTTTCAGATAACATTGCGAACAAATGTGGACCAAATTCCTTTTATAAGTATTAGATTATACTACAATATTGTACTTTCGTTAGTAGTTTTTGCCAAGTCTTAACAAATCGGATTGGAAACCATCAATTTGTATAATTTCCAACACTTCTTCACAGTGAATAATGCAATCATACCACTAAATTTGCTGTCTTTATGAAATAAATATAATGCTTGTACATCTGAAATATCTGACTTCAAGTATGAAGGGCTACCTACTTAGGACCATCATCATTATTAAGAAAAGAATAATGAAAGACGCTGACATTCAACATTTAAGTGAGAATATTTCTTCTGATACATGTATTATATATACATATATTGGTAGTACTATTACCAATATACACTCCCTGTAATTTGTTTTATCCCAAACACTAGAATCATGTTGCTTTCCATGATGTTAAACGATAAAACTTTCTTATTTCACTTATTACATCCAACGGCAATACAAAGAAAAGAATGACATGAGTGTATACAATAAAATAACCAAATAATAAACAAAAAGTAATGATTATTATATTGTGCCAAAGCCACATTGTAATCACATATATTATTTATGTGATGAAATTCGGAATGATTATATTAAATAAATATTCAAAGTGGGGAAAGAATTAAAATATGTGAAATCATGAAAAAGACGATAGTGTTATCACAGTCTTTACACTGCATACATATTGAAACTAAAGGCTTCTTCTCTCAACAAAAAAACTCCAATGGGAAATGCAAGATGCAATTACAAACTACTGTTTTTGATAATTTCACTAATTACAATTTATAGAATATTCAACACATTATCCCTGCACAACAAAATGTATGAAATCTCGCTGTCTCATGTGAAATACTTATTAAATAATACAAGTATTATGGTATTTCAAACTAGGTACAAATTAATTATTTTAAAGTTTCCCATCATCTTGATATATTTAAAATTGCGCTAAAACATTGTAATCCTTGCAAAAAATAAGAACTAACTACATACATGTATTTCCCATGCTACGGTGATTTTTTACCAAAGCACAATAAAGCAAATCTAAATAGAGATGGATTTTGATCTGGCTTGTATTCCAAACCGTGTGATACTCTCTCTCTCTCTCTCTCTCTCTCTCTCTCTCTGTTGATCGATCATTTCATTTTCTGAAAATATAGGAATATACTTGCTTACTTGATTCACAATTTGTTCTTTTTTATACAGGTCACGTGGTGTTCCTCTCGTCTCTTCTGTGAGTCTGTACAGGATAAGGTGGGACTAGGAATTTGGCTTCGACAATTAGAATGGTCCTAAACTGCAGGCACATCTCCGTCATAACCTTATATTCCGCTTCTTTAAAGACAATATAATTGGTTCTTTCCTGCTTCATTCCATCTTTTCACAGAGTTTCGTAGAAATCGGTTAAATAGCCTTAGCGTAATCCTGCTAAAAAATGAAAACGAATAGGCAACCATCGATAAATAACATAACATCATAACATATTAATTATGTCAATATAGTTAAACAGGAATCCATACAAACTGTCAAATACTCATCGTCGATCTCCATCTAACGAACGACAGTTTAACCATCGTTTTCTCTTATTTTTATATATATCTCATTATAAAAAAACAATATATTAAAATTTTATAGAGTGATTTTGTATTGCATCAACAGGTTGCAAATATTCAAGTGGTGGTCAAGAGTACTCCTGGACACAAAAACGACTGCCGTTGGGAAAAACATGTCAGCGCTGGGATCGCTTTTGGTACCGCTTTAATATTGACAAGTTTCCGGACCAGACTTTGGCTGACGCTGGCCAGTTCTGCAGGAACCCAGGATGATATAAATGGCGGCCATATTGTTACGTTATGAAGGATGAACAGCCTACCAAGAAATTTTGTGGGCTTCCTTTTTGTGGTAAGGATATCCAAGCTACAAATAAGCTTCCGCATGGAGAGAAAGCTTAAAGGGTTGATGAGTTGTCTACATTAACATTTGGGTCATTTTTTGGAGGGGGGGGGGGGGGGGAGGGCAAATTTGTTTCTCAAGTCCGCCAAAAGACAAAACCATCGATTACAATGCATTTCTTCTTTTACCTTCTTCTGTCCGTGTTTGTGCTAGATATCTCATAATTAGAATAGTTATCTGAAATTACAGTAAGTGAGGCATCTACTCCCGATTTACAAACCTTCTTAATGTTTCCCTCGGCGGCACAAACAACATAACTTTGAGGTCAAATTTGTTTCAAGCCTACCATAAGGTTTCAGATCTGGCTCAGTAACATTATAAATATAGTTATTAAAATTGGTAATAATGGTAATTGTTTAAGTGGATTGCAGAATGTCAGAAAACAACCCACTGGAGAGCATATTATTGAGTTTGTATAGATTATTTTTAGAAAGTCTTATTTATTGGTGTACTTTATGTGACATTGATTTTTCCGAAAGTCCTATTTTATTATGTATACTTTGTTACATTTATCTTAAGAAGGTCTTATTTTATTTGTGTATTTTCTATGACATTTATTTATTAGAAAGTCTTATTTATTTGTGTATTTTACAGAATGTAAGAGAGCAGTACCATTGACAGAATATAATTGAATTCGTATAGAGTTTGTGCTATTTAGGTTTTTCATAGTTAATCTATTTGTGTATTTTACAGAATGTAAGAGAACAATCCCCGGGACAGAATATAGGGGGAGGAGGAATGTTACGGTTAACAGTATATTATAAGGGATGCCAGGCATGGACCACTGATATTCCACATAACCATAGTTACCATAACAACAGTCTCTTTCCGGATGGAACTGTAGCATACGCTAAGAACTATTGCAGAAACCCGAACTCAGACCCCCGCGGCCCTTGGTGCTACACGCTGGAGAGTGAGAGAAACGAATATTGTGACGTACCTGCCCGCGGTAATTTTATGTTAATTTTGGGTAAACTTTCATGTTTTCGTGTGGGCGTTTGGCTGATATGGTCTAAGTACGCCTAAGGAATAAAGCGTATACACTATTAAAAAAAAGGTTCACAGAGAGGTTTTACAAGGGTTTTCATTGTGTCCCTGGGAGAAAACGTTTTTGGGGTTTTAATAAAAATCTTTTCATAAAAACCTTAATGAAAACCCTTTCACGGGTTTTTCATGTAAACTTATAACAAAAATAAAAGGTTTTCATTTAAACTATTTATATGTGGAAACCCATTAAGCAAAGGTTTATTAAGGTTTTCATTATTGTATCCGCCAAAACAGAGTTTTGCGGATACTATGTTTTCAGCTGCACGCCGCCGCCGCCGCCGCCGCGTAGGTTTCCGGAGAACTCCTCCGTAACCGCTGGGCGGAATTTTACGAAACCCGGGATTATGTTCGGGTCACATGTGAACTGCTGCGCCCAGATTTTGTTTTAACCTCTGACCTTTCCTCTGCGCTCTGCGTCCGTTTGTGCGTCTGTTTCCACACATAAACCCACATATCTCGGGAACCGTTTGACGGATCAGGAAAATTTTTTTGCACAAATGTAGCCCTTGGAGAGCTTTATAACTTACACAAAAAATGGTGGCGCCACCTGCAACCATGTTTGCACAGTGTCCATCTGTTCGTCTGCCTTGGGTTAAAATCACTCATATCTCTGCAGTGACTTGACTAATTAACCTGAAATTCGGCATGCGTATACATCCTGGATAGCTTTTCTGATTTTGTGACAGGTGGCGCCACCTACATTCACGTTTACGCTGCAGACATCCAAGCTCATATCTCGGGAACCGTTTGACCGATCAGGAAATTTTTTTTGCACAAATGTAGCCCTTGGAGAGCTTTATAACATACGCAAAACTAGTGGCGCCACCTGCAGCCATTTTTGCACAGCTCTTGTCTGTTTGTCTGCCATGGGATAAAATCACTCATATCTCGGCAGTGGTTTGACATATCTGGCTAAAATTTTGCAGGTTTATACATCCCCGACAGCTCTCTTGATTTAATGACAGGTGGAGCCACCTGCATTCTAGTTTATGCAGCAGACATCCAAGCTCATATCTTGGGAACCGTTTGACCGATTGGGCCAAAGATTTGCATGTGTATAGTTCTCACATAGCTCTTTATAATACGCCAAACTGGTGCCGTCACCTGCGACCATTTTTGCTCAGCGTCCATCTGATTGTCTGCCACGGGCTAAAATCACTCATATACATGTAGTGGTTTGACTTATCTGCCTTAAATTTTGCATATGTATACAACTGGGACGGCTTTCTGGATTTTGTGGGGGGGGGGGGGGGGGGCAACCTTCATACACAATTTGGCTGCAGACATCCATGCTAATATGCAACACTTCACTCTTTTTCCCCTTGCCACTTAATCCATGCCTCACTTCACCCGTTCCACTCTGATTTAGGCGGATACACGTAGTCGCTTGTCGACTACCCGTATTCTAGTTACGTTTTAGTTTCTATCGAAATTGTAAAGGGTTTAGAGCAAAACCATTTAATGAACTAAAGGGTTTCTTTAATTATATGTTTTAAATTGGTACAAGATTTCGATAAATATTTCATGGTATAAAACTACATGTTTGAGTTATCTGCTCCAGTTAACAGTACACTGCAAGGAATGATTAAAACAGGATATTGATTTTTTTATTTCTGATGCTTAAAATATTGGGACACAGTAAATAAGATTTGTAACAAATCAGTTAAATGTATACTTAACCATAGAAGTCACACCGATTATAGAAATATATTCCAAGGGAGAAATACACTTATTAACCACAGAATATTGTGCAATAAAACAGATTAGAACAGTACCAGAAAGTAATATTAAGATGGAACTTTTTTAGTGTTTCCCTTCCTCACTAGCCTCACAAACCAGAACTTTAGGTTTGTAATCTAACATGAACTTTGTACAAACCATAGCATTGTTAAATGAAATATATTTCTACATTTCAATGGATATGTCATATGTCATCATAGAACCGACTACTATTTTTTAACAGTAAAGTGACAATATAAATCCGGTTTACACAGATTCTCATAATCATACATGTATTCCATACTTAGAGAAAAAAATCACATCAACAGACCTGACAAACCCTCTTGAGGCCTCAAATCAGAAATCAATATCATTTACAAATTCAGGTGATATTGGTTGTGCTATCAGTTTCAAAAACATTTAATCTATGGGCCCTGGCGCTCAGCAGTATAGTTATGCTTGAACGTGAGGGAGGTGTATTTGTAGCTAAAGGTTCATATTGCTGTTTGAATTTGTATGAGCTGGCAATCAGGATATAACTAGGAAAGGAGTTAGCCAATAGCCAAGCTAAAATCTAAAAAAGTATATTATTAAACAAACAACAACAGACTTACCATAACAATACTATGTGGTATGATGCACAAATGAAAAACAATTCTAGATGAGGGGTTTTGTTCCATAGCTCGAAGAAATAGGTCACCGTGGCCTAATTTCAGGTGTAATAGGGGATTTCCCCATGGCCTTGATAGAGGGAAGAGGCTTCTAGGGTAATTGGTTATATTTTGTGCCCTGTTAACAGACGACCAGACAGATGGCGGGACAGGCAAAGGACCATCACTATAGCTCAGATTACTTGCGGTCAGCTGAGCTAAAAATCAAAGCCCTAATCTTTCTGCCCATGACTTTACACTTGTTGAAGGGCTGTTTGAGCACTTTACCACTGCATATTCAATTAGGGCAATGGTTTTCTTTAGTGCAGTGGGATATATGTAATTGTCAAATAGGTTCAGTTTTCAAGTGTTTTAAAGTTTAACACTACTTACTTGTGTATTACCTAGTGTATTATATTAATATGTTATAAGTCGAGGTAGCTTTTAAATGCTGAAAAAAAAGGAAATTAAATTTAAAATGTATGCTGAAAGCATTGAATCACACTGTAATGTAGACCGAAGTCCCACGACTCTATAAATAAATCTGAACATTTGATTGTTGCATGTAAAAAGAGTTTTCTGGATGCAGGGACTTTGCAGGGAAAATATATGAAATACGTGCATGTTATCTATAACCACACAAGCATGTCATACGACACAAAAGCATTAGTGTGCAGACATTGGTATTAGACTGATTAAATGAAATGTTATTAAATAAACAAACATCTGGAAGTAATAAATTGTTGGTAAGTTAGAGAAGGAGAGAACATATCCCCATGTTCATTGGTGTATAATTGACTGTACATTTGTGATTATTCCTTGATGACGTTCCTGAATTTGGATCAAGTGCCTGATCCACACCAAAATCTAATCGATCTTCATTTGCCCTGAACCGGAATGGCCTTAATACATGAAGAAATTCCGTTCATGCTTGCGTAAAATATAGGAACGCAATAACCTGACGAACATTTATGTTTGAAGCTTGCCGTGAAGACTAACTGGGAAGTAGCTATATTGGAGAAATATCACAAACGAAAAGCGGCATCACGTGTCAGAGATGGGATTCACAGATCCTACACACACACACCCGCACCATGGGCCGTCTAACTTTTGTCGTAACCCTGACGACCCCGATGAACCGTGGTGCTACACCAGTGATCCTAATATGAGGAAAGAGTCCTGTGACCTACCACGATGTTGTGAGTTATTCCAATAGGCATTGCCTTAGGTTGCTTTCACATATATAATATTCATGCTTCTATACTAAATGTCTCACGTTTAATCTTAGGTTTACATGCTAGAATGGTGCATATTTCTTCAAAACAAACCGCAGGATTTTGTAGATTATTAAATTGCTACCACTTTCTTATAAAAAGATATCCAGAACACAAAGCTTCGTATTGTTTTCATGCATATATACATTATTTTATACAAAACCATGTACTTAAATCTAGCAGTTCTGATAAAAAATTGTTATAAATACTTAAATACTCGGCAGGGCTGTTATAAATAATGACAAAAGAATAAAAATTGATCACGATGAAGAAGCTAATTAGTATAACTGAAATTAGAAAGTAACTATATATATATATATATATATATATATATATATATATATATATATTATCGGCCTCATTTTTTCTGTTTTCAAAACGTAACAGGAACCCGTTTATGATGGAGATATATCAAGTATGTTACTCTTCTTTTTTTAATTTTTGAGTTTCTGCTAGGTTCAAGGGCTTGTGACATAACTTAGTTTAATGCCTTTCATTTTGACAAGAATATTTATTATTTTATAAGCATATTTCATATTTTCTTTCCGAGAAAGGATATTTAAATTAAAAATATCTGAAAAACCGTGACAGTTTTCACCTGTGTTTGAAAAAGAGTAAATGCAAAATTTTCACACTTTACTTAAGTTTGAAGTGTTACTTGTTATACAAAAATGTGTAAGCCTCTAAACTGAAAATGCTAATTTAAATATTACATGTTTAATCTGTTACAGAGTAATAGTCTGGCAGCTTATATAACAGCTACTTTGGGAATACCAGAGTAACTGTGTCGGAAAAAACCTGTCAGACGCGACGCGAGGCCTGTCCTATCAAACCCTGTGGTAAGTACCGTGGTGCAACGCCACAGACCCTAATACAAGTCGCCAGGCCTTGTGGTATGTACCGTGGTGCTACACCACAGACCCTAATACAGGACGCGAGGCCTGTCCTATCAAACCCTGTGGTAAGTACCGTGGTGCAACGCCACAGACCCTAATATAAGACGCGAGGCCTTGTGGTAGGTACCGTGGTGCTACACCACATACCCTAATACACTACGCGAGGCCTGTCCTATCAAACCCTGTGGTAAGTACCGTGGTGCAACGCCACAGACCCTAATATAAGACGCGAGGCCTTGTGGTAGGTACCGTGGTGCTACACCACATACCCTAATACACTACGCGAGGCCTGTCCTATCAAACTTTGTGGTAAGTACCGTGGTGCTACGCCACAGACCCTTATACACCACGCGAGACCTGCTTATCAAACCCTGTGGTAAGTAATCTGATGCTTCAAAACAAACCCATAATACACCACTCGAGTCCTGTTCTATCAAACTTTGCTGTGAAAAGTACCTTGATTTCATTAGCAAAAGGGGTAGATCGTCTGACTGGCGTGTCACAGGTTACGGTTTCGAATCGACATTCGCCACCGATAATACACCACGCGAGGCTTGTCCTATCAAACCCTGTAGGTGCAGTTCATAAAGTGACCAATATACGTTTCACTTCATTTATTTTTTAACAGAGCTCAACACAGACTGCTTGTTGCGTTGTATCGTTTATCACAAACAATCCCGTTTTAAAACTGAAACAATGAAATTAATCTTACTAGTACGTAAACTGTAACACAGAGTCTATATATAAGGTAGAAAGGTCCATATAAAATGCTATTTTAACATTGAATATGCACAGCACAATAAGAATGGAGAAAATGAATCAAAATATGGGGATTTTAGATTTTCTGCAGTGTATTTTCTCTTAAATAGACCAACTAAATATTATATACTTATATTAATCCTCCGTCAGAGGGAGCACTAGGCGAGAATGAAAGGAAGGGCCTTCGTGTAGCAATAAGTTCTCTGAATGCTCCGGTAGTATGAGCCCCCGCCGGCAAACACAGAGGGGTCCCCATCTAGCAATTCCGCAAATTGCCGGCAATATAGCAACTTTGTAGTTCCCTGAATCCCCCGGTAGGGTGTGCCCCGGGATCATACACTGAGGGGCTCCCATCCAGCAATTCCGCAAATTGCCGGCAATTTAGCAACTTTGTAGTTCTCTGAATCCTCCGGTAGAGTGAGCCCCGGGGATCATACACTGAGGGGCTCCCATCCAGCAATTCCGCAAATTGCCGGCAATTTAGCAACTTTGTAGTTCTGTGAATCCTCCGGTAGGGCGAGCCCCCGACGGTCATACACTGAGGGGCTCCCATCCAGCGAATTCCGCAAATTGCCGGCAATTAAGCAATTTTGTGGTTCACTGAATCCTTCGGTAGGGTGAGCCCACTACGGATATACACAGAGGGGTCCCTATGTGGCAATTCCGCAAACTGCCGGCAATTTAGCAACTTTGTAGTTCTAAGAATCCTCCGGTAGGGTGAGCCCACTACGGTTATACACAGAGGGGTCCCCATGTAGCAATTCCGCATTGCCGGCAATTTAGCAACTTTGCAGACTTCTGAATCGACCGGTAGATGGAGCCCGGGCGGTTATACACTGGGGGGACCCCTTCTAGCAAATCCACAAATTTCCGGCAATTTAGCAACTGATCATTTTTCTGAACCCACCGGTAGAGGGAGCCCCCGGGGGGATACACTGAGGGGTCCAAACCCAGCAATTCCGCAAATTCCCGGCAATTAAGCAACTTTGGAGTTCTTTGAATCCTCCGGTAGAGGGAGCCCGGGTGGTCATACACTGAGGGGACCCCTTCTAGCAATTCCGCAAATTGCCGGCAATTTAGCAACTTTGTAGTTCCCTGAATCCCCCGGTAGGGTGAGCCCCCAACGGTCATACACTGAGGGGCTCCCATCCAGCAATTCCGCTAATTGCCGGCAATTTAGCAATTTTGTAGTTCCCTGAATGCTCCGGTAGGGTGAGCCCCGGGGATCATACACTGAGGGGCTCCCATCCAGCAATTCCGCAAATTGCCGGCAATTTAGCAACTTTGTAGTTCTCTGAATCCCCCTGTAGGGTGAGCCCCCGCCGGTCAAACACAGAGGGGTCCCCATGTAGCAATTCCGAAAATTGCCGGCAATTTAGCAACTTTGTTGTTCCCTGAATCCCCCGGGTAGTGTGAACCCCCGACGGTCATACACTGAGGGGCTCCCATCCAGCAATTTTGCAAATTGCCGGCAATTTAGCAACTTTGTAGTTCCCTGAATGCTGCGGTAGGGTGAGCCCCGGGGATCATACACTGAGGGGCTCCCATCCTGTAATTCCGCAAGTTGCCAGCAATTTAGCAACTTAGTAGTTCTTAGAATCCTCCGGTAGGGTTAGCCCACTACGGTAATACACAGAGGGGTCCCCATGTAGCAATTCCGCAAATTACCGGCAATTTAGCAACTTTGCAGTCTTCTGAATCCACCGGTATATGGAGCCCGGGCGGTTACACACTGGGGGGACCCCTTCTAGCAAATCCGCAAATTGCCGGCAATTTAGCAACTTTACATTTTTTTCTGAATCCACCGGTAGAGGGAGCCCCCGGGGGTCATACACTGAGGGGTCCCCACCCAGCAATTCCGCAAGTTGCCAGCAATTTAGCAATTTTTGAGTTCTTTGAATCCTCCGGTAGAGGGAGCCCGGGCGGTCATACACTGAGGGGACCCTTTCTAGCAATTCCGCAAATTGCCGGCAATTAAGCAACTTTGCAGTTTTCTGAATCCACTGGTAGAGGGTGCCCGGGCGGCCATACACTGAGGGGCCCTCTTCTAGCAATTCCACAATTTGCCGGCAATTAAGCAACCCTGGTCTGCCTGATTAAATACTTATACGCTGATGCCCAATTGACTGTGTACTTGCTTTGGAGCACAAGTCCACTGCCTGTAAGTAGTGTAACCTCCCTTGTACATGGCCTGTGAAAGTTGTGATGTCGTGAAAAACGTAAAAATCATCATTAAGCCAATTCCTATAAGGATACAAGGCTTACAGGGGTTGATGAATTTAATACTATACAAATATTATCCTACTATTGTTTGTGTATGGACTTTGTCAAGTTCCCCAGAGTATAAAACCATTTAATATTTTTTTTCCTCCTTTTTTGGGGGTTAGTTTTTCTGTTTTTCTTTCTTCTGCCATGTTTGTGCTAAAACTCACATATGGCCGATTTAAAAAAAAAACCAACCTTTTTGCGTAATATTAGTCTGAGGTGACAGAGTTGCACTTGATATTTACTTTGGACCTTGACCTGATATCCATGGTCATACACTTCATAGCTGATGCAAAATTATCGCTCAGTTGGGAGCGTCAAGGGGGATTCCAGTGATCCTAAGACTGATTACAAACATCTAGTTTTTCTTTATTTACGGACATGTAAACCACCATACTGAAAATATTTTGGGAAGATATGCTTATAAAACTAACATTTTGCTTTATTAGGTATTTCTCTATATTTGCTATTTATCAAAGAAAAATATATAATTTTGATATATTTGGGTAGAATGTAATGAAAAATCAATATATGAAAGTAATGATATGCAATTATTATCAAGGTATCATTTCTATACTTGAAATTCCTATAAAATGAAAGCATAATTTAAACATATTTTGTTAAAAAAAATATACCAGAATACCTTTCTACCAACAAAAACAACCATTACATAATAAGACGTAGTTAACGTAGGCGTGTTAACGAAAATTTTCTGTGCGTACCCCTCAAATATGTGGGGATTTTTCAAAAATAGCTGGAAATATTTCTGTTATAATCTTTGATTCAGACTAACCTTCATGTACTAACCTCTCAAAAATTGTGGTTCACTGAAATTGTAATATAAACAATTTTTGCTCTTGGGATATGGATATGTGGGCATTGTTGTCCAAACTTCACAAAAGCTTGATACATTTATGTAAAATGAATGAAAGGAAGATATACAGTCACTCTCACACTCAAAAGTTCAATCTAATAACTACGGTATAAATTATATAAACACTTTTAAAGAACGGAACAGGCTCTATAAAAACAAAAGTGCATGACTCCAGGTTAATTTTTCAAAAAGTTTTATTCTCACTAAATAAAAACATGATGTACGTTTAACTGAAACATCTTTATCAATTGATGCTGTATATGAATGATAAAGTTTGGAATCTCACTCACAAATTGACCACTAATCTTTCATAAAACTGTCCAAAGATACTAGCTGTACAGATCATTCCAACCAATCTGGCACCATATCTTAAGATATCCAAAATTAACATGTGCAACAAATAATAAGATAATCCATGAAATAATCATGGAAAAATCGTATATATGAATGTTTACTTGAAACAGACCATGAGAAGGGAAATTTCACATCTGATAGTCCTTTTTATAAGCATTATTTTTCCTAATTTTGTTAAATCTTTGAATGATAACCAGAAAATGGGTATGCCGGATGAAATTTGTTTTCATAGTAAGACAAATAACTGCAGAGTTATAAATATCAGTTGTATGTAAAATGGGAATTTCTACTTAAATTGAAAAGAACTCACTACAAGAAATATTAAATATATGTGGCTTATGTACAAAAGATAAATTTATCTAAGATGGATAAGCATAGCAAATTTCAAAGCAATGTATGGATTAATTATTGAAAATGGAATTCCTTATGAACTCTAAATGATAAGATCATTGTGAAACTTGGGAAAATTTTGTTCAAATGTATGATTAATAACAGGAATGTATAAGTACATGATATTTATTATTTTAAATTTATGACCTCTAATCAATTTAAGTGTAGCAGGGATAAAGACTCAGGCGAGTCTGGCTGTCAAGGTTTTTACAGTCACATATAGCTCATGAATATAGGTTATTATGACTTAATTTGGGGTTTCCTACATGATTCACCAGGACTTGTTTGGAAGCATGATCTCCCTCAAGAAACATCTTGTACTTTGACCTAGTGTTTGATGTTGCCATATTTCTTTGCTTAACTTTCTTCAGCTGAAGGAAACAGATTATCAGTACTTCTTCATAAATATAGAGACTTTCCCACAAATACAACTGGTAAGGGCTTTTGTGAGGGAAATACTGTACATTTTTTGTGATAATTGAAAAGGTGTTCCCATCTGCAAAAGTATGGGCATCAATCCATACAGGAAAGAAATGTTCCAAAAGGGCGACCTGAACCTGCGAGTCTTTTCTGTAGCACTTAAAGGAAATATTTACAAGCAGAATATATTTTGTGTATTTTTTGTTTAATATATATTTTGCTATACAGTTGTAAACACATTCACTGGAAGACGGGGCTATAGGAAAAAAGTATGGACTAACAAAACCATGTCTTCATGATAATTTTTTTACAGGAAGGCAGTAATCATTATATGTTGAGCCCTTTACTTTTCTGACAGCATTTCCAACTTAACACAAGTCCAAAAATATTTAACAGCAGTGTGTTTAACATATTTTTCATAGTCTGATGTTATGGTCCAGTTTTTATTCAGCAGTATACCCTAATATGTTTTGATAATATCAATGTCACATATGACTTTACGGGTAAATGTGCGTCATTTCCTTATTTGTATAATTTATTCACATTTTGAGGCAAAGCTAAGGCCATACACTAATTATATCAATGAACTATGGTTATAATACAATACCAGTTAATTTGATCATGTCAGTACATTTGGCACAATTTCAAACAGATTTTAAGCCCAATTTATAAAGGAGATGTAGAATCTATGAGAAAAACTGAGAAAGGCTTTTTTTTATATATATTTTATGCAAACTTCAGTGGGGTGTACAAGGAGGTTACACTTGAAAGAAAATTTGGAAAAGAATATTTTTCCAAGGTTTTATATGCAGGTACATAAATTCAGGGAGTGAGAGTATCGGATTTCCCGAATTTGTAAGATAATACCCACCCCTACTCGTATAGGCCTAAGTAGCAGTAATAGTGTTACCACCTGCTAGTCTACGGATGGAATGACGACCGACAAAGACCATATGTAGCTAAAATGATTAAGAGTCATCTGAGCTGAAAATGAAAGGTGAAGCACCAAAACAGTGAAAATCGTGGAAATGTGCATTTGTGATGAAGACGGGAAAAACAGATATTAAACAAAATATGAACACGATGAGGGAGTTTAGATATTTGCCAGGCACAGTGTGACTCTAGGAAGTAAAGGAAAAGTATAGGATAAATGACTTTTCCTAATCATTTAGCTGAAGTTAAATTGGGCAAGGCCGTTTTCGGTAAGGTAGTTTTACATAGGGAACAAGGAGGTCCAAAGGATTAAAAATTACCAGTCAAATAATGCCTTGGTGTGATAGTGAAATAGAAGTTGGAAAATGGATCATATATTTCGTTGGGTGGAAGCCTCATACTCAGTCGTACAAATGCCATCAACTATATCGATCGAATAAAGTAACATTTTATTCACTTTATATTCAAATATTATTTATTCATTTGATTCAGACAGGGAGTTAATATGTGCACATGATTGCCTTACTAGACACCCTTTGCGTAATGTGGTACATATATATACCCTAACCCCTTGTGCATGAAATACTCAAGTAAGTATTTTTCACAATAAATATATGGTACATCCCTGATACGGTTTACCCTAACCCTTCGAGCATGAAATACACCAGTAAGTGTTTACTCCAGTAAGTGTTTGTCACTAATAATATATGCAATATCCGGGATACGAGTTACCCTAACCCTTCGAGCATAAAATGCCCCATTATGTGTTTGTACATAACTATTAATATATGGCATATATGGCATAACTATTAATATATGGCATATCCTGGAAATAACTATTAATATATGCTTAATCCGTATCCGGAGCAAGTGTTAATCTCTATTAATATATGTTATATCCGGGATATGGGTTACCCTAACCCTTAGGGCATGAAATACTCCGTTAAGTGTTAGTCACGATTAGTAATATGCTATATCCGGGATACGAGTTACCCTGACACTTTGTACATGAAACACTCCAGTAGGTGTTTGTCACTATTAATATATGCTATTTCCTTGATACGGGTTACCCTAACCCATCGGGCATGAAATATTCCAATAAGTGTTTGTCATATTTAAGAAATGCTATACCCGGGATACGGGTTAGCCTTATCCTTCGGGAATGAAATACTCCAGTAAGTGTTTTTCACTATTAGTATTTGCTATATCCGGTATACGAGTTACCCTAACACTTCGAGCAGGAAATACTCCAGTAAGGGCGAGAAACCCTTCGGACATGAAATACTCCAGTAAGTGTTTGTCACTTTTGATATATGCTATATCCGGGATACGGTTACCCTAACCCCAAGGGCATGAAATACTCTGATAAGTGTTTGTCACTGTTAATATATGCTATATCCGGGATACGGGTTACACTAAGCATTCGGACATGAGAAAACTCCAGTAAGTCTTTGTTACTATTCATATATGCTGAATGCGGGAAACGGGTTACCCTAACCCTTCGAACATGAAATACTCCAGTAAGTGTTTGTTACTATTGATATATGCTTTTTCCGGGATATGGGTTACCTTAACCCTTCGAGCATGAAATACACCAGTAAGTGTTTACTCTAGTAAGTGTTTGTCACTTTTAATATATGGTATATCCTGGATACGGATTAACCTTACCCTTCGGGCATGAAATGCCCCATTATGTGTTTGTAACTATTAATATATGCTATATCCCTATCCGGAGCAAGTGTTAATCTCTATGAATATATTTTATATATACGGGATACGGGTTACCCTAACCCTTAGGGCATTAAATACTCCATCAAGTGTTAGTCACGATTAGTAATATGCTATATCCGGGATACGAGTTACCCTGACACTTTGTACATGAAATAATCAAGTAAGTGTTTGTCACTATTAATATATGCCATTTCCGGGATACGGGTTACCCTAACCCTTTGTGCATGAAATACTCCAGTAAGTATTTGTCACAAAAAATATATGGTATATCCCTGATACGGTTTACACTAACCCTTCGAGCATAAAATACACCAGTAAGTGTTTACTCCAGTAAGTGTTCGTCACTATTAATATATGCCATATCCGGGATACGAGTTACCCTAACCTTCGAGCGCGAAATACATCAGTATGTGTTTACTCCAGTAAGTGTTAATCACTATTAATATATGGCATATCCTGGATAGGGGTGACCCTAAGCCATCGGAAATGAAATTCTCCTGTGTTTGTAACTATTAATATATGCTAAATCCGTTTCCGGAGCAAGTGTTAGTCACTATTAATATATGCTATATCCGGGATACGGGTTACCCTAAGCATTCGGACATGAGATACTCCGGTAAGTCTTTGTTACTATTAATATATGCTGAATGAGGGATACGGGTTACCCTATAACCCTTCGGACATGAAATACTCCAGGGAATATTTGTCACTATTAATATATGCTTTATCCGGGAAACGGGTTACCTTAACCCTTCGAGCATGAAATACACCAGGAAGTGTTTACTCTAGTAAGTGTTTGTCACTTTTAATATATGGTATATCCTGGATACGGATTACCATAACCCTTCGGGCATGAAATACCCCATTAAGTGTTTGTCACTATTAATATATGCTATATCCGTATCCGGAGCAAGTGTTAGTCTCTATTAATATATGCTATATCCGGGATACGGGTTACCCTAACCCTACGGCATGAAATACTCCATTAAGTGTTTGTCACAATTAATTAATGGCAAATCCTTGATACGGGTGACCCTAAGCCTTCGGACATAAAATACTCCAATAAGTGTTTGTCACTATTAATATATGGTTTATCCGGGATATGGGTTACCTTATATATGTGTTTGTAACTATTAATTTATGCTATGTCCGTATCCGGAGCAAGTGTTAATCTCTATTAATATATGCTATAACAGGGATACGGGTTACCCTAAGCCTTCGGACATTAGATACTCCAGTAAGTCTTTGTCACTATTAATATATGCAATATTTGGGATACGGGTTACCCTAACCCTTAGGGCATGAAATACTCCAATAAGTGTTTGTCACTATTAATATATGGTATATCCGGGATATGGGTTACCTTAACCCTTCGGACATGAAATACTCCAGGAATTGTTTGTTACAATTAATATGATATGTGCTTTATCCGGTAACCGTGTTACCCTAACACTTCCGACATGAAAGACTCCAGTAAGTGTTTGTCACTATTAATATATGCCATATCCGGGATACGAGTTACCCTAACCTTCGAGCGCGAAATACATCAGTATGTGTTTACTCCAGTAATTGTTAATCACTATTAATATATGGCATATCCTGGATAGGGGTGACCCTAAGCCATCGGAAATGAAATTCTCCTGTGTTTGTAACTATTAATATATGCTCAATCCGTTTCCGGAGCAAGTGTTAGTCACTATTAATATATGCTATATCTGTGATACGAGTTACCCTGACACTTTGTACATGAAATACTCCAGTAAGTGTTTGTCACTATTAATATATGCCATTTCCGGGATACGGGTTACCCTAACCCTTTGTGCATGAAATACTCCAGTAAGTATTTGTTACAATAAATATATGGTATATCCCTGATACGGTTTACACTAACCCTTCGAGCATAAAATACACCAGTAAGTGTTTACTCCAGTAAGTGTTCGTCACTATTAATATATGCCATATCCGGGATACGAGTTACCCTAACCTTCGAGCGCGAAATACATCAGTATGTGTTTACTCCAGTAAGTGTTAATCACTATTAATATATGGCATATCCTGGATAGGGGTGACCCTAAGCCATCGGAAATGAAATTCTCCTGTGTTTGTAACTATTAATATATGCTAAATCCGTTTCCGGAGCAAGTGTTAGTCACTATTAATATATGCTATATCCGGGATACGGGTTACCCTAAGCATTCGGACATGAGATACTCCGGTAAGTCTTTGTTACTATTAATATATGCTGAATGAGGGATACGGGTTACCCTATAACCCTTCGGACATGAAATACTCCAGGGAATATTTGTCACTATTAATATATGCTTTATCCGGGAAACGGGTTACCTTAACCCTTCGAGCATGAAATACACCAGGAAGTGTTTACTCTAGTAAGTGTTTGTCACTTTTAATATATGGTATATCCTGGATACGGATTACCATAACCCTTCGGGCATGAAATACCCCATTAAGTGTTTGTCACTATTAATATATGCTATATCCGTATCCGGAGCAAGTGTTAGTCTCTATTAATATATGCTATATCCGGGATACGGGTTACCCTAACCCTACGGCATGAAATACTCCATTAAGTGTTTGTCACAATTAATTTATGGCAAATCCTTGATACGGGTGACCCTAAGCCTTCGGACATAAAATACTCCAATAAGTGTTTGTCACTATTAATATATGGTATATCCGGGATATGGGTTACCTTATATATGTGTTTGTAACTATTAATTTATGCTATGTCCGTATCCGGAGCAAGTGTTAATCTCTATTAATATATGCTATAACAGGGATACGGGTTACCCTAAGCCTTCGGACATTAGATACTCCAGTAAGTCTTTGTCACTATTAATATATGCAATATTTGGGATACGGGTTACCCTAACCCTTAGGGCATGAAATACTCCAATAAGTGTTTGTCACTATTAATATATGGTATATCCGGGATATGGGTTACCTTAACCCTTCGGACATGAAATACTCCAGGAATTGTTTGTTACAATTAATATGATATGTGCTTTATCCGGTATACGTGTTACCCTAACACTTCCGACATGAAAGACTCCAGTAAGTGTTTGTCACTATTAATATATGCTATATCCAGGATACGGGTTACCCTAACCCTTCGGGCATGAAATACTCCAGTAAGTGTTTTTCACTATAAATAAATGGTATATCCGGGAAAAATAGATATGATCACAATTTACAACACAGATTGTTTAGTTTCTGACAATTGTTTTTAATAAAAATAATGTTCTATATTTGTGTTCTTGAGGCTTGTCTGAAATGATTGTGCGCCATATCTCTTTCATGAATTGAATAGATCCTACTTTTTATATAATTTTTTTTGGCTCAGCTGACTGTGAGTCATCTGAGCTTTAGTCTTGGTCCGTCGTCCATCCAACCATCCATCCTTCCGTGAACAGGTCGTGTTTTGAAACCATGGAAAAATCCAACAAATCCAACATAATACAAACAGTTGATCTGACCAAAATCTCCTACCATACAGAAAATTTGGTCGGTAGGACTGATCTGTTTTTGATCATAATTAGTATGCAAATTCTTATTTACTTTCGCATACCAGAAATTGGGCCAGAATTGCGTAATATATGTTGAAGTCACGGCTACAATTATAATGCACTTTTCCAAAATTCAGGAAATATATTTACTCACTTAACTTCCTAATTGCTGTAGGTGGATATTTTTTTCAGGGATATAAATATATTCAAGTAAGATTCAATTGTTTACCCAAAATTAGAACTGAATTATACAAATTTTTATCTTGTCAGCCTAAATGAAATATGAATACCTATATATTTTTTTTTAAATTTAAAAGTTTTCATACACCAGTCTTGTTCCCATCAAGCCTACCTAGTACAGCCTACACCTGTGTTATGTAACCCACTCCAGGCACCTTGACTTGGCTTAGCTTGGCCACTACTGGCAGACTTCCCCTCTACCCTGCCCCCCCCCCCGCCTGGGATGTGCATGAACTAGATGAATTTGAAAATTGTATATGTTTAATTAATTCATATTCTTCGCGTTTGCTACATTTTAGATTTTGTGGGGTATAGATCCAAATGTTCAAGTGGGGAGCTTTAGGGGCTGCAGAGCCACGCCCCATGGAAACATTGTTTCCTTTTCAGCTCAGCTGACTGTAAGTTATCCGAGCTATAGTCGTTGTCCATTGTTTGTCGTCTGTCCGTCCGTCCGTCCGTAGATATGGCACGTTTTGAATCCGTAAGACCGAGGAATCCAAAATTCAGCATAATGTTAGATGTCCCCAAGATCTCCTACCAAGCCGAAAACAGGGTTTTTTGCGACATCGTTCCTTTGATATATTAAGGAAATACCTCATTTTTTAATTAGAAACCTATTTTCACACTTCAGGACTGCCTAAGATCAAAACCACTCATATGTTTTTCCACAAATTTAACAGAAATATTCCTCTATATAGTTCCTACGTACATGCCACAAATTAGGTCTGTATTATATATTATCAAAAAAGGGCCCAAACATATTGCAGTTTGTAAAAGTTCTGGAAAAAATATTTGGTCACTTAACACAAATAAATGTTAAATCTAGGGACTTTTTATTTTAGTAATATATCTTTTATTAATTTAATTGTAAATCCAAATCTTTTAAATTTTTAAAATATAAGCAAAAATATAAAATAGGTGCCTAAATTTAACCATGGCACATTATTTTCTCGTAAGTATATTTAACTATTTAACAGGTGGGATACATGTGGATTTAATCTGTTGAATTCTGAAATTTGAAAGTATAAGCTTACAAATTATTTTAATTATTACATTTTTTCAGATGCTCTAATGTATTTGCATTTTGTGTATCCAAGACCCCACTCTTGCTCAATAAAGCCTTGCCTAGGTAACCTTATTGGCACTGGCAGAACATCTCTGCTGAGATAAACATACATATTTTCTCATGGGCCCAACCCAACCCCCCAACCCCCCCCCCCCCCCCATCCCGACCACCACCATCAGCGATTATATTACAACACATGGTTTGATATTGTCAACTGTATTTCTTTAAAAGTAAAGCTGCTTTTGATACGTGCACAACTTTTCTTGAAATATTAATTCAAGAAGTAATCCAAGAGATGCCACGTTTTTCTTATGTAGCATTTTTAAGAAATTATTTCCTTTTAAATAATTAAACAAAATATAATTTAACCCATCAGTAGGCATAATTTGATAAAATATGAATAAATTCATTGAATAACGGTTCAATTGAAAATTTTGAAATCTGGAGTGTTATTTTCATATATTTATTGCTTTGCAAATATAAAAATTAAATTTTTTAGAAAAAGAAATATATCTGTGTGCAAAATGTGACGTTACCTGACTAAATTAAGTAAAAATGTTAATGCAATTTTGATTTGTGAATCATTTAAATCTTCAGATATATATGATATACTGTTAATATAAAGTAAAATTTATAAACTTAAAAAAAATTCTTAACAAAAGAAAAAATAGGATATAATGCAAATATTTGTTTATGATTTTCCTGTCTCAGTAGAATGGATATTAAAATTATTTGTTTTGTTTTACACCCCTTTGCCTGTTTTTAAATATTTCAAAATAATTCATTAAATTAAAATTAAATTTTATTCTTTATGTATATGCAGAGGTGCTGTTACTCCCACCAGTCCCTGTAAGTACCATTCAATTTAATTCCGTATCCTGTATTTATATGCAAAGGTGTTGTAACCCCCCCCCCCCCACAAGTCATTGAGCCCTAGTTCCTGTGCACTGAGAATAGTATTTTCATTGCAACTTCAAAAAGTCTATGGTGATGCAGTCAAAACTGTCACGATCAGCTGATCGCCGTGACCCAAGGGTCCCTTGTTTTATCAGAGAAGAAAATCTGTACATTATTTTCGATTGCTGTCAAATAAATATCCCCCTTTCAACAGAAATAAAAATCAAGTGGAAAACCTAAGGAATCGTTAGTAGACACTCTAAACGAAGATCATGCATTTTTAACTTAGCTAACTATAAGTCATCTGAGCGATAGTGGTGGTCCATTGTCCGTCTTCTGTCCGTCCGTCCGTTCGTCTGCCGTCGTCTCGTCTGTCATAATGGGCCAAATATAATTTAATTAAAAATACTAAGTTTCATCTGAAAATTTATTAAAATAATATGATGGAAATGAATGATTAATATAATGATATTTCATAATTTGATAGGTATCACGGTGTGTGTATATATACGTGTGTATGTTTGTGTGTGCGCAATATATATGAATTATCAGTATAGACGTAATCTACTTGCAGCCTTTAAAAATAAGAAATATTGTTTGTTTTAGATTACCTTTATTTATAAAATCTAAAGCCATGTTCGTTTTGGACAGTTAATGACAGGTATACGGCAGAGTTTCTCTCCCATATTTAGAAAAGTTTTCAATATGCAGTGTAAAGAGGACATTTAGGAGGCACCTTTAAAAAAATAGACAACTAGCTGTTCTCTTAAATGTCTTTGTATAACGTAGTCAAAGATGAATGGGTGGGGGTACCGGTGTGTGGGGCTATATTATTTATAGTTCTTTAAAAATAAGAAAAGAAAACTGTACTCTCTATAAATTAAAATGTATGTAACACGTTGATTTTCGGATGGTGGAAGTGCGCATGTACGTTCCTAACTTGCCACATATCAATATTTGAATGATCGTTTTTGTGTTTTGGGAGATCACGGGATTATACTGAGCAGGGGACTATACTGAGCACAGGACTGTACCGAGTACAGGACTATACAGAGTGAGATGCTTGATGGGGGCCCTCCATTTCAATCTCGGCTGGGGTTCCTTCTATTGGATGATTAATATAACTCCATAGTTGCTTAATTGCCGGCAATTTGCGGAATTGGTAGACAGGGGCCCCTCGTTTAAATCTTGGCTAGGGCTCCCCCTATCGGAGGATTAAGAGAACCACAAAGTTGCTAAATTGCCGGCAATTTGCGGAGTTGCTTGACGAAGGCCCCTATGTGTATGACCTCAGGGGTCTCACTCTAGCGGAGGAATCAGGGAACTTCAAAGTTGCTAAATTGCCGGCAATTTGCGGAAGTGCTTGATGGGGTCCCTCCATTTCAATCTCGGCTGGGGTTCCTCCTATTGGATGATTCATATAACTCCATTGTTGCTTAATTGCCGGCAATTTGCGGAATTGGTAGACAGGGGCTCCTCGTTTCAATCTTGGCTAGGCCCCCCCCCCCCCCCCGCTAGGCCCCCCCCCCCTATCGGAGGATAAAGATAACTTCAAAGTTGCAAAATTGCTGGCAATTTGCGGAATTGCTAGATGAGGGGTCCCTCCGTGTATAACGCCGGGGCTCACTCTACCGGAGCAATGAGAGAACTACAATGTTGCTAATTTGCCGGCAAATTGCGGAATTGTTAGAATGGGGTTTCATTTGTTTGGAACCTGAGCTCCCTCTAGCGGATGAATAAGATCACTCCAAAATTGCCAGCAAATTGCGGAATTGCTAGACGGGGGCACTTCATTTCATTGTCGCCTGGGACTCCCTCTATCGGGGGATTATGTGAACTTCGCCAGGGGCTCCCTCTAACGGAGGATTATGAGATCTTCAATGTTGAAAAATTGCAAGCAAATTGTGTGTATGAGAGACGGGAGGTCTTCCCTGCCGAATGGCAAAGTTGCTTTCAAAGTTGCTAATTTGCTAGCAATTTGCGAACTAGGATTCAAAATTGCTGGTTACCTGATTGATTGCTGGCAGTATGCAAGAGTTGCTGACAATTTGCGAGACTGCTGGGAAAGTTGACGGGCACAACGCAACTTTGCGAGAGAGGCAAACTTCAAATGGAAGAAACCAACGATTCCCCACCTATATGCAATACCTGGATATGCCCTCTGCGCAAGACGCGAGACCTCACTTCCATAATCCATTACGGTTTCTTCAGTGTCTCTCTTACGCTCTCGGAACATCGCCCGAAACGCGCTCCCTTTGCATGGAGGACCAAACCTTTTAGCCATGGCATCTTTCAGGGCCGAGTAATCATGCCGTTTCGCAACAGATACTTCACTTAGTATCCTCAGTGCTTTACCCCGCAGACATGTAACAAGCTGCATGGCCTTCTCTACTTCCGTCCAGCCATTCCACTCCGCTACGATCTCAAAGTGAATCTCAAAATCTGCCCATTCCACCCGTTCGCCATCAAATCTGTCTGGTTCTTTTTGTTTCTTTGGGGAGAGTCTCTCACACACAGAACCTGGTGATAATGGCATCATAGGTAATGGTGGAAGTGCACAAACAGGAGAAGCATCAACTATCTGTACCGTTGATCTTTTTCTCTGACTAAGTGGCTCTATTTCTCTCAGGAATGGGTTCGTATTCTGTCTGGCTTGTATCACATCCATCAAAAATGGGTTTGTGGGACTCCACATCCCAAAATCTGTCTGATCCATAGTAACATACGACTCATCCTGTGCTATAGAGGGGTAGTGCTCCCCATGCCCAGCAGGGGTCAACTCATCTAACCACTGTTCACCTGGGCTAGTCATCCTTAACTATATAATTAGTCCAACAAGGTTATCAATCTACAATGGCCCTCGACTTATTTGCGAGGTCGACTTATATTCAAGTATCTACTGTAATCACTATATTATAAAATAACACAGATTATGCTATAATATATAAATGCATCTCCAGTCACAAAAATCTTTTACCCTATGCTACTTACAGACCTCTATTAATGTACTTATCAATAATAACCAATGATTTAACACTTTATTATACAAAATCACAGCGTCAACAAGATAGCTTTATTGCCGACTATATAAAATAAAACTAATTAAATCACAAAAATAAAATGTAATTTACAGATGTTCTGCTCTATCACAACAGCCAATCAAATACACGCTACCTCAATCAGAGTTTCAGATCGAGGCTGTGTCTCAGCTTATTTAAATATCAACTGTATGGACTGCAAAACAAACTCCGCAGTTTATCACAATCTCAGCTCAACCTGCTGTACTTACTATCAAACAAACCAATATTAACAGAAATAAATCCTGTCCTAAATGTCTGAGAATTTATATTTGTCACTCACGTGGCAATAATTTATTCCCTGTTAATTTTGAGTCTCACAGATTAACGCAACAATATAGAGTGCTCAGCAAGACCTGCTGTGAAGTCACTCAGTCCAGTTGACCTGTTGTTCTGCCTCTCGCCAAGTTTACAAGCCCAAATCAGCCATGAAAGCACTTCTAACCCCACGTTAAGGCGCCAATGTACCAATTTTCCGACTTCCCAAGTCCCGGGGAGGTACATATCCCCGCAAGCTTCCTGACTGAGCGACAAAACCGGGCTTTAGGGGAGGGGGATTTCCCGTGAGAGGCAGACACAACTACCACAGGTCAAGTTTAATACAACACTTAATACTTATCTAAACTGCCACTTCACAGCGGCCTGCTGCGTGTCCCACACGGCAACAGTAGGACACAACGTCCGTGAAACCTGTAGCTCCTGGCTTCTGCCGCCCTGCGTCCCTATCTCCTTGGCTCACGCCAGAGAACTACGTAGTGACAACGTTATATGTAGACTGGTACCCTGCCCGCAAAAACGACACACAAGCTACACTTGGCCCCAGAGCCACCACATGAAGGGCACCCGGTTCAAATCCAAAACCAATCATCAACAACTTTTTTTTAATGAAATTACGTTTTTACCCATCTTAGGCATAGTGATTAATACCTTTTTAAACATAAAAATCATTATTAAACAGAGTCACATGTAGTTTGAATTGTGCATTTACAAACCCTGTGTTAATATTGTGGTGTTTTACCTCATACAATCCTTCAAATCCTAGGCCGTGTTAGAAAATGAGAATTGCTACATATTATACTGGCTAACAATTCAATTTAGCAGATTTAGATGAACAGTAAACGTTTCAAATAAATCCAATACATATGCATGAAATCAAGTATTATCAAATTCTCATGTGGTAAAATGATAATACAAATCAAGGGCAAAGGAAGTGCAATTAGAATGCATATGTATTAGAAATATCTTTTACCCTCTGTAACCAAGTTATATTTGTCTCGTGTAATGTATACCTTAAGTCTGTGGCGCTATTGAAATTAGTCATGGTAGAGTATATTATTCAAATATTACGTGATCCTCATCGAAAGAAATTTCTCTGATAAGTAAAAATAATACTTTAGAAATGCATTTTCATTTGCATTTTCAATCATTTCTAAAGCTCAGATGCATATGCTTTGTTCCTAGCAGCACTGTGTCTTTATGTAATTGCAAATGCGAAATTTTTAAATGTAAATATGTTTGAACACACGTTTGTGTATATTATCAAGGGTTTTAGCAGAAATCTCCCCTTTCTTTGATTTTTCCCTAGAATGTAAAATGACGAAAATTGGAAAGGAGTACTCCGAACGGAACTCCCGGACACAAGGCGGCCGCACCTGTCAGCGATGGGACACTGTGTCTCCTCATTGGCACAGAACACAAGCCAGTGACCTGATAATTCTCTGTCCGATGCCCAGAACTTCTGCCGGAACCCAGACCACGCAGCTAAAGGTCCATGGTGTTACACTGCAGATCCCGTCGAAAGATGTGACTTCTGTAGGATCCCTTATTGTCGTGAGTATTATATAGGATTAAATTAACCTACCTGTGTAACTTGAGTGAAACTTGTGTTATAAGACCTCCCGCAGACTGGTCAATCTCAGCTCTAATTCACAGGTAGTCTTATCAGACAGGTCCGTTATGTAAATACGTGCATGGGTTTCCAGAAGGGTGGTCTTAATAGACAGCGGGAGGGGCGGTACTAGGATTTAGGAAAGGGGGGGGGGGGGGTGGGGGGTGGAACAAAGGACTTATGACAAAGCCTGAAAAAGGTCCCAAGGGGTTCGGATTTCCTGGCCCCCTTCCCTGGATCTAGATGGTCTTATTAGACAGCTTTTCATCCGTACAGATTCCACTGTTTCTACATCGTCAAACAGAAGTACACGTACAGCGAAGAGGCGCTGACTTGAGGGTCAATTAATTTTACACCTAACCTGTTCATATTTTGTGAAAAAATCGTATATAAATTCCATCAATAGGTTTTATCTTCCACTCTTATACCCTCTTCTAATGATCTGAAAAAGCCTCATAAATTAAAGACTTTTAAGCCTGATATACCATACAGTTTATACAAAAGTGTATTCATGTATGAATGAACTTTTTTTTTTTGTTGTATTTCTTTGTCCAGCCAATAAAACGATCTCATCAAATCGTACTGCAAGTCCCGAGATATCCATTTCTGATTCTCCCAGCCCCAGTTCTGGAGTGCTGCACGTTTCCTACACAAAGGTGAACGTCCAAATAGATGCAGATGTGACGACAATGCAGACGTCCCAAGAGCAGACAACTTCCGCTTTCAAATCCGGTGCCGGTGAAAGTGCTAGAATAGCTGGAGGGGCTGAAGCCAACACAACGCCTGGAATTATAGGAGCGACATTGTCGTCATTGTGTTTGCTCGGATTGATAATCGGTGTGGTCTGTTTTATAAAGAAGAAGAAAGGGGATTACGTATCCCTAGACTGCAGATCGGGAATACTAGGTTTTAACATGGTTGCGGCTTTGCCGGCACTGTAGGTATAATCCTTGCGAACCAGATATTAAAATAAGAATAACTGACCTTTTTTCCAACTTTCATATTCATAGACAAGGGTGAATAGGCGTTTTGAGAAAATTTCCCGAGAATAGACTTATGGATTGTCCTTACACACACACACACACACACATATATATAAGGAGTGGTGCCATATGCAATCTTTTCATCCGTTTCTGCGCAGTTTACCTGTCTGTCACTTCCACCTCACTTGTCACTGCTAAAAATAATGTGCATGAGCAGTACAACAATTTCTCCACATGTCATGATTTGGTTGCTTATCAAGCATGAAAGACAACAAGAACCCAAAGCGGGGGATATACTGGGAATGAAATGCCCCAAGCATATACATATAATATATTCTTGAAGGAACAGAAGCACGGCAATCATAATGTGGAAGACCATTAGATGCTTTGAAATATGACGCATTTCTTTAAGTCGCACAATATCTTGAAGAAAATGATGAAGAACAAACAACTCTGACCTTCAGGATGAACTCTATTGTTGTAAATATATAAAAATAGAAACTGGTCGAACAATTTATGGAAGGCCTTGTGTTGTAATATTTAAGCAGGCTGCTTAAAATATCCTACTTGAACATTGGCGTAAAAGTGAAAAGCATAGAATAATGGAAACTGCAACAGGGCTGTTGAAAAATGACGTCAAGTCCCTGTCTACAAATAGTCTAGCTGTTAAGAGAAGAATTGTGCAAAAAGTGAAAGAAGCATGAAACTTGGAATAATAGTTGGCTAGACCATACTCAATATTTTCAGATATAGAGCCAAACGGAATTAAGCCCATGATGGTCAAAATCCAAGATGGCCGCCGGATTATAAAATATCAAAACATTCGGTTATATTTGTCCTATGGTGCTTTCCAAGTGCCCAATTCCTATGTTTTCGGGGTCGATAAATTCATTTATAAGGATTAAGAGTCTGTAAAATGACTCCTGGTTTTGTTTATATTAAAATTGTCCCAAATTTGCTTTCGTTTACTAGCACATGTACAGCAAACATTATTTGTTGGGTTTTGCACAGTAGTCGCATACATTGTGATTGTATTCAAATGAAAGTGTCCTTTTATGGCTTAGGTTTGTCATGCATTTGGATGCTTGAATTGTAGAACATTTTGTATTGCAATATTCTTCCTTTGAATTTTCCTTTATTTGCATACTTACAAATGTAATTGCTTTGAAGAGGCGATGTTCGCAAAAAAACTTATCGGGCGAAATCTGCAATAAAATTAGGATTGAACTTAATTTGTCCGTAAACACTGATCATTAGAATGTTTGAAACCTACATACATGTAATTAGATTTTACGATCAGTTTTCATGTAAACCTCTGTTAGTGCAATTGGGAAATATCAAATGCATAAATCCAACTGTGCTGACATATATATATATATATATATATATATATATATATATATATATAAATATATATATTAATTTTACATCTTTGAGCCCTATGTCTGTTTCTATGTAATGTAATGGATAATCGAGTGGTAAAACGCTTAATCATCATCGTTCCTATAGGTGGGTTATAATGGCCCGTCCGAAGTGAGTGAATTGCTCCTTGTCCTTCGCTTTCCTCCACCCCTGTATATATACCACCAACCGCCACCATCCGAGCCATGGAGAGTGGCTTGTAATAGTAATTATAACTAACTGTCCATATAAACTATATATTATAATAAAAAAATTAGACAATCCATATAATATAGAGTTTATCTTGGTTCTAACCTTTATATCAGACTGAATGCGTGCGTGGCAGGATGCAGACCTATGTAAGAAGCTGGCACCTGTTTGCTGTATATATTCTGCCTTGTGTACCTACTGAAATTGTACGTGCTAAAAGTCCCTTTTTCATCAGCACACACGACGGTTAAAGTTGATAATTTTTTTAATACTGCACCTTTAAATGAAAGTGTCATTTGCTGGGGTGGGTTTTATTATATCAATATTTCATTTCTGATTTCCTCTGTTTGATATTCCATTATTTGCATGCTAACGAATGTATTAACTGCGTTGCAGAGGTGAGAGATGAAAGAAACTTAGGTATCCGGTCTCTTATCAAAGTGGGAGCTTGCTATATCCGTGAAGAATAGTTAGGACTTTTTAAAAATCTACAAACATCAACTTAACATTCAAATCTTTATTAGCGCAATTAAGAAATAGAAAAAAGTTCAGCTGAAATTGAATTTAAATGTACTAGTTACATGTATTTGAACATCATGTCTGTTTCATTGGAAAGACTTTTATTTATAATTTATTTAGACTACATGCGTGAATGACAAGATGGCGCTTATATAGAAGCTGGCACCTGTTTGCTGTATAGATTCTACGCTTCGTTTGCCTTGAAGTGATGGCTTTCAGACTGTATGTTGGCATGAAAACAGAATCAACACACATTTAGAGGTGCGCAACATGTTGGTATATGCTGCCTTTGTAATATGGCGATAAATGCATGAAATAATCAACACTCATGTAGATACCTTTTGCAGATTAATACTTTTGTGATATGGTGCTGATGCAGACTGTATGCTCGTATGAAAGAACCAACACGTGTCAGTAAAATATCACTGCCCTTTGTTATGATGCTTTCTTTGTGATATAGAACTAGTTCCTTACCAACGATTTGCCATTAAATTTCACTTTGCATAATGTGTTTATGTCAACAAAGTACTTTCATTTGCTGACATTATGCACATTTGTAGATTCATGTTGTACCTGCATGTATTGTTAGAAATATTCACTACATGTATGAGTCGGTGCTGCCAGGTTAAAGCTAGCTGATCTTTCATGGATGGATGCTCAGAAAATGGAAAAGCAAGGCGTAAGATATAGAGAGTCGAATTCACAAAACAAGGTTAAAAACATATAATGCACCCTCAGGTTCCAGACATGCACTTTATCTTCAACTTGATTACCTAAAAAATTCAGTACAAAGTTTGGTTTGAGTTTTTATCAACTTGTTTGGTGATTGTAACTTTTCTGTAGCTTTCAGCTTCTGTGATCTGGCACTTAAGTACAGTCACACTTTCCCTTTGACAGTTTTATGTCTAATTGCAGAATGCTTGGGAAACTTGTATTTTTTACCATCTGCTTCATTAAGTGAACCTACATTTTGAGAATACACTACTTCTGAATATTATTACTGAACAGAAAGGTTTATTACAGCATTCTTTGAAATATTGCCAGCAATTTGTTATTACCTGTGTCTGAATATTTTCTTTTAGATTTAACAGGACAAGAGCGTTTTTCTTCTGGTAAAACACACACAATTCCAACTCAGTATCGGTTTTTTTTATCATATGTGCAAGGTTCAGTTCGATCTACAATTTTGTATCTTGAGCACTTGAAGATAAAATATGTACTGCGTCTTCATGCAAGCAAAGACTCTGGAAGCTGGCAAAAGAACCATTAACTTATGAACACAAAATTTCTTTAACATGGATTGTACAACTGGTTATAATAACAACTACAAGGCACTTTCCATGGGTCGGATTGCAAAGTAGTGGACGGAATCAGAGGACACGAAGAAAACAACCAACTGTGTACGGACCTTTACCACACGACTGTCCCTTTCATAACATTAAAAGAGACAGTGTTTAAATACTTAAAATTAAGAAATATATTAGATTTTAGCAGGGTAATCAACAAGTACATTTTACCGTTAGATGTGCAATTTTAGTACAATTTCAATACCAACAAAATCATACTTTATTCACACATTCATGATACACAGCCTCAACCCCTAATAAATGAATTTTTCGACCCTAATAACAAAAAAACAGTGCACTTGCAATGCATTCTAGGACAAATATAACCGGCTGTATTGGTATTTTATATTTCGGTGGCCATCTTGGATTTTTACTAAGACATGGTGAATTCCGCTCGGCTCCATATCTGAACATATAGTATGGTCTGGAAAATTATTTAGTTATTTAATTATAAGTTTCATTCTTCTTTCATCTTTTGCTCAATTTTCTCAATTTGCAACCTTATCGCTGGACTAATGGGAATATTTCCAAAATCTTGATAAAAACCGAGCTAATGAGTATCTGAAGAGGTTTGAAACCCCAAAAATTGAATTTCTCAGCCCAAAAAACATAATATCAGAGTATTTGCAATGTTTTCTGGGGACATTTTAACTCAAGTTATTGACATTTTTTAATCTGACGGCCATCTTGGCCGCAAACTTGGATTTTGAGCAAGATAATTTTTTTCAGCTTGGCCCTATATCTGAAATTCATCAATAAGCTCCAAAGAATACTTTTTCCAATTTTCATGCTTTTTTTCATATTTTTGCACAATTCCTCCAAATATGGGAGCTTAACCGCTGGACTAAAAGGTTGAGCATTATCCTTCAGGGGACTTGGCTTCTGTTGGGCCATGTCTTTGTCAATGCCCGATTCACTTAGGCAATTCCTTCCATTCCTATTTGTAGGGGGAAATATTGATGTTAAAATATCATCCGTAGGCCAGGTAATCATACAGAAAGCTCAAGTACGTGTAATGACAGTACCACTTCAAGTAGAGCTTGTTGTGCAAATGTACCACCATTTCGGATCAAGGGCCTTAATTGACACGTTGTACAAGTTCCTATGCTGATTAAAAATATTTGAACGGGGTTAGCATAGGGGGCTCACGACCGCCACACACACACACACATGCACGTGGCGGAGGCTAACATTTTCTTGAATGCAGATTTCTAGTTACGGTTTATGAGATCGTGCGTGGGAAATTGGCCTTGTCACAACATTCCACTGTAAATCAACAAAATAAGAAACACTAAAAGAGGAGATGCATTCAAAATAAACAAAAAAAAAAAAAAAAACGCTCTGCACAATAAAACTCGTTTCAAACCTAATAAAATAATGACACTGTAAATGCCGTGCTATTTAATGTGGTTAAAAGCTGTTTATATAAAAAAAGGTCATAGACTACAAGGACCTCCGCCAGGATCCTTATCAAACTAAACAGTAAGGCCAAAAGAAAATAATAAAAAGGTATGGTTCTCAGGCACTTGTTTTTCAGAAATCACTGCGAGCGGGCGGTATTTTATTTTTTACATATGAATATAAATGATATTCGATATTGTTATGTGTTACATCAACGGGAGTGAGAGCACTCTTGTTCAAGATACTGAAGTGTGGAACATGACAAAATTGGATCTTTCCCGTAATTAACTAATTAAGCTGTTCATATTAACTTGAATTATAAACAACTAATAATATTTTGTGACACAACGGATTCATAAATACAAGAATTATTTATCACGATTCATTACATTCTCTCACTTGTTAGCCCTCTAAAACAATGGCTTTGAGCCTCGTCTGGCAAGAGGCGGTCTTAAATTACAGGTAGTCTTATTAGTCAGGTCAATTGTAAACAATGTGAATGCTTTCGGATAACTCAAGCAGGGGCGTCAATATAGGAGGGATGGGGGGGGGGGGGTACTAGTATATACCCCCCACTCACTTTTTTGGCAAAAGGGGGGGGGGGGGGCGAGGGGATCATCCCTCCTCCACATTTCAGAGAATAATATTTATATATTGCAAATGAAATATATTAATAAATAGAGTTATAGGCTTTGTTTCCCTTTATGTGTTTACTATGAAGTATAATAAATAAAACTGATTTAGAATTAACTTATACTGGAAACATAATACCATATTTTCTAAAACCTTATAATTAATTTTAATATACATGAAATGAGAGTTGTAAATATATATATATATATATATATATATATGTATATGAAATGTGTCATACAGATGCTACAAAGGTATATATATATATGTGTAAGTGTGTGTGTGGGTGATGGCGTGTGCAGGGGTGTGTGTGTGAGGGTGTGTCTGTAATCATCCCCAACCCTGGAAAAAAATTGAAGCCACTGAACTCAAGGATGGTCTTAACTCATAAAGGACATTGGTCTGATTAGAAAGGTGGATACTGTAAATATATGTTATGATATATTAATTCCCCTCCACGGCTAGGTCATTCATGTTGATGTTATACCGAACGTCGTGCTCTGGTTGTTCCGACACCACTGGTCCTACTTAATCATGACATTCATTCAGAGACAAGAATGTACCAAGTGATACTGTTAAACAGAGTACGGCAAGAGGCGGTGTTCAACTGTATATTATAATTTTCAGAGTGTGTCGAGAACGTTAATTACTCGTATAAGTCGACAAAAGTATCATTAATCACGACGTCACGAGTCTTTTACGTAAACTAGATCATCCGGCTGCAGAAGACAGAAGAGTAAACCTCTAATTATTTCCCTTTTATTGGGGCATGATGCTTATTCACATTTTTATTACTGTATTTTGATCAGGCAAAACATACATTTTCTCACACAAGGAATACCTTTCCATCATTAAAAACCTATAACTTGTGTTGTCAACTTCTCCCAATGTACAAAAATGGTAGTATTTCATGAGGCTAATTTCTTATGGCTTCTAAAACAAGGAATTGAAATAATGGACATGCTTTGCATCTTGACTCAGAACCTTAAAGTAAACTGACTTATAGATTTTTTTCATTTTTAACTGAATTCATTCTTGTGATTAAAAAATATTTGTTCTAAATAATCCCTACTGTGGTATCTATGCTTTGATTTGGTCTTGTGGACAATGACAACCAAAAATCTGATGTTACTCCTGAAAAGAAGGCAAAAAATCTTAAGCATGAAAAAATGTACCATTTGGTGCATTTCTGTGTTTAATATTTTTATAATTACATGAGAGGTATTAGATTGTTGATAATGTAATGGCAACAATGCTTATTCATCAATGTGTACGAAACTTTTTTTTTATTGCAATATTCTCTAAGTAACAATTATGACCATGCAATTTACATTGTGACAGGCTACATCATATATAAATTTTATTTTTCTATGTGTTTTATGCAGTTTCACTTCAGGATCGGTATTTTGATATTTTTTAAGGCCTTAGAAGTTGGATTAAATTTCATTCAATTACATCAATTTAAATGTTATCGTGTTTCATGATTTGACAAGTGAACAGTTGTCAGCAGATAGCAGATCTGTGAAAGGTTTGATAAAGTGACAATACACGGAAATATACTTTATATCAAAGGCTTTGATTTATACACAATTAATCATCATGTGATATTTCATCCTCAATTTAGAAACAGCAGTGCTGCCTCTTGTAATATTTTGATTTTGGATCCAAGAGGGACAGACAGAGCAAAAATTGTATCCATGTGGCCCAGATCGAATCTTCTAATGTGACATTCAGGGAGGGCCTGGGTAAATGTTCCTAGGAAACATGAAATTAGATCATCATGACATATATCCTGCGAACTATGGCGGAAAACATGATTTGAACACCCTGAAAGTCAGGCTCAGAATGTATCTAAAATCTTCTGACATAACATCCAAGCAGGTTCTGGGCAAATTTTCTTGGAACCCCGAAACTAGGATGATTTTGAGCATCCAGAGAGTCAGACAGGGCCCATTTTTTATCTGTTTGCCTTAGAATCCCCCAAAAAAATATCCAGGGAAGTCTTTTGCAAATCTCATTGGAAACATGAAATTAGGCCATGTGACCCATATCCTGCCAGCTGCTGGCCAAAAGCATAATTTTCAGCTCTCAGAAAGTGAGACCGGGCACAAATTGTAACTGTTAGGCCTAGAATATTCTGACACAATATCCAAGGATGTTCTGGGCAAATCTCCATAGAAAATTGAAACTAGGTCAGAGTGACCTTTATTCTGCAAGTGAATGGCCGATAGATGATTATGAACACCCAGACACTCGGGCACTACGCAATACTTTACTGTTGGTTATGGAACCTTCTAAAAATTTATGACATCCAGGGAGGTCCATGGCAAGTCTCCTTTGAGACCTGAATTTACATGGGAATATATTTTAAATCAAAGGCATTTACGGGTACACACAAATAATTATCATATTTCTTTCTCAACTCTATTAGCACCAATTATGCTTGCTTCAACTCATGGACCTACCATTGGGAATGGGGAGATTATTCTGTTACATACACCTCGCTTCCTTACAAATTAACAATACATTTATTTAAACTAATGTTAAATATTTAAGATAAAATAAATATAAGTTTAGTGACTTAACAAAAATGAGCAGGTTTGACTAATACAAAATGGGAAATAAAAATAAGCTATTAGAAATCAGCAAGCAGATACTGTGAAGTTCAGAAAGTGTATTTTTAACATGCTGTGTTAAAATGGTTTCAGTCCTTTTAATGATTATGATAATGTAGTCATTTATGCTGTGGATATTCTTTCTTAATTCTAATCATTATTACTCACTTTTTATTGCATATATTTACCCCCCTCCGCACACAGAGCAGGGGACCCCTCCTCCTAAGCCCACCCCATATAATACCATGTTGCTATTTGTCAGAAACAAAAGAAAGTCATGCAGCATATTAATGGATGTTGCTCTTTGTGTTCATCGCTGGTACATCAGAAATGCATTTGTGTGTGATGACTTTCAGGTGTGCATATAAACATACAATGACCAAACCTTTTCAGCTGGGAAGAAAGAGTGCTTATTTTTGTCACAAATGAGAAAAAAAATATTTGCTGAGAAGAAAAAAAACATAGCCTACACTCCCTGGTAAGCCTCATAGAGTGTTGTCAAACAATAAAGGTTTATTTTGGCGACTAGAATGGCCGTGGAGGGTTCGCTAAGGCCATCTTGCATACAAAAATATTCCTTTTTTCTTCAATTTTTCCAATGAAATTCCTATTTTTTCCTACATTTGACTCTTGAAATTCCTATTTTCCTATTTTTTTACCATCACTTCAAACTTGACGCCCTGAAAGTCACATTTAAAAATGAAAGTATGCAAACTAACACTTAAATTTCATTGAATCAACAAAATGATCATCTGTCCATGTTTCGTTTCCAATATTTTCGTTGACATCTTTTGTATTGTTATAAAGCATGGAAAATTCTGCACACTGTACACCCTGTGTCCTTCTGACATAGTCTATTGAGCTGTCAGAGTGTCTTGATAAAGTTAGACGAGGACCACACTGTAAGCTCGATTACAATGCAAATATTTTCATAATTTTGACAACGCCTAATGGCCTACAGGTACAATGTTCACTTAACATGAACCAGACCAATTGTTAGCTAAGTTTATGTACTTTCTAACAGCACCAACTTTTTGCGCGAAAAATTCCGTTGTAATTTAGCATATGAGCATTTCATGTTTATTGAATTTTTGATCACACAAATACAGACCAACTTGCCACCGCAACACAGGAATTAACTTGCTAGTGATGGACTTTCACTTTGGTTTTGGGTTCACATAAATTCTGTTGCGTTTATTCATCGGCTGTTGACAACGATATCGATGTGCAGGATGGATGACCGTTGCAGTTCATTTCTACTTAGACCCTGCGTCACGACTCGAGTAGGCTAACAAGTGAAATATAAACTTTAAGGCTTAATAAGCCGTGTATTCACGGCTACACGAGAATAACGGCCGTATTTATGTGACCATGTTGATTGTAAATTAAATGTGTTATTAGAATCAGGGGAGGATAAAGAGTGGGAGGGGGGGGGGGGCATTATGAGAAGAGCCCCCTCTTTTCTATGATCCTGTACCCGCTCCAGAAAATGTAATGTTATAACTGATGAATGGCCAATGTTTCAACAAATAATGGATTCCAATGGTTCCCAATGTACCTGGGGCTATATATGCACAAGTTTGTCACCGAGAATTCAGATGACGTCGTCGAAACCACTCTTAATAAACCTAAAGCCTAACTCATTTCTCCAGTTTTGTTATCACTGGTACAAATCTTTGACAAAAATCACAGACTTTTTGTCATCTGGTGCGCATTTGATAGTGATATTTTGCGCAGAAAATAACTGTCTGTTTCTGTATGTTCTATTCGAGCTAACATACATAACCCATTAGGTAGAAAACCGGAACGCCACAAATTACAAGACCTTAACACGTACATACGTGTGTATATTTCTGCATGTTGTCCAGCAAAGAGCACAGCCATCTTAATACATGTGTAACTTGTATAAACGTGTTGACCAGTTTAACTCGCGTCATATCAGCACACGCTTATGCCTCACAGTGTCATATGAGTGTCAACTCAGCTGTTGTGTGTGTACATGTATGGATGAAGATCTGCACGACTAATTCGAGTGTCGTGGTTTCATGTCGTCCAGGCGTGACCTTAACGTGACCTAATCAGGTTATAAAATCCGACGGCTTTCTGGTGCACACACAGAGCTGGATAGCAGGAGAACAGCAGCAGACAGAGCGAAACCAACGCTGCTCAGGAACTACAACAGCCTCGCTCTGCTATGTAAGTAGCTACTTACTGCGTGATAAGAAGCTCTGTCTCAATTATGTATACATAATTATATACTATTTATATTACAAATTATATTTAATTTACAAATTGCCTGATTCACTCTGGCATTTCATAAAATGGCTGAAATTTTCAGGCATTTTACAAATGGACTGAACAATCAGTCAGTTTATTTGAGACATTGACTGAAATGTAAAAAGGATGAGATACTGTTTAAATGTTACAAAGACTTAAATGACATATCATTTATTTTATATCCATTACTCTTACAAAACATTAATACATTAAACATCACATCATTTCACAACTTAATAATTAATTTGATCAAAAGCATCCATCTAGCTTAATTCTACTCCTTGCAGAAATAATTATGTAATCATATGAGATGAAAATATGATATACTCTCATGAGCACAATTTCCTTATGTACTAAGGGAGCAGGTGTGAGCGGGGTGACCCCATCCCTCAATGTAAAAAAATTGTCACAAATTTCTTTTCACTTTTTAGCAATTTTGAAGTTAATTTGGTGTAAAATAACTGGGAATATTTTCCTTTCAGAAACCAACAACATTAACTGTTTGTCCTAAAATGTCCGCCCCATCCCTTTGATCTGCACCTGGCTATTTCACAATATAACTTCAAGTTCTTGTTTAAATTCTCGAAATCTGCATGGATCATGTAATTTGTATTTTAAGCATGGATCATTTAATAATTGGGACCCATGCACAATGTCATGCAAAAGAGCGAATCATACCATATACTCATGCAGTCACTGTGTTAAGTTACTAATTAACTATTTCTGAAAGATTACACTCTTTTAATATTTGAGGAAATGTTATACATTTTTTCAATAACTCTATTTAATTGAAAAATGGCATTTATTTTATTTGCCAAAATGACGGGGCGGGGGATAATATAGTATGCCCCCCCCCCCCACGTTCCCCGCCAAATTGCGCTTCTCTACTGTCTTGTTAACAGTTGACTCGTCAACCCTACCAGCCAACATAGTTTGGCTCAAATCAAAGAAAGTAGATGGCAAACCCGTTATTAGTATTACCCGTTATTAGTATTATCATATCTTAATCATGTATTTGATATAACCAAACATGTAACCGTGGTTATTCTTCAACATTCCACAAGCTGCATCACCCATTTCACATGTTATTACACAATTTAATGTTTTAATGTTTTATTTAATCAAAAACGTAATTCCATTTGACTTATTTCTCGTTCTTACATGAGTAAAGGTGTAGCCATATGAGTTATAAAATACAGTATGCATATTTCATTTTGTTATAATAGTCTGCATATTTCAACTATATAATTCTGGTTACCCCTTCTTAGTCGGTGTATTTTAGTCTCATTACGTGATCAGTATTCTTCTTAAATAGCCTAGAAAAACGAAACAAGCATAAGGTTTACTTGAAAGTAGCGGGTTATACTAAATTTTAATGTATGTTTCACAGGAATGAAATAAAGTGCCTGAGTGAACCAGACTATTTGTAAATTGACTGAAAATTTCAGGTAATTTACATATTGACTGATTTCACAAATTGACTGTAACACACACACACACACACATATATTGTTTGCGATAAGCACACTGTATAATATGAAATGCAATTGTGCATGTCAATAAATACAAAACATATACAGATATGCACACACTAGATATCATTTCTCTCTTTCTCTCTTTCTCTCTTTCTCTCTTTCTCTCTCTCTCTGCATGTGTATAGTCGCTGAAACTATGCGCTTAGTTTGTTGCAGTTAAAACAATCACTGACAAAATACCTTCTTCCTCTTTCAGAGTAATGAACGTGCTTCTTGCAGCTATCGCCACTTGTTGGCTAATAGTTTACGCGCATGCGTTAACAGATGAGGACGCCAGCCAGTTTATTGACGGGATAGTCTACAAATATGGCGAATATTACTACTTAAGCTCAGAAGGAACTCCCGACCACGAGACTGGAGTCTTCCCGAGCGAAACAAATCCTAACTCCATTTCATCGCAAGCCCACTTTTTCAAGTATGTCTTATTATCACTGATATTTATTTTGTGCGCAGGTAGCGCAGATAAGTAAATATGTTTCTTCGCCGAACACAGACATGATTTATTATAGTATAGAAATAAAAAAGGTCTCTCTTAATAAGAATTGAAAACTGAACATATGAAGAAAAGCATTTGATATAAATACTAGGCAGACAAGTTTATTCAGCAATCATACGCTTTACATAGTTCCATTAGTTGCAAGCTTACCATACTTATATTGTTAATAACGGATACTGTAATAAGGATGAGCACTTTGTCATAGATGTTGATAGTACATTCTGCTCATCTGCTTGAGAATAATTTATTCAGAACGCACGATAACCATACTTTATGCTTTGCATGTGTTGTAATTTATACATGTACACATTTATTTTCATGCTGATTGCACCTAATATCTGCTGTGTGTACTTTCCAGCTTTGCTAGAATGCGATAAAACATTGTAAATAAACATTTATTAGCGAAAGGAATTTCGTACCTAAAACACGTGTATTGTTATTTACGGTAATAACGCTTTAGTTTATAAAAGCCATCTATTATTCAAGCTTTGAACTATTTAAACGTTTTAAACATCGCTTGTTTTATGTAATCATATTTAGTTCTTTGAGGGTCAGATACTACTATTTAAGTTTGCATACCAGTCCAGTATATGAGGATATACACAAGAGGTGTATCCCACCCTTCCACCACATGTCGTTTCAACTCCAAACGAACCTCTTCGTGTTTGGCAGTGTGGGACGGCCGGGACTCTTTGTCGCAACTTTCAAACTTAAAAATCAAAATTTGTTACATTTCAAGAAAATATATCTTCTGTTTACATTTCATATGTGTGAACTTAAAAATTTTACTTATTCCCTTAGGTCCTTAGCAAAAAAAAAAATCCAATGTTTATGTAATTTGTCCTGAATCAATTCTTATCTAACATATTTGAACGTATTACATTACCCTCTTCACTTCATTTGTACCTATACGCCGTTGGTGTATATAGAAGCCCCGGGGCATTGTGGGCTGCAGATTTTGAAGCCAACAAAAACTTATCAGCAAAGTCGTACTCTTAGGAGTCCGAGTGTGAATGTCTCCAGCATGAGTCACAAAATAAACGCTAGGTGGCGCTGAGATGTAATTACCGTTATTGATAATGAAGATAATTAAGGCATTACCAGAATAATTTTAGCACTAAAGTAACAAGTGCATGAGTTATGATTATTACAGTTTGTCAAAGCAGCCAGGTCATTTCCCTCTCTCATTCTAGAAACAACATTCAACAATAACATCAGTGTTAGTTTTAGAATATCTCTGCAATATAACATAGTCTTTATCACGAAATCAAATGTCCAGTGTTCTGTTAACAATATATTATCATTAACATGGGGGCTTTTGAACTTCGTTTTACAAGCTTAACATATTTAAAATCGATAGGGTTAATTTGAGTTTTATTCAATTAAACAACAACTGAAATGTTACCTATACAGAGTCCCAGTAAACCCCACGTATGACGAGGAGGGTGGCTGTACACCAATGGGTCCTGTGGGCATGGCTCTAAACGGCGTCGTCTACTTCAACGCTTTCACAGCAGAGCTGAGCTCGGCCCCTGAATGTGAAGACCTTGACGACTGTGGAGGTCACCCGGATCAACGTGGTAAGAATGACCATATACTGCAAAGGTCCTTTTTTAAAGGGGGCCCGGGGGGGGGGGGGGAGAGATTCCATCATCTGGTTCTTAGATTCAACATATTCTCCTCAATAATCTTTCAATAATGCATCGGATTTTGAGAAAACTTAGCATATATGGCATGGGTTACTTTACTCATGTAAACGTCACAAATATTAATCTACAAACAGTTGTTGAATGTTTAAATCAAATGTAATTTAAGAAATTTTAAGTGTTGAAAACTCAGCCTGAACATTCGTAGAGGCCTACAACCCACATTTATTACATGTATATATTTTTATAATATGCGAAGGGAGTGGAGAAAATTATGACGGAAGAGGAAGGCGTTGTCTTCTTTTTCATAAGGGGCTAGGAGAGGGCGGGGTCGAGAACAGGGGGATGGGCTTTCCTGTGGATTTCCTCCCTCACATTTTACAGCAAACAAGACCAATGGTGACCGCACTAACAGTACTAGCTAATTACACAATATGGCGTTGGGAAAGGTTCGCCGGACTTTCGCCCGGTTTGTTTTGGACAGGTTTTACATAGGCCAAATTGACATGGACCGAGCTCACTGACCCAGTGATAGACCCTTCGCGAGACAATGTCAAATTTCTCGTGATTAATGCAATACAACGTTTTCAGAACCGCTGAAGATGTCGGGCAAATGTGATCATACAATGAAACCTCTTCCAGTTAAGGATTATGGGACGGTCAAGACACACTTGTCTCATCTGTCAAAATAGAAATATGTCTAAAAATCTAGCAGGACAGGATCTGTTCGTATTGTACATACCTACCAAATGTTACTGATTTCAGCAAGCCCTTAATCACTGAAACATTCATGTGAATGTCGTTTGCACTGAAAAATGTTAATCCAACATGTTTTATTGACCTTTATTTAATTTCTCCATTACATGTGTAAATATGCCTTTGACGTATGTCACTAAGAACTCCAAGTGCATTTGTAGGAAATCATTTCTTTAAGGATAATCCCTAAACATTAGAGTCGTTGTTTTTTGGGTAGAATTAAGCGTAGAATGCACATTACATATGATGATCTCCTGCTAATCAAAGTGCTGACAAATTATCCGGGTCAGAAACTGGCCAAGATTTATGTCTAGCACGCATAAATCCGTCCCATTGAGAAGGGATCATTCATTCACTATAGCCAATCTTGATTCTGCATGTAAGGAATGTACTGGTATATCCTTTTTTCCTTAATGAAAACAAGGTGGCGCTGAGAAGCAAAAGTGACATTTCCGTAAATGATAAGAAAAAGTATGTAACCCATTTCTTAATTCTAACTATTTCACAATTCCTTTGGAGCCATTGCATCACTGTAATATTTAAAAAAAAATAACCGTTTTCTGTCACATAATGGCGATTTTCGAACATCCAACTCTTTGCAAAAACTGCCGTTTAATCATAGTGCAAGCATCTCTCATAAACCATATTATATAACTGGGGTTTTCCTTAACCTTTTCTTTCCAGATGTTGTTACATTTCGCCAGGGTCTGAATACACCAAATGCAGTGCCTATAACATATTTCATGATTTAAAAAAAATTAAACATTAATTCTTCGCTTGCATATTTTATAACTTTAATTTGCTTTAAAGCCAGATAAAACGATAAAGAATTAAAAATATTTATACGTATGTATACGCTAAATTGAATCAAAGGTTCCCTTTTTCTCTTTAATACGGTTGCAGGTAATGGCAATCGCAATATCACGTAGAAGTTCATTTCACTGAGAATTTCCAATCATTTGTTTGCTAATGGTACGCATTAGTTCATGTCATGGGGAAATTATAAGGTTTCTGGTACACTTTTTCATCTTTACACTAAATATACGTCTTTCAAATAACAGGTTATCAGATTATTTCTTATAATAAGTGTATCATAAAATAACATTATTTCTTAAACTGTCATAACACTATACACAATATATTCGATCGTATGTTGTCTCTATAAAATACCGACATCATTATCAAATTTGGTTGTCGCATAGACACAGACCTTATATATTACAAGCATTTATAAAATATTCATACAAGTTTGTTATTTTATCGCAAGGTGCGACCCCTCCGGGTCGTATCCAGTACTCCCCGTCCTCCCAATCACCCTATTATGAAATTCCTGTCACTGGTATATATAAAAAATTTACGAGATTCACGAGAGAGATATCGCGAAATTGAAACCTTCAAGAGGGATAACACCACTTAAACACAGATGAAAAGTCATTAATACAGTAATCTCATTGACATATCAATATACGTTATCTATCCATATCTCGTCGAAAGGGAAAGGCATGAGATTCATATTATAAATAATAACATGTCTTTGATGATACCTGTAAATCAAAGATTGCTAATACAAGTAGTTGTCATATTTATCGAAAATGATGTTCCGATAGTTTAATATTTCCTGTAATCCTCGTCACCTTACTGTTTGATTAATAGACCGGAAAAGTTGCACCAAATTCATGTACTATTCAACTCCGTGAAGCTTCCTTTATGATGAGATTAAATAAATGGCACCCTCGCCAAATACTGATAAAGAGAAAACTGCGAATATTAAAACTTGCGTCTAGGAAGCCAACAACACTATGATTTTATGCTGGTCCCACTCCTGGTGCGGGTTATTATCAGGTCATCCTAGCCTCCAGTGACTACCATTATTGCGATGCGCTATTAATGAGAACGGCAGCAAACACAAACTCAAAACTTTAACGGCAGTGGATTAAATAAATGATTTGAAAGAGTTAAAATATTATTTCGAAGTTTCAATTCTGCTAAACCTAAAATAATGTGCACTTTAGAAATACTTAATGTATAGAACACATTTTAAAAAATGTCTTTTCAGGCAAGAATCTATAATTCACAAAAAGGTGAATAGATATACGCAGAAATATAAGGATATACACATGTATTATTGGTATCCTGTTTGCATTGTTCTTCAGGCACATACCACTACCATGCAGATCCAACTTGTATAAAGCAGGGCCAGTCCGGAGTCATTGGCGCAGCTTTCGATGGTTATCCCATCTGCCGTGAACTGGATGCAAATGGCCAAGTACAAACCACGGAAGCTCAACAGTTAGACAAATGCCATGGAAAGCTGAGGGACGATGGAACGTACTGTTACTATGTGTCGAGCGACTATCCTTTCATATTGGGATGTTACAGGGGAAAGGTCGATAGTTCAGTATTAAGAAGCGGAGGTCAGGGTCCTGAAGCTGGAAATAATGGACCTGGAGGGCAACGTCCGCAGGGTGGAGGACAGGGGCCTGGTGGAATGTGTCATAAACCCTTTAACGTCACACCGAACGCATGTGTCCAACGAGGAAACAGGGGAGGACAGGGCGGCCCTGGTTCTCAAGGAGGATTTGGACAGGGTGACCCAAGTTCTCAAGGAGGATTTGGGCAGGGTGGCCCAGGTTCCCCAGGAGGATTTGGACAGAGTGGTCAGAATCCATCAGGACAACAGGGTGGCAAAGGCCCTACAGGAGGACAAGGCGGCCAATTTCCTCAAGGAGGACAAGGCGGCCAATTTCCCCAAGGAGGACAAGGCGGCCAAGGCCCTACAGGAGGACCAGGCGGCCAATTTCCCCGAGGAGGACAAGGCGGCCAATTTCCCCAAGGAGGACAAGGCGGCCAATTTCCCCAAGGAGGACAAGGCGGCCAATTTCCCCAAAGAGGTCAAGGCGGGCAAGGCTCTACAGCAGGACAAGGCGGGCAGTTTCCCCAAGGAGGTCAAGGCGGCCAGTTTCCCCAAGGAGGACAAGGCGGCCAAGGCCCTTCAGGAGGACAAGGCGGCCAATTTCCTCAAGGAGGACAAGGCGGCCAAGGCCCTATAGGAGGACAAGGCGGCCAATTTCCCCAAGGAGGACAAGGCGGCCAAGGCCCTTCAGGAGGACAAGGCGGCCAATTTCCCCAAGGAGGACAAGGCGGCCAAGGCGGCCAAGGCCCTTCAGGAGGACAAGGCGGCCAATTTCCCCAAGGAGGACAAGGCGGCCAATTTCCCCAAGGAGGACAAGGCGGCCAATTTCCCCAAGGAGGACAAGGTGGACCTGGTCCATTCGGTGGAAATAGGCGGGGACCTCCACCTGGTAAGGGTAAGGGTCACGGGCCAAGAGGAAAACGATCTGTGTCGGTTCTTGCTGCGGAGATTGCTAGAAAAGCATCCCGCATTGATTGGTAAACGAGATTATTCATTAATTGTCAAGGCAATGATATAATAAATCAAGGTCTCATTTTAGTGTCTGTCAGGCCTGTGTCAGGAGTCAATATAAAATTTATCTTAGTTTTTCCTGTTGGCTAAACCGTTGCTCTGATACTTGACATATAAAGACTCTGGAATATCACAAGACTGGTTGTATATTTAAGATTTAAAAAACATTGTTATAAGTTATATATATTTTAACTGTAATTTTTTCAGCCATTTATTTTTCAAAACATTTCATGTTGACTAAATGGAGTTACAATAATGTGTTCTAAATGTGTCTATTTTTATGTTTCCCATCTTCAATGGGAAGCCAGTTAAGGGGGAAAATGAGAAAAGGTATTTCATGTACATTTGCCACTACCCTACAAAATTATAATTGTGAAAGTTAAAACCCAAATAAAAAAAAATTGTGCGTCCCTTTATATTGACCTGGTGTGCAGATGTATTCTGTAGTTGTTACATATATGCTGGAATAAAGGATTTTATGTAATCTTTTAATTTTAAACATCTAAAATTCAACAAAATAGTTTAAAGTCTACATGAAACCAAATAGTTTTAGCAACCCATACTTCCAATACATCAACATGTAGAGCATATTCGCAAAATTCAGAATGTGTGTATGTCAAGGGGTCCCAGACGAGGAGAAAAAAATGATTACTTACACAGACTTATGAGACAGGTCTGAGACCGTAAAGACACGAGATTGACCTATTTTTATCAAAATTTGGAATCCCTGATTCCTATGCACATATTGATAAATGTTTTTACATGTATGGGACAAGCAACGACAAACTATTGTAAAAGTGTGGAATAGATTTTATTGTCATTGCACATTTTGAATAAATAAATCAGAATTGAAGTTTGTGCTCAATATTTATTTCTTTATTTATGTTATCACAATGGCTAAATATCATAAAATCTGTAGTGGTTTTTTGTATAAGAACCCACCTATCTTTCATTAAAAAGTGAAATTTTACCTATTATTCTCACTCGCCTGGTTATATACAGGTGTGACCTTGCTAAGCTGTATAGTCGTTTGTGAAATAAGTTGGAATGGTGTCATTCCTCAACAGGCGGTTTTCTATAACTGAATCCGTGGTATGACTGATTATGATTGGCTTTTTGTAATGACCCCTTCAAGTTAAAATGAACACTTTAGTTACGTTATATGTAACAGGTTTAAAAGGGCCCAATCACCTATAATGCATTTTGAATTAACATGAAAAATTGCTTCTTCCCTTTAAAATAATTGTGTACCAGCTAATATATTGCCTTGAAACCGTTTGCTTACTCCTGTAAACGAGTGTTAAAACAGTGGACCGGGCGCGATCACAGGTGTCAACATAAACACAGTACGTGGAGAAGTGTGCATCGCGGAGCCACTACATGTATCAATCAGGAGATGCTCTGACTTACTTGGCCCAGAAAATGTAATCAATGTTCCCGCTTGCGGCTCACGATCAGACTTCCGGCCTTGTTCTGGCAAACAGACACGTTTACTGCTTACTAAAATGCAGAGCTATAACAAGGTGTTAAATAGCCGTATACGAGGGCCTGAGACTGTGTGCTGTGATGGTTTTGCTGGGAAACTTTTGTATAAAGCGTAATGGAACTAATAGTGAGAAAGAATAGGCATAATATTACTCCTGATTATGTCCCTTTAAAAGTGACAGTCTCGACCTGGGGCCCTACTACACTAGCGACACCTTCCATTAATGATTAACATTGAGAATTCATGAGGATTATAATGATGAGAAAGAATTTTTTTGTATCAGATATTGTTAATTATATTAAACTCAACGTATCTTAAGAACATATATATATATATATATATATATATATATATATATATATATATATAGAGAGAGAGAGAGAGAGAGAGAGAGAGAGGGAGAGCGAGATGGAAATTTTATACACAAAAAAGTCAGATCACTGACGGTGGGAATAAAACCGGTTGGTTGCCTTAATTGTTTGGATACCCAGATTCCCTGCCCCTATGTGTATTTGCACACTTTTATAGGAACCAGCGAAGTGACGTCATTACCGTGACGTTATAGTTTAATCCACTACATTTGTCGGCACGTCGACACTGCATGCAGCAAGGAGAGCTTATTTCTTATATGGTGTGCGGCATATATATCATATATAGATGTATATAGATGGAAATAGCATACACAGAAAAGTCGGTTCTCTGACGGTGGGAATCGAACCCATGATCTCCATATTTCTGGTCGGTATCCTGTGTATACCATTTCCATCTATAAACAATGAACCAGTATTGCATTTATAAATATATATATATAGCCTTTGAAGTTCAGGAAATCACAAGATGACAGGAGTTATTGACAAAAAATAGAGGCCTAGGAACGCAACCATCCAAGCCATAGGAAGTGTTTCGTATTAGCTATTATAGCTACAATCCATGTAAAATAAATAAAGTTTTTGTTTAAATAGGACACAGCGCGTGCAAACGTGAACAAAAGCCAGATCTTGACTGCTCGAAGACATCCCTAATAAATTGGTTCACTGCTACTCAGTGAGGATTATATATATATATATATTACAGTGACTTCACTTGGCTGTTTCCTCAAAAAAGCGTGTCAAAGAAGGTGTCGATTGTAGCTCATTGGTTAGAGCAGACGGTCGGCAGTCGGTAAGTCACAGGTTCGATTCCAGTCATCTGTCCAATTTTTCTGTGAATTCGTGTACCATTTATCAAATCATATATATATATATATATATATATATATATATATCATGCATTTGTTTATCCGAAGATCGCCGCAGGAACACCTAGCACCGCGTGCGTGAAACATGAGTGGCAAGAAAATGTGTTTGTGACGTGTTTTCACAAAAATCACACACAAACACACTTTTTATATTATTATCAAAACAATGAAGTTGGCACATGATGTAATTGTTCACTTTAATCTGTGTACCACTGTATAGTTTAACGCTATTTTCGACCAGCATTCGAGAAAATGAAATGAAATAAACCTGTAAACTGTTAATTGTCTGTGATTACAAAGACATTTTCTAACAGAAAATTTGGCCAAAAAAGTGTTAAACTGTGAACCGGTGTAAACCGGTTTTAAAAACATTAATTTGTCGTTTTGCCAGTAATTCTGTAATTGATTGTAATTCATTTATATGTTTATATCTTTCTCCTATATTACTGGGGCATGGACAGTCGAGGGGTAAAACGCTTGGCTCACTCAGCTGGCGACCCGGGTTCGATCCCCGGCGTGGCTATGAGAGTGGTTTGCAGTTGCCCGCCCGTCCAAGGCCGGTGGTTTTCTCCGGATCCTCCGGTTTCCCCCACCTCTACAGACTACCGAACGCCATGAGCGGAGCCATGAAGAGTGCCTTGATTAGTCATAATAACTATTTGTACAATCCATGTTAAATAAATAAGTTTATATTTATATTACACAACAACTTCAAGTTTGATATTATAACTGAAATATAATCAGCTATACAGCTATATGGGGTTAAGCTGTCAACCGTATATACACGCTTACAGGATCTTGCACTGTGGACATTCAACGTTTGTGTCCGTAACAAAATTTTTGTTATCAAACGCAAATTCACTAATTTTACTAAGATGACTGAGTTTAAAAGTTTCATCCCTTGGAGATGTTTCATTAGCATATTTTCTTGGATATATGATAAAATTAGATGTTTTAGCGTATTATCATAATTTCTAACATATAATTTATATATATTTATAAATATTCTTCATCTCATTAAATACATCCCCCATTCCTGATTAAATCCCCGGTTACCGGGTTTAACAGCTAGTTTTGATATATTTGTCTTAGCAAGCGCAAGCCCTAAGTCGCGTATTGCAACAAACCACTTCATTTTTCATATACGTCATTGAAACGACGAATCCTCACATGGTCTATTGTTTATATTTTAATCATATTTTTACAAAAGATACACACATGTCAATTTCGTTCACTTAACACAGAATGGACTTAAACGACTTCCATTTTAACTGTCCCTTTTGTTTCTTAAGCCCGCTGTTGTTTTAGGTATAATTTACTGAAACGTATTGCCAGTCCAAACGGGATGCCCGTCCTGTTCCTCCTTGAGAACCTAGGCCTCCTCGGTAACCTGGTCCACATTGGTAACCTGGTCCACCTTTGTAACCTGGTCCACATTGTCCAAACCATTCCTGAGACTTCTGGTCACCCTGTGCAATTACCCCCTGAAACCCTGGGGGACGCCTTGTCCAAAATCCCCTTCAGAACGTGGGCCGCCTTGTCCAAATCCCCTTTGAGAACCTGGTCCACCCTGTCCAAATCATCTCTGAGACTCCGAGGTACTCTGTAAAATTATCCCAAGGGGAAACCCTAGGCGACTCCATGTCCAAATCCCTTTTAAGAACCTCGTCCACCCTGTCCAAATCATGTGGTATATCCTTGTCAGAATCCTCCTCTGGTACCCCCTCCGCTCCCTCGCCCATCAGCCTTCCGTAGCAGATCTTCAAGTCATTAAAGAAAGGATTTTTTTTTAAATCTTTGATAAAACGTTTTTAAATTGATTTATAATAAAATTAAATTGCTTATATCTAAAACAGCAAATTTTATGTATGCAAATATGCATATAAGTTACTTGCAGACTGAATTTCAAAACTTTTAAAATTTTTGTAAGATGAGATTAACAGATTAAAAATCTATATATTTTTTTAAATATCTGTTTTCAAATAAAAACTTGACATTTTAGAAAATAAAATTAACACACATAACTTAAGAAATATTTCCTTGAACGGTACTGATATTCTTGATATATTAAGCTTATAGACAACATTTTAAAGGATGTTTGACATTTTTTACATTTGACTGAGAAATATACAATTTGAATGTTAAAAAATAGTTAATAACGTTTCATTTAATGAACAAACACTAAACTTTGATTTGGTAAAAAAGGGTTTTATTTTTCTTTTTTCTCCTATAAATTATGATTCATATATGGCTAAGCCTGTCATATTGTCCTAGACACCCTAAACTGTCGATTTCATATTAGACTACCATCTACGTCTATCGCACGGTATATTCGAGCCATTATCCATGTAAAGAATGACTCTGTACTAACCCTCCTCGCTGCAAGTTTTATCTGGCATCTTCATGCATGATGTGGTTACAATAGATATTGTATATTGTATATTTAGATACCAGGCTGAGCACGAGGAGCTGCAATACCTCAACATCTGGTGCCGGGTTTAATCCTGGTCGTGTATTTACTGATCTTTTAATTCGTAAGAAACGTCTATTATTTTTTAAAGATGATCTATCGGTGTTTGTTAGTTTTTACATATGTTTATAAATAGTAACCATGTCAAGTCACGCTGTGACGCCCAGGGCTCCACGACCCTGGTCCCATGTGGACATCCTACACATGAAAACCCGCTCGTTCTATCGGGGAAGCAACGATGAAGAACTACTAAAATGATAGTCACACGAATCTGTTCTCTGACGCAGGTATGTGCACGTAATAATGACCACATGAGACAAAAAAGGATCTCTTATCCGAGTAATGTACATACAGGGGCGGATCATAGGAGCATAGATCTGAATTACAAGCTCATTGAACACATTTGTGAGAAAAAAAGGAAACGAAAACATGTCGAACAGGTCGAATTCTTAATCTTTTTCCGATAAATAACATCTGTCACATACTTTGTTTGTTTCTCTGGAAAAGAAATTGAAAAGGCTATAAGGAGCTTGAAAGCCGTTAAAGTTTGCGGTTAAGATAATATTTTCCACATATCTCTTCCTGATGAAATGCAATGTGCTTTCCAAAAAGGAACTAATGCAATGAATGCGCCAATATCCGCATGTAAAAACCATAACCTGGAAAGACAATGTAAAGTGTACATTTGCTTTATCAGATTGTTCTATAGCGTTTGATGTTGTTTGGCATAAGGGTTTGTTTATAAAATAGTACGTAATGCGGATAAACGAAAGCTTGTGGAGAGTATGGACATATTTTTGTTCGAACATGCAATGCACTGTAACGCAAAATGGAGTAATAAGCTAGTGTTTACTACGGAACCATCGGTACGCTAGGGAGGCATATAATCACCATGAATTTATATGCTTTATAGTAATGATACTTGAGATACAGTGGATATGGTGCTTATATTGACTTTGAGCAAAATCCCCAACACAGGCTTATTTCTCTGTTACCAAGTGGTCTTCAAGACATGATAAATATATATGCTATGATTATTCAAAGAGGTAGGGATCTCAGATTTTTATATAATTTCTTAAAATATGTTTTTTTTGGGGGTTTCGATTCGGTGCTTTGATCTCAGAACAAATAACAGAGTATGGTATTTGGATGACTGTCTCAAAAGGATGTTAGATTGCATAAGCACTTAGGTATCCTCTTATCGGCCTCCGTATCGTCCGTGCAGAGAACACAAGACGCCTGCCGTAAGGATAGAGGGCTGGCGGATAAAATCGCAGGTGGCAGATTACTATCGCGAATGGTTGCCTTGAGACACTGGGTGGCTTCAGGCGACATGATGGCCTTGGAACACCAGGTAGCCTCTGGCCACAAACCCGCTGTGCACCCTTCTCGATCTGTTTTCTTCCGCCAATATCGTAAATAGTTCCATGAAAGAGCACCGAATTAAGACTATAATATTTTGTTAGTATACTTCTTTCACTCAAGAGTACTTTTAGTAGGCTGTTCAGCATCGTTCTGGATTCTTTCGGAACGTATTATAAGATACAGAAATAAAAAGCGTATATAATATAATAGTTTTGTGGTAAAATTTATTATTATATTAAATAGCATGTACTTTAGTGTCACACGATAACCTTTTTTAAGGTTGCATTTTGAACAGCCAGATATGGAAGCATTAATTGGCCGCTTTTTGTGTTACTGAATGTTAATCAGATAAGTTTATAATGTTCCCTTGAGTTCAGTCGTTTAGCACCCTTACGATGATTATATTCTGGATCTCATCTTTCATTGTATGGTCAAGCCCAAGTCACACATGCACCTACGACCGGTTCATATAGCCTCGGTCACAACCGGGATACGGTCGCCGTACGGCGGGTGTTTTGGGCTATACCGTGAGGTTGACGAACGGCAACCGTGCGTTTTTCAAAGGCCACAGGGACTCCGCAACGACCGTAACTGACATTAGCGCAAGCGCTAAAGTTGATGCGGCGGCCGTGCGTCCGGCAGCCACCTACGGGCTCCGTACGGAAGGCGTACAGTAGACGTTCGGATGTCGTAGGATGCCCGTGCGATTTTTAACACCTACTCGGCTACCCGAGAGACGTACGGTGTACCTGCGGCTGTCGTAAGGGGTCTTAGCGGCTTCCGCAAGGTTAGCTTGCGGCATCCGCAGGGTTAACTTACTTTACCGCGCGAAGGCCGTGAGAATGAGGAAGACTCCTTGCCGTTCCCGCGCGTCAGGCGCATAATAGTGTAGGGGCATATGTAGCAAATTCGTCCTGAGTAAATTTTATTTGTAAAAATGTGACGCCCCATGCATTTTTGTTCTTCACCTTTCTATGAAGCCTGAAAAACTTGGTGCCAATTTTTTTTATTCTCTTTGACATGTCTTTCACCTTGTATTAAAATAGTATTTAAAATGTTAAATTAATAAACTTTGACCAAAACATAAACAAAGAAAGCTGGGACAAGAGGATAAGAAAGGTTCTTTTTGGAATGTATAAACATACTAAACACACAAACGTAGTTCTCTGACCAGTTTGAGATTGTCTAAAATTATTTTGTTTATATTAAATGTACCTATTCACATACCAAGAATATTCAATAAACACATATAGTGTTAAATGCTTAATACATAGCTTGATTTTTTTTCTCCTTAAATATGATGGTATCTGCTAATATTTCATTGTAAACCATTTGAGTACTCTTGTACGCAAGTGCTTTTCGGTTTGCGAGATCAGTGGTACAAATGTAAACATAGCGCGCATGCCACCTGGCGGCCAAACAGCGCTCTTTTACGAATCAAGATTTTCTCAAGCATCCAAATACTTTTTTTTTTATCTTCCATATCATTTCTCCTTGTTTGGAAGTTGTGCACGCGCACGATCAGACTAGTTATGGTCTAAAGTCTTTTTATGGTACACAGACACACGTGGACTGTGTTTACTCACACACAGAACCATAACAATGAATGAAACAGGTGAATTGGAAATTGTCAGTCCGTGCACAGGGATGGTTTTGCCAAACTAATGAACAAATGGCATGAGATAATTCACATACTGTTGCAAATGTTTATATATGTACCTTAACAATTTTCTTCAGGGGATAAATGTTATTTTTTTTTCTAAAAGCAATGATAATCTCTAGTCATTTAAGCTATTCGATAATGTTTATTCCCACTCGTGTAGTTTCGTAGACACTTATTTTCCTATACATTGAGGTAAAAATGAATGGCACACACACACACACACACACACACATATATATATATATATATATATATATATGAGTGTAGAATGAGGAAGACTGATGCCTTTTAGATAGTAAAATTTGATCCGTCTATTTGTATAATTACACACACACACACACACACATATATATATATACATATATATATATACATATATATATATACATATATATATATATATATATATATATATATATATAGAGAGAGAGAGAGAGAGAGAGAGAGAGAGAGAGGAGAAAGGCAAAATGAGAGAGATGTGATGCATTCATACACAATTGTATGTCTTGCAAAATCATTTTAAATTGAAGATTGTTTTACAAGACACGTTTTAATATATAATTTTAACATTAACCAAATGAACATACAAATAATGATTTTATTATTCCTACTTTTCAACAATTTATCATTAAGGGTGTACGTCGGAGAGATCATTAAGCAGTAAGTTGAACGAGCAGTAAGAAACACGAACTAAGTTCAGATTCTTTTAGACTTAGTTCAATGAAAATTACTTGACCATGTGCCGTGTCAGAAAAGTGAAATGTACTTTAAAGGTAATGTGAATGTGCTGTTAAAACAACCTTAATGTTGGCTTCCTCCATACCGATCCCCATATTATAACCCCAACAATTGTGTTATTGTGTTTATGGCCTTTATTAAAATTACAATAACCAAAAAGAAATGCAAAAACCTTTAATTACATTCAAGGCATTTGTTTATTGTATAAGGCACATGTCATTTTGTTAGCTTGTGCAATAAATCAAAGTTGTTCTTAATCACTATTTAAGGGAAAACGAGCATTAGTAAAGCAGGTATAAAATGCTTTATTTTTTGTCTGGAGTTATTTGGTATAAAATGTATAAAAAACATGGGCTCCAATCAAAGATGTACATTCCGCTACTGCATCTGACATACCCTGCATTTAATGACAGAACCATGCAGTCAGATTTTATTAAATATAAGAATAGACTTTCCTTTATTCTTTATTTCATTGTTGCATTAAATATAGATAGTACAAGCTGGGTACTACCCATTGTTTACAGATGTACAAGCTGGGTGCCACTCATTGTTTACAGATAACTATTTTCATAAAAAATGAATGTTGTACCAGTGATCTTGCTCCAACGGATGATACAGCCAATGTTGCCACTGTGCCATCACAAGTCATTTAAGGATAATGAAAAAGCGACAAGAATTCAATAATAACAAGCATTTAACTTTACCATTGTTATATTTAAACTTTACCATTGGTTTTACCATAGTTTCTGTTAAGATTGGTCCGTTTTTGTTATTGTACTGGTATCACTTGAATGCCTCGGTTTCATATTCCCATAAATGTATTAAAGAAATTGGCCGACCAAACAAAATAGTTTAAAAAAATAGACCATGGGAAGGGGGGGGGGGGGGGGTTAAAGCTGAGATAAAAGAACATCTGTAAACACGTTCGATAACATTATGACTAATTATGACACTTTTTTGTTATGATTTGATATTTACTTCAAGTTTGTTTCCTACAATAGGACTTTTCTAAAATTCTAAATTTTCTAAGGTTCCTTTTGTTTATGTTTTTCAAACACTCTTAATTATTTCGTCAGCAAAACATGCATTTCATTCAATGTTGATTATCTGTCCTTTACATGTCTCATTCTACTGTAAATGTCTGTAAATGAATGTCTGTAAATAACTGATGAAAATAGCTACTCCACAGAAGGTATAATTGCTTCCAAATGATATGCTATTGCCTGCACAAAGCTGAGGTTATATGAACAATGTTATTATTATTATTATTATTATCATGCTTCTTAAAATTTACTCCATTTCACTGTGAATGGTGGACTAGGTAGAATTTCCTAAAACTTTTGGTTTAGTTAGTGAGGACATGGCACTAAATCCAGTCAAGGTTGTTCTTTTTTCTGTTGTTTATTCTTCACAAAATATGTAAAAAAATTAGTTATCCGCCTGAAACTTTTATAAATTATTTCTTGGATTATGACCAAAACATAAAAATACTCCATAGAATTCCTTAGGATTCTTTAGATATACTTTGGATAAACTAACCGTAAGAGACGGGTTTCTATACCTTCACTATCAGCGAGCGGATAGTGATGTTGGTGATGTTATAATCGAACAATAGGATGACGCAATAACAAAATCATATCAAATTTAAGAATAACAGGGCCATTTTCATATGTTATGTATAAATGAAGCAAATATTTAGTCACTGGTTATAACCAAGGAAAGTGGAGCCATACTGTATACGATACAGGTTTTCTGAAATCAGCAAGTGGTCCGCCGTATGTACATTGCACAAATTGCCCAAGGATACCTTATTGTCTCAATATGAATTTTTTAATGAATTCATCAATGACAATTTTTAGAACAATATACTGGTGGAAAAACAATAGCTGATTAATTTTCATGATTAGTCTGATGGATCTTCATGCGGATCCATGTGTTGATGAAAGTTTGCGCTCTATGGGTGCTCTCTAATATTGTAATAAACGTCTTAACGCAGTCTTCGAGTGTCTAGTCTAAGTTATTGGGATTTAATATATCTTTCTAACCATTTTGAGGTGTTTTGTTGCTAAATATATCTCTGTATGAAATGTTTATATATAAAGGTCCTCAATTTTTGCTCTAAAATCAAATTTGGCTTGAAAAAAATGACAAAACCACTATAGAAAAATTGGCACCATATTTTTTTTGTAAAGTTTAATGTCTTAGGATCACAAAAATGTAGGGTGTCCACTTTTTACAAGGAAAAATTACTCGGTGACATATGCCCCCACACTATAAGTATACCTGCGGTTCCAAAAACCGAACGGTGACCTACGGTGTGCTGTGAACGCGGCGGGTTGTGACCGAGGCGTTATTTGTCAAAGACCCTGATCTCATGCAAGGCCCTTGACCCATGACATGTGCGCTCAAATATATCAGGTCATGTAAGGGGGTCGCAGAGAGAAGCCCTCTTCGTGCGACCCCCCGCTGACAGGAAGGCCTTTCAAAAAATTCTTTCGAAGAGAAGGGAATAATTTCGGGCCTGTGACCTAAAACCCAATGCACTAAAACCCCGGACAGGGCCCCCGCAAAAAAACTCTGACCAGGCTTCAAACACTCTATGGCCATTGTGTTACCAGGCCCGAACATACTAAGAAAAGAGACGCCTGCAAGGGGACAAATATTTTAATTATTAATTAAAATGAGACACAACCCAATCTTTCTGGAATGTAGTGAATATACAGGAAGTGATCACGTAGATCTGAATTACGACCCCATGCTGATCGGAGGAAGGCCACAGGAAATAAAGTCACAGATTTGAGGAGACAAACAAATCTCACAACTGGATTAGGAAAGAAATTTATATATATATATATATATATATATATATATATATATATATATATATATATATATATCTATATACAACAAGAAAGATTTGATCCAACTAAAAGTTTATTTTTTGTTATTTTTTATTTTAATGTCCAACTTGCAGATTATTTTGCTTTATTTACTGTGTAATATAAAGTGAACCATATATAGTTCTGCTATTGATAACAGACGAGCCTAACTCGCTAGTAATAAAGAAAATATAAACGACCATCACTGAGGCTCTTAGTATAGTTATTTCCAATCTATTGTCGGTATCTACATGCAGCCTCTCAAAATAAGCCCCTCATCGCAAATATAACCCTAGATCAGAGCTTATTGGAACGAAAATCTGTGTTCCCACCTTAAGAAGATCCTTAAGGCGAGAGGATGTTGGATTAGGGAAAGTACGGCGGGATGGGTGAAACTAAGGTCTGCTGCTGCTCTATGACCCAAGGGAGGCCCCCCCCTTTTTTTTACACACCTCCAACTCCACGTTTTTTCCTTCTGGAGGCTGTATGACCTTTAATTATGAGTGGTAATTTTTTTATATTATAAATTGCTTTAAATGTTCGATCTGTACATTTAATCGATTCGTGTCGAATATTGTTGTACGATACTTACTAAACGTGCCACAAAAAATGTCAAAATAGTAAAGAAATCTTGAAAATAAAAAAAAAAATATCTATCATTCACCAGTGAGTATTACCTACAAAAATCGGTATTAGCGAATCAGTAGTATTGGATTTCTAGTGTAAATATAAGGATAAAATCTCATGATGAATTTGCATTCGGCTTATCTAAGAAAATCCCGCTCCCGAGAGAAATAATATTGGACCCAAATATCAACATAGAAATTACAGACATAAACCTTTTTAAGCCTCCGCTCCTAGCTCCTTTTAGGGAGAGTTGATTATGTTATATTAGGAATACATAATGTTCTTGTACCGTCAAATGCCAAGGAAACTGATCAAATCAATTTTATGAAAACATTATGAAGATAGTAATCGTTCAGAATGCTAAAAGATAGGTGTATGGGAGACTTAGTTGATACTGAAACAATATTTCAGTCATTCTACAGTCTACACAGATATAGTCTACTCAGGGGGAATAAAGAATGAAAAACAGGTGTTAAAGGGATCTATTCACATACCAGGTATATTAATATCTTCAACAGTGCATTTTCCTGAAAATATTACGGTATCTCTCCATATGTCTTTTAATACAGTTTGGACTGGACAAAAACTACTGTCCGTACCGTGGAACTTCACAAATCAAAGATTTTTAAACTTAAACATGTATTTATTCCATGTTACTCTTCTCATGTTATTTATCATTGTTTGTAAATTGTCGCGTTTGGACAAGATCAGGTTTGTTATAGTAAACAGAGAAAAACATGAAAACGAATAAAACCGGTGAATTAGAGATATAATAAGCCCGAGAGCCCGGATGGTTTTGTTGGGGACATTTTGTAATCAACTATACACATATTTTGTAAATGAATATGAACCTTTAAAGTGTGTTTCAGTCGTATTTGCTGTTTGACCAAACTGTACTTACATCCTTAGATTTCTAACATCCGAATATTAATAAAAATTCTAAATAAATATTTGGTGTTTTTCCCACACTGATGTTTAACCTCTATGCTTGTGACAATATAACAGGAAAAAAAATGGTTTGGGATGTTGTATCAAGGCATCTGGCGGATTCTACTACTATACGCTATCCTTTCTGATATCTATTATCAACGTTGCTATTTGGTTTGTGCGTTTTCTCTTCTGTAGGTAGCCAGGATATTTTCCGTCCAGGGTCCTTGCACTCGAGCCCTTGTATGATGAAGCTCTGCACGCATCGGTTCTCTAGAGATGACGTACGTAGCGTATATACTAGTATCTACGTCAGAGATCCCTTGTCGTGTAATATTTAGTGAAGCAATTTCAAGCACTAATTTGTCTACACCAAAACGCTCAGCACGACTGACTACAGAGTCGTGAGTCTCAAACCAGCTGGCCGTGACGTCGACATGACATACACATTATATAAACACCGTGGTTGTCAGAGTAACAACAGACACCGAGGATCAACCGAACTGATCATCACACACTGCGGACAAACAAATCTGATCCTCACTTATGACTTAGTAGCTTTTTTCAGTTGTTTTTTTTCACTTTGTTTTATTTATATTATCATATATTTTTCGAAAAAGGACTGCGTTCCTTAAACAGGTTCACAAAGGTTCATTAAATCACAGCTTCTGTAAAGCGGGGCTTTACATATGCATTTGGTTTTACACACCACACGATGATATTATCAGTTCGCGATTCATTATTTTGTGTACTTATTTCAGATTAGTCTGATGAGATTTATATACACTGTTTGTGCAGTTAAGTGTAATAGTGTGAGATAAAAGACCAGGTATACGGTGTTTTTCACCGTAAGCTAAACTACATGCAGGAAGATGAATCTATAAGAAATTGAATGTTTATATCTGAATTTGACTATTTATTCAAACTTATAGTAACTCTGTCTGGTGCTGCTTTAAAATAATAAAATTAGATAACAATAAAAATACATGTACTCTTTATCTCAAGCCAATGGTCCTTTTTGTAATAGAATCATTTATTCCCAACCACCTGGAAGCTCTATGAAGCTCACAAAATGTATACTTTTTTCCAGTAAAATCATGAAGTCCACCATACTCCAAGCGGCAGCCGTCGTCTGCTGGTTTATATCCTGTGCGCATGCGCTATCAGATGAGGAAGTTAGGGAGTTCATGCCAGGAATCATCAATATAGATGGATCATATTACACTGCGAGTTCAGATGGACTTCCCGACCACAAGACTGGTGATTTTCCAAACCAAGGAAATCCCAACAGCATTCAAGAACAATCTCATAGATTCAGGTAGGCATCAGTAAGATCAAATGTGAACGCACACTGCACTAAAGGCCTGTAAATTTGGAACCAATCCAGTTTCACCTCATGTTATATATTTGTATCAATTTCCCTTAGCAAAGGTTAACATGGAACGTTTTGCGAAATTGCATAAACATGAACACCTGTCGCAAAGTATAAATATACTCTAGCAATAGAGCTGTGTGTAAAGTACTTACTTTTTTCAATAAGGCTAATGTAGGCCTATTTGCACATTTGATTTTGACTTAATTTCACGGTTTCAATCTTTAAAAAATTACAAGTTTAACTCATGAATATCGTTTTGATCCAATATTAAGAATTAGTAGTAATTAATATTAACAATATGACATACATACATTCAGACACCCTATGTGGGTATTAATTTGATTATGCATTGTTCATACAGTAAATACATGACTGTTTTATCTCATATAGAATACCCGTGAACCCTACGTATGACGAGGAGGGTGGCTGCACACCAATGGGTCCTGTGGGCATGGCTTTAAACGGCGTTGTCTTCTTCAACGCTTTTACAGCAGAGCTGAGTTCGGCCCCTGAATGCGAAGAACTTGACGACTGTGGAGGTCACCCAGCTCCTCGGGGTAAGCCTTCTTACAAAAATATAACTTACCAACCTCGCAAATTTAAATATAATGTCATTGAATCGAGATAGACTAGAATCAAGGACGAGTGTAGATAACACTCCCTGTGAATCTATAATTAAGGGTTAAAAACCTCGAGTGTATTAAAAGGTTAATCAGGTTCATTTTTTACAAGTTTTATGTCCAATCTATATATATATATATATTAGTTAAATTGATCATTCATTAGTTGTATATATAAAGTATCTCTTGTGAATACTACTGTACATTTCCTAATGTATAATTCACAAAAAGGTAGATATATGGATATACGCAGAAATATAAGGAAATACGCATGTATTATAGTTAACCTGTTTGCATTGTCCTTTTCAGGCACATACCACTACCATGCAGATCCAACCTGTATAAAGCAGAACCAGTCCGGAGTCATTCTTGGAGTAGCGTTCGATGGTTATCCCATCTGCCGTGAACTGGACGCAAATGGCGAACTACAAACCACGGAAGATCAACATTTAGACAAATGCCACGGAAAGCTGAGGGACGATGGAACATACTGTTACTATGTGTCGAGCGACTATCCTTTCATACTGGGATGTTACAGGGGAAAGGTCGATAGTTCAGTATGAAGGAGCGGAGGTCAGGGTCCTCAGGCTGGAAATAATGGACCTGGAGGGCAACGTCCGCAGGTTGGAGGACAGGGGCCTGGGGGAATGTGTCATAAACCCTTCAACGTTACACCGAACGCATGCGTCCAACGCGGGAATCGGGGAGGACAGGGTGGCCCGGGTTCTCAAAGAGGATTTAGACAGGGTGGCCCGGGTTCTCAAGGAGGGTTTAGACAGGGTGGCCCGGGTTCTCAAGGAGGATTTGGACAGGGTGGCCCGGGTTCTCAAGGAGGATTTGGACAGGGTGGCCCGGGTTCTCAAGGAGGATTTGGACAGGGTGGCCCGGGTTCTCAAGGAGGATTTGGACAGGGCGGCCCGGGCTCTCAAGAAGGATTTGGACAGGGCGGCCCGGGTTCTCAAGGAGGATTTGGACAGGGCGGCCCGGGTCCATCAGGAGGACAAGGTGGCCAGGGTCCAACGGGAGTACGTGCTGGACACGGTCCTCCAGGATTTGGCCAGGGCCCTCCAGGAGGATTTGGACAGGGTCCTCCCGGTGGGTTCGGACAGAGAAGACATCCACATGGCGGTCCTGGTAAGGGTAAGAGTCCAAGAGGAAAAAGATCCGTGTCGGTTCTTGCTGCGGGAATAGCTAGAAAAGCATCCCGCGCTGATTGGTAAACTAGTCTATCCATTTATTAGCGAAACAGTATTTTAATATATAATGAAGGGTGTATGATTATCAAAGGCATGGAGCGGGTCTCCTTGTGTTAAATTTGGAATTCTTATTCCTGTACAGATAATCAAAATAAATGAATTTATGGGATTAGGTAGGTCAAAACATTGCATTAATTAATGTTTTCTACTTTAATCAGCACTCGGGTTTTTGTGCTTACTACATCTTCAAGTGCTTAGAAGATCTCATGTTTCTAAGACAAAGTATTTGACCTAGCAGTAGTGATCATGCCCGAAGGTGTTAAGTTTATATATATATATATATATATATATATATATATATATATATATATATGAATGAATGAATAGAAATTTATTCTGAAATAAAAGGCCTCAGGCCCATGGTTCCACAAAGAGCATGTGTTAAGAATCATAAAAATATAATAATATTAAAATGTAACTGCATAACATGAACTAACAAAACATGCATTAAAACACAATCTTGTATGAAAATGTAACTATAAAAAACCCATGTTTGCAATATCTAAACACAAGCAGAAATTTTGTAATCACATGTTTCACTTCATTTAGAGGTCATGAATAATAACAATAATAATACCAATTATAATAATAATAATAATAAATAAGTGAACATATAAAACAAACAGTAATACAATGCATATATGTAAAACAGTTTATCTATTTCTTAATGGGCAGATGAATAAGTAAGTGAAATAAATAGATTACTTAGATGATAGCTTTCAATTCATCAGCTCTCCTAATAAAGGCATAGTGTACATAGGTTGCTAATTGTTTTATTGTATGGGCATTATTATCTGCCATCAGAGATGTAAATGTACTTAAATCATCAATATACCTGATTCTCAAGTCTGTATACAATGGGCATTTCATGATAAAATGATGCTCATCTTCCACAACAGATTCCCCATATCTTAAACAATATTTACAAAACCTTTCATCCCATGGAGTATTACTATGCCTTCCCTTTTCTACTTCTAAATTATGTGATGAACATCTTAGTCTTGAAAGACTTTTCCTATAGTTAACATTCTGTAGAACTGTTAAATATTTTTCAGTGCTTAAAGTTAATTTAAAAGTTGAGTATGTGTTTAATCGACGATTTTTAGATATACTACTCGTCCAATCCTGCAATAAAGAATCATTTAATCTCTGTTTCAATACTGAGATAAATAATTTAACATCCCCTACATCTTGTTCAATCCAAACATAGCCAAATCGTTGCGAAAATAATATTTTCTTTATATTAGTTACCCAGTTCTGTTTTCCTGCTTCATCTAAGCGATATAATTTATTATACAATTGCTTTGGTAATCTATTATTTGTCATATTTATCAATTTAGTCCAATAAGTTAGAGCTCTTATAATATAATGAATCTTCAAGGGCAACCGCCCACATTCTCCTAGTACTGCAGCAACTGGTGTATTCATATTAACCTGGAGAATATATTTACAGAACTTGGTATGTACACTTTCAATATTGTCACATGTTTCAAAACCCCATAGTTCACTACCATAGCACAGAATTTGAAGGACCATCCTATCAAAAAGAAAGAAGGATTTACAAATAGACAGTTGCTTGTATTTTGAGATAAATTGTTTGATTATTATTAAAGCTTTGTTTGCTTGACAAATTAGATTCTGCTTCATTTTGGACCAATTTAGTAAACTTGTAAATGTGCCTCCCAGGTATTTATAATTATTGACAACTTCTAAGCGTTTACCTTTATAAAACCATTTTTCATATTTTCTCAAAGTTCCCCCCATTTCTAAACACAACTATTTTAGTTTTTTCGACATTGACTTTCATTCCATAATTATTACAAAATACTTCTAATTTATTAATCTTGGATTGTAATCTGCCTGCTGTGTCTGCAAAGCAGACCACATCATCAGCAAACATCAGCATTGAAAGATAAGATGATTCTGGACCTATATTTATACTGTCTTCCTCAGAATGTAAAGTAAAATAAAATTCGTTCATGAAAAAAGAAAAAAGTAAAGGACTGATCATACATCCTTGTCTTGTGCCAACATTGCATTTAAAATAACTAGTTATTCCTTCATTTGTTAAGACACAAGACTGTAATTTCGAGTACATTGACTTGAGGATATTAAATATTTTTCCTCTAATGCCATATTTATGAAGTATATAGAATAATAAGTCATGTTGAATACAGTCAAACGCCTTGGAAAAATCTATAAAAATTGCATAAAATCGACCTTTTTTCCTTGATAAGTATATTTCAACAAGTGCCATGAGGGTATACATATTATCAATTGTGCTATAATTTCTTCTATATCCAGCTTGCTCTTCTATGAATTTATTGTGTTTATCTGCCCAGGTAATTAATCTCTCGTTAAGAACTTTAGTAAATAATTTACCTATAGTATTTAAAAGTGAGATACCTCTATAATTATTTAGGTCTAAAGAAGAGCCCTTCTTGTGTAATGGGAACAAAATTGCTTTGGACCATTCAGTTGGGAAATGACCAGAAGTAAAAACTTCATTAAATATCTTTTCTAATACCGGACTTAAAACTGCTATATTGTCTTTCAAAAGTTCTACTGATATACCATCTGGTCCAGGTGTCTTGCCATTTTGCATAAGTTTTAACTGTTTTACTAATTCTTCTTTGCTTATATCAAAATTCATTTCATCGTCCATATTTATATTGGAGACATCTTCATTAAACTGATAATTATTTATATGATTCTTAAATCCTGGATTTACAGGGTTCATATTATCATTCAATAGTTTTTCAAAATAGATTAACCACTCCTCCCCAGAAATATTATTTTTAATCTGTGTCCTTTTTACAGATTTAATCTTTCTGAAAATTTTATTTGTAGAGTTGCATGCCATTAATTCAGTTACAGTTGAATTTGCTTTTTCCTTCTTTAACTTTTTACACAGAATTTTAAATTCTGATTTTAACTGTTTATAATTTTCAAGGTCTGTCATATTATTTGTTTGTCTATATTCATTTAATGCATTGTATTTTCTCCTCTTTAATTCTGTACACTCCTGATTCCACCATAGTGGTTGGTCATTTACTGATACACTAGGCTTTACAGTTTTAATGTATGTTTTATTTGCTATATAGAGTATCAATATATATATATGTACCAGAATAACTCAAATTTTCTTAGATTAAATAATTGAAATGGTCATTTATTTACAGATAAGTAGTACAGCTCTACAGGCCTGATATATATGTTAGTTTTCTTTATATGTTGCCTTTCTATTCCTGACTTGAGATTTAAGCGGAGATTTAAGACACATGAGTCTCATAATGGCTACTGAATTTTCTCGTATTTATGACTTAGATACATAACAGATAAACATATAACAAAATTGTTCGACAGAACAAACATCTTTTGTGTCCTCAAATTCTGAGCACTTCCATAAAATGTTCAAAACCCCAATATTAATAAAGCCTAGCCTTATATTGAATCATACAATTCTGAATTTGTATCGGTTGTTTAACAAATTAATATTGGTTATTAACAATTCAAGTTAAATTGAATAGTTTAATTGGTTAATTACTGTAATGATCCAGGCTTATTCTATCTCACAGCATTCGGTAGAGGATTGTTCTCACGTTCGTTGAGGTAACACCATTTATATTCAGGTGTGCATGTGTCATTACTCAACATAACTGAAATGCATTATTCTGTATAAACTGTCGATTTTTATATGTTTGTTTATTTATTTATTACCGTTTGAATAAAAATATATTAAAATTTCTCTTGTTGACTTCTTTTCTAAGGAGGTTTGAGGGTGTAGGTGTGTGTGTAAACTGTGGCAGCAGGAACTCTTTCGATAATGATCTATAGTTTTTTTTTGTTTTAGTTTAAACGAGTTATTCAATTGAAGAAAGGAATTAAAAGGAATAGAAAAAAAAGTTGATTATGTTTGGCCCTACACTATTAATGTTTTTGCGAGCCAAGGTGTCCCCTTTATCCTTCGTAACTGTCTTACATGGACGGAGGTACGTGGTGAGATGTTCTCACCTGCATGGATGTATTTTGCAGCTTAGAATTAGATGATACCAGTTGGTTGAGTGCCAGGGGGGGGATCTTATGAATGATTTAATATAGAGGAACACCAAATAGACTATAGAAGATCACAGATGTACGGTTAGCTGATAGAACCTGTTATACTGAAGCATTTAGTGATTTACAACTTATAAAAATATGCACAACCCTTTCAAATATAGAAATAAATAGTAGTAGAACGTTCTACTTTCAACATGATGTTATTGTACTGGGTGATCGTGAACAGGTTTCATTGATGAATTCTGTATGTGCTACAAGCTGTTTGTGCATCCTCATCTTCTGCATAACGCTGTGATTTCCTTTATAAAAACTACGATTTTTTAAGATAAAACGATGAGTTTTTGTGCAGAATGACAAGTGTTAACACCATGCCATGTGATGTGCCGATGTGATTTACTTCCTTTTCCTGTTACGGCCATGTTTCACAAACTCTATGTGCTGCAAGGATTATTGTTAACAACAGTTTGGAGGGCACCATACATGCACATCTATATATTTAAATACACTTGAAAGTACCCGTAACTAAGATCGCAACTGTATATTAAAAACAATCGTCCATACCGCAACCACACACCACGTCGACCGCAATAGGCCTCATCGCAACCACAACACCGGATAAAAGGAATCGAATCCAAGCATTACTCAAGACTTTTGTCCCTATTACCGGTCAAAGTAAAGCTTAAATATCACTCCAGAAGATGAGTTTGTTTGTGCTATAACTTTAAGTCCAAAATTCTCTTATCCCATAAGACTATTATATGTATCATAAATATGGGTTCTCGCCTTTTGGAGTACAATCGCTATCAGACAAACCAACAAAACTAAACGAAAACTTAATACCTCCTGGTGGAGGTGAAACATTATCACGTGGTTTACCGAAGAAAGCAATCGTTCAAATGGCTGATCTTTTGTCGGTGTTTAATGAGAGTTAATTTCTCGGCCGAAAGGCGGAGCTACAGAATTGCTTATTTCCCTAAGCGTGATTTCGGAGCGCAGAGGCCACGGTGAACATGTAAAAAAAAGGTGGGTTTCAAAAGGGATGGTCAAACCTGAGAGAAGATCCCTAGTATGCGGGATCTGAGTTTTGCCGTTAAGCATTTTAAGTAATATTTAATTGCCTTTCTTTCATCCATAAAGACGTGAACACAGATTTCAGTGTTATAATTTGATAAATTGTCTCAGCTACCATCCTCAAGCAAAGGTCTGTGGCGTAAAACTTGTAGTCGCTCGTGCACCCAGTGTTTTCTTGAATCATGAAATAAAGGGCCCGTTGACGGATGATGAGAACGTGTGTGTAGGAACACATGATGAATATAAAGGGATGCACAGAAGTTACTGACCATGGTTACACGGGAGATTCGTAGATATAAAAAACTATTCTTGTGGGTGAAACGAGGCCAAGTGGTTATGTCCTGGCTCTGGCGGTCAAAGCAAGATGCTGATAAACTCATAGACCATAGAACGTGGGTGATACGGTCATTCAAAGTTAGGATATATATATTAGTGTAGCAGGCGTTTTGGTAGTAGGAGAATTTGTTTCTTAGATCCTACCATTAATGAAACTGGCTGATGCCAAGCTGAAATATGCGGGCATTTTTGTACAGAACGGCCTAAACATGCCAAAGTTGAACTGAATATTTTCAACTTTTGGGACCCTTTTACATGTAAATTTAATTTGTGGACTTGTAATAAGAGCAATGTATAATATATACACATATGATATACCAAATTGATGAGCATGATGCCTCATTGTAGCTCATTATATAAAACATATTGAAATAATGTTAACTAAGCGCTATCTTGACCCCCCCCCCAAAAAAAAAATAATAATAATCAAAGTTCACGGAGGCGCATAGGGCTTACCTATATGTCACGTCTTAGGGTACAGATTCTGCTCCATCTTGTTCAACAGAGGAATAAAAATCATGAATCCCCGGGTAAATTTCTATATACTAGTGGAATATAAGAGAGCGAGAGAAAGAGAGAGAGGGTTTCTTATCGAGAGTTGTAAGGATTGGTTTAGGAATAAATGACTCCTTTTTTCATGGTGTGGCACAGCTTTCAATATGGTATAAGTATGATCAATATCTTTAGTAAAGTCAAGGTCAATCCGTGTTTCCCTTAATAATATTTTAATAATACATAATGGCCACCCCTCGGAATTCTTTAAACTGTCCAGAGGGGTAAGACAAGGCTGTCCTCTTTCCCCTTACCTTTTCATTTTATTTATAGAATTACTTGCTATTGCTATAAGAAAAAAAATAAAAACATACATGGCATCCCTTACAAATCAGGTACACAATATCACAATATGCAGATGACACAATTTTGTTTGTTACAGATGTTGAAAGCATACAATCTGCATTAGATGTATTCAAGGATTTTCAAAGTATTTCAGGCCTGATGATCAAATTAGAAAAACAGCGATTATGCCATTTGTTAAAAATAGTAACTAATTTGAAAAAGAAGAAACAACAACTCCGGAAATTAGGTCTTAGTGTTTATGGTATAACTCGCATTTAAAAGGGAGGGTAAAGTTATGTTGTAAAAAACATTATACAAGGCAGGAGTTAAGTATATTTCAGATATGCATGATCACATGAATAAAAGGTCTCTTTGGTTCAGCCACAAAACATTCTGTCAAAAATATTCAGTTGATATAGATTTTTTAGGTTATAATAGTATACTAGCATCAATTCCGATGAATGGAAAATTATTCTAGAAAAAGAGGAAACTGGTATGGAAACTGGAGCATATTTAGACGGACTGATTAATTTTCTTTTAAAGAATAATACAGTTAAAAATGTATATATAAAATTAATAAAAGAATATACAGAAAAACCAAGCAACAGTATTCTTAAATGGAAAATAGATCTGATGCTAGACTGATTATGAAATATACAAAGGATTTTTTAATATATGTTATTCTACTATATCTGTTAAAATTATAAGTTTCCAGTTTCATATACTTCATCGTCAAAATCACTTTTAATCCTTTCCTACATAAAATCAATATTGAAGAAGTGTTGATTGCACATTTTGCGAAATGGGAAGGAAACTTTGATACATCTACTATGGAAATGCACCTTTTCGAAACTCATATGGGATGGAATTTGCAAGTATTGAAACTACATAAGTCGGTAAATCCTTCGTTTTCATTGTTGATAGAAAAAGTTTTACTTGGTAGCTATGAACATCCATGATTGAATTCTTTATCTATGAAGATAAAACTACTTTTATGTCAGCAGATGTTATAAACAGAAACCAACTCATCAAGGAATCCGACATTTTATAGAAAATATATACCAAATAGTTAAGTGTATAGCTTTAAACAGAGGGAAGGTGGAAACACATATAAATGAATGGGCTCCTATTATGTGTATACTTATGGAGCGGATAGAAGAGACTCTTTTTAAATTATATGAAAATTACAATTAAACCCAACTTATTTTTATTTATATTAAATGGTAGGCAAACCCTGTCACTGAGTGATTAGGCAACTGCTTTATCTCATTCATAGCTAGTTTTTCATTTTACAGATTATGAACTTTTTTAAAAAAGAATATATATATATATATATATATATATATATATATATATGTAGTAATGCTTTTGTATATGTACATGAACCGTGAAATGCTTGTATGATTTGATACATATAAATGTATAATTTTTTCATTTTTATATATGCTTTTTTGTATATCTTTCATGCAATAAAAAAAGTCAATATTAGCATCAAAGATAAACCCAGATGGACAGGTACCAGATAGGTATAAAAGATAACCCGAAATGGACAGGTGCCAGATAGGGATCAAAGATAACCAAAGATGGACAGGTGCCAGATAGGGTTCAAAGATAACCAAAGATGGACAGGTGCCAGATAGGGATCAAAGATAACCTAAGATGGACAGGTGCCAGATAGGTATCAAAGATAACCTATGATGGACAGGTGCCAGATAGGTATCAAAGATAACCTATGATGGACAGGTGCCAGATAGGTATCAAAGATAACCAAAGATGGACAGGTGCCAGATAGGGATCAAAGATAACCAAAGATGGACAGGTGCCAGATAGGTATCAAAGATAACCAAAGATGGACAGGTGCCAAATAGGTATCAAAGATAACCAAAGATGGACAGGTGCCAGATAGGTATCAAAGATAACCAAAGATGGACAGGTGCCAGATAGGTATCAAAGATAACCAAAGATGGACAGGTGCCAGATAGGTATCAAAGATAACCAAAGATGGACAGGTGCCAGATAGGTATCAAAGATAACCAAAGATGGACAGGTGCCAGAAAGGTATCAAGGATAACCAAAGATGGACAGGTGCCAGAAAGGCATCAAAGATAACCAAAGATGGACAGGTGCCAGAAAGGCATCAAAGAAAACCAATGATGGACAGGTGCAGGATAGGTAACAAAAATAACCAAAGATGGACAGATGCCGGATAGGTATCAAAGATAACCAAAGATGAACAGGTGCCAAATAGGTATCAAAGATAACCAAAGATGGACAGGTGCCAGATAGGTATCAAAGATAACCAATGATGGACAGGTGCCAGAAAGGCATCAAAGATAACCAAAGATGGACAGGTGCCAGAAAGGCATCAACGATAACCAAAGATGGACAGGTGCCGGATAGGTAACAAAGATAACCAAAGATGGACAGATGCCGGATAGGTATCAAAGATAACCAAAGATGGAAAGGTGCCAGAAAGGCATCAAAGATAACCAAAGATGGACAGGTGCCGGATAGGTAACAAAGATAACCAAAGATGGACAGATGCCGGATAGGTATCAACGATAACCAAAGATGGACAGGTGCCAGATAGGTATCAAAGATAACCAAAGATGGACAGGTGCCAGATAGGTATCAAAGATAACCAAAGATGGACAGGTGCCAGATAGGTATCAAAGATAACCAAAGATGGACAGGTGCCAGATAGGTATCAAAGATAACCAAAGATGGACAGGTGCCAAATAGGTATCAAAGATAACCAAAGATGGACAGGTGCCAGATAGGTATCAAAGATAACCAATGATGGACAGGTGCCAGATAGGTATCAAAGATAACCAAAGATGGACAGGTGCCAGATAGGTATCAAAGATAACCAAAGATGGACAGGTGCCAGATAGGTATCAAAGATAACCAAAGATGGACAGGTGCCAGAAAGGTATCAAGGATAACCAAAGATGGACAGGTGCCAGAAAGGCATCAAAGATAACCAAAGATGGACAGGTGCCAGAAAGGCATCAAAGATAACCAAAGATGGACAGGTGCCGGATAGGCAACAAAGATAACCAAAGATGGACAGATGCCGGATAGGTATCAAAGATAACCAAAGATGGACAGGTGCCAGATTGGGAACAAATATAACCAAAGATGGACAGGTGCCAGATAGGGATCAAAGATAACCAAAGATGGACAGGTGCCAAATAGGTATCAAAGATAACCAAAGATGGACAGGTGCCAGATAGGGATCAAAGATAACCAAACATGGACAGGTGCCAGATGGGTATCAAAGATAACCAAAGATGGACAGGTGCCAGATAGGCATCAAAGATAACCAAAGATGGACAGGTGCCAGATGGGTATCAAAGATAACCAAAGATGGACAGGTGCCAGATAGGATTCAAAGATAACCAAAGATTGACAGGTGCCAGAAAGGTATCAAAGATAACCAAAGATTGACAGGTGCCAGAAAGGCATCAAAGATAACCAAAGATGGACAGGTGCCAGATGGGTATCAAAGATAACCAAAGATGGACAAGTACCAGACAGCCATCAAAGATAACCCTAAAGGAATAGGTACCAGACAGCCATCAAAGATATCCCTAGACAGATAGATACCATATAGGCGTCAAAGATAACACCATATGGACAGGTTCCTTATAGGCATCAAGGTCAACCCAAGATGCACAGGTACCAGATAGACATCGACGTCAATCCCAGATGGACAGGTAACAGTCAGCCATCAAAGATAATCCCAGATGGACAAGTACCAGGTAGGCATTATAAAGATGATTATACATCTACGAGTAAGGGATGGACATCATGGATGAGTACCGGCTAGCTCTGTGATTCCTCGTGGAGTATCATAGAGATCTTATGGATAATTCGTGATGGACGAGCACCAGATATACTTCCCAGTTGGAAGAGTGCTAGATAAATGTTATACATCAAAGACGGTATACGTTTTATCAATACACGACTAACATCTGTAAATATATCGGCTTGTCCTTCAGTAATATGCTTCTTATCTAAGAAAATAGAGAAAATGCTAAAAGAAATCAATAAACCCCACGACATTTATTTTCAAAAACACATCCACATTTAAAGGGGCTCAATCACCTATATGACCTTTTTATACTTAAGGTAATCCCTTGGAGCTTTCATAAAAACAGGCCAGAAAACGTGGATATCACCTCACACAGGCTGCTTGTTTTGTTTATATCAACATAATTATGTTATGTGGGGGCCCGCCCATATAACAAAACAAATTCAACAAGGGCATCTGGCAGCAAGTTAGATAAGCCAGAGCTTTGCAAATGACATTTTGCAACAAATGACCTTTCTACCTCCGCATATTTGTAACATACCACCTTAGAGTACATGTTTTTCCCATTTGTCAACATTGCTGTGTTAACAAACGTGTTTTTGATAAACGAGTTTACACATCCTTCACAGAGGCGTTATAAGAACATTTTACAACCAGAATTACCATTAGATCATAAATATATACAGAGAGGAAACCAGATATAACATAAATTCTATTTAGCCCTCAGCCCTTAGGCTGATGGGCTATTTTCGTCACCCAAGCTGTCCGTCCGTCCGTCCGGCGTCCGTTAACTTTCACCTTGTGAGCGGGGTATCTCTGAAAGGATTCACCGTAGGAATTTTATTTTTTCGGTGAAGATGTATATCGACAAAATCTCGGTCAAGTTCGAAGATGGGTGACCTTGACCTAAATTTCTACGTTTTAGAGCTTATTTTGAAAACACTTTGAAGCTTATTTCTCAGGAACCATATTTTTAATTTTTAATTAATTTTTATCGGATTTTTCAACTTTGGCCTTGTGAGCGGGATATCTCTAAAAGGATTCACAGTGGAAATTTTATTTCTTCAGTGAAGATGTATGTCAACAAAATCTCAGTCAAGTTCGAAGGTGGGTGAGCTAGACCTATTTTTCTACGTTTAAGAGCTGATTATAAAAACACCTAGAAGCTTATTTCTCAGGAACCATTCGGTGGATTTTCACAAATTTACTATGGTCATTGGGACTGATGGTTTGTACATGCTGCACAAGTTTGGTAGCGCCGCGTACAATATCTGATTTTTTATGATTTTTATTGGTTTTAAGCTCAGCTGACTGTAAGTCAACTGCAGATGAGGTATAGGAATGGCGCATTGTCCGTTGTCCGTCCGGTCGTCTGGCCGTCCTGTCGTCCGTTAGCAGGGCACAAATCATAATTGCTGGTCCTAGTAACTTCTAAGTTAATATCCAGGGAGGTCAATAAAAAATCTCCTTGGAAACCTGAAATAAGGTCACTGCGACCTATATCCTCCGAACTATGGGGCTTGTAAATACCCCCCCCCCCCCCGAATAATCAAAAATTTAATACAAAACCTCCAATATGTTGATAATTAATGCATGGATTGTCATGAAACTTGCCTTGATTATTGACCATGACTAGTTTTGTCAGTTCCCAAAAAGTGGTGGCCCCACCTGTATTTTTTTACGAATATTTTTCTATTTTTTTACTATAAATTGACAAGCATGTCATTTTTCAGCTATGATTCAATCTAGTGTTCCAAAACCTGGTGTGTTTATTGATCTCAAGTGGATGCCCTGTAGTAATCACCCTGTCTGTCTGTCTGTTCATCTGTCTGTCTATCTGTCTCTCCATCCGTCCATCCACACAAATTTGTTACCAGATGATAACTCCAGGTTGGATTGACATATGGATTTTAAACATGACTTACACATGGCCCACCACTAAAGAAAGAACCTGTATGATTTTGGGTCATGTGGTCAAAGTTCAAGGTCACAAGACTCGCTTATTTAAAAAGATTATGGCTGCATTTTAAGCCAGATTTTAATCCCAAACTTTCCATCTTGCACATTTAGCTCACTTGCCAGTACAGGGAGAGCATAAATGAGTTTGGGGTCACAAGGTCAAAGGTCAAGGTCACAATTTCCAGATGACAACTCCAGTTTAGTCTGACATATTGGTTTCAAACTTAAGTTGTAAATGGCTGACCACTAAAGTAAAAACCCTTTCGATTTTAGGGTCCAAAGGTCAAAGGTCAAGGTCGCATGACCCATTTCTTTTAAAGAAATGTGGATGCATTTCAAGCCAAACTTTTCATCACAAACCTTCCATCTTCAAGATATTACTCACTTGCCAATAGGGGAAGATTCTTTTCGATTTGGGGTCATAGGGTCAAAGGTCAAGGTCATAGGGCCCATCCATTTACGAACTATTTTATGGATGATAATTCTGCTTGGCTAGACAGATTGGCTTCAAACTTGATTTATTAATGACCCACCACTTGAGTAAGAAACATTTGGATTTTCAGGGTCCAGAGGTCAAAGGTGAAGGTCACAGGAGCCATATCTTTAAAATGATTGTGGATGCAATGTAAACAATGTAAACTTTTCATCCCAAACTTTCCATCTTTCACACATAGCTTACTTGTCCAGGGTGGAAGAAATCTGTAGATTTTGAGGTTATCGTAGAGGTCAAGGTCACTTGACCCACATTTTTAGAAGATTGTTACAATAATCTAAATGCTGCAAGTTCAAGGGTAATAAGTTTGCAGATTTTTTAGGTCACAAGGTCATTGGTTAAGGTCACAGGACCGTCATTCTGAAAAAATATCCTTATAGACGAGTACAGCTGAGCGTCGAGACCCCTGGGTCCCTAGTTTCAACTGTGGCCTTGTGAACAGGATATCTTTTAAAAGAATTTGGTAGTTTGTTATGAAACATGGTAATACCTCTCCAGTTTTATTTATAACTGAGACATGTACAGATATACATCCATGAGAGAACAAATATTTTGTACTTATTACTGTTACCACCTAAAAACACTGTTCTTTTGGCTGAGGGCTTTTGTCAGCTTCTGCTCATATTCTAGTTCAAAAAGTAGGTGAATGGGCACCTTTAATGTTTAGAAAATATATGTCGGTCTTGAATTCGTTTTCACGCTCCAGCTTTGTGTTATGGCGATTTAATACTTTATCCAATGCACATGTGACGTCACTATATGCCACCAACGACATTGTCGTTTTTACTGCAAAATTGCATCACAAGTCTTTCTGGTACTCGTCCCTTTGGAATCACCTATAACATATATCTTGTACTCGTCGATTTGCGATCATCTGTAATGCCTTTCGGCTACTCGTTCATCTTGGATCATCTATTAAGTCGTTCAAGGGACCATCCATTTGGAATCATCTAAAAGGTCCCCAGGATCCCGTTCATCTGGGATCTTCTTTAGTCTATCTGGTGCTCGTGCATTTGAAATCATCTATAAGGTCCCCAAGTACTCGGCAACATGGCATCATCTAATTCCAAGCTTAAAATACAACCAGGGCAGAACTTCTCACCACGAATCTCTGTCCAAAAACCCTATGTAAGACAGTAACGAAGGATAGAGGGGACACCTTGGCTCGCACACAAATGAAAGTAGTGTATGTAACTATTTGGCCCATTTTTTGGGAAAATTTGGCCCATTTTTAGCCCTATTTTGATTGGTGGGGAGTTTGGCCCATTTTGAATCCTGGCTTCTGATTGGTCAATAGGGTGGGCTTCTCATGCATATTAATGAGCTGGTGTGACGTCACGAGAGTGAGCGTCCTCTGGCGGCGGGACGATAAATTATTAATGAAAGTGTTAATGACGGGTTGGTTTTGATTAATGCCGGGTGTCGCCCCCTGGTGGTATGATGAGAAAGCATTAATGAAAGTGTTAATTGACCGGTTGGTTTTAATTAAGGCAGCGTGTCGCCCCCTGGCGGCGTGATGGAAAATTATTTGAGATGGTGTGAACTTGTGGATGATTTTGAAATGAATAATAAGACGAGGTTGTGAGGAACAAATAGTTTTATTCTGAAAAATACAAAACCTTGAACATGAAATAAAATCATCTTAACCTGACCAATTACATCGTGTCTGTTGTGAAAATGCAAAATTAAATGTCTCTATTAGAGACAGAAAAATGAAATGTCTTTTTTAATACATCATCGGTTTTCTTCCTTCAGCCTTGCTGTCTGTCGTTGGAGGGTTGGATTGGGGTTGTCCTGACGGTTTTTCTGTGCGGTTGATGTAGTCGATGATGAAATTCATTTTTTCTCCGTACAGGTCAGCGATATTTTTGACTGCGACGACGATGTCCTCCACTTTTTCTAGGTCTCTGTCGAAGGCCTGAAAGGAGTCTTTGATATTGTGTGCCATGTTGAGGAGTTTATCGTGGTATTCTGTCAGGTCTTGCATTTGATTTTTTTCTGACGTTTTCACGGTTGCTTTTCCTCTGCTGGGTGTTTTAGCCTGAGAAGTGCTTGGTTTGGGTTCTATGGTGTCGTTGCTTTTTCTCTTGTTTTGTTTCGTGGTTTTCTTTTCCTCAGATGTTTGTTTCTTTTTTTCGTCAGCCTTTTGTTTCTGAGCCGGCGCTTCAGTTTTTTCTTTTTTTGGTGTGTTTTTCTTTCTGCGCTTGGTAGGCGGGATGGTTTTGGTATCCACAGTTCCAGCTCGGGTCGGTATAGCATCAGAAGCAGCAGCAGTGGCTGCGGCGGCGGCGTTAGCTGGAGGTCCCGGAACAGTTGTAGTGGGTTTATCACTGTTGGTGATTATTTGTGTGCATTCCCAACAGCCTTGGCTATGGCACAAATCTTCTGGCCCTTGTTCTGGTACAGCAGGACTGGAGTTTTGTGGCATGTCGGGTTGACTTGTGGGGATCAAGTTGTTTTTTATCCACTCTTCCAGTTGGTCAGCTACTGTAATCGTTTCTGTGTGAAGGGCAGCGCTTTGTAGTTGCATCTGAGCCATGTCGGGTCGAGAGAGCGAGTATGAAGTGGTGTGGTGAAGCGTGATGTCTTATAGGCATTCTCACCGGAAGCAGCCCGGGAAAACTCAACGCGCATGCGCGAACCTCCCGTCAGCGCGTCAAGGTTCCTTTGTAGACAGATTCACTGAGGTCATCGGGTACACTGAGGTCACAGTAGTGCACCTGTGTGAAAGAGTTGTCATCAGTCGGGTCTTTCTCAATGACAGTGTAAACGTATTCATTTCGGAATGGTTTGAGTTGGCAATAGTTGGTGAGCAAGAACCAGTCGCATTGCCAGTTATTGAAGGGTTCACCGTTATGCGTGGGTACTGTTTGTCCCGGGCAGCCTTTTTCTTCTTCTGACTGATAGCCGACGTAGCGATGGGCGATGGGATGTGGCCTGCACCATTGTTCAACGATTCCTTCCGGCGTGTTAGGCCAGCGATTTTTATCTCTTTGCAGTGTGTCTTTATTGGTTTGTATTTGGATGTTTTTTATGTGCGCGTTTAAAAGATGGTATGCGCATTTTCTTCTACAGCAGGTCAAGTTTATTTTCATCAGAAAAGCGAGCCCGTGATGCCATCTCCTAGTTTGTTCAGTGCGGGGTTTCAGCCCAGTACATGTAGTTGTCATATTGTCGGGAAAGTGTGAGTAAAAGCGTAGGCGCGGGTTTTCTTTATAGGTGCGGGTACCGGAAGTGGCACCGGAAGTAAACCGGAAAAATTACAAAGGGGTTATATTTCTTCATGTATAGGTCTGAAATGCAATTGCATGAACATTTCACCCCCCGGGACAAATACTGTATTGAATCCTGTGGGGTGTTTGAATTGAAAATTCAAATCAGAGTACCACCCGGTTCGGCATCCGTGGTAACCCGGAGTAGTAGGTACCTGGTGAAACGTGGATGAGATCTCTTCACGTATGCTGCTGACCGGAACGTTGTAACTGTAGTATGGATAATTTTTCACCATGGTGTCATATATGGTGTGTTCGTCTCTGTTGGCGTTTGCTTCGGCTCTGGCGTGAATAGTGGCCAGGATGCGTTCAGGGCCTCGGTTTTCTTTTTTATCTGGTGCTGTGGATGTGTTTTCGCTGAACGTATCAGGGTCCGTAAAATCAGTGTGGATTTCAAGCACATTTTCCGTTTCATTGGGATACACTTGTTTCTGTGTAACGGGTGGATGGTGTATTTGGAAAGATGCGCTGGTTGCCACACCAACCCCGCCGCTCGATTTTCTTATAGTGTAAGTACCTACCTTGTACTGTTTTTGTATTTGTTCAGTCCCTGCACTGGTCCACTGGTTTTTAAAGTGGTTGTCACCAGATATTACGAACCTAGCTATATTTGCTGTTGCGTCAGTTTCATTTTCATCTGGGGCTGTGAGGTCGCTTAGGAACCCCATAATGTACTGCAATTTTGGGTGCAATTCTACTCTGTATTCATGTCTTTTAACATTTTCTCCAGTCCCTTGTCCCTTTTGTGTGGCCGGGAACATGAAACCGTGCGAGATGTTGTATTTGGTGCTGTCGGCACCCGCAGATTCTTTGAATGTGGTTTTGTGCACCTTCAGCAGACCTACAGTGTTTTGTTCGTGTGAAGTCCCGGTCATATTTAGCTTATCTTTTTGACTATTGATATGTTGGACTGCGTTTTTTAACGCTTTCCAGAAACCGAACCTGGTTACTGAAACAATGGTACTCTTTCCCCAACCTGTAAAATCGTAAAGGCGGGGATAGTACCCCGGTTCCACAAAAGCTTCGGCCGTGTGTTCACTCAAGGTTTCCCGAGTAGATTTTTTTTTCACCGTGTGTGTAAAACGGATCCAACATTCATTTTCGTGTACGTTGTACCATGCGCTGGGAAAAGACAAACGTGTTAATGATATTTCCCACGGGCCACAACGTGGTTCCAGGTAGAAGTTTGGTGTGAGCTTAAAGTTGAAACAACCATTTTCTGGGGTGTATTTCCTGACATCTCTTTGGAGACTGACGTAAAAACTTTTTGTCCGGTGTATAGTCGGGTCCGCCATGGCTGTTTTTTTTTTGTTTTTTTTTAAATTCGCAATGCGTGATTTGCTTTTTATAGCCTGCGCTTACGCTTGGGTCGGAAATAAAGTTGCATGAAAAGTTCACCTCCAGGGATGAAACGAGTTTTGTACCCGCTAGGGTGTTTGAAATCAAATTGTAATCTACTGTACCAACCGGAACGGCACCTGTGGTACTGGTGAAATGGGACGTGGTATTCTACCGTAGAGGACAGAATTTCGCGGATTGTGCTATGGGCCGCATTGTAGTTGTAAGAAGGGAACTTTGCGCTCATCGCGTCAATGACTGTGTCTTCTTTCCGATTGGCATTAGCCTCAGGTATAGCGTGGAACGTAGCCAACACACGTTCGGGACCGCATTGGCCTTGTGGGGATGGAGGTTGGCTTTCGCGAAACGTGTCGGGTTCCGTGAAATCCGTATGTATTTCCAGAATGCATTCCATTTCGTTGGGTCTGAGTTGCAGTTGTGGTATACACGTATGGTGGATTTGGTGAGGGATATTAGCTGGGCTTGTAGTTTGATTATCTGACAGGTTTTCAGATAAGTAGCTTTTAATTGGGTTTCGTTTGGGATCAACAAACCACCCCCACCCGTCATCGTAATCCAAGACAAAGTTATGTTTGCAGTGTTGATCACTCGACACTGTTCCGTCGTCAGGTGGGGGCGGTTGTTTAAAACTGGTTCTTTTGAATCCTATCATGCAAGCTAGTTTTCTAGACAAACGTAACTCGAAGCTGTGGTTGGTTTCATTTTTTGGGAATGCAATACCCACGTGGATGTTACTTTTCCATGCTGTCTTTTTGTCGCCACTGATACTTTGCACGTGTAATCGGACTAGGTTGTTATTTTTGCTGTGTTTTGTGTTTGTTAAATTCAGTTGATCTTTTTGGGACTGAATGGTTTCAAAAGCATCGGCTAGAGCTTTCCATAAGCCAAATTCCAAGCATGGTTTAATAGATGCAGTATCACTACCTGAAAATTTACCCTCAATAGAGCCAAAGTTGTAGATGCGCGGGTAATACCCCGGTGCCACAGAAGCTTCCACAGTGTATTCGACAGGTTCTCCCTCACCTGATGAATCAATGTGTGTGAATCGTATCCTACATTCGTTTTCGTGGACGTTGTACCAGGAACTGGGAAACATTAAACGGGTGAGCGCCACTTCCCATTCCCCGGAGCGTGGATCTAAATACAAATTGGGGTTTAGATCAAATATCAATTGGCTTCCGTTTTCCAAAACATTTTGGTTATACTTTGTGTGGTCCCCTTTAAGGTTCAAATAGAACCCTCGGGTTTGGCAAAGCGTTGGGTCAGCCATACGGTGCTTTTTTTCAAAATAAATATTTTTGGGAGTTGTTGGTGTTTTTATATACAATCGTCACCCTCACGCACACACACACACACACACACACACACAATTTTTGAAAAGAGAAAGTGAGTCAAATTTTTTGCGAACTCAAACTTTGATTTATTCAAGAAATAAAGAGCAATGGGAAAAAAATTACTGTTCTCCCCTCTAACATTGAGGGGATTCGAAATACATAACATATATACATTTTGTTGGGAAAAAAAAAATAAACAATATGAGATCATAATCAAAGTACATCTTAGCATAATAAAGTGTCCAACAAGAGTTCTCAGTGAGGGGATTCATCGAAGCTGACTGGATCGTTGTTGCACTTCGGGCACTCCTCGAAGGCTTGGTAGTTTTGATGATCTTCATCACACAAGAATGCGCAGGACATTGCCATGATATCTTCCATTTTGCACAGCAAGTTTTTCCATACGTCGAAATACAAGGCAGCTCCTTTCTTGCAGGGTCTCCTTTGGCCTTGCTTGGTGTAGTACCATTCACGTATATTCACAATGTTTCTCCAGTTACTGCTGGCTGATACACAGACGATTCTTTCCTTGGGATCTGACGGATCACCGGGTGAGAGAGTGAGGCGGTATTCTTTGTTGCGGTCGTGAAACAGTTCATTTAACGAGCTGTTTATGGCCGTGATGTGGTTGGACAGTTTGGTGATTTCTTCAAGCGTCAGCACGATACATTTCTCTTCAGAAGGTTGGCCGTCAACCCACACTGCGATTTTAGTGTCCAGGCCGTAAGGTGTGGCATACCAATGTGAACCTTCTCCCCCACCAAGGAATACTTTGCTTGCAGCCACACATTCGTTTGGTGGACCTTCTGCATTTGGAACATGTTCTAGTTTTCTCTTCTTGATCTCAGGTACAGAAGCAGGAGGTACAGCAGCAGCAGCAGCGGCAGCGGCCCCAGGAACATGTTGTCTGTTCTCACTTTTTCTGTTGCTATTAAACATAGTGGCAATTTGTTATCTGCTATCGGCGTGAATGCGAAAGTGGAAACTAATAACTAGCTGGGCTGGCTTGAAGTGTGAGTGAGCCTCATAGGACCCTTCTTATTTGTACTTGTCAAACCGGAAGTCGCGCGGAAAAATAAAAACTCTAACCGGAAGTGATACGGAAAAACTGTGTAGGGGTGATACAATGGACCCGACGTGCAAATGAGATAGGCCCAATGTCTTAAAAAGGTGAACTTGAGTGATGAATAATCAACTTTATCTCCAAAAAATGTGGCGAAACACGAACAAATGTGAAATTTGGGACGGTTACCTGAAAAGCGTTTGGTCAGATACACCATACCATTCGCCCCGTCATGGCTCAGTGAAAGCCGACTGCCAGCAGTATTCTGGCACTATGTTCCCGAGGCAAGTGATTCCACCTGCCCAGATAACGAAGCGGCCCGTATACATTTTCCCTCAGCTCGGGAAAAAAGTGGTGGAAAACGTGGTGGAAGGATATTTGACCGACCAGAACCAGTGTTTGGTTTGCCGTAAGAATATGGCTTGTGTTGTGACCAGTTGCCACACAGCTCTTTGCCAACAGTGCGTGATGAACAAGCTGTCCAGAGTTGATGGATCCAACCAGATAAACGATATTATGTTATCCACGTTATGCCCAGACTGTGGAAAAAACACGGTCATTCTGGGTGTGTTACCTGTGCTGATGGTTTTGAGACGGACCTGCAATCTACCTAAATTAAAAGATTGGGTAGTCAATCTGCTGGATCCGGCAGATATGACAGAAGAGATGTTGGAAAAAAGACAGGTGGTTGTGGACGGTTTTTATGAAGACTTGAAAAGAAGCAGTGATACGCCGCATCAGGATGATCTATTTTCTTCCAAGCGAGGTTTTCCACCGGCGGCTTCTTGGGTGGAGTATTTTACCGAACAGAACAAGTACTGCAAGGACTGTTTCGATGTGTTGTGTCACGTGGTACCCCTTAAAACAGCCGACAAGTCACACAGAAAATTGAAAGATGGTTCTACGACCTGGAAAATGTGCACCTCGTGCTACAACGCTTGGTCTTGCCTCGTGTCGATGCTGTTGGCTCATAGCCGTCACGTGACCCAGTTGCAGTTTCAAACGATGATGCGTGCTACACCTTTCAGTTTGTGTGAAGCCACGCAGTGCTTAAAAATGAACCTTTCAGACAAGACCAAGAAGGTCCCTGAGATTGAGGAGAGTAACACTCCATTCGTACCCTTCCACAGTTTGCCTAACAAAATCCAAAAGTATTTCGAAGGGCCTTACTTCATAGACTATTTGCACCGAAGCAATCCCCTGCCTTTCACCTGGTACATCTGGGCGAACAGGACCCGTATTTACCCAGTGATGGGGCAGAGCAAATGCGTCTTTTACAGAATGGAAGCTGCAGATTTCCCTATCACCGGTGTTTTCCCCAACCCTCCTGCAGTTTTGCCCACGGCCACATACAGTCACGCCAACTGGGACAGTAGAGTTTGTCACTTGGACGACAGCATCACTGAAGCACTGAAACTGATGCCAGTTGAAAGCAAGTACGCCCCGTGCACCTACGGATGGTTATCGGTGAAACATCTGCACAAGAAAGTCAAAGTGACTGGTATCGCTGAACAAGTCAGACCGCTGGATATCCCTACGTTCCAGCTGTGGAAATTGCTTTACGAGCATTACGATAAAACCCAAAAACTACACACCGTCGCGTTCCACCAACTGCTACTGAGGAACGTCGATAAAGACCGTTCGTTTGCCCACCCGCTGATGAGTAAGGGAGAGGTGCCTTGTTTGCAACAGTTGGCAGCTGACTGCTTTCTGCCGGATTTCAATCAAATGCAATGTGCGTTTCAACGTTATTTTTCTGCTGCGCCGTTCCCGCTCATGGCACAGATGCAACTGCAAAGAGAGCTCAGTTTGGTGTGGGGTCAAATTGAAGGCACGGACCGAGGTGTGTTTTGTTATGTGGGTAACTTTCCAATGTCGGTTGTGTACCCTCTGGTGAGGGGAAGCCTTTTGGAAAATGAAGATAGGCAGTGTGAATATAACAACACTTTGCCGCTTTTGGGCGTGTTTGAAAAACACAACAACAGCAAAAACGACGTCGTCAGCGCTTGCGGGGCCATCACATGGAAAATGAAAACGGGGTGCGGTGAAACCGTGCCTGTACACAAGTCGCTGAGACGCTATGATACTGACGAAGTGATTTTAAGCAGGTACCCAAGGGACTGGCTCGAGATACCGGAGTCCGACTATGCCATTGTTATGGAAGCGGAGGGTGGAAACCCCCTCTGACAGGATCCCCCAATGTATTTTTGATGCTGTTTGTAATTATTAAAGTGTGTCATTTGTATATGGTGTGTTGTTATTTTATGTGAATGATTTCAGAACTTGGCGTGATTGGCCTATAGTAATTTCCCCGTCCATTTCATAATACACAACAATGGTGTGTTGTTCGGTTATTTCATTGTCGAACGCAAGTTCCAACCTTAAAACTCCCACGGTAGGGTCTTGGATATACTTTTCGTCACTGGCCAGGGTGGGCGAGAAATCAACAGCGAAAAAAGAGTATCCTCTCCTGTAATCTTGGTAAGACAAGTTCACCCCGGTGGCACCTCGCACTGTACCGATCCCGTTCAGCCCGTCAATGTATTCCCGTTTCCAATCCCTGTCCCATTTCATTTCGTAAGGGAAGGCCGGCACCGGATACCCGTTCATATACACCTGTACATAATTGACGCCCAGGTGTTTGAACTCGTACGGGTTTTTTTCTTTGTCTCCACTCAAGGCTTTACTTTCCACGAACCCGAACACCATACGCCTGGGCATCTGCCCTTGCAACATGTTGGTCCATGAGGCCTGGGTACCACTGACTGGCAAGTCGTAAGTGCGCAAGAAAGCGTGTTTCAGTGGATAACGTATCGGCATGTGTCGGGCCAGGTTGGCTTCCACCGAGCGCCGAAACACATCGGAGGGTGTGACTTTCCGTACATCCAAATACATCTGCGTGACTTTCAGCACGTTTTGGGCTTCCTTTTTTTGAATAATTGCAAATTCAGACATGTCATGAAAATCCATCAGTATTTTAATGTCTACCCCGTTTATCAAAAACTTTTTCTGTCCCGTGATATCGCTGTGTAGAGGGGCTTTGAAAGTAATCTCCTGTGAAGTTTCCGTGTTGTCACACATAAGATTGTTATTGGGAAAAAATTGCAAAAACCTGTTCAGCGCCCCGTAGTTTTTTCCCAGGGCAGCCGTCAAGATTGATTGTTTAGTTTTCCCCCCCGTTATCCCCAATTTTCCCAAAGCGCTCGGGATGAAGTATGCTATTTTTAAATCAGAATCTTTGCTGAAAAACCTTTTTGGGTACGAACGCCAATCCCCAGACATCGCTTTCACATCCGCACTTGCAGAGTTAGATGATAGATCTGTATCTTTTTGTTCAGGTGTTCTCCTCCAAGCGTACATGCTTTTGTTTGCTCCAGAGTCGCTTGATTTGACACCTTTAATCGTTTCTTCGTACGCTGTGTCTTTCTTCATCTCTGCAGGAATGTCATTGAAATGGCCAGGGGTGTCTTTGAACCACCCAGTCATCCCTGACAGCCCGGTCTTTTTAAATTCCTTGTTGTAAGACAAAAGGTTTTCCAGGTACGCCCTGTATGAATACATGTTGTCCTGGGTGTTGATTTCCGTCCCGTTGAACTCTATGTTTATCTGACGCCAGATGCTGTGGATGATATTGTTGACAGGTGAAATGTATTCCTCAGTTATCTTTTGACATGGGTCACCTGCTGCTGTAAAAATCCCCAATTTCACCACCAGCATCGTGTTGGCCAAATCGACGTACTCAGTTGATTTCCCACTGATAAAAAATTCCACAGGACCCCCGGTTTTGTACGAAGGCGTCAGCGGGTCTACTTTCACCCACCGTCCTTGTGTCACCGAATCTTGCTTCGTGCCCCCCGCAAAGAGGGCCGTCTGCTGTACGATATCCGTCGCTGCGTCGACCATGTTTCTTTCTGATCACTTTAACAGTGATTTCATACATTTATATATGTTAGCCATGGCGCAAGCTACATATACATACATTATGTGTTCATTTACCCGTGGAGAACTTTTTCAAGTGTAGGATTTGAGCACCTCTCGCGTTTGCCCAACGGTCACTTCACCGTCCATTTCGTAATAAACGACGACGATGTGTTGCTTGTTTAGTCTTGATTCGTCTTTAAAACCCAGTTCCATCCTTAAAACACCCACCGTAGGGTCTTGGGTGTACTTTTCGTCACTGGCCAGTGTGGGTGAAAAATCTACCGCAAAAAGCGTAAACCCATTGCGGTAATCTTGGTAAGAGATATCTACGCCCAAGCCCCCTCGCACGACGCCGATCCCGTTTAGGGTATCGATGTATTCGCGTTTCCAGTCTTGTGTCCATTTCGGTGCATAAGCGTAGGTCGGAACGGGGTAACCGTTCATGTACACGTGAACGTGGTTAACGCCAAGGTTTTTAAACTCGTATGGGTTTTTCGTTTCGTCTCCAGCGTAAGCCTTGCTTTCCACGAAGCCGAACACCATGCGCCTGGGCATCTGGCCCTGCAACATGTTGGTCAGGGAGGCCTGGGTGCCGTTTACCGGTAGGTCGTACGTGCGTAAGAAAGCGTGTTTCAGAGGGTAACGTATGGGTATGTTGCGGGCCAGATTAGCTTCCACCGCATGTTGGAATCTGTCAGACGGTGTGACTTTACGCAAGTCAATGTACATGCCCATGACTTTCAACTGGTTATTGTCCCCTCCTTTCTGCATGATGGGAAATTCTTTGGAACCCGTAAAATCCAACTGCAGTTGAATATCTACTCCGTTTGGTAGCAGTTTTTGCTGACCGGTGAAATCGGTGTGGAAGGGTGCCTTGAAAGTAATGATTTTTGACGTTTCTGAGTTAGTGCAGGTCGCATTGTTCATTGGGAAAAATTGCAAGAACCGGTTCATAGCCCCATAATTTTTACCCAGTGAGGCCGTCAGTATAGATTTTTTAATTTGTCTTTCTCTGTAAGCCCTACTTCCCCAATCGCTGAAGGGATGACGTGTGTAAAGTAGAAATCAGATTCTTTATCAAATGAGATTTTCGCGTAACTTCTTTTACCTCCACCGTCATCAGTACCCCAGTCGTGCTTGCTGTTTTGATCGGCAGTTGTTGCGGTATAATCACTGTTACTAGTGAGTGAAGCAGGTAGGTCATTGAAATGACCGGGTGTATCTTTGAACCACCCAGTCATGGCTGACAGGCAGGTTTCTTTGTATTCCTGGTTGTAGGCGAGCAGGTTTTCCAAGTAAGCCCTGTAGGGATACATGTTATCCTGAGTGTTCAGTTCGGTCCCGTTCAGTTTAAGGTTGATTTGACGCCAGATGCTATGGATAATGTTGTTGACGGGAGAAATGTATTCCGCCGTGATTTTCTGGCAGGGGGTGACCCCGTCTGATTTAAAAATCCCCATTTTCACCACCAGCATAGAATTGGCCAGGTCGATATACTCTGATGATTTCCCGCTGATGAAAAATTCTATAGGCCCCCCGGTCTTGTACGAAGGCGTCAGTGGGTCAACTTTCACCCACCGTCCCTGTGTCACCGAATCTTGCTTTGTGCCCCCGGCAAAGAGGGCCGTCTGCTGCACGATGTCTGTTGCGGCGTCCACCATGTTTCTTACTTCTCATTTGAGTATAGCCATGCAGTTTACTTTTATACTCTTCTGGAGGTTAACTCTAAGAAAAATGAATGAATACATAACATGTCTCGACCACACAATAAAACCTTGGGGATTTTTTTTGGGGGGGGGGGGGGGAACAGACTAACACGCCCAGATGGCTCAACAGCTACTATAGCAGACACACGTTTTGCAGACACACTTGAAAATATTCACAAAATACTTGTATATTACGATGATGAATTCAAAGAACAAGTTGAACAGAACAAACCTTTATTCAATCCACTTTAACAAACCAAGAAACAGAAACAAGGGACGAAACCGAACCCCCCCCCCCCCCCTCCCCGATCCATCTCACAAATTGAAAAAAAGGGCCTAAGCAAATGATAATGGAAATGAACGCCCCGGTCATGAAAAAAAAATCTAAACTACGAGATACTAAAACAGAAAAACTATGTCTGACCAGGGGCTACTTTCAAATTGAATGGGCTGAAAAAGACCTCGTCACTATTACACCCGTTAACCCCAACCTCCTGTGTAAAAATGAAAGTCTCTCTATCTGGTACGTCGCCTTTTATAGGTTCAGTTCCCGCATGATGCCTGTGAAATATGGTATTGCCACTTCTAACAAATTCTTTAGTGACTGTTCACCCGTTTGCAACAGCAACCGCATGTACCATATTTTCCCTGCCGGGTTTTCCAAACATTCCCGTGCAACGTTAATCGTTTGGTCCCGTTCCTCCCACTGTAACATCCTCACCATGAACTGCGCCAGGGGTTGCATGTGTTCCCTTCCGGTAAATATGGTGTGAGCCCTTACTTTGTGTACCAGCCCCCTGTTCAACATGAAGTACGGTGGGGTTTTCGCCTTTTCAGAAACATATGCCCAAAAACCCATCGCATCTTTTGTGGCTTCTTGCTGCATGCAGTGGAAAGTTTCAATCACGATGGCTAGTGCTAAACAGACCAAAGTAATGACTTCGTCAGGGCTCTGTTTAAACATTTCCTGCCGGAAACTGTCGTTATCTAACATATCCGTTCGCGTTGCCATGTGCCGTAGAACGTCACCGTGCTTCCTGTATGCCTCTTTGATTTCGCGTGACATGACATAGGCTGAGGCAGGGGGGACACCTAATCCGTCGCCGATTTGCACGCCTACATTTCCGGTTTCTGTCGCGGGGGGCTGTACCGCTGATGCGGTTTGCATTCCGAAATCACTTTTTTGCGGTACTAAAGTTTGTGTCCCCATGGTACCCATGACTGGTTCGTCTTTCTGCATTTGGATATCTCTGACCCCCGTATTCTCAATTGACTGCTGTTGTACTTGCACCCCTGGCTGGTTAGTATTTTTGTAAGGTCCTCCTTTCTGCTTTTTCTCCGTGGTTCCGGAAGGCCCTGGCGTAGCCGGAGGTTGGCTTCCGGTGGGAGAATCCCTTTTTGATTTGTCCAGTTTCAAACGCCGTCTCACTTGCTCAACTCTTTTAGGTGTTTCCGAGGGCAGTTTCATCCTGACACCCCTTTTAGGTACCTCATCCGCTGTGGGCGAAGGTGAGTAAGGGGGCCTGTCGCCTCTTAAAACACTGGCCGTCAGTACTGATGCTTTCATAGGCGTGGATTTGGGTGTTCTATTCCCTGGTGAAAACGTTTCAAACAAAATGGGAACTTGGGATTTAGGTGTCACAGGCGACGACTGTAATGAGGCTCCCGGGTGTCGGAGGCGCGATCTGTAGGGGTCGCCGAAAGTCTGGTTGAGGATTTTTCTTTTCTCTCCCGGTGTCGTAATCCTGTTCAGAAAATCGGTCACTTCACTTTGATCTGTGGTATTAATTACGTTTGCCGAGTGTTTCACTGCACCTGGTTTCAGTTGTGACACCGCTGTAGGATTTGCTAACGTATACGGTGTATCCAAAGGCGGGGACGGATGCGCGACAGTGGCCAATGTACGCATATCTTTTTCTACCATTTTTTTCCCCGGTGGAGCTTTAGGTGGGACCAAGTTCTTTTTCAAAATGCTGACCATTTTTTTGGCTGGTGGATTTTTTATTTCTGCTTTTATTTTTTTTACTTCAGAGGCTATGGGTTTTCGCCGCGGTTCTTTGAGATCGGCGTCGTCTTTCCTTTTTCTTCCAGTTTTCTTCTTTTCAACGTCACCTTCATCTTTTTTCTTTTTCGGTGCCATGTTTTTTTTTATTCCAGGTTATCTCGGGTGTGCAGGGGCTTTTTATACCATATCTGGATGGCCAACACTGTAATAACCTTCCGCGGTCCTCTCTATTGGTCTTTCAGGAGTGCTAGGGGTGCTAACTTTCCGTGTCGTTACACCTGGAGATGCCATATGCGGAGTCATTATCAACGGTGTGGGCACGGCAGCTCCTACGTTCTCATCAGCGCTACCCACCAATGTGTCTCCCGGGTTCCAGTATGGGTCTGTTAAATCGTCTCGCCGTCTCCTGATGCCAGCCGCACCACGCCGGGCAAAACGCGGATCCATGTATGGTATGGATCTGCTGCGTGTATCGTATTTTCTCATCCACATTTCACGTTCTGGGTTGTACTGTTTTCTTACTTTTCTGATCCGGCCGCCTCCCATAGCTCCCAAAGGATGCATCATGTCGTAAAACCATTGTGGTTTGGGCTTGGAACGTCCAAAACATTCCACAGCTTCACGGTTAATATTTTTACGTGCCTTTACCAGCGCTTCTCGCGCTTTTCTCCCCATGGTTTTTAATTTCTGCTTGCACTTTTTACTCTTCTCCATCATTTTTGCTTTCGGTTTTTCTTTTTATTAACCAAACCAGCGAGGGTACCTGTTTCCACCTAAGTGTATGAACTGTCGGTTTTTATAGCTGCCACCTCTGCTCCTGGCCGCCGCTCTCCTCGCTCTCCTTCTCTTTCTCATTTTTCGACCGGGCATCGTCCAACGAATGTGATATGAGTGTCAACCACCAAGGTGTCATTTGTTCACTTATCTTTTACCCAGGTTCCTTTTATATGTTTTTGACCGTGTATGTCACTCAAGGTTAATAATAGAGTTTCACCCGTTTGCGTTTGAAAGGGAACTCTTGACTGCTGGGTGTCCCGCTATGGCTCCTGCTTTTTTTCTTCACCGGTGGCCCGGTTTCTTCCACGTATTCATACGGTATTTCGTTAACCCCGCTAACCCCGTCCTCCATGTAAAAGGAATTGGCCCCGAACATTTCAGCTGGGTATGCTGCTGACCCGTAAGGGGACTCTTCTTTCTCTTGTTTGAACGGCAACTGGAAACGTTCCTCGTAAGGTAAATAGGTAGCGTGGGGGGCCAAAGCCGCTTTTTTAAATTCTTCAAATATCATAGCGTCCTTGATTTGGTTTTCTGTCGGGGGACCCACACCCGACCGGATAAAATCTGTTTGGGGCATTTTCACTCTATACCCCGGGGAGAATAGTTTATCTTCCGGTACAAGAGGCACAGGGCCCGCTTTTCCTTCAGTGGGTAAAACTTCCGGTGAAGAGGGTGGCGATTTCTGGTCCGCGGCCCATGCTCACTGACCACAACAAACCCGCTTTGCCTTTACTGCTGCGCATCCCAAACCCGGTGGTGTTAGCTCCTTTTGCTCGCATGGTTTTAATTTTTTGTCTACGCTAATACCCGCTCTGGTTGATAATCTCTCCACGCTGTCTTTTTATACGTTTAAGTTTTGGGGTCGGCATCAGGTATCCCACTGACGCCGAAAGCAAACCTGTCCAGTAGGCCTTATCCTCTACTGCCGATACCTTCCACACTAACATGGTTAACGATGTCACCACCAGTAGCCCGATCACGACTAATTGCGCCACAAACAAAACTAAACTTCGCGTGCATGTTTGCATGCATGATTTCATTTCTTTCTTTTCAGCCGTACCCACTGGTTGAATTTTTCCGGGTGGCCTCGCCATTGTACAAGTTTCCATCCTTTCTTCCTTTGAACCACACGCTCTTCTACTTTAGGCGGTCTCGGTAATGTCACGCGTTGTAGTTCTTCCTTGTAAAAGCGGCCTTTTATACTCTCACCCTCCATATCTTCCAACTCGTAAACGTCAGCTCCTCCCACTTCAGGGTATACCCGTTTCACAAGGAATGTTTCTTCCGTCCAACGCGGTACATAACCCCGCTCTGCAAATGAACTTTTTTTAGCGCTGCTCAAAACGACACGGGACCCTACTGGGATACTGTTGTCGCGTATATTTTCCCGGTGCAGTTTTGATGGGTGCCCATAAAGCCTGCGCCACACAACGGACTGGTTACTCGGGGTAACTTCGCGAGGGGCTAACCCATGGGCTGTGTGCGGTCGACTGTTGTACTGTTCCAAAGCTTCAGGCAAGTCTTCCAACCACCTATACGTATTATTGTCATTCATAGCCGCAAACAGCCTTTTTTTCAGGGTCCGGTTGAACCTTTCCACTAAACTTGCTTTCACGTCCCTGTTTTTGGTTGCAAACCATGTGATGTCCTTTCTTTCTAAAAGCTCTCGTACATGTTTGTTGCGGAATTCTAACCCTTCGTCCGTTTGCAGTTTTTTAGGTACACGCCCTTTTTCAAATACGGATTCGAATGCCGAAGCCACTTGTGAACCTGTCTTGTCTTTTAGTGGCACTGCCCAAGCGTAACGTGAAAGCACATCGATGATAGTTAAAATATACTTGTGGTTTTGGTTTTTTCCAGCGATCTGTTGCATGTCCGCCAAATCTGCCTGCCACTGTGCGTCTAAACCCCCTACCAAAATACGGGCTCGCCTGTAACGCCGCCTGACTGGTCTAAATAATGTATAAGCGTTCTGCCTCCCCAAATACTCTCTCGCTTCATCTTCTTTCACTCTAGCTGCTTTTGCCAAAGCTTTTACGTTTCCTGTGTAAGCATACGGGCTCTTGTGAAACGCTTCTTCCATTTGTTCCTGTTCAAAAAGGAAAATAGAAATCGACTTCACGTTTTACTTTTCGTTCCTGGGGTGGTTTGTTTTCTACTGGCGCCGGTGTTTCGGGGGGAGATGGGTCTCTTCGTCTGTGTCTTCTTCTCTCTCCCAGTAATACCCTTCGTTCGATTGATCTTCGTAACCCCCCTCTTCCTCCCTGAAATAATCTTCGTCGTCTTCCTCCTCCTCCTCCTCGTCTGGGTCTTCTATCCACCTGCTCCTGCTCCGACCAGTTTGGGGGTGATACGGTACCCCACCTTTGGCACGGGAAGTACCGACTTTGTTTTTGCTGACTTTTTGTTTCCTTTCCGGAACTGGTTCTCCGTATGGGTAATGCCCCGTTTCCTCCAGGTACTGTTCTTCTGACGGGAGGCGTTCGTACCTCTCCGGAGGTGGTGTTTCGTAAAACTCGTCTTCCGGATGGTCTCTCTTTTTCGCTTTTTGTTTGGTTGAAAGGGGTTTCGAAACGTTTGATGTCGTTACCGCTGGTTTTGTACACCAGTTTCTGCATAATTCTTTGGAGAGTACGTCGCGTATTTTCCGACCGTTTGGCGTTTTGTTCAAAAAGGATTTCCGCTGCGCATAATCGACATCTGGGGAAACCAAACCCTCTACCCCGTATTTATACAATTGGTCCAGCTCTGACTTCCGTAGCGGTACGTTCCCTTTCATCCAATTATACAGCAGGTTACAAGCGAAATTCACCGCTTTTTTACTTAAGGCTTTATCTCCCCCGTACAGGGGACAAAACTGGTCTGCTTGGGATGTCAGGTCCATATTTCTTTTTTTGACGTTTCTGACAAACACGCACCGCTTTATATACTTTATATACCTCCCCTATATACACAGGCGCACATTAAGAAAATGTGGCCATGGATTTCATCTCTGTTTCAGATTGTAAAATTTCGGACCAATCAGCACCTTCTTTCCAATCATGCGGATATGTGATTGGACGGTAAAACACGCTTCTGTTTGGCATCGGGTTGTACTTGAACACCAACCCTATAACCACCGACCCGGAATCCAATAAGAGAGGTTGTTCTGTTTCCATGTCCTGCAATTTAAAAATCACCAGACTGGTTTCTGCTGTGCTATGCAACGGAAAAAATTTTAAATTTTTTGGTTCATAATGACCTTTCGCCGAAGAAGGCCATACCAATAATGGGTACATGTCCCAACGGGCTTCGTTACCGTTTTCCCGTCCCCAAATGTATGACGGTGTAATTAAATTGCAGGAAAGTAAAAACGTACGATTGTCTGATATGTAATCTACAAATTTGAAGCAGTAGAGCATAGTCATACGTTTGAAATGTTTTTCCAAAATGTCTGGTGCGCCCTCACCCCATTGTTTGTCTTCCTGTAGCACCACTTTCCCCAAAATATTCTTTTGGCCAGGTATTAAAGGGTTTTTGCTTTCAGACGGTGACACAAAATTACAATACGTCTGCGAAGTCCCGTATTTGAACACTGGGTGGTTCTTTTTGAAATGCGTTAATGGGAAATACAAGGTAACCCCTCGAGTGATACCGAATGGTGACAAAACCCCCGGGCTGAAATATAGCCCATACACATATTTGCTGAAATGGTCCTTGTTTGATGTCCAGGTTTCCCTTAGAAATTCCATGCAACAGCACAAATACTGTGTTTCTTTGTCGTACTTGAAACTTAGTTCAAAATCTGTCCCATGGACTGGGTGGGTACCTTCAGTCTTATTGACTTCAATTTTTGGGTTGGCTCCCGCACAAAATCCCTGCCCGTAAATTCTTTTAATGATAGCGTTCATGTACGAGACGTATTCCTTCTGAGAAAAATTCAAACATCCTAAATCTATTTCCACGTAAGGCGGTATGGTGTCGGCAGGTCTGTTGTCACAAACACTTATAGGGACCAGTGATGAATCTTCCAGTTGTTCACCGGGGTTTCTAAATTCCATTGTTTTCTCAAGCCCAGGAAATAAATCTTCCACATTCTCGCTCTCCAGATGTTTCACAGACGCAGAGACGAAACCTCTCGTGGGAAAGCAGACCCCCCTCTGTGGCGGGTATGTGATCAAATCACACGCTACTTCCCATGTTTGGTTGGGGTTGTACAAAGGTTGCGTGAGGTTAGCTACAAAAATTTGTTCTTCCGGGTTAAACCGGCAATAAGCGTACACGTGGTCTTCGTTCATTGTTTCACCTTCTCCAGTGCGACCCATCCCTTTATAAACTTTTCTTCATCCCAAAGCTTTGGAGGTTGTGCCTTCCTCCTTTTTACTCTTTTTATCATTGTCTTCCTCATCGTAATAATTGTATACATAAGTTTTGTCCCCAGGTTCTGTCGGTGCATTGCTTTTAGGCATTTCAATAGGTTTGTTGGACTGCATACCCAGTTTTGCAGCTGTATCTTGTTTCTTTGTCTGTATCCCGTAAGCCGCCAATGGCATGATGCCTTGCAAAAGGCTCCCGATACCCGTACCAAGTCCTGTGGATATCCCCTGCACAAATTGTTCCCCTATAGTAGGAGACAAACCCATAGCTTTGGCCATTGACACCATATCATTGGCTTCTGCTGTGGTGGTGGGAGCTTTTTTGCTGGTCATTGCATCGGTTGTGGTGTCATCGTCGTCATCATCATCATCATCCTGTTTCTTTTTGTTCTTTTTCTTTTTTGGAATGGATTCATCATCCTCGTTTCTTTTCATCTTTTTCTTAGTTTTCTTACCGCTGTCCTTTGACTTCGATCCTTTCTTCCGCCCTCTTTTTACATCACCCGTCTTTTTTGGTTCATCAATTTTCTTTTTACCCGTCTTGGAAGAGACTTTACCTCCTTTGGCTACGGTCGAACCCGGTTTCTTCCCAAGGGAGGTTTTCTTTTTTGCTGCTGTTGACACTACGTTACCTCTCCTACCATCGCGCACTCTTGAGGCAGCAGCTTTCTGCTGATTTCGGACCCAGCCGGCAGCTTTTTCTCTCGGTGTTAAATATTTTTCCATCCTCTGACGCCTAGCCGTGGTCAGAGTACCCCTGGCGTCCATTTTACCCATTATTCTATTACGTAAATTCTCTGGTAATTTAGAATAGCCCCTGGCACCCAAATCTCTCAAAGAATTACGCCCCTTTATTGTGGTTTGTCGGGTCAACTGTTTCAACTTGTCTGACGCCGATCTTAACCGGTCACGTGCCATTGAAGCCCCACGTTTTCCGAGGCTTATTAATTTTCCCCGCAACGATTGCGCGCCCTGCTTTATTTGATGAATCCCGGCTTTCCAACCCCCCTTTAACTTGTCCGTCGCCTGCCCGCGGATAGCTTTTTGTGCTTCTTTCATCTGGTTCGTTGCTTTTTGGAGAGCCTCTTTCCTGGCGGCATAACCGACCTCTTTTGTCTTTTTTAAAACCGAACCTATTTTATGGCTACCTTTTTTCACTGATGATCCCACTTTCTTGACGTAGGCTCTAGCCTTGTCTCGAAATGTTTTCCTGAGGCCAGGATCAGCTAAACGCGTGTAGCTTCCTTGCCCCCTCCTTAATGACCCGGCTATTTTTTGGCCATACGTGGCCCCCCGTTTGGCCCCACCTATCAAAGGTGTGTGGGCGACCCTTTGCCCTCTCCCACTGAATGCGCGGGAAGCCTGACCCACCCTCCGTAAACCTGCAAACTTTGGCATGGTTTTCCTTTCACTGTTGATTTTTTTGTTGACACACCTTCTATTTATACACCCACGGTTCTCCCTGCGCCTTCTAAATTGGGCATCACATCAGCTGGTATGCTCGCTCCCACACTGTACCAAGTAGACAATTTTTGCCTGTACTTTTCACGTGCTTCACGTCGTTCTGGTGTTTCTTTAAAATCACGTATCACGTTTTCCAAAAATTGCTTTTGTTCCACTAACTTCATCATTTTTATACGTTGCTTACTTTCGTGGTAGGCCGTAAAATTTTTACGTAGGTTCGACCAGTCCCACCTTCCCCCGCCCCCTGCATTCATGGGTATCTCTTTATTGTCAGCTTTTCCATGGTCTGACCGATCTGCCGCTGTCTGTTCTTTTTTTAATTCCGTTATTACCCGATCGTGTTCTTTTTCCCAGTCTTCCAACCCTGGGTTTTCCACATGTATTTCAGGCATTTGCCAAAATCCTGGTTTTGGATAACCATTAAACCAATACACTTCCTTTTCGAACTTCCACAGTTCTTCTAACCAATCGTTCACTTTCTTGTATTTCTGAGCCCAAGGATCATTCTGGTTGGCATCATCCCCGAAACAGTACTTGTTGAAATACATCTCCACCTGCAACAAGGCTGATTTGGCTGCGTTGATTTCACTCTGATTCAACCATATTTGACGCTGCATGTCTTCCCTAAACTTGTACAGCTCTGGCATTTTCCCTGTGATATCCGATAAATAGTGCCATGAATACACACCCAAATTGAAATGAAAAAGCAACACCTCTTTGTCAGCCGGAGCTACTTTTTCTCTTTCATAAAACAGTTTCATCACCAAATCTGATTTTTTCACTTTCTTGTACTTCATCGCATAATCATACACCAAGTGGGGGTGAAAATAACCGTACCACGGAGAATACCGCGTGTCTATTTCCTCTGTCTCATCCGTTAAAATGATTTCAAGCAATGTTTTCACCGCAGCCGGTACGGGGATATCACCGCGCCGTTCTGGTTTTGGCCCTTTCCCACCAGCCAGCAAAAACCATGCCATATCATGGTAAGGTTGCAACAATTCATAATATTGAACTGTTTTGGGTTTTTGCCGCGTCTTCTGTCCTTTACTGAAATGTATCATTTCCGCGTCCAAATAAAACTCTTCGCGCAATTTCAACAAACGGTTCCTCAAATGCGGGGGGTGGAAATGGTGGGGTAATGGTAACTCGTAAGGTGTCTTGTAATGTTGAGGAAATATACCCCAAAAGGGTTCGCCTTCGTTTAAGTTTTCCCATCCTGGCGCTGTGGGACCGTTCAATTTCCACCAAATGGGCTTCCAGAACCCAAATATTATACTCTGCAATGCCAAACGGGTGGCCTGTACTATCTTGTAGGCCCTGCGTTTGTCTGAAAAATATTTAGTTAGATGGTAATATTTGTGATTGGCCCAGTAGGGTTCAGGGATCCACACACCTTTTTTCCTGTGTTCCCACCCATATTCAACGACACGCAGCGGTGCACCTTTGTGTGCAAACCCTGGCACCGGGCGGATACCATGATTTTGCAGCCTATGATCACCATTGAACGGAGCTTTCTGGATCATCTCATCCTCGGTCAATTCATTCAAATACTGTTCCCTCAATTTTATATCCCATTCCTCCTTGTTTACAAACTTGTGGTGCCACCATTCCTCTTTCCCCACCACGAAAAATGGTCTGGAAGTCGGGTCCCGTGTCAAACACGGTATTTGTAGCCCTTCTGGAACGTGCCCATTTTCAGCTAACCTTTGGAAAGGGAGCGGTACGTCCACCAACATGTAACGCACCCCTTGATGCACATGGTGGTACTGTTGAAAGTCCTTCCCGTTCACGTTGTACCGGTCATAAAAAGTTTGCCACCGAGGGTCCCTATCCCCCCATTTCTCTAAATATTTTTGGCCGTAATACACTTTTAATGGGTAATTGATACAAGCTGAATACCACAAAGTCCAAGGGAAATGGTACAGCACCATCACATATGTGTTCATGATGATCCAACGGTCTATCGTATTTTCTTCATTGAACCAACGCACCACTTCATCCGTTTCTTTCTCGTTCAATGATACCACCCGTCCAGGCCCATCTTCAGTCTGCATGCGCCCCACCAAGGTCTTCCTGAACCGTTCCACGTAACGTCTGTGGTAATGTCCCCTTTTCTCGCCAAGTACCAATTCTAACTGCCCAGTCATGAAACCTTCACGACCCGTACGTCTTCGCATAAACAAATCGTGCAAACTGAAAACGTACGAGTCGGTAGGAGGCCAAAATACCCGGTAATTGCCATGAAATTGAGACGATCCCTCGCCCCTCCCGGGACTCCCTGCAATTTTCCAGCGAATAAACGTGTACAGTTCCTCTACCCCCCAAATAACTGCCGAAACTAACATGTCGCAAAGTATCTGTAAAGCGGCATAAACCGCTAATCCCGCCATAAACACCGCCATCACCCCAAACCGTAATAAATGTGTTCCTCTCCCGGGAAAATATGAGTCCTCAGCCGGTATTCGTCAGGGCACGTCTGTGTGAAATCGAGCAACAGGTACCCGTGTGGTTCGCGTGTGGCGTCGTTGTAAACTTCCCGCAATTCACGTGCTTTAGTGGGAAACACCTGACGGGCTAATGATTCAAACTGTAACCTATCTCTGGGATTTTTCAATAACACAATGTAATGCGCGTTCAGTGAAATGTCCCGCTGTTCTTTTTTCTGATGAAACAAATTTTGAACAATAAAAATAACCGATATGTTCCGGTGATGGCTGCCTTTCTCAAATATTTTTGCCGTTTCTACTCCGCTTTCACGCATTAAATCATCCACGATCAGTAATGTGTTTGGTTTTATAGCCCTGGGGGGTAACCCTTCTTGAAAGAAAATTTTCTCTTTCATCATCTCCTTCAAATCTTCGTACAGAGGTTGCATTTCGGCATAGCACCACAACACGCGTTCAGGCACTGGGTCTGTCATTTTGTGTAAGTGATTTAACAAACGGGATACCCAATAGGTTTTACCGGAAGACGTTGGGCCCGCCACCAACATGGTGAACGGGTGTTTGAATTTGTACCACATGATTTTTTAAAATCATTTCTATACACACATGCACGCACTTTTATACCTCTTCCTCAACAACAGTAAAAAAAACACAACAAAATTTCACAATGAACGTCAAGCCTTTATTTCAAATCCAAAAGGAAATGTTGTAAACATATCTAACGGATCACCTTCACGCCAAAAGCGGCGTTTGTCGTACACCGCTGTGTACAGCTTGTCTAAAGAAGTGGATTTCACCAACCCTTCCTTGCTCCTCACCACGTAAAAATCTACGGGCAAATTTATACCGTTTTGTTCACGTTTTTCCAACAAAGCTTCCACCATGTATTTCAAATCATCAAAGGCCACTCGCTTCCCCACGTGGAAACCTCTGGCTTTTTGACAGGTCACAGTTTCACCTTTTGGGCTTTTCCCAATGTATCCATAATTTTTTGGTCCTCCGCTGACGAACCGTGTGATGACACCTCCTTCCATCTCGTCAGTCAGATCTCCCAACAAGTGCCCTGTGGGTGGCATGGGGTCCTCCCGTTTGGAATGAAACACGACCGAATCAGTGTCGAAATACAACACCCTCTGATCTAAAAAGTCCAAAACTCTATATAATTCCAACCGGCCGTAACAAGTTGTGAATGCCGCGATCACAGGATTATTAGTCTTCCCCAGCTCGTAATCTGTTTCCTTTGGTTTCCATTCAATTTGCAGCAGATGGTCCCCCAAATTCACTATTTCCATCACTTCTTTGGTGTCATCGTGTAAAATGGATATCAGGTCGTCATAACTGTCCACTTGTTTTCTTTGCATTAGCCCGTCTTTTTGCCCAAATTTTCCCCATAAGGTGTTCAAGGCCTGTTTTGCCACAAAACGCATGGAAGGATTGTGAGCCACCTCTTCCGGGTTTATTGTAACCCCTTGCTTTTCTTGCAATTCAACCACGTACTTTTCTCTCTCGTCCAGGTCATCTTAAGGCCAACCGGAAGCTTGGGTTTTCAACTGGTACCATTTTTCGATATAAGAAGCGAAAATGTTCTCCCAGGTTTTCCATTCCCAAAGTTCGTAACCTTCATAAAACACATACCCTTTTTCCAAGGCTTTCAATGCTTCCGGTGTACACCAACACCCCCTCAAAACGCGTTCTGCTTCTGTATGGGTGCACGGCTCCCACTGGTTTTGCGTTTCGGCGCATTTCGCACACAACGGGAACATCAGCTTACCGCATGTCCGGTAGGGTAAAACGGGGTTGAATAGGTGTCGGGGAGGTAAAAAGGCGGCGCAGATAATCCCGCCAGGGCTTTCGAGCAACTGTTTTTCCGTTGGCTTCTGAATCACTTGCGGTATACCTACAGGGTAACATTTGGTTTTCTGGACGTATGGATACATGGAAGTGACATCGTAATAATCGATTCTCTCTCCATCTTTGACTTCTCTGAATAAACAAGTTGCGTTTGTCCTTCCCCCGAAAAAAGCCTCACGTGGTTGTACATGGTACTGCGGTGTTTTCATCAAAGGACTTTTCCGGACAGCATATTCGTGTTCCCAGAGTACCTCCACTTGGTAACCTGCGGCTTTCAACTCCTCTTGCTTATCTATCTGTTTAGCGTAGGCCACGTAGTTGGGCATGTCCGTGTTAGGAACTGTACCATCGGGCTGCGTGCACAGGACACAACCGTGCCACACGCATCCGTTAAATTCGTAGACGGTGGACGTTTCGGGGCAATACCCATCGACGGAGACGTATTTTCCATTCTTTAACTGGACCCGACACTCTTTCCCGTTCCAAGTGTCGCTGCCGCGGCGGATGTGGAAATCTGTTTCCGTTTGCTTTTCCGCCAGCCACAGGTCGGCTATAACTGACAGGTGTGTGCGAGTGATCTGCGGTGGGATCATAGCAATCTGGTTCTCACACAAATAATTTAACCGGTAGTCTTTCATGCAAGCGGAAGGTAGGGTCACCGCGTGCAAAAAGAGATCAAAGCCTGCTTTTTTCATGTACGATTCACGGAATTTTAAACATCCTTGTTTAAGAAGTTCCACATCACTGTTGCAATACTGGAACAATTCTTCACGGTGGTTCCATACGTACCCGCTGTCCACTTGGTTCGAATGCCACTCCAAAAACTCGGGATCGCCTACTTGTTTAAAAAACCGCACGGGTGGTGTCTCCCCGACGTAATTAATATTTTCCGCGGTGTTAAACTCATATGGGAAATACCCTTTCTTCAGTTCTTTCAACCCAAACGCTTTAGAAAATTTTGCCAGGCCTATGGGGATCAGATTTAAACTGTCTTTAAAATCTACCCCACACACTGTCAAACTGAGTATACGCAGTCCGCGTGTAAGCAGTGATGTGGCGGCCATCCCGCGTGAAATAAGGTATTGTTGTAAAAAACCCCCATCGTAACCGCCGAAATTGTGAGCAAAACAAACAGGTTTGTTTTTCGGGTCAAGCTTTAAAGCGGGACCAAAAATCCAATCAAAAAATACTTCTGCTGAATGAAAGCGCCGCTGTGTGCAAATGCAGCCTAAGTTGGCGGTGAGTACCTTCTCCATTTCCACATTCTTCAAACAAGTTGCGCACACGTAATGGCACACCACAGCATTCACTGTGTGTGTACGCAGGCCTTTTTTGCCCTCAGGTTCTGATTGTACGCATTCTGTATCCCAAAAAATGTACGGCCGAAAATTTGCCCGGGCTATCTTTTCACCAGAGAGCGCACGCATGTAACAAATGTGGTCGCCTCCTTTTTTTATTTGTACGTAACATATTTTGCAGGTGTACATGTGACATTTATGTTCTCCGTTTTTTATTATACCCCTGCACTTTGGACATACCCGCCGCCTTTCGCAAATCTTATGTTTGTGCCCGGGTTGTTTTAAAGAGTGGTTCTTAAAGCACCCCTCCCCTAAAAATCCATACCACCCGCATTCCTCACATCTACGAACATTGTCACCCCGTGGTAAAGTGCACGGCGGGCTGTATCCGCAATGTTTACACGTGCCCTGGCACAAGTGTGCACCTTTATTTCTCACGGCTTTGCAACATGCCCAACATATGTCACGCTTCGTCTCTAAATGGGATTTTATCTTCAAAATCCCCACGGTATGGTTACCTACAGCTAAAATGTACAGCGTGGGGTTCTTTGGATTCCAGCTAGTAGATCGGAATAAAATTTCGCTTGCTTTGCGCCCGTGAAAAACCAAAATGTTTTTATCCGGAAACTGTTTGGCAATTTCAGCCATGTCACGCACGGTTACGAAGGTTGTTGCAACTTTAGCTTTTTTTTTCACACGGGAAATTTCCTCTACCCATAATGATATTTCTTTGCCAGTAAGTGGTCTCTCCCTTCTCAAAGAAACGTTTTCCCCTCTTTTTCTTTTTATTCCTCTTAACTTTGTGTTATCTTCCATCCAGCACATAAATACCACGGTAGCAATAAAACAATCTTGTGTCAAAAATGTGGTGTTAAAGTGGCCAGGGTCTACATACGTATGTGGGTTAGCTTTGATCAATTCTTCCAAAGAGTAATTGGGTGAACCTGAAATTTGTGGCAATTCTACCGATTTCAGCTCCAGTTCAAAATCTTGGTCTAACTTGAAAGACTCGTTGCTGTTGAGGGTTTTCTCGACTTGTGTCATAATGTATTCTAAGGTCAGGTCCTCTTTAATCAACCATTTGGTGTTGAAGGCTTTGTTTTGCAATCCGGGCGATGTCATGTTGACTTGCATGTAGGTGTTTGCCGGCTTGTCCTTTTTCCATTCTTCTAACAAAGGTTCGAACACGGTATACAAAGCATTGTATGGTTTCATTTGGTCCAACTTTTGTAAATCTGGTTGAATTTTCAAAGAAATTCCCTTTTTCCTGAACTTGTTGAACATACTCTCCCTTTGGAGTGTCACAGAAAAAGGCCCGGTGTCGCTGTTGAACGTCATTCTTGCTTGCGTGGAAAAACCCGCGGGCGGGCAACACTGGGGCTTTAAATAAGCTGGGATCAGTGCAGTTTTTCCGTGTGGCTTCCGGGAGGTCCGCGCATGAGCAATGAGTTTTCCCACCTTGCTTCCGGTTTGACTCTATAAAACACCGCAACTACGCTTTACCCTTCACTTCGCATTTGAGCACAGAGCAAAATGGAAGAGAGCGGCAACGAAACACAATCTGATCACATTTCCATCTCCAGCATTGATCCCGACGACCAGTGCGACAGACCCCCCAACCCCCAGTCCACCTTATTGGAAGACGATTTTGCTAGGTGCGGTAATGACATGGAGCCAATCACAGTTAAATTTGAGGAAAACAAAGACCAGAACACGCAAGTAGACAACGGAGCAGAAGAAGAAGAAGAAGATACAGAAATAACCATCCATGAAGCCCAAAGGAAATATGACATGGAGAAAGTGGCAAAGTGGATGGAATCTAGTCAAGTGGCACCAAGCCCACTAGATACCTTGTTTAACTGCTACATGAAAAAGACAGTTCCTGTCACTGAAGAAATGTGCAAAAAAGAAGCCGAACCTGTAAACTACCCCTGTGAAGACACGGGAGGTACTACTACTACTACTACTCCTTCCTCCACCTCCTTGTCCTCCTCCTCTTCCGATGAAGACGACTATGACAAAGGTCATTTTATGTCAGGCATGTGGGAAGATGTCTTGTTCAAAGAACACAAAAGAAAAATGTCCAATGCACTCGACAAACTGTATGAGAGAGGTCATGACATTGTGGCAGATTCCAAGAAAAGACCCAAAGATGTACCTCGTGGATCCTGGAACCCACCACGAATAACGCCATTTGTTTACCTGCTTGAAGAGTACCTAGACCCTATCCACAACGCCTGTAACCACGGCCTCAGGATTCCAAACACACAGTACCGCTTGAACCTCATGTGCCACACCCTTCTCCTCCTGAACCAGAAGAAATTTCCAGAAACTGTCATGGTAACCACAGACAAAAGAAAAAAGAGAACAAGAGGTTACCGTTATTTTACAGGATCACAGGAATATCCCTATTGGAAAGCCAGAATGGAAGTGGCTCTCTTTGTAACGGATGAATTCATCCTGGTCCGTCAAGACGAAATAAAACTGGACCTGGGAACTGGAAATGTGACAGGCCTCCTTGTCCCCAAAACACGTTACTTCCTGGCCCAAAAATGGAGAGAAGAAAGGCCGACAGAACATGGCGTGGTCAAAGAAGTAAATGAAGATGTGTGGAAGGGAGTCGGTCTAGACAAAATAGTCGCCAAAGGAATGTTGTGTCCTAGAGCACTGGAAATGATGGCGCTAGCCGCCAACAACAAACGCTCAAACCAAAACGCCTACATCGATAGCTCTGGTTTCATGGCTGTAAAACGGGGAAATGACACCAGTGCAGATGTGTGTGTAAGAGTGTGGGATGTGATAGGTGAAAACGGTGAACGTTTCTCTTGGTGTTACGATCCAGATTATCAAATGATCATGTACACCCACTCAAAATTTGACGGTAGCATAGGAATTGTGGTGCGCCTCCAAGAGAAATACTTCACCCTCAACAACATGGTGGAACTCATTAAAGCCATCTCTATTCCAGGCATGAACCATGAAATCGAACAAGCTGTCAACATTATGCTCCCATCCAAGTACAATGGCGCCTGTGGAACGTGCAAAAGATTGTACATTAAACAGAAGGATAATGAGAAGGTGTGCAACCACAGTGATGAGGAATGACTGAAAGCGGTCTGACAGGCTACTGACCACTATCGCCCTAATAACTACCACCCGAATTGCGGTGAAGGGAGCATTAAAACTGCTAAGTTTTATCAAGGAAAACATGTAAAAATATATTTGTAATGTTCAGATCAGCTTATAAGGTGTTTTTAAAAGTTAAAATATTATATATTTTACTAGTTTAAGGTAAAGTTCCCGTTTGTTTCCGGTTGCGCATGCGCAGTTTTGTATTAAGGTGTTTTTCCAGTTATTTTCCGTTTGCGCATGCGCAGTATAATTTTCCCATTGGTCTTCCGGAATAAAGTTCATTTCACACACGACCGTTCTCATTGTATTCAGTAAGGGGTGTGCAGGATTGAATGCTGTGAGCTGATTGGTTGCTTGTGTTTGAATCATGGTCCCGCACAACACTTGTCTACCCCTGCCCTACAATGGTTTTGTCACAACCCACACAACTATATCTACCCGGCTCATGCCACACTCGCCACTTCACGCCATTAGATTTTGCTCGTTTGCCGAAATACACGCCTGTCAAAAGATGGAGAATGGGGCTCAAGACTCTGCTGGCTTGCTGGAAGTTGAAGAAAGACAAGAGAATGAAAAAGAGCAATCAACGGGTAGACACATTACCGAGAACACAATTCAGTCAACCTATTTCGTCGCAAGAAATAGACAACACCATGAAAGAACTGGTGCAAGAAGAGAGCTGCTGTACCCACACGAAGGCAGCAATACCCCTACCATCAACGATACAACCCGGTGGCGGGGCAACGACAGCCAAGAATGCCGTGACAGAAGTCCACACAGGTCAGCAGATCCATGCACCCCAAGCCAAGCCATTCAAGTGGTATGCTCCTGCCCTGGTGCACCAAGAAAACCAAGAAGAAGCAACACACGTAGCTGCACCACCACGACCACCGTCACCATCAGCAGTACCTCGGGTGAGTCTCCATCAGCCACTGGTCAAAACCTCGCCTCCGCCTTACTCCCCAATACCCCCACCACCATTCGATCCCGCTCCCCTTCCCCACCAGTACCTGTCGTGTTTTACGATCCCCCAGCCTCCCCTTCCAGCAACAGCCCCACCACTAGAAACATTAGGCCAGTTGGAGTTGTTGAGCCCATGCGGCGAACAACTCCACAAAGAGCATCTTCCCCTTTCACTCCTCCAGGAACCCCGCCCCAAAACACCCAGCAGTTTAATCACCAGTGGCTGTCGGGATATACCTGGGGAACTGATGGAACTCTCGGCCAGGCTGACCTGGAGTACGAAAGACTGGCGCATGAAATCTACAGTGGTGGACCGGCAAACGTACCTGAAAATCCGCCGGTCGGCTTACAGAATGCTGGAACAAGTGATATCGCCAGTGGACAGAATGATTTTGATCAAAGCGTTGGCAGCACTTTTGCAGATGCTGGAAACGAAAACCTAGAGGACGAGATACAAATTGAAGGGTTTGAGAACGTTTCCAGCACCCCGTTACGTGCAGCATCCCTCGTGCTGGATTTGCTTCAAAATGCCGAACATGTGCAGGTTTCCATGTACCATTTAGAAGATCGCCACAGAATACGAGTAGACTTTAACTTTTCTTAGTTTTTAAATATGTGTATACTGTGCCAGTGGACGTTATTTAAGCTTTTAAAAAATCAGTATTAAGAAGCCCCTGCGTATTGAGGGGAGCCCAAGGACATTTATTTTTTATAACATTTTTAGTTAGAACAAAAAGAAGAACACAACATTTCCCGCAAACTTAACATATTACATAACAGTACAAAAAGAAGAACACTCGTCGCAAAACAGACACAAATAACATAATTCAGAGCAGGGCACTTTCAGTTAGTAATTAAAATAATTTAAACCTTTTTTCAAATCTTTTGGTTGTCTTCCTACGTGAATGGGGGAGTGAAAGAAAATGTTGGTTTGCTGTGTGAAAAAAAAGTGAAACTGTGTAAGAATGCAAATGTAAAAATATGTCAGAAGCAAGAATGCTTAGAAAAAAATTACCCCTAAAACATTTAGGATATGAAAATACAACCCTTAAAGTTTAAAAAATGTGGAAATTAAATACAAAAAGTTTCCTTCGAAATTTCATAAATAGAAAAAATTAAACTCAAAAGCTTAAAAAGTGAAAAAATAAAATGTAAACAGTTAAAAAACTAACCTCAAAACTCGCAATAATGGCATTATAAAGTAAAAAAACGTAAAAAATAAATACTAAAGTTGCATTTTTACCACAATTTTAGCAAAAAAGTTATAAAAAAAGAAAAATAATGAAAAACATACAATAGAAAAACGCAAAAACGCGAATATAATATGAAAAACTTTTAAAAAAGTATCCTAAAAAACACATTTATGTGAAAATAAAACGCTCAAATTCCAAAAACATCATTTCAAATGCAAAAATCAATAGTTAAACTCTTGAAACATTATAAAAAAATTGAAAAACCAAATGATCCGACCACTCATTAATAATTTTCCATCACGCCGCCAGGGGGCGACACGCTGCCTTAATTAAAACCAACCGGTCAATTAACACTTTCATTAATGCTTTCTCATCATACCACCAGGGGGCGACACCCGGCATTAATCAAAACCAACCCGTCATTAACACTTTCATTAATAATTTATCGTCCCGCCGCCAGAGGACGCTCACTCTCGTGACGTCACACCAGCTCATTAATATGCATGAGAAGCCCACCCTATTGACCAATCAGAAGCCAGGATTCAAAATGGGCCAAACTCCCCACCAATCAAAATAGGGCTAAAAATGGGCCAAATTTTCCCAAAAAATGGGCCAAATAGTTACATACACTACTAATGAATATAGCGGGGCCAAACAAAATCAAACTTTTTGTTACACACCTTGTACAATCGAATTAATTGAATAATTCGTATAAAGTAAAACAACAAATAATATAAATCGTTGATCCTTATCAAAACCGTTTCTCCTGTGACAGTTCTCACACACCTACACATTCAAACTTCTTTTGAAAATGAGTAAAAAAAAGCAAAAAAAAATTATGGATAATTTCGAAAGGGTTCCTGCTGCATGACACAGTTTATTCAATCTCACACCTTCACCCTCAAACTCTCTTTGCAAAGTAGTCAAAAAATATAGATTTAAATATTTTTATTCAAACGATAACAAATAAATAAACAAACATATAACAATTTCAGGTATGTTGTGCAATGACACATGTACATATGAATATAATGGTGCTGGATATGTGTTACATTAGCAAAAGTGAGAACACACCCTTACGGAATGCTGTCAGATAGAATACAATTGGACCTTTACAGTAAATAAATAAACTATTCATTTTAACTTGAATTGTTAATAACCAATGTTATTTTTGTTAAACAACTAAACAACGGATACAAATTCAGAATTTTATGATTTAATATAAGGCCAGCCTTCATTAATAGTTTGGATTTGAACAATTTATGGAAGCGCCTAGAATTCGAGGACACAAAAGGTGACTGTCTATAACGAGACCAGTGAATATAATTTTAACCATTTCTATTATTTTAATCTAAGAAAATTTGAGTTATTCTGGTACATATATTATAAACCAAACACCTTCGGGCGTGATCACAACTGCTAGGTCATGTGCTTTGTCTTAAGCATGAGAGATATCCAAAGCACATGAAGATATAGTAAGCACAAAACTCAGTGCTGATCAAGTCAAAAACAAAAAAAATATTAGATCCATTGTTGCACTTATTAAAACAATGGTTTGACTAACCTTATCCCATAAATCCGTTCATTTTGACTGTCTATACAGGAATCAGATTTCCAAATTTAACACAAAGAGACCCGCTCCATGCCTTTGATAATCATACACCCTTCATTATATATTAAAATACTGTTTCGCTAATAAATGGATAGACTAGTTTACCAATCAGCGCGGGATGCTCTTCTAGCTATCCCAGCAGCAAGAACCGATACGGATCTTTTTCCTCTTGGACTCTTACCCTTACCAGGACCGCCATGTGGATGTCTTCTCTGTCCGAACCCAGCGGGAGGACCCTGTCCAAATCCTCCTGGAGGGCCCTGGCCAAATCCTGGAGGACCGTGTCCAGCACGTCCTCCCGATGGACCCTGGCCACCTTGTCCTCCTGATGGACCCGGGCCACCCTGTCCAAATCCTCCTTGAGAACCCGGGCCACCCTGTCCAAATCCTCCTTGAAAACCTGGGCCACCCGTTCCAGATCCTCCTCGAGAACCTGGGCCACCCTGTCCAAATCCTCCTTGAGAACCCGGGCCACCCTGTCCAAATCCTCCTTGAGAACCTGGGCCACCCTGTCCTCCCCTATTACCGCGTTGGACGCATGCGTTCGGTGTAACGTTAAAGGGTTTATGACACATTCCACCAGGCCCCTGTCCTCCACCCTGCGGACGTTGCCCTCCAGGTCCATTATTTCCAGCTTGAGGACCCTGACCTCCGCTCCTTAATACTGAACTATCCACCTTTCCCCTATAACATCCCAGTATGAAAGGATAGTCGCTCGACACATAGTAACAGTATGTTCCATCGTCCCTCAGCTTTCCGTGGCATTTGTCTAAATGTTGATCTTCCGTGGTTTGTAATTTGCCATTTGCGTCCGGTTCACGGCAGATGGGATAACCATCGAAAGCTACTCCAAGAATGACTCCGGACTGGTTCTGCTTTATACAAGTTGGATCTGCATGGTAGTGGTATGTGCCTGAAAAGAACAATGCAAACAGGTTAACTATAATACATGCGTGTATCCTTATATTTCTGCGTATATCCATATATCTACCTTCTAGTGAATTATAGATTCGGAAATGTACAACAGTATTCACTATAGATACCTTACATATACAACTAATGAATGATCAATTTAACTTTAAGATATATATAAATTGGACATCAAACTTGTAAAAAAAATAACCTTATTAACCTGTTGATACACTCACGGTGTTTAACCCTTGTAGATTCACAGGGAATGGTATCTACTCTTCCTTGTACAATATGATTCCATTATGTCCTTATTCAAAGATATAACATTCTTATTTGCGAGGTACTATGTTATATTTTGGGAACAAGGCTTACCCTGAGGAGCTGGGTGACCTCCACAGTCGTCAAGTTCTTCACATTCAGGGGCCGAGCTCAGCTCTGCTGTGAAAGCGTTGAAGAAGACAACGCCGTTTAGAGCCATGCCCACAGGACCCATTGGAGTGCAGCCACCGTCCTCGTCATACGTAGGGTTTACAGGTATTCTATATGAGATAAAAATGCGTATTAAATGTATGGACAATGCTTAATTACATGAATACCCATATATGGTTCTGAATGTATGAATGTCATACTGTTAATATGTGTTACTTAATGTAATAATTCTTAATTTTCGATAAAAACGATAATCATGAGTTGAACTTATAATTTTTACGTTAGAAACCGTGAAATTAAGTCAAAATCCTATGTGCAAATACTACATTAGCCTTATTGCTATAAAGTAAGTACTTTACACACAGCTGTGTTGCTAGAGTATATTTTTACTTTGTGACAAGTGGTCATGTTTAGTTGATCTAAAAGTGTAGACAATTTACGTTCCTTATTTCTGTGACAAGAGTGTTTATGCTCACGGCAATTCACAACAAGACGCATTTACAAACAAAGCAAAAATACAGCTGTCTGAGTTTAATGCATTTTCGCAAAGCGTTTCACGTTACCCTTTGAATAGGGAAATTGATACAAATATATAACATGAGGTGGAACTGGATTGGTTCCAAATTTACAGGCCTTTAGTGCAGTGTGCGTTCACATTTGATCTTACTGATGCCTACCTGAATCTGTGTGATTGTTCTTGAATGCTGTTGGGATTTCCTTGGTTGGGAAAATCACCAGTCTTGTGGTCGGGAAGTCCATCTGAACTCGCAGTGTAATGTGATCCATCTATATTGATGATTCCTGGCATGAACTCCCTAACTTCCTCATCTGATAGCGCATGCGCACAGGATATAAACCAGCAGACGACGGCAGCCGCTTGGAGTATGGTGAACTTCATGATTTTACTGGAAAATAGTATACATTTTGTGAGCTTCATAGAGCTTCCATGCAAGTGGTGGGAATTAAATATGTCTAATGCAAAAAGGACCGCTTGCTTGAGATAAAGAGTACATGTATTTTTATTGTTTTCTTATTTTATTATTTTTAAGCAGCAGCAGCATACATAGTTACTGTAAGTTTGAATAAATAGTTAAATTCAGATATAAACATATAATTTCTTATAGCTTCATCTTCCTGCATGTAATTCAGTTTACGGAGATATACAACGTATGTCTGGTCTTTTATCTCTCACTATTACACTTTACTGCAAAATGAGTGCATATACATCTCATCAGACTCAACTCAAATAAGTACACCAAAGAATGAAACACTAACTGATAATATCATCGTGTGGTGTGTAAAACCAAATGCATATGTGTTCTACAGTAGCCCCGCTTTACAGAAGCTGTGATTAAATGAACGTCTGTGACAAACTTGTCCTGTTTATGGAAAACAGTCCTATTTCGATAAAATATGAATATAAGATAATATAAATAAAACAACGTGAAAATAAACTGAAGAAAACTACTCACTTTTACGAGATGAGGTTTGTTTCGCCGCAATGTTTGAGGATCAGCTCTCTTGATCCTGGACGTCTGCTGTTACCCTGACATCCACGGTATTTATAAGCTGTGTATGTCATGTCGACGTCACGGTCGGCTGGTTTCAGACTCACGACTCTGTAGTCAGTCGTGCTAAGCGTTTTGGTGTAGACAAATTAGTGCTTGAAATTGCTTCACTAAATATTACACGACAAGGGATCTCTGACGTAGATACTAGTATATACGCTACGTACGTCATCTCTAGAGAACCGATGCGTGCAGAGCTTCGTCATACAAGGTCTCGAGTGCAAGGACCCTGGACGGAAAATATCCTGGCTACCTACAGAAGAGAAAACGCACAAACCAAATAGCAACGTTGATAATAGATATCAGAAAGGATAGCGTATATGAGTAGAATCCGCCAGATGCCTTGATACAACATCCCAAACCATTTGTTTTTTTTCCCCTGTTATATTGTCACAAGCATAGAGGTTAAACATCAGTGTGGGAAAAACACCAAATATTAATTTAGAATTTTTATTAATATTCGGATGTTAGAAATCTAAGGATGTAAGTACAGTTGTGTCAAACAGCAAATAAGACTGAAATACACTTTAAAGGTTCATTTTCATTTGCAAAATATGTGTATTAATTGATTACAAAATGTCCCCAGCAAAACCATCCGGGCACACGGGCTTATTATATCTCTAAATTCACCGGTTTTATACGTTGTCATGGTTTTCTCTGTTTACTATAACAAACCTGATCTTGTCCACGAGCGACAATTCACAAACAATGATTAATAACATTAGAAGAGTAACATGGAATAAATACATGTTTATGTTTAAAAAATCTTTGATTTGTGAAGTTCCGCGGTACGGCCAGCAGTTTTTGTCCAGTTCAAACTGTATTAAAAGACATATGGAGAGATACCGTAATATTTGAGGAAGAATGCACTGTTGAAGATATTAATGTACCTAGTATGTGATTAGATCCCTTTAACACCTGTTTTTCATTCGTTATTCCCCCTGAGTAGACTAGATCGGGTTGGTCTTTTCACCAAGAGCCACGAGAGCCACCGAGGACCACCGAGAGCCACCGAGGGCCAGCATGATTCACCGAGAGCCACTCACCAAGCACTGTACACATGCCTGATATATAATTTTGATACCTGTTTATCCTTTATCACGCATTAATAATATATGCATGCGTTTGAAAACTCTTATTAATTATGAGATTGACTGATACGCTGTGAATATTTTTAGTTCAGGCTTTATCTTAGGCATTGGAGACCAAAGTAAGGTTGCACAGACTTTCATGTAGTCTTAAATATATTGGTGTATGTGTATATATACATAATATATATATATATATATATATATATATATATATATATATATATATATATACATATATATAGTGGTATGAATCGGTTTTAAAATCACGAAAAAACATGGGACCCATGGGTCACGGCGCTCAGCTGAAGTTTGAAATTTGTGCAATTGCAAAACATGCAAAATATTCTATTGTAATGTTTTTCATATATACAAGCATATGAGAAGCTAAGAAGAAAGGGGCCCTCCTACTTGGTTTTAATAAAGTTCTAAATATATGATTGCAAAACTAATACTCTGACAAGACTGTCATGAAGAAAAACAGTAAAAGTTTTGAGATACTGTGATGCATATGAAAAATTTACAGATGGACAGGCAAGTGGACAGAATGGACTAATACCTTTATTTCACTTTCAAGGGAATAATGCATTTAAGTTTATATTTAAGCCTATTGTTTAGTATATCCACTTTTTCCATTAATAGTTTTGATCAGATTCATTTTTTATTTACAAGTTTTATAAATTTGTAATTAAAAAAATCTGAAAATATAAGTTAAAATACCAAAATTTTAAGTTGCAATCATAATTTATCCAGAGTGTAGCTCATATCCAGTTATTTTATTTATACACATATATTTTATTATTTTTAAATCACAAATGTTTAAACTGAATTTAACAGAAAATAAATCCATTACATGGCATCTTCAAGATTATTCCTTGAATCACAATTAAAAAGTTTTCAGTACATGCTTAATTTTATTCACCCAAATAAATATTCAGTAAATTTGATAAAATAAAACCATCTTTTCAAATAAAGTATACACACTGTTAGTTGAATGAGGGACAAACAACATCGTTGTGCTAATTACTATCTCAACTATAATTATTTACTGGAATTAATAGTCAATTTCACACCTGGTGAAAATTTACTCTTCTGAAGTAAAGAATTACTTACCTGATGAACATCTACAATTTCATATAGAAATAAACCACTTTGTGGACACAATTAAATGTGCACTTTAATCATTGTAACCCTGGTGGTACAATATAAAATGTAAAATGTAGCATAGCCTAGAATAAGAATGAATCAAATACAGAAAAATATAACATTCATTCATTTAGTTTATGCACCTGCTGGGGGAGTGACTGGGGGGGGGGGGGGTAGGGCAGAGGAATACCTGCTGGTAGTGGCCAAGCTGAGCCAAGGCAAGATGCCCTGAGAGGGTTACATAATACAAGTGAAGGCTGTACTACTAGGTGGGCCTGATGTAAACAACGCTTGACATGGTGTATGAAAACTTGAATAAAAGCTTCTCTTTTCAATCAATTCCTTTGAAATTTCAGATTTTAAAAGATTAAATCCTTAAGTATATGCTGTGAAAATTAAATCAACAATGCTTACAGGGAAAAAACGTGCCATAGCCAAAGTTGGACAAAATTTAAGGTATTGATTTTTTATTTATGCTAATAACTTAAAAAATTTGCAAAATTCAGATCTAATTTTGAGTCAACAATTGAATCTTGATTTAATAAAGTTATATTACTGAAAAAAAAGTCTCCAGCTTCAGCAATTCTCATGTTATGTGAGTAAATATGTTTCCTGATTTAAAAAAAAATTGCATTATATTTGGGCCAATAACTTCAAAACAATACTCAATACTGACCTAATTTTTGGTATGTTAATAGAAAATGTATGGAAGAATATAAATACTGAATATGATCAAAAACAGAGAAGTGGTTTTGATATTAGGCAGCCTTGAAGTGTAACAATGGCTTTTTTTATGAAAAACGGAGGTTTTCCCTTAATATTTCGAAGGGACGAAGTCCTTGTGACCCAATTTTCGGTATGGTAGGAGATTATGGGGACATCTAACTGTATGCAAAACATTGGATTTCATAGGTCCAACGGTTTCAAAACGTGCCCAGTTTACGGACGGACGGACAAAGGACCACGACTATATAAAATAAAACGACCGATGACCGATTATTTATCGATTATTTTATGGGTTTTATTTCTATATTACCTTGAAATCTGCTGTATACTGGTACCCAAAATACTGACCCATGAAACATGTCCATCAATATACCATCAATATACCAACATCCAATGTCGACTTGCCGTCGGACGATTGTTGGCGCGCAATGTTTTGTTTTGATGCAGGTCCCTACCTTTTTGTTCATATATCTTTGACAGAATTAAATATTTTGCATGTGCATACATAATAGTGTTTAATCGATTGTGTAAATATGCAACCAATTTAATAATTTTTGAAAGAAAACGACAAATCATCAATCGGCACACCACTAATATAATTATATATATATATATTTATATATATATATGTATATATATATATAATAATATATATTTCTCAATATTCTATATTTCTTATTGATTTATCAAAACCCTATAAATAAGATTTTAAGAGTATTATAATTATTTTTAAAAAATGAAGGCTTTTCTTATAGAAACAGCATTTCTGCAATGTTTCAGTTATAAACAGTGGATAAAGTGAAGAGACTGGGAGGTAGTTTGACTGAAGTGATAAAGTGAATCGACTGGCCTCCAAGGGAATGGAAAATTTTTAATGGAATTTAATGGAAAATTAAGTTTTTCAGTAATATCTCAAAGGAACGAAGTCGCAGTTACCCAGTTTTTTGTTTGGTAGGAGATCTTGGGGACATCTAACAGTATATCAAAATTTGGATTTGTAGGTCAAACGGTTGCAAAACGTGCGGGTCTAACGGACGGACGGACGGACGCCGGACAATCGACCACGACTACAGCTCAGATGATCGATGACTTACAGTCGGCTGAGTGAAATAAAATCAAACGGTTTCCCATGTTATCCGCTTAAGATATTGATGTCAGTCGTTCAAATATGCAGTTATATCTAAATGCTAACTTTCCAGATGCTCGACGTCAGTTTCAGCGACAGTCATTAACGCGACTGACATAATTATTTTTCGCCACTGCCAGATACGCAACATTCCTTATCAAACGCGACACGGACAGTAACATGATTGTTTAAAACATTTATCGTCCATTCACCTTTTGCTTGGTTTATTGGTTCTATTTATAGGGGAACTACACTATAATTACAGGCATTACTGGATACTTATCCACAAATATTCATAAGACTCATTTAAAGAATATAATACAAGTATCATTGCAAAAGTGAAAGTAGTTATCATTGTTTAATAGTTATATTGAGTTTATTGTCACAGATTAGGTGTTACTAACGGTTTATATATATATATATATATATATATATATATATATATATATATATAATGAATAGACACAGTATGTACAGATCAAGCATGTACAGATCAAGCATGTACAAATATATTATATACAAAATGGGAACACAGGTGATTTACTATATAAGATTCAGCTCATTTTTAATCTCATATCTTTGTAGTTTGTTAATAAAATGATTTTTTTACATTTATATCATAAAAACACTAGCTCACACACTTTTTGTAGGTCCCCAACAGTCAGCAAGGGCGGCCCGAAAGATATTCAGATGGGTATACATATATAGCAAAGTTTTAGATGGCACATATATTAATAAAGATTGTTTTAGTTCACGTTTGTATAGTGTAAGTTTTTTAGAGAGAGGGTAAGGAAAAAGATTCAGAAAAAAATATAAAATATAATTTATCAGTATACTGTGTAGTTTTATTTCAAGAATTTGACAAAGAGAGAGAGGAGGGAGATAACAACTGTAATTAATCTGTATCATGAACCCGACTTAAGGATCCATGCAATTATAATGTCATTTATAATATAACATCTGGTCCAGCCTAATTGACAGACCATGCCGATGGACTTGGCGCATTCCCAGCCCTGCTTTTATATTTAAATGGGTGATCAATCATGACAGCTGGGGATAGACAAACACAAACCAGCAGGAGAACATCGTGAGTGACTTAATTGCTTGTTCTGTCCTGTCTCATATATATTCTGATAGCTCTCACTTGATCTGCATTGTACGTTTTCGTTCCCGAAAGAGAAAAAAAAGACTTCCCTTTATTTGTTAATTCCCTTTATGGTTATTTCACATAACAGGTGACCCTGCTTATAAGTGTCTCTTGACATAAACGTATTCTATCATATAAAACCAATTTTTTATTTTGCCCTTTCTAATAGCATGTATAAAAAATATGCAAGCTTTAAATAAAAGTTTTGTTTTCTTTTATTTCATTCAAAGAAATATATTGTAGGACATTGTGGACAAAATCAAGATTTCTATCTTAGGAATACTGCAATACTTGGGACTCTATTAACTTTGCATTAATATATATACAGAATTAAAAAAATATGGCACACTATTCAGTTAAATCTTGCTAAATTGCTGAAAGTCCGAAACAAACATAAATATTTACTATTTATTTATGGAGATAGTCTGGAATATAAAATTGAATTGATATATTTCAAGAAATACATTTCAGATAATATACATTAATATATGAATAAAATAGTTTATGAAATACTAGCTCATAAATAATTATTTGTATGTCTAACATAGTGTAAATGTTTGTGAGCGACAACAGATTGAATATTAAAAAACCTGGTATTAGAGGTCGCAAGTCTTTATGTGACGGCCTGGGCTGACAAACACATGCATGATTACAGATAAAACGGGGATTCCGTAAGATATAACTCTTATTCTTTATTAATATATGGTAAGGATAAACAGGTATCAAAATTATATATCAGGCATGTGTACAGTGCTTTGGTGAGTGGCTCTCGGTGAATCATGCTGGCCCTCGGTGACTCTCGGTGGTCCTCGGTGGCTCTTGTGGCTCTCGGTGAAAAGACCCACGGCACTAGGGGTCCCTCGTCATCTGTGTAGACTGTAGAATGACTGAAATCAGCGAAACTTGTTTAATTATGACCTAAGTCTCTTAATATACACCTATCTTTTAGCATTCTGAACGATTACCATCGTCATAATGTTTTCATAAAATTGATTTGATCAGTTTCCTTGGCATTTGACGGTACTCGCACATTTGCATTTTCTATGTATTCCTGATATAAGATAATAAACTTTTCCTAGCAGGATCTAGGGGCGGAGGCTTAAAATTAACAGATCGAACTCTTAAAAGCAATTTATAATATAAAAAATATAAAACCACTTACAATCTAAAGTCATGGTCATACAGCCTCCAGAAGTAAAAAACGTGGAGTTGGAGGTGTGTGAAAAAATAGGGGGGGGGGGCTTTCCTTGGGTCATAGAGCGGAAGCAGACCTTAGTTTTACACACCCCGCCGTACTGTCCCTAATCCAACATCCTTTCGCCTTAAGGATCTTCTTTAGGTGGGAACACAGATTTTCGTTCCATTAGCTCTGAGTTAGGGTTATATTTGCGATGAGGGGCTTATTTTGAGAGGCTGCATGTAGATACCGACAATAGATTGGAAATAACTATACTAAGAGCCTCAGTGATGGTCGTTTATATTTTCTTCATTACTAGCGAGTTAGGCTCATCTGTTATTAATAGCAGAACTATATATGGTTCACTTTATGTTACACAGTAAATATAGAAAAATAATCTGCAAGTTGGACATTAAGATAAAAAATAACAAAAATTAACTTTAAGTTGGATCAAATCTTTCTTGTTGTTTATATATATATATATATATATATATATATATATATATATATATATATATATATTAATTTCTTTCCTAATCAAGGTGTGAGATTTGTTTGTCTTCTTAAAATTGTGACTTTATTTCCTGTGGCCTTCCTCCGATCAGCATGGGGTCGTAATTCAGATCTACGTGATCACTTCCTGTATATTCACTACATTCCAGAAAGATTGGGTTGTGTCTCATGATATCACTTGACTCACGTAGAGGATCATGGTCCTGATGACGTGCACACTTACCTGCGCCAGAGAACAGATTCGTGTGACTATCATCCAAGTAGTTCTGCACCGTTGCTTTCCCGTTGGGAACTAGCTTTTGTTCCTGTTTAGGATGTCCTTCAGACTCAGAGTGGTTTTGCATTGGGCGTCTAAGCCTGAGAAGTATTTGGCCTTAGCACCTTTAGAAAGGACACGCGAGTGTCTTTGTATCTAGCATACACCGAACAACAAGATAGCTCATTACAAAGCGATAAAGAGAAACCAGACACATAATTCCTAAAAGAGGCCTTTTCTTAAATATTTCTGCTTACTAAAGATCTATATATTATTAGCGTAAGGCATTTTTTTGTGATTTTCCGTATCTTCTCTGATACCACTGTACGGATTGCCTTGATTTTCTACATTCATATGCTCTGGGTTTGTCCGAAGAGATTCCGCCCTTTATTTTTTGCAATATTCACGTATTACGTGCATAATAATTAAAATATTTGTCTCCTCGCAGGCGCCTATTTTCTTTGTATCTTCGGGCCTGGTAACACAATGGCCATAGAGTGTTTGATGCCTGGTCAGAGTTTTTTTGTGGGGGCACTGTCTGTTGTTTTAGTGCATTTCGAGGTCACTTGCCCGAAATAAATCCCTTCTCAAAAGGAAGATCTTCGAAAGAATTGTTTGGAAGGTCTTCCTGTGACCGGGGGGTCGCACGAAGAGGGCTTCTTCCTGCGACCCCCCCCCCCCCCCCCCCCCCCTTACATGACCTGATATATTTGAGTGCACATGTATCGGGGCAAGGGCCTTGCATGAGATCAAGGTCTTTGACAAGTGAGTCGCATGCGACTATACTCGTGTCGCACGGTGAAACATACCACGTAACATACCACCGGCATTGCGTTTATCGCATCCCTTTTTCATATGCGATCAACGGACGGCAACCATGCGGAAACACATGTCACATACAAGCGTCAAACAGGTGACGATACGTCGTTTTGTACTTTCAGTTCAAGATTTATGATGTTTCAGTAAAAATATAATAAATAATTATGTTCTTAATTAAATTAATGTGGGACAGGACCCCCTCTCCAAATTAATCGGCCTGGTGCCCGTGCTTCACGCTTAATTTTGCTCTCGTTTTAAATATCACTTTTTATTGCATCAAATTCATTGCTGCATTTTTTTTCAGTGATATAGTGAGATGCATGCTGAGTGTTATATACATGGTGATGCTTCCTTATAGTGATTCCCTTTCATTGAACTTTAAAACTCCAAAATTTATTTTGGTAATGGAAGTGAGTGCTTCCCCAATTTCTCGTCATAAAGTGGAATCCCCTGTGCGTTTAACGGATGCGTTCATCGCAAAAACCGAGCAGTGCTCAACGTCTGCGATAAACGTATGCGTTGATATGTATGGTATATGTTAAATATATATGAACATCACCTCCAGTTCCATAAAGAACTAAATGTAGAAGAAGCAACAGATGTTTAAAACTTTTAACTAGAGGCCACTCGTAGGAGCGCATACCTCTTCCAGTGCAAAACAACCCCAATGGATCCGTAATGTTCTTTATGCACCAATATTCAATGATTTTCTATATTCCATGTCCAGCACTCCACAAAGTTACGTGGTAATCGCTTCAGACTGTTTAATGCATGGTGAAGATACAAAGGAAAAGAACAGAAGTCGAGCACTAACCAGTGCGAGTTTTTGGTTATATACATCCTAGCTGATCTTGCATAAAAATTATCAGCTTCGAGGGTTCACTGATATTTACATTTGATATATAGCGAACGTGTGATCTTTAGAGTGCGTACAGAAAAGCAAACAGACAAAAAAAGATAGAAAATAACAATTTGCTGGTTTGTATTGAATCATAAATATCATTTCTCATCCACACCTTTATCCACAATTATTACACCATGCAAAGATAAATGTCAATCGGATCATATCTTTAGAACTGTTCTGAACTCTTAAGAACATGACTGTAATTTTTTTAACGTACTTTTAAGTTTCCTTTTATAGAATTCACGTCATCGTCATTTCTGTCCTTCTAGCAGAGGGGTCTGGATTTATATGATCAGTTTATGCTAATCGACATGATTCTTGTGGGTTCTTTATTATGTTAGTACCACCTTTTTTAAGTAATTGTCAATCGAGATTGGCACATAGAAATGTCTTAACAGTTTACGTTCACCTATCCAATATTTCGCAATGGATCACAAAACTGAAGTTTGAATAAAATCAAGACAATCCTCTCTTTGCAATATTTCACAAGAGTTGTAAAATATCGCAATGAATAGCACACTTTAGGCATATTGTAAAATTGTGCAATGAATAGCACACTTTAGGCATATTGTAAAATTTCGCGGTGAATGGTACACTTTGGGTAATAGGCCTATTTATTTTTTAACATTTTTTATTAGCTCAGCTGACTGTAAGTCATCTGAGCTATAGCGATTACTCTTTGTCCGTCGTCCGTCTGTCCGTCCGTCTGTCTGTCCGTTAACCAGGCACAAATCGTAACCGCTGGACCTAGAATCTTGTAACTTGACATTCTGAGAGGTCCATGAAAAATCTCCTTTGGAAACCAGAAATTAGGTCTCTGTTACCGGTATCCTTTGAGCTATGGGGCCCCAGAGTACCCCCCAGAATAGTCAAAAATTTCATACAAAAACTTCAGTATCTCATTAACGTCATCACTGATGGTCATGATTTTTGGCATACATATTGATCATGAGATGTTTCACAGGTGGCGCTACCTGTATTTTTCGATGTTTTACGAATTGTTTTCTCTATTTTTGAGACCTTTAAAAATGTGAACATCTGTTAAAAGGGCACAAATCGTAAAGACTGGACCTAGAGTCTTCATTCTTGCACAGTGAGAGACCTGTGAAAAGTCTCCATGGAAACCTGAAATAAGGTCTCTGTTTCCCATATCCTTTGAGCTGTGGGGCTCCCAATTACCCCCCCCCCCCCCCAGAATAATGGAAACTTTGATAAAAACAAATTGCAACATCTCAATAACTCCAGCACTGATGGTCATGAATTTTGGCATTCATATTGATCAAGAGGTGTTCCATCAGTTCCTGCAGACTGGTGGCGCCACCTGTATTTTTTTTCAAATTTTTACAATTATTTTTTTTCTCTATTTTTGAGACCTCTTAGGATGTAGTTATCTGTCAACTGGGTACAAATCGAAACGACTGGACCTAGAATCTTTATTCCAGGGAGACCCATGAAAAGTCTCCATGGAGACCTGAAATTAGGGCTCTGTTACCCATATCCTTTAAGCTATGGCACTCCAAAGTAAGGCTCAGAATAATGGAAAATTTGATACAAAAGCTGAAGTATCTGAACAACTAATGCAGAGAACACGATAATTGTTTGCATGGATATTGATCATGGAGTGTTTCATCAGTTTCTGCAGACTTGTGGCACCATCTGTATTTGTTCAGGTTTTTTTACGATTTTTTGTTCTCTATTTTTGAGACCTTTAAAGATGTGGTTATCTGTCAACAGGGTACAAATTGTAACAACTGGACCTAGAATCTTCATTCTTGTCATGCAAGGAGGCCTGTGAAAAGTGTCTGTGGAGACCTGAAATTAGGTCTCTGTTACCGATATCCTTCATGCTATAGGACTCCGAAGTATCCCTCAGAATAAAGGAAAATTTGATACAAAAGCTGAAGTATCTGAACAAATAATCCAGAGATCACCATGATTCTTTGCATGGATATTGACCATTAAATGTTTTTATTAGTTTCTGCAGACTGGTGGAACCACCTGTATTTTTTTAAAGTTTACGCATTTTTTCTCTATTTTTGAGATATATAAATACAGACACAATCTTCGCCTGTGGGTTAATCTGTTTGATGCTTTAGTTGAATGGGTATATACTACCATTCAGATGATAAAATTTCCTTTTGCGAATCTCATCCCAGTCAGCTGAGCGTCATGACCCATGGGTCACTTGTTAAAATATTTGTAATGGAAGCACGGATTGACCTTGACTTTACTAAAGATATTGATCATAATTATACCATATTGAAAGCTGTGCCGCGCCATAAACAATGGAGCCATTTATTCCTAAACAAATCCTTACAACTCTCGATAAGAAACCCTCTCTCTCTTTCTCTCGCTCTCTTATATTCCACTAGTATATAGAAATTTACCTTTGGGATTCATGATGTTTATTCCTCTGTTATTCCTCTATGTGCCTCCGTGAACTTTGATTATTATTATTTTTTTGGGGGGGGGGGGGGTCAAGATAGCGCATAGTTAACATTACATTAATATGTTTTATATAATGAGCTACAATGAGGCATCATGCTCATCAGTTTGGTATATCATATGTGTATATATTATACATTGCTCTAATTTCATATCCACAAATTGAATTGACATGTAAATGTGTCCCAAAAGTGGAAAATATTCAGTTCAACTTTGGCATGTTAAGGCCGTTCTGTAAAAAAATACCCGCATATTTCAGCTTGGCATCAGCCAGTTTCATTAATGGTAGGATCTAAGGAACAAATTCTTTTACTACCAAAACGCCTGCTACACTTATATATATATATATATCCTAACTTTGAATCACCGTATCACCCACGTTCTATGGTGTATAAGTTTATCAGCATCTTGCTTTGACCGCCAGAGCCAGGACATAACCACTTGGCCTCGTTTCACCCACAAAAAATATTTTTTTTATATCTACGAATCTCCCGTGTAACGATGGTCAGTAACTTCTGTGCATCCCTTTATATTCATCATGTGTTCCTACACACACGTCCTCGTCATCCATAAACGGGCCCTTCATTTCATGATTCAAGAACACACTGGGTGCACGAGCGACTACAAGTTCTACGCCACAGACCTTTGCTTGAGGATGGTAGCTGAGACAATTTATCAAATTATAACACTGAAATATGTGTTCGCGTCTTTATAGATGAAAGAAAGGCAATTAAATATTACTTAAAATGCTTAACGGCAAAACTCAGATCCCGCATACTAGGGATCTTCTATCAGGTTTGACCATCCCTTTTGAAACCCACCTTTTTTTACATGTTCACCGGGGCCTCTGCGCTGCGAATTCACGCTAAGGGAAATAAGCAATTCTGTGGCTCCCCCTTTCGGCCGAGAAATTAACTCTCATTAAACAGTGACAATAGATCAGCCATTTGAACGACTGCTTTCTTCGGTAAACCACGTGATAATGTTACACCTCCACCTGGAAGTATTAAGTTTTCGTTTAGTTTGGTTTGTTGGTTTGTCTGATAGCGATTGTACTCCAAAAGGCGAGAACCCATATTTATGATACATATAATAGTCATATGGGATAAGAGAATTTTGGACTTAAAGTTGTAGCACAAACAAACGCATCTTCTGGAGTTATATTTAAGCTGTACTTTGACCGGTAATAGGGATAAAAGTCTTGAGTAATGCTTGGATTCCTTTTATCCGGTGTTGTGGTTGCGATGAAGCCGATTGCGGTCGACGTGTGTGGTTGCGGTATGGACGATTGTTTTTGATATACAGTTGCGATCTTAGTTACGGGTACAATGTATGTAAATATATAGGTGTACATGTATGTTGCCCTCCAAATTGTTGTTAACAATAATCCTTGCGGCACATAGAGTTTGTGAAACATGGCCGTAACAGCAAAAGGAAGTAAATCACATCGGCACATCACATGGCATGGTGCTAACACTTGTCATTCTGCACAAATAATCATCGTTTTATCTTAAAAAATCGTAGTTTTTATAAAGGAAATCACAGCTTTATGCAGAAGATGAGGATGCACAAACAGCTTGTAGCACATACAGAATTCATCAATGAAACCTGTTCACGATCACCCAGTACAATAACATCATGTTGAAAGTAGAACGTTCTACTACTATTTATTTCTATATTTGAAAGGGTTGTGCATATTTTTATAAGTTGTAAATCACTAAATGCTTCAGTATAACAGGTTCTATCAGCTAACCGTACATCTGTGATCTTCTATAGTCTATTTGGTGTTCCTCTATATTAAATTATTCATGAGATCCCCCCCCCCCCCGGCACTCAACCAACTGGTATCATCTAATTCCAAGCTGCAAAATACATCCATGCAGGTGAGAACATCTCACCACGTACCTCCGTCCAAAGAAAGACCCCATGTAAGACAGTGACGAAGGATAAAGGGGACACCTTGGCTCGCAAAAACATTAATAGTGTAGGGCCAAACAAAATCAACTTTTTTTTCTATTCCTTTTAATTCCTTTCTTCAATTGAATAACTCGTTTAAACTAAAACAAAAAAAAACTATAGATCATTATCGAAAGAGTTCCTGCTGCCACAGTTTACACACACACCTACACCCTCAAACCTCCTTAGAAAAGAAGTCAACAAGAGAAATTTTAATATATTTTTATTCAAACGGTAATAAATAAATAAGCAAACATATAAAAATCGACAATGCATACAGAATAATGCATTTCAGTTATGTTGAGTAATGACACATGCACACCTGAATATAAATGGTGTTACCTCAACGAACGTGAGAACAATCCTCTACGGAATGCTGTGAGATAGAATAAATCTGGATCATTACAGTAATTAACCAATTAAACTATTCATTTTAACTTGAGTTGTTAATAACCAATATTATTTTGTTAAACAACGATACAAATTTAGAATTGTATGATTCAATATAAGGCTAGACTTTATTAATATTGTGGTTTTGAACATTTTATGGAAGTGCTCAGAATTTTAGGACACAAAGGTGTTTGTTCTGTCAAACAATTTTGTTATATATGTTTATCTTTTATGTATTTCAGTCATAAATACGAGAAATTTCAGTAGCAATTGTGAGACTCATGTGTCTTAAATCTCCGCTTATATCTCAAGTCAGCAAGAGAAAGGCAACATATAAAGAAAACTAACATAAATTGCTTCAGGCCTGTAGAACTGTACTGCTTATGTGTAAATATATACCTGTATTTTTATTCTAAGAAAATTTTGAGTTATTCTGGTACATATATTATAAACCAAACACCTTCCGGTGTGATCACTACTGCTAGGTCAAATGCTTTGTCTTAAATATGAGATCTTCTAAGCACTTGAAGATGTAGTAAGCACAAGAATCCGAGTGCTGATCAAAGTAGAAAACATTTATTAGTGCAATGGTTTGACCTACCTTATCCCATAAATCCATTTATTTTGATTGTCTGTACAGGAATAAGAATTCCAAATTTATCACAAAGAGACCCGCTCCATGCCTTTGATAATCATACACCCTTCATTATATATTAAAATACTGTTTCGCTAATAAATGGATAGACTAGTTTACCAATCAGCGCGGGATGCTCTTCTAGCTATCCCAGCAGCAAGAACCGACACGGATCTTTTTCCTCTTGGACTCTTACCCTTACCAGGACCGCCATGTGGATGTCTTCTCTGTCCGAACCCACCGGGAGGACCCTGTCCAAATCCTCCTCGAGGGCCCTGGCCAAATCTTGGAGGACCGTGTCCAGCACGTCCTCCCGTTGGACCCTGGCCACCTTGTCCTCCTGATGGACCCCGGCCGCCCTGTCCAAATCCTCCTTGAGAACCCGGGCCGCCCTGTCCAAATCCTACTTGAGAACCCGGGCCACCCTGTCCAAATCCTCCTTGAGAACCCGGGCCACCCGTTCCAAATCCCGCTTGAGAACCCGGGCCGCCCTGTCCAAATCCTCTTTGAGAACCCGGGCCGCCCTGTCCTCCCCGATTCCCGCGTTGGACGCATGCGTTCGGTGTAACGTTAAAGGGTTTATGACACATTCCACCAGGCCCCTGTCCTCCACCCTGCGGACGTTGCCCTCCAGGTCCATTATTTCCAGCTTGAGGACCCTGACCTCCGCTCCTTAATACTGAACTATCCACCTTTCCCCTATAACATCCCAGTATGAAAGGATAGTCGCTCGACACATAGTAACAGTACGTTCCATCGTCCCTCAGCTTTCCGTGGCATTTGTCTAAATGTTGATCTTCCGTGGTTTGTAGTTCGCCATTTGCGTCCAGTTCACGGCAGATGGGATAACCATCGAAAGCTACTCCAAGAATGACTCCGGACTGGTTCTGCTTTATACAGGTTGGATCTGCATGGTAGTGGTATGTGCCTGAAACGAACAATGCAAACAGGTTAACTATAATACATGCGTATTTCCTTATATTTCTGCGTATATCCATATACCTACCTTTTTGTGAATTATAGATTAGGAAATGTACAGTAGTATTCAGAGGAGATACTTTATATATACAACTAATGAATGATCAATTTAACTAAAATATATATATATATATATAGATTGGACATAAAACTTGTAAAAAATGAACCTGATTAACCTTTTAATACACTTTTAAACCTTATAGATTCACAGGGAGTGTTATCTACACTCTTCCTTGATTCTAGTCTATCCCGATTCAATGACATTATATTCTAATTTGCGGGGTTGTTAAGTTATATTTTTGAAAGAAGGCTTACCCCGAGGAGCTGGGTGACCTCCACAGTCGTCAAGTTCTTCGCATTCAGGGGCCGAGCTCAGCTCTGCTGTGAAAGCGTTGAAGAAGACAACGCCGTTTAAAGCCATGCCAACAGGACCCATTGGTGTGCAGCCACCCTCCTCGTCATACGTAGGGTTCACGGGTATTCTATATGAGATAAAACAGTGATGTATTTACTGTATGAACATTGCATAATCAAATTGATACTCACATAGGGTGTCTGAATGTATGTATGTCATATTGTTAATATTAATTACTACCAATTCTTAATATTGGATCAAAACGATATTCATGAGTTGAACTTATCATTTTTTTTCGTTTGAAACCGTGAAATTCAGTCAAAATCCAATGTGCAAATAATAGGCCTACATTAGCCTTATTGCAATAAAGTAAGTACTTTACACACAGCTGTATTGCTAGAGTATATTTTTACTTTGCGACACGTGGTCATGTTTATGCAATTTCGCAAAACGTTCCATGTTAACCTTTGCATAGGGAAATTGATACAAATATATAACATGAGGTGGAACTGGATTGGTTCCAAATTTACAGGCCTTTAGTGCAGTGTGCGTTCACATTTGATCTTACTGATGCCTACCTGAATCTATGAGATTGTTCTTGAATGCTGTTGGGATTTCCTTGGTTTGGAAAATCACCAGTCTTGTGGTCGGGAAGTCCATCTGAACTCGCAGTGTAATATGATCCATCTATATTGATGATTCCTGGCATGAACTCCCTAACTTCCTCATCTGATAGCGCATGCGCACAGGCTATAAACCAGCAGACGACGGCAGCCGCTTGGAGTATGGTGGACTTCATGATTTTACTGTAAAATAGTGTACATTTTGTGAGCTTCATAGAGCTTCCAGGTGGTGGGGAATAAAAGATTCTAATACAAAAAGGACCATTGGCTTGAGATAAGGAGTACACGTATTTTTATTGTTATCTAATTTTATTATTTTTAAGCAGCACCAGACAGAGTTACTATAAGTTTGAATAAATATTCAAATTCAGATATAAACATTCAATTCCTTATAGCTTCATCTCCCTGCATGTAATTCAGTTTACGGAGATATACACCGTATGCCTGGTCTTTTATCTCTCACTATTACACTTAACTGCAAAAAGAGTGCATATACATCTCTACAGACTCAACTCAAATAAGTACACCAAATAATGAAACACTAACTGATAATATCATCGTGTGGTGTCTAAAACCAAATGCATATGTAAAGCCCCGCTTTACCGAAGCTGTGATTAAATGAACCTTTGTGAACCTGTTTAAGGAACACAGTCCTTTTTCGAGAAATATAAGATCATATAAACAAAACAAAGTGAAAAAAATGAAGAAAGCTACTTACTCTTAAGTGAGGATCAGCTTTGTTTGTCCGCAGTGTGTGATGATCAGTTCGGTTGATCCTCGTTGTCTGTTGTTACTCTGACAACCACAGTGTTTATATAATGTGAATGTCATGTCGACGTCACGGCCGGATGGCCTCCAACTCACGACTCTGTAGTCAGTCGTGCTTAGCGTTCTAACACAAGCAGATGATATATGTCATTAATTTGGTTTGAAATATATAATTATTGCTTGAAATTGCTTCACTGAATATCACACGACAAGGGATCTCTAACGTAGATACACGTACGTCATCTCCAGAGACCGAGCTTTATCATACACGGTCTCGAGTGCAAGGACCCTGGGCGGAAAATATGCAGGCTACCCACAGAAGAGGAATCGCACAAACCAATTAGTAACGTTGATAATAGATATCCGAAAGGGTAGCGTATATTAGTAGAATCCGCCAGATGCCTTGATACAACATCCCAAACCATTTTTTTTCTTGTTATATTGTCACAAGCATAGAGGTTAAACGTCAGTGTAGGAAAAAACACATAATATTTAATGAGAATTTTTATTAATATTCGGATGTTAGAAATGTAAGGATGTAAGTACAGTTTGGTCAAACAGCAAATAAGACTGAAACACACTTTAAAGGTTCATATTCATGTGCAAAATATGTGTATTGGTTTTATTAAAAAAATTCCCCAGCAAAACCATCCGGGCACACGGGCTTATTATCTCTAATTCATCGGTTTTGTACGTTGTCATGGTTTTCTCTGTTTACGGTAACAAACCTGATCTTGCGCACGCGCGACAGTTCACAAACCATGATAAATAACATGGAACGAGTAACACGGAAGAAATACAGGTTTTAATTTTTTAAAAATCTTGATTTGTGAAGTTCCGCGGTACGGTCAGCAATTGTCTTGCGGCATGTTCAAGTTTTTGTCCAGTTCAAACGGTTTTAAAAGACATATGGACAGATACCATGATCTTTTAAGGAGAATGCACTGTTTAAGCAATTAATATACCTGGTATATGAATAAATCCCTTTAACACCTGGGTTTTTTTTCATTCCTTAATTTCCCCTGAGTAGACTGAATCTGTGTAGACAGTGGAATGACTGAGAACTTAATCAGCGAAACCTGTTTCATTATCACCTAAGTCTTTTAATATACACCTATCTTTTCGCATTCTGAATGATTGCGATCTTTATTCATTTCTTTCAATTTATTACATAGAAAACTACCACTCATAATCTAAGTCATGGTCATACAACTCCCATGGCAAAAGTATAAAAACAGGCATCAATGGAGTTGGGGGTGATGTGTGTGTGTGAGTGTGTGTTAGGGGGGGGGCTTCTCTGGCGACCATTGACCGACAGAAGACCTCTGGCTCACTTTTTCATTACAAATCATGCATAGGAAATAAAAATAAATTAATCTGCATGATGGATATCATCTACTTTATTTGCATGATGGACATAAAGTAGAAAACAAAAATAATGATTTCTGGCTTCCTCTCTGTATATATTGATCATCTAAGGATAATTTTGGTTGTGAAAAGTTCTTATAAGGCCTTCGCGAAGGATGTGTAAACTTGTTTATCAACAACATGTTTGTAAACACAGCAATGTTGGCAAACAGGAAAAAGATGTAACCTAAGGTGGTAGGTTTCATATATGCGGAGGTAGAAAGGTCACTTGTCAAGGGCGTGCGCAGGATTTAAGCATAAGGGGGGCTCAGGACCGCAAAAAGTCTGAGGGGATACCAACCCCCCCCCCCCCACACAGTCGCACTATGATCTAAACCCCCCACCCCCCACCCCGGATGTGTCTATTCGATCAAATTATTAAGATTTTTTAAAACGCAATGATGTTTGAGCAGAAAGGATATATTTCATTAATTTTTTTTGTAGATAATATATTAACGCTCTGAATGAGACTAGAAGCAGGGCCTCTGAGAGAAATATTTCGAGGCGGTACAAAAGGATTTCGGCCCCCCCCCCTCCTTTTTGTTATAATAACCATTTAGTTTTACGGATGTAATAAACTCTTTATTCGATTTAATTCCAAGGCTATACAGACTGTAACAGAGGGATGCATAGTTTTCTCCATTTAATGCTTTGTATATTTTATCATATATATACTTTATCCACATGTAAGATGGGTCTGTTGTATTGCACGATTACCCCTATAGGAAATTCCTGGCCGGTGCGGGTCCCTTAATTTAGACCCCTCAATTTGGATTAAAAACTCCATATATATGTTTCTCAAACGTGATATGACAAACGGGATGCGCATTTCTGTCGCCCTATATCCGAACTTCGCTGGGTCTCCTTACTAAAATTTATATAAGCTGAAATAAAAACTAAATGGACTTCTACATATGCAAACATATTCTTCTACTCTATAGGAAATTCCTGGTCGAACGGGCACCCCTTGGGCCCGTCGTGACCCCGTCACGGTGTACCTGCTGACTTCACCGCTCATAAGACCTGCTTAAAATTAGATAAAAACCGGCGGGGATTGAACACCAGATACTGAAGTTACCTGACACATCGAGAGAACCGGTATTTAATGGCTAACCGCCAGGATTGCCACGCTCCATGACCTATGCATGAGCAGCTTTCAATGATGATTTTTGTTTGGTCCATCATAGCTACTAGAGGGTGTCATCCTATACTGTTACTAAACAAAACAGTTAAAACTATGCCCTGGGCCTTACAAATACAACTTAATGAGCTTATTTTGCAAAAGGTTTAGGCACGCCCTGACAATTTATGAAATTGGGTGCCCCCTAAAATTTATTGAACAGATTTTATGGGGGCGCGCCTGTTGCGCCCCTTCTAAACACGGCCTGCTTGTTGCAAAACGCCATTTGCAAAGTTTTGGCTTATCGGACTTGATGCCAGATGACCTTGCTGAATATGTTTTATTTTGATGGGACCCCACATATCACAATCAAGTTGTTTTATACAAAACAAGCAGCCTGTGTGCGGTGATATCCATGTTTTCTGGTCTAATTTTATGAAAGCTCCAATTGATTACCTTTAGTTTATAAAGGTCAGATAGATGATTTGGCCCCTTTTCCAATCCAGGTTTGAGATTTTTTTTATCTTCTCAAAATTGTGACGACTTATCCTCTGGCCTTCATCCGATCAGTGTTTCTCCGCATTGGGACGTAAATCAGACCTACTTGATCACCGTGATCATGTTCACTACATTCTAGATATATTGTGTTGTCTCATGATGTCACTTGACTCACGCAGAGGATTAGGGACCTTATGACGTACACTTACCTCGGCAAATCCTACATACCAAAGACACCAGGGCCAATTTCAGGTAGAACCGCCCCTTTTGGAACCCGCTTTATACACTGGGGATTCTGCTCTATGAAATGACGATTGTGGAGTCTCCTGTCGGCCGTAAAGTTAACTAGATTAATCAGTACGTTTGTTTTCTTCGGTAAACCGCGTCAGATTGGAAGTATTAGGGTTAAGAGTAATTACTAACGTAAGGTGTTAGCACAAGCGAAATGCATTATACATGAGGTATATCACTGTGTCATATCTCATTTCTTCACAATAACCGGTTAAGCTGATGAGGGAAAATCGATTTTTGGTGATAATTATAAAATGTGCATATTTCTACTCAGTATTTTAAAAAAATGATACAATGACACAGGTCAGGTCTGTCCCTTCGGTAAGTTTTTTCGTTGGGCCGGTGGAGGAAAACAATATCTTTATGCCTCTTGGCCGATGATATGAACTAAAGATTCATGCCAGTGGGCCGATGGTAATAAATAAAGCCCGCTTTCACTCAAATTTCCTGGGCGTGTTTCCCACCCCAGTCTGCCCTTGCATGACAAAACAGTACGAGCAACCCGGCGATAGAGAATGAAATATTTATTATCATTTACGTATGTTATTATTAATATTTTATTATTTAAACATATAATTTTCAAACATCACGACCTTTAGATACACGTCATGAACATACACAGCTGACGATATATTTATTATATTAAAGTACTAATATGATTTTACACCCAATAAACGTCTGTCACAAAGTGTCCTTGACCCTATCGCTTAATTCGATCATAATGTCGTGAAACACAGTTTCCTTACATATTGAATAGATAACTTATTTTAATTAAATATCAGGTATGGTTTATTTTAAACAACTCCCTGAGTACCCTATTCAATTTTAACAGGTAAACGTTCTTGGCGTTAACCATGACCCTGAATTATCTGTATCTTTTCGGTTACTTATGCAAGTGAATAATAGTAAAACAGAAGACATGACGCGAGAAAATCTGTCAATGAAAAGACAAATCAATTATATATGAGGTAACATCATTAATTTATAAACATAATTATAAACGCATTTATCACAAAGACTTTTCCCTCTTCTGTGTAAACAACATACGCACATTTGGAGACACACACACACATATTTATATATCATAAGCCAAACAATCGTTTGTGGACATTTTGAATAATCTGATTATGAGACGTATTAAAATAAACATACACGGACATTAATAAAAAAAACCTGCTGAAGAAATACACAAGACGATATTATATTTTCTATTCACGCTCGGTGGAAGATTAAATTTCTCAATCAGCAAACGCGTGTTCAATGGTGCAGTAACCCTAATGACCACCTCAGTTTAGCGACCAAATCCACGGCCTAAATCCGTCTTTCCTCTTTATATCAGACCTCGCTTAGACCACCTCGAAAATGCGTCCGCTTTATCGAGGTCTCGTTGGCGGTCGTATGTTCGAGGTTTCACTGTATTTCGTCTTGCTATTTTATAAAGATATATCACGCTTAGGTGCAAGCGCGCATGACTCTATATCATATTTAGTGTCATACTGCATCAAATCTTATTCTACTGTCCTTTAAGTCATGAAGTTTATTCCACAGGGCAAGATGAAGATTTCCTGTTACAAACGAAACATCCAACTTTTGACGCATGCCTGGAAAGCGTACAACAGGCTTGCTGTGGCCAATATGGCGCCTGCTATGTAGTATGCGAGATCATACGATGACGTCATGTCAGTAAGTAAACCTGCAAATAACAATAACAATAATAATAATAATAATAACGACATATTAATTAATTGATTTATATTCATCTTTGGAAACCATGGTATTTGAAAGAACATTTGCCATAAATAATAAATGAGGTAAATAAGGATATATGTATAAGTAATAAAAATGAATAAAATTATATACAAAGTGGCTACTCACCAGTATTTGTCACTTATTGCCTGCCGGAAATCTTCGATTTGGGCAAGCATATTGTCAATTGCGTCTGTCCATTTGTCTGTTTGTGACGTTTTTTGTTTGTCTGTTTGTCCCGACTCTCCTGACTACAATTCTGTCGACTTGAAAATTACAGGTTTGACAACCAAAGTCCTGGAACCCTTTTGTTTTTGGTCAACATCGGACAGAGGTCAAGGTCAAGAGCATCGAAAACGTGATTTGGCGAGATTTCACTGAAAGATACCCTAGAAGCCACAAGTTTGCAGGAATCATCTTGAAACTGATATATCTTATTGCATACGCCAACATCTCAAAATCGTTCTATTTCTTCAGTTTTAAATATAGCCGCTAGGTGGCGCTGCAGTCGATACATCACGACATCTACCTTTTTTGGCCATATCTCCGTAACTTTATAAGTTACTAACATAAATGGTAGCTCATTTTGGTGGACATCCTATGGCCTTTCATGTGATATGTAGCTAGCTTCAGCTGCGGTTACCACGGTTACGCATTTTTGGTTAAATCTTGAAAATTAGAAATATTCATCTACATTTTCTATCTTTGTCAATTTTAAGCTACAGAGGTCTGATTTTCGTCATTGGGTAGCTTATGGCTAGCTTGACATGATAAAAACTGAAGTCTCACGAAATCTCGTACTATATCTCGTCAATCGCGAAAAACGTGATATCACGGAAATGCTTATAACTTGGCGGCTTTTTAAGCTAGACAGGTCTAGTTTTCGGCATTTCGTAACATATGACCAGCTTGACCAGTAAATATCTCAAGAATTGCCAAATCTCGCACTATATCTCGTCAAACGAGACGGAAAAAACGAGATTTCACATAAATGCTTATTACTCTGCGACTTTTAAAGCGAGACAGGCCTAGTTTTCGGTATTTCGTAACATTTGGCCAGCTGCACATGATATAACTGCAAGACTGGGCAAATCTCGCACCATATCTAGTGAAACTAGAAAAAAATGAGATTTCACATAAATGCTTATAACTCAGCGACATTCACAGTTACACAGGTCTTGTTGTCGGCATAGGGCCCTATGTAACATATGACCAGCTTGACAAAATAACGCCGCAAGTCACGCCAAATCTGGCACTATATCTCGTGTAAATTAGAAAAATGAGATTCAGATAAATGCTTATAACTCTGCGACTTTTACAGTTACACAGGTCTAGTTGTCGACATATCGTAAAATTTGGTCAGCTTAACAAGATAACACTGCAAGTCTTGCCAAATCTCGCACTCTATCTCATCACACGAGAAAAGACGTTATACATGCTTATAACTCGGCGACGTTTAAAGCGAGATAGGTCTGTCTTCGGCATTTCGTAACATTCGGCCAGCTTGACATGACAGAACTGCAAATCACGCAAAATCTTGCAACATATCTCGTCAAACTAAAAAAAAAAACCCAAGACTTCACAGAAATGCTTATAACTCGGCGACTCTGCAACTATTTAGTGTCAGCATGCCTACATAAACGTATTATTCGTTTCTGCTCCCCTACAAAACTGCTCATTCATATGACTGTTTCTACATCCCCTTTCTGTCTGTCTCGCTGTCTGTCTGTATTATTTCCATTTCCGGCAAGCGCGTGGCCTTTGGTCATCTTGTTTAACTATTCATCAATCATTTATCGACTGATCATTTCTACATAAATTTTTACTCAGATTCAACTGCAGCTCAGAGCATGATTGGACAATTTTACAAAAAAAAAATGAACTTACTGGTGGTAATTACTGAAAACACCGCCATATTTGGGTGTCATCTCGAACGAGCCTCCATGATGTCATGCATGTAAGGAAAGCAGCAACAGACTCAGTGCAAAGGGGAAATAACTGAAGGGCTAATCCCTGATTCGAATCCATGTTCGAAAGGACACAAGTCAAGCCTTTAAACCGTTTCGCCTATGAGGCAAGCTTCAATAACTTATCTAGTGAAAATATATGTAAAGTTACTTACCTCCGACCACTGGTGCGAGACCATGACCTAAGCCCATGCAGGCTGTCAGGCACCCGACGGCAGCTGCAAGACCTTTCGGGTCTTTGACCACTGGATTGGTTTCTATGGCAACTGGAAGTCGTAAAGTATGAACAGGGGCTCCTAGTAGAGTATGGGTAAAAACAAGAACAGCTAGCGGCACATACGTAACAGTCAGGGGAAGACAGCACAAAGTCAGTCCACATGACACACACATGACAGTATAAAAACCTACCCGATACCGCCTGATCTGAGGCAGATCCGATAAAACTGGTAAGGTCAGGTTTCCAAACAGGTCACCAAGTCCTGATATTGACACCAGGAAAGTAGCGTGGCTATCCTCTATTCCTTTCTCCATAGCAAACGCTTTAATAAAAACGGCGAAGTTCCCAAACACTAGAGTTTGACATATGGTCAGTAAACAAAGAGAAATAAAATTAAACTTCCTCAATAGATGACATAAAACGGAACCTGTCCGATCATTGTCTATATTTTTAACTACAGATTCCTTTTTCAATGTAACCTGGCTTTGGTGAAAGAGATGCCCGCTGTCTAAATCATCCATTTTCATCGGAAGGCTAGATTTTGAGTTGTACATATTGGTTTCTGATATAGTTCTGGTTCTTTTGTGTAATATAACAATATTTGTGTTACTCCCACCTTCATTTGGCGTTGGATTTTTCACGTCTACCATAGAGGATTTTCCTATGTCTGTACTCGGCGAAACCTTCCGTTCCATTAAAGGTTCCGTTGTGTTTTCAATCGGTTTCGAGTCATCTCTCAATACAACACGTGTCTCTCCTCTGAAAGAGTTCATACTCTGATTCATAACAGCTGGTTTGCGAGGTGTTCTAAAGAAGGCAGCGAGAACGATGCAGTGCATTAATACTCCACCAGCGAGAAGGAAAAATCCTGAGAATCCATACTCAGTTTTTAAAACATCCCACAACATAGACAATAAAGTTATCCCAACTGAACTTCCGACATTTGCTATTCCGAAAGCGAATCCTTTGTTGACAGGAAAGTACGTTGCTACGACGATGTGGCAAGTAGTGTATAAGAAACACATCCCAGTCCCTGAATTATAAAAGAAAAAGTCTTAGTTAAAAAGAATGTATACAATTGTCGTTAAATGATGGTCGGATAACTGAAAGACTACATAAATGTTAATAACAAATTATTAACCAAATAATGTTGACAAGATATTGTTAGTTGCCCTTGCCAAATAAAAAACTGGAGCAATATCAACGTAAGACCAAGCAGGTCAATATTAGTCTGATTTTAAAGCTCCTTGATTAGACTGGCTACAGACGAAACCAAACAAACAACGTTTACACAATTGCCCCAATACATTCAATTTCTGGAATATCCGTCCAGTCTGCTATTTTATGAATTATCAACAAGGCAACTGATCCAATCATGTGGCTCGAGTGCACTCACTCTGAGCACATTGTAAACATATCTTTTGATATTTCAAGATCAATGGTCTTGCAATGCCAGAAGGTAATCGACAATTTGACTGATCATGTAAAGGCTTGTAAACAAATCAGTTTCTGGTGAATGTATTCTTGTTATCGGTACATTTTAGAATGCTGTGTACTGTGCATATTCCTTACGCTGGATCTGATTTGCCGCTATGGTTTCGGTCCCATTACGTGCGAGTAGCCTCTTCCACAAAATTACAACAAAACAGCCTGTTACTATAGAAAATTAGACCATGCATGTTTCTGATTGGTCAGACATATTGATTTTTATTTTACTGGCCAAAGCTTTGGTTGCTATTTGTTCATTTACCTAATGGCCTGTACATGGACAGGCATTAGTCTTAATCAAATTTGGGTCATTAATTGTATTTGCTTGTCAACAGATTACTCCTGACATGAAATTACTTGGCATCTGACGTCTGCCGGATTGGCTTTGCTGGCGCGTATTCCTTGCGCATGCCAAACGGATTTTTTTTTTAAATTTCTTTTAAAAGATGGCCTCCAATAACGGATCCACTAGGGGTTTGCTGGGCGTTACCGTGTGTCTGCACAGTGTAAGAGACCTTACTTGCGAGCTCTTTAACAAATCATGAAATAGCAGGCATGTAACCGTGCTTAGACCCGTACAAAAAGTACCCAGTTTCTCTTGTTAAATTAATCAAGTTTGGATTAAGGTAAGGGTCACGCCTATAGCGTTGTAGTGGCTGAATGGTATGGATCATTATTATTATTGGTTTTATTATTAACACTTTAACATGTTAATAATTTTTATATGGTATAAACAAAATTATGCGGGCCACCCAAGAGAAAATTGGAAAAGACACCTATACAGTTACTGGGCCTGTAAAGGGTAGTAACACTTCCCTTGAACACTTCTGCACATTTATGAATTTCTGAGAAGACATCTATACAGTTACTAGGCCTGTAAAAGGGTAGCAACACTTCACCTGAACATGTCTGCACATTTATGAATTTCTGAGTGAAGATCTTACCACATGCGATAGAAAAGGTCAGGTACATCACAGGAATGTTGGGTGCAAAGGCACTGCCCACGCAGCCGGCGGAGAAGATGACGCCGCCCATCAGGGCCACGGTACGCAGGGAGAGCCGAGTCGTCAGCAGGCTGGCCACGGGACCTGCAAAACACAAACGGAAGAAGTTACAATGAAAATAATATTAATCATCCAGAGATTACATTATTATGAAACACACACATATATATATATATATATATATATATATATACATTAATATATACATTAGTATATATTTATATATAATTATATGTTTATTTTTATATCATTTTAAGAGGAATATGAATATGAATAGACCCGTTTCCACGAATCCTCTTTAATTAATCATTACGGCCCTATAGCGTCTCGGCTCTCAAATTTTTTAAATGTTATACCCGTAAAATAAATATAAAATGCCTGGCTCAATTGATAAAATTAATTAACAGGAAAAAGCATTCAGATATATATCTCCTTAACAGCGAGGATTCATACAATTTACTTACAACATTTAATCCACTGTTACGTCCCTTGTCTGTTTTTTAGTACTAAACCCCTACATGCCAGGTTGCAGAGCCAATTGCGCTGTACAATTATTATTACTAACAGAGATACCCGGGGATCTTACTGAAAACAAACGTTTCAGAAAATACGGGGGGGGGGGGGGAGGGAGGTATCAATTCTATATTCCTCATTCTCGGATGGATATATGTCAGGTTAAGTAGCCAATGCCGGAAAGCAGCCTTTGGCAAATCTACATGCATGGTCCACGGGCTACTTGTTTCTTGTTTGGTCCGGACCCCCCCCCCCCCCTTTTTTTTTAATCAGAAACAACTTTTTTATAAGGGCTTCAGACAAAATTTTACGGCCTTTTCAAACCTGGGGACCATTTTTAAGGGTTTTCATTAGTCCTTCCGGGTTGGAACCCCCCCCCCCCCCCTTTTCCTAAATCCTGGATCCGCCCATGTAAAGGGTACTGAAATCTTGAGTACTTGGGAGGTGACAATTTATTTAGGCGTATTCCACTGGTAGATTTTGTGTAGCACGTTCTCCCCGCCCTAAACATTTTGTATTTGGCTGGAAGTTTGTGTTACACGAATTCCCCGAGCGTCACGGACTCGTCGAATAAAATCCGCGTGTAGTGAGCAGTAAAAGGAATAAATCATGTGATCGGTACTTTGCGTCACCAGCAGCCATTTTAACAGGACATATCAATCGGACTTCATTCTACTGGTCCATTTCTGAGAATTACTTCTTGGCTACTGCGCAGGTGGGCAAAGCTTAAAGTTGCTCCTCGAAAAATTGGCTGGGTTTTTTACCTGTGTGGGTTCGTGTTCTGGCGGTATACGTCTGGTTCATGAGTGTTCTTTCGGGCATCGGTGTTTTATTGTTTACCGGAATTCCGCCGAATATCTCGAAAGTAATTTTTCATTTTCGGAAAATTGCCGCTAAGGGCGCTGCACTCGAAACACTACAACATACCATCTTTTGGCCATATCTTCAAAATTATAATCCTTACCTACATAAACTATGGCTCATTGTATTCCTCTCCACCTTCTTATAAGCTTATCTAGTCATCTGTTATCACAGATGTGTCTTTTTTTCAGTATGTTTGTCTGTTTGTTAGTTGTCTTCGCCTGCTTGCGTCTTACAAATAGCATTCCACCGGATATGGTTTTGCAGGAATCACTTTGTAATTTACACATATCGTAAATCGGAACGACTTCTGAATGCCGTATGTGTATGATTTAAATAGGTCAAAGTCCAAGGTCAAGGTCATCAAAACACATCAAAAACTTATTTTCCTCATAACTTTGTCAATATTGGTCCTATCTTCACAAACTTTGACTCATTTTCTCCCTCTTCATCATTGCTCATTCATTTGACTGTTTCCACATCATTTCCGGCCTGCGCTTTTCCTCTGGTCGTCTGGTTGTTCAGCTATACAGAGGCGCACAATTAGTCAGACACATTAAATATATTATTTTGAGTATTTCATTGTCATCGGCTCAGTGCTAATACAAATGTGTTGAGAAACCATAATAATAAATAAAATAATGATGACCATGGAAAATAATTATTACCTCAAACCCATTGTCCCCTAACAAGAGACGCGACAGGACCACAGAGACCACAAAGGATTTTGTTTTGACTTAGCCAAACTTATGTTTAAAGGCCGATCAGCAGTGAATGAAGGAGATAAGTATTTTTTACGTATATGTGGTCATCAAGGGCATGTGTGAAAGCTGGGTGGAAGCTAAAATCTTCCGGATAGTAAGCGGGGTATGTGGAAGGAGGAAATAGGGAAGTGGGGTCGTTCAGTGAAGCGTGATGAAAGGACAAACAGACAGACATCCTGAATTATGTTATAGATTATAATTAGGCCTATATACATGCTTTCGATACATGCTTAGGATACGATTGCAATATAAACCAGAATGAGAATTCTGTAATATGTAAGACGTGTCATAGTATCGCACTTGCACATTGCTTTTAGAGCATTGTGACAAGTATGAGAGCTACTGTGACACGTCAAAGTCTTATCACACGAGGAGCCATTGTTTTTGGACCATCCTGACAGATGAACACGTGCATTTCTCTAGCTCATGAGATAACCCCTGTAGCCCGACTGTTACGAAAAAGACACAAAGTTGCAGCTCTCTGAATGATTGATTTGATTAAAGTTTTATCTTAGTATTCAGCTTTAAAAAAGACACTCTCTCTCGATGAATGGGGACTTGGACTTGAACATCAGGGTTGCAAGCGTGGACTCGAAAACCTTGGACTCGGACTCGAGGTTTATTTTAAGTAAATTTTAGAACTATAGACAAACATTTAATCTAGCGCTCCTCGTGAGAATAATTTAGGCTTATAGGACCGCAGGGTTATCAGAGACGGAGGTCTTTGATATCAGATTTGAAAGGTTTAAACAATGCCGCGTTTGATCTCCACGCAGTAGATAGCTTATTTGTAGGCCTATAATATAAATATTCTAAATAAAGCATGGATGAAAATATGAAACAATATGTATTTACACAAAAAAAGATAAGAATGTTTGCAAAACCCATACCAGAGTATATGGCACATACTTTTCAAAAATGTGTTACGGTATCATAACTTATACAGTGAAACTCGTTCATGCGGACAACTCAGTAAGACGGACAACTTAAAATGCGGACACTAATTCTCAGTCCCTTCAAATTTCCCTATTTTTCTGTTAAGCGTAAACGTAGTAATGCACAAAACGCCCTCTCCAGGCCAACGGACAAAATTTCTGGTCCCGTCCGCGTGTACAGTACAAATTGAGATCCTCTAAGGCGGACAGATACGGCGTGCTCAGTCATGACCTTGAATGACCTATGTTGGTCATGGACATAGCCCCAAACAAGCGCGAGTCTGCTGATGTTGCATGCAAATATACGTTTGAGAGGGACATGATACTTTATTTCAAATATATCCGCAATAAGTGTGTACACAACATAATGCTAATTTAGGATTGGTCGTTCACCTAAAAACACAACAATCATATTCTAAGCGCACCGGTACGGTAGCTGTCAAACCGCTTGTCAGTCACCGGGATCAGGGTACATCGTTCCCGGAAAGCATTCATTAGTTTAGAGAAAGTTTGCCTTTATTAATTGTGAATGCCAAAAGTAGGGCTATCATGGTTTATAAGTTAATCCACAAACATTATTTGTATCATTGTATAGTCATAAACAACAATTAGGGATCAATCTTCATTGTCTAAAATACCTTGCCTAGCTGGTTTATGATCACAATAGCCAGTGGTCTTTTCATGGTAACGTTCTTAAAAATTATCATTTTAAAACTCTGAAAACATAAAAAAAAATACATGAAATAAATATACAGGAACCATAACGCGGGTTAGTTTTATGTCAGACGGAACCATTTGGTTCAATTTTATGTGCACGCAAGAGATACGTTCGTGCCATGCCGTCGGTATGTTAGAAATTAATGGATAGTTTATACAGCAGGTCACTCGGGTTCCCCCGTCATTCGTTTCGTACCTTAATTGTGTCTTTATATTACTATGTGTAACATAAAGCTATAAAGGGGTCTTTTAGACATGTTTTAATAGTGATTTCAAGGGTATGTGAGCCTACAGGGCGCTCAGCCTATAGATTAGGGCTGAGAGTGAAAAATCTGACCGACTCGGCTGAGACTCGCGATCACCTTGAGCCTTTAGCCCCGTGCCGGCTATATACCTATAGTTCATGTTTTAATATTTTTCTTTATATAATTTTAATTTAGAGTCTTCCACTTTATTTAATTGATTATATTTCAGTAGTTCGAATAGGAATTAAACAATATTTGAGTTGTATATCAGACATACTAATAGACTTGATTGAATGAATACGTTAGATGATATTTTATCTAACTGATGTCTCATCGGAGCTTGACTTATTATATATTCTAACTGAAATATTTCAAATTTGAATTCCTTTTCTACAAATCTAAATTCAGTGTGATCAGATTTTCCCTAGTGGGGACTACATTCAGAGTTTGTCCTTGTATAGAATCACCATCGAACTGACTGGAGTTTGACCTAGTAGAATCACCATCGAACTGACTGGAGTTTGACATATATATTTATAGTAGAGAGTCCGATCGGACTTTGTCCTAGGAGGATCAACGATTCTACTGGATCGGAATTTGTCCTGTTACACATGTGTTAAGTGTTTATAATTTTATAAAAAAATAGACATTTAGTGGGACTAACATTCTAAAATCATGTCACTCCTGTTGGTATTGTTGTCTGTTTTTTTACCTCACCTTACCTATCCACTTCGGGCCCTGTGTCCTATAAGGCTGCAGTTTTTATACCTATACGGTGTAAACTGTCAGAGCAAAACAAAATAGTTTGATATCAGATACAATTGTTAGAGACTCAAACATCGGGCATTATACAGATGATGACTAGGAAATGCTATTAACACCCCATGACAAACTGTGGAAAAGAACGCTTGTCTGTCCCTGTACCTCTACACTATTTTGGAAGAAACCCCTCCCCTGTCTGAAATAAGGACCCCCCCCCCCCTTATCTCCTTAGCAGAACCCCCCCCCCCCCCCCCGGCCTTTGAGAAAAACCTATACCTTTATATTAGAAATTCCCACACTCTAGTCATATAGCATGGAGTCCATATAATGAAATTACAGTAACTTTTGTTTAGTTTTCAACATTTTATTTTTTTATATACATTTGAATCATCTTAAATCATCCTAGTTCATAAACATTTAATAAAATTTCTGTATTTCCTGATAATAAATGCATGACGATTCTACGAGTCAGGTGATAGCTACTATAACCGCAATATGATCATCATCATGCATACTGTTAAGAAACCAGAAACTATCTGGATGACGGAATCATCTCACAAACAACATGTTAAATTAATTGTTGTATTTTCCTTAAAGTGAATAGAACAAATAGGGCATTGTCCCCACACATCCCTCTCCTAAGGAAGTGAGGGCAACCCCTCCCACCCTTACACCGATACAAGCTCTAGGGGGAGTTTAATGTTCTTACTGACCTAGCGACATTCTGAGTAACGTCTGCAGCCCTCCTAGCCAGCTGGTGACGGTGATGGACCCTCCAAACCTGACAAGCATCATTACATAGATGATTGGTTGACTTCGAGAAAACCCGACCACCAGCATATTAACGAAAAATACGGTGGTAAGCTGCAGCCAGCCGGTCCCCAGCTCCTCTCTTAGAGATGCTGGCCTCTCTGCTACTAAGTCATCCATATTATCTTCATTTGTATCTTTTGGTCGCACTCTCACTCCGTCATCCTCTTCCATATCGGATGCTTTCACGTTATCCATGATATATCACCATTAACAATATTTAATACTCGAATGTATGAAATGTTAAGCTTTCAGTAGGCAACCTCGTTGGTCATGTGTCGATCTAGATCTTGTTTAAAACCCTACAATGGTATCACGGCAGGCGGTATCGGATGAGCCTTCTGTGTTCTGATAACCCCTGGTCACGAACCACGAGCTGTCGATAACGGTGATTCTTAGCATTGTAAATGAATGTTGTTATTTGATCAGCTGATTTGCCCTCCATATGTACCGTCATATATCTGCTGGCAGGTACCATTATAACATCATAACTGCTTTAATTAAAATCATTGTGATATTTTCTTTTATGTTCCAGGCTGTGCTCTTGATGAATACAAATATCCGTGGACCAAAGGATCACATCGACATGTGTGGGTTGTCATTGTTCATTCGGCAAATGACTAACAATCGCACTAACAATAATAATGTCTGCTGATTTTTCATCCGATTTATGGTATACTGACGATAAGCTGTGTTTGATACTTTCAATTCATGCATGAAACCGGTTGATAGGTTCGGTCTCCTGCAGAGAGAAGCTTTTCCTTTTGTAAACATCACTAAGTATACCCAAGATGGAGAGGAACAGATATATTCGATTGCAGACAGGACAGGGTATAAGGCATAAGCGTACAACTTAAAATGTGATATGAATATAAATTAAATTAATGAAATCATTATTACTTGTATACTAAAATATAAGTTGGGATCAGATTGCCCTTTTCTATGTGACTCGTGACAAACCGGGACGAATGCTGTCAGGTCCTCTTCCTGATCTTTTTGCGGATGATATCAGCAACATTTTCAAGGATCATGATTATATGGTCTTACTTTGCATTCATGAGAACGATCAGCCACATTAATGAAAACCTTGGGTCTAAACTAAAAATGATCCATGGGACTAACAATGAAATTTCCGTTTATACAAAGGTTTGGCTGATAGCCGAGTTGTTCATGCAGACGGAATGCTTCTTCCGCATTTAGGGGGTTAAAGGTCAAGGATTATACAGTTATATGGTCAGCGCGTTTTTGTATAAATGGTAGCACATACATAATCACTGAGATCCTGAACCGATTTATGAACACAAGCTCACACACAACACGTATGTCCTGATGCGGCCTACTCCTGTTAGTGATATTCCATATACATATGTGAAGTACTTGTATCTTCTAAAACCAGTATCTCACTTGGCAGCAACTGTTGGCGACTAATTGCGAACGGTTTTCCCTTGGGAGTTTCCAAAATGTCTCGAAACGTTCTCGGGGGTTCACAGTTCCCTGGCTCTCTTTCGCAGGAATTTCCAAGCCCAAAAGCCCAAAAAGTTTATACGACACAAAAGTAGCTACAGTCGTCGCGGGTGTCTTCTCAAGTTTCCATGAGTCAGAAAGTGCGATAAATATGAGATACCTTTGCGATGTGTTGGCGCCCAACGAAACTAAATTGTGAGTGAAAGGAGACATAAATGAGAATCAGTCGCAGGTGCAAAAAAACATATCGCAATTTTTTCCGGCAAATGTCGTAAGACGTGTGCGAACTCCAGGCAGATTTTTTCGTTGGTTCGTGCGACATTCGTGCATATGTTCATTCAGTGTGATTCCAAGTCGCTTATTCGCGTATTTTCTCGCGATTTGGTATATCTCCAACCAAATAGTCGTCAGCGGTCGCAGCTCAGTGCGAGAGGGCCATCATATTTCAGTTAGTATATAAGTGTATATAGGGATTGTTATGAGAATTAAAACACAAATTCATTGGTTATGTGTATAAGTGTTCCCTCCAGTGCAAATGTGTTGCTAATTTTGGAAGAAAATGCCCAAGAATTTATTTTAATTGCTTCCTGTTATGAGGTAGTACGCCGTTTCAGGGGATACACCAGATTAGATGGTTAATAGCCACTTCAGGACATTTTGTAAGCCCCCTCAGAACTAACAAACACTCATATATACTTTTCTGTTGCATATTGTCGAAGTCTCATCGTTTGTGTAGTTGCTCAAGATATTTAAACCATGATTTAAAATAAAGAAAATCAAACGGAATCAAGTAAACGTTTCCAACATGTTCGAATGTTCATGTTAAACAACAATTTCTTTACTGTTCAAACGCAATAATTTATTTTGTAAAAAAATTATTATTGGAATTCAGTACAGAAGTATCCAGTGACAAACTTGTGGCTTATCCAGGATTTGAATGTAAAGGTGTGGGAGGGGTGTGGTAGGGAGGTTTTCTGCACCTCTCTCTCTCTCTCTCTCTCTCTCTCTCTCTCTCAGTATAAATTTTCCATCAAACCCAGCCAAAAAAATCACTTCTGATTGTCAGTGCTGGTTGCCAGTTAAATCACGTCTCCTTGCCAGTTATATTCAGAGATCGTCTTGTAAGATAGTAACATGATCAGATTGAATTACAAATTTGAGTGCAGCATGGCAATGCATGTGGTGGGCCTCGTTAAAAAGCTAAATATGGCACTGATGTGAGGCCAGAAGTCTACTACTAGATTTGATAAATAGCATGTTATGGTAAACAGTGTATTTTACGATATCCTGGAAAAGTAAAGCTACTGCAAATTTTATAGTTCCCAGTGGTTATTGCCAGTTTTAAGTATGATGGTATAAGCAACACTCTGTCGCGTCTAAAATGTGACCAGTGTTCCCTGAATCTTCTTCTAGGATGCCTTTGTATATATATATATATATATATATATATATATATATATATGACTGTATGACGACGCCGGAATGTGTTTTATTAAAACACTTCACATATAACCATCACGATTCCCTCAAGAATCAAAATTTTGGTTTTAATATATCCCAGAGTATGATCCAAAAGTCCCCATTTATCACTATTAAGTGCCAGTGGATCCATCCAAGAGAAACCACAAGTGGTACCGACCTTGTAAGATGATTCACATGACAAGTGCACGACAGTGAGTCACGACTCTCAGCGGACTAGCATCACGTTATGTCATCACATTTATTGTGGTTTAAGGTCACATTTATAACGTACGTGTTTCGTTTGAAACTTTGCGGGAAGACGGGATTATTCGTCCGTATAAAGCCCCTTACTTGATAGTCCATGACAAAATATTTGTATATTTTTTTGTAGTGACAGTACTGCAAAAGGGCTGATATTTGTTATTCTCGAGGGTCCTTATTGCAAGTTAAAACGATAAAAAGTTTAAATGGATCCAGTCTTTGTAAAATATAAGATAAACATGCCAACATGCAAATTTCAAGGCAGTCCATGCGATAATTATTGACAAACTAGTTTTTCTGTATGAACATTTACTTGGTGTTAACCAATTGCACTAAAATTTTATATTTGTTATAAAAAGTGCTGAAAACCAATTTGCCCCAATCCAATGCAGGGATATAGACATATGTGATTATTAAATAACAGTTTTAACACGATGGTCAAAAGCAAAACATCTTATTGCTCTGCTGATAGTTTTGACATAACCAATTATGTATAATGAAATAACGAAAGGGAAGGGGGGCTAAATTGGTTAGGTCAATCTACGGAGACCTCAAAGATCAACATCCATAGCGTTTTGTAAATTATCATGCATTATTCTTTGAGAAAAGGAATGAATACTGGACCAAATGTAAAAATAAATCCACATTCCCATTTTCTTCAAATTTTCAATAATGATCTCGAAATAGGTTCAATAGACGTTCTCTACCCCATGTTGTAATCCATAAAGTAAAAGATAAACAATGTGTGATCATTCTCCAAACCAGAAATGATAACCAGAAATTTCTGGCATCAGGGATCACATAGTTTCCCCAGACAGCATACCCCCTTAAACAAGGGACCCATGGGTCACGGCGCTCAGCTGTTATATATGATAAAAAATATGATTTGGGAAAGAGGCACATGCTGGTTTTGTGTGGTAATAAATATAAGCTGTATTATGAGTTGTTGGTGTTTAGCTTATGTATGATTTTGATAGTTTCTTTGGAGACAGGGAAGAGATTGATTTCATTTATTTTATTAACAAATGGAGTGCTACTGTCATACAGATTTTGACATATTTTGACTTGGCCATATAACTGATAAGCAGCACATATAAGATAAGAGTTTAACTATTTATAAAAATTTAATAACAAATATTGTGCCAAATATAATTTTTATTAAAAATAATAAGAGAATCATATGATTTTTTTAATAAAATATGACTGAAATGATTGTTAAAATAACATTATAGAATATATTCATGAATGCATTCATGAATACATTTTGAAAGTATTTGCACTGGTATTCAAATACTTTCATTTTTACCTGAATTCCCATTCTTATGCAAGAAATTTTATAATGGAGTACATATTCATATTCATATTCATATACATTTGCCAAGTATTCGCACCATGTCTGCTATTTATTCAGTTTTAGCCAAACAATGATGTTGAGAATCCAGAATATAAACAAAGGACCCATGGGTCACGACAACCAGCTTAAGTTTGAAATTTTGGCAAATGTAAAATATGAAAAATATTCTATTGTAATGTTTTTCATTTATATAAGCATATGAGAAGCTAAGAGGAAAGGGCCCTCCTACTTGGTTATAGTAAAGTTCTCAATATATGATTGCAAACTAATACTCTGACAAGACTGTCATGAAGAAAAACAGTAAAAGTTTTGAGATACTGTGATGCATATGAAAAATTTACAGATGGACAGGCAAGTGGACAGAATGGACTAATACCTTTATTTCACTTTCAAGGGAATAATGCATTTAAGTTTATATATAAGCCTATTTTTTTAGCATGTGTTATAAATTTGTAATATAAAAACTGAAAATATAAGTTAAAATATTAGAATTCTAAGTTGCAGTCATTATATATCCAGATTGTAGCTCATATTGGGTCATATTATGCAAACACATATATTTTATTATTTTTAAATCAAATGTTTAAACTGAATGTAAAAGAAAATAAAGCCACAACAAGGCATCTACAAAATTATTCCTTGAATCCCTATAAAAAAGTTTTGCACATTGGAGTTTTCAGTACATGCTTAATTTTATTCACCGAAATAAAATAAAAGATTCAGAACATTTGATAGAATAAAAACATCTTTTCAAATAAAGTATACACACTGTTGGTTGAATGAGGGACAAACAATATCATTATGCTAATTACAATCTCAGCTATAATTAATTACTGGAATTTATAGTCAATATCACACCTGGTGAAGTTTTACTCTTCTGAAGTAAAGCATTACTTATCTGATGAACATCCACACTTTCATAGTAATACATCACTTTGTGGACACAATTAAATGTGCACTTTAATCATTGTAACCCTAGTGGTACAATACAAAATCTAAAATGTAGCATGTCCAAGAATAAAATAAAATACAGAAAATTATAACATTCATCTAGTTTATGCACCAGCTGGGGGTGGGGGGGGGGGGGGTGTGAGTGCAGGGCAGAGGGGAAGCCTGCTAGTAGTGGCCAAGCTGGGCCAAGGCAAGCTGCCTGGGGTGGGTTACATAATGCAAGTGAAGGCTGTACTACTAGGTGGGCCAGATGTAAACAACACTTGACATGGTGTATGAAAACTTGAATAAAAGCTACTCTTTTCAAACAATTTCTTTGAAATTTCAGATTTTAAAATATTAAATCCTTATGTATATATGCTGTGAAAATTAAATCAACAGTGCTTACAGAGAAAAAACGTGCCACTGCCAAATTTGGACAAAATTTAAGGTATTAATTTTTTATTTATGCTAATAACTTGAAAAATTTGCAAAATTCAGATCTAATTTTGGGTAAACAATTGAATCTTGATTAAATAAAGTTATATTCCTGAAAAAAAGTCTCCAGCTTCAGCAATTCTCATGTTAAGTGAGCAAATATATTTCCTGATTTTTAAAAAATTGCATTATATTTGGGCCTATAACTTCAAAACAATACCCAATACTGACCTAATTTTTGGTATGTGCACAGAAAATGTATGGAAGAATATGATTACTAAATATGATCAAAAACAGATCAGTGGTTTTGATATTAGGCAGCCTTGAAGTGTAACAATGGCTTTTTTATCGAAAACGAAGGTTTTTCCTTAATATCTCGAAGGAACGAAGTTTTACTGACCCAATTTTCGGTATGATTGGAGATTTTGGGGACATCTAATGGTATGCAGAATTTAGGATTCGTAGGTCCAACGGTTTTAAAACGTGCCCTGTTAACGGCCGGAAGGACGGACGACGGACAAAGGACCACGACTATAGCTCAGATGACTAATAGTCAGCTGAGCTAAAAATTACATGATAAACTACCTTCCTATGAATAATAAAATATTAAAGTTAGATGGCCTAAAAAGTACAATACAACAAAATTCATAGTACAATTTTTACCTTCAAATGGAGTTAAAAGAAATAATGTAAAATTAATATGAGTTATTAAATATAATTTTTATGAACAAAGCAATATTCTTTACCTTGTAACAGGTGGGACATGTTACATTTATTGCCCCAAACAAATACTCAGTGGCAGGGAGTAAGGAAAGTTACAGCACCTTTGCATAAACATATAGGATACAAAATTTAACCCATAAGTGCTTACAGGTAAAAAAATATATTCATAATTAATGAATATTTCAAAACAAACAGAGAGACAGAAAAACAAAGCAAATCACTTTAATTCCATTTCTACTGAGGCAGGAAGATACTGAACGAATGTTTGCATTAGATCCTCATTTTTTAATATACAATTTTTTGTTAAGGGAAATTTTGGACAAAATTTATAAATTTTACTATACATTTACAGTATATACCAATTATATTTGAAAATTTAAGTTGATTAACAATTCTAAATTGCATCAACTTTTATAGTTATTCTTGATTCATGAAAAGTTGTATACATGGGATCGGAAACAGCAATGCCATTAAAGAATGAAATATATCTGGTTGGGCTGGGGGAGGGGGGAGGTCAGGCTTGCCACGTGATCCTATATTTGTGACAGAAGTGTTGTGACTAATAAGTTCACCCAGGCAAGGCTGTAGGGAAAAAAAAGTCTCTAGGTTAAACATTTTTGGTCTTAAGTGACCAAATATCCTCCCTGATTTTTTTAAGTCCATTATGTTTGGGCCCATAACTTTTTTGAAATATATAATACAGAATAAATTTCTGGCATGTACATAGGAATTATATAGAGAAATATATATGGTAAATATGAAAAAAACCAGATGAGTCTCCAATACTTACATATATACTCATATATACATATACATAACTGTCACTGATAGAGCCTTAGAAAAACTTCAATTACTACAATAATTTGTAAGCTTTTACTTTCAAATTACAGAATTTAACAGATTAAATCTATATATATATATTGACTGTGAAAAGTAAATGAAATGTTCTTACAAGAAAAAAACGTGCCATGGTCAAACTTGGGCAAAATTTAAGGTACCAATTTTATATTTTTGCCAATATTTAAAAAAATTTAACAGATTTTGATCTAATTTTTGGTATACAATTAAATTTTGATTAATTAAACTTGTTGTACTGAAAAAAAATCCCTACCTTTAACGCTTTTGGTCTTAAGTGCCCAAATATCTTTCCTGATTTTTTTACAAAGTCCATTATGTTTGGGCCCATAACCTTTTTAAAATTAAATAATACTGACTTATTTTCTGACATGTGCATAGACACTATATAGAGGAATATTTATGGTAAATATGAAGAAAAACAGATGAGTGGTTTCGATATAAGGCAGTCCTAAAGTGTGAAAATAGATTTCTAATAAAAAATTGAGGTTTTTCCTTATTATCTCAAAGGAACGAAGTCCTATTGGCCCAATTTTCGGCATTGTAGGAGATTTTGGGGACATCTAACTGTATGCCGAATTTCAGATTAGTAGGTCCAATGGTGTCGAATCGTGCCAGTCTTACGGACGGACATCCAGACGGACGGACGGCACGACGGACGGACGACGGACAATGGACCACGACTATAGCTCAGATGACTTATAGTCAGCTGAGCTAAAAAAGCCTGAACATATATTGATACTTTCAGGGTCATGGTCACCATTTTTTAACTTGTCCTACCACGGGCGGATCCAGGATTTAGGAAACCTTGGAGGACTTATGACAACATCTGAAAAAAAGTTGCCCAGGTCCGTAAAAGTGGGGGGCGGGGGGGGGGGGGGGGGGGAGGTCAAGGCCGAAAAAAATGGTCTAAAATCGTTAAAAATGGGTTGTCCCGGCTGAAGGGGGGGGGGGCCTGGACCTTCCCCCTGGATCCACTTCTGCCTATAATTTGGATAACTTGGATTACATAATTATAGGATTCATATATTTTAGCTGTTTGAACCTTGAAGACCGAGGTCAATATCGCCAGTTTTCAAACATGTCCGAGATATTGGTGAAGCAACTTTTATGAGTTAAATCTTAAGAAAAAATACGCAGTACTTCATGCAGCGTTTTATAAAGTTACGAGGTTAACCATTATCCTTGAACATTAAGGTAAAAGTTTTTCGATGTCCTGCGACAATTTACTATCTAACATTTTTCATATTGATTTCAGAATAATACATCCATGCACTTGAAAAAATTTTGTTTGTTTTCACCAAATATAGAAATAATCAAGTTCAAGGCCACTCTCATAGTAGCGCAATTTCGACCTTCTGACATAAAAAGTCTACTACCAGCGTAATGGCTGCCCATGCAATATAATTGCCTACTGATTCGTGCTCTCACGGCTACACTCTAGAGTAACGGTCAAGTTTAGAAAGGCTTCATCCTATAACCCGAATATATGTACATAGATGTGCATGTACGTAATATGAAAGGAATCTGTTCATCAGTTTAAGAATTATAATGCTCATAGCCTCACACTTTTATGAAGTGGCAATTATGGGGATATTAAAAGTCGTAGAAACAAGGAAAGTCGTACATAATTAAGTTAAGGCACCATCAGTCTATCGGACAAGACAAAGCTATATCCAAAATCATTTGTTCAACAAGATATTTAGACCAATCCATGAAACCTTTCTTGAGATACTTACGATTTTACGTGATTTTAACCAAAATGAACTATTCAAGGTCAAGGTCAATCTCCAAGTAAATGTCATAATCATGACCCCATTTTAAATAGGCTTCATCCTGTCTCCTATTAGCACGTCAAGTTTGATAAAGATCCGTGATACATTCTTTTTAAAGTTATCTCGCTAACAAGGATGCTCTGCATGCGGCGATGGCCGGACCATGCTGAAACCATAGCATCCCGGACTTTTAGTCTAGGAATACAACAATAATAGGTGCCACCTGTCTTATATAGAGATAAATATTCCAAGCTGATTAAGCATGCATAGCCAATTTCAAGGCATTCTATGCATTAGCTAATAAAAGAAATTAAAAGCTTCAGTATGGCATTTTGTTCAAAATGGATAGTTATTGTGAAAATTTTTATGACCTGCAAGGCCTACTTTTGTTCAAACTTTCCACAATGACGGGGAAATCGGAATGACAGCCGTGTATCGACTGTCATATTAAAGTCAGCTGTCAGTCTCAAAATTACTTTTATATAAAACTTCTATATAAACAAGGGACCTATGGTTCACGACGCTCAGCTGTTATATATGATAAAAAAATATTATTTAGAAATGAGGCACATGCTGGTTTTGTGTGGTAATAAATATAAGCTGTATTATGAGTTGTTGTTGTTTAGCTTATGTATGATTTTGATAGTACCTTTGGAGACAGGGAAGAGGATTGATTTCATTTATTTTATTAACAAATGGAGTACTACTGTCACACAGATTTTGACTTGGCCATATAACTTATAAGCAGAACATATAATATAAGAGTTTAACTATTTATTAAAAAAATTACAAATATTGTCCCAAATATAATTTTTATTAAAAATAATAAGAGAATCATATGATGTTTTAAAATGAAATATAATTGATATGATTATTAAAATAATATTAAAGAATATATTCATGAATGCATTCATGAATACATTTTGAAAGTATTTGCACGAGTATTCATATACTTTCATTTTTACCTGAATTCCCATTCTTTATGCAAGCAATTTTATAATGGAGTACATAATCATATTCGTATTTAAATACAATTACAAAGTATTCGCACCATGTCTGGTTTTTATTCAGTTTTCACCAAACAATGATGTTGAGAATCCAGAATATACAAAATTCACACATTTAAATAATGATCATAAGTACCTGGTTTTATGGCTTTTATTTATATTAAAAAATAACTGTAAAAAATTCATTTTGGACTAATTTCACATCAATGTACACACTAGACACAGTAGGAATCTAGATTAATATTATCAACTGCATCTTTGATTAATATTATCAACTGCATCTTTGTCTATCATTAATTTCCTTCATATAATCCTTAATGATTAGTAATGAATAATATGATTTACTTCTTTATCATTAAAAATGAACTGAAAAATGCCATAGGTGACTGCATGGTGTTATTTGGAATATGTGACATTCTACCCATCGATACCAGATTCTTATATCATCAGTAACTGCAAGTTAATTTCCTGTTATTATAAACTAACAAATTCCTTTTCTATTTTTCTTTAATTTGTTATTAAAAACCAATAAAAATTTATTAATTTATTGTTTATTGTTATGTTGTTGGTTAAAACTACTAGATGAGTTGGGTTGAACACCTGGATCAACTGTGGCTGGCCATCAGCTGCCTGGATTCTCCCCTCAAGCGTGCATAATTTGATGAAAGGTCAACAAGGTCAACATACAGGTGACTCAAGAGGGGCTGGAGAGAGCCAAAGTCTGACAGGGTCTCATAAAAAACATTAATAAAAGCTACAATATTGGGCAAATTTCTTTCAGCTTTCTAAACTAAAAAGCTGAAATCCTTATGTGTGCATGATATGAAAATTATATCAACAGTGCTCACGGGAAACAAACGTGCCATGGTCACAGTTGGGCAAAATTTAAGGTACTAATTTTATATTTATACTAATAACTTATAAAATTTGAAAAATTCAGAACTAATTTTGGGTATTCAATTGAATCTTGATTAAATAATGTTACATCCCTGACAAAAAAGATCTCTAGCTTCAGCAATGCCCTTGTTAAGGGAGTAAATATATTTCTTGATTTTTTACAAAGTGCATTATGTTTGGGCCCATAACTTAAACAAAATATACAATACTGACATCATTTCTGGCATGTGCATAGTGAATGTATAGAAAAATATGTATATTATATATGATCAAAGTCAGATCAGTGGTTTTGATATTAGGCAGTCTTAAAGTGTAACATTGGGTTTTTAATGGAAAAATAAAGTTTTTCATTGATATCTCGAAGGAATTAAGTCCTAGTGACCAAATTCTTGGCATGGTAGGGGATTTTGGAGAAATCTAACTGTATGCCAAATTTAAGGAACTTAGAGCTGAAGCTCGGGAGCTGAGCTCTAGCAAACTGCATAACACTAGCAATATGTGACATGGTGCTTGAAAACTTGAATAACATCTACAGTTTTTGATCAACTGGTTTCAAATTTTTGGTGTTAACAGTTGAAATGCTAACAAAAACATGCTGTGAAAATTAAATCCACAGCAGTTACAGCAAAAAAACGTGCCATGGTCAAAGTTGGGCAAAATTTAAGGTACCAATTTTTTATTTTTGCTAATATTTTTTAAAATTTAAAAGATTTTGATCTAATTTTGGGTATACAATTTAATTTTGATTAATAAAAGTAATATTACTGGAAAAAAAGTGCTTAGCTTTAACAAGTTTTGTGTTAAGTGATAAAATTTCTTTCCTGATTATTTAAAAAATCTATTATGTTTGGGCCCATAACTTTTTTAAATTAAATAATACAGACCTAATTTCTGGCATGTACATAGGAATTATATAGAGGATTATTTATAGGAAATATGAGGAAAAACAGATGAGTGGTTTGGATATTAGGCAGTCCTAAAGTGTGAAAATAGGTTTTTAATAAAAAATTGAGGTTTTTCCTTAATTTTTTCAAAGGAATGAAGTCGCAAAGACCCAGTTTTTGGCTTGGTAGGAGATCTTGGGGACATCTAACATTATGCTGAATTTTGGATTCCTAGGTCTTACGGTTTCAAAACGTGCCACATCTACGGACGGACGGACGGACAGACGGACGGACGACGGACAATGGACCACGACTATAGCTCAGATGACTTATAGTCAGCTGAGCTAAAAATCAAAATATATATGGCAAAAAAAAAAAAAAGTCTCAGACATCCGATAAACTGTCCAATTTAGATGAACAGCACACTCTGCATAAGTTATTGAAATATGTTTTATGAGCTATTCTAATTTTTTTCATGGACTGATTAAAGTGAAATCACATATTACATACCTGTAAATAAGAAACATGATCATTATTTAATTTTATTGTTAATTTTGTGTAGCAGTCTTGAACGCTCAGAACAATCGGACTTTCAAATATTCAAAATCTGGTTTTCACTTCGTTTTCGCAGAAGATATATCGTGGTAACATGATTTCAGCTTTACAAGGAAATTTCACCTGTCTGGATATTTAAAAAAGAAATTTCTAGGTCTAATGGTTACGATTTGTTCCCATTCAACCGAGGGCCCGAGGGCCGGCCGGCGCTACAGATGACCGACGACCGTTGAAAGACCAATCGCAACCTCTCAGTATTCCGAAAAAAAAAAAACACCCTTGGGAGTTCTTGAAAAAAGCCTTTCCATTTCTCTTACTCGTTTACTTGGGTATATCAGAGGAAAACCTCTTCCACATTCAAACATACACAAATGAAGAATAAAACTAATGATTTCGGCGATGTTTATTATGCACAATCCTGCACCGTTTACATGACGCCACATCTGGATAACGGTAAGTCACATTTATGATAAAGAAGGGGGTGTAGTGTACACCTGAAAACCAATAAACGATTTCTATTCACAGTAAACCAACGTGCTCACAGTGTTCCAGACACCAGGCACATGCAGGAAAATACCACTCGTGCATATCCATGAGGCAAATATGACTCATGCATATTCATGAGCCTACTATCACGAATAGTACTGGACCACAGATCTTGTTTAACAAGTTGAGTCTTTAGACATTTTTTTTTTCATCATGGCCTGAAGATCATTTGACTGGCTTAAAAACCAGTTTTCCTGATATATCTAGTCAAATTGCTAGTTCATAACATAGCCTCGTTGGAGCGATTGTTTATATTAAAATATACGTCATTTTCTCTGACAAATTTAACTGACTGATTTTACAAAACCATCAATTTCACAAGCCTATTTGAGAACATTTGCAAATCTGTAGCAGTTCCAGGAGGCGTTTCAGGCTTGAGGGCCGTTAAAACAAAAGGGCAATTTATGCCAATACTATGTCAACGTTTTGCGTCAGAGCTTGATAATTTTTATTCACCTTGCACATTAATAAAACGAAGAAAACCATTGGAATAAAAAGACATCACTATTTCAAATTCAATTAATGTAAATTGTACACTTAATGGTAAAACATAAATAAACAATCAACATAAACCTTGACACGACATAATAAAATGACTACAAATTATTGCCACGCCTGCAGTTATTACTTGTTGAAATAAAATTCAAGGCGGCTTAACAATAATGCCTAACCCCATGTGCGTGCATACATACATGCGCATCTGCGTGAAAACTACTTCAAAACCTGTGTGCGTAAATGCGTGAACAGCCAAAATATTCAGGTGGTAAATGCACCAAGGACGTGGCTCTAATGGACTTTCCCGCCTTAAAGACGCTGGACGAGCCTCATTTTGCCGGGGAGAGCTTAGTTCACGCAGTCCCCTATGCGTGAAACCGCATTTATGGCTATTTTCACGCATGTACGCACAAACGCTAACCGACAGGTGGGGTTTACTTGGTTACAAAATCATATGAGCGATTTTTCATGCATATTTGAATGTATACGCGCATGGGTTTTAGGCTTAAGACATTAAAAATAAGAGGCTTTCAGCCTCAAGGTACAACAGCAGCACACGGTACTCCACGGCTATAAAAAAAACTATTGCACCATTAATAAATAGTAAATACGCACACGTGTATAGAAAACAGAACACGAGTCATGAACTAAACAAGTGTTAAAGAGGAAGCTTACATTCAAAATGAGATAGCACTGGGATAATCTTAACAATGCTTAAACTTTGGATATCTATAATAATACCCAAGTAAAGTATGCTCGCGGGTTCTTGATCACTCATTCCTAATAAAGTACTGGTTTATTGTTAATTATTTGTTCGTAAATCAATTATGAAATATTTAAGCCAAACCATGTTTTAAATATCCCTAAAGGTTCATTATAAAATGACCTGTGAATTTCAAACGTACAGCAAAAATACCACACGTGAATATAGTAAAAAAATCAAATTAAACACTGTATAGTATGTTTTGACCATTTGACTATTTCTTATTGGTAGTAATTGATATTTTCTTTATGATCACTATACATTCAACAAAACAGACTTAATCATGAGACGAGTATTTAACATGTCATTTTGAAATCTCCCGTTTGCATATCATCCATAAAACCGTATTCTTAAACAACTGTCATTAACGGAATAAACAAAGAACTATACAATAATGAGTAAACAGTAGGCCGGTTGGCTAATTTTTATGCTGATAATTAATTATTCTTAAATGGTGCAAAATTATCTTCAGAAGATAAATTACACTGTGAGACCAATAACATATATTAAATCTATGATTAAGCTTGCACTGATAAACTGTACAGAAGTGTATTATATATGTTCTATACGGGTAAAGTAGACGAAACGTTAAACATGCCACCCAGAGCCGTCTGACTCTACACGTTCATAGGTAATAAATTAGACAAGGATCAGGAAATATACTCAAATCTGACATTACTTACTCTATATAAATTACAACCATTTCTCTTCATATGTTGATACAAATAACCACGTATTGAGTCACAACCAGCCCGAGGTGGATGTTATAGATACAGAAGCTGTATTAGTTCACAGCATATCATATTGACCTTGATCATGGGCATCTGATGATCATCTGAAATTATATCAAACTAGAGGACATCCCGGTCCATCGTAGAAAATTACTGAACAATGTGAGGCTACTGAAGACAAAAGTTTAATTTGTCTAAATTTTGTCTTAATTTGTCTATCTTTGTAACGCCCACGGCAGCCCTTATCTCCACTTACTACAGTGTCTTACATCTTGATTCTAGAGCAGCCATCTCATGCACAAGGAATAGGCTTGTTCTAGGCGGAGCTGCGGGGGAGACTGGCCAACCTGGAAACTTCCCAGTGCATGGGCTGATAGGAAAAAACAATATCCTGATATCTGTGGGCCGATTGTATGAACTAAATATTGTCACATCTGGACCGATGGTATCATATTTGGGCAGCTTCTACTCAAATTTCCAGGGCCTGTTTCATACCACAGTCTGCCCCAGTGGCGGACCAGGCATAATAGCCCACCATCATAAATTCAGATTGACAAAACTGCACAAAGATGAACCTAGCAATTACCTAGTACTGCTCATCATGGGATGAACTTCATGTTCACTTGACAATAAAGAAGTATGAATTTCATTTTAGAAACTTACAAGTAATCAATTTAAAATTAATACCCAAAATTGTTTTCCAAATTGGACCACATGGGCATCGTGGGACTGAATAAGAAACACGTCTGGTTCACTTGTTGAATTCATAAATAATGACAAGTAGCAGTTGTGCTGGTTTATTTCTGAACCATATATCTGGGTACTGCAGCAGAAGTAAGTGATCACCTTGAGGGGTTTGAAGATGAACGTGACTGACAAGTTATTCCAATTAAAAATGATATGAATACATATTGTAGTAACAAAACTGCCAAGAGAAGCCAGTATACCTGAAAGATGTCGGCCACTGGAAAATAAACTACACAAACTAAAATGTCCTTTACTGACATTATAAATAATCATGAAATTTATTCTGTATTATTAATTTAATTTGGTGTAAATTCTCACTTCTGTTTAATCTGTGGATAAATTTATCATTTATGAACAACTAAATATGCTTTTTTCTTATTTAAATCTGCTAATATCAAATACTTTAAGTTCTACAAAACAATGCTTAACAAAATTATGTAGTAGTAACCACCTACAGTCATATTAATTATATAAAATAATTTTTATCGTTCTTAAAATAATTTTTCAGATCAGAACTACTGAACTTCTTATGCTTATAAATATATTTTTTCAGTCAACCAAATCGCTTATTGGGCCTTAAAAAAACAGAGTATTTGAGTATTAAATAGTCAAAAATGAGATACAAATAATAAACGTGATCTAATACCAACCTCTTTGAAAGTGAACAGTGTCATCAGATCAGATACTTAATTGATAAAAGCTTGCCTCTCTGTCTTGGACAGTCATTTATCTTGCACACGGAGTGCATTTAACATTTATTGTGTTGAGACAACCGCAACTGTGGAGACCAATAAATTCTTTAGAACTCCTGTTTAAAACAGCAAGCCAAGGTTTTGCTCGAAAAATTGATTTTGAACATGAAGTGTTTTCTTCATTAAATTATTGAGTAGAGACCAATGAGTTTGAAGATTCCCTGTTGTGTCAGAATGAGCTTCAGTGATTCTAGGAAACCATTATGCACTGAGAAGAATGGTCTGTCAATCATGCTCAAGTAATGGATATGAATTCTGAGAATACTTAACCGTACTAACTTCAAAATGACAGTACTTAAGTCACTATGAGGATAATCACGTCATCACATCATCAGGTTTAACATAATGTGCATTAAGTATCTGTATCATGACTGATATTTCTTATATTAGGTTTTCTGGAGAACACAGGAGAGGTTCTTTACATGTTTGTTAAACCAAATTAATACTCAATACGAGGGTAGAGAGAGCTGCTGTCAAAAGATGGTATTAATGTTTATGTTATAACACACATAATATTATAACAATGGGTGTTAAAACTGCACTAGCCAGACACATATTGCAGACAAATATTGCATTAAATGATCACTATCAATTCATATATGTGTGATTAATATCAACTGTATTATGATCAAAACCTACCAGGGGATGGGGTTTATATAATTATATCTGACTCAAAAACTGTATCTAACTATGAAAATATCTGGCTTAAATAAAACTACTGTGCAGCTCTGGTCATGATGAAAAGAAGAAATTGAGGGCTCTGTTAATATCATAGTCTGCTGCAAGGGCTACTGGGATAAGCTCCACCTCCGGGACATCATGGCCGACGATGTCACGTAATGCGGCCAGACACGACTCCAGCCGCGCCGAATCTCCTGTGAATGGAGGCAGTTCTTCTGAGGAGCTGGATGATGATGGATCATTCTGTGGAAATAAAGGAGAATAAATCAATATGTTTGATGAAATTGATATCTACATTTACATTATGACAGATAAACAGCAGTGCTGGTTTTATATAAATATTAAGTCAATCAATTTACATACCATGGAACATATACATGCATAAATTTATAGCTAAAGCCATTTGGTTGCTTGCCTAAAAATGTATTCTAACTGCAAGTACAGTGGAACCTGTCTGAAAGACCACCTATCTAATATGACCACCTGTCTATAAAAATTGCCCCTGAGTGAACTGAAAACATTCACAATGGTTATAACTAACCTAATAAGACCACCTGTGAAATAAGACCACTTTATGGCAGTCCCATGGGTGGTTACACTGAATTTTCCAAATGTGAATAAACAAAGGAAGACTAGGTGGAGCCATCTCATCTATCCCCTTCATCCTCTTTTGTCTTTCCATTGTCTCCTTTCTGTAGGCTAGTTAAAAATTTACCAAAAATTCTATCCTCTTTTACCCAGATATGGGAGCAGTTAGAAACTCTGTCTGATCTGCTCATATCACTAATGCCCTGTGTCCAGGGTCTGTCAGTGGCTCTGTCTATAATATGAGGATGGACATTACCATACACTGTTACTGAGATATAATATGTTGTCTTTCAGCCTTCTGATCTTATATTCTATCTAAACTTAGGATTATAATATATAATATTAGGATTAGCGCAGGAGTCTTCACCTGTAATGACATTAGAGTTAATCTCAGGTTCTATTGAGATTTCACCAGATTCTAGGTTCCAGTGGGTTGAAACCAAGGCTGGTCTGCTCTGTAGTCCAAAGCTTTAACCACAGACAATGTCCTACCCCCTGGCCTCAGACACACTGTCTTACTTTAACCACAGACAATGTCCTACCCCCTGGCCTCACACACACTGTCTTACTTTAACCACAGACAATGTCCTACCCCCTGGCCTCAGACATACTGTCTTACTTTAACCACAGACAATGTCCTACCCCCCCCCCCCCCCCAATGTCCTAGATGTGTTTAAAATATGTGGGGGCCCACCAAAATAATCAAAACAAATTTAATAAGGTCATCTGGCAGTAGGCCCTAAGTCAGATAAGCCAGAGCTTTACAAATGGCGTTTTGCAACAAGTGACCTTACTACCTCCACATGTATGCAACCTACCACCTTAGGTTACATCTTTTTCCTGTTTGTCAACATTGCTGTGTTTACAAACATGTTGTTGATAAACAAATGCACACATCCATCATGAAGGCCTTGTAACAACTTTTCACAATGAAATTCTCCTTAGATCATTAATATAAACACAGAGGAAGCCAGAAATCACAAAAATTCTTTTTCAAAAGTTTGAAGATTGGGCACCTTTAACCACAGACTATGTCCTACCCCCTGGCCTAAGACACACTGTCTTACTTTAACCACAGACCATGTCCTACCCCCTGGCCTCAGACGATATGTCTTACTTTAACCACAGACCATGTCCTACCCCCTGGCCTCAGACATAATGTCTTACTTTAACCACAAACCATGTCCTACCCCCTGGCCTCAGACACACTGTCTAACTTTAACCACAGACCATGTCCTACCCCCTGGCCTCAGACACAATGTCTTACTTTAACCACAGACCATGTCCTACCCTCTGGCCTCAGACACAATATCTTACTTTAACCACAGACAATGTCCTACCCACTGGCCTCAGACACACTGTCTTACTTTAACCACAGACTATGTCCTACCCCCTGGCCTCAGACACAATGTCTTATTTTAACCATAGACCATGTCCTACCCCCTGGCCTCAGACACAATGTCTTACTTTAACCACAAACCATGTCCTACCCCCTGGCCTCAGACACATTGTCTTACTTTAACCACAGACCATGTTCCACCCCCCTAGCCTCAGACACAATGTCTTACTTTAACCGCAGACAATGTCCTACCCCCTGGCCTCAGACACAATGTCTTACTTTAACCACAGACCATGTCCTACCCTCTGGCCTCAGACACAATGTCTTACTTTTACCACTGTCACCTACCCTGTCCACCAGTTCTAGTGCACTGACTAACTCATCCACTTCACTTGTGCTGGACAGAGAGCTTGGTGTTTCTGTGTGAGACAGTCCACTCAAATTTCGAGATCGTGGCTCCAGACTGCAAGATTGTACACATTACACTTAATAAATTTCCACTTTTCACTGGACATTTTTACACCATACTCTCGACATGTTAAATATAAGGGCAAATTCCACTCAAGTTTATTCATCAGTGGGCATTATTTACTCTATGATAGTTTTTTATGCTCTTTACATATACTTTTACACACAGTTTCTTCAATCACCATAATTGAAAATCAACTGGTATGTAATCTATAATTCTCCTAGTTTTCTTATTTACCCTGATGGCATTAATGTATACAACATTTTCACTTATCACAAGTGATATACTTTGTTAATAAGTAGCGTTACATTATCATTATAGTATAAATATAATTCTGACCAGTGCATATGATAGTTCGGCATTTTGTTCACATTTTCTTTAATTTTGAGGAGAAGTATAATGGGACAATCACTAACCTGTAGCAGGCGTCCTCTACCTCTGCTTGTAAATGGTGAGGCAACTCCTGGAAAATATCACTGGTGGCGACTACAGGATGGTCCTTCACATACCCCATGGCTGCTCCCTGGTACAAACATAACACTTATTAATCATCATTAACGTTTCTCTTTCCAATGCTGTTCAGCACCATCTGGTATTCAAACTCATTACAATTTATTGGTTTTAACAGAACTTGTGAACATTAAACTACAGCTAGGATCTTTGTGCTGTTTGTAGATGATTTATTTTATTCGTAACTCATCTATATTTTTTTAGGATGATACATACATGTTTAATAATTCTGCTGTTTTTGTTTAAGGGAATAAACACTAGCGTCACTGACAAGCAACTCAGGTAGTTCATTTTGAAGTAAATAATATCTGGTGCATCTAGACAGTTGTTTTATCATAGAAATTGCAGCTGATACAGAATGAAGTATTTTCATATGAAAGAAGCTTTATATTATAAAAGACTCTCTCAATTATCCTTTTTAAGTAAATTAGAAAGAATATTCAAATCTGCAAGTTGAAGATTACATGGCTGTTATTTTGTCAACCAAACAGTTAAATATACACATTCAAAATAAATATGAGACTATTTCCATAAATCATCACTGCAGCTATATTTTACTGGCTGTGTTTTATTGTAATTTGTACCATATAAGACATTAGTTACTGGTTTTGATTGTTAAACTTTGAAAGCAGAGGAGACTCACCCTCAGACTTCTTGCATGATACTGGTCTGCTAAACTCAACAGGAACAGAGCAGAGTCGTCATCTAGATGATGCTTCAAGGCATGACCACACAACCGCTTCAAACTGTCCATCTGTAAATCATGCAAAAATAATCAAGTATTCACCATTATAATCCTCACTGTTGTATTAGGTGTACATAAATACATTCTTTAAAGGTTTGGTTTCAGCTCCTTTTTAAAATAACTCTAAAACACTCCATGATGATTCATAAAATATATTTCCTCAGCTGGCAGGGTCATCTAGTTTGGCACCTTATAAACATGAGTATGAATATCTACTGGTCCCCACTATTTTATTTCTATCTATATTTTCTATCATAATGTATCCACCAGTAAAAGCTAGACATTTCTTGGCACCGCAGGTGCCAGAGTATCCCCAGACATAGTAGGCCCCCCCCCCTTTATGAATAGACCCCCATTTTTAACAGCATATACTGACACTTGGCATATTTATTGTTTCTTCCATCTAACAATCCACAATCTTGTTGAAGATGTTGGTCCTGTGACCTTGATCTTTTTAAAGATGTGTCCTGTGACCTTGACCTTTGACCTCATGACCCCAAAATCAATTAAGGGCTTGCTTTTCCAATGGGTCAAATTCAAGTCAAGTTTGAAATCCATACATCAATAAAAGAAGGAATTATCATCCAGAAACCAATTTTTGGACAGATGGCTCCTGTTACTTTCACTTTTGACCTTGTGACCTCAAAATTGATAGGGTTCTTCCACTCTTGGCAGGTGAACTATATGTGCAAGATGAAAGATCTGAGATGAATTGTTTGGCTGAAAATGCATCCACAATCTTTTTAAAGAGGTTTCCTGTGACCGTGACCTTTGACCTCATGACCCCAAAATCAATTCGGGTCTTGCTTTTCCAATGGGTCAAATACAAGTCAAGTTTGAAATCCATACATCAATAAAAGAAGGAATTATCATCCAGAAACTAATTTTTGGACAGATGGCTCCTGTGACCTTCACCTTTCACCTTGTGACCTCAAAATTGATAGGGGTCTTCCTCTATTGGCAGATGACTTACATGTGCAAGATGAAAGGTCTGAGATGAAATGTTTGGCTGAAAATGCATCCACAATCTTTTTAAAGATGTGTCCTGTGACCTTGACCTTTGACCTCATGACCCCTAAAATAAATTGGAGTCTTGCTTTTTCAATGGGACATATATAAGTCAAGTTTGAAATCAATACATCAATAAAAGCAAGAATTATCATCCAGAAACTAATTTTTGGACAGATAGCTCCTGTGGCCTTGACCTTTGACCTTGTGACCCCAAAATTTATATGGATCATCCACTATTGGCAAGTGAGCTATATATTCAAGATGGAAGACCTAGGATGAAAGTTTGGCTTAAAATGCATCCACAGTATCTTTTAAAATGTCCAGTGACCTTGACCTTTGAACTCATGACCCTAGAACCTATAGGGTTCTTACTTTAGTGGTGGGCCATACATAAGTCATGTTTGAAATCCATATGGCTATCAACACTGGAGATATCATAAGAGGTGTGTGATTTTCACCATATATGGCAATATTCAAGGTCAAGGCCACTATCATAGGAGCTAATTTTTGGACAGATAGCTCCTGTGGCCTTGACCTTTGACCTTGTAACCCCAAAATTTATATGGATCATCCACTATTGGCAAGTGAGCTATATATTCAAGATGGAAGACCTAGGATGAAAGTTTGGCTTAAAATGCATCCACAGTATCTTTTAAAATGTCCAGTGACCTTGACCTTTGAACTCATGACCCTAGAACCTATAGGGTTCTAACTTTAGTGGTGGGCCATACATAAGTCATGTTTGAAATCCATATGGCTATCAACACTGGAGATATCATAAGAGGTGTGTGATTTTCACCATATATGGCAATATTCAAGGTCAAGGCCACTATCATAGGAAAGGTCATGACCCCAATTTAAATAATAATCATCCCATAACCCATACCTATGTATATGCATAATATAAAAGAAATCTGTCCATTAGTTTTTGACTTATAATGCTCACAGTACTGTAAGGTGGCAATTTTGGGGGTATTAAACGGCACGAAAACAAGTAAAGAATAATAGGTGGCGCCACCAGTTTCTGGAAAATGACAACCCTATCCATGATCTTCCATCAACTTGATTTTGGGATAAATCCATGCAAGATTTCTTGAGATATTAAAGAATTTGTGTGATTTTCCCCAAAATTGGACCTATTCAAGGTCAAGGACACTCTCCTAGTTAAGGTCATGACCTCATTTTAAATAGGCGTCGTCCTCTCACCCATATCTATACATATACCAAGTTTGGTAAAGTTCCGTGAAATATGTTTTGGGTTATCGCGCCAACAAGATTTATATGCGGCGGTGGCGGGACCGGTATGAAAACATAGTATCCCCCGACTTTATCTGGGGATACAATAATGCCATGATATGAGTAGATGACTGTGTAAAAATAATTTCTAGATCCTTTCCTGATAATTGATAAATTTCTTATTAAGAGCTATGTGAGGTCAATACACATGCAAAATTTCAGGGGAATATGTCAAACCAGTCCTCAGATATGAGCCTGAATGTCTGAAGCCTAAACATATATGTAGATGGCGCCACCTGCCACAAAATTGAGATGCTATCCAAGATGTATAAACATGTAAAATTTTGGGCAGATAAGTCAAACCACAAGCATTTTCCCTTTTCAGGCTCTAATGGGATTTACACCCGGTAACTTCCCCTCCAGAGTCCAATTCCTTAACCATTTATGATATGTGCTACCCCTTGCAAACACCGTTTCCTTTAAAGTCACAAGGAAACATAAAGAACCCCGAGAAGACAGCTATTACTTTACCTCGTATCTGTCACTGAGAGCCAGCAGGTCAGCCAGCTGTTCAGTGGACAAGTCATTGGTGTCCAGCTGTCCCGAGTACAAATACTCCAAAAACAACATGAACAGCTGGGGACTCGTGTCGTGAACTGTGATTTTTCTGAAAAATAAATAATACAAATATTTTGATTAATTATGTACAGACACATACAATAAAGTTATTGATTAGAAGTTACTAATATATATTGTTGCAGCCTTAAATGTTCCATATAATTGACCCATGTGGTGAGATTTGCTCTTTTTCTATTGATATCTACTATGTAAAATGCTTGAATGTTCATAAGATGGATACATCTTATATCCTTTACTCACATTAGAACAACTGTCTTTCTAAGGTTAAAAATCATGTGCATGATGACAAAATAAGATTTTCATCTTTTGTATTTTGTATAAATGTAAAGATAAACTATGTGGACTTATTGTCTGTGTATAATACAATACAAAATGTTACAGATGGATTTCAAAGAATACTGAGGATTCTGGTTAACTGAAACTGGCCGTGCACTGACCAGAGTTTTCAAATGTTTGATAATCCATACTGGAACATTGGGTGACTACCATAAACATTTTTTTTGTGTTTGTCATCAAGTAAATTTTTCATCTGGATTTTTTGCACAGGTATAAAGAATAATGATAAGCTTTTCTCCTTAATGGTAATGATATGTCCCTTGGTACTCACTTGTCTATAGACTCCCTCATGCCACTTAATAATGCCCTCCTGAACCAATCACACCTTGCTGCAATAATGACACAATGTGCAGAAAATTGGTGCTTCTCTACTGGCCCATCTGGCTCTGTCCTGACTTCTGGCTGGCCTTGGGTGTGGTCTATCACAGTGTCTCCGCCCTCTGAAATATCAATCAATGTCAAGTTTGTCATCATGAGTCAGGCAAAGTGAGGTAACTTTTATCTGTTGTGTTCTAGCACTCTGTCTGAAACAGTTCCTGGCTATATTTGTAAATATACACATAAGGTGACCACTTAACTTGACTTCTTCAATATCTGAATCAAACTCCAGGTGTGTCACAGCTTTACTGGAAGTATCCAGTTTGGTTTCAGAAACTTTTACAATATATCTGAAGAACATACAGGTAAATGAACTCATATGTGACAAAGAAAAGTCCATTCTAGCTTTGGGGCATGGAAAAGGGTTAATAAACAGCCGATAGACAAAAGCTGGTTTAATACGAATCAAATATATACTGACAGAAACACCATAAACCTCAATAATCCTTCAAAGTGCTCAACTGTTAATATTCATAACTGCTATGACCAAAATCCCTTCAGGGTTTTGTACAAATGGTAGAACAAATATATAGTAAATATACATTCAAAATTTTACCAAAATGTATGACAAACATAGCAGGAGTTACATTTATTCAAATAAGTGTGTACTGATTTCACACTTAAATGGCACTGATTATAATTATTCATGGACCTACAATAATTTTAGCAACCAACAAAACTGAAATTAACCTCCTGAGTTTCATTACAAGGGAAATCCAAGGGAACACCTCATTTCCAAAATGACTTTGTTAATGCAAAATAATGTGACGATAAAAATAATCAATTACTGGAAAGGCAGCCTTACCATTTGCAATGATTAATTCAAACATCATGTCTGTGTGCTCCCCACTATGTAATAGCTCCAAGGCTGCATGACCGAGTTTGCTGTCCCTTGCATAGGGTGGGATGCACAAAGACTCCACTGAACTAAGCTGAAACAATTTGAAACAATATAAGGTAATAAAAGGCTTAATAACCCAATTAACACAATCAAAAAGATTCCTGCAATGACGGGGAAACAATGAAGTTCAGCATGAACATTAATTTCTTAAAATTAAATATCCAAATTAATAATGGCTTTTTGAACAACCAATAAGTCCTTAATAGAGAGGGAAATGCTATAAAATCAATTCTAAAATTTGGAAAACATAATGTAAAGCATGAATACAGAAAATTAATGAAGAATCACAAATTAAGCTGAGTGTGATCACAACCAAATCAGGTGAGCAAACCAAAACATACACCTGCCATCTCGCAGTTTTATTGGGCAGAAAAAGTTAAAAGAGTAAATATTTGAAATATTAAAAATATCAGAAAACAAAACTAAACTGTACAGAAATTTGTGGATGCACAACAAGACAGATAGAGGAGAACTCTATGTATGTCCATTAACAGCAGTCGTACAGGCAGCCGGGGGATATGATGCATATAAATCAGTCATGATTCTAACACAATGATATTTAATTTTCTTCAGCATGCAGCTTTCATTTATGCAGCCTACCTGTGCATATTTGGTTGTGGGACTAGATTTGATTGGCACACAGGTGGCTCCCTCTGCCTGTGACTGTTGGCCCTGCAGGTTTAGTGTCACTAGAGACGCGTTAAACTGGTCACGGTGAACCATCTCTCGTGCCTTGTTAATGGTCGCCCGTAACGTGGCTTTGTGAACCTGAACTTTGTTCAAACCCCATGCCTGTTAGGTCAGACAAAAAATAATAAATACATGATACATGATGCACATACAGTAAAAATACATACCTTAGTAATACCATTATACACCACAATATTTTAGCCAAACCATAAATCCATGTTAATTGTATGTTTATAATATTACTCAAACTGTGATAAAATGCTTACAATAATACCATACAAATGAATCTACCAAATAAGATTTACTTTTTTATGGGACTCCAAGATTTGAATCAACATTTTTTTTCAAAAGCCACATTTACCGCTAAAAAATGATAGTGACTTTTTTGCATGAAATACAATATATCCAAGACTTACTGTATATCCTCCATCAAGTAAGACATGTTAACTCTATCTTACCATTTTTGAAGTCCCAAATTTAAATAAATATTTGAATTCCTGCCATGTAATTCTAACTTACCACTTTTGAAGTCCCTAGTTTAAATAAATATTTCCATTCCCTCCATGTGAGTTTCTGGTCTAATGCCCCCATGATTTCTTCTATCCTAAACAGAAACAGAGGGACCTGAAAATAAAGCAACAGTAAAAGCATAGCATTTAAACAAATACAAGTTTCAAAAGTATTGACAGGAGTTTATATCTGCTAATAAAGAAACAATTAAAATCATAGCATTTCAACTGAAATAAGTTTTGAAAGTAGACAGGAATTTATATGATAAAATAGGTCAATCTTCATGAATTGATACATTATAGAGCAACATAGAGCATTTTTATTATGATCTGCACTGAAGGGACACTTCAGTAAATTTATTATAGAATTAAACAAGGTATTGATTTAAAACTTGAATAATTTGAGACATAAAACTTTTCTGTTTACCTTATTTAAATCTTGACCTCAAAATTTTGACAGACTATGTCTTAAGACAATGTAGTACTCCTATTAGTTCCTCTAACACAGTTTGATAACCACCACCATCTATTGACCCTATCAAAACCCTAAGGTTATTACAATACATGATTAAACAGAGAGAACAGCACTGTGTTATCCCCATCAAAGGACAAGCTCTATCAAATTTTCATCTGTTTAAAAGTTCCTGGGTTTTATGGAATACTGTGCAGGTTACCTCGTCTGCTATATGCTCTAACTGCTTCGAGACAAATCTGACTTTTTCTTCTTCTGGCATCACACTGAAGTTCTCCCTGAAAATAAGTGTATAAATTGTTACTACAACAGATGTTCTGATAAATGGAGATTATTATCTATTTATATTATACAGAAAAAGAAAACTGTGCAAAAAGTAAGTTTAATTTAATACTGCCAAATCAAATGTAAATTTTGATTCAATGGTGGAAACTTTGTGGAAAAGTTACAACTGCAAATATTTAGCTTCAACAGAATAATATTTTAATTTGTCATTAAGTATGTGGGTATATTACTGGTGCAGGAACACTAGAAGATGAAAGAGATGCTCAGGAGTATTGGCCTCTTGTTATTTTTTCCAAACTGCAGATCTAAACCTCATGCTCCATGCATGATCACAGTTTATATAAATACTCACTTCTTTTGAACTAAGTTGATAAAACTTGCTGTTGTTTTCTCATGAAACTTTTTCATTTTCATCAACTCTCTCATATGCAATGCCTGAAATGTAGATGAAATAAATTCAAATAACGATATATAATTTTCCTACGCATAGTAAAATCAGTAATTCGTATTTTGGATTACTTTGTGAACTATTTAAAATTGAGATTTGATTAAATTATGACACACAATGCTGTAAACATCAATATTAATCTACATGTATTATACCAAGCATCAGTGAGGCATGTCCTATAAAGAAGATAAGTTGCCTGATTTTTGTGTTTCTCACAGCCTTAACCCCATCAATAAATTATCTAACACCTGGAAAAATCTCAGTGTCATTATTGTATTTTATTTGTACACAAAGCATCTGGATACATCATTCTTTTACACATAACAGGTTTATTTTATTAAATCCTCAATTAATTAAAACCTCAGTATGCCAGGAACTAACAATGTAACAGTTTATTTTATTAAATCCTCAATTAATTAAAACCTCAGTATGTCATGAACTAACAATGTAACAAATGGAAATCTACAACATTTGGTGAGAACAAATTTATCTCAAAGTATAAAATTATTGATAGGACTTCCTTATCAACATGATTTGCAGATCATTATTTGCTTATTAATATTGTACCAGTATGTAATTGTATACCAGTGTTGTATTATATTTCAACATCAATACAATACTCACATTTTTTAACGTTTTTCCCAGGACATCCCCAACATGTCCTTTCTTGTGTTTTTCATGTTTCTCTGCACTCCTCTCTGAACTACTCAAGTTGATCACCTGCTCCAGGGCTCCTTTGATATCAACTATAAATGTTGACATGGTGTCAAATGCTGTCTCAATCTGCAAGTAACAGTTAGAAACAATGAATTAATCACAAATAAATAAGCTAAGAACACTTTGACATGTTAAATGAAAATATGTCATATAAAAGAGACACTTCTCCTATGAAGCACCATTAAAAGAAATTATTTTGTGTAGTTTTTTTATTTTTCATCACCTTTCATTAATACATAAGATTATAGGCTAACTGGTCAATCTCCTTTAATGTATATTTTCTTTATTTTTAATAGGTTAACACCATGGTCCATTCTTTTCTATTGAATGGGGATGGAATTAACAGTATAATATGAATTATATGTCATCAATAAGCCGTCTGCACCTCAAATCACATGTAAAGAGCTAGAAATAATCCTTAACTCATAATCTTTTGTTAAAACATTAAAATAGATCCTGGAGGTTCTCATTTTCATCATTTTGTATTTGAGGCCTGCGTAGGATTTGCTGAATTGTTGTCTGACCAAAATGAATGTCTTCTATGGCCTTAATGACTGGCAGGTATGACATAACAATCTCCATGCCCATGGGAAACTTGGATGGTCAATGTGCTGAATGGACTTCAGCATTGTTGAGCTCATACACATATTCTTTGGTAGGAAGATATCAAGTTATACCATTATATAAATATCAGAAAGCTATGCAGTTGCTGCCTTCAGCGCACCTGCCTCAAGGACTGCAACTAGGCTCCATTATTTTATTTGAATACCTTATCCTTTATTTAAATACCTTACCTCTGGCACTAGATAGTTGGCAATCTCATATCGCTGCCCAGCAGTCAAGGTGCGGAAGTGCTGCTTGCACACCTCCAGGAACTTCTTTAGCTGATTCATGAAGATGGGTAACCGAGACATGGCGTACTTGATGACATCATGCCTCTCTTCTCGAGACAGCTCTCCCTTCCGTCGTGAGAACAAATCACAAAGGATAACAAATTTGGCACCAGCTGAAATCCCAACAATGATCATGCTTAATATTATTATTTCCTGGACAAAAGTAATTAATATACAGTATGTATATATTTTTTGCGTAATTATTAAAGCCCATTATGTTTTCATTATAGAGTTGATCAAACTGCATGGTTCTGACAGGTGGCATATAATACATACCACAGGTTTTGATAGGACCTTTGAGAGCCATCAATCTGAGTAAACCATCAATCTGAGTGAACCTTACCTACAGCAGATTCTCTGACTGCTTGTTTGAATATGTAACAGAGGCGGGCAGGGTTGGACATGAGGCCATCTTCAGCTAGGGGTTGACCATCCAGCGCAGCTCCCTTCCCACTGAACAGATCAATGATCTTGTCCGCACAGGCATGCATGTCATTCACTAGGCTTTCAATCTCTACAGTAAAAGAATTTTGTTGTTTAATATGTGAAAACTACAAGCATTAAAAACAAAGGTTAAGGAATCGGTAAAATTTTTTAAATGAATTTATTTTTGATCTGATTAAATAAATTTCTTATCATTTAAATGATACACAAACATATGACCTTATCAATGTGAAAACAACATTAAAATCAAGATGTTAAGGAATCTGTCAAACAATCACAAACAAATTAATTCTGGTTTGATAAACTGTATTTGAGAGGGCACCCTTCCATGGAACACACTATAGTCTTTTGAAAAATCATCAATCACAAAATTATAAAGAAAACATCACAGAGAGACGATGTGAAAACCAGAGTTGTCTTTTACTAAACTCATCTCTTTAATATACACATCTCAATGTACTCACGTTGTCTGAGTGCAGTATTTTTCAAGAATGTCTCACACAGAGAACAGAACTGTGCAAAGCCAGGGGTCCTGCCCAGGTGCTTGAGACAGTCCTTCGCTGTGTCCTCAGACAGTCCTCGTGGGAGACACTCAGAGTACATGAAACCGAGTACCGTATGTAACACGTCCTCCGGGAGGCCCTCGAGTGGCAGTGGAGACTGGGTCCAATCTATACATGGAACTGCTAGCTTCAGAATGGCTTGGTGTACCTTAAACTAAATAAAGATAATGAACCTTAATTTTGAAACTATTATGATGAAAATTATAAAAGTTATTTTGGAAAAACATTTCCTGTTTCATATTTGAATGGAGACTTTTGCAGATGTCAAATATATATATTAAAAGTATAACTTCACTGAGGACCACTTTGATAAAAATTTTAGTTAAAAAAAATTTTGTTTATTAGGATAATTTCTCTCTCTGATGGAACTTGTTATTTTTAGAATGTAGCCAGCCTGTGTCAAAACAAAATGATTACAGTTAAAGGATCTGTGAAATATCAAATAGGTTTGCAATTAGATAATGTTCAGATAAAATCATAACCATGAGAACTTCATTATTGTTTCTTCTGTATAAAAAATACAAACATGGGGGAGGCTCCTAGTGAATCAACTGAATAATTCTGAAACAATAGGTTACTTCCACTTTAGCCCTATAGATGGAGCCACTTCTTGTCTTTCTTGCATGAATTATTGTCCAGCATTACATCAAATATTTACTATGATGATAATTTATGGTGACCAAGAGGAAGCCTAACGTTATAAATTCAAGCTGTCCTAGCTCATGAGAAATAGTTTAAATGAATATTTTGTAGATAACTTGCCTCCCTGCCATTATCAGCTTTGATTGTGATGTCAGTGAAGTAGCCCTCCTCCAGGGCATTCAGGAATGAAAACGGCTCCTCATCTTTAGGGTCACCTGTTGACACCTGTGTATTATTATGAAGGATATCAGATGACATAGATTAACAATGTATTTGCCAAAATTCAAACAAGATACAGAGTGAAAATGGTCATGTCTGCTTGTTCCTGTCCACATCAAAGATGTGACAAATCATTTGTTCCAACTGCTTAAACAGCTCCATTTATTACTTCATTTTAATTGCAGAGTGGGTCAAATGATGTAAAGTGCATTTTTTTGCATGACCAAGATTAAAAAATATGTGCAGGAAAAACATCAAGTCAAATATGATCAATTTTAATAGCACTTTGATTATCAATACAGAAATGTCCAATCACTTATTCCTAACATTAAACAAGTTAGAACATTTAGAACATCTTTTACAAATATTTTCTGTCAGAAAAATTTTCATGTGTGTCTGTCAGAGACAAACAATCAGAGAACAATATAACTGCTTACATGTTCACATGTTCATAAAATGTAAGAATATAGAGTGATCAGCAATTGAAACTAGATATTTCTTGGCACCACAGGTGCCATAGTATCGCCAGACAATTAATCCCCCCCCCCCTTTAAGAATAGGCCCCCATCTTCAGCAACAATTAATATCAGACCACACTCATAAAAAAGGTCATTCTCATAGAAAGGGTCATGATCCAAATTTCAATATACATCATCCCCTAACCTATGTCTATGTATATGCAAGAAATCTGTCCATTAGTTTTTGACTTATAATGCTCACAATACTGTTAAGTGGCAATGATGGGGTATTAAACGGCACGAAAACAAGTAAAAGAATAACAGGTAGCACCACCTGTTTCCCGTTCATGACAACACTATCCAAGATCTTCGTTCAAGTTGATTTTTGGACCAATCAATGCATCCCTTATTGAGAAATTAATGATTTTGTGTGATTTTCACCATATATGGCAATATTCAAGGTCAAGGCCACTCATTGGAAAGGTCATGACCCCTATTCAAATAAACATTATCCTATAACCCATATCCATGTATATGCATAATATGAAAGAAATTTGTCCATTAGTTTTTGACTTATAATGCTCACAGTACTGATAAATGGCAATGATGGGGTATTAAATGGCACAAAACAAGTAAAAGAATAACAGGTGGCACCACCTGTTTCTGGTACATGACAATACTTTCCAAGATCTTCGAACATGTTGATTTTTGGACCAATGCATGCATCCCTTATTGAGATATTAATGATTTTGTGTAATTTTCATCATATATGGCAATATTCAAGGTCAAGGCCACTCTCATAGGAAAGTTCATGACCCCAATTTATATATACATCATCCCATAACCCATGTCTATGTATATGCATAATATGAAAGAAATCTGTCCATTAGTTTTTGACTTATAATGCTCACAGGTTATAAATGTACTGTTAAGTGGCAATGATGGGGTATTAAACGGCACAAAAACAAGTAAAGAATAACAGGTGGCGCCATCTGTTTCCGGTACATGACATTACTATCCAAGATCTTCAGTCAAGTTGATTTTTGGACCAATGCATGCATCCCTTATTGAGAAATTAATGATTTTGTGTGATTTTCACCATATATGGCAATATTCAAGGCCAAGGCCACTCATTGGAAAGGTCATGACCCCTATTCAAATAAACATTATCCTATAACCCATATCCATGTATATGCATAATATGAAAGAAATCTGTCCATTAGTTTTTGACTTATAATGCTCACAGTACTGATAAATGGCAATGATGGGGTATTAAACGGCACAAAACAAGTAAAAGAATAACAGGTGGCGCCACCTGTTTCTGGTACATGACAATACTTTCCAAGATCTTCGAACATGTTGATTTTTGGACCAATGCATGCATCCCTTATTGAGATATTAATGATTTTGTGTAATTTTCACCATATATGGCAATATTCAAGGTCAAGGCCACTCTAATAGGAAAGGTCATGACCCCAATTTATATATACATCATCCCATAACCCATGTCTATGTATATGCATAATATGAAAGAAATCTGTCCATTAGTTTTTGACTTATAATGCTCACAGGTTATAAATGTACTGTTAAGTGGCAATGTTGGGGTATTAAACGGCATGAAAACAAGTAAAAGAATGAAGGTGGCGCCACCTGTTTCCGGTACATGACATTACTATCCAAGATCTTCGGTCAAGTTGATTTTTGGACCAATGCATGCATCCCTTATTGAGAAATTAATGATTTTGTGTGATTTTCACCATATATGGCAATATTCAAGGTCAAGGCCACTCTCATAGGAAAGGTCATGACCCCAATTTAAATAAACATCATCCCATAACCCATATCTATGTATTTGCATAATATGAAAGATATCTGTCCATTAGTTTTTGACTTATAATGCTCACAGTACTGTCAAGTAGCTATTTTGGGGATATTAAACGGCATGAAAACAAGTAAAGAATAATAGGTGGCGCCACCAGTTTCTGGAACATGACAACCCTATCCATGATCTTCGATCAACTTGATTTTGGGATCAATCCATGCAAGTTTTCTTGAGATATTTAAGAATTTGTGTGATTTTCCCCAAAATTGAACCTATTCAAGGTCAAGGTCACTCTCCTAGTTGAGGTCATGACCTCATTTTAAATAGGCGTCGTCCTCTCACCCATATCTATACATATACCAAGTTTGGTAAAGATCCGTGAAATATTTTTTGAGTTATTGTGTCCAAAAGAAATCTCTGCGGCGGCGGCGCGACCGTGCCTAAACCATAGTATCTCCAGACTATGTCTGGCGATACAATTATTACAACTGTGGTTATTTTCTATACTGAACACTATTATGGTATTTGTGGCTATAGTAATGGTAATTATTTTTCAATGACTGTGATTTCAGAGAGTTAAAAGGTCATACCCTTTGACACTGTAACATACAGCATCTCTCTAATGTGAGGAGCATCAAGTCATCTGATACCTCTACCTGTAACACAGTAAGAAGTATATTTCCTGATTAATTTACTTAATTCATCAGCATATCTGAACTGATGAAGCAAAAGGTTTTGACTGAACAATCGGTTCATCAACTTATTTTTTTTTTCAAAGTAAAAATTTTAAAATAAACCTACATGTAATCAAAGCTTACAATAAGTTGACCATTTTACTAATAAGAATCAATTTGAAAAAAAGTTATCATTACAATTTTTAACGAGTTACTTATTTTTAAAGTGGACATTTTCATTTTGCATAAATATCTGACACACTTTCATCAATATCAAATTAAATATCTTACAGTAACATATATGAAACATGATAATTTGTTTATATATATTTCTTTTTAATGTGTAGCACTTACCCTGAATTCTATAATATGGCCTGCAAATGTTCCAAAGAATTTGAGTATTGTTGGGTCTCCAACTGACACCTGGAAAAATGTCAATAAATTCAAAGTAACATTTTCTATGGACAAATAAATGACTGTGAAAAACATCTCTTGCTACTGGGGTATATAATATTTCTTTTTATTACTTCATTCAAAAATGCATGTGACTATAAAACTGGATATGGTAAATTTTAATTTGCATGTAGCCAGTGTATAATATAAATTTCCTCACAATATCTAATCATCACAACAGACAGTTAACAAATCAGCAGGTGTGACAAGTTCTATTTGTACGTTATAATGATATGTAACAACAAGGTACAGCACTTTGTTAATCATGATACCTGAATAAATATTCATGGTGAGTGTTACCAGTTATACCAGCATTTGGCAAGTTTTAGGTGATCAATGACGTAAATTTACCAAAATAATTTGTACTAAAGAAAGAGGGGACTCTAGATAAGTGATTAAAATGACTGACATAATGCATGATATAATTGGTATATAAGAGGAAGTTCACTCATACTGTGCCCCAATGAAAGACAGATCTAAGTTCTTTTTTTAAGAATGCAAATGCTTCATTACGGTTCAACACTCGACGTACTGACATGGGTTAACACTTGATATGAACTGCACATACACATATAATAACCGTAGATCCGCGTTTTGCCGCCGTGGCCATAAAACAAGACTTGCAGCTAAAATTCCTGACTAATATTTCTCGACAAGGGATGCGGCTATAAAACGCAGGTTAGGCTAAATTCAAACATGTACAAGAGACTCGACGGCCCGCCGAGGCTCAATGGGCGATAATAGGCTGAGGAAGGAGGAAGTGAATAGTGAGAACGTATATTTTATGATACTGCATATTTGTATATTAATTTTATTCACTGTTAATTTTATTAAATGTAAAATTTATATTTTAAACAGGCTTATATGTATTATAAAAATTTTCTGAGTCAGTTATAAACCACGGCCATTTTCACGCAATGATTGATAAGGCCAAAAAAAATTAAAGGTTTGGTTCTCAGGCACCGCCCGCATCAAATTTAAACCCCCGCATCAAAAATTTTTATTTTGATTTTCAATAGAAATTTATCAATTTTGAGCTGCAGCCGCTCGGACATTTCTTTCAAGAAGATAAAATCATACAATTTCCTTCATTATGTAGTGCTTTTACTTATTTAGCCAAATAAATATGTTATTATCATGCTTTTCCCTTATAATTTGACATTTTTATCGAAACATACCAAAAAAATAAAATTAAAAAAACCGCCAGCCCGCATTGATTTTCTGAAAAAAGTGCCTGAGAACCATACCTTTTTTTTATTTTGGCCTAAAAGATCGATATTCACTCGCCAAACTATGCACTCTAACCAGACTAATGGTTGTACCTATATTTGAGTATGGCTGCAATACCGGTAAAACATTATTTTAAGATATTTCTTGAACATATCATTTCTTTTAAAATAAACTGTAAAACAAAAGATAATCAAAGACCATATGTTCTTCCGCAATTAAACCTGCGTATACGTTCAGATACTTCTTCTTTCATCACATTGTCAATAGATGGCGCTCAAAGGTCATAACCTCACGAGCTAGTTTCGTAATCTTTTAATATGGCACATATTGCTACCAGACGATTCGGGCACCAGTGTGCATATATTATGATCAGCAGGACCCTGGGAGTACGCGTACAGGCTGTGTGAACATCGACGCGGGATTCGTTTATTCAAAGGTTTTGTCAAGGTTGTTAATTGACCGACGTTGTATAGAATGTAAATAAAAGTCATCACAAAGAGTACTGTTGGCTTTGATGTCCCATTAAAGTTTAATTAGCCAGAAAAAAAGGCGCAAGGTACCCCAAGGCCCGCTAATTCCGTAATCATTTTATGTGGTATGTTTTGCCGGTTTACGGTTCGGACACCATTTTGCATATATTACGATCAGCACAGCCCGAGGTGTTCTGGCAATATGATCACTGACGCGGGTGTCGTTTATTTAAATGTTTTGTTGTTAAATGACCGACGATGTATAATGTCTAAATAATATTTAAATAACCGTCCTGCCATACAATGCTCCCATTTAACTTTAATTATCCAAGTTAAAGGCGCAAGATTCTCTGACATTCAATGATGTGTCAAATTAATTTCGTGGCCCTACTAGGATTCACCTTGGATGAGTCATCTGTTCTAATCGGGTAAATCAGGCTGTTTCACCAATTAATTAAATTAATTAATTAGCAAAGCCAAGCAAAATACACAGTTGCAACTGTTTCCCAAAACTGTTATGCCTGACCGCATATCAGCATACCGCAACGTTCCTAGCTGTAGCCTAGCGTTTAAGAAAAGAACGTTTTTTCGTTGTGTTCCCATACACCACTCGGCAATGGAACGTTGTGAGAATGAGGTGCGGCCATTAAGTAAGGTTTTGGGAATTTTTTACTCCAGTGAAGGAGCCTTCCAGATATTTTACGAACATGGGGTGCGGCCATTAGATGACGTGCGGTGGCAAAACGCAGATCTACGGCAGTTATTGTCAGGATCAACAGAACACACAACATGACAGCAACTGAGCTGGCTCAATGGTCAGGGTATGCATTACCAGGGCTAGGATAATTAATTGCAACTTGATTTATTAGCACTGAAAATGCTTTTGACTCATGTTTCAAAGCTAAATTGACATGAAAAACTGACTTTTCTCATTCCGGTGTAATTGTAGAGGACACTGAGCCACTCACCTCGTACGTCTCACAGGAGAAGAAAGGCATGGGCTCCGCATCATCAGCCACCTTCCATGACACATCCCCGCTCTCGTCTAAGTGGAACTCGGTACTGTAACAAACAAATACTGAGTTCATAAAAAACATTCTCAGTGAAAAGGTCCATGTACATAGTGAAGGTGAAGATGGCAATGAAATCATTATAATCTTCCTTTAATTCTTCATAACTAGTTTTTGAGCCTGTTCCTTCTTTTGTGTTACCTTGTGAGAATATACAACCAAGGTATCCATCAAAGGCAGTAGAAGACTGTTCTACACTTTCCTGCTACCCATAACAAATGTCCATCCCAGTTTCACTTCTAAACCACTGCACCAGGTAATAACATATCTCATGTATACAGTTACAGCAAAACCTCCTGAAAGTCAAAGAATAAATGTTCACTCCAATAAAACTGTGACATAAATCCAAATATTTTTTTTATTTAATTTTTTTTTGTAATTTAAGACCATCTCTGTGCATGTTACTTGTCATGTCAGGGTATATAAGGTTTGCTTTCCTTCTATAAAGGCCCTGCAGGGCCAATTACCATCAAGAGATATGGACCACTAGTGAATCTGTAATTAACCACGTGGAAAACACCTGTCGTTGTGAATCTACAGTTGTAAGGCAAACCCAGGAAATGATATACTGATATGGGATCTATAGTCACATAGCAGTAGGCTGCCCGCATGGGATCTACAGTCAGATAGCAGTAGGCTGCCCACACTTTGCTTTGACCAGTTTATGAAATCCATCTTAGGTTATCTAAAACAAGAATAAGTCAGGGGGTACTGCTCATATCCAAGTTCTATGTTAAAGGTTACGGTAATAAGAAACAAGGGACCTATGGGTCACGGCGCTCAGCTGTTATACTGTGGTTGTCTTCTTATTTGCGGTGGTTTCAAATTCGCGATATTCGCGGTTGCTCTCTGACCGCGAAATTGAAACCACGCAGTTTTGAATGCATATATACCAGACCATGATCATTAATTTCAGAAGCTGCCGATAGTTTGCGACAGTTGAGATTTATCTTCAGCTACGTTGTGATGTTCATCGAGTCTGGTGCATATACGTTAAATGATTCAGGGAGAATGACAGGGCCCATTTAAAATAATATCGGTTGGCTTAGATGCAAAAACCGCGGGACCTTTTGCAGGTGCGTGCTAACGCCGGGGGACGCGCCCTGCAGTTTTTCCTGTCCCCCAGTACATTACTGGAAAGTGTCAATGCCCGCTGGGCAGTAATATTTAAAAATTATGTGTATGTGTGCCAAGTTAGATGACATCCAGTGCCACTTAAAATGAATATTGAGTAAAAGGGACTCTTTCACATTGTGCCGTATTTAGTCATGTTAATGAATAAAATTTGCCACGAAAGGAGTGAGCGTAGCCGCTAGGGTTGCGCCACCTTGTAACTGTATAAAGGACTAATTCTGTGAAATCATGACGCGCCAAACGATGTATGATTGGCTAGTGATGACGTGAATTTTGAATATATTTGAAAGGTCAAAGTTCATTTTGGCACCAAAGTGCCGTAAAACAGTGGAATATTATGTTTTGCTTCAGATTTTAACTGTGAGAAACTGAATACGGTTCCTTCTTCCACCTATATGGAATTAATTAGCAACATTAACGGCACTCAAATTATTCTGGGCACATCCCTGACTTTGACACTGAAACAAGGGGGTTACCAACAGGCGTCCCTTGTCGGTTGAGCAGGTGATTACGACTCGACTTTTAATTAACAGGAGTAAGATACAAGACAGTTTCCCTAAACAAACTTAATATACGGTTTTGTAGTAACAGGTTGGTTTCTCGTAACACCTTAATAGTATTTGAGTTGTTTTAATGAGCCTCGGCCCTGAACTCATTACAGCCAGCTGGGTCAACCCATCACGCAGGCGTCGGCTCAGCCGTCTGTGAATGTTCGAACATGCGATATCCGGACAGAGAAATAGTAGACCTAGATAATAGTGAAATCACCGGTTAATGAAATTATTTTTAATAATAAAATATAAGAGGATTAATTTCATTTATTTTCTTAACAAATGGAGTGCGATTGTCACACAGATTTTGACTTGGCCATATAACTTATAAGCAGAACATATAATATAAGAGTTTAACTATTTATTAAAAAAATTACAAATATTGTCGCAAATATAATTTTTATTAAGAATAATAAAAGAACAGTATGATTTTTTCAAATAATATATAACTGAAATGATTATTAAAATAATATTAAAGAATATATTCATGAATGCATTCATGAATACATTTTAAAAGTATTTGCACTGGTATTCATATACTTTCATTTTTACCTGAATTCCCATTCTTATAAAAGAAATTTTATAATGGAGTACATATTCATATTCGTGTTTAAATACAATTGCAAAGTATTCGCACCATGTCTGGTATTTATTCAGTTTTCACCAAACAATGATGTTGAGAATCCAGAATATGCAAATTCACACATTTAAAAAATGATCATACGTACCTGGTTTTATGGCTTTTATTTATATTAAAAAAAAAGTAATATATTCATTTTGGACTAATTTCACATCAATGTACTAACTATAGACACAGTAGGAATCTAGATAATAATATTATCAACTGCATCTTTGTCTATCATTAATTTCCTTCATATGATCCCTAATGATTAGTAATGAATAATATGATTTACGTTTTTATCATTAAAATTGAACTGAAAAATACCATAGGTGACTGCATGGTGTTATTTGGAATATGTGACATTCTATCCATCGATACAGGATTCTTATATCATCGGTAACTGCAAGTTAATTTCCTGTTATTATCAACTAACAAATTCCTTTTCTATTTTTCTTAATTTGTTATTAAAAACCAATAAAAATTTATTAATTTATTGTTTATTGTTATGTTGTTGGTTAAAACTACTAGATGAGTTGGGTTGGACACCTGGATCAACTGTGGCTGGCCATTATATAATAAGCTGCCTGGAGCCCCAGTTTATGCCTGCCTCAAGCCTGCATAATTTGCTGAAAGTTCAACAAGGTCAACATACAGGTGACTCAAGAGGTGCTACAGAGAGCCAAGGTCTGACATGGTATCATAAAAACATTAATAAAAGCTACAATTTTTGGCCAATTTCTTTCAGCTTTTTAAACTATAAAGCTGAAATCTTTATGTGTGCATGATATGAAAATTATATCAACAGTGCTCACAGGAAACAAACATGCCATGGTCAAAGTTGGGCAAAATTTAAGGTACCAATTTTACATTTATACTAATAACTTATAAAATTTGAAAAATTCAGAACTAATAATGGGTATTCAATTGAATCTTGATTAAACAATGTTACTTCCCTGACAAAAAATCTCTAGCTTCAGCAATTCTCAAGTTAAGGGAGTAAATATATTTCTTGATTTTTTCCAAAGTGCATTATGTTTGGGCCATAACTTAAAACAATTTCGCAATACTGACATCATTTCTGACATGTGCACAGAGTATAAATAGAAGAACATGTATAATATATGTGATCAAAGTCAGATCAGTGGTTTTGATATTAGGCAGTGCTGAAGTGTAACAATTGGTTTTTAATTGAAACTGAAGTTTTTTCTTAATATCTCAACAGAATGAAGTTCTAGTGACCAAACTTTTGGTATGGTAGGGGGTTTGGGGGTCATCTAACTGTATGCCAAATTTTGGGAGCTGACAGCTGGCCTGGGAAGCTAGGGAGCTGAGCTCTAGCAAACTGCATAACACTTGCTTGATCTAAACAATACTTTACATGGTGGTTAAAAACTTGAATACAATCTACAGTTTTTGAACAACTGGTTTCAAATTTCAGATGTTAACAAATCAAATGCTTATTGTAACATGCTGTGAAAATTAAATCCACAGCAGTTACAGGAAAAAATGTGCCATGGTCAAATCTTGGCAAAATTTAAGGTACTAATTTTATATTTATACTAAAAACTTACAAAATTTGGAAAAATTCAGATCTAATTTTTGGTATACAATTGAATCTTGATTAAATATAGTTATATACCTGAAAAAAAATTTCTAGCTTCAGCAATTCTCAAGTTAAGGGAGTAAATATATTTCCTGAATTTTTACAAAGTGCATTATGTTCGGGCCCATTACTTCAAGAATTTAAAAAATATTGAACTAATTTCTAATATGAACATAGGAAATATATTGAGGAATTAATATATGAAAAATGATAAATATCAGGTCAGTGGTTTTGATTTTAGGCAGTCTTGAAGTGTAACAATGGGTTTTAAATGAAAAACCGAGATTTTTCCTTAATAATTCGAAGGAACCAAGTCCTAGTGACCCAATTTTCTGTATGGTAGGAAATTTTGAGGACATCTAAAGGTATGCCAAATTTCGGATTCGTAGGTCCAACGGTTTCAAAACGTGCCAGTTTAACGGATGGACGGACAGATGGATGGACAGACAAAGGACCACGACTATAGCTCAGATGACTTATAGTCAGCTGAGCTAATAACCCTACTCTTTCCCAAAACTGCAGTGATGTCTGGTCCACTACCAAGTACCTGATACAAGTGGACATATACTGATATATTACCAGGAATTAATTAATATATTACTATTTATAGGATAAAATCTAGACATCAGTCATTCAGGAGGGAAGCTGACAAAAACAAACATTCTAGGGGTTCTAAAAATACCATTCTTCACAATACCTGGTCTGACTAATGCTGATTGTTGGAGTGCAGTTGTATAATGGCCCTTACAGACTGGAGGACACCTCATGAGTGGTTTATATCAGGTTACAGTCTTGCAGACAGGCTGGCCAGGCTGTCCTCAGAACAGCACCTTATGTACTGTGGATTCAAAATTAATTTTATATCTTTTTTTTTTTAAATTTCTAGGGGTATAATTTTTCATGAAATTAAAAACACCAAAAAACTATTATAAGTCACCAGCTGACTTCCCAAGCTGATTGACAATGGAAACGCTATGTTTGTTAATGTATATGTTAAGGTGTGGATACAGCTTGCTTCAAGGGTTAATTCCTTATTTGGAAAATTTAATGAGGTCTTCCCGGTCAATGTCCACCCACTCCATAAAGGTTAGTGGAAACTGGTTCAGTAGTATTTAGGTAGTCCTGCTAAAAAAACAAATGAACCAACAAACAGACAGGGGTGGCAACATAACCTCATAAATGTAGATAAAATGTGGGACAAGATATCAGAATTGAGCAGATGCAGTATTAACCTGAGAATCTACTTATTTACCGTAGGAGAGACATACTTCAGTCCCCTTAGTAAGAGAGACTGACTGTAACGCTACGTCATACTGAGCGAGGACGTGATGACAACGTGGAGTCTACACCCAGGTCACCTGATGGAAACACATCTTCCTACACCAGATATGGAAGTGACAGGGAAACCTCAAAACCTGGTCATCAAGTCCTTGGACAGATGGTACTGAATTTATGATATTCTGGAGACTGGTTTAATAAGTTAAGAGGCATAAATGAGCATGAGTAAGATTCATTTTCTCATAAAAAAACCAGAAAAAGGCAATTAAGCCTTTGGTAAATCCAATGATGTGGTGACAAGGCATCTTTTTGGACATGTTAGGTGTTCTTGAACCACTCTGGTGGGAAAGATAATATTGACGATGATAATGATGATAATGATGTCAGAGATGATAAACGAGATGACCACGGTGGTGGTTGGGTGGATAGTGAACTTTAATAAATCTATATGTATAATAATGTCATTAAATACAGGTCTTGTAACCTCAACGAAGGGTACCATCAGAATGGTAAATTAAATGTCCTATAAACAGAATGAACAGACTACAGTGAACATACTATAGTAATCCCTAATTTCCCACTGCTGTTATTCACAAACACTAAAGCTGAGAAATGAGCACTGTGGTCTGTGTGTAACGCTGTAACACACAGTCAGGAACTCACTCAGCTCTGGTATATATTAAGCCCTTCGGATTGGCATGGAACAAAACCTGCAATAAAACTAAGTCTGCTTGGCTTAATTACATTGGGGTCCATGCTGCAGAATCCTTTTTATTAGGCAAGCGCACCGTATCTTCACCAGAAGAGCTCATAGACAACTGACTTAATGACCTTAACTCATAAAACACTAAATGCAAATTTATTTACAGGCAGGCACATTAACATGTTCAGGGAATATTTACCCAAACTAGTACTTCTGTAATACAGCTGATGTTGAGGGTGTATTCTCTACACTAAGGGTGAAAGAGGTACTCATGTACTCAATTCTTACTAAGTAATCAAGTTTAAAATTTATATACATATCTGCATATTACTACAAACTTACAGGAAGTCTACATTAAGAGCTCATAGACAACTGACTTAATGACCTTAACTTATAAAACACTAAATGCAAATTTATTCAAAGACAGGCACAGAAACATGTTCAGGGAATATATACCCAAACTAGTACTTATGTAACACAGCAGATGTTGAGGGTGTATTCTCTACACTAGGGGTGAAAGAGGTATTCATGTACTCAAATCTGGTTAATTCTAATCAATTAATCAAATTCAAAATTACCATATGTATCTGCATATTACTGCTAAGCTACAGGAAGTCTTCATTTAATCATTACCTTGGAGCTTTAAGCCTTTGCTAGTCAACTAACAGAGAACCGTTATGTTATGACACTTCTTTTCTTTTGCCACATAAAATACAATTACATATATGCTTAAAATTTATTGATTAAATATGCTTCACAATGAATAATTATTCTATTTATATATAATCCTTCACTAGAAGATAGTTAAATATATACTTAGGCCTATTTTAGATCAATAAACAAATGTGATTTTTTTTTCTTCACAACATTGCAATGGCATGCACTGAGCACTCCAACTCAGGTAATGTGTATTGAGTACTAGTATTCAGGTCCACAATTTTTTACCCACTTCAAGCATACACTAAATGTACCTCTCCTCCCTTCAGTCATAAATGTGATACACCTATTTATGCAAGGGAACTTATAGTATAACTTAATAATTAACTTATACATTTATTGATTACCCTGACAAGAAGGATTCCTCTAATAATATGATTACTGATGCATGACAATGACAAGAATCTATATCAAAATAAAATACATTTATACAATAGTACAGCAAACTGAACAAATGATTAAATTATTCTTGATCCACATACCAAACAAAAACACTTAGACATAAGAGTTGAGAGTGTATCAAGATATTCAAAAACAAGAAAATAGAACTGAACAATGTAGTCATTTAATAGCTTCAAAATCTGGTACTTCTATTGTTCCTGAACCTTAACTGCACTGCAAAAACACACTTCAAATCATATTAATAAAACTGAATAGAGATTATAAATATTTAATCAATAATCCCAATCAGATAATTGATATTAACCTTTCTCTTGACATGCAACCCTAATGTTACAGACAGACGATCGCTTCACCTCTGCTGATAATCTACAATGACATTTCTCCAGAAAGCCCACTTCTTAGTCATAACATGGCTGTGCTGAACATTCCTGTATCAGTTTCTCAATGTACAGCTGCTGCTGTGCATACCAGTATAAGCTTATCCAACTGTTGCTGAATCGTAGCAGAGTTACAAATACAGTTTTCTTCAAACCTTGTATATTCCAACTGCAAAACTAATGATTTCATGTTTTACAGCACTAGATGTGAAATTGTGTTACTGTATTGTACTGTTCTCCAACATTTGTGGTGATATAAAGGTGAAAGTATTCAATTCCACAAAAGTGTACTGTATTACCATTTTCTAAACCAACTGGAACTATGAATTACTTGCAAATGTTATCATGTAAAGTTTAAGGCTGGCAGAATTCACCATTATCTATATGTCGGGAACTTGTTCCATCATACAGCTACAATCTACATCATCTTGTATCCTTAACCAAATGATTATACAGTTCATTTTTCAATCTTTGTCTCATGGAGAATGTTAAGATGTCTGTTACAGTTTATTAATGCAAATTAAGTGCAACTGATGTATCACATCATTTCACAATGAGGTTTACAGAGTAAACCTGGAATTCAGAGTAAACCTGGAATGGGGATACATTCAGACTAAACCTGGAATGGGGATACATACAGAGTCAACCTGGAATGGGGATACATACAGAGTCAACCTGGAATGGGAATACATTCAGAGTAAACACGGAATGACGATTATTTGAGAGTAAACCTGAAATGGGGATACATTCAGAGTAAACCTGGAATGGGGATACATTCAGAGTAAACCTGGAATGGGGATACATACAGAGTCAACCTGGAATGGGGATACATTCAGAGTCAACCTGGAATGGGGATACATTCAGAGTAAACATGGAATGACGATTATTTGAAAGTAAACCTGAAATGGGGATACATTCAGAGTAAACCTGGAATGGGGATACATTCAGAGTAAACCTGTAATGGGGGTACATACAGAGTCAACCTGGAATGGGGATACATTCAGAGTCAACCTGGAATGGGGATATATTCAGAGTAAACATGGAATGATGATTATTTCAGAGTAAACCTGGAATGGGGATACATTCAGAGTAAACCTGGAATGGGGATACGTTCAGAGTAAACCTGGAACGGGGATACGTTCAGAGTAAACCTGGAATGACGATTATTTCAGAGTAAACCTGGAATGACGATTATTTCAGAGTAAACCTGGAATGGGGATACATTCAGAGTCAACCTGGAATTGGGATACATTCAGAGTCAACCTGGAATGGGGATATATTCAGAGTAAACCTGGAATGACGATTATTTCAGAGTAAACCTGGAATGGGGATACATTCAGAGTAAACCTGGAATGGGGATATATTCAGAGTAAACCTAGAATGGGGATAAGTTCAGAGTAAACCTGGAATGGGGATACATTCAGAGTTAACCTGTAATGGGGATACATTAATGCTTTCAAAACCATTACATCAAATAAGCTCATGGAACATCATTTATTCAATTTTCTACTGAATTTCACGTTTGACAATTATCAATATCCTGTGAATTATTGATCATCTGGCAGATAGTAAATATGGCAGTTTCCCCTGAGAATGTGAAAAGAATATATCCAACTAAAATAAAGTGTTCAAAGGTTTTCAGAAGAATCTAACAATTGCTACTTACCTTTCAAGTAATACCATGTCACATCTACCGTGATATGATTATAATTAGATTAAATACAGCAGACCCCACTCTTTAGTTGCATAATGACATGAACTATTGACTTTATATCAATTCCATCTGTTTTCTTGACAAACTGTCCTAAATTCATGTGACAATGAAGCCAGCACTGGCAGAGAACAGAATTTACAAAGCCAAGCCAAAATATGTAATTAACAGAGAATCTGAGTTAAAATGTGGGCAAAGGAGCTGAGGTCAACAGCTGTGCTTACTGTGAAAATTAATACCCCCAGGTTCTAGGTAGCTAGCTGTAAGCTGGGTGGCTGTAAAAATTGTTTACCAAACAAAATAGATTAGATCAGAGGATTTTCACATATGTTTAATGATGAAGGCCATTACTGGAGTTTCAATGTAGCTTTTCATGTACTGTCTGTATGGCCTAATGGTAGTTTTAAAACCAATACTATGGTAATCATGATGTGATGCAAATGTCATGAAATAATGTTGGTCAAAATGATCTTTACCTACATCACACAGTACAATATGAAAACATGTGACCCACAGGTCATGGCACTCAGCTGAAGAGCATGACATTATGATATAGGATCAACATTGAACCCCACATGTGAGAGAGGAATAGGAGAGAGCGTACAATAACATATGTAGCAAATATTAACACAAATAATACAAAGTAAAGTCAAAATTCCTTTTGGCAAGGGTAACAATATTCCAGTATGGTAGATATGACTATAAAAAGGCAATCTTTCTTCATTACTGATTTTACTGCAAGAAATCCAAAATATTTGAATTTCATAATTTACAGTAACATTACTGACAGGATTACATGGAACAGACAACAACTTAACCTTTAGCTGGCACAGAAACTGGACTGACAGAGATGAGGAATAACCCTTCACTATCAATATCGCACACTATCTCAGCTGTCAGGATGTATCAAACAAACGCTGAGGAAAAAGAAGTTTCAACACTTCAGTGAAAAAAGCCCCACTAATGGCACCTGAATATAGGTGACAAACTGGCCCTCATGCATATTAATAAAGCATACCTGGTGAATTTTCTACCGTTTATGAGCTGAGAACACTAGTGATGGAAAAGGAACACAGCAATTCTGCAAAGCTTTGTACTAGTCTGATGAAGCAGGACAATAAATAATATCACATGTTATGATGACAAACAAGGCAGTGATAATAATTCACAAAGGACCCTATCCAGCCACGAGGCAGCAGTGAACTTGACTCTACTCATCTATCAAAAAAGCTGAAAGGAACTATGGGATTGTAGGGGCAATGTAGGCTAATATAGATTCTGTAAAAAGTAAAAATCATAAATTATAAAAACAGCTACTATCTGTACCAAATTTACCTCCTTCATTCACTGTCAATGTTATACCAGTAAGAAGGACAATCAATTCAAATTTCAATCTTTTGTCACATCATTCAGCCCTGTCATATCACCACCATTGGCTGAAATGATATCATGAGGTTAAGTCTCATAATCATGAATATTAATATGGTAATTCCAATACCATCTGAATTAATTATCTCTTTTAGAGGTTATGAAATTTATAATTGTCATGTGTGACACATATCTTCAGCCAGACGGTATTATGCCAAATCCAGAGTTTGGTGGGAACTCACTTTTTTACTTGCATCTTAAAGATCGCTTAAATACCATATTTTACTGATATGGCAATTTTACAACATACCTCTTTAAGTTAATTTTACTTTCTTTACAAATACTGTATAAGCCATCTGCTGGGAAGCTGACAGGTAATGAGGCAACAAGTTTCCATAACAGACTGTTGGACCTAACATTTTTTAACAAATTAAATTTTTTTTCCATTTATTTTATTTATAGATTTAAAAAAAAAAATCATGATTATTTTAAACATAAGCAGTTGACTCAATAATATAATCAATCTCACATTTGTGAACAGGTCAGGATGATATTTAATTTAAGATTTCAGAAGGAATTCACAAGGGTCTGACAGGATATTAAAAATGTTCTAGATTAAAAAGTTGGAATTAACCCTGTGGTCAGACACATGAAGGACAAGACCTGTACCCAACTACCCATAGCTAAGCATGAAGCAAGAACAGCAACTCATGCAGCCGAGCTATGAATAGAGACTTAAAACATGGATTATTCCTGTCCATAATTGTGATTTATTACTGAGGCAGAAAGAAACATTCTGTCAGATTCAAATGCCAGGCCACATGGAACACTGAAACAATTAATTAATTTATTTTATTTTTAGTTTTAATTTCATTTCAATGTTTGACAAATATGGGATGCAATAACTTTATTTATGAGGCTTCCCATGCCCTCATGCTAAGAAAATCTTAGAAAACCAATATGAATTCTAAATTGATATGATGTAAAATTAATTACAAAGTCATAAAAACAATTTGAATTAAAAATCAAAATGCTAAGTTTTGTAGGGTCACACGGTTATAAGTTTCACAAATTAGGCCTTAAATGCAGTGAATTTACAAATCCAAGAATAAACACAGATAATATATAATAATATATATATTAAGTAACCCTTAGATATTAACCCCCACTGCCAAAATAGGTCTTGGACATAAAATTATTAATCATATTAGTTACATAACAAAAGCCAAAAAACATCCCTTACTGCTGTTTTAAAAATATAATTTATTTTAAAATGAAGAATGAATATAATTTTTAAATGAATAAAAAACTTTTAAAGTTAAAACCTGTATGATATTTTGTAGAAATCCATTTTCAGAAGAAATGACATTTTACAATATTCTTATCATAACTGCTTGCAATATCAGTCTGTAGAAGACAATTCATTGTCCTTTCCTGGATGTACCTGTAATAAAACAGTGTCAGACAGGGGCAGGACTGTTATCAATATTTAATCCTGTCTACAGATTTTGCAGCTCCACTAAACAAGTGGTCCATTTCAGTGTTTGCTTTATATTCAATAGACGGTTACTTTATATGGCTGATGAGATGGGTGGTTGACCTAGTATAAATTACATATCATGTTATATATGTTAAGCTACAATATACATTAACAAGAACATATTCTGAAACAAAATTACAGAACCATCATTTACAGTCCACAATAATTTTTTAAACAAAGGTTTGTAATGCTTACTAAAACACAAATTTATATCACATTTACAGTCACTTTGTATGTGCCCCAATACCAATTATGAATAATCTAAAATGCTGCCTGTTCTGGCAGAAATTCCTTTCTGGGAAAAACTTTTAAATATAATATGCCCCAGTGATTATAACCAATGTTGAACAAAATTTAGCAGGGAATCTTTTCCTGTAAGTTATATATTATATTTCACATACATATACAATTTATATGTATATTATACAGACATCAGCCAAGATAGAAGCTATTTACAGTAAATCCTAAATAAAATATGGGCAAATTATGTAAGTAAGTGTGAATTCTGTCTACTCTTGTTAATGCCAGATACCAGATATCCAAATGGCTACCATCACTTTATGACAAAGCATTCATGTTCTAGTACATATCAAACTATCATTATACAATAGAAATAATATTATATATGAGACATAAAAATAATTCCTGAAACTCATTTTTGGAATGAAATGATTCCAGTTGGGAATAATGTTCACAACCTCAACCAGGGGAACTTGTTCATGTATCTATACTGACTAAAATATTATTGTAAAAATGTCAAGATGAAATATGATACCAGTTTCTTTTTTACTTGAAGGGTTATAAACTCATCTGTGTGTAGCGTGTAATATTCAATCAGGGAGCTATACCATGCTGTACACAATACAGAATGATTAATCTGTAATTGCATCATGAGAATCAAATCAGCCAAAATGTTATATTATCCCTGTTTCTTAAAGTACTTATATTTGAATCAGCATACTATACACTTATATTCTTGTTTTAGCCTTGGCAATTAAAACTCCTCTTGGTCAGTGAAAATTCAATCATGCCTTAAGTCCAGACATGGGGTAATAGTATTAAGTAATAGTAATAGTAATAGGCTATTACAGCTTTTATCATGATATCGGGGCTACCTCCATGTCCCTTGCATCCACCCAGCAATCACAGCAAAGCTGCCTCACTGATGGTTCTGCCAATGAGGACGACGACGACGACGACAGTGCTGGCCTCTTGGAGTAGTTTGTGGCGGCAGCACTGCCGACGACGACAGTCACAGCAAAGCTGCCTCCCTGATGGTTCTGCCAATGACCACGACGACGACGACGACAGTGCTGGCCTCTCAGAGTAGTTTGTGGCGGCAGCACTGCCGACGACGACAGTCACAGCAAAGCTGCCTCCCTGATGGTTCTGCCAATGACGACGACGACGACGACAGTGCTGGCCTCTTGGAGTAGTTTGTGGCGGCAGCACTGCCGACGACGACAGTCACAGCAAAGCTGCCTCCCTGATGGTTCTGCCAATGACGACGACGACAGTGCTGGCCTCTTGGAGTAGTTTGTGGCGGCAGCACTGCCGACGACGACAGTCACAGCAAAGCTGCCTCCCTGATGGTTCTGCCAATGACGACGACGACGACGACGACAGTGCTGGCCTCTCAGAGTAGTTTGTGGCGGCAGCACTGCCGACGACGACAGTCACAGCAAAGCTGCCTCCCTGATGGTTCTGCCAATGACGACGACGACGACGACAGTGCTGGCCTCTTGGAGTAGTTTGTGGCGGCAGCACTGCCGACGACGACAGTCACAGCAAAGCTGCCTCCCTGATGGTTCTGCCAATGATGACGACGACGACGACAGTGCTGGCCTCTCAGAGTAGTTTGTGGCGGCAGCACTGCCGACGACGACAGTCACAGCAAAGCTGCCTCCCTGATGGTTCTGCCAATGACGACGACGACGACGACGACAGTGCTGGCCTCTTGGAGTAGTTTGTGGCGGCAGCACTGCCGACGACGACAGTCACAGCAAAGCTGCCTCCCTTATGGTTCTGCCAATGACGACAACGACGATGACGACAGTGCTGGCCTCTTGGAGTAGTTTGTGGCGGCAGCACTGCCGACGACGACAGTCACAGCAAAGCTGCCTCCCTGATGGTTCTGCCAATGATGATGACGACGACGACGACAGTGCTGGCCTCTTGGAGTAGTTTGTGGCGGCAGCACTGCCGACGACGACAGTCACAGCAAAGCTGCCTCCCTGATGGTTCTGCCAATGACCACGACGACGACGACAGTGCTGGCCTCTTGGAGTAGTTTGTGGCGGCAGCACTGCCAACGACGACAGTCACAGCAAAGCTGCCTCCCTGATGGTTCTGCCAATGACGACGACGACGACGACGACAGTGCTGGCCTCTTGGAGTAGTTTGTGGCGGCAGCACTGCCGACGACGACAGTCACAGCAAAGCTGCCTCCCTGATGGTTCTGCCAATGACGACGACGACGACGACAGTGCTGGCCTCTTGGAGTAGTTTGTGGTGGCAGCACTGCCGAAGACGACGGTCACAGCAAAGCTGCCTCCCTGATGGTTCTGCCAATGACGACGACGACGACAGTGCTGGCCTCTTGGAGTAGTTTGTGGCGGCAGCACTGCCGACGACGACAGTCACAGCAAAGCTGCCTCCCTGATGGTTCTGCCAATGAGGACGACGACGACGACGACAGTGCTGGCCTCTCAGAGTAGTTTGTGGCGGCAGCACTGCCAACGACGAGAGTCACAGCAAAGCTGCCTCCCTGATGGTTCTGCCAATGACGACGACGACGACGACAGTGCTGGCCTCTTGGAGTAGTTTGTGGCGGCAGCACTGACGACGACGACAGTCACAGCAAAGCTGCCTCCCTGATGGTTCTGCCAATGACGACGACGACGACAGTGCTGGCCTCTTGGAGTAGTTTGTGGCGGCTGCACTGCCGATGACGACAGTCACAGCAAAGCTGCCTCCCTCTTGGTTCTGCCAATGACGACGATGACGACGACAGTGCTGGCCTCTTGGAGTAGTTTGTGGGGGCAGCACTGCCCATGACGACAGTCAAAGCAAAGCTGCCTCCCTCTTGGTTCTGCCAATGACGAGGACGACGAGGACAGTGCTGGCCTCTTGGAGTAGTTTGTGGCGGAAGCACTGCCAAAGACGACAGTCACAGCAAAGCTGCCTCCCTGATGGTTCTGCCAATGACGACGACGACGACAGTGCTGGCCTCTTGGAGTAGTTTGTGGCGGCAGCACTGCCAACGACGACAGTCACAGCAAAGCTGCCTCCCTGTGGCTTCTGCCAGTGACAAAGACAACGACAGTGCTGGCCTCTCAGAGTAGTTTGTGGGGCCTGCACTGATGAAGACGACAGTTTGTGGTAGCAGCACTGATGACTACAACTGTCACAGCAAAGCTCCTTCCCCATTGCTTCTGCCAATGACGACAATGACAGTGCTGGCCTCTTGGAGTAGTTTGTTGCAGTAGCACTGCCGACGACAACAGTTCGAGTAAAGCTCCCTCCCTGTAGCTTCTGCCAATGATGATGACAGTGCTTGTTTGTAGGATATGTTTGTGGCAGCAGCACTAACACAGATGACAACGACAGCAAAACTGTAGCTTTCTCCCTGTCGTGCCCACCAACCACGCTGCCAACAATATTGTCAGCATGGAGTAGTTTATGGAGGTATCACTGCAAACGAGGAGAGTTGTGGTGGCAGCACTGACTTTGATGACAGTTAGATCGAGTAAAGCTCCCTCCTTGCAGCTTCTGCCAATGACAATGACAACAACAGTGCTTGTTACTTTGAGATGTTTGTAATGGCAGCAGTAATAAAGACGACGATGACAGAAAGACCTGCGACACTATTGTAGCTTATTTATTGTGGCACACTGTCGCAGATTTAGGATATCTACTGTGGTGTGTACTGTTGTACATTCTCACTCGGACAGTTTTGTAGCTTATTGATTGTCACACATTGTCACTGCGACAGATTGTAGCTTATTAATTGTCACACATGATCACTGCGACAGTATTGTAGCTTATTATTTGTCACATATAGTCACTGTGACAGTATCATAGCTGTAGTCCCTGCTACAGTAATGTAGCTTATTAATTTTCTCACATTGTCACTGCGACATTATTATAGCTTATTAATTGTTGCATATAGTGACTGCGAAAGTATTGTGGCTTATTAATTTGAGCAAAAAGTCAATGCGACAGTATTGTAGCTTATTAGTTGATGCACATTGTCACAGTGACAGTATGATAGCTTATTATTTCTTGCATTGAGAAACTGGGATAGTATTGTAGCTTATTACTTATTACGTTTAGTCACTGTGACAGTATTGTAGTTCATAAATTCTCGCACATTTATTGTCACATGTTATGGCAGAAGTAGGATATTCACTAGGCAATGTGTCACAAACTGTCTCACGTGTCACTGAAACAGTATTATAGCTTATTGAATGTCGCATATAGTCCCTGCAACAGTATTGTAGCTTATAAATTCTCGCACATTAATTGTCACACATTATGGCAGAAGTAGGATATTCACTAGGCAAGATGTGTCACAAACTGTCTCACATGTCACTGCGGCAGTATTGTAGCATATTTATTGTCACACATTGACACTGCAGCAGTATTGTAGCTTATTAATTGATGCATATAGTCACTGTGACAGTGCAACAGCTTATTAATTGTTGCATATAGTAACTGCATGTGACAGTATTGTAGCTTATTACTTGTCCCACATTGTCACTAAGACAGTATTGTAGTTTATCAGCTGTCACGCATAGTCCCTGCAACATTATTGTAGCTTATTAATTGTTACATGTAGTCACTGTGACAGTATTGTAGCTCATTAATTCTCGCACATTAATTAATTGTCACACATTATGGCAGAAGTAGGATATTCACTAGGCAATGTGTCACAAACTGTCTCAAGTGTCACTGAAACAGTATTATAGCTTATTAATTGTCTCACATTGTCACTGCGACATAATTATAGCTTATTAATTGTCACCTATAGTGACTGCAACAGTATTGTGGCTTATTAATTGTCGGATAAAGTCACTGGACAGCATTGTAGCTTATTAATTGACACACATTGTCACTGTGACAGTATAATACTTATTAATTGTTGCATTTAGTAACTGCAACAGTATAGTAACTTATCACTCGTCTCATAGTCACTGCGACATTATTATAGCCTATTAATTGTCACATTAAGTCACTGTAACAGTATTGTAGCTCATTAAATCTCGCACATTATTTGTCACACATTATGGCAGAAGTAGAATATTCACTAGGCAATGTGTCACAAACTGTCTCACGTGTCACTGAAACAGTATTGTACCTTATTAACTGTTGCACATGGTCACTGCCACAGTATTGTAGCTTATTGATTGTCACACATTGTCACTGCGACAGATTGTAGCTTATTAATTGTCACACATGATCACTGCCAGAGTATTGTAGCTTATTATTTGTCACATATAGTCACTGTGACAGTATCATAGCTGTAGTCCCTGCTACAGTATTGTAGCTTATTAATTGTCTCACATTGTCACTGCGACATTATTATAGCTTATTAATTGTCGCTTATAGTGACTGCGAAAGTATTGTGGCTTATTAATTTGAGCTAAAAGTCAATGCGACAGTATTGTAGCTTATTAGTTGATGCACATTGTTACTGTGACAGTATGATAGCTGATTATTTCTTGCATTGAGAAACTGGGATAGTATTGTAGCTTATTACTTGTCATGTTTAGTCACTGTGACAGTATTGTAGCTCATTAATTCTCGCACATTCATTAATTGTCACACATTATGGCAGAAGTAGGATATTCACTAGGCAATGTGTCACAAACTGTCTCAAGTGTCACTGAAACAGTATTTTTAGCTTATTAATTGTCTCACATTGTCACTGCGACATAATTATAGCTTATTAATTGTCACCTATAGTGCCTGCAACAGTATTGTGGCTTATTAATTGTCGGATAAAGTCACTGGACAGCATTGTAGCTTATTAATTGACACACATTGTCACTGTGACAGTATAATACTTATTAATTGTTGCATTTAGTAACTGCAACAGTATAGTAACTTATCACTCGTCTCATAGTCACTGCGACATTATTATAGCCTATTAATTGTCACATTAAGTCACTGTAACAGTATTGTAGCTCATTAAATCTCGCACATTATTTGTCACACATTATGGCAGAAGTAGAATATTCACTAGGCAATGTGTCACAAACTGTCTCACGTGTCACTGAAACAGTATTGTACCTTATTAACTGTTGCACATGGTCACTGCCACAGTATTGTAGCTTACTGATTGTCACACATTGTCACTGCGACAGATTGTAGCTTATTGATTGTCACACATGATCACTGCCATAGTATTGTAGCTTATTATTTGTCACATATAGTCACTGTGACAGTATCATAGCTGTAGTCCCTGCTACAGTATTGTAGCTTATTAATTGTCTCACATTGTCACTGTGACATTATTATAGCTTATTAATTGTCACATATAGTGACTGCGATAGTATTGTGGCTTATTAATTTGAGCAAAAAGTCAATGCGACAGTATTGTAGCTTATTAATTGTCTCACATTGTCACTGCGACAGTATTATAGCTTATTAATTGTCGCATATAGTTGCGACACTATTGAGGCTTATTAATTGTCGGATAAAGTCACTGTGACAGTATTGTAGCTTATCACTGGTCCCATAGTCACTGCGACATTATTATAGCCTATTAATTGTCACATTGGGTCACTAGTGTAACAGTATTGTAGCTCATTAATTTTCGCACATTAATTGTCACACATTATGGCAAAAGTAGAATATTCACTAGGAAATGTGTCACAAACTGTCTCACGTGTCACTGAAACAATATTGTACCTTATTAAATGTTGCACATGGTCACTGCCACAGTATTGTAGCTTATTAATTGTCTCACACTGTCACTGCAACAGTATTATAGCTTATAAATTGATGCATATAGTGACAGCGACAGTGTTTCAGCTTATTAATTGTCGCATAAAGTCACTGCCACAGTATTGTAGCTTATTAATTGTCACACATTGTTCCTGTGACAGGATAAAAGCTTATCAATATGTTGCATATAGTAACTGCAACAGTATTGTAACTAATTAATTGTCGCACATTGTCACTGAGAGAGTTTTTTAACATATTAATTGTCGCACATTGTCACTGAGACAGTGTTGTAGCTTATTAATTGTCTCACATTGTCACTGAGACAGTATGATAGCTTATTATTTGTCACATATAGTGACTGCGACAGTATTATAGCTGATTAATTGTCGCCTATAGTCGCTGCGACAATATTGTAACTTATTACTTGTCTCGTTTTGTCACTGACAGTATTGTTGCTTGTTACTTGTTGCACATAGTCCCTGTGACAGTATTATAGCTTATTCATTGTCACATATAGCCACTGTGCCAGTATTGTAGCTTATTAATTCTTGCAAATTAATTGTCACACATTATGGCAGAAGTAGGATATTCACTATAGGCAATGTGTCACAAACTGTCTCTCATGTCACTGAGACAGTATTGTAGCTTATTAATTGACGCACATAGTCACTGCCACAGTATTGTAGCTAATATTAGTTGTCATACATTGTCACTGAGACAGTATTGTAGCTATTTAATTGTAGCATTTAGTCACGGCAACAGTATTGTTGCTTATTAATTGTTGCGCATTGTCACTGAAACAGAATTGTAGCTTATTAATTGTCACACTGGCATATAGTTACTGTGACAGTATTGTAGCTTATTTATTGTGCACATTGCAACTGAGACAGCATTACAGCTTATATACATAGAAACTTGAAGGAAAATGAAAATAAAAGATCCTCCCTTGTTATTGGTCATAATTTCCATAGTGCGTGTGTAGATCCAAATACATTATTAAACTCCAATCATTTTCACTGATACTTATATCTGATCATGTTGTTTCAGTATAGCATGAATTAACTGTGATATCCATTCATTAGCTCAGCTGACTATAAGTCATCTGAGCTATAGTCGTGGTCCTTTGTCCGTCATCTGTTCATCCGTCCTGCCGTAACCAGGGCACATTTTAAAACCGTTGGACCTACGAATCCAAAATTCTGCATACCATTACCCCAAAATCTCCTACTATCCAAAACATTTGGTCATTAGGCTTTCATTCCTTCGAGATAATAAGGAAAAACCTTTGTTTTTCATTAAAAAAAGCCATTGTTACACTTCAAGGCTGCCTAATATCAAAACCACTGATTTGTTTTTTATTATATTTAGTATTCCTATATTTCCATACATTTCCTATGCACATACCAAAATTTTGGTCAGTATTTGGTATTATTTTTAAGTTATGGGCCTAAATATAATACAATTTTTGAAAATTCAGAAAATATATTTGCTCACATAACATGAGATATGCTGAAGCAGGAGACTTTTTTTTTAGCAATATAACTTTATTTAATCAAGATTCAATTGTTTACCCAAAATTAGATCTGAATTTTGCCAATTTTTAAAGTTATTAGCATACATAAAAAATAGCTTAAATTTTGTCCAACTTTGGCATTGGCATGTTTTTTCCCCTGTAAACACTGTTGATTTAATTTTCACTATACATATACATAAGGATTTAATCTTTTAAAATCTGAAATTTCAAAGTAATTGATTGAAAAGAGTAGCTTTTATTCAAGTTTTCATACACCATGTCAAGTATTGTTTACATCTAGCCCACCTAGCTGTACAGCCTTCACTTGCATTATGTAACCCACCCCAGGCAGCTTGCCTTTGCTCAGCTTGGCCCCTAGTAGCAGGCTTCCCCTATGCCCTGCACTCAAAAAAAAAAATGGTGCATTAACTAGATGAATGTTATAATTTTCTGTATTTTATTTTATTCTGCCATTTTACCTGCTACCGTTGCATTAGATGACAGCCTACTTCGCCATAAAAGATGAGCCCATTTCATTAATCCCAATGCACAGTCAACTTGAAACTACTGAACACCCTGTAACTGTGATGTTTATTCCACTCTGTCACAGGAACATGCTTTAATTTCATTAGAACCTGTTCAGACATCGCTCCCTAACACATGGACAGCCCTGATTGATAATACTGTATATTTTCAGTAACATCTTCAACTACAGGTACAGGCACCAATTCATCAAACACTACATTCCATGCAATTTGTCCAGACCTTGTATGTAATATAAAATGTTTACATGTTTATATGATATCCTGAGTAATAATATAGTTGTAATGCAACAGCAGTTTCTGAAGCCTGTCACACAGAGTTTAGGGTCATTTAATCATTTATTGGAAGAGCTGTTAAAATTTGAACTCATGCCTTAAAATGAATCTTAATAAGGATTGGCTTTCTCAAGAACAAGAGTAATATGTGCAACACATCACAGTGTTTGATGCTGCCTGGCCTTAAGCCAGTCTCCCAAACTGGTAAAAGTTATATATTGGTGACAAGATTTATATCAACCAAGTTCTCATAATGAAAAATGACTTGAATGTCCTAGAGATAGTGCATGCTCAAACAGGGCTAAGGGTTGTACCATCAGGGAGGCAGCTTTGCTGTGAGTGTCGTCGTCGGCAGTGCTGCCGCCACAAACTACTCCAAGAGGCCAGCACTGTCGTCGTCGTCGTCAATGGCAGAACCATCAGGGAGGCAGCTTTGCTGTGAGTGTCGTCGTCGGCAGTGCTGCCGCCACAAACTACTCCAAGAGGCCAGCACTGTCGTCGTCGTCGTCGTTATTGGCAGAACCGAGAGGGAGGCAGCTTTGCTGTGACTGTCGTCGTAGGCAGTGCTGCCGCCACAAACTACTCCAAGAGGCCAGCACTGTCGTCGTCGTCGTCGTCATTGGCAGAACTGAGAGGGAGGCAGCTTTGCTATGACTGTCGTCGTCGGCGGTTCCGCCGCCACAAACTACTCCAATAGGCCAGCACTGTCGTCGTCGTCGTCGTCATTGGCAGAACCATCAGGTAGGCAGCTTTGCTATGACTGTCTTCGTCGGCGGTTCCGCCGCCACAAACTACTCCAAGAGGCCAGCAATGTCGTCGTCGTCGTCATTGGCAGAACCATCAGGGAGTAAGCTTTGCTGTGACTGTCGTTGTCGGCAGTGCTGCCGCCACCAACTACTCCATGAGGCCAGCACTGTCGTCGTCGTCGTCGTCATTGGCAGAACCATCAGGTAGGCAGCTTTGCTATGACTGTCGTCGTCGGCGGTTCCGCCGCCACAAACTACTCCAAGAGGCCAGCAATGTCGTCGTCGTCGTCATTGGCAGAACCATCAGGGAGTAAGCTTTGCTGTGACTGTCGTTGTCGGCAGTGCTGCCGCCACCAACTACTCCATGAGGCCAGCACTGTCGTCGTCGTCGTCATTGGCAGAACCATCAGGGAGTAAACTTTGCTGTGACTGTCGTCGTCGGCAGTGCTGCCGCCACAAACTACTCCAAGAAGCCAGCACTGTCGTCGTCGTCGTCGTCATTGGCAGAACCATCAGGGAGGCAGCTTTGCTGTGACTGTCATCGTCGGCAGTGCTGCCGCCACAAACTACCCCAAGAGGCCAGCACTGTCATCGTCGTCGTCGTCGTCGTCATTGGCAGAACCATCAGGGAGTTAGCTTTGCTGTGACTGTCGTCGTCGGCAGTGCTGCCGCCACAAACTACTCCAAGAGGCCAGCACTGTCATCGTCGTCGTCATTGGCAGAACCGGGAGGGAGGCAGCTTTGCTGTGACTGTCGTCGTCGGCAGTTCCGCCGCCACAAACTACTCCAAGAGGCCAGCACTGTCGTCGTCGTCGTCGTCATTGGCAGAACCATCAGGGAGCTGGTAAGCTTTGCTGTGACTGTCGTCGTCGGCAGTGCTGCCGCCACAAACTACTCCAAGAGGCCAGCACTGTCGTCGTCGTCGTCATTGGCAGAACCATCAGGGAGTAAGTTTTGCTGTGAGTGTCGTCGTCGGCAGTGCTGCCGCCACAAACTACTCCAAGAGGCCAGCACTGTCGTCGTCGTCGTCGTCATTGGCAGAACCAAGAGGGAGGCAGTTTTGCTGTGACTGTCGTCGTCGGCAGTGCTGCCGCCACAAACTACTCCAAGAGGCCAGCACTGTCGTCGTCGTCGTCGTCATTGGCAGAACCGAGAGGGAGGCAGCTTTGCTGTGACTGTCGTCGTCTGCAGTGCTGCCGCCACAAACTACTCCAATAGGCCAGCACTGTCGTCGTCGTCGTCGTCATTGGCAGAACCATCAGGTAGGCAGCTTTGCTATGACTGTCGTCGTCGGCGGTTCCGCCGCCACAAACTACTCCAAGAGGCCAGCACTGTCGTCGTCATCATTGGCAGAACCATCAGGGAGTAAGCTTTGCTGTGACTGTCGTCGTCGGCAGTGCTGCCGCCACCAACTACTCCATGAGGCCAGCACTGTCGTCGTCGTCGTCATTGGCAGAACCATCAGGGAGTAAACTTTGCTGTGACTGTCGTCGTCGGCAGTTCTGCCGCCACAAACTACTCCAAGAAGCCAGCACTGTCGTCGTCATCGTCGTCATTGGCAGAACCATCAGGGAGGCAGCTTTGCTGTGACTGTCGTCGTCGGCAGTGCTGCCGCCACAAACTACCCCAAGAGGCCAGCACTGTCGTCGTCGTCGTCGTCGTCGTCATTGGCAGAACCATCAGGGAGTTAGCTTTGCTGTGACTGTCGTCGTCGGCAGTGCTGCTGCCACAAACTACTCCAAGAGGCCAGCACTGTCGTCGTCGTCGTCGTCATTGGCAGAACCGGGAGGGAGGCAGCTTTGCTGTGACTGTCGTCGTCGGCAGTTCCACCGCCACAAACTACTCCAAGAGGCCAGCACTGTCGTCGTCGTCGTCGTCATTGGCAGAACCATCAGGGAGCTGGTAAGCTTTGCTGTGACTGTCGTCGTCGGCAATGCTGCCGCCACAAACTACTCCAAGAGGCCAGCACTGTCGTCGTCGTCGTCGTCATTGGCAGAACCATCAGGGAGTAAGTTTTGCTGTGAGTGTCGTCGTCGGCAGTGCTGCCGCCACAAACTACTCCAAGAGGCCAGCACTGTCGTCGTCGTCGTCGTCATTGGCAGAACCAAGAGGGAGGCAGTTTTGCTGTGACTGTCGTCGTCGGCAGTGCTGCCGCCACAAACTACTCCAAGAGGCCAGCACTGTCGTCGTCGTCGTCGTCATTGGCAGAACCATCAGGGAGCTGGTAAGCTTTGCTGTGACTGTCGTCGTCGGCAGTGCTGCCGCCACAAACTACTCCAAGAGGCCAGCACTGTCGTCGTCGTCGTCATTGGCAGAACCATCAGGGAGTAAGTTTTGCTGTGAGTGTCGTCGTCGGCAGTGCTGCCGCCACAAACTACTCCAAGAGGCCAGCACTGTCGTCGTCGTCGTCGTCATTGGCAGAACCAAGAGGGAGGCAGTTTTGCTGTGACTGTCGTCGTCGGCAGTGCTGCCGCCACAAACTACTCCAAGAGGCCAGCACTGTCGTCGTCGTCGTCGTCATTGGCAGAACCGAGAGGGAGGCAGCTTTGCTGTGACTGTCGTCGTCTGCAGTACTGCCGCCACAAACTACTCCAATAGGCCAGCACTGTCGTCGTCGTCGTCGTCATTGGCAGAACCATCAGGTAGGCAGCTTTGCTATGACTGTCGTCGTCGGCGGTTCCGCCGCCACAAACTACTCCAAGAGGCCAGCACTGTCGTCGTCGTCGTCATTGGCAGAACCATCAGGGAGTAAGCTTTGCTGTGACTGTCGTCGTCGGCAGTGCTGCCGCCACCAACTACTCCATGAGGCCAGCACTGTCGTCGTCGTCGTCATTGGCAGAACCATCAGGGAGTAAACTTTGCTGTGACTGTCGTCGTCGGCAGTGCTGCCGCCACAAACTACTCCAAGAAGCCAGCACTGTCGTCGTCGTCGTCGTCATTGGCAGAACCGGGAGGGAGGCAGCTTTGCTGTGACTGTCGTCGTCGGCAGTTCCGCCGCCACAAACTACTCCAAGAGGCCAGCACTGTCGTCGTCGTCGTCGTCATTGGCAGAACCATCAGGGAGCTGGTAAGCTTTGCTGTGACTGTCGTCGTCGGCAGTGCTGCCGCCACAAACTACTCCAAGAGGCCAGCACTGTCGTCGTCGTCGTCGTCATTGGCAGAACCATCAGGGAGTAAGTTTTGCTGTGAGTGTCGTCATCGGCAGTGCTGCCGCCACAAACTACTCCAAGAGGCCAGCACTGTCGTCGTCGTCGTCGTCATTGGCAGAACCAAGAGGGAGGCAGTTTTGCTGTGACTGTCGTCGTCGGCAGTGCTGCCGCCACAAACTAATCCAAGAGGCCAGCACTGTCGTCGTCGTCGTCGTCATTGGCAGAACCGAGAGGGAGGCAGCTTTGCTGTGACTGTCGTCGTCTGCAGTACTGCAGCCACAAACTACTCCAATAGGCCAGCACTGTCGTCGTCGTCGTCGTCATTGGCAGAACCATCAGGTAGGCAGCTTTGCTATGACTGTCGTCGTCAGCAGTGCTGCCGCCACCAACTACTCCATGAGGCCAGCACTGTCGTCGTCGTCGTCATTGGCAGAACCATCAGGGAGTAAACTTTGCTGTGACTGTCGTCGTCGGCAGTGCTGCCGCCACAAACTACTCCAAGAAGCCAGCACTGTCGTCGTCGTCGTCGTCATTGGCAGAACCATCAGGGAGGCAGCTTTGCTGTGACTGTCGTCGTCGGCAGTGCTGCCGCCACAAACTACCCCAAGAGGCCAGCACTGTCGTCGTCGTCGTCGTCGTCGTCATTGGCAGAACCATCAGGGAGTTAGCTTTGCTGTGACTGTCGTCGTCGGCAGTGCTGCCGCCACAAACTACTCCAAGAGGCCAGCACTGTCGTCGTCGTCGTTGTCATTGGCAGAACCGGGAGGGAGGCAGCTTTCCTGTGACTGTCGTCGTCGGCAGTTCCGCCGCTACAAACTACTCCAAGAGGCCAGCACTGTCGTCGTCGTCGTCGTCATTGGCAGAACCATCAGGGAGCTGGTAAGCTTTGCTGTGACTGTCGTCGTCGGCAGTGCTGCCGCCACAAACTACTCCAAGAGGCCAGCACTGTCGTCGTCGTCGTCATTGGCAGAACCATCAGGGAGTAAGTTTTGCTGTGAGTGTCGTCGTCGGCAGTGCTGCCGCCACAAACTACTCCAAAAGGCCAGCACTGGCGTCGTCGTCGTCGTCATTGGCAGAACCAAGAGGGAGGCAGTTTTGCTGTGACTGTCGTCGTCGGCAGTGCTGCCGCCACAAACTACTCCAAGAGGCCAGCAATGTCGTCGTCGTCATTGGCAGAACCGAGAGGGAGGCAGCTTTGCTGTGACTGTCGTCGTCTGCAGTACTGCCGCCACAAACTACTCCAATAGGCCAGCACTGTCGTCGTCGTCATTGGCAGAACCATCAGGTAGGCAGCTTTGCTATGACTGTCGTCGTCGGCGGTTCCGCCGCCACAAACTACTCCAAGAGGCCAGCACTGTCGTCGTCGTCGTCATTGGCAGAACCATCAGGGAGTAAGCTTTGCTGTGACTGTCGTCGTCGGCAGTGCTGCCGCCACCAACTACTCCATGAGGCCAGCACTGTCGTCGTCGTCGTCATTGGCAGAACCATCAGGGAGTAAACTTTGCTGTGACTGTCGTCGTCGGCAGTGCTGCCGCCACAAACTACTCCAAGAAGCCAGCACTGTCGTCGTCGTCGTCGTCATTGGCAGAACCATCAGGGAGGCAGCTTTGCTGTGACTGTAGTCGTCGGCAGTGCTGCCGCCACAAACTACCCCAAGAGGCCAGCACTGTCGTCGTCGTCATCGTCATTGGCAGAACCATCAGGGAGTTAGCTTTGCTGTGACTGTCGTCGTCGGCAGTGCTGCCGCCACAAACTACTCCAAGAGGCCAGCACTGTCGTCGTCGTCGTCGTCATTGGCAGAACCGGGAGGGAGGCAGCTTTGCTGTGACTGTCGTCGTCGGCAGTTCCGCCGCCACAAACTACTCCAAGAGGCCAGCACTGTCGTCGTCGTCGTCGTCATTGGCAGAACCATCAGGGAGGCAGCTTTGCTGTGACTGTCGTCGTCGGCAGTGCTGCCGCCACAAACTACCCCAAGAGGCCAGCACTGTCGTCGTCGTCATTGGCAGAACCATCAGGGAGCTGGTAAGCTTTGCTGTGACTGTCGTCGTCGGCAGTGCTGCCGCCACAAACTACTCCAAGAGGCCAGCACTGTCGTCGTCGTCGTCCTCATTGGCAGAACCAAGAGGGAGGCAGTTTTGCTGTGACTGTCGTCGTCGGCAGTGCTGCCGCCACAAACTAATCCAAGAGGCCAGCACTGTCGTCGTCGTCGTCGTCATTGGTAGAACCGAGAGGGAGGCAGCTTTGCTGTGACTGTCGTCGTCTGCAGTACTGCCGCCACAAACTACTCCAATAGGCCAGCACTGTCGTCGTCGTCGTCGTCATTGGCAGAACCATCAGGTAGGCAGCTTTGCTATGACTGTCGTCGTCAGCAGTGCTGCCGCCACCAACTACTCCATGAGGCCAGCACTGTCGTCGTCGTCGTCATTGGCAGAACCATCAGGGAGTAAACTTTGCTGTGACTGTCGTCGTCGGCAGTGCTGCCGCCACAAACTACTCCAAGAAGCCAGCACTGTCGTCGTCGTCGTCGTCATTGGCAGAACCATCAGGGAGGCAGCTTTGCTGTGACTGTCGTCGTCGGCAGTGCTGCCGCCACAAACTACCCCAAGAGGCCAGCACTGTCGTCGTCGTCGTCGTCGTCGTCATTGGCAGAACCATCAGGGAGTTAGCTTTGCTGTGACTGTCGTCGTCGGCAGTGCTGCCGCCACAAACTACTCCAAGAGGCCAGCACTGTCGTCGTCGTCGTCGTCATTGGCAGAACCGGGAGGGAGGCAGCTTTCCTGTGACTGTCGTCGTCGGCAGTTCCGCCGCTACAAACTACTCCAAGAGGCCAGCACTGTCGTCGTCGTCGTCGTCATTGGCAGAACCATCAGGGAGCTGGTAAGCTTTGCTGTGACTGTCGTCGTCGGCAGTGCTGCCGCCACAAACTACTCCAAGAGGCCAGCACTGTCGTCGTCGTCGTCATTGGCAGAACCATCAGGGAGTAAGTTTTGCTGTGAGTGTCGTCGTCGGCAGTGCTGCCGCCACAAACTACTCCAAAAGGCCAGCACTGTCGTCGTCGTCGTCGTCATTGGCAGAACCAAGAGGGAGGCAGTTTTGCTGTGACTGTCGTCGTCGGCAGTGCTGCCGCCACAAACTACTCCAAGAGGCCAGCAATGTCGTCGTCGTCATTGGCAGAACCGAGAGGGAGGCAGCTTTGCTGTGACTGTCGTCGTCTGCAGTACTGCCGCCACAAACTACTCCAATAGGCCAGCACTGTCGTCGTCGTCATTGGCAGAACCATCAGGTAGGCAGCTTTGCTATGACTGTCGTCGTCGGCGGTTCCGCCGCCACAAACTACTCCAAGAGGCCAGCACTGTCGTTGTCGTCGTCATTGGCAGAACCATCAGGGAGTAAGCTTTGCTGTGACTGTCGTCGTCGGCAGTGCTGCCGCCACCAACTACTCCATGAGGCCAGCACTGTCGTCGTCGTCGTCATTGGCAGAACCATCAGGGAGTAAACTTTGCTGTGACTGTCGTCGTCGGCAGTGCTGCCGCCACAAACTACTCCAAGAAGCCAGCACTGTCGTCGTCGTCGTCGTCATTGGCAGAACCATCAGGGAGGCAGCTTTGCTGTGACTGTAGTCGTCGGCAGTGCTGCCGCCACAAACTACCCCAAGAGGCCAGCACTGTCGTCGTCGTCATCGTCATTGGCAGAACCATCAGGGAGTTAGCTTTGCTGTGACTGTCGTCGTCGGCAGTGCTGCCGCCACAAACTACTCCAAGAGGCCAGCACTGTCGTCGTCGTCGTCGTCATTGGCAGAACCGGGAGGGAGGCAGCTTTGCTGTGACTGTCGTCGTCGGCAGTTCCGCCGCCACAAACTACTCCAAGAGGCCAGCACTGTCGTCGTCGTCGTCGTCATTGGCAGAACCATCAGGGAGGCAGCTTTGCTGTGACTGTCGTCGTCGGCAGTGCTGCCGCCACAAACTACCCCAAGAGGCCAGCACTGTCGTCGTCGTCATTGGCAGAACCATCAGGGAGCTGGTAAGCTTTGCTGTGACTGTCGTCGTCGGCAGTGCTGCCGCCACAAACTACTCCAAGAGGCCAGCACTGTCGTCGTCGTCATCGTCATTGGCAGAACCATCAGGGAGTTAGCTTTGCTGTGACTGTCGTCGTCGGCAGTGCTGCCGCCACAAACTACTCCAAGAGGCCAGCACTGTCGTCGTCGTCGTCGTCATTGGCAGAACCGGGAGGGAGGCAGCTTTGCTGTGACTGTCGTCGTCGGCAGTTCCGCCGCCACAAACTACTCCAAGAGGCCAGCACTGTCGTCGTCGTCGTCGTCATTGGCAGAACCATCAGGGAGGCAGCTTTGCTGTGACTGTCGTCGTCGGCAGTGCTGCCGCCACAAACTACCCCAAGAGGCCAGCACTGTCGTCGTCGTCGTCGTCATTGGCAGAACCATCAGGGAGCTGGTAAGCTTTGCTGTGACTGTCGTCGTCGGCAGTGCTGCCGCCACAAACTACTCCAAGAGGCCAGCACTGTCGTTGTCGTCGTTGTCGTCATTGGCAGAACCTTCAGGGAGGCAGCTTTGCTGTGACTGTCGTCGTGGGCAGTGCTGCCGCCACAAACTACTCCAAGAGGCCAGCACTGTCGTCGTCGTCGTCGTCATTGGCAGAACCATCAGGGAGTAAGCTTTGCTGTGACTGTCGTCGTCGGCAGTGCTGCCGCCACAAACTACTCCAAGAGGCCAGCACTGTCGTCGTCGTCGTCATTGGCAGAACAATCAGGGAGTAAGTTTTGCTGTGACTGTCGTCGTCGGCAGTGCTGCCGCCACAAACTACTCCAATAGGCCAGCACTGTCGTCGTCGTCGTCGTCATTGGCAGAACCATCAGGTAGGCAGCTTTGCTATGACTGTCGTCGTCCGCAGTTCCGCCGCCACAAACTACTCCAAGAGGCCAGCACTGTCGTCGTCGTCGACATTAGCAGAACCATCAGGGAGTAAGCTTTGCTGTGACTGTCGTCGTCGGCAGTGCTGCCGCCACCAACTACTCCATGAGGCCGGCACTGTCGTCGTCGTCGTCATTGGCAGAGCCATCAGGGAGTAAACTTTGCTGTGACTGTCGTCGTCGGCAGTGCTGCCGCCACAAACTACTCCAAGATGCCAGCACTGTCGTCGTCGTTGTCATTGGCAGAACCATCAGGGAGGCAGCTTTGCTGTGACTGTCGTCGTCGGCAGTGCTGCTGCCACAAACTACTCCAAGAGGCCAGCACTGTCGTCGTCGTCGTCGTCATTGGCAGAACCGAGAGGGAGGCAGCTTTGCTATGACTGTAGTCGTCGGCTGTTACGCCGCCACAAACTACTCCAAGAGGCCAGCATTGTCGTCGTCGTCGTCATTGGCTGAACCATCAGGGAGGCAGCTTTGCTGTGACTGTCGTCGTCGGCAGTGCTGCCGCCAAAAACTACCCCAAGAGGCCAGCACTGTCGTCGTCGTCGTCGTCGTCATTGGCAGAACCATCAGGGAGTTGGCTTTGCTGTGACTGTCGTTGTCGGCAGTGCTGCCGCCACAAACTACTCCAAGAGGCCAGCACTGTCGTCGTCGTCGTCGTCATTGGCAGAACCATCAGGGAGTGAGCTTTGCTGTGACTGTCGTCGTCGGCAGTGCTGCTGCCACAAACTACTCCAAGAGGCCAGCACTGTTGTCGTCGTCGTCGTCATTGGCAGAACCATCAGGGAGTAAGCTTTGCTGTGACTGTCGTCGTTGGCAGTGCTGCCGCCACAAACTACTCCAAGAGGCCAGCACTGTCGTCGTCGTCGTCATTGGCAGAACCATCAGGGAGGCAGCTTTGCTGTGACTGTCGTCGTCGGCAGTGCTGCCGCCACAAACTGCTCCAAGAAGCCAGCACTGTCGTCGTCGTCGTCGTCATTGGCAGAACCATCAGGGAGTAAGCTTTGCTGTGACTGTCGTCGTCGGCAGTGCTGCCGCCACAAACTACTACGTCGGCAGTGCATATGCATCCTTAGCATGTAGATGCATCCAGGGTAGGCAGATGCATCTGAATGAATGTGCACCCTGTGAGTCCTGGATGCATTTGGGGAGTGTGTCTTCAGTTGGTGATCCTCCGTGCCCCTTGCATCCACAGTGTTAGAAAGGTTTATGGGGAATCAACACATATAAGCTACATATAAGGTTGATAGGGACATGGAGGATTCCCCATATTAACCCTAACCCTAACCCTAACCCTAAACCCTAACCCTAACCCTAACCCTAACCCTAACCCAAACCTAACCCTAACCCTAACCCTAACCCTAACCTAACCCTAACCCTAACCCTAACCCTAACCCTAACCCTGACAGCTACGGTTATCATACCGTCAACTTTCCTATTTTCGCGATACCACGATATTAATTTTTGTTCACAATTTTGGTTCACAAGCAAGCCCTTGAGGTTCAAAATAAATCTGTTTCAAAGAATTACATTTATTTTTATAAACCACATGTATTTGAATACACGCGTGTGGGGGAACCGTGTGTTTACAGACTTCGGGATTAGTCGGAAATGTCCGGAAGTAGCAGGATGAATCAGAGAGGACATAAACTTGAGAATTCCAGAAGATAATAACATTATAATGAAAGAGCAATAAATACACATATTTCCGCTTTTATTGAATAGAACGAAAATGTCAACATAAAAGTTTCACAACTGAATCTAACATTCCATACAGGTTTCATATTTTGCCATATAAAATTGGGATGGTATATTTAGCCATGATTGGTATAACACGCTCTCCGAAAATTCGCCGGGATTCTCCAGCTTTTATGTAGCTATAGGAAACTGATGGAAAGTTCTGACAAGCGTGATTTGACGATGGGGGCAGGACTTCCCGCGCCTCAAGCTTGCACACCTGCAGGACCTTCATGCAACTTACATCACGTAATGAGTCATTCTGTGGTACTGGCACAATAGGTATAAATGACATTAATACTTAACCCCTTGTATAAAGTCAAGACTTTAAAGGTGGTTGTTATAAATATCATTATTGATGGCTTATTTATGCCATTATATATAATTAAAAATATCGCGATATCACGATATATCGCGATTAAATTTGAATAATTATCATGATAAAAAAAAAACCCATATCGTCCCAACACTAAGTGTTTGTAGTACTTGTATGAGTTTATAGCATTATTGGCTTCAATACATCATGCTTAGTGAAAACACCATAAGCTTATCATGAACATTTTGGGTCTGCACTGTATCTGGTTCCATATTATATTTTATTTTAATGCAATCTGTATGATTTAAATGCAAACTGGCTTGGGAAATCAAATCTAGGTACATTTCAAAATATGCCTATGGATTGATGGATGCGAGATAAGATGTACATGTCACAATAATAATACACTATTTATCTGTCTCTTAACATCAAACATGCCTCTGTTTATCCATGGTTTATTAATCAAAGGTCAGATTGTGCCAGGTAACTTGTTTGGCTGTGACCTACTCTGTCCAGTACTCTTATGTAATTAGCACCAGCAGTCACCAGCAATGTGGCAGCTGGCCCATGCTTGCCTCAACAATAGGCACATCCTGGGCAGTTACTGGACAAGAACTGAGTCTGTTCAGCATTATTTGCTGATATGCTTCATAATCAAGAGGCTCACAGGAAGTAATAGAAAGTAATATGTATTACTCTATTACTTAGCCTTCTATTTCTATTACTATTACTATTACTATTACATGGAAAAAGCTGTAATAGTCTATTACTATTACTATTACTTATTACTATTACCCCATGTCTGACCTTAACATTAAAAAGATATATTAGCAATTCCAATATGTAAACAAAGGAATAGAAATATCCAGTTGTGCATCATTATAACCATACCAGGAAACAGGGTTTATATGATATCAATGTACACTGATAATATCTGAATCTCTTCTTATGTACATACCAAACATGTGTTTAATCTCAAAATAAGAGTATTTCAGGTAAGACTGTGCTCCTACTCATCTTTCATCTGCTATATTATAGTAATACCTGTACCCATAGAGTAAGTTCATGTCCTACAGAAAGAATGACCTATAACATATAGTTTACCTTGTTGTCGCAAACACCAGGAGCATATCATTTTTTTTGGCAATTGTGATGGATAATTAAGGGTACGTATCAATTTGAGAAAATGTCATTTGAAAAGACATTAATTCCAGTTTGCTCTCCAAGTCAAGAGTAACTGCAAAATTTGTATTACACAGTATATCTTAATGGAACATAAGCCTATCTATGTAAAATAGAAAGCCACAGGATTAACTGAATGATTTGGTTTTGGGCTGGACCAAAACCTGGCCAGTCGAGGGGTGAAACACTCGCCTCTCCCTGGCATAGCTGTGAGAGTTGGTTGTAGTGTCTTGTCCAAGCCAATGTCAAATAAATAATAAAAAGTTTAATTTAAACCTTATCCGGGTATGAACTGGTCAGAATCCTGATCTGGATTTTGTCTGTACCATAGGAATGAGTCCAGAACAATAACGGATTAGTCCAGATCGGGATTTGGGCTGGCCCAGATCCTGATCAGGGTCCAGGCTGGACAGAACCTAAATTGGGATTTAGCCTTCACCAATTTGTTGAGAGCAGGATCTGGGCCCTGACATATATACAGTGGAACCTGTCTTAAAGACCACCTATCTTATAAGACTACCAGTCAATTGAGACCACCCTTGGGTAAACTGAAAGCATTCACTTTGGTTATAATTGACCTGTCTAATAAGACCACCTGTGAATTAAGATTACTTTTGACAAATCCAATGGGTGGTCTCATAACACAGGTTTCACTGTATACACTAACTTACAAACACACAAATATTTCAAGAGAATTATATCAGATCTATTATATGAAGATTACTTCCATTATTATCATTGGTCACCACAGTAATCCAGGTAAAGGAGAACATACACAAAGAGGATGCATGAATTCACACATGCCTTAATGAAACCAGGGCAATGTAGTATAGTCTAGTATCCTTCCACACGGGTACGGACAAAAGCCCCCCCGGACAAAAGCCCCCCTACCTTAATGATAAAGAGGACAAAAGCCCCCCCCCCAAAAAAAACATGTTTTTTTAAATAACTATTAAAGGTAACTTTGAGTCCCTTGAAGTAATGAATCAATTTATATTAAATTTAAATTGGGAGCTAAAATTAGTTTTATTATATGTATCAATGATATTAATGAAATTGATCCTGTATAGTCATATATCATTATACTGTGTATAATATAATATATATTTTAAAATATTTTATATGACTACTATATATTAATCATGCATACTTAACAGAATTATATGAGATAATACACATATTATACATATATTTACATAGTCTATATATATATTATAATAAGAATATAATATAATATATACATATATATATATATATATATATATATAGAGAGAGAGAGAGAGAGAGAGAGTGAGAGAGACACATAGATGGATATATATATTTCTATATTGAAGGGGGGGAGGGGGCTTTGGTCCTAGAGCTTTATAATGAAGCCATTCCTTCAATAATCATTCAGGTGAAACAGGTCCTGTGAAACTGTCCCATGGGAGTGGTTTCCTAATTAACAGGTAATTGAGACCATTTATGTTGTTATTAGTATCAGTTTTAGTACCCTAAGTCTTGAATAACAATTTACTAGTGTGGGTCAGGTAATTATGTAAAGTATAGATTGATATTTCTATTGTTAACTATAAGATATATTGTAAGTATGAATTTTGAATGTAATTAAATAATTATATGAGATAACACACATTGTTTGTATTTACATTATATATTCATAGATATAGATATAAATATATTGGAGGGGGCTTTTGTCCTCTTTATCATTAAGGTAGGGGGGCTTTTGACCGGGGGGGGGGCTTTTGTCCGGGGGGGCTTAATACCGGGGGGGGGCTTTTCACCCGGGGGGCTTTTGACCTACATCCCCTTCCACAGACTGGAGATCCACTTACAGGCAAGACAAAAATGAGCAGCACTTCACACTTCCCTGTTTCTAGTGTATAGCAATAGTTTGCCAGGCAGGTACAAGTATATCAGGTATAAAAATAGAACTGTGCAATAAACTAGACTCCCCCCCCCCCCCCCCAAAGGGCCCAGATTTTAGACACTTCCCCTCAGGCAATAGGTGTACATTTTTTCACATCCCTGATAAATGGATGAGACAGTCAGTAGGAATTCAGCTGAAATATTTATAACATTGCATCTAGTTAGCAGTATCTGTTATTTGCAATAGCTGGAACATAAACTCATTGTGTGTTAAGGTACCGTGATGCTCAGCAGTTAACTAAGGATAAGATTAAAATCCCATGGGCCATTTACATCAATCAACTCAAATGAAGGTGGTGGAGTATAACATAACAAATAAGATATACTGGTATGTACGTAAATGGCACATATTTCACTAAATTTTCCTGGCCTTTTTATTCCTACTGCAGCAAATTAAATTTACATATCATTAAACTTGACTCTTATTTAATTAAATCTGGTTTGAAATACCTGCATAAAAATATTACAGTATAGTTTATTTATAAAACCTATTTTGATTTTAATATGTTTGTACATCCTTTAGTGATACCTGTAAGTTTCACTTTTAGTATTTATGAAATTACTGGGATTAAATGTGAGATATTCTTATAAGAGTGTAATATTTCTGCAAATACTTCAGTAGTGCTTGAATGAAAACAAGCTATGGTCCATCGTTTTTTATTATTTGTGTAGCTAACCTTTATGGAGACTGGCTACCAGTTACCCGCTTGACCTCTACAGCTACAGGTTTTCATAGTCTATGACCGTCTATCAATTTATTATATATATGATTAAGAAGGATACCAGACAATTCATCTGAGAGTTCAATTTTTTAATTATATCTTGGGAAAGACAGACACAAGCGGACAAACTGAAGAACACCAACTGACTGAAAACATTTTAATTAATTCACCACATCTCACCCTGAGAACTAAATTCAATGATTAAATAGTCACTCAACATGATTGATATGTAAACTAGGCCTCTCAAGTGGCAAGTACAGACAAAATTTATCAACACTGTCAAGCACAGTGACACTCAAATCAGTAAATCTCCTTTAATGTATAACCAATAGTCAGTATACCAGGTGACCTGCTGGTGACCCCTTTGACCTGAGGTCACAAGTACCTGACCAGGTGGTGGGTGAGATGTCTGGATGGTCAACAGGTCAAGCTGTACTGTAATTAACAACACAACACCAGGCTGTTTACCAAATACTTCATTACTGTCAATATCAACATGCAGGCCATACCAACCTGGACCTTCAACAGACAGGATACAAACAATACAATATGTAATGCAAGGATAGGACACAGGCTTTTGTATCAGTGGTTGTACTCAGATCAGTGCATACATGTACTTCATTTTTTCAAACTAGATGAATATTATTTATTTTTTTTCTTTGACTTTGTCGTATTAATATAAAAACATTCATTTTATTATATGTAACCAGATATCCCTTTCCGATCTTTGGCACATGTTCACTTTTGAGGTTCTCAATTACATCTGGGTCAGGAATACTCTGGTAATTTAATAAAGGCTAAAGTTTTTCCTGGAAATTCCAAATTATCCTTTATGTCCTATGTTATCAGATGCTCCGTATACATGCTATCCTGTTATCCCAAACCCACTAATTCTGATTAAGATGTGGTTCTAGGTATCTATTATAGAAAATATATTAATCAATTAATCTGGATGTCAGATACCATTCTGAGATGGTCTGACATTTTGAAAGTTCATAAATTTTTTATTCTGGGCATGTTTCATCCAAACATTCATTAACTTATGGACTAGTTACAGGGCCAAATGAATATGTGGCAAATTATGTTTATATGCTTATCTGTTCTTAGATTTCAATAAGTGACTGAGTTTTTATATTTTAACTCTGTATTTGATATTTGATTTGTTTGGTACATTAATATAAATTTGAATCATATGACTCAACCAAAGGAGTAAACTTCTATGTCTACAAATAAAATCTGGTAAGCCAATCACGAGTATGTCATCGAAACATATTTATTTTATCAATTTAAACTGATTACATGTACAAAGTGAAAGTAAACTGGACATGAAACAGAACAGTTAGTAACTACAATATTTACATATACCTTCTGTTTGATAAAGTATCTGAATTTTGTATTTGGCTTTAACAATGCATATTTAACTTTTTGAACATCTGGCACTTGACAAGGGAAAATATATCATTTTGTATTTGAAAATATATGAACATGAGCATTCTTAATTGTCTCTGTATTTAGCATGGTGCTTTTAACTCCTACCCTGCATTACTAGTTTAAGTGAAAACATATACCAGTAAATACAATTAGCTGTCATACTTAAACAATCTGTACTCATGCAAATATTTCTAACAAATATATTGCATGGATCAGAGAGAAGATACTTGATGTAGAAAAAAGCACTGTATTGATTAAGTAATTTAAAGACATTTATACACCTACACATAACAGAGGTACCAGCAGTTATCAGACTCACATGGTCCATGGATCTGCCAATCATTTATTATGACAGTAAAATGACCAATAAAATTCAGTGAAAGGATCAAAGCAACAATATACCAGGTAATAATTTGAATAAACTGGAAATATACCCATATAGAAATCAGATTCAGACTTGACTGGGCAGTAGAGATGAACGCCAATATCCCATATATGTACTCTCTCTATATATATACTTAATAATGGTCTATAGCAGAATGACTATATGTAAGATCTAATTGGAGTGCTGGGGCTACAGATTTTAACAAGGGACCAATGGGTCACGGCGCTCAGCTGTTATATATGATAAAAAATATGATTTGGGAAAGAGACACATGCTTGTTGTGTGTGGTAATAAATATAAGCTGTATTATGAGTTGTTGGTGTTTAGCTTATGTATGATTTTGATAGTATCTTTGGAGACAGGGAAGAGGATTGATTTCATTTATTTTATTAACAAATGGAGTGCTATTGTCACACAGATTTTGACTTGGCCATATAACTTATAAGCAGCACATATAATAAAAGAGTTTATCTATTTATTAAAGTTTAATAACAAATATTGTGCCAATATAATTTTTATTAAAAAAAAAATAAGAAGAAAATCTTATGATTTTTTTAAATAAAATATAACTGAAATGATTATTGAAATAATATTATAGAATATATTCATGAATGCATTCATGAATACATTTTGAAAGTATCTGCACTGGTATTCAAATACTTTCATTTTTACCTGAATTCCCATTCTTATGCAATAAAATTTTTTAATGCAGTACATATTCATATTCATATTCAAATACATTTGCAAAGCATTCACACCATGTCTAGTATTTATTCAGTTTTAGCCAAACAATGATGTTGAGAATCTAGAACATACAAAATTCACAAATTGAAATAATGATCATAAGTACCTGGTTTTATGGCTTTTATTTATGTTAAAAAAATAAATGTAATATATTCACTTTGGACTACTTTCACATCAATCTACACACTAGACACAGTAGGAATCTAGATTAATATTATCAACTGCATCTTTGTCTATCATTAATTTCCTTCATATGATCCCTAATGATTAGTAATGAATAATATGATTTATTTTTTTATCATTAAAATTGAACTGAAAAATACCATAGGTGACTGCATGGTGTTATTTGGAATAACATTGACACTGACATTCTATCCATCCATACAAGATTCTTACATCATCAGTAACTACAAGTTAATTTTCTGTTACTCCAACAAACAAATTCCTTTTCTATAAATTTTTCTTTAATTTGTTGTAAAAAAACCAATACAAAATTATTAATTTATTGTTTATTGTTATGTTGTTTTTCAAAACAACTACCAGATGAGTTGGGTTGGACACCTGGATAAACTGTGGCTGGGCATTAGCTGCCTGGCTGCCCCAGTGTATGCTTTGCTCAAGCATGGCTAATCTGATGAAAGGTCAACAAGGTCAACATACAGGTGACTGAAGAGGGGCTGGATTAAGCCTGGGTCTGACATGGTCTCATATAAACATTAATAAAAGCTACAATATTTGGCAAATTTCTTTCAGCTTTCTAAACTACAAAGATGAAATCCTTATGTATGCATGATATGAAAATTATATCAACAGTGCTCTCAGGAAACAAACGTGCCATGGTCAAAGTTGAGCAAAATTTGAGGTACTAATTTTATATTTATACTAATAACTTATAAAATTTGAAAAATTCAGAACTAATTTTTGGTATTCAATTGAATCTTGATTAAATAATGTTACATCCCTGACAAAAAATCTCTAGCTTCAGCAATCCTCTTGTTAAGGGAGTAAATATATTTCTTGATTTTTAAAAAGTGCATAATGTTTGGGCCCATAACTTAAAACAATTATGCAATACTGACATCATTTCTGGCATGTGCATAGCGAATGTATAGAAAAATATGTATATTATATATGATCAAAGTCAGATCAGTGGTTTTGATATTAGGCAGTCTTACAGTGTAACAATGGGTTTTTAATGGAAAAATGAAGTTTTTCATTAATATTTCAAAGGAATTAAGTCCTAGTGATCAAATTCTTGGCATGGTAGGGGATTTTGGAGACATCTAACTGTATGCTAAATTTAAGGAACTTAGAGCTGAAGCTGGGGAGCTGAGCTCTAGCAAACTGCATAACACTAGCTTGATGTAAACTTGATGTGACATGTGACATGAAAACTTGAATAAAATCTACAGTTTTTGATCAACTGGTTTCAGATTTTTGGTGTTAACAGACAAAATGCTAACAAAAACATGCTGTGAAAATTAGAGGAAAAAAACATGCCATGGTCAAACTTGGGCAAAATTTAAGGTGCCAATTTTATATTTTTGCCAATATTTAAAAAAATTTAACAGATTTTGATCTAATTTTTGGTAAACAATTAAATTTTGATCAATTAAAGTTGTATTACTGAAAAAAAGTCCCTCCATTTAACACTTTTGGTCTTAAAAGACCAAATATCTTTCCTGATTTTTTTACAAAGTCCATTATGTTTTGGCCCATAACTTTTTTAAATTAAATAATACTGACTTAATTTCTGGCATGTACATAGGAACTATATAGAGGAATATTTATGGTAAATATGAAGAAAACCAGATTAGTGGTTTTGATATTAGGCAGTCCTGAAGTGTGAAAATAGATTTCTAATTAAAAATTGAGGTTTTTCCTTAATATCTCAAAGGAACGAAGTCCTATTGACCCAATTTTCAGCATGGAAGGAGATTTTGGGGACATCTAACTGTATGGCGAATTTCAGATTTGTAGGTCATATGGTGTCGAAATGTGCCAGTCTTACGGACGGACATCCGGACAGAGGGATGGCCCGACAGACAGACGGACGGACGACGGACCGCGACTATAGCTCAGATGACTTATAGTCAGCTGAGCTAAAAAGGACGGAAAGAGATAGTTTGGCCAATGTAAATAAAGGAATATGATGGTTGGTGCTGGAGTGCTGGGACTACAGATTTCTTTAAAAGGACAGTAAGGGATGGTTTGGCCAATGTAAATAAAGGAATATGATGGTTGGTGCTGGAGTGCTGGGGCTGCAGATTTCTTTAAAAGGACAGTAAGGGATAGTTGGGCCAATGTAAATAAAGGAATATGATGGTTGGTGCTGGAGTGCTGGGGCTGCAGATTTCTTTAAAAGGACAGTAAGGGATAGTTGGGCCAATGTAAATAAAGGAATATGATGGTTGGTGCTGGAGTGCTGGGGCTACAGATTTCTTTAAAAGGACAGTAAGGGATAGTTTGGCCAATGTAAATAAAGGAATATGATGGTTGGTGCTGGAGTGCTGGGGCTACAGATTTCTTTAAAAGGACAGTGAGGGATAGTTTGGACAATGTAAATAAAGGAATATGATGGTTTGTGCTGGAGTGCTGGGGCTACAGATTTCTTTAAAAGGACAGTAAGGGATAGTTTGGCCAAGGTAAATTAAGGAATATGATAGTTGGTGCTAGAGTGCTGGGGCTACAGATTTCTTTATAAGGACAGTAAGGGATAGTTTGGCCAATGTAAATAAAGGAATATGATGGTTGGTGCTGGAGTGCTGGGGCTACAGATTTCTTTAAAAGGACAGTAAGGGATAGTTTGGCCAATGTAAATAAAGGAATATGATGGTTGGTGCTGGAGTGCTGGGGCTACAGATTTCTTTAAAAGGACAGTAAGGGATAGTTTGGCCAATGTAAATAAAGGAATATGATGACTGGTGCTGGAGTGCTGGGGCTACAGACTTCTTTAAAAGGACAGAAAGGGATAGTTGGGCCAATGTAAATTAAGGAATATGATAGTTGGTGCTGAAATAACAACATATGCATCACTGCTCATCCCTATGATCTGTTACATGGATGAAGTTACATATGGAAACATGTTGGTAGAAACAAATCCTGATGACTAAAGGAGAAGGCCTTGCCACCTTAAACATGAACACCACAGTCACACATGTACAGAACAAAAACACATACTATTAACAACAGTTATAGCAGCAGATGACTATGACACAGTCAATGACAAAAACAGGGGTGGATAGAGGATTTTAGAACATGGGGGGCTCAACACAACAAGTGTGCTGGAAATGCCAGTAAACACAAAATTATAGTATACGCAATTAGGGAAGAAAAAGGTGCAAGATGCATAATCCAACCATGTGTTTCAACATTAGGCATGTACTGTTCTTTTTCAGAGATTGTTCACATTGAAAAACATGCAACCACATGCCCAAGAGTTACTGTATGAGAACTGTACATTTAGGTAATGTTGAGCTGTTTGACAAAGCAATCATACCAAGTCTTATCAACACATTGTCTTAACATGGTAAAAATTTTTTATTTTTCATCTTTAGATCCTATATAGCTTCTCTTCTCAAGATTTTTACCTGTTCTCAGCCAGGCTAATGATACACACTTCTGTGTGAACTATGATGGCATCTGACCCCTTGGTTTTCATATTTTGATCAACAACTGTAACAACAGCCAAGTAATAATATCAATGAGAAGTTCACAGTATGTCAGTCATAATTAAGTGCCCCAGACAAAGACTGAATCATTTCTCATCATGTCATGTGATGTCAAAGGGCAACTACAAAAGTTTGCCAAATATTAAATTGCAATACACTATAATCTTAGAACATATATACGTATGCTGCACCAGTTATTGGAAACAATGTACCCTTAGGAAATATTAATAAGGAATATAAATATTTCATCATACTGGTAATCTGACATTTGTCATGAACAATGTTCAATATACCAGACCTTTAAAATATTCATAAACACACTGTATCTTAATTAAAGATCATTGTCACTGACACTGACTGTCACTTTATGTATATAGAGTATAGGAAAAACAGAAGACCAAGGCGAACCAAGGATGACAGCTAACTTCCTATTTAATAGGAAAGTGATATTTAACACTGAACCCAGACAAATTGAAGGTGTGTGACATGGATGCCGTAACAAAGATCAAACATATCCAACCCCAGACCTTATCTGGAAGGGTGAAATGGTATGGCTGCCCTAAGTGATAGAGGCAATGATAATACAAATACAAAATAAATAATACATGGACTACCGTATTCAGGAACTGCAAATGGTCAACAACATTATCTAACGCAATTTTGGAGATCATCTGGCAAATAACTATCTTAACAATCCATGTAAAATAAATCAAGTTTAATTTATAAATAAATTTAAATTAGTTTTTTTCTTTTGTAAAACAGAATTCATCAATTCTCAATTTACAAAACTATACTTAAAATTAATGAATAGGGGATCATCTTACTCACCTGTTAACAATTGATGCTACAGAGAGTTAATAAACGATACTCTATTTATAAATCCATACATGCCACCTTTAAGAGACATACCCTTATGGTATTGCTTTGAAACAATATATTTTAAGTTGACATGCAAATGGCTAAAACTGAGAAAAATTCTTCCATTCAATTCATTGTCAAGGCAGCTGCTGAAGGCTTCTATTATAATATGAATTAGGGCACAGCGTCACTATTTATAGTCCAGTACAAGATGGTAGCTCCCAAACTTGTGAAATACAACATGTTTTGCTCAAACACAGAAGTATCAGTTTTATATTATGTGTGCCAGGTCCCTACCCTAGAGTCTATAAATCTCCTAAGGCAGCTAAACAATCATAAATAATTTACAGTGGAAATTTGTTTTACAATTAACTACTGCTGTTTTAATGAGCAAGCAGAGTGTTTTATAATTGACTGCACACCGGAATGAAAATCTTTGCTGCAGGCAAGCATATGCTTAATCCAGGATCTCCAGCAAAACAAAATAACAATTTTACAAAGTTTCAATAGCTAACATTAGCTGCAAGGTTCATGAAGGATATAAGCTGAATGCTCGACTGCGGTCAGCAACAGAAGAGGAGGGATAAATAGTTAGTGTCAAAAATGGCCAATCAGGAGATCAGAACAATGATACTTGCAAAATGACCAAACAATTTGCAGAATTTTGCACGTAACATGCGTCACACTTAATTTCTTTATCCTAATAAGCATGGCCTGAGCACAGAAATTATCAGACTCAGCAATCAAGCCTTAATCATTCCCTGCCCATCTATCTGTACTGTGGTTTCTTATGTTTGTGAGCTTTTCAAATTTGTGATATTCATGAACTTTAGGGGAATTACAGCAAAAAACTTCTTGAAGTAGAGGTCATATCATCAAAAGCAAGTGTAAAGGTCAACGATTGATATTATGGATTATAAATAAAAGATCTTGTATGTTCAGAGATTGGTTTTATAAATAACAAGGGACCCATGGGTCACGGCGCTCAGCTGTTATATATGATAAAAAATATGATTTGGGAAAGAGGCACATGGTTGTTTTGTGTGGTAATATATATAAGCTTTAATATGAGTTGTTGGTGTTTTGCTGTATCATGTATGATTTTGATAGTATCTTTGGAGACAGGGAAGAGGATTGATTTCATTTATTTTATTAACAAATGGAGTGCTATTGTCACACAGATTTTGACTTGGCCATATAACTTATAAGCAGCACATATTATAAAAGAGTCTAACTATTTATTAAAATTTAATAACAAATATTGTGCCAATATAATTTTTATTAAAAAAAAAATAATAAGAAAATAATATGATTTTTTTAAAATAAAATATAACTGAAATGATTATTGAAATAATATTATAGAATATATTCATGAATGCATTCATGAATACATTTTGAAAGTATCTGCACTGGATTCAAATACTTTCATTTTTACCTGAATTCTCATTCTTATGCAATAAATTTTTTTAATGCAGTACATATTCATATTCGTATTCAAATACATTTGCAAAGCATTCACACCATGTCTAGTATTTATTCAGTTTTAGCCAAACAATGATGTTGAGAATCCAGAATATACAAAATTCACAAAATTTAAATAATGATCATAAATACCTGGTTTTATGGCTTTTATTTATATTAAAAAAAAATAAATGTAATATATTCACTTTGGACTATTTTCACATCAATCTACACACTAGACACAGTAGGAATCTAGATTATTAATTATCAACTGCAACTTTGTCTATCATTAATTTCCTTCATATGATCCCTAATGATTAGTAATGAATAATATGATTTATTTTTTTATCATTAAAATTGAACTGAAAAATACCATAGGTGACTGCATGGTGTTATTTGGAATAACATTGACATTGACATTCTATCCATCCATACAAGATTCTTACATCATCAGTAACTGCAAGTTAATTTTCTGTTACTCCAACAAACAAATTCCTTTTCTATAAATTTTTCTATAATTTGTTGTAAAAAAACCAATACAAAATTATTAATTTATTGTTTATTGTTATGTTGTTTTTCAAAACAACTACCAGATGAGTTGGGTTGGACACCTGGATCAACTGTGGCTGGGCATTAGCTGCCTGGCTGCCCCAGTGTATGCTTCGCTCAAGCATGGCTAATCTGATGAAAGGTCAACAAGGTCAACATACAGGTGACTGAAGAGGGGCTGGATTAAGCCTGGGTCTGACATGGTCTCATATAAACATTAATAAAAGCTACAATATTTGGCCAATTTCTTTCAGCTTTCTAAACTACAAAGATGAAATCCTTATGTATGCATGATATGAAAATTATATCAACAGTGCTCTCAGGAAACAAACGTGCCATGGTCAAAGTTGGGCAAAATTTGAGGTACTAATTTTATATTTATACTAATAACTTATAAAATTTGAAAAATTCAGAACTAATTTTTGGTATTCAATTGAATCTTGATTAAATAATGTTACATTCCTGACAAAAAATCTCTAGCTTCAGCAATCCTCTTGTTAAGGGAGTAAATATATTTCTTGATTTTTTAAAAAGTGCATTATGTTTGGGCCCATAACTTAAAACAATTACGCAATACTGACATCATTTCTGGCAAGTGCATAGCGAATGTATAGAAAAATATGTATATTATATATGATCAAAGTCAGATCAGTGGTTTTGATATTAGGCAGTCTTACAGTGTAACAATGGGTTTTTAATGGAAAAATGAAGTTTTTCATTAATATTTCGAAGGAATTAAGTCTTAGTGATAAAATTCTTGGCATGGTAGGGGATTTTGGAGACATCTAATTGTATGCTAAATTTAAGGAACTTAGAGCTGAAGCTGGGGAGCTGAGCTCTAGCATACTGCATAACACTAGCTTGATGTAAACTTGATGTGACATGGTGCTTGAAAACTTAAATAAAATCTACAGTTTTTGATCAACTGGTTTCAAATTTTTGGTGTTAACAGACAAAATGCTAACATAAACATGCTGTGAAAATTAAATCCACAGTACTTACAGGAAAAAAACGTGCCATGGTCAAACTTGGGCAAAATTTAAGGTACCAATTTTATATTTTTGCCAATATTTAAAAAAAATTAACAGATTTTGATCTAATTTTTGGTATACAATTAAATTTTGATCAATTAAAGTTGTATTACTGAAAAAAAGTCCCTACCTTTAACACTTCTGGTCTTAAGTGACCAAATATCTTTCCTGATTTTATTACAAAGTCCATTATGTTTGGGCTCATAACTTTTTAAAATTAAATAATACTGACTTAATTTCTGGCATGTACATAGGAACTATATAGAGGAATATTTATGGTAAATATGAAGAAAACCAGATGAGTGGTTTTGATATTAGGCAGTCCTGAAGTGTGAAAATAGATTTATAATGAAAAATTGAGGTTTTTCCTTAATATCTCGAAGGAACAAAGTCCTATTGACCCAATTTTTGGCATGGTAGGAGATTTTTGGGACATCTAACTGTATGGCAAATTTCAGATTCGTAGGTCCAATAGTGTAGAAACGTGCCAGTCTTATGGACGGACATCTGGACAGACAGACGGACGGACAGACAGACGGACGGACGACGGACTTATAGTCAGCTGAGCTAAAAACAGATCTTTCAAATTATCTGCCATTATTCATCAATAAATTCCAATTGGTTGACTTTCCTCTGGGTCTTTGTGCAATTGTTCGGATTTGGTACACATATGACATAATTAATTACTAAATTTTTGGCAATATACTCTGTTCATGTCTTTTGTACAATGAGATTCCGAAAACTGAATCCTCCCAAAAAAAAACAATTTAGAGCTGTGGAATCTGAACCCCGAAAACATGAAGTCAAGCTCAGTATATTGTAACGAAGCTGAGTGAATCAGTGAAACAGGCTAAGCAGCGGCCCTTGGAAACCCCCCAGGTATGTACAGACATATCCATCTATGAGTTTTATCCTTTTAACATGCAAAGAAATAAAGCTGATGACTGCTGCTGTACAGCTTATATATGCAGGATACCACTGTTCTCTTGTTGATTGATTTTATACCCCTCCGTGTGTAATAAACTGTCAGTAACTTATTGATCAAGGTTTTACTACAGTATGAATAGAGGGCATAAAAAGTCAATGGGTATCCAATGAGGCATGAAACAGCTGCTGTAAGGTGGTTATATATGAGCTATCATCCCAGAATACATTCCTCTGTTTACACTCTAACTCTAAGCAACAATCTCTCACACTGGACTGAAGATTATATTTACATAGAGTATTAAGCAGTTAGTAAACTCTCCAATGATAGTATAATAATTTTCAATGTCTATCTATCTATCTATATATATATATATATATATATATATATATATATATATATATATTTATACTGCTATTCATATAGCCAAATATTAATACATATATTGTCTTTATTGGGTTATCAAAATCATGGTATAGTGCACTTTAGCATATCTGTATTTGGTCTAACTAAGGGAAGATGTGACCTTACCTACAACTTTTATGATCAAATGTACAAATTTATGATCATGTAAAGGAAACTGATTCAATTGATAAAATATGTTAGCAAACAAATAGAAAGTTAAATTATGGTACATCACTGCAGCTTGTCAGTAATGACACATTCTAAATGATGTAATGACATTATGACACAAATGGGCATATATAAACTGATACTACCACTGATAATACTTATAACACAACTACTGACTTCCCCTACCACTTCTAAATACTGCTTGTCAGTGGCTTCATGTACAGATAATGACAAATATAGTTTGAAAGCATAAAGTGAAATCTCAAAACGAACTAGAATATGGGTAGTCAACAAGCAACTATGTGTATCCGCTAAAATCAAAGTGGAATGGGTGAAGTGAGGCATGGATTGAGTGGCAAGGGGAAACAGAGTGAAGTGTTGCATATTAGCATGGATGTCTGCAGCCGAAATGTGTATGTAGGTTGCGCCACCTACCACAAAATCCAGAAAGCTGTCCAAGTTGTATACATATGCAAAATTTAAGGCAGATAAGTCAAACCACAACATGTATATGAGTGATTTTAGCCCGTGGCAGACAAACAGACGGAGGCTGTGCAAAAATGGTTGCAGGTGGTGCCACCAGTTTTGCGTATGATAAAGAGCTATGTGAGATCTATACACATGCATAACTTTGGCGAAATCGGTCAAACAGATATGAGCTTGGATGTCTGCAGCGTAAACTAGAATGTAGGTGGTGCCACCTGACATAAAATCAAGAGAGCTGTCCAGGATGTATAAACCTGCAAATTTTAGGCAGATATGTCAAACCACTGCCGAGATATGAGTGTTTCTATCCCACAGCAGACAAACAGACAGATGCTGTGCAACAATGGTTACAGGTGGCGCCACCAGTTTTGCGTATGATAAAGAGCTATGTGAGATCTATAAACATGCAAAGTTTTGGCCAAATTGGTCAAACGGTTCCCAAGATATGAGCTTGGATGTCTGCAGCGTAAACGTGAATGTAGGTGGTGCACCTGTCATAAAATCAAGAAAGCTATCCAGGATGTATATGCATGCCAAGTTCAGATGAATTAGTCAAATCACTGCAGAGATATGAGTGATTTTAACCCAAGGCAGACAAACAGATGGATACTGTGCAAATATGGTTGCAGGTGGAGTCACCATTTTTTTGTATGTTATAAAGCTATCCAAGGGCTACATTTGCACAAATTTTTTTTCCTGATCAGTCAAACGGTTCCCGAGATATGTGGGTTTATGTGTGAAAACAGACGCACAAATGGACGCTGGGCAGAGAGGAATGGTCAGCGGTCAACGGCAATTGGTAAGGCACCAGTTCACATGTGACCCGTTAATTGGTGTAAGTTTCAGAAAAATCCATCCAGTAGTCTCAGAGGAGTTCTCCAGAAACGGACGTGGCGGCGGCGGAACCCGGTCAAAACGTAGTATCCGCAAAACTTCGTTTTGGTGGATACAATGAAATTTTAAACAGACACAAAACCTCAATATAAGCTGGATCTTACACCAGAAGGTAAAAAGAAGCAACTATTGAGAGTTGCCTTTTTTAAAGAGCATTTAAATATGCTCTGGAAAAACATAAAAAACATAATATGTTCTACAGCCTCCAAAATATGGGTTATTAATTTGAAGTTTTAAACATGTTCACGTCTGTCTGTCTGTTTTTTTTTCAAATTCTCTCAACAAGGCATGACTGTTCCCTCTTTGTGGATATACTAAAATTGGTGTAATATATCCTGCTCTTAATTGATCCCTCTTATTCAATTCATAATCTATCCCCTTGTAGTAGACCTGAGTGCTCGTGATAAGCCTAAAGCAATTGTTACAAATCTACCAAAGTTACCTTCAAATACAGAGATATTTACCACAAAACATAAGCAATCAACTCAACAAAAACACATGCTCAATTAATGATGCTTAGTCATCCCAAGTACACACAAGGGTGCCTTGCAGTTAAGATGTGTTGTAAACACCAAGTGCTTATATACTGGCAAAGTATGACTCTTTTAATTAGTTCCCTGGAGTATTGAACATCTGGGCATGAAACTATATATAGCTCTGCTTCAAATCCATGCCATTGTTTAATTAATTATTAATGAGTAAAACTATTAGACTAGATCATCATTCATGCAGCAGCAATTTGAAGAATATACAGCTGAACCACCTTTTCTAAAGATATGGGCATTGGGTGTGTGACTTATTACAGTGCCACAACCACAGAAGCTATACCTCCATTCAGTTGCTACAGTTTAAATGTGTATATATGCATTTAGCTCACTATGTGTACTATCTCAAGCTATCTGTTCATTTTGGGTGTTTAACAGTGAAACAATCCTGACAAATGGATTTTCTACTTCAATTCACCAGTTTTACACATAATGGTTTTCTCTCAAGTTAACATGGTCTATGGCTGTCTTTTAACCATAAGAAGAATGCATAAATACTCTTCTTAGCCCAATTAATAAGTCTGGATCAGAATTACAATAAATTGCAATATCATTCATGAAAATATCTTCTGTTCTTAATGTCATAAAAGGTCGATGGAGCTGGAACTAAGAGGAAGCAAAACTTGATCTATTATTTACAGGGGCCCAATCACCTATAAAGCATTTTGAGTTAACACAAAAATAGTTTCTTTCCTTTAAAATATATCTGTACCAAAACATTGCCTTGAAACCGTTTGCTTACTCCTGTAAACGTGTGTTGAAAACAGTGGACCGGGTGCGATGGCAGGTGTCAACATAAACACAATACGTGGGGCTGTGTACAGCGTGAAGCCTCAACACATGTCAATTAGGAGATGCCCCAACTGACTTAGCCAAAAAAATATAAAACATTTTCCAGCAGGCTGAAACACCACGTGTTGCCCTATTAATTGGACATCAGTTCATGCGGCCTTGTCATGGTAAACAGACACGTGGACTGTGTTTACCAACATGCACGGTCATAACAAGGTATTAAACAGACGTATGCAAGGAAATGAGACTGTGTGCTGGGATGGCTCTCCTGGGGACCCTTTGTGTAAAGCAAAACTGAACTGATAGTGTGAAAGAATAGGCATAATATTGATCCTGATTATGCCCCTTTAATAAGAGTTGGACATGAAAGAACATCATAATATGGGCAATTGCAGATTGCAGATATTCAATGCAAGGGTCTGAGAGCCAGAATTTTGTTACATTTTGTTTAAATAGGCCAGAGAGGTAAGCACTGGCACAGGTAATTGTAACATGCACCTTTTAACACTGGTTACATTTTTTTTTACTTACAAGGGTATTGAGTGGTAATATAGAATCTGTCCTACAGGTTGGATATTTACAACAGACAACAAAGTTACTGTAACTACTAAAATGTGAGAGAAGACTGTGGATTGTCAAATATAAATGTTTCAATGATGAATGTTGGAGCTGCAATGGTAGAAATTGATCTATATGCATAGGATCACCATTGGACAGATAAAGTTGGACAGATTCTTTAGTTGGGCCGAGTAGTGTGTAGTCAGAGCTTATTGTATATTACAAAAATTCTAACTGTATGGATTTTGGACACAATACAAAGGAGTGCCTGATAATACTTAGCCCATAAGAATGGACTCCATTGCTTTTTTTTAGTGACTGACGCAATGTAGAGTCCATAGATTGCCCCTGCAGTTAACTATGATTATAACACTCCATACACAGCTGTGAGATTTAACATATATCCATTGATTAATGTTCAGTACATCTATGTGTATTGTATATTTGACCACTGGAAAACATTACTGTCCAGTTCTCAGCACTATTTTGCACCAAGGAAGTGAAAATATGAACATAACTGTACACAGGCCTAAAACATTATATAGGACTGCCGCCAAATGCAAGATGTCTATACCGGGCTGTTAATGCTTCAATTCTCTCTAGACAAATAAATCAGTTATTGATGTTACAAGTGCTTCATCAAGTTCATGCTTTCCAGAATGGTTATTTTTATTACAGGCCTTTTGACATACAACATTGTGTGAACACTGGTATGTTAAAAGCACAGGAAATATTTTTATTCAATTTCTTTTCTAAGAGTTACAGATCATATCGTGCTATAACCCCAGTTAAGCCCTTTGACGGGCCGGCAATGCAACAGAAACCTGAAACCTGTTGCTTCGCTGTCAGCGGCTAGATAACACAGAGTCTGAATACGGATTAGATCGGGCTAAATATGACCTTGAATTTCTAGCAACTAAATACTGTGAAATCTTTATTTATTATATCCAAGAAATCTACGATTACTAGATTGTCAGCTAAAATAACAGCAGATATAATAATACTATAAACAAAGCCAAAACAGGCAACTGAAATAAAAAAAAATACAGCCTGTTTTGTTAGCATAAGGAACAATTGAAAAGGTAATTTATACAACATTCAGTCAAGCTGATCATCAATGCCGGGAGAATCTGGGCTGATTTCTACAGAACTATTATCCTGACTGATGACAGCTGACACCTCGTATCAACACGAGTGGTGTTGACATCGACAATGTCGAGTTCGCTTACCCTTCGATTCCTGTTGATTCCACAGTTCCCGCTAGTGAGACGCATTCCACGATCTAAAACAAACATAAAATAAATAAATATCATCAGTCAGCCAGCAGGAAATTGAAAATCATGATCTGATCACATCAGTTGAGAAGAATAAACAGATATCTACCTTCCAAGAACCGTAAAATGCTCTTTCCTCCGCCATGTTTTCTTCCTGTTTACACTGACAGCGCATGCTCACAGCTGATGAACGGATTCCTTGTTGCTATAAATAGTAACTGATTCTTTGGGATAGCCCCCGTGAGGAGATTCCACGTGACACGCTGGCTTTGCAAACTTGGCCACCTGACGTTGTAGTGGGGGGCATGACATCAGAGCAGTATTACTGACCATGCACGCAGCAACAAATACAATGAATTTTGGAATCCATACAGATGTTTAATTCAAATCATTGAGGGGATAATGGATTAAAAAGAGTGACAAAAATAGCTTTTCGAATCAATTTATATAATATGACTATAAATTAAAAAAAATTTCGAAAACAAATTAGATAAAATGAATTAAATAATGTTTTATTTGCTTATTTCTTCACTGTCTTTAACAGATATATCGTAAATATATCATGCCAGCATTATGTTATTGTATTTGTAGGCCTCTATAACATAATGACTGAGAAATGCGCATGCATAAGCAACTGAAACCAGACTATATGTCGTACAGGTTTAATATATAGCCTATAGGGTTATAAATAAGGAGACGCTTATAGATTAATTAATAATAAAAAAATAATAAAAAAGATAGCTTTCATGTTGGTATATATAATCCATTGATTTTAAAAATTTAATCCTGAGTAATCAATAATATAGTCCGTATCGCCACCAAGATATACCTCCATATATCAGGGACGGGTCCAAGATTTACGAAAAAAGAGGGACCTAACCAAGGAGGACTGATGACAAAATCCCAAAAATATTCTCCAGGTCGGGTAAGGGGGGGGGGGTCCAGTACGCAAACGTTTTGTCTATAACCCTTAAAAAAAGGTTGCGGCCGCTGAAAACCGGTGGGGGTGGGGTGGAGGGAGGTCCGGACCCCCTAGACCCCCCCCCCCCCCGGGATCCGATTCTATATATATATAATCAAACATTTTCTGCTCTCAAATACAATATGCCTTATTGGCTCGTTTTAAGAGGTACAATATTAAGTGAATTTCTTAGATCAGGAGGGCATGTGTTCACATGACTGAAAAAAAATCTTTATTTAATTGTTAAAATATTTACTTAATGAAAAGTGTTATTATTACCATTGTTATTAATATTATATAAATTCGCCTACACGATCTTGCAAATACGATATAACTCTGTCATATGAATACATAACCTGTCCTAGCAAATATTAGAAGTACATTAATGTTGTGTGTTGAATATACATATGCCTAGGGAAGGACCGAGTAAATGACGTATACTACATGAGTAGTAGGAGTACAACTCTGCGTCATTAAATGTACGCGTCGACGCAAGGTGAAAAAAGGGTGGTATTTCGTGTGTGCGTCGACGCAAGGTGAAAAAAGGGTGGTATTTCGTGTGTGCGTCGACGCAAGGTGAAAAAAGGGTGGTATTTCGTGTGCGCGTCGACGCAAGGTGAAAAAAGGGTGGTATTTCGTGTGCGCGTCGACGCAAGGTGAAAAAAGGGTGGTATTTCGTGTGCGCGTCGACGCAAGGTGAAAAAAGGGTGGTATTTCGTGTGTGTGTCGACGCAAGGTGAAAAAAGGGTGGTATTTCGTGTGTGCGTCGACGCAAGGTGAAAAAAGGGTGGTATTTCGTGTGCGCGTCGACGCAAGGTGAAAAAAGGGTGGTATTTCGTGTGCGCGTCGACGCAAGGTGAAAAAAGGGTGGTATTTCGTGTGCGCGTCGACGCAAGGTGAAAAAAGGGTGGTATTTCGTGTGCGCGTCGACGCAAGGCGGAAAAAGGGTGGTATTTCGTGTGCGCGTCGACGCAAGGTGAAAAAGGGTGGTATTTCGTGTGCGCGTCGACGCAAGGCGGAAAAAGGGCGGTATTTCGTGCGCGCGTCGACGCCAGGTGAGAAAAGGGTGACCTTTTTATATCAGAGGCAGGTGGACAACCACACGTTGACCCAACAGAAAACCAACACAGACACCAAAGACATTACCTTTATTTAAAAAGATGTAAATGCCAAGAGAAAACGTGAAATGCGAGGATGCCTTTAGGGGTTGGCAATTACAGGTCAGTATACTTCTGAGCGTCAAATTTCTCCTGAACCTTGCAGGCTTCGACGTACTCTTCGAAATCCGTGGACGAGTCCGAATCGTGGTAGAAGCGTGGGTCGTTGCGTTTGCTTTGAGGGATGGTACTGTGTTTCCAGAGCATGCGTTCGACGGGGGTCATGAGGAATTTCAATTTGTTGTCGTCTCCATTCTCGACACCCTCTTTGGCTAGGTAACAGAATGAGAGGAGGGGGATACCCATGGCCTGTACTTTTTTCTCCTTATCTGTCGCCGCCTTGTACATGTCTTGTCTCAAGGCCGCATGAAGGTAGTTCCACCGAAAAGAAATACTCCAGACGCATGGAATCGGAGTGATGCCCATATTCTGGCGGTACGTCAACACGGGTTCAGTGTGTCTGAGGATTTGTTGCGCCGCTTGGTTGTACGAAAAAGGGTTAGGGTCGGCGGTGCGTTCGATGATGGTGTCCAGCATCACGTTGCAGTAGGTCGCGTACTTGAGGAGATTTTCTCTGCTGAAGAGTTTCCTGGCCACCTCGACAGGGACTTTAAAAGCGAAGTCTTCGGACATTTTCGTGTTCACGACGAGGATGCGGTCGCGTCCGTGAATGGACAGTTCACGTCGCAGGGTGACAAACTGATGTACTTTCCAGGTCATGGTCAGCCGACTGGTGCCTGACTCAATGGTGAAATCGGACCAGTCGATACCTGTCATCTCTTGTTGTTGTTGCAGTAGTTTGTCTTTTCGGTCCTGGACGAGGGCCCTTTTTCGCGCTTTGTACTCTGACAGCGTTTCTTCTTTGTCCATGGCGTCCATGTCATTGTAAACGGCGTGCTGACGTTTCAGAGATTTGGGATTTGTGTGCGGTTCCCCGCAGTCGCACGCAACGTCTGTTGGGTGTTGGTCGGAGCACACCTCCATGTGTTCTGAGAGTCGGAGGCCGTCATCTGCGAACGTTTCTTTGCATCCCTTGCATTCGACCTCGACTTCATAATCGTCATCACCGTCATCATCATCATCATCACCATCGTCGGGCGTGACGAACACTAGACCTTTAGGGGCTTCAGCCGCCGGGTCAAAAACAACAAAGTCATCATCCCCGCCGTCAGCGTTTGACGTGGTTTCAGACTTGTCGTCAACATGGCCGTCATCCCGGCCGGCATCGTGTGCCATTGTTTCAGGGGTGTTGTGTGTTTCGGTGTCGCTGTCATCATCGAACGTGGCGCCAAGACACATGAGGGTTGACTGAACGCTTGCCATGGTGGCTGGGTGTGTGGAGAGTCGGTGCGAGCGGCCCTTTATTTATTGCGTGTGGGGGACCCGATAGCAGCGACCCAATTGGTGGACAGGCGTCCAAGCGTCCGTATTGGTGGGAAAAAAAGGACCCTCGTACCTGATTGGAAGTCTGGCTTGCCGGATGCGGAGGGTACATTCACAATGTGGACGCAGACCTAACCCATCGGGGCTGACAGGCGTGTGTCAATCAACAGCGGGCGTCTGATTGGAAGACACAACGGGAAGGGTGTGTATTTAAACAGTGGCACAGCCACTGCAGCCAGTGAAGGTGTTGCGCACGGCATGGGTAGGTACAAAGTGGTATCACGGTCCGACAAGTATTTCCCCCGCTTCCGCAAGAGAGGGACTTTGCAAGTGGTGAAACCCAACAGGGATTATTTCCGGCGCAAAGGGGCGGACACGTACACGGCCCTGTACAAAATATTCAAGAAACTGTTGAAGAAATGGTTTCGGGAATTGCATCCCGACGATTGGGTGCAGGTCCAGATACTCACGTCCAGTTTGAAGAGCGGGGCGTTGAACACGCGCTGGCGTAAAAAAAGCGACATGTCCTTGGAACGCATCATGACCCATGTCGAGCGGACACTGCAGAGCCAAGAGGAGTTCAGCCTCGACGAAGCGTTCCAGATCCAATTGAAATCGGTGGAAGGGGAACGGCCAGAAGGTGTTGGGAACGCCGAAGAGGGAGGAGAGGTGATTGGACAGAGAGTCAGGGTGAAAGACCATGTGGGGAGAGAGGACGTCTATTTTGACAAACGCAGGAGAAGTTACATCCACGTGGATTTCGGGGCACCAGGCATGTGCGTGCCATTGGCCGTCGTCATGACCCGCGATTGGTTGACACGACCCAGAGACAAAAACAGGAACAAATCTCGGATGAGCGAGGAAAAGAAACAGGAGTACGAATCACAAGCGAAAGATCTGTGCAGCAGAGTGGGGTTGATGCCCGGGGGAGGCGTGGGGTGCACACTGAAAGACATCGGCAAAATCGCTGAGGTATTGGAGCACGGTTTGGTGGTGTACCACGGGTTCACGTCAGACGATGTGATATACCGATCACAGGGCCTCCTGCCTGGCCCCGCCGTGAACATATTGGTTCGCAAAGGCCACGCCTACGGGATCAAGGACATCCGGAAACACTTGAACGTTCGGAATTTCTGCCGTGCCTGCCACCGGGGCTATGAACATTTCCACATGTGCGAGGGGGCGTGCCCGGAATGCGGAACGGTACCTGCTTGTGATTGGCCGGACGACCTGACTGGCTTGCGGCGGTGCGACGAATGCGGCCTAGACCAGTTCAGAGGTGAGCGCTGTTACGAGAACCACCGGGCCCCGCCGAAAGGGCAAACAGGTTCGATGTGCCAGCAGCGGGGAGCCTGCAAGCAATGCGGGGCCGTGTTGAAGTTGTACAAAAAAACATCCCACAAGTGCGGGAAATACACGTGCAAGGTGTGCAAATGTGAGGTGCCAGCGTCCACCGGCCACGTCTGTTACATGCAGCAGGTGACGGCCATCAAATCCAAGGACGTCCCGTTCATTTTCTGGGACACGGAGTGCCGTCAAGACGAAAAGAACACAGCAGGGTTGAGCGTGCACACCGTCAACGCCGCTGTGGCAGAGCGCGTGTGCCGAAAATGCACCAGCAGTGGCGTTTTTGCCCCCACCGTGTCCAGGAAAGGGAGGAGAAAGAAACAAGAGGAAGGTGTGTGTGAATGCACGAGAAAACATTTCACAGACCAGAAAACGTTGTTCGACTGGATGTTCACTGACGCGGCCAACAAGGGGGCCGTGTGTTTTGCACACAATTTCGGAGGGTACGACGGGGGTTTTTTGCAGGACTATTTGCTGCGGGAAGAGATCCCAGCAGACACGGTGCTCCTGCACGGGTTGCACATCCTGCAGCTGGATGTGGGTGGGTTGGTGTTCAAGGACTCCCTGAACATCATCCCGATCCCCCTGGCAAAATTCCCGAAAACGTTCGGCCTGAAGGAAATGAAGAAAGGATATTTTCCTTACCTGTTCAACACGAAAGAGAACGAGACGTACGTGGGACCCATGCCGAGCAAGAGATTTTTCAAGCAGCACACCGGCGAAGCAGATTTTGAGCGGTGGTACGAAGCCCGGTGCCAGACGCCGTGGGACCACGCAAAAGAACTGAGGGAGTACTGCGAAAGTGACGTGGCGCTCCTGAAGGAAGGGTGTTTGCGGTTCAGGGAACTGTACTACAGCAAAGCGGGGTTCGATATACTGAAAGAGAGCATCACCCTGGCGTCCGCGTGCATGACCGATTTCCGTTTCAACCATTTGGCACCCAACACCATCGCCATGATCCCGCCTGTGGTATCGTTTCATCACCTGAGCATGAAAGCGGCCCGTTGGCTCGAACAGGAGGAACAAAAAGTGCTGCCATTCAAAATCTACCGGGGGGAAAACAACTGGGCGGGCCGAGAGTGCACAGTACAGCTCTTCCATGGAGGGGCCACCAAGAAAGTGGATGGGTACCTGCCCGAATTGAACAGGGTGTATGAGTTCAACGGGTGCGTGTGGCACGGGTGCCCCAGATGCACAAAGCCGGACGGTAAAATATTCAACTCCACGGTTCCCAACAGGGTGGCTTACCAAGCGCAGTTGGCCAAAGAAGAAGAATTGAGGAAAGCAGGGTACGAGGTGGTGTCTTTGTGGGAACACGAGTACGACGCCCAACACACGCAATGGCCCAAACAGTCCGGCGTATCGGCCTGGCGGTTGGAGAACCCGCTACAACCGCGGGACGCATTTTACGGGGGGAGAACTAACGCGTCCTGTTTGCTGAAAGAAATCCCTGAAGGTGAAGACGAAACGATCCTGTACTTCGACGTGACGTCCCTGTACCCCTATGTGCAAAAGTACCGGGAATACCCGGTGGGCGTCCCCGACGTCATCCTCCGACCACCACCGCACCTGGTCGAGGGCAGGGCCTACCGGGGCCTGATCAAATGTACCGTCTTGCCACCCCGAAACCTTTTCCATCCGGTGTTGCCTTACAAATGCAACGAGAAGCTGATGTTTCCCCTGTGCCGGACATGTGCCGAGGAACTCAACCAGAAACACCCTTGCAACCACGATCGAGAAGAAAGGGCCCTGCCAGGGACTTGGTGCACGGACGAACTGTACCTGGCATTTGACAAAGGGTACACCTTGCACGGGACGGACTCCGAGGTGTGGCACTGGGACCGGTGGGCGTCCATGTTCGCGCCGTACGTGGACAAGTGGATGGCAGTGAAGATGGCGGCGGGCGGGTGGCCGTCGTGGTGCGCAACGGAAGGAGACAAAGCCGATTACGTGGCACAGGTGAAGCAGAGGGAAGGCATCACCTTAGACCCGGCGGCTGTGGAAAAGAACCCGGGGCTGAAATTCGTGTCCAAACTGGCCCTGAACTCCCACTGGGGGAAATTCGGGCAGAGAGACGGTATGACGCAGACGGAACAGGTGCGGTCCTACGATAAACTGATCGGTACCTTGAACGACCCTGCCAAAGAGGTGTTGGACGTGACCAACCTGGGAGAATGCGTGCTGCAGGTACAATGGCGTTACAACAACGAGGATTACCAGAAAGGTTCTACCAACAACGTGGTGTACGCGGCATTGACGACGTGTTACGGCAGGACAGAGCTGTACAAACACCTCGACACCGTGGACAGGGCCTGCGGGGTGGCGCACCCACCCCGCGTCCTGTATTATGACACGGACTCTTTGATCTTCACAGCGAGGCCAGGTCAACCGTGCCCCCTTACAGGCGATTTTCTCGGCGATTTGAAGGACGAGGTGAAAGACATGGGAGGCACGCACTTGACTAAGTTCGTCAGTGGCGGTCCGAAGAATTACGCGTTCGAAGGCCCCGGTGGCGTGGCTTGCCACAAAGCCCGGGGCTTCCGATTGACAGAAGCTGGAGGAGTGACGTATCAGACCTTGCGTTCGATGGTGGTGAACTTCGTGGCCGGAGAAACAGAAACCCACCCGGTAGCGGTGCCCTTCCACGTCGTACGTTCCAGAGAAGGGGGAATCTGCAGCAAGAGTTACGACAAAACCTACGCCGTGGTGTACACGAAGCGTCGGTTTTGGCAGCCGGGGGACCCCGGTGACATCTGGTTCACATTCCCGTATGGTTACAGTTTGAATTGAATAAAATGTTGAAAAAAAAAACTTCGGTGGCGTTGTTGTTCTGCGCGTGCGTGCGTGCGGTGTCGCCCGGCCCCTATAAATATGGGGGAGCCTTCCAGGTTGGCCCCTGAAACAAGCCATGACTGACAAGTTCCACCACCCGTTCACCATGCTGGTGGCCGGCCCCACGGGGTCAGGGAAAACCCGTTGGGTGGGAAGGTTGTTGAAACACCTGAAGAAGATGGTCCAGCCCACCCCGAAACGGGTCTTGTGGTGTTACGGTGAATGGCAGCGGTTTTACAAACGCGTCAAAAACGTGACCTTCCACAAAGGCCTCCCAAAAAAACGTATAAAACCCGGCACCTTGCTCATCTTGGACGATTTGATGCGGGAGCGCGGGGTGGAAACGGCCGATGTCTTTGAAAAAGGCAGTCACCACCACAAGGTGTCAGTGATCCTGATCGTGCAGAACCTGTTCCACCAGAAAAAAGACCAGAGGGACATTTCATTGAACTCCCACTACATCGTGCTTCTAAAGAACCCGCGGGACCAAGCACAAATCACCCACCTGGCCAAGCAGGTGTGCCCTGGGAACCCTAGGTTTTTGCAAGAGGCATACCGGGACGCGACGTCCCGCCCGCACGGGTACCTCTTGTTGGATTTCCGTCAGGAAACCCCAGAAGGGTTCCGGTTCAGGATGGATATTTTTCCAGGAGAGAAACACCACCTGTACAAACCCTTGAGAAAAACGGGGTGAACAATGGCGGGGCACTTAGTGGGGTTTGCATTTGGCTTACTCTGGAGCGTTTTGCGTAGCTTGATGCTCGCCATTTTCCCGTTTGCGGCTGCAAGAGGCGTCCGCGAAGTGGTGGAGTACGCCAACCGCCACCACATGAACCTGATTTACAATTTGGCCCACCGGGGCAGGCACGCCATGGGCGTCCCTTTCAACGAAGAGGCCAACTACCGGTACTATTGGCCTCCCCCGGACACGTACGTGTTCAGCCTGCACGACATTGTGCGGCACACCCCTGGGGAGTCCCTGAAAGGGAGGACCCGTGGCTTCCAGGGAGACGACGTGTCCCTGGGTCCGGAAGAAGCCAACAGGTTGGTGCTCTGGATGCGACAGCACGACCACTTGGCCGAACGTTGGGTCCACATGAACACATTGGTCTTGGTGCTGACGGCGTTCTGGTGGGATTTGTGGTGGCACGCGCAAAGAGAAGGGGACCCCCAGGACAAACTGACAGAAGGCCGGAAAGTAGGCCCCGAACTGGCGAAACGGCAATACCTGGACTTCTACCACAAGTACAACCCCCGGGGGAAACTGTACCACCGGTACACGAAACACCGCAATGGGAAACATTGGATGCTGGTGGAAGTACCCTACCATTTTGGCATGACAAAAGAGTACGGGGGATTTTTCCGGGGACACCCCGTGCCCGTGTACACGTCGGACCCCAGCGTCACGCCCAAAACCAGGACCACACCCACCGCGTTCGAAGTGGGTTCTGTCAGCCAGGACGAAATGACGTGGTGGGAAGAGAGGGGATTAGGGCAGGACCATGGGATGGCCACAGGAGGCAAGATACGAAACATCAAGACCCCGCGAGATATACACAGCTTTGTCACCATTGAAGAAGCCGAGGCAATGCAACCGTTAAACAACGCGACGGAATGGCTGCGCCCGGTGCCGGGGGTGTGGGATTCAAAAAAGAAAAAGTTCACGTGGTACGGTTGGGAACACCTGCGGCAAGGTGTGTGGATTGAATACAAACCCCCAGAACGTACGGGCAAAAGGGAATGGTACGGGCCGATGATGGGTACCAAACCCGTGTTGCTGTGGTCGCAGTCTTTTGACGACCTCGACCGGGCCCTGCAAGAAACCCAGTCACTCTTGCTCAAGACGGCTGAAGGGATGTGGGAAGGCATTTGGGAAACCCTCAACGGGCCGGACGCCCCCGGGTGGGAAAAAGAGAACGAAGGGGCCCCTTTCGGCGGGCTCATGCCGGAAGGGTACACCACACAAATGGAACTGCCTTTCCCGCACCGTCTCCACCCCCCGCACCTAAGGGCCCGCCTCATCGACATCCGCAAACGCTTTTACTTGGACGCAAACATGTTCCACCAGGAGGGAAAACCAGACCGGCCTTTACCGAAGACCATCAAGTATTTCCGCGCCCTGGGCGGGTACCTGGACCACGCCATGTGGGCAATTTCCCCGTGGCCGGGTCCCAAACCGAAAAACGCCGTTGCTCTGGCAGCCGAAGTGACGGAGGTGAACGTGGACAGTGAAGAAAAGCTCCGGTTGAAAGGTATCGTTCACCTGGCGTTCAGAGGGGCAATGAACGTGTTCGTGCACGAAGGGTGGGGGGACAGGACAGGCCCATCCCCTCCCAAAAGCAGGCGCCGGCGCGCCACGGAAAACACACCCCCTCCAAGGGGCCCACCTTACCCGGAAATCAAAATAAGCTCAGCGGACCTGGTGTATAAAGTCTTTAGTACACCGATTAAACTGGACGACCTGACGGAAGCCCTGGGCGCCCCGTTGTGGCGCGGCTGCGGGGAAATCGTTGCGGCCAAGTTGGCGGTCACCCGGTTGAACAATATGTTCAGGAAATTTTCCTTTGGGGACGCCGAAGGGGAAGGGTATTGGCCACAGCAGTATGCCCTTTTCAACGAGTGGATCGAGACTTGTGGGAGTACGAAGGGGAGATGTACGGGTGCGCGGGGCACCCTCCCCCGGGGTTCTGGGACAGGGAATGGGAACGAAAAGCGGCCGCCCGGGTGGTCCGGGGATGCCCGAAGGAGCAAGAAAAACTCCCCCCACCCCCACCCCCACCCCAACCGACGACTAAACAGCAGCGGGAATTCGAAGAACAGTTCAAACCCATCATGGACGAACAGCGGGCGGAGAAAGAAGCAGAGGAATTGAGACGGTCAGAACTGGCGGCGGAAAAGAAAGAAGCCGAGGAAAAACGCAAACTGGCGAAACTTCTTTTCGGCCGGGTGGAAATGGGGGATGCCCTGGCCTACTGGCCTTCCGTCCCATGGCATGGCCCTCCCCCAGGGTACCCCCCACCCCAAAGGGAGCCCAGGGACACCCCGGACGCGGAAGCCCCTTCCACGGACCCTCCGGGGAAACAGAGGCCGAACGAAAACAGAGGCAGGCGGAGGAAGCCGCGTACTGGGCCCAGAAATACACCGTGGGGGTATAAATAGGAGGGAGGGAACGTGGGGGAGGCCACCCTGGCGTGGACGGGCACTTAGCTCACCATGGCGGCTATAGAAGACATCGAAGCGGTCCGAGCGGGCATGGCGGATGCGGACGAAGTGGCGATCGCCATGGAGGACGCAGACATGGCGGCCACAGAAGAACAGGCAGGAAAGTTGGAAGAATTAAACGACCCCCAGATGGAAGACGTGGTCCGGGGCACAGCAGAGCAGGAAGCCGTGCAATCCGGAGGTGGGCGTATGCTCGGAAAATGGGGGAGAATTCGGTACAAGGCCGGGCGGGGGTCGTGGTGGGAAGGCGAAGGGACGGGGGCACAGAAAGCCCGCGCAAAGTTTCAAAAGTGGGTTTCCAAACGGGCCCGGCCAACCACCTACGGAGGAGCGGAAGGCGAACAGGTGTGGCGGGTGGAGGAAATATCTGCGGGGGAACCGACCCGGGGGCCTGCCATGCGGTACTCGACCGAGGACGCGGCGTACACCGACGAGCACGGGATGAGCGTCACGTCCGGGGGCTCAGAACTGACCCCGGTGACCCGCCCGCAGCAGACGAGTTCTTTGCTGTACGAAAACCCTGTGTTTGAAGAAACAGCCGAGGAGATGGAAGCGCGGGCCCCAAAACGGGAACTGCTCCGCGAGCAGACGGCGAGGAATTTCGAGGAATGGTCCCCGCCCAGTGGCAATTTCATCCTTGATTCCGAGATCGAAATGACGGTCAACCCTAAAGGGGGGCTCCGCCCGGAAACACTCACCAGCACCCCGGTCAGTGGGGGGACAACAGACACATTGATAGAGCTGGACAGCAGGTTGGGAGTCAGCAGGCGGGCGGCGTCAGAGGCGGCCAAGATCGTCGAAGAGACGTCTTTTATTGAGCGGGCCCCTGCTTTGGTAACGCGGGTGGCTGACGCAGAGGCCAGGGCCGCGTGGCAGGAAACGTCCCGGGCCATCGACCAGATGCTGGACGACGAAAGTGTGGAAGAGTTCTCGATCGACAACGCCCGTGAAACAGACCCGTTGCTTGACGACGAGAGCATCGAAGAGTTTTCCATCGACGACGCTTTGGAAGGGACGGGAAGGAACAGGCGCGGGTGGTTGCGCAACGCAGGCAGGAGGGCTCTGAGAGCGGTGGGCAAAGCGGCGCTTAAGGCCATGCCGGCCCGCGTGCAGGCCGCCGTATGGATGACGGGGGTCGCTACCGCCACCAAAGCCGTGGCGATGCTTGGGCTGGGGACGACGTTGAGCTCAGCGTTTGGGATCACCTGCAACGAGATAACCAAATGGTTCAAGTGGTTGTCGAAGAAAGCCGACGACCATTTCAAAATGCTGCTGCGGAAACACAAACTGGCGGTGAAGGACAAGGTGGACAACCTGTGCAAAGCCACAGGGTTGGAAGAATACTGCAGCGAAGCGAAAAAGTTTTTGACGGACATGTTCGCGGGGCGTGAGAAAAACACCCCCACGGGGGAAATCCCTTTCTTTTCGTCAAGTTTCGCAAAGACCATCAGCCAGAAAGGATTGAAACTGTTCTTGGAAAAACAGAAGAAACGGTTGGGAGGAAAATTCCACTTGCCCACCGCCCTGAAACTGTACTTTGGGGAACGGGCTTCGGATTTTTTGGAATCCTACATGCGGGAAATAGGGCTGAAAGGGTTCCGAGTGGCAGAGCAGGAACAGTACAAGAAATTTCTGCGTGACCCAGACCACGAAATGCCGTTCACGTACACAGAGATCGCCCACGCGTTTGTGGACAGGGAAAACGTGCTCGCGCATGCGGCAAAAGAAGAATTTATGAAAAACCACCCCCTCTTCCCTAAAAAGGAGGGCCCACGGTCAAGCGATCGGGGGCTGCGGGAAAAAATACAACGGATGGAAAAGGAAGGGAGAGCGAGAGAACAAAAGCTTGAAAAAGAAGAAAAGGCCCTGGCGGAGGCGAGGGAGCGTTGGCGGCAGGCCTCGGGGAAACGGGGCAGGGAAGGGGAGGAGGAGGAGGACAGGCCCCCGCAGAAAAAAACTTCTCCGGCCGGGGAGAAGAAAACGAAGAAACCCCCGGCAAAGAAACCGCCCACCGCGGGCCCCTCGAAAAAGAAGAAACCCCCAGGGAAGAAACAGCCCACCGGCGGCCCTGCCAAAAAGAAGACACGGCCTAAGAAAAAACCGGGCGCCGCCACCCACAAGAAGAAAAAGAACAAGAAGGCGAAGAAAACACAAGGGGCTATAAAAAGGCCGCAGGGCTGGAAACAAGGGTATTGGGAATACACGGTCGGGCAGTGAATATGGAAGAAAACCACTGCATCGTAAAAGCGCAGTTCCACCTGACCAAAAACTGGTTCGTGTCGACGTTGCCGTCGCCTTTGTACAATTCGGCTGAAAACTGGGAAGTCGCATGCGACCACCTGATCCACCCCGAACTCGCCCACGTTTGCGTGCCAGGGGGGAGTTTCATCGAAGCGTTCCTGTGGGACACGAGCGAGAAGGAACTCGAGATGAGCAACGCGTTGGTGAAAAAATTCGAGGCCGTCCCTTTCATGCTGAACCCCGGGCGCAAGTTGCATATGTCCAAACCCATCCGGCACGCGCAGCAAAAGAAAACAGTGCGTTACACTTTTCCGAAAAAATGCCACCAGTACACCCTGGAGGAGTTCACCAGCGAACTGAACCACATCATTTGGTGGTTGTTTTCCCGTTGCGATTCGGAGTACGATTTCAAAACGCTGTCGGGGTTTGGCAAGACGTGGTTGTGCAAATGCGTGTCGGTGGAAGAAAAAGGGGTGACCAAACTGGAAGTGCGGTTTAAAAACCTCGACCGGAAAAAGGGGGTCACAGGGTTGTTACCGGGGTTGTTCTTGAGCAAGGGGCTGATGCGGTATTTTTCCCTGGACACGAACACGGTCTTGCTTTTCATGACGAACTGTTTGACAGCGGAGCAGCTGGAACCGTTGGCCCAGGGCATCCCCTTCGGGAAAGAGGACACGTACGAGTTCCTCGGGAGCGTCCAGGCGCGGGCGGTGCAGGCCCCGAACGTCGTGGACGTCACGTACAAGTTCCCGTTCCACCAGCCAGAAGCAGACAAAGTGTTTTTGTTGAAAACGGACCTGACCACCCCGGACCCCAACTTGACGGACATGCCTTCCAAGGACATGCACACGTTGCTTTTTTGGGAATCAGGCCTAAACGGCACGCGGGAAGTGAAACCGACCGACCTGAAATTTTTCCGGGTCTACCCGGCGTTCCAGCGCCACACCGTCCGGTTCCAGGTCACGAACCTCGATTCGGACGAAATCTTGTTGAAACCGGGGATCTTGGTGATCGGGCTCGTCTTCAGGTACAACCCCGCCAAGAAACAAAGCATCTTTGAGACGCCCGTCAACTATTTGGCGGACTGGGGCGAAGACGCGGACTGGAACGACATGGTGACCGAAAAACACCGGGCCTTGTACCGATGGTTCTGAAAAGGGTATAAAAGGGGGGGGAGGAAGGACAGGCCCTGTACACACACACACACACGGCAGGCATGGACCTCCTGGTGAAAGCACGCAAGTACGCTCCCCTCTACGAAGAAATCGCGGGCGGGGGAAAAGTCCTGAAGAAAAGCGTGGGGCAAGGGGCGGTCAATTTCGCCTCGAACCTCGTGTACAACTGGATGCACGGCCACGTGCCAGTCAACGTGGCGGTCCGGAAAAAACTCTATAAATACGGGGCGAAAACCTTCACCCGCCCACAATCCTCGTACACGCAAAGAAAAAAACATTTGCTTTCCCGGGACGGGAAAGAAATTTCTTCGGTGCTCGCCCGGGAGTTATGGAAAAAGTGGTGTACCCCACCGTCGACAGCAGCAGCAGCAGCAGCAGTGACGGCGAAAGCCTCCCGGAAGACCCCGCCGAAAAACCCCCGAGCTCTCCCACCCAGAAACGGGCTGAAAGCCAGACGGTCAAAGAAACCCGGAGGGCACCCCGCCAGGAAGGCCCCCGCCCCCGCCGGGAGGGCCCCTGCCGCCGCCCGAATCCCCGGAGCAGGTGTGACGAGGCGACGGGTGCAGTACCACGTCGTCTTTTCCGGGAAACACACCCCCTCATGGGTGAACGGACTCCAGGCTGTGGTGGACGGTTACAACCGACGGCGGCATTCGGCGATCGGGGCCCGGCCCGCTGACGTCACCAGCAAAAACCAGTGGGAGATCTGGCGGCGTTTGTACGGCGACCCCGCCCGGCTGGGGGCTGCGCGCGGAAGACGCGTTGCCAAAGCTTTAAAAGTGGGGGACCAGGTGAGGTTGTCCCTCGTGAAAAAACACGCGTTTGACCAACGCGGGTACCGCCCCCGTTGGTCGGAAGAACAGTTTAAAATCACCCGGGTCAACCAAGCCCCGGGCCTGGCCGGGGCGTCGCCAGTGACGATGTACGAAGTGGAAGATTTGGCCGGGGAAGCTATAAAAGGTAGGTTTTACCGGGAAGAAGTCCAGAAAGTCGCCAAAAAGACCGAGTACCGCGTGGAAAAAATCTTGCGCACGAAAAAAATCAAGGGCGTGTCGTATTCCCTGGTGAAATGGAAGGGTTACCCGGAAAAATTCAACTCGTGGGAACCCACCCGACAGATCAAAAAGGCACGCTTTGCAACAGGAGCCTGATCCTGTTCACGGCCCAGGTGTTCATGGTGACGGCGGTGGTGCTGACATCCTTGACGGTCCTGGCCGGGGGGTTCGCCCCTGCAGAAGACCGGGCGTACTGGGCGACGGTGCTAGGCACAGGCATGGGGTACCTGATGCCCAACCCGAAACTCAAACGTATAAAAGGGGGGTTTCAACCAGGGGAACCCAGCCAGTATTGAAAAACGCACGCGGGACAATGATGGTGAGGATCGGGACGCGGTTCCACGACAAGAAAGGCCTCGGGGGCCACGGGATGAAAAGCCAGCACGTGGGGATCGGGCGGTTCGTGACGAGAGCGGAAGGGCAGCAGGGATGGGTGCCTCGCATCGCACAGGCCAACCCAAGCCCGCCTGTGAACATCCCAGCGCCAGTTGCCGGGCCGGGAACGGCACCCCTCTCACAGGAACAGACCACTTTGAGGACGGTCCACAAGATGACCCCTATAGCCACAGCATCCAAAAAAGCAGCGGAAGCCGGGCCCCCTGTCGCTTCACGGAAACGCAGTTACAGCACCCGCGCCCGGCAGGGGGTATCCCCCCACCGCCCATTCAAACGGCCCCGCCGGCGCGCCCGGGTGAAAACCGTGACCTTGCCGTTTTAGAGGACCCCGGCAGAAAAGTATAAATAGGGCCGCCGACCGCCACAACCCGTTTACATGGTGAAAAACTCCAGAGAGAACGATGGCCAAAAGAAGAAAAAGCCGCGCGGGAGGCCCCCGAACATCCCGAAGGGGAAAACACCGCCGCGGACGAAAAGGGGCCGCCCGAGGAAAGGGTCGCCGCCACGCGTCGGCCGCAAGAAAAGGTACCGGGCCCGCCCTGATAACCCTTACCTCACTGAAGCGAAGAAGGCGGCGGCGGGCGGGTGCTGCGAACTGGGCTTGGAAAAAGCCTTGGTGAACCGGAGACGGAAGAAGACACCCCTGAAAAAAAGCTCTCCCCCACCCTCTTCCGTAGAGAGCGTCCCTTCAGTCCCGTCCCAACCCGTGTCACCCGCGGCCACCAGCACACCGGCGAAAGCGCGGCAGACCAAACCTCCGGGCGCCGCCCCTGGGACCACCACCATTTCCCAGGCGGACCTCATGGCCATGGGGTTTTCGGAAGCCCCGGCGATTACCGCCACCCCACCGAAACCTCCTCTGCGGTTCAAACTGAGACCGGTCGAAAACGGGTACGAGATAACCGGGGTGGACACGCCGTCCACCACCCCTGCCAAGAAAGACGCCGGCGGAGGGGACCACACGACCGAAAGCCCGTTCCTCACCCCGCGGTCTTCCGGCACCCTCTTCCCTGACCGCAAGAGCACGTTCAGCGTGCCGTCGACGCCGGGAACGACCGAAAGCCCGTTCCCCACCCCGCATTCTTCCAACACCCTCTTCCCTGACCTTAGCAACACGTTCAGCACACCGTCGACGACGGGAAAACCTAAAGTCCGATGGAGCCCTGACACCCCCGCAAAAAACCAAGTCCGCCGCCGGGTGCTGGACGGGTCAGACGAACCCCACCCCACCGCGGACGCCCCTTACCTCGTGCAATCCACGGAAGGTGCGGCAAGGGGCGTGGTGGCAGGGGCCACCGCAGACACACCGGCGTCGATGCAAGGGACATACCCCGCGCGGCCGGACGACGCGGTCCCGCCCCCGGACCCTGACCCCGACCCGGACCCGGACTCCTTGGTAGCCCAGAACGAGAACAAAGGCATGTACTTGCGGTACCAGAAAGAAATCGTGTACATGGCGACCTTGCAAGACCGGACCCCGATCTTGAGGAACATTTACGAAAAATGCGATAAGAACCTGATCACATTGACGGCCCTGGCCATGCAAGTGCTCGCCGAAAGCGTGTGGTGCAGCGTCACCGAGGCCAAAGGTGTGGACCCTGCGACCGTCTGCGCGCCGGAAGACCCCGTGTTTTTCAGGGCGGCCCGGGGCGTGGGGACGTTTTTGAAGAAATCCATGGGGATGGGAGTGAGGGAGTTCGAGCTGTTCCTCACGGAAATCTGGTCGCACCTTGAAAACCCCTCGTCCGAATTCAGGTTGGCGAATGCGGTGGTGTTGGGCGGTGGGACCAAAGAAGAATTCTTCCGGGCCGTCCTGCGTTCGGTGGAAGACCCTCTGTTGAATTGGATCGTCTGGGCCTTGAACTACTTGGACGACGTGTACCGTTTCGATGTCCTGGCGCGGCCCGCCGGGTGAAAAAAGTATAAATAGCACCGGAACTGGCAAAACGCGCAAACACACACACACGTGTGAAGCCGCCAACGCCGCCACCACCATGAGCGACCGCGCACCTGACCTGGCCCGGAAGATCAACCTGTTCACTGGGAACATGAAGCAAGACTCCATTACGGACGGGCGATGGGAAAAATTCGACCCTATTTCCACGGCTCCCCTGGCCAGCGGGGGGCCCCTGCAATTTAAAATTTCAGGCCGGTCCCAAGAGTACATCGATTTCCAAAACACGTTCATGTGCATGACGTTGTACATCTGCACCGATAAAAACAAACCGTGCCAGAAAATCAGCAGCGATTTCGTCGCGCCCATCAACAACATCGTCCACTCCATGTGGCGCCAGGTCAACCTGAAACTGAACATGACGGAAGTGTGCACCCAGGACCATTTGTACCCCTTCCGGGCTTACATGGAGAACCAGTTGGGTTTTGACCAGAAGTACAAGGACGAGATCCTGTACGCTGAGACCGGGTGGGCCAACGACACCCCCGGCCAGTTTGACGCGGTGCCTGAGGCCATGACGGTCAACACCGATTACACCACGGAAAGCAGCGGAGAACACAAAGTCAAAACCGACAGCAAGAACACGGGACTCACCACCCTGGAAAGCGTCCTGGACTCAAAAATGAAGAACAAAGGGGCTTTGAAACGGTTCCTGATGTTTTTCCCGGGAGGTAGCAAATACTCCAAACCCATCGAGTTCATCACCCCTTTGCACCTGGACATCTGTAACCAGGAGAGGTACCTCATCAACGGGGTGGACGTCGAGTTCTCGTTCGAATTCATGAACCACAAGGAATTCCCCATTTTGCAGATCGGGGGTAAAGACAACCAACTGAAAATCGAAAACATGTATTTGATGGTGAGGAAAGTAATGCCCACCCCCGCCCTGCGCACGCGCAACGAGACCAGCCTCAGCCAAGGCATCCCCGTGCGTTTCCCGCTACGCCACGTGGAAATGCGCACTGCCCCGCTGAACCCCAAGACCAATTTCGCCAATTTCGACAACCTGATCATGGGCACCCTCCCACGGAGCATGGTGTTCGGGTTCGTGAAATCCACGGCCGTGGCTGGGAAAGAAACGGAGAACCCGTTCAATTTTGTCCCCCTGGGCCTGGAACAGATGGAAGTGTACTACGCGGGGCGGATGCGCACGGAATGGCCCTACCGACCCAACTGGAAAAGCAACTGGAAACACGCTTACCTGAACCTGCTGCGGTCCATCGGGTTGCACCGTGGGGATTCGGGCATCGGCCTCACGTACGAAGATTACCCTAAGGGGAACTGTCTCCACGCCATGGATTTCACCCCGGCCTTGGCGTCCTACGAGATGTACCAGAACCCGAAGCAAGACGGCACCCTCCGGATCCAGTTCCGTTTCGACGAGGACTCCAGTGACTCCCTGGCCAAATTGAATGACCAGTACACGATGGTGGCGTATTTCGAGTACGACGGGGAAATCAGCATCGGGCCCGACAGGAACGTCCTGAAAAATTTCGTGTGAGTGTCAGCCAATCCCCGGCCAGGAAGACCCAACCAATGAGAAGGGAGGTGGGGCTAGACACGGAGTGAAGGACCGCCCCCTCCCTGTGCCCCACCGGCCAATAGGATTCGTCGAGGCCCCGCCGGCCAATCGGGATTGGTTCATCCCGCCGACCAATAAGACACGGGGAGCGACGGGATGAACCAATAGGAGACGGGGGAATGGGATGAGCCAATAAAAGACCGGCTTCACCGCCAGCCAATGAGCGGAGGCTGTCTGAGCGCTTTGAGGGTATAAAACACCCTTCGGCCTGAGAGTTTACACACGTCTGCCGCACTTCCAGGATGAAACGCGGGTTTGGTATCGCACTGCAGCACCAGCAGCCCGGCGCCAAGAAACCCAAGGGCAAGAATTACGCCTCCGCCATGCAGCGGCCCTTGCCAAAGACTGATAAAGAAAACGCGCCGCACTCGCACCGCGTTCAACCCTCGGCAGCGCCGGCAGTGTCGGACCGGTGTCCCGTCAAAAACAAAGTGGACTTGGGTTTTGGGTATTTCCTCACCAAAGTCCCTGCCGCAGCAGAAGAGGAACAGCCCCGTGCCATGATCGGTTTGTGGCGGGACGGCGTCCCTGAGAAGAAACGCCTGCTCAATTTGGCCTGTCTGAAAGAACTGGTGAAACACAAAGAATTCCTGAGTCGGGAAGTGAAGAAAGTGACGAACCAGGTCACCAGCGGGGGGTTCGAGTACGTCCTGGGGACTAGCCTGAACGGAAGAGACGTGCTGAAAGTGACCGTCGACCCGGCGTTCCATTACTGCGTGCAAATCCGGGACTGGTACATCGGCAAAGACGACAAGCTGTGGCCCAGCAAGTCCGGCTTGGCCCTCCCCGAAGCTGTCTGGGACGAGCTGGTGACCAAAACAGACGATATTCTAGAGCTGTTCCCCCAACTGCCTTGCACAGAACACCACCAAAATTACCTGGAAACCGAAACGTGCTCGGGGTTCCATTTCTACCACGCCGCAGACGAGGAACCGTATTCCCAGCTGCCGGACCCCTCAGACAATGACGAGACGTGCGACGCCGAAGCTTCCCAGTTTATCCTGTAGATATGTTTTAAACACGTTCGATTTTGTGTCTTGGTTGAAATAAAAGTTGTGTTTGATGCCTGTCTTGTTGGTCGATCACGTGACTGTGTGTGCCTGTGTATATAAGAGGGTGTGTGCGTGCGTGTATCGCCCCAAACCCACCATGCAGCGCACGAAGGATTTTTACATGCGCTTGAACCTGGAGGTCGAAACCTCTTCCCCGGCTTCTTACAAAATCCGGATCGAACCCCCGTTCCAACTCTCCCCAGGGAAATGGCAGGTGGGCCTGGTGAAGATAGGTTTCCCGAAAATGTGTTTCAAAGGGAAGACACATCGACTTTTCGAAGTGCACGCCGATTTCATCGAAGCCGACACGTTGACGCAAGAAGGGGAAAGCGACAGGCGTATCTTGGCCGCGGTGCCCGTAACGAACCAGAAACTGCAAACCCACCTGCCCCCGCGAGTGGACTACCACAAGTGTGAACCCGGCGCCATCTTTTCGGTCTTGGCTATGGAATTCAAACTGCCTTCGGGGGACCTAGTGCAATGCACTGAAAAAGGCGACATGTACATCCTCCTGCATTTTAAAAAAGGGTGAACGCAGGACGACGGACGCAGTTCGGCAGTGACCATCCGATGGATAAAGAGGTTTTGCAGCACCTGCACCTGGAACAACTCCGGCTGGAAAACGCCCGGCTGAAACTCCAACTGGAAATCCTGAAAGCCAAAGCACAGATCAAACACTTGGAAAAAGTCAAGCGGCTCACCTCCCGCCTGAAAAAAGTGAACGTGTGATGCCCGGTTACGGGACTGTGCTGTGCCCCCGGCCGCATAACATGCGGTTCGTGGCGTTCCTGTATTTCTACCCGCCGGTGTGCACGGTGCGGCGGTTCGGCTACGAAAGGACGAAACAAGAAGTGTGGAAGTCGGACATGAACACCCTGGACGGCCACAAAGTGGAAATATGGGCCACGCCGGTCGACCCCGACGCCCCCGCTGCCGAGAAAGTGTTCGATTCCAAGTACGGTTTCGTGACCTCCGCTTTCCCTGAATGTGTTCAATAAAAGGACTGTGTAGAAGCACTGTGTTGTCCTTTTGTTTCATGTGGGGTGTGTGTGCTCCCCTGCAGCTGCGATCCCCTCATTTGCATACATGCGAAACAAGGGGGGATCGCAGCTGCAGGCGACGTGCGGGTGTGAACGCCAGACCGAGAATGTGTGGTGGCCCTGAAAAGGGCCGTTTTGGGGGTTGTGGGTCTCCTGCCTTATCAAGCGCTTTTCTCTGAACCGTCTCCCTTCTTGTAAAACATCCGCGGTGGCAAGTAGAGAATGACCGGCTCACGGAACATGTGGCCACGAAATTTCAATAACAGGTTGGTGTTCAGTTCCATCAGTTCTACCAGGTCATTGAACACGGGGGTTGGGAATGCCCGTGAAACTCCCATGTGAAAGAATAAAGACGACGCGTACTCCCCGTGGTACTTGTCTGTGAGCAGCATCCGCACCTTGTCCAGGCACAAAAACTCCAGCCGCAGGGGTTTTTTAATTCTTGCTTCCCAACGGTGGTGTTGCTCATAGAGCCACCCGTAATCCCTATGTGCCATAGTCGGTGTCTGTGATGACAGGCTTCCAGACTCCTGTTAAATACCCTGAAAATACGTCCTCTGCAGCTGCGATCCCCTCATTTGCATATATGCAAAAAAGGGGATCGCAGCTGCAAGTAAGTGTATATGTGTGTGAACGCCAGACCGTGACCGTGTGGTGGCCCTGAAAAGGGCCGTTGTGCATTCCGATGGTGCATCACAGCACCATGTGGTCGTAGATCATCTTCCTGGTGAACTTCTTTTCTTTCCGCAGCACCCATTCCCAGAAATCTCCCCTCTTAAAGCCTGTATGAATATTGAGCAGGGCGACCATCATGTTCCTGTCTCGTGCCAGAAACCCCCGCGTGATCAGTTCCCGCCTCCATCTCCGTTGCAGTGCTTGGGAAACCTCCTTGTAGTACCTGCACGTTTTGGTAACGCGGGAGTCCCGCTTCTCCCACTTCCCACGCACCCAAAAGTACATGGTTAGCGAACTGTCCATTGTACCTCCCTGACTTCAGCTAAATACCGCACCTGGCAGCTGCGACCCTCTCATTTGCATATGTGTGTGTGTGCCTGCTGCAGCAGTGATCCGATAGAAGCGCGATGGTCGGTGCATTGTTTTTTGGGCCAATTCTTTTTTTGGGGGATTATTTACGGATTATATCCCATTATTATTTTTGGGCCTAAGACTCATCCTCGTTATTTTTGGGCTCATTTTCATCAAACCGTATTTTGGGCCTGATTTAAAAACCAGGTTTTGTGGTCTATTAGGGTTTATTTTTGGGCCTATTTTATACAAATATAAAGGGTTTTTTTTAAATTTTTTTCTCGGACTTAAAAAGTTTGCCTGTCAAGGGGTTTTTTATAAGATGCAAGGGCGATTTTTTTCTCTCAATCGGGATTTTTTTTGGTTTTGTTTTACTCAGGGGAATTTTGTGCCAAAGGAAACATATTTTTTTTTCAGTGATAAAACAGTTAGATCTTAACTGTGTGTTGGCCTTAAAAAAGGCCGTTGGGTTGCGTGGCTCAATCCTCGATGACCATCAGCCAACGAGGATTGCTGCGGAGGAGCCGGGCCACGTACCGCTCCTCCTGGGTTATGATGTCCTCCCAGAAACCGCCCTGGGGGGTGTCCATGAGTAAATTCGCGAGGGCGGCTTCCAACTCGCGAGCTGCCGTTGGCTTCTCGTAGCCGCCCCGCTCCCGCCAGAAGAAGGCCTCCTTGATGACCTGGCGTCTGAATCTTTTCTGTTCTTCCGGGGAACCTTCCCTGGCTTGCTCAGACGCCTTGATGAAACCGTCGCGCTCCCTGGCGAGCCTCTCTCTCCTCCCCCGCTCGATGTAGCCGGCCAGCTCCTGTCCGGCTTCTGTACGGAGGGCCTTACCCCACTGAATATAATTGTGAAGTTCCAAGGCCGAAATCGTACCCTTCACTAACTGCTCTCCCCGCCTGTAGCGCCGGACCTCCTGCTGAATCACGGGGGATGAACTGGCCGCCCGGTCCAGGGCACGTTGATTGGCGAAAGCTGAACAGCGCTCAGCCAACGCCTCCCGCGGCACCCGGACCTGACCCTTGCCACACCAACGGATGAAGTGACGCAACTTCATTGTGTAACGGACGTACACGAGACTTGCCGACAGTCAGTTTTTGACCCCTATTTATAGCTAACACTTATATTTGGGCCTGTTTTGATTGGTGTGGGTTGGATCCCCCTCTCCCTATTGGTCCTTTCGTTTTTTTTTTGGGCGTGTTTTTTTATTGGGCACCTCGCCTGCCCTCCCATTGGCCCTCCGCCTTTATTGGGTTCGTTTTGATTCGACAGACCTGCTGGTCCTGTTTTCGGGTCATTTCTTATTGACCCAAAAACCTGACCCGGCCGGTTGACCTGCAAAGGTAGGATTGTGGGTCAATTTTAATTGACCCAAAAATCTGACCTCCCCGGCTGACCTGCAAACCTTTGATTTAGGGTCAATTTTAATTGACCCGTAAACCAAGCTTGACCTGAAAATTATTGTGGGCTGTTTTTTTTTAATTGACCCGAAACCCCGTTATTCTCCTGCATGTTTTTTTTGGGTTCATTTCCGACTTTTCGTATATAAAAGGGCTTACAACCACACCCCACACTCAATCTGCTTTGAACGAGCGAGCGACATGGACAGGCACGAACTTTCAATGGAAGAGAAATATTTCGTTGAACAGGAAAAGGTGGAGAATCCGTCCCGGCAGGATGATGGCTCCCGTGTTGTATTCCTGGATCCTCCAAGCAGCCCCGACAGAGGGCACGTGCTGGAAAAACAGTTGGCCCCGCCACCTAAAATCCGGATTGAATACAGCAAGAGGAAGATAAGCATTTACTACTGAGTTTCATGTTGAAGATTCCAGTTCCCGTTTCATAAAAACAGATAATGCATAAAAAAATAAAAAAAATAACAAAATAAAAAAAAGGTCCTTTTCAGGACCAACAACACATTAAGATCATGAGCGTTATCGTTCCGACTACACTACAAGTCACCTTTCTTTTGCCCGCCCTTTGCATATTATTCACATGACCGTCACACAAACGGTGGATCAACGCTGCAACCGGACACACAAATGGTTTAATTTAAACAGGCTCGCCATTGGTTAATTTTTTTTTGGGCCCATTTCCCTATTGGTTGGTTTTATACCCTCATGCCTATATAAACCCACCAGCCCAAGTGACTATAACCAGTCATCATGGAGCAACCTACAGCAGCTGATTATGAAGGTGGCGCATGCCCAGAGTGCGAGTTGCCCGTGCTCTGGCACTGTCAAGTGCAAGAACACGGCACTCCGTACAAGGAACATTGCTGCGAATGCGCAAAAACCTATGAAGATATGGTAAAAGAAGGCTGGGGGTGTCCACCAGGGATGGTGGTTAACATCTGTCTGAAATAGTTTGCCTTGCAAACTAAAACCCAACGGCCCTTTTCAGGGCCAACACCACATCCAGGTCTTAAGCGTATTGTCGCATTACACGTAAACTTAAATGTTCATTAACCCAACATGAAACACACTCATGGATCACTGCTGCAAATGCCTGTAAGCGTTCCCGCCTTTTCCAGCTGATGGTCGGTGGTGCTGAAGTCCCCCCGCTTTTCCCATTGGTTCCCTTCACCCCCGTCTCTACACGCCATTGGCTGGTCCTAGGCCTTTTCCTATTGGCTGTTAGACTTTTTATCCTGTCCATGTCCGCTGCAGCAGGGATCCCCTGCCTCGCTGATGGTCGGTGGTGTTAACGTTCCTCCTACCTCATTGGCTCCTTTCGCATCTGGCCCCTCACGCCATTGGCTAATCCTTGGGCTTTTCCTATTGGTTGCTTTATATTTGGGCCCATTTACGAACATTATATAAAACCTCACACAACTGACCCTGCACTTTCTCGTCTCAACCACCATGGAAGACACAGAACTGCTGAGTGAATTCACAAACGTCGACACGAACGGGGCAGATTGCCGAAACTGCCACATGCCGCTAATGTGGATGTGCGAAGACCCAAGGCACTTGGTTCCTGATAACGAACATTGCTGTGACTGCAGCTGTAAGGTCATGGCTGAGCTAGAAGATGGGGCCGGGTATGTGTACGCACCTACCAGGGCGGAACAAACAGCCAAGTTTATCAAAGTAAAATCAGAACCCAGACGTTCAGCGGGGAAAGGCCATAAAGACGAAGTAATCGTCATCAGTGACGACGAAGATGATTACGATACACACAAAGGTACTCCCGCTAAGGCCAACACCGACTTCCAACCCCAAACCCAGACGCAAGACGACCTCGAACGTTTCATCCGACAAGAAGCTGATAATTTCCAATCCATGCAACAGGAGCTGACCCTGCTCCGAAGTTTCATGCGCATGTATCATCCGCAGCAGTACGCAGACCTCTTGGGAGGAAAACCTGTGCATCCGCCGGGCGCATTCATCGATTACGCCAACAGGAAGCTGGAAGTTTATTTTTAATGTCCTTCCATGAAAAACAGAAAAACCAAAAAAAAAAAAATCACAAAAGAAGAAAAAACATTAAAAAAAAGGCCTTTTTAAAGGCCAACACATAGTCCGATCGAGTGGTGCTATCACATTCCCATCCTAAACCTCTTTAAATGTCGGCGCAACATGCCCACATTCTCACCTGGCGTCGACGCGCACACACAATACGACCCTTTTTCCGCCTGGCGTCGACGCGCGCACGAAATACCACCCTTTTTTCACCTTGCGTCGACGCGCACACGAAATACCACCCTTTTTTCACCTTGCGTCGACGCGCACACGAAATACCACCCTTTTTTCACCTTGCGTCGACGCGCACACGAAATACCACCCTTTTTTCACCTTGCGTCGACGCGCACACGAAATACCACCCTTTTTTCACCTTGCGTCGACGCGCACACGAAATACCACCCTTTTTTCACCTTGCGTCGACGCGCACACGAAATACCACCCTTTTTTCACCTTGCGTCGACGCGCACACGAAATACCACCCTTTTTTCACCTTGCGTCGACGCGCACACGAAATACCACCCTTTTTTCACCTTGCGTCGACGCACACACGAAATACCACCCTTTTTTCACCTTGCGTCGACGCACACAGGAAATACCACCCTTTTTTCACCTTGCGTCGACGCGTACATTTAATGACGCAGAGTTGTACTCCTACTACTTACATGGTGTTGTATAAAAGGAAGTACACGGCAGAGTCGGGGTTGAGTGAGCGTGCTTCAACAGAACCAAATCCCTCCTCGAGACAGAAAAAAATACCAGGAGTTATTTATTATCTTGAAACCAGACAAATGAAGACTTACTGGTAGAACCTTTATTCTTCATCAAATTTAGGCCTAATATGGCCAAATGCTGGATCATGGATTTTGCATGAATATACATGTATCTGGAAAAGTAATACATATATTCATAAAGAAGCACCGAATACCTGCTCTCACTATTCTTACATTGGTATGATTTATGTAAATAAACGTATGAAAGTTTCACCATTATACTAGTACTGCGCCATCCGCGGTCTGTGCGTACATATAGCAAATGTCAATAAGCTTGTGTGTGTGTGTGTATATATATATATATATATATATATATATATATATATATATATATATATATGGTTGGTCTATGTATTATAGCTCCGGCGCTAAACATGTTCGTTCAGCAATGCAGCGAGATATTGAACAACTTCAGTTTTAAAGGGATATTTTTTAGAGAATGACTACTGTATATATTAATTTGTGACATTTTATTAAGTTGCCGACAGGTGTTATGGTACACTAATATTCCATCAATAAATGTAATCCAGGAGTCGAGTGTTTGACTGTTTATGGATGCTTTTAAATTTATCACTTGAAATGGAAAAACTATGGTAAAAGAAGAGAGTTGAATTCGAATTCTGTGTGAGACTGCAAGAAACATGTCTGGAATATGTACATTTCAAAATTAATCAATCATGATTACAAATTCTATATCCTCTCTGACAACGAAGGTATAATTTAAAACTTTGTGAAGTGTGTAAATTGTATGGGTCAAATTTCCGTAATGGTACATACCTATTTATACACCATCCAAATAACATAGACATTATGTCGATGTAGCAGTATACACAAGGATGTATATTAATAAATCCGGTTTGAAAATTATTTGTGAACCATCGGGTCTAAATAAAAAGATTGCAACTGAAAACGTCCATCAAACTTCGACAATACGACAGTGATAATACGACGAGACCTAGCATTTCAAAGGAAACAGATTGTGGCCTTTCTTTAAACAAATATTTTGGGTTCATCGAAGTGTGCATGGCGACTCCAGATACGAGTCTGAGCAGGTGATAAGATCAAATCTGATTTAAATAGGATAGAAACTATGCATGGATTGCACAGATATAATACGAATTTTACACAGCTTATATTAGTATTCGCCAAGCATAACCCAAACCCCGTTGAGTCCTGTTTTTTGAATAAATATATTAGCATAGTTACCATGAATTTTCATAAATATTTTAATAAATTATTTCATACATGTAAAAGTTCTATATGTAGGAAAGATTTGAAGTGGGATATTATCGATGTGCTGCAGTGAAAACAAAAAGAGGCGGAAAGAAGCAGAAATCCCTTGATTTATGTGAGAAATCGAAACCCTTATTTTGCTCACGTTCTCCGGTCATGATTGTTTATAAACATTTTCTATTAAATTGTATAACAATCCATGGAAGAATCTATAAAAATCAGTTTGATAAAAAAAATGTCAATAGATTTTTATTTGTAGAAATAAAGCTCGCATAATCAAAGGTATATGAAGACCTCAGGTATGATATTTTTTCAGTTAAAAGTTCATAAATAGAAGAGGCTAGGTTTGTTTACATTTTGTTTAACCATGTGCATTGTTAACATTATTTATTATTAAGGTACAACAGTTTTGAAACATTTTATCTTACTGGATAAATAATTACAGATTAATACACCAAAACCAATTTTTCCATTCGGAACCGTTAATCAAATTTGCATTATCATTTAATCTTTAAAAAGTTAATCCTGATATATCAGGGCACAGAAAAATGTGAAAAAGCAGATGCGCCTGCGTTTATTTTCGGAAAAACTCCTCGGAGACCCCATGGCTGACCTCTCTGAAATCCTTAAATGGTCACATGTGAACTGGTTCCAACCAAAGATGGACTTCGCCACATTGAATCCTTTTTCGTGTTCATCAATGCGTCTTATTTTAGTGATATTAAACATTTTTCAATAGTTGTTCGACGAACTGGGCTGAAATAGTGCATGTCCACAGATCATTCATGAATATCTTTATTCCGCACCTGATTCACATGTGAACTGGTGCCAACCAAAGATGGACGTCGCCACCTTGAATCCTTTTTCGTGTCCATCAATGCGTCTTATTTTAGTGATATTAAACATTTTTCAGAAGTTGTTCAACGTACTGGGCTAAAATAGTGCATGTCCACAGATCCTTCATGAATATCTTTATCAGGCACCAGACACTGGTAGCGCCATCTGCAAACGTTTTTGCGTGGCGTCCATATGTACGCGTTTGCTTTGGATGTAAATCAATAATATCTCATGAATGGTTCATGGTATTAGTCTGAAATTTTGAATGTCCATCTATTTTAGATAGATTTCTCATACATATGACAGGTAGCGCAACCTATAATTACGTATTGGTAGAATAGAATATGTCCCTTCATTTATATCAGGACTGCTATCCAAACTCTATTTCGTGCAAGATTTCAGGCTAATACATCAAATCAATCCTGAGATATGGGCATGGATTCGACTACGTAAAAAGTATTATAGTTTGGTTTGTAAGAAAGATAAAGAGGAAGTATGGACATACAAAATCTCAGGTCAATAAAGCAAAACTCTTCCTGACATATGTGCATTGACGTCAGGGGCGGATCCAGGATTTAGGAAAAGGGGGGGGGTCCAACCTAGGAGCCCAATGAAAATCCTAAAAATAGGTCATCAGGTCTGGAAAAGGGGGGGTCCAGGCCGCAAAATTACGTCTAAAACCCCGTAAAAAAGAATGCTTCGGGTGAAAAAAAGGGGGGGTCCGGACCCCCTGGACCCCCCCCCCCCGGACGTACACAATGCAAAACCTATTGAAGGTGGCGCCACCAGTCTGGTATATTATATGGCTATCCAAGATGTATGTACTTGCGAATTTAAGGCCAATACGTCAAAACACTACTGGTATATGTGCAAAGTAGACGCAATACAAAATCAATTGAAGGTGGTGCCACCAGATTCGTGCACGAGAATGCTTTCCAAGATGTAATGGCATGTAACTTCTTCAAATCACACCCGAGAAATGTGCACAATTGAACACAAAGCGTATGCTATTTTAGGTGGCGACATAAATCGTGTGTATGAGAAAGCCATCACAGATATATAGATATGCAAGCCTTCAGGCCGATAAGTCAAACCATTCTTGAGTTATGTGCAGAGGTGCACGCAACGAAATAACAATTGTAGGTGGCGCCACCAGGATGATGTCAAATTAATCCCGAGATATGTGCACGGATGCAAAATGTTTTCAGGTGGCGCCACCAGTCTCGTGTATAAGAAAGCTATTTAAGATACATGGATAAAGCCTATAGATAAAATCACTCCAGAGATACAGGCACGGATATACACTATGCTAAAAATGATTGTAGGTGGCACTAGCAGTTTATGTATAAAAAAGCCTTTCAAGATACATGAACAAACAACATTTAAGGCCGATACATTAAACCACTCCTGAATTATGGATATGGATGTTCTTAACGCAAAAATGATAGTAGGTGACGCCACCAGTCTTGTGTATGAGATTGCTTTCCAAGATGTAAGGGCATGCAAATTTTCAGGCAAATCGTCAAATCATACCTGAGATATGTGCACCATTGAACACAAAGCAAAATTAACCTAATTTAGGTTGCGACATAAATCTTGTGTATGAGAAAGCCATCACAGATATATGGATATGCAAGCCTTCAGGCCAATATATCAAACCACTCTTGTGTTAAGTGCACAGATGCACGCAACGAAATAACAATCGTAGGTGGCGCCACCAGTCTTGTGTATGAGAAAGCTATCCAAGATGGATATGCTAAATTGCAGGCCGATACACAAAAGCAAATGCTTGTTGTCGCACCTGAACCAGTACCGGCAACATGCCTGGCTATTTATAGATACTGACAAAAACTTGGCCTGTTACCATATATGAAACAGCTGGCAGTCTGCCAAAGATATCTATAGATACAGACAAAAACTTGTCTATTGCCAATTCTAAACTAGCACTGGCATCATGACCAGGCAATTCACAAATACTGATAGAAACTTGCCATGTTGCCACATCTGTAACAGTTTGCAGTCTGCCAAAGCTATTTATAGAAACAGACAAAATCTTGGCCTGTTGCTAAAGCTGAATCAATGTTGGCAAAATTCCAAATCTATTTAAAGATGTTGACATAATCTTGGCTTGTTGCCAATTCTTCCACAGTAGCAGAGGGACCTGGAATCCTGCCCCCCTCCCAACACACACAGGCCCTTACCATATTTAAATAACCCCCCCCCCCCCCCCCATATTTTCTCAAATAAATTGTCCTCAGTGGTAGACCCAGAACCCAATTCTCTAGGAGGAGGGGTGGGGGGGGGGGGGTACTCTCATGACTTTCGAGGATGTGCACCAGCCAAGGAGATTGGGTGGGGAGGTGTCCATTCTTATGGTGTGGAACATTGTTTCAATTTTCATTCTAATCTTAAGTAATTTTGAGGGAATTTTGGCTTAAAATAATGGAATATTCTCATTTAAGAAAAAAATTGAAAATGTTTGCCTTTAAAATTCTAAGGGTGAACCTTCCCTGTAGCCCCCCCCCCCCCCTTTGATCAGCCAATTGTTAATTCACAATTAACTAAAGTTCTGGGTTTATTCACAAAACCTGCATCAATTAAATAGTTTGTGCATTAAATGGCTGTGTTCCATAATCCCATGAAAATGTATGAATCATGTCATACACTGAAAAATTTAAGTTACTGATTTTATATTTATTCTAACAACTTTAAAACAAGGGACCCATGGGTCACTGTGCTCAGCTGAAGTTTACCTTGAAGGTAAAAATCTAAAATAATATCAAATGGAGATAAAGTGTATGAGGAAGAGGTAATATAGGCCATGGTTGGTTTAAATAAATGGTTTGTATTGATGATCAAGAAATTGTTGCAAACAATATTTTGTGACCTCGGACCATGTGTTTCCTAATGTTGAAACTGAAGCATGTGAGCAGTTTGTGAACAAACGATTTGTACTATTACCATGATCATTAGTTTGCTTTTTGATTAACTGTTGACATGTCAGTTGTTTACACATTTGTTCAATTGAATCCTTTAATGAATCTTTTTAATGAATTGTTTACACATTTAATCAATTGAATTTTTTTTTATGAAATATTTTTTTATTATTAAATATATATGTATTTTTTATTTTTTTTTTAAATGTATACAGTTGAAATATAACTAATATCCCCAGTCCACAGATGAAAGGACTTGGTGGTGGTGGTTGGGGGGAGGGGGGGGGGGGGGGTGGGTTGGAATGATGGGAGTTACAACATATCTGTATTATATAGTGTATATACATAAGATTTTCACTTAACTTAACAATGCTTACAGGATAAAATCATTTTTTATGGTAAGTTTATATTTCTATACATTTCCAATATAACATATATATCTATATATAAAGTTGATACATAATTCTCAATTGCATCATCATTAATCTCAATCTTGTCAGATAACACCACATCATGCATACAAATGTTTAATTTTTACCACAAAAATATATCTTTTAAATTTGCAAAACAATAAATATCTAAAAATAATACTTGATTTACATTTCACAATTTTAAATTGTGCCTATATTTATTGATAATGTGCTTCATATTTGATAAATTTAAGCATACTGATGGATTTCATTATATTTGTTTAAATCATTTAAAAGAAAACTGATTTCTTTAAAAAAAGCTACATTAACACAACATGGCTTCTTCTGGATTACACCTTGATTTACTTTTTCAAGGAAAGTTTTTGTATATTGGTGTGGAAACAGCATTACAATTAAGGAGATACAGTGAAAACAATAACCTTTACAGCATAACACTTGAGGGGGGATTTGGGTTGTGATATGAGAATAACTATACACCTGTCACAGCAGGGGATCTCCCCCAGTGACTGTAACAAATCAGAAACCCTGGCATAGATGACTTCCTGACCTGAAGTGGGACCCTGCATCTGGACACAGCAAATGACTGCAATAGAGCCTCAAGAAAAAAATCAATAACTAGCCTAATTTTCAAGCTTTAATTTTCAAATTTTAGATTCAAACAAATTAAATACTTATGTTTACAAGCTGTGAAAACTAAATCAATGGTACTTACAGGAAAAAAACGTGCCATGGTCAAAGTTGGGCAAAATTTATGGTACTGCTTTTTTTTTATTAATGCTAATAACTTAAAAAAATTACAAAATTCTGATCTAATTTTGGGTAAACAATTGAATCTTAATTAAACATAGTTATATACTTGGGAAAATAGTCTCTAGTTTCAAAATTTTTCATGTTAAGTGAGTAAATATTTTTCCTGATTTTTTACAAAGTCCATTACGTTCGGGCCCAAAACTTAAAGAAATTATACTTAACAGGCTTAAATTCTGGCATGTATATAGGAAATACATAGGAGATTACTTCTGATAAATATTAAGAAAACAGATATGGTTTAAATATTAAGCAGTTCTGAAGTGTGATAATAGGTTTTTAATGGAAATTTGAGGAAATTTGAGCTAAAAATTACAAGATCTACTTTTAGGTATACAACTGAATTTTGATTAAACTAGAAAATTGACAGGTCAGGAAGGGCCCCGCAAAAGATGCAGTCATTATAAATTGAAGTACTGTAAATTTGGTGTACTTTGGTAGCATGGGCTGATAGAGTGATATTTGAAAATTAAAGAATCTATAAAGAACAGCTGACATGTATAAACTAGAAGAAAAGATATGGTAAAGTGATAATATTCAAAGCTATCAAAATAATGATATAAAAAAAAATGCATGCATTTTTAGTTTATGTATTTGTGTATTACCTGTGCCAATTATTCTTGGTTGAAGTCTTGGCTGGGCTGTGTCAAATATTTTTCCAGTATTTGTATGTTGAATTTGCCTTATTATATGTGAGGCTTGAGTCTGTACATGAACCTTGTAGTATTAGAGAGAGTCAGCTGCTCGTTAGTAGTGATAAAATGGTCATTCTCTTGAACTGAGATTCAGCTGTTCTTGGGCTTTGGTCTACAGATGTTGTGTAGAATGGCTACATATGAATATCAATGTAAATTTGTTGATGGTCACTATAATAGGTCCAAATTCCTTGAGATGTTGGAAGTGGAGATAGATTTGTCCAAACATGGTCTAAATGAGAGCCACTGTTGTGCATTGTGCTAGTGAATCCTTTTCTGGGGAATCTTCAAATTGTCTGTACAAAATATGCTGTGAAAATGTAATGCCGCTGTACACGAGTGACTCGAAAAAGATTCATCCATTTCTGGCCTGCTGAAGGAGACACCAGCAACTGAACACCAAACTGTGTACTACTTTTTTTTTTCCTTCTGACCCAAATATCAATAAGCTTCTCCCTTTGGCCATGGGTGATACATATAATGTTTGAATCCTATCCATCATATGTTAGGGGAGTTATTATGTAGAAACAAATTTGATTGTTCATCAAATTCTTTGCGAGTTATTGCATTAACATCATTTGAGAATTATCATCTCTGTCAAGGTCATCCATCTTCCAACTTGACCTAACCCTTCATAACAAACATTACTGGTGCAAGTTCAGTGAATGTTAGTCAAATTTTTTGCGAGCTATTTGGTTAACATCATTTTAGCATTATCACCTCTGTGACCTTGAAAATCCATCAAGGTCACCCATCTTCTAACATGATGTAGCCCATCAAAAGTTCCATCACTGCCGTGAGTCTGGGGACCTTATATGAAATACTTTTTACAAGTTATTGTGTTAACAATGTGTCCTTTTGCATGCATATTTGCTAAGAGAGCGCAACCTTACTAGGTGTTCAGTAATGGTTTTTAAAGTATAACTTTTAGAAAAATGGCAGACTATGACCATATATCATGCCTCGTTGCTGTTGACATGAGGACCTGTCCTACTGTTAAGGTTGAACAAACAATTATGGTTACAATTATGATTTCTGCCCTGCTGAAAGAGGGACCTAAAATTTAACACCAAACTGTGATTAATTTTTTTTTACCTTAGACCTCCGGACCCCAAAATCGATAGGGATCGTCCATAATTGATGGTTAATACATATTTCAGGTTTGAACTCAATCTGTCAATCCTAACTGGAGTTATCATCTGGAAAATGTGTGGACAGACAGACGGAGGGACAGACATACAGCTAGACGGAAGGACAGACGGACAGCTAGACAGACGGACAGGTCAATTACTATAGGGCACCTGCTTTTCAAGTGGGGCCCTAATAAAGTTACATCCTTGCTAAAAAAATTCTCTAGCTTAAATATTTATCATACTGAGTAAAAAATAACTAAATATACTCCCTGATTTTTTTAAAAGTGCATTATGTCAACTGCAGATGACTCCAAATAGCTCAATCCAATAACATTTGACATGCAATTGATTTTTGCATAAAATTTTTATGCTAGCTCTCAATATTTTTAGATAGAATGGATTTATGGATGTGCATTGTTAAAAATGATCCAACAACATTTTATGTAGCCCTGATTTTACACGAGTAAAACACAATAAGTGAATTCCTTGTTAAACTTTATTACTCAAATATTTTATTATACAGTAACAGAACTGCAAACACAAACCAAATGCACTCACTCCTCCTTTTTACACTATTTTATTTCTCATTAATATATTGTCCTTCTTTTATGAATATAATGGTACTTTAACCAGATGAAGTATAAAGAATCATGGATGAATCCTAGTACATTTACTGCACCTTGCAAATCAAATTCAACTGGGTGAATTAGTTTTCAGATCTGGTAAATTTCTTCAGTCTTGTGAACTGATTCAGTCTTCAGAATTGTGAACTGATATAAATGTTTCACTTTCTTAACACCAACGCCTTTTCACATTTAAACATACAGTATGTCTCATCATCTCTAATTTGTACATGCAATATTACACCTGGTCTTTCTATTCTTCTTTCTGCCACCAAATGTCACCTCAGTGAAAGCAAATGATCAAAGTCTGGGGTACAAACAAGTTTGTGGGTCACATTGCCAAGATTAATAACATTGCCATGGTCACCATTGGTCCTGATAGATACCACATTCTGCAAAAAAATATAAAGACAATAAGTATGTTTAAATTAAATATACTGCATACTACTCTCCTTATTATCACTACATTTACTGGTCTGTAAGCAATGTTTCCTTGGCTACAAAATTATAATTTTGTTTTCCTGATCATTATTACAGTGAGAAAACCATGGTGATAATTCATTATAAAATATAAGCATGGCTCCTTTTTGAACACTTACTGGTAAGAAAATTGTATAAAATATAAAAGCCATAAATATGTAAAACCTTAGTTTTATTTCCTATTATTTTCAGGGCAAATTCACCATGTACATTATCACAATAACTCAATGTGGTTTAATGGTAAAGTCTGATCCTAAATCAAATTCCAATAAGGATTTTGTGATTAATTAAATTTAAGTGAAGAAGTCAATACATTGATCATTTTGAAATTGTTAACCATATCATGAGTGGTGTAGAATGAAAATGTATGGAAACAAAATTCTGGAAACAGAAAGGGGGTCAACTCAGAAGAAACCATTTAAAACTTATTTCCTATATACTGATTACTTGAACAATATGTCTGCAAGCTTTCATGATGATAGCTGCAGCCATTTTGGGTTTATTTTTTCCATGTAAAGATCATTACCTAATGTGGACACTGGACCATCACACTAGAGTGAACTAATAATTTGTGTCAGGTGAAACAATAGAAGCTAAAATGTTAGATAGAGCAAAACCTAAACTTGTTCTTTCATTAATAAGTCCAGAAGAACTGAATCTGAAACATATTTGCATACCTGTAAAAAGCCTGCAGGTGTTCCCATGGTAACATCTAGCTTTGTGTTGCCTAGCACCAGTGTAGATCGCCCTGATTTATGTAGACGGAGTTTCCCTATAAGTCCCTCTGAGAAGTCTGACAAGTGACAGACATCAAGTTTGTTTGATAACTCATCATCCTGCTGTAAAAAGAAGCACAGAATCTTGCAAGTTTACAGTAAAGACAACACTGTGGGGCTGCGCATTTCATAATACTGACTTTAAATTTGACATCAAATTTGACTTCAGATAGATATAATATTCTGATATGTTATTAAAACTTTGAATCATACCTTTCATGAACACAGTATATCAACTTAGCAAAGTTAAATTAGGCCATTGCTTTCCTCCTAATGTGCCCAAGAGGCTTCTTGATTTTAAGAGGACAGACAACTAGGAGGTTAAGCGCTGCAGATGACATTTACTTATTTTTTAGTAGCATATTTTGCGTGTGAGTGTCACTTGGTGTATATACCTTCTGTTTTTCTGCTTGTTTATTGGTCGGCTGATTCTGGCGTGAGTGAGGGCCTCGTGGTTTATCATCCTCCTCCTGAGGGGGGTTTCCTGGTAGTGTGTCAGGGAGTTGTATGAATATCAACTGATCTTCTGCAGATAAAATATACCACTATGTGCTCAAAGGAAAATACTAGGCTGCAATAAGACTTCAAATTTGTTTCAGGTATGATTTCAAACAATAAAGGCATGGCCCTGAATATCATTTGACTTTTTATATTATAAGTCAACTTAATTCAGAGGATGACCCCTAAAATAATTATTTTGTTTATAGTGTAAAACACATCAAAGCATATTTGTTTGCAGTACATGAATTAGGCAGCAGGTCAGATTTCATGAATTTTTAGGATCTTTTCAAGACCATATTTTAAAACTTTTAAAAAATGCTTATAACCAGTTTAAGTAAAGAAGCAGTCATCTATAATCATTTATGTTATAAGAATTATAGAAAGCTGAAACTTGTGTGCATGTATGATTATTTATCCATGAAGAAGTATCTAAGAAGGCTTCCCAAAGAGAATAAATAATGTCATCATTTTGCAGGTAAGAAATATTTAATCAATATTAATAAATGTCATTTTTAATTGTATGATATAATGAGAAAATTGGTGACAGAATCTTCTAACTAACTAATTAATAGAAATAAAATTACAGATCTTCTTCATAACAATTTTTTAACAGATTCTAAAATATCAAGATCCCTTAAAGATTTCAACCATACATTTCCAATTTTCATAAAACATAAACATGTTTCAAGGTTACACAAATATTTTTGAAATATTTCATTATACCTCTGACATGTCATTGATTTACAAAAATATTTTTGATATGATGTATTTTGTTATACTTCTGCTGACCTTGTACAATTAAGATGCTTACCAGATTTTGTATTACAGAGTAGGAGTTCTACAGGTGTTTTGGGTGGTTCCTGCAGCTTTTTCATGTGAGACACTGACGGACAGTTACTGTCAAGTTCCATAATGGAGGGTTTCTGGTCTTCATCTGGCTCTACTGGTTCTTTCTTCACTGAAAACAAACATGATAATCACTGGCTCAGTAGAACATACATAAACTGGTACCACAAATAAAACAATTGTCAATTTGTTTTTAGTCTGTATTTGCATCAGACAACTATGATAAAAACATATGAATAAGGAAATGTACAGTCTATCACAGTGTATGAACATAAAATGATACAGCTATGCTACACAGTACTTAACACTCTAAGGTGGTCCTTTAACAAAATCCACTCTTTCTCTTATCATAAATGTACTCCTCATTCATTGTTTATGTTCATCCACCAATGTTTATAAGTGATACGGACATTAAATCTGATAGCCTATTTTTGTTTTCATCTATAGGTGTATACAATCACCTGTTTTAGTGAGTAAGAATGAAAAAATATATATATATCTATATCGTGAATTTTCATGTTGTATGTAAAATCATCAGACACATCCATCAGTTTGCAAAGATACAGACATATTTCATAAAAAAATGATATTCAAGATTCTCCAGTGAACACTGTGAATTCAGCAAAATAAACTGACCTTTGACCTCCTCTTCTGGTTCAGCCTTGACCTCTTTTTTTATAGAGTCCAGCAGGGGTAGTTTAACAGGCACTAACTGTGGCTCAGGATCAACAGTCTCCTCAGACTCAATGAACTGTTCAGTAAAGAAGTTTTAACTTATACTCACACAACCAAGATTATTGTTATGATGACCTCTGACCCCATCAAATATGCATGGATTTTGACAGGAAACAAACTCAGACAAGATATCATAGTGGTTAATATTTCTCTTTAATTTAATAAAAATCCATCATATACCTGGAAATTTATTGCAGCAACACCACAAAGAAGCCTGGAGACCTCTGAGCTTATTAAATATGCATGGATTTTGTGTAAACTTGAATCTGAGGTGAGATAATTTTTTTTATAAGCAGTTACAGTCAGTTTCACGAAAATCTATCCTAGTAAGATATTGTGGAGACACTGTTTATGAATGGACAGACCTGTGGTATACCTGTGGTATACCATAATACAGCGTGTCTAGAAGAGGCTAATAAAAATCCCATTAGAATGATTTATTACATGAAAATGATACAGGTATTATATTTTGTGTAATGTCTACTCCATTTTAAACACCTTTACATGACACCTATTATGATAAAATTTTCATTTACATCCATAAATGGAGATATATTACAAATAATAATAAACACTGTAACACAGGAACTTAGACCCATATTATATATTTCCTCATGGCAATCTGAACGTAATATTACGATAAAACTGTCACTATGCCATGTCAGCTTGATGAAAGTTTCCAATACAATATCCTCAACTCACATCATCTCTCAGCAAGCTGTCCAGGACTCTCTTTGTTTCTGGATCATCCTTTTCTTTTTTGATGTAGGAACGGCTCCCAGATGATGATGATGATGATGATGATGTTGAAGGTCCTCTATCAGCTGATTCAACAGAGTAGGAGGAACCTTTAGGAGAACAGAGAACATACATCACATAAACAAAAGAAAGGCTAGGCACACATGGTTTAATTTGTTTGATTAAAGCAATACACATCTTGCTTGTCTAGGCAGTAATATAGAAGCACTGCAAGTGTTAATTAGTAGAATGAATAATGTTACATTTCCAGCAAAAAGATGTTAAATCTCCCAAACCAGAACTGGTCTATCCCTTACAGAAATGTAGTCGGCTAATGTGTGGTATTCCACTGAATGATGATGAAGCCAACATGATAACTATAAATTGTTTTATCCTTTTGTGATAAATGTTACTAAGGTTGACCACAAAAATGAACATCTGTAACAAACACGGAAATATATAAAGGTAGTGCATCAAATGCAGATATAGGAGAGGGATGCATTACTAGGGATGAGGTTTTGCTGGAAAGCTATTTTGGCCAAGGTTGTGTAATATTTGCACACACATCTCTTTGAATCAAGCCATGATGATCAGTCGAGAGTTAAATGATTGAAACACACAGGAAATTTTACCTCTGCCTTTGTTGAGCCTCTCTGCTGGACCTTGTTCAAATATGGAATGAGACTGAATGACCTCACCACGACCTCTCCCACGACCCCGACCTCTCTCCCCTCTCCCTTTTTCATTTTTCTGCCTTCCATGTGGAGTTGCTTTTTCCTGTTCAGGTTTGCTGTTAATATAAAAACTTCAATAGTAATAAACAAAACTTCCACTCAACACTCATCAGTTTAAAAAAGTAACATGTAACAAGTGCAAGACATGCAAGCTTTGGTAACATCAGGTATTTTGTGTTTTATTTCAAATGCATATACTGTTTCATAATGAAGTTGTTGGAATAGTCTCAACAGATTTGCACACAATTCATTAGATCTTATCTTTATTAATGTAACTCATTTAATACAAAATAAGAATTCTGTAAATCTATTTCTCTGTTTATCAATCACCATATTGATGTTCCTTTTAAGTCCTAAAACAGACTAGAAAATTCCTATGTGAACACAAGCATATGATAAATATTATTAATTATGCTGTCATATTTATAATATCTAATTCTTAACTGATTAACTCAGTGTTTTGTATGTTTTCCCAGTTTTATTTTACCTTTCTTTCGGTCTTTCTCTCCTTGCAGGTATATTTGGGGCAAAAGTCTTCTTACGCACTCCACCTAGAGTTAAATCCCGAGGGGCTCTGATAGAAGGTAGTCTAAAATAGAAAAAAAGTAGCTTTATCAAATGATGTTAATGATATACTTCAATTTTAGTGCCAGTGACATAATCAAATCATCATGCTCTTTGATGTGTTGCCCTTTCTACATTTTTGAAGCCTCAGCTGTTATTATATATAGCAGAGATAACTGGAGTGTAGGTAACACAGGAACTGGTACATCAGATGTTTTCAAAGTTACTAATACTGCATTATTCACAGGTTAACAGAGAAACAATTATCCTTTCTGGATATATTCAAATTAATGCAAACACAAAGAGATGCTGAGTCTGAACATGTTAATACCTGGAAATATGAGTACAAATATATATTTAAATGTGACCTATATAAACTTAAAGAGCTACAAAATATTACCTGCCGCCCCGAACCCCAGATGACGAAGGTCGACCAGACAAGCCTCCGGACCTTCCTGCAAGTCCTGACCCTTCTTCAGCCATCCTTCAAGTGTACGTGCAACTCTCCTTCTTCCCTTATATAATCCTTCGCAACTGCAACAGTGGATCAAGTTGGGTCTGGATGAAGCAGAGATAAAAAGGCTGATAAAAGAATAATTTTATGCCATCAGAGAGGATTTACAGTTCTGTACTAGGACTAAATGCTACAGCTTAAGGAAGGGTTCCATGTGACCTGAGTTCCCTGTCTGACTGGGTTGTGGAGGCTGAAGCCAAACCGTATACATGTAAAATATCTGTGACAAATAATTAAATAGTTTACATGTAAACAATAGGTCTTTCTTCATCATTTTATTCAAATTACTTGCAAACAAATCACAGCACTACATTATCTGTAATGCTGACCATATGAAGTGCTGTCAGATACATATGTAGCTCCATTCACAGCAATTTTGTTACTCAGTGACGTCATATCTTGTCTCATGTATCATGATTATGGCTCTAGTCCGAAAGATGAAAAAATTCTTTCACTATAACTTTCAGTTTCAGGAAACCATTACCCTTCACTTTCTAACAGAATCACTGTTACCAGTAATATAAAAACTGTTAAACCATCTCTGGGGAAGGAACCAGTTTGGCCAAAACTTATCCAGAACATTCAGCCTCCATTCAGGAATGGAGTAGCAACACCTGTGGGGGAGAGATTTCTCCTCTGATTATTTCCCTCTCAAATGGGAATCTCATACTAATTAAATGAGGTATCTATGCAAATTATCTAAAAGCCCTCTATATTGTTTCCTCATAGATTCTAACGACATGGCCCTAGAAAGGACCCTCGGAGGCTGAGCCTTCCATTTCCGAGAATGCCGTGCCAGGTTGTAATCAAGAGCCGGTGGAGGCAATATTTTCATACATACAGAACATTAAGTTAAAACTGATGTCCCCGCTGGGTCAACACAAGTATATTATACCTAACATGTAGGGTTTGCTGCATGCTCTCACACCTCTGAATGCCAAATATCATAGTATGAAGCACTTTGGTCAGATCTGACGAAGTTTAAGAGGGTAATTTCTCAATCTTAGGGACTGTAACTCTAGCAAGGAAAAAAAGGAGGATTTACACTATAAACTATACCCTTGATAACCATAATCAGGCATAATGATAACATGGCAGGACTCGACTTTAACAATTATCCACTTGCTCAGAGCAAGTAAAAATTCAAGAAAATGGAGGTAGAGTAACCAAAATCAGTTCCTTTTTGCCCACCAGGCATGTGGGTTCAACATAAACCTTTTCCAAAGGCTTGAATCTTATTTTCAGTTAGCTGTTTTCTCTCTTGGAGAAATGATCAACAGTTTTGCTTCCTCTTGAATTACCTGTATTTTATCTTTATTATATTTTTACAAATATTAAAGAGAAATATAATTAGCAAACAGTTAGTGAGCAAAAGATTAATACATAATTATCAAACCTGAATGTAACAGGAATATTCTTTATATACTTTTGCATTCATGGACACCACCACTGGTTTTTGTATGGAATTTTAGTAAATGCTAGATATTATATTCAAAAATTTATGTTAACTGGCTTTGCCAGATCTGAAAATGGTTTCACATTTCAGAGTGGGTTCTTATTTATGTAATTTCGTTAAACAGTATTCACAAACAGTCCAGTGCTTCTGCATCCATATTTATGGGTGGAAAATATAAAAAATTTTCCTTGTACAGCATCTGAAGTGTGCAAGCCTGCGAGGTATTCTATACTGGTTCAAAACAGGCCATTTGATGGTCTATTCAAAATATTTTTTTTTTTTTAATTTTTTTTGTAGCACAAACAAAAAGGGATCCACAACTTGGCACTGGTGTCCAGGTGTCTACTTTATTCTACTTAGTTCTTTGTCAGTCTTTTGCACTGATCCTTCATTTGTTATACTTACATCTTTGAAAAACTGTGTCCTTCGGCATGACCGCCGCAGAATTCTACTTAACTGACTTTACTCTTTCATAAAAAAACATTCATATGTATCTCTGTGGTGTTGAAAACATTCAAAATATACTGATAAATATGATTGACACCATGTGTCATGTGCAAAGTTGTGTTGATTTCCCTGGGTTGCATGGCTTGCCGTGCTATTTTGCTGTTTTAGGAAAGCATAAGCGACTAACCACGTAATATAAATTTTATTTTCATGAACAGCAGAACGGGTTTCAATTGAGAAAGATTTCTTTCACAAGAAAGTTCGTGTTTATATCTGTAAATGTGAGTTATATGTATTTAATAGAAAACTATATGAAATACGTAAGACTCATTTTTTGTATTATGTAATCGTCTGAGCAGAAAGTTTGACAGTGGTCAAGCACTTTCCGAAGAAGTCTGACGTGAGTGAAAAAATGAGATGAAACACAAGTAAATAACGATTATTCAGAAGGTATTTCTTCCAAAGTTAAAAAATCACTTGTTGATAAAATATAATCCCAATACACAGGTGTTTGATGTGATCAACACTGGACGAAATACATCGTGCATCAAAAGAGTGATAATACAAGAAACTGAGAAAAACGCCATCGCCTTCCTGCGGTTTTTTTTCACCAGTTGCATGGATCCTTTCTCTCCCAGTCGTCGGACAATATATATTGGTCAATCAAAATTAATGCTGTCTGGCTAGGTCTCAAGGAACCCTGACTACGATCTCTGAACTTTTAAGTCTTTGGTTTTGATATTTCATCAATTGATATTTTTTTTGGTCCGAGTATAAAATCCGGCCTACATTTTCAAGATGGGTCTAAACTGACTGGAATGTCTCATATTGGTAGTAATCAACATAAGCCATTAGATGCCTGATTATATGACATCTACATGCCTCTTATTTCTCATTACATGGATCCTAAACATCATTACATCCGTCCGTATACACTCATTACATCATCCATGTAGGCCAGATTCTTTTTATTACTCGCTCCTATTTTTTATTATTTCATTTAATGTTATTAAATAATTTGAGATGTTGTTTATAATTTGTCCATTAAAACCCAAACTGTCCACTCACAAGGCAAAACCATGCAGAACTGCTTTTCCAGTGGAACTTACACTGGTTTCGTATTTTTAGAGTTGGGCCTTTGGGTCTCGCACAGTCACATCGAGGCACACCTGAAATGTTACATAAATTAAAATTACTTATATAATATATAATGAAGTTCTTTCATTTTCAGTTAATTTTATGGATACTTGATTCCTATAAAATTTGAAATATTTCTAATAAAAATGCAGTATCAGTATGCTGTACAGTGGCGCCATATATAAATTGAAAATTACTCAAAATATGTAAATTCTAGTATGAATGGAACTATAAGTATAAATATTAATTATTTACTAACTTGTTCAAAAGATCCAGTGATGCTATAAATTTTATGAAACTATCTGAGCAAGATGAACCATATTCCAAGTGTAAAACTGTTTAAAACTACAAGTCGGAGCTTATGTCATTAGTAGGATTTGGAAATGCTGAAATTTATTTATAAATACTTGCTTATCACATAAGTTCATAAACCAGTTTAATTACACCTAACATTATCAAATGGGAAATATATATTGTTGAAACACAAATGAACTTGAGGTAAACAGATGCCAGCATTATGGGATTCAAAGTCCACATGTGTCACACAAACCATGACAAATTTTGGTAAATGCGGTTCCAGGGAAAAATTTAGAGATTAAATTGTAACTTTTACAGAATGAAGCTAATATTTCAACTGAAAAGCCCATTTTCATCCATATGTCTCTTTTGTCATGCCATGAAAAAGAAGAGAAGTTACTTTTTTGGTGAATCTTCAACTATAGATATTTTAACACATCAATCTTAATCAGATTTATTTTAATCAAGTAGAATTGCATGACTTCCATGATTACATGAATTTTACCAATTTAGTCTTTCCTGGAGAATATGACAAGTTTTGCCCTGCATCAAGTTGAGTAACTAAATATATAAATGGCCTTGGAAGCCACCATCCTTTTCCTCGGAGAACTTGAATGTTTGTTTAGGATTACCACTGGTCTAATTGGGTGTGATCAGATTACATTCATGCCTACAATCTAATTAGGCATGATCAGGTTACTCCTGACCAGTGTTCACCCATTAATCTATCACCTGTGTGCACTATAGATTCTTACATGTGCCCATACTGCAGAGAGGATGTGCAGGGGCAGATCCAAAGACTGGCATTATTGGGGTTGCCAACTTCTTAAAACCATGAAAATTTTCATGATTCCCTACAAAACCAGACACATAGTAATAATTTCATTATGCTCTAAAATTATTTGGAAATACCTGTTCTTGTAATATCTGAATGGTGATAAACATGTTCTGATTACCTTTTCATGGCCAGTCCCCAGCAACCCTATTTAAAGAAATCCTGCACCTAGCCCTGTTGAACCAGTACCGGTAATGTGCCACAAAGTTCCAACTGTTTTAAGGTGTAGCTGTCCCTCCCTCATATGCACAGGTACTCATTTCTTGCACAGCTCTGGCTTATAAACTTTCAACACATTGAATATGAGTGATACATGAGTGCTGAAAGATCTTTAATGACTGATGTATAATATATAGAGAGTTAATACTCGGTGTGTGGACAGTTTACATGCCATTTTAGTGCTGGATTTCCTGTGGTCAGAGAGGACATATTCTGTAAAATCCTGTGATGTTTTTTTTTTAACAAACAAATAAAATTATATGCATTATTAAAAAAAAATCATTCAGTAAAGTTTTTCTATGTTAAGAAAAAATGTCAGGTTTAACATAGGGATTTATTTGTTATTTATTTTTTAATAATATTTGGTTTAAAATGTGTAAAATGACATTTTGTTTTCTCTTCTCAACCTATCAGAATCTCATGAAATCACCTGTATATTAGTCTTCATCTCTGTGTTGCACTTCAGTTTTCCTAATGGTTTACAACCTGTGCTGGTCAGAGACTTTAAATAATACTGTATTATAATTTTTTTTCCAGATTCAAGAAGAAAAGAAAATGTTTGTTTTAGCAGAGATGAAGGACACAGTCCGGGTACAGCCCTGGTTTTTCCACATCAAGCTGAATGATGCCATTGTTGACACACTCAATAAGAAACTAGCCAATAAGGTAGTGTGGCTGCTTCCTAAAGATACTTTTATGAATTTTAATCCTCTCAGGATTCTAGTTTAATCAAATGCCCTTACATTGGTTAATGGATTCTGCCTGAAATAAAGACATTTCTCCATTGGCATGGTAGATAGAAAATTGTATGCATGAGTAGACAGTTTACATTTTTAATTATTCCAAAGGCCAGATCTGTTATTTATTACCTTTGAATTTCTTTAGGTTATGCAGATATTGCTTTATATATAGTGAGTGAAAGACTGGAAACCTAATGTAACTGTTTGCTACCAACTGTATACAGTTGCAGCAGTTTTTTTTACAATGTAAATTAATGTGCAAAACTTCAGTTGGTTTGGCAAAACTGTATATAAAATAAGAGTTATTTCAGGCATAATACATGGATTTGAAGTAGTGGCAAGGGAATTGACTCAGCATAGCTAATTGTTACATCAATGTTGGGTATTGTGAAATCAATATCATTCCTCCCGTTTAGTTATCATTTTTCTCTATGAGTGATAATGTTTGTAATTCTAATTCTGAAGCATAATAAACAATCATTATGAGCAACATATCCGAGTGTAAATATGTGTACCTATTGTATTACAGTAACTGTTACTCATTCAGTATCTTTATTTGCAGGTGGTCCACCAGGTGGGGCTGTGTATTTGCCTCTGGGACACTGTGGACTTGGAAGACAGTTTTATATTCCCTGGTGATGGATCCTCACATACAATAGGTAATTGATAATTGTAATGCAGAAATTACTTCTCAAATGTTGTCTAAGTACAGGGCCATCATCGATATTATTGTTCCTTTTTGCAAGATATGATTTGAATGCTGACTAATGATAAAATTATTTTAGTTTTTTATAACATTACATTTTGGTGTGAAAAAGTCTCTATACTTTCAAGGTTGGACTGTACCACTTATACTCCATATTCAGCTATAGCATTTATCAAGGCCCTGCTTGACAAGCGGTGCCCTATAGTGATCACCGTGTCAGCCTGTCCTTCAGTCCATCCGTCCTTCTGTCAGTGGCACTTTCTTTTGCGCACAATAACTCGTCAACAACATACTGCAGCTTTCCCAAATTCACAGGGATGATTGGTACCTATGAGGGCTCCAGACCTATCGAATTACAGACATGTCAGAATTACAATATGGCCGCCACAGCTCAATCGCTGATTTTCTTTTGCGCACAATAACTCAACAACAACATCTGCAGCTTTCCCAAATTCACAGGGATGATTGGTACCTATGAGGGTTCCAGACCTATCAAATTACAGACATGTTGCAGTTCCTGTTTGGCTGCCACAGCCCAATCGCTGATTTATTTCATGCACACAACTCAACAACAACATACTGCAGCTTTCCCAAATTTACAGGGATGGTTGGTACATATGAGGGCTCCAGACCTATTGAATTATAGACCTGTTGGAATTCCAATATGGCCGCCACAGCCCGATCGCTGATTTTCTTTTGCACAAGATTACTCAGCAACAACCTACTGCAGTTTTACCAATTTCAAAGGGATCATTGATGCCTATGAGGGCTCCAGACATATTGAATAACAGACTTGCTCAGAATCAAATACGGCTAACAGAGTACATTTGGTGATTTTTTATTGCACACATTATTTCGGGCATAACTTCTTTAATATCATTTGATCCAGTTGGATTTTTCCCTCATGCATATGGATAAAAACCTGTTCCTGTTTGTCATATTTTTCAAATTTAATTTAATTTCTCACCCATGTGTAAACTAGTCCAGCACTAGCAGAAAGGCAGGGCCCTCGGGGGACCATTTTCTGACCACATCTAGTTGTAAATAGAAAAATACAGAGCCTGTAAACCCTTGGAGCACATTGTTGTGACATTTCTTTTTTTGTGTGTTGCAGTAAAATTCAGGTATGTTGTGTTTCGTCCATTCATGGATGAAATCCTCATTGGAAAAATCAAGAGTTCTAGTAAAGAAGGAGTTCACGGTGAGAATTCATTTTTATCTTATATTCTATAGATAAAAAATACTGGGGTCTTAAATATTCTTGTGAATATGTGGTCATTTGGTCATATGGTTATTATTGATGAATATTTCTCCTTTAATAATTTCATCTTTACAGTTTGTCTCAAGGAATCTAGTTTATAAGTGATAAGAGTATACTTTTAAGTGTATATATTCATTCACCTGTATTTCATTGTTTTCCTTAATCAAATGTATCGTAGTCCAGCTGTTAAGAGAAAAGAAAAGCAAAGAAGCATGAAATTTGGCATTATAGTTCTCCATATCATATTCAGTCTTTTCAGATACGGAGCCAAGTGGAATTCACACTATATTTCTATATAATATTCACACACTATATATATATATATATATATATATATATGTCTCTCCCTCTATATTATTTCTTCTCTTTCTCTTTAGTCTCTTTGGGTTTCTTTGATGACATCATGATTCCAGCTGATTCACTACAACATCCATCAAAGTTGTATCCTTTCAGATGATTCAGTCAACTGCTACTTCATATATTATTTGACAGCTGTTGTTGATTGCCCTGTCACAGCAAATATTGATTTACAGATCAGGTACTGATTGTGAAATTATGGTAAAGCCTGGTTTCCAAAGAAACCAAAAGTTCACAAAAATAGTCACATGATCAAATGATGTCTTTGGTGTGGTTACTGGGTAGAATTTAACTGTTTTTAGCTCAGCTGACTATAAGTCATCTGAGCTATAGTCATGGTCCTTTGTCCGTTTGTCTGTCCTTCCGTCCGTCCATCTGTCCGTCTGTAGATGTGGCACGTTTTGAAACTGTAAGACCTAGGAATCCAAAATTCAGCATAATGTTAGATGTCCCCAAGATCTCCTACCAAGCCGAAAACTGGGTCTTTGCGTCTTCGTTCCTTTGAGAAATTAAGGAAAAACCTCAATTTTTTATTAAAAACCTATTTTCACACTTCAGGACTGCCTAATATCAAAACCACTCATCTGTTTTTCCTCATATTTACCATAAATATTCCTCTATATAGTTCCTGTGTACATGCCAGATATTAAGTCTGTTAAGTATAAATTCTTTAAGTTATGGGCCCGAACATAATGGACTTTGTAAAAAATCAGGAAAAATATTTACTCACTTAACATGAAAAATTTTAAAACTAGAGTCTATTTTCCAAAGTATATAACTATGTTTAATTAAGATTCATTTGTTTACCCAAAATTAGAACTGAATTTTGTAAATTTTTTAAGTTATTAGCATAAAATTAAAATCAGTACCTTAAATTTTGCCCAACTTTGACCATGGCACATTTTTTTGCTGTAAGTACCATTGATTTAATTTTCACAGCATGTAAACATAAATATTTAATTTGTTTAAATCTGAAATTTGAAAATAAAAGCTTGGAAATTTAGCTAGTTATTGATTTTTTTCTTGAGGCTCTATTGTAGTCATTTGCTTTGATTACAGATGCAGTATCCACTCCAGGTCACCGGAATGTCAGCTATGCCAGGGTTTCTGATTTGTTACAGTCACTGGGGGAGATCCCCTGCTGTGACAGGTGTACAGTTATTCTCATATCACCACCCCAATCACACCTATAACCCCCCCCCCCAAAAAAAAAAAAAAAAAAAAAAAAACCCACAAAGTGTTATGCAGTAATTGTTATTGTTTTCACTCCTTATTGAAATGCTGTTTCCACTCCGGTATGCAAAAACTTTCCTTGAAAAAGTAATTCAAGGTGTAATCCAGAAGATGCAATGTTGTGTAATATAGCATTTTAAAAGAATTCAGTTTTCTTCTCAATGATTTTAACAAATAATTGAACCCATCAGTATGCTTAAATTTATAAATGAAGCACATTATGGATAAATAAAGACACAATTAAAAATTGTGAAACCTAAATCAAGTATTATTTTTAGATATTTATTGTTTTGCAGATTTAAAAGATATATTTTTGTGGTAAAAAATAAATAAACATTTGTATGCATGATGTGGTGTTATCTGACAAGATTGAGATTTATGATGAGAATTATGAATCAACTTTTATATTCAGATATATATGTTATATTGGAAATGTATAGAAATATAAACTTAAATTAAAAAAAATTGATATAATAAAAAAATGAGGATTTAATACAAATGTTTGTTAATTATTTTCCTGCCTCAGCAGAATTTGAGATCAGGCTTTGTTTGCCCTGTTTTATGTTGTTAATTAGTTATATTTCAACTGTATACATTTGATTAAAAAAATACATATATATTTAATAATATATATTATACAAAAAATAGATTCATTTGAACAAATGTGTAAACTACTGAAATGTCAACAGTCAATCAAAAAGCCATGCAACTAATGATCATGGTAATAGTACAGATCATTTGTTCACAAACTGCTCACATGCTTCAGTTTCAGCATTAGGAAACACATGGTCAGGTCACAAAATATTATTTGCAACAATTTCTTGCTCATCAATACAAACCAGTCATATAAACCAACCATGGCCTTTATTACCTCTTCCTCTTACACTTTATCTCCATTTGATATTATTTTAGATTTTTATCTTCAAGGTCAACTTCAGCTGAGCACAGTGACCCATGGGTCCCTTGTTTACTTCTCACTACATCTAGAGATGATTTCTACTCAGCTTATAGGGTTTTGGATATTGTGAGGCTTGACTACCTTTTATTAAAAATTGTGTGGCCTGTCAATGTAGAGTTTTTGGCCAAAATAGAGATAATCATCTGAGCTCTAGTGATGGGCCTTGGTCCATCATATGGCATCTAGGCATCCAGGAACAGGGCACAAATCATAACATTAAATGTTCAAAGCTGGTTTGCACATTTTTTTCCATAATATATAAATTTTATTACTCAACTGCACCTTTATGATTATCTGCAAACAAAGTTTGGACAGAAAAGAATTATTATTCTTCAAGTGTTTTAGTGACTGATGTCTAAATTTGATACAAATATGTGTGCATGCAGACATCAGTAGCAGAGCATTATGATCAGCAGCAAAAAAGGATTATCAAAAGCAGGACCATATGATCAATAGCATGGCAGGGTGATCAGTAGCAGAGCAGTATGATCAGTAGCAGAACAATATGATCAGTAGCAGAGCAGTATGATCAGTAGCAGAGCAGGATGATCAGTAGCAGAGCAGTATGATCAGTAGCAGAACAGTATGATCAGTAGCATAGCAGTATGATCATTACCAGAGCAATGTGATCAGTAGCAGAACAATATGATCAGTAGCAGAGCAGTAGGATGGGTAGCAGAGCAGTAGGAAGAGTAGCAGAGTTGTATGGTCAGTAGTAAAGCAGTATGGTCATTGCCACAGCAGTTTCATAAGTAGCAGAGCAGAACAATGAATAGCAGAGCAGTAGGGTTAGTAGCAGGGCAGTATGATCAGGAGCAGGGCAGTATGATCAGTAGCAGAACAACAGTATGATCAGTAGAGGAGCAGTATGATCAGTAACAGGGCAGTATGATCAGTAGCAGGGCAGTATGATCAGTAGCAGGGAAGTATGATTTGTAGCAGGGCAGTATGATCAGTAACAGAACAGTATGATCAGAAGCAGGGCAGTATGATCAGTAACAGGGCAGTATGATCAGTAGCAGGGCAGTATGATCAGTAGCAAGGCAGTATGATCAGTAGCAGAACAGTATGATCAGTAGCAGAGCAGTATGATCAGTAACAGGGCAGTATGATCAGTAGCAGGGCAGTATGATCAGTAGCAGGGAAGTATGATTTGTAGCAGGGCAGTATGATCAGTAACAGAACAGTATGATCAGAAGCAGGGCAGTATGATCAGTAACAGGGCAGTATGATCAGTAGCAGAACAGTATGATCAGTAGCAGAGCGGTATGATCAGTAACAGAACAGTATGATCAGTAGCAGGGCAGTATGATCAGTAGAGGAGCAGTATGATCAGTAACAGAACAGTATGATCAGAAGCAGGGCAGTATGATCAGTAACAGGGCAGTATGATCAGTAGCAGAACAGTATGATCAGTAGCAGAGCAGTATGATAAGTAACAGAACAGTATGATCAGTAGCAGGGCAGTATGATCAGTAACAGAACAGTATGATCAGTAGCAGAACAGTATGATCAGTAGCAGAGCAGTATGATCAGTAGCAGAGCAGTATGATCAGTAACAGAACAGTATGATCAGTAGCAGGGCAGTATGATCAGTAACAGAACAGTATGATCAGTAGCAGAACAGTATGATCAGTATCAGAGCAGTATGATCAGTAACAGAACAGTATGATCAGTAGCAGGGCAGTATGATCAGTAACAGAACAGTATGATCAGTAGCAGAACAGTATGATCAGTAGAGGAGCAGTGTGATCAGTAACAGAACAGTATGATCAGAAGCAGGGCAGTATGATCAGTAACCGGGCAGTATGATCAGTAGAAGAACAGTATGATCAGTAGCAGAGCAGTATGATCAGTAGCAGAACAGTATGATCAGTAGCAGAGCAGTATGATCAGTAACAGAACTGTATGATCAGTAGCAGGGCAGTATGATCAGTAACAGAACAGTATGATCAGTAGCAGAACAGTATGATCAGTAGAGGAGCAGTGTGATCAGTAACAGAACAGTATGATCAGAAGCAGGGCAGTATGATTAGTAGCAGGGCAGTATGATCAGTAGCAGAACAGTATGATCAGTAGAGGAGCAGTATGATCAGAAGCAGGGCAGTATGATCAGTAACAGAACAGTATGATCAGTAGCAGAACAGTATGATCAGTAGAGGAGCAGTATGATCAGAAGCAGGGCAGTATGATCAGTAGCAGGGCAGTATGATCAGAAGCAGGGCAGTATGATCAGTAGCAGGGCAGTATGATCAGTAGCAGGGCAGTATGATCAGTAGCAGGGCAGTATGATCAGAAGCAGGGCAGTATGATCAGTAGCAGGGCAGTATGATCAGAAGCAGGGCAGTATGATCAGAAGCAGGGCAGTATGATCAGTAGCAGGGCAGTATGATCAGAAGCAGGGCAGTATGATCAGTAGCAGGGCAGTATGATCAGTAGCAGGGCAGTATGATCAGAAGCAGGGCAGTATGATCAGTAGCAGGGCAGTATGATCAGAAGCAGGGCAGTATGATCAGAAGCAGGGCAGTATGATCAGTAGCAGGGCAGTATGATCAGTAGCAGGGCAGTATGATCAGTAGCAGGGCAGTATGATCAGTAGCAGAACAGTATGATCAGTAGAGGAGCAGTGTGATCATATCAGAACAGTATGATCAGAAGCAGGGCAGTATGATCAGTAGCAGGGTAGTATGATCAGTAGCAGGGCAGTATGATCAGTAACAGAACAGTATGATCAGTAGCAGGGCAGTATGATCAGTAGCAGAATAGTATGATCAGTAGCAGGGCAGTATGATCAGTAGCAGGGCAGTATGATCAGTAGCAGGGCAGTATGATCAGTAACAGAACAGTATGATCAGTAGCAGAACAGTATGATCAGTAGAGGAGCAGTGTGATCAGTAACAGAACAGTATGATCAGAAGCAGGGCAGTATGATCAGTAGCAGGGCAGTATGATCAGTAGCAGAACAGTATGATCAGTAGAGGAGCAGTATGATCAGAAGCAGGGCAGTATGATCAGTAGCAGGGCAGTATGATCAGTAGCAGAGCAGTATGAACAGTAGCAGGGCAGTATGATCAGTAGCAGGGCAGTATGATCAGAAGCAGGGCAGTATGATCAGTAGCAGGGCAGTATGATCAGAAGCAGGGCAGTATGATCAGAAGCAGGGCAGTATGATCAGTAGCAGGGCAGTATGATCAGAAGCAGGGCAGTATGATCAGTATCAGGGCAGTATGATCAGTAGCAGGGCAGTATGATCAGTAGAGGAGCAGTATGATCAGAAGCAGGGCAGTATGATCAGTAGCAGGGCAGTATGATCAGAAGCAGAGCAGTATGATCAGTAGCAGGGCAGTATGATCAGTAGCAGGGCAGTATGATCAGAAGCAGGGCAGTATGATCAGTAGCAGGGCAGTATGATCAGAAGCAGGGCAGTATGATCAGAAGCAGGGCAGTATGATCAGTAGCAGAACAGTATAATCAGTAGCAGGGCAGTATGATCAGTAACAGAACAGTATGATCAGTAGCAGAACAGTATGATCAGAAGCAGGGCAGTATGCTCAGTAGCAGAACAGTATGATCAGTAGCAGAACAGTATGATCAGTAGAGGAGCAGTGTGATCAGTAACAGAACAATATGATCAGTAGCAGGGCAGTATGATCAGTAACAGAACAGTATGATCAGTAGAGGAGCAGTGTGATCAGTAACAGAACAGTATGATCAGAAGCAGGGCAGTATGATCAGAAGCAGGGCAGTATGACCAGAAGCAGGGCAGGATGATCAGTAGCAGGGCAGTATGATCAGAAGCAGGGCAGTATGATCAGAAGCAGGGCAGTATGATCAGTAGCAGAGCAGTATGATCAGAAGCAGAGCAGTATGATCAGAAGCAGGGCAGTATGATCAGAAGCGGGGCAGTATGATCAGTAGCAGGGCAGTATGATCAGTAGCAGAGCAGCATGATCAGTAGCAGAGCAGCATGATCAGAAGCAGGGCAGTATGATCAGAAGCAGGGCAGTATGATCAGTAGCAGAACAGTATGATCAGTAGCAGAGCAGTATGAACAGTAGCAGGGCAGTATGATCAGTAGCAGGGCAGTATGATCAGTAGCAGAGCAGCATGATCAGAAGCAGGGCAGTATGATCAGAAGCAGAGCAGTATGATCAGTAACAGAACAGTATGATCAGAAGCAGGGCAGTATGATCAGTAGCAGAGCAGTATGATCAGAAGCAGATCAGTATGATCAGAAGCAGGGCAGTATGATCAGAAGCAGGGCAGTATGATCAGAAGCAGGGCAGTATGATCAGTAGCAGAGCAGTATGATCAGAAGCAGGGCAGTATGATCAGTAGCAGGGGAGTATGATCAGTAGCAGGGCAGTATGATCAGAAGCAGGGCAGTATGATCAGTAGCAGGGCAGTATGATCAGAAGCAGAGCAGTATGATCAGAAGCAGAGCAGTATGATCAGAAGCAGGGCAGTATGATCAGAAGCAGGGCAGTATGATCAGAAGCAGGGCAGTATGATCAGAAGCAGGGCAGTATGATCAGAAGCAGGGCAGTATGATCAGAAGCAGGGCAGTATGATCAGAAGCAGAGCAGTATGATCAGAAGCAGGGCAGGATGATCAGAAGCAGGGCAGTATGATCAGTAACAGAACAGTATGATCAGAAGCAGGGCAGTATGATCAGTAGCAGGGCAGTATGATCAGTAGCAGAACAGTATGATCAGAAGCAGGGCAGTATGATCAGTAGCAGGGCAGTATGATCAGTAGCAGAACAGTATGATCAGAAGCAGGGCAGTATGATCAGAAGCAGGGCAGTATGATCAGTAGCAGGGCAGTATGATCAGAAGCAGGGCAGTATGATCAGAAGCAGGGCAGTATGATCAGAAGCAGGGCAGTATGATCAGTAGCCGGGCAGTATGATCAGAAGCAGGGCAGTATGATCAGTAGCAGGGCAGTATGATCAGAAGCAGGGCAGTATGATCAGAAGCAGGCAGTATGATCAGTAGCAGGGCAGTATGATCAGTAGCAGGGCAGTATGATCAGAAGCAGGGCAGTATGATCAGTAGCAGGGCAGTATGATCAGAAGCAGGGCAGTATGATCAGAAGCAGGGCAGTATGATCAGAAGCAGGCAGTATGATCAGTAGCAGAACAGTATGATCAGAAGCAGGGCAGTATGATCAGTAGCGGGGCAGTATGATCAGTAGCAGGGCAGTATGATCAGAAGCAGGGCAGTATGGTCAGTAGCAGGGCAGTATGATCAGAAGCAGAGCAGTATGATCAGTAGCAGGGCAGTATGATCAGTAGCAGGGCAGTATGATCAGAAGCAGGGCAGTATGATCAGTAGCAGAACAGTATGATCAGAAGCAGGGCAGTATGATCAGTAGCAGGGCAGTATGATCAGAAGCAGGGCAGTATGATCAGTAGCAGGGCAGTATGATCAGAAGCAGGGCAGTATGATCAGAAGCAGGGCAGTATGATCAGAAGCAGGGCAGTATGATCAGTAGCAGGGCAGTATGATCAGTAGCAGAGTAGTATGATCAGTAGCAGAGCAGTATGATCAGAAGCAGAGCAGTATGATCAGAAGCAGAGCAGTATGATCAGAAGCAGAGCAGTATGATCAGAAGCAGAACAGTATGGTCAGTAAATCAGTAGTGGTATGATCAGTAACAGAGCATCATATGTAGCAGAGCAGTATGATCAGTAACAGAGCAGTTGGTTTCCTGACTCACCCCCAGCAGTGAAACAGAGCAGGTGTGGATCTGGGAGTATGAAACTGAAGATGGAAAACACGACCTGTTCATGGATATTGGAGAAGAAATTAGGTATTTCAACAGAATGCAGACATAAATAATTGTTTTTGACTGGGTGCCAGAATAAACCTCTGACACCACTGGAAGGATTTTTCCAAAACTTGACCCCATTATCGGGTCACATATGAACTGGTGCCAAACAATTGACCTTTCCTGTCTGCAGTGTGGCCATATGCGCATCTGTTTTCACACATTAACCCACATATCTGAGAACTTAATTGACCAATCGGGTTGCCACCTGCAACCATTTTTTGCACAGCGTCCATCTGTTCATCTGCCTCAGGTTAAAATCACTCATATCTCTCCATGCTAATATCTTAGGATAAATAAAACATATTGACCTGAAATTTTGCATGTGTATAGATCTCACATAGGTCTTTATTGTACGCAAAACTGTTAGCGCCACCTGCAACCATTTCTGCACCGCGTCCTCCTGTTTGTCTGCAGAGGTATAAAATCACTCATATCTCGGCAGTGGTTTGACTTATCTGGCTAAAATTTTGCATATGTATACATCTTTGATAGCTTTTTCGAATTGGTGTCAGGTGGTGCCACCGACATTCACATTTATTCTGCAGACATCCTTGCTAATATCTCAGGACTGGTTTGACATATCAGCCGCAAATTTTGCATGAGTATAGATCTTACATATCTCTATAGCTTATACAAATTTGGTGGCCCAACTTACAACCATTTTTGCATGGTGTCCATCTGTTCATCTGGCTAGGGTAAAAATCACTCATATCTCAGCATTGGTTTGACCTATCTACCTTAAATTTTGCATATATATACATCTTGAATAGCTTCCTCTTTCAAATAACTGGTGGTGCCACCTACAGTCATGTTTACATGACAGACATCCATGCTAATATGCAACACATTTCACTCTATTTCCCCTTGCCACTCAATCCATCCCTCACTTCACCCGTCCGACCCAGTGGATACACAAAGTCTCTTGTTGATAACTTGTATTCTAGTTTTATTTATATCTTCATATTTTATGTTTTAATTTTCTGCAGTATCATTACCCTCTGAGATATTTTTTTCACACATCATTAAAAAAAATAGTAAAGTTTAGGATGTGGAGTGAAGTTAAGAAATTGATTGATTGTTTAGTGTTTTTTTTAATAGATTAGATTTTATCATTTATTATAAATTATTATCAGATATGTTATATAGGTTCACCTTTTAAATAAGCCATTCAATTGAAGCCTTTTAACAATTGAAAAGTAAAATTTAAAATTGAAATAACATAAATGAAGTAAATTTAGGGAATCCTTTGTGTAATTTCAGATTTTGAATAGTAAAATGGACTGTAATACAAAAAGTCTTGACTGTTCAGTTTATATTGAAACTTAGATTGTAATAAAGTCATACCATGTTTCATACAGTCACACCTGTAATATTTTTTGTTTATTTCAGGTTTCGAGTAGTTGATGAGAATTTTGTGGATACAACTCCATCTGGTCCAGAAGGTGGTGAAACGCTAGAACACACAGATGGAGAGAAGAAGATCCCATACAGTGTCATTGTAAGTATCTGTACCACATGTCATTGTAAGTGTCTGTACCACATTTCATTGTAAGTGTCTGTACCACATGTCATTGTAAGTGTCTGTACCACATTTCATTGTAAGTGTCTGTACCACATGTCATTGTAAGCATCTGTACCACATGTCATTGTAAGTGTCTGTACCACATGTCATTGTAAGTGTCTGTACCACATGTCATTGTAAGTGTCTGTACCACATGTCATTATAAGTGTCTGTACCACATGTCATTGTAAGTGTCTGTGCTTCATGTCATTGTAAGTGTCTGTACCACATGCCATTGTAAGTGTCTGTACCACATGTCATTGTAAGTGTCTGTACCACATGTCATTATAAGTGTCTGTACCACATGTTATTGTAAGTGTTTGTACCACATGTCATTGTAAGTGTCTGTACCACATGTCATTGTAAGTGTCTGTACCACATGTCATTATAAGTGTCTGTACCACATGTCATTGTAAGTGTTTGTACCACATGTCATTGTAAGTGTCTGTACCACATGTCATTGTAAGTATCTGTACCTCATGTCATTTTAAGTACAGTGAAACCCCTCTGGGGTGGACAGTCACGGGACAGGACGATTTGTCCGTTATAGCGGGTTGTCCACCCCAAAGGGGGTCAGGCCCAAGAGGTCTGGTTGAGACACTGGGGGAGCAGGGGACACATGTGTAAAGTTATTCTCATATCACCCCCCCCCCCCCCACCACCACAAGGTGTAATGCAATAATTGTTGTTGTTTGAAATGTATATCTGTTTCTGCTCCATTGTACAAAACTGTTCTAATACAAGTAGTAATCCATAATGCCACATTTCCTTTCAAATAATTTTGACAAATTAAAATATAATTTAACCCCTCAGAAAGTATAATTTGGTAAAGTATGAGCCAAATTTGGGATAAATAAAGGTGCAATATAAAATTGTAAATTCTGTATCAAGTAATATTTTCAGCTATTTATTGTTTTGCAAATTTGTAAAATATATTATTGAGGTATATATTTTTGAGGTAAAAAATAAATACATGCATATACATTAATTATTGTTATCTGACAAAATTAGAGATAAATTGTTATGCAATTGGAATTGTGAAACAATTTATTTATTCATATATATATATATATCGCAAATGTATAAATATTATCAACTTGAAAAAAATTTGATGTAATGAAAAGAATGAGGATCTTATGCAAACATTTCATCATTATTTCCCTGCCTCAGCAAAATATGAAATAAAGTGATTGGTTTTGTTTGTCCATCTCTCTCTCTGTTTCTAAATATTTAATAATTATGCATAAACTTTTCCTCCTGTAAGCACTGTTGCCTTAAATTTCCTGTGTGAACATGCAGAGATGTTGTAACTCCCACCAATTAACACCCTCCCCCTTGCCCCCCCTGCCATTGAGCCCTTGCACCTGTTGACTGGCCCCTAGGTTTCATAGCAACTGTGCAAGGATTTATAAAATGAGAAAAAAAATATTTGTGTAATAAAAAAATTAGAATCTAATTGAACATTTATTCTTGCCTCAGCAGAATGGGACATAAAGTGGTTAGCCCTATCTGTTCATCTCTGTTAATCATAAAATATATAATAATTATGAATCAACTTTGTTCCTATAAGCACTGTTGAATGTGCCCCCTCCACCTCTCTTTCTCTCTCTCCTCCTCCCTCCCTCCCTCCCTCCCTCCCTCCATCCACCCCTCCCCCCCCCACCCTTTCCAAAAGACAGGCTCAATAAACACGATGAATCTTATATTTTTATATTTTGCATAACTCTTTCCCCATATATTTCTTATATACATGCAAGCAATTTTAGGTCAGTATTGCATAATTTATAGAAGTTATGTGCATCAACACATGGATCTTGTGAAAAACCAGGAAAGATATCACTTAATCAACATAATAAATGTTGAAGCCAGATAACTTTTTTAATGCATAGAAATGTATCCAATTAAGATTTAATTGTATACCAACAATTAGATCAGTATTTTCCAATTTTATTAAGTTATTAGCATATAAATATAAAATCATTACCTGAAATTTTGCCCAATTTTAGCTGGTGTACTTTTATCTTGTAAGCACTGTTGATTTTAATTTTCATATGATAGACAGATGAGGTTTTCAGCTTTTATAATCTGATATTTGAAAACAGTTGATAAAAAAGTACAGCTTCTATATACGATTTAGAAGACCAAATCCTATAGATAACTGATACATCAGGCAAGGTTACTGTCATGGTGTTGTAGCCATGCACCCTGCTGGGCTGTTATGTGAGATACTTGGGCACCTAGCTGCTTCTAGGTCAGGCTGCTTGAAGTAAGCACCACTGAGAGCTTCCCCTCCCCCTACCTGTCTGTCACTCTCTTTCTCTCACTCTCTCCCTCTCCAACCCACCCCTTCCAGTTGACAGGTTCAATAAAAAAGGTGAATCTTATAATTTCATATTTTTTTTTTTGGTACTGATTATAAATTTTGTATTTTTTTATTACAAAATAAATTTTCAGATCTTGCTTCATCTTCAGTCAGTCAATCCCATGCTCTACATATTGCAAATTTATAATTCTTAATTAAATTAATTAAAAAAATGTGATAAAATGTTCAGTTTTGAAAAATACTAGTTGACACATAATGGCATTAAGACATTTATAGTCATTAACAATCCTGTTTTTAGCTAATTATATAACCTGTGAGCTAATGCAATGGTGGGGCGCTGTCTGTAGGCTGTACGTTAACCCATACTATCTCAAAAATGGCAGGTGCTAACATCACCAAAATGCAAGAACAGACATCTAAAAAACTCTGTTGGATTTTGCTTATTTTTTTTTGCTGTCTGCCTTTACTTAGATTCGATAGGAAAAAAACTAAAAAAAAAACTTAAAAAATCTTCTTCCTCAAACATGTCCAGCAATATTGTTCAATATTTCATAGAAATAATCCCTGGAACAATCTCTCTCAAGTTTGTTCAAATGGTTGCAGTTGGGTGAATTTTAACCAAGTTACAGGAAGCTGAACTTAGTCATTTGGCCAAAAAAGGATACTAAAATTGCAATATCAGAAATGGCTGGAGCTATCATCACCAAATTTTATACAAAAGTTGGTCACATGAGTCATATTTGAAAATGAGGCATTGGTGGCACCACGTGCATCAGCCTTTTGTGAACAAGGGTCATCAGTCTTCAGTACATTAACCCATAATTTCTCAGGAATAGCTGGAGCTAACATCCCCCAATTGTATGCAAAAATCTGTCATATATCAAAGGTTGTGGGATTGAGCTTTATGTGGTGCCACATAAATCAACTTAAATTTTTTGGGGTAAAAGCTTGAAAACATTTGAAAATCTTTTTCTCTGAAACCTTTCAGCCAGATACTTCAATATTTCACAAGAATGGTTCCATAGACAAGCTCTCTCAAGTTGGTTCAAATGCTCTTGGTTTGATTAATTTTGGCTGAGTTACAGGAATTTGAACTTAGTCATTTGGCCAAGTAAGCATTCTAACATATTTTATATCAGAAATGACAGGAGCTAGCATCTCCAGGTGTTGTGCAAATGTTGATCATGTGACTTATATTAGAAATTGAGGTTTTTGTGGTGCCACCTACATCAACCTGTTTTTTTTTATGAGCAAAAACCTTTTAATTTTAGCCTCTTTCAGCTTAAAAATGTTTTTATGAGGAAACTGTCAAGCGGAATGGTTTATTTTTTCACAAGAATTATCCTAGGATAGAGTTTGTTCAATTGCAAAAGAGTTGATTAGGTTGATTGATTTTTGGTAGAGTCATAGAAAGCTGAAACCGGTCTTGTAGCCATTAGTAAGCCCATATCAAAATGAGGGCTGCAATAATCTTCTTCTGCAAAACTGTTGTTTCAGCTTCTGTAATATTGCACAAAAATATTTTTATGTGGCCTTTGTCCAGGTTTACTTAAATGATTATTGGATTTATTATTGAACGTTTAATAATGAAAGGACTGTGAGATACTGTGGTAAACAAAGCTAGTAGATATATTGTATTAACAAACTTAGCTCTTTGTGTATATAAGCAGAACTGTACAGGCAAAATAAATAATTTGTTCCATAACCAGCTTATGTGTAAGATAAATCCATGAATAACATATGTCTGAATTCTGATTTTGCTTTCAATAGGCATCTATTATTATTCTAAACATTTAATAAAAAATCTTATGAATATGTCAGCTTGAAAAACGCATTGTAGCCAAAGTCTTTCAGTATGTGTAAACTGAATTACCAACAGGCCATGATTGTGTCTGTATCTATATGTAGCTTTTGCAGACTGCCAACTGTATCAGATTAGGTAACAGGTCAAAAGTTTAGCCAATACAGCCAGGAATAGGTCAAGAGTTCACTAACTGCAGTAGCTGCAGCTGGTAATTGGTTCCCATTCACTCAGGGCAACTGCCTGCCTTAGCTGAACTTGGTCAGCCCAGTGCACCTGTCTCCAGATACGTTTGATTTATTGGCCTGAAATTTTGACTTGTCCATGCATCTTTGATGACTTTCTCGTACACAAGACTGGTGTCGCCACATACTATGTTTTTTGCATAGTGTATGCCCCTGCTTATTTCTAATGAGCGATTTGATATATTATCCTGAAATTGTGAATATCTCTACATCTCAGATAGCTCTGTCATGTACAAGACTGGTGGGGCCACCTACAATAATTTTTGCTATGTATATCCCTGCTTGTTTTTAGGGAGCGATTTGACATATCAGCTAGAAAAGAGCATTTTTAGCTCAGCTGACTATAAGTCATCTGAGCTAAAGTCGTGGTCCATTGTCCATCGTCCGTCTGTCCGTCCATAGATGCGGCACATTTTGAAACCGTAAGACCTAGGAATCCGAAATTCAGCATAATGTTAAATGTCCCCAAGATCTCCTACCAAGCCGAAAACTGGGTCTTTGTGACTTCGTTCCTTAGAGAAATTAAGGAAAAACCTCAATTTTTAGCTCAGCTGACTATAAGTCATCTGAGCTATAGTCGTGGTCCATTGTCCGTTGTCCGTCCGTCTGTCTTGCCGTCCGTCCGGATGTCCCTCCGCAAGACAGGCACGTTTCGACACCGTTGGACCTACGAATCTGAAATTCGGCATACAGTTAGATGTCCCCAAAATCTCCTACCATGCCGAAAATTGGGTCAATAGGACTTGCTTTCCTTCGAGATATTAAGGAAAAACCTCAATTTTTTATTAGAAATCTATTTTCACACTTCAGGACTGCCTAATATCAAAACCACTCATCTGGTTTTCTTCATATTTACCATTAATATTCCTCTATATAGTTCCTATGTACATGCCAGATATTAAGTCAGTATTATATAATTTAAAAAAGTTATGGGCCCAAACATAATGGACTTTGTAAAAAAATCAGGAAGATATTTGGTCACTTAAGAACAAAAGTGTTAAAGGTAGGGACTTTTTTCCAGTAATACAACTTTAATTAATCAAAATTTAATTGTATACCAAAAATTAGATCAAAATCTGTTAAATTTTTTTAAATATTGGCAAAAATATAAAATTGGTACCTTAAATTTTGCCCAACTTTGGCCACGGCACATTTTTTTCCTGTAAGTACTGTGGATTTAATTTTCACAGCATGTATACATAAGGATTTAATCTGTTCAAATCTGAAATTTGAAAATAAAAGCTGCAAAATTAGGCTAGTTATTGAATTTTTTGGAGGCTCTTGTTGTATTCCCTTACATTGTCAAGCAGTCCACTTTGATGACTGTAGGTAATTCAGTGCACATCTCTATGCTCCCCAGGCTGTTGGCATAATTTTAGATGTCCCCAAAATCTCCTACCATACCGAAAATTTGGTCATTAGGACTTCGTTCCTTCGAGATATTAAGGGAAAAAAACTCCGTTTTCCATAAAAAAAGCCATTGTTACACTTAAAGGCTGCCTAATATCAAAACCACTGATCTGTTTTTGATCGTATTTAGTATTCACATTCTTTCATACATTTTCTATGAATATACCAAAAATTAGGTCAGTATTGGGTATTATTTTGAAGTTATGGGCCAAAACATAATGCAATTTTTTAAAAAATCAGAAAATATATTTACTCACCTAACATGAGAATTGCTGAACCTAGAGACTTTTTTTCAGGAATATAACTTTATTTAATCAAGATTCAATTGTTTACCCAAAATTAGATCTGAATTTTGCAAATTTTTCAAGTTATTAGCATAAATAAAAAATCAATACCTTAAATTTTGTCCAACTTTGGCACTGTTGATTTAATTTTCACAGCATATATAAAGATTTAATCTTATAAAATCTGAAATTTCAAAGAAATTGATTGGAAAGAATAGCTTTTATTCATGTTTTCATACACCATGTCAAGTGTTGTTTACATCTAGCCCACCTAGTAGTACAGCCTTCACTTGCATTATGTAACCCACCCCAGGCAGCTTGCCTTGGGTCAGCCTGGCCACTACCAGAAGGCTTCCCCTCTGCCCTGCACTCCCCCCCCCCCCCCCCCAGATGGTGCATAAACGAGATGAATGTTATTATTTTCTGTATTTGATTCATTCTTATTCTAGGCTATGCTACATTTTAGATTTTGTATTGTACCACCAGGGTTACAATGATTAAAGTGTACATTTAATTGTGTCCACAAAGTGGTGTATTGTTATATAAGTGTGGATGTTCATCAGATAAGTAATTCCTTACTTCAGAAGTGTAAAAACTTCACCAGGTGTGAAATTGTCTATTAATTCCAGTAATAAATTAAAACTGGGATAGTAATTAGCACAATGATATTGGTTGTCCCTCATTCAACCAACAGTGTGTATACTTTATTTGAAAAGATGTTTTATTTTATCAAATTTACTTTCATTTTATTTTGGTGAATAAAATTAAGCATGTACTGAAAACTCCAATGTGCAAAACTTTTTAATAGTGATTCAAGGAATATTCTTGTAGATACCATGTTGTGGCATTATTTTCTTTTAAATTCAGTTTAAACATTTATGATTTAAAAATAATAAAATATATATGTATGCACAATATGACCCAATATGAGCTACAATCTGGATATATGATGATTGCAACTTTTGGAACAATTCTTATATTTTAACTTATATTTTCAGGTTTTTTTATTAAAAATTTATAAAACCTGTAAATAAAAAAAATGATTCAGATAAAAACTTCTTAATGAAAAAAGTGGATATGCTTAAAAAAAATAGGATTATATTTAAACTTAAATGCATTATTCACTTGAAAGTGAAATAAAGGTATTAGTCCATTCTGTCCACTTGCCTGTCCATCTGTAAATTTTCATATGCATCACAGTATCTCAAAATTTTACTGTTTTTCTTCATGACAGTCTTGTCAGAGTATTAGTTTGCAATCATATGTTTAGAACTTTACTATAACGAAGTAGGAGGGCCCCTTTCCTCTTAGCTTTTCATATTCTTATATAAATGAAAAACATTACAATAGAATATTTCTACATCCACCTTCGTGCTGCCCTCACTTTTCCCTTCTCCAAACCCCATCCCAAAGTCAGCCTCAGTAAGCAAGAGCAAGATGAATCAGATATATTCATACTTTAATATTTTGTATAACTATTCGTCCATAGGTACCTATGTACATGCCAGAAATTATGTCAATATTGTGTAATATGTAGACATAGTGGGCATCACAATAATGTACCTTGTCAAGACTAAAGAGATATTGTGTCATACAGTCACAAATTCATAAATCACTTCATCAGCATAGTTAATCATAACATCATATCTGTCAAATTGAAAGCTTGCAGACTACCATACACTTTAGATCCTTCAACAAATAGCCTTATCATCATTCTACTACTGCTAATTACTGCTGTCATTGCATTCATATTTGCTCAAATATATCACAATTTTCTACCCCTCCTAAATAAATAAAAAATAAACCACTATATTTGACTCTGTTAATCCATCAGTCAGGTAATTTCATTTATCATTTACTCACATATTACATTACATTCTTTTATAATAGCCCAACATGTCCATGATATTCATAAGCTTTATCGACTCGATATAGTATCACAGTGGAGAAACATTTATAGTACAATCACGATCAGCTGAGCGCCGTTACCCATGGGTCCCTTGTTTATTAAAAGCCTATTTTCACACTTCAGGACTGCCTAATATCAAAACTACTCATCCTCATATTAACCATAAATATTCCCCTATATAGTTCCTATGTACATACCAGAAATTATGTCTGTATTATATAATTTAATAAAGTTATGGGCCAAAACATAATGCATTTTGTAAAAAATCAGGAAAGATATTTGATCACTTAACACAAAATATGTTAAAGCCATGGACTTTTTTTCCAGTAATATAACTTTAATTAATCAAAATTAAATTGTATACCCAAAATTAGAACAAAATCTTTTAAATTTTTTTAAATATTAACAAAAATATAAAATTGGTACCTTGAATTTTGCCCAACTTTGACCATGACACGTTTTTTTTCCTGTATGTACTGTGGATTTAATTTTCACAGCATGTTTTTGTTAGCATTTTGTCTGTTAACACCAAAAATTTGAAACCAGTTGATCAAAAACTGTAGATTTTATTAAAGTTTTCAAGCACCATGTAACATATTATTTACATCAAGCTAGTGTTATGCAGTTTGCAAGAGCTCAGCTCCCAAGCTTCAGCTCTCAGTTCCTAAAATTTGGCATACAATTAGATGTCTCCAAAATCCCCTACATTGCCAAGAATTTGGTCACTAGGACTAAATACCTTCGAGATATTAATGAAAAACTTCATTTTTCCATTAAAAACCCATTGTTACACTGTAAGACTGCCTAATATCAAAACCACTGATCTGACTTTAATCATATATAATATACATTCTTTTCAAACATTTTCTATGAACATGCCAAAAATTAGGTCAGTATTGGGTATTATTTTGAAGTTATGGGCCAAAATATAATGCAATTTTTAACAAATCAGGAAATATATTTACTCACCTAACATGAGAAATGCTGAACCTAGAGACTTTTTTTCAGGAGTATAACTTTATTGAATCAAGATTCAATTGTTTACCCAAAATTAGATCTGAATTTTGCAAATTTTTCAAGTTATTAGCATAAATAAAAAATCAATACCTTAAATTTTGTCCAACTTTGGCAATGGCACTTTTTTCCCTGTAAGCACTGTTGATTTAATTTTCACAGCATATATAAAGATTTAATCTTTTAAAATCTGAAATTTCAAAGAAATTGATTGGAAAGAATAGCTTTTATTCACATTTTAATACACCCTGTCAAGTGTTGTTTACATCTAGCCCACCTAGTAGTACAGCCTTCACTTGCATTATGTAACCCACCCCAGGCAGCTTGCCTTGGCTCAGCTTGGCCACTCCCAGCAGGCTTCCCCTCTGCCCTGCACTCCCCCCTTCCCCAGATGGTGCATTAACTAGAAGAATGTTATTATTTTCTGTATTTGATTCATTCTTATTCTAGGCTATGCTACATTTTAGATTTTGTATTGTACCACTAGGGTTACAATGATTAAAGTGTACATTTAATTGTGTCCACAAAGTGGTGTATTGCTATGAAAGTGTGGATGTTCATCAGATAAGTAACTCCTTACTTCAGAAGAGTAAAAACTTCACCAGTGTGAAATTTACTATTAATTCCAGTAATAAATTAAAACTGGGAAAGTAATTAGCACAATGATATTGTTTGTCCCTCATTCAACCAACAGTGTGTATACTTTTATTTGAAAAGATGTTTTATTTGATCAAATTTACTGATTCTTTTATTTTATTTTAGTGAATAAAATAAAGCATGTACTGAAAACTCCAATGTGCAAAACCTTTTAATGGTGATTCAAGGAATATTCTTGTAGATGCCATGTTGTGACATTATTTTCTTTTAAATTCAGTTTAAACATTTATGATTTAAAAATAATAAAATATATGTGTATGCATAATATGACCCAATATGAGCTACACTCTGGATATATAATGATTGCAACTTTTGCAACAATTCTAATATTTTAACTTATAGTTTCAGTTTTTTTACTCTGTATATATAATGATTGCAACTTTTGCAACAATTCTGATATTTTAACTTATATTTTCAGTTATTTTATTAAAAATTTATAAAACCTATAAATAAAAAAAATGATTCAGATAAAAACTTCTTAATTGAAAAAGTGGATATGCTAAAAAATAGGCTTATATATAAACTTAAATGCATTATTCCCTTGAAAGTGAAATAAAGGTATAAGTCCATTCCGTCCACTTGCCTGTCCATCTGTAAATTTTCATATGCATCACAGTATCTCAAAACTTTTACTGTTTTTCTTTATGACAGTCTTGTCAGAGTATTAGTTTGCAATCATATATTTAGAATTTTACTATAACCAAGAAGGAGGGCCCCTTTCCTCTTAGCTTTTCATATTCTTATATAAATGAAAAACATTACAATAGAATATTTCTACATCCACCTTCGTGCTGCCCTCACTTTTCCCTTCTCCGAACCCCATCCCAAAGTCAGCCTCAGTAAGCAAGAGCAAGATGAATCAGATATATTCATACTTTAATATTTTGTATTTAACTATTCGTCCATAGGTACCTATGTACATGCCAGAAATTATGTCAGTATTGTGTAATATGTAGACATAGTGGGCATCACAATAATGTACCTTGTCAAGACTAAAGAGATATTGCGTCATACAGTCACAAATTCATAAATCACTTCATCAGCATAGTTAATCATAACATCATATCTGTCAAATTGAAAGCTTGCTGACTACCATACACTTTAGATCCTTCAACAAATAGCCTTATCATCATTTTACTACTGCTTATTACTGCTGTTATTGCATTCATATTTGCTCAGATATATCACAATTTTCAACCTCTCCTAAATAAATAAAAAAATAAACCACTATATTTGACTCTATTAATCCATCAGTCAGGTAATTTCATTTATCATTTACTCACATATTACATTACATTCCTTTATAATAGCCCAACAACAACAACATACTGCAGCTTTCCCAAATTCACAGGGATGATTGGTACCTATGTTGTCTCCAGACCTATCGAATTACAGACTTGTCGGAATTCAAATATGGCCGCCACAGCCCAATCGCTGATTTTCTTTTGCACACAATACCCAAATTTACAGGGATGATTGGTACCTATGAGGGCTCCAGACCTATCGCATTACAGACCTGTCGGAATTTAAAATATTGCCGCATCAGCCCAATTGCTGATTTTCTTTCAGGAGCGATAATTCAACAACCTCCTTCAGCTTTTCCAAATTCACAGGGATGATTGGTACCTATGAGGGCTCCACACCTATTGAGGTCAAACAAACATATTCCAAATCTCATTATATTATCATATAACATAATTGCCTATAAAAAAAATATTAATATAGATTTTACATAAAATAAGCCCAATTCCTGGAGGAAAAACTTTTTTTCTATTTATTTTTCCACTGAAAGCATGAGGTTGTGTGATTTGTTCAAAAACTATCTATGAGCACTGTCAACTCGGCAGTGACGTCACACACTGGGAAATCCCCTGTGACTAAAAATTCTAGATCTCAGTAAAAGCACAGTATTTCTGCCTCTGTCAGTCCCAAATTTTCAGCAGAGAATAAAAACAACAAGCATCACTAGATCTGAGTTGTTGATAAAATTCAGTCCATGAGGTCACGTGTACCAGCCAATCAAATCAGGACAAAGTCTTGGATCTGCCTGAAATCCTCCCATCACACAACAAACGCACATGGAATATGTTTACTTAACCTTCACTCACACCCAACATTATTTACCCCATTTATTATAAAAACATTCTATTATGACACTAAATGACTATTAGAATCTGAAATTTTAACACTCTACCTCTAAAATTCAATAAATGAGAGCCCTGTAACTAACTCATTATCATTTGTGATTTACCTAACAGTGGCCACTGTGAAAATGACTATACCAGTGTTCTGTTACCCCAAGAACTATCATCCTTCCCTCCATGTGAGGCATTCTTATGTGTTCCTTACTGATACCTGATATACCCGATATGCCATTTATAACCAAACTGTGTGGGAGACATACCTTTGGTGCTTCAAATATTTCAAATTTGCTAAAAAGTGCATGATTTTCCAAGTATTTGTGTTATCTGGCCCTATCTAACCAAAACAAACTTATATTCTACTTTAAGTTGGCTGAAGTGCTCTAGACATGTCATGTCACAGTTACCTGATAGCTGGGAACAGAAGAGGCCACAGCCTGCCATATGTTTAATGACCTGATGCCTTGCCCACAGTTATGCTGATTAGTGTCTGACAGTCAAAGGATTCTCACTCAGTTGTTATGGACCTTCACTCAGTGTGTGGTGACTGGAATTTTAAACCTGGAAAGACATCAAGACACATACTCTAAATAAATAAACAGACAATATGGCAGTTGTGTTGTTATCTACAAAATGAAAATAAAAATATATGAAAGTATATAAATAAAATTAAGTTAACATTATGTGTAGTATTTTTTATTAAATTATTACATATAATGTATATTTTATGTGCTGGAAACAAATTTTACATAGACAACATAAATAGTTGTGATATATGTCAACAAATTCCATGTATGATACTGAACAAGTGGATCAGAAACAGGGAAATTGCTGACAAATTACAGACCTGTCTGAATTCCAATATGGCCTCCACAGCTCAATTGCTGATTTTTCTTTGCACGGAATAACTAAACAACAACATACTGCAGCTTTCCCGAATTCACAGGGATGATTGGTACCTATAAGGGCTCCAAACCTGTTGAATTGCAGACCTGTCGGAATTCCAATTTGGCCGCCATTGCCCAATTGCTGATTTTCTTTCAAGTGCGATAACTCAACAACAACCTCCTGCAGCTTTCCCAAATTTACAGGGATGATTGGTACCTGCAAGGGCTCCAGACCTTTTGAATTACAGACCTGTTGGAATTTCAATATGGCTGCCATTGTCCAATTGCTGATTATCTTTCATGCGTGATAACTAAACAACAACATACTTCAGCTTTTCCAAAATAACAGGGATCATTGGTCCCTATGATGGCTCCAGACCTATTGAATTACAGACTTGCTCAAAATCAAATATGGCTAACAGACTGCATTCGGTGATTTTTGCACACATTATTTCAGACATATCTTCTTTAAATCAGTATGATTTTTTCCCTCATGCATATTGATAAAAACCTGGTTCTGTTTGTGATATTTTTCAAAATTAACTTAATTTTCACTCATATGTAAACTAGTCCAGCACTAGAAGAAACGCGGGGCCCTCTGAGGACCATTGTCAGACCACATCTAGTTTTTTCTCCTTATTGCTTTATTAAATGGTTTCAGGCCACAATTTTCATGTATTACACAGTAAAATATTTATTATCAAATTTAGTTTATGCTCATTTTGAAAATGGAAAATACTTATTTTTTACAGCATTTTATTTCAGTAAATAAATTAAATATGTATTATTTTACTTCTGCTAATCTCCACTTTCTTCCTTAATCTCTAATTGACAGGTATTCATACATTCCTATGGTTACTTTATGCACATATTACTGTCACATAGCTGAAATAATGATACTTCTAGAATATATTTCTACATATATTTAATGTTTGATTATCACATGTAAGTAGTGAGGGCCAATTCATTTTAGCTATCCAAATGCTGATGTATATAAAAAAAAAAAAGAAATAAGTATATTTTTCATTTGCTAAAGTTTTCCAGACTTCAGCTGAGGGACATGACCTATGGGTCCTTTGTTGTTAGAATATAGCTGAAAGGTTTGCCTTCTTTTAATGTTCCACAAAAAGTAAAGAAACTATTCATAAATATACCGCATTTACTTTTTCTTTTAAATTTGACAATCACAATTTGGTTTTCATGAAAAAAAAACAGATAATGAAGTAATTATATTAATGTTTCATGTTTATTAAGTAAGAATGAAGTGACAGTAAAAATTTATCTGCATTGAGAATATCCACCTAGTTGATTCTTGGCATATATTCTCCATATATTATGGCTTTATTGTACATATAGGCTACTGTGCACTAACAGTGTGTTTCTTATATTGCAGGGATCAATCAGTGAACCCGGCCTTGGACTACTTTCATGGTGGAATAATATGTGACTCATAATAATTGTACATTTTATATTTCTGTTTAATAAATATTTATTTTTCATGTCTTGTTTTTATGTTAGCAACTGTTTTCAACAACAGCTGGACAGATTCTTGCCAAATTTGTTTGTATGTATGTTTGCAGACTGAGCTGCAAAATAGTGTTTTTTTAAACAAATGGAATGTTGAAACAAATGAGAAGAATTTGCATATTCCTCAAATACATTCGACACCATGCTGAAGAAAATAAACCCCGCCTATTCTTCAGACTGTTTCAGACATGCAAATTATTTTTTTTAACTTAGCTCATTTTTTAGCTCAGCTGACTATAAGTCATCCGAGCTATAGTCATGGTCCATTGTCTGTCATCCGTCCGTCCATCCTGATGTCCGTTCGTAAGACTGGCACGTTTCGACACAATTGGACCTATGAATCTGAAATTCTCCATACTATTAGATGTCCCCAAAATCTCCTACCATGCAAAAAATTGGGTCAATAGGACTTCATTACTTTGAGATATTAAGGAAAAACCTCAATTTTTTATTAGAAATCTATTTTCACACTTCAGGAATGCCTAATATCAAAACCACTCATCTTGTTTTCTTCATTTTTACCATAAATATTCCTATATATAGTTCCTATGTACATGCCAGAAATTAAGTCAGTTTTGTTTAACTTAAAAAAGTTATGGGCCCAAACATAATGGACTTTGTAAAAAAATCAGGAAAGATATTTGGTCACCAAAAGTGTTAAAGGTACGGACTTTTTTTCAGTAATACAACTTTAATTGATCAAAATTTAATTGTAACTATAAATTAGATCAAAATCTGTTTATTTTTTTTAAATATTGGCAAAAATATAAAATTGGTACCTTAAATTTTGCCCAAGTTTGACCATGGCACGTTTTTATCCTGTAAGTACTGTGGATTTAATTTTCACAGCTTGTTTTTGTTAGCATTTTGTCTGTTAACACCAAAAATTTGAATTCAGTTGATCAAAAACTGTAGATTTTATTCAAGTTTTCAAGCACCATGTCACATATTGTTTACATCAAGCTAGTGTTATGCAGTTTGCTAGAGCCCAGCTTCAGCTCTAAGTTCCTTAAATTTGGCATACAGTTAGATGTCTCAAAAATCCCCTACCATGCCAAGAATTTGATCACTAGGACTTAATTCCTTCGAAATATTAATGAAAAACTTCATTTTTCCATTAAAAACCCATTGTTACACTGTAAGACTGCCTAATATCAAAATCACTGATCTGACTTTGATCATATATAATATATATATTTTTCTATACATTCGCTATGCACATGCCAGAAATGATGTCAGTATAGCGTAATTGTTATAAGTTATGGGTCCAAACATAATGCACTTTTTAAAAAATCAAGAAATATATTTACTCCCTTAACATGAGGATTGCTGAAGCTAGAGATTTTTTGTCAGGGATGTAACATTATTTAATCAAGATTCAATTGAATACCAAAAATTAGTTCTGAATTTTTCAAATTTTATAAGTTATTAGTATAAATATAAAATTGGTACCTTAAATTTTGCCCAACTTTGACCATGGCATGTTTGTTTCCTTAGAGCACTGTTGATATAATTTTCATATCATGCACACATAAGGATTTCATCTTTGTAGTTTAGAAAGCTGAAAGAAATTGGCCAAATATTGTAGCTTTTAATAATGTTTTTATGAGACTATGTCAGACCCAGGCTCAATACAGCCCCTCTTCAGTCACCTTTATGTTGACCTTGTTGACCTTTCATCAGATTATGCATGCTTGAGCGAAGCATACACTGGGGCAGCCAGGCAGCTAATGCCCAGCCACAGTTGATCCAGGTGTCCGACTCAACTCATCTAGTGGTTGTTTTGAAAAACAACATAACAAAACAATAAATTAAAAATTTTGTATTGGTTTTTTATAACAAATTAAATAAAAATTAATAGAAAAGGAATTTGTTAGTTGATGAGTAACAGAAAATTAACTTGCAGTTACTGATGATGTAAGAATCTTGTATGGATGGATAGAATGTCAATGTCAATGTTATTCCAAATAACACCATGCAGTCACCTATGGTATTTTTCAGTTAATTTTTAATGATAAAAAATATAAATCATATTATTCATTACTAATCATTAGGGATCATATGAAGGAAATTAATGATAGACAAAGATGCAGTTGATAATATTAATCTGGATTCCTACTGTGTCTAGTGTGTAGATTGATGTGAAAGTAGTCCAAAGTGAATATATTACATTTATTTTTTTTAAATATAAATGAAAGCCATAAAACGAGGTACTTATGATCATTATTTAAATTTGTGAATTTTGTATATTCTGGATTCTCAACATCATTGTTTGGCTAAAACTGAATAAATACTAGACATGGTGCGAATGCTTTGCAAATGTTTTTGAATACGAATATGAATATGTACTGCATTAAAAAATTTTAATTTTGCATAAGAATGGGAATTCAGGTAAAAATGAAAGTATTTGAATACCAGTGCAGATACTTTCAAAATGTATTCGTGAATGCATTCATGAATATATTCTATAATATTATTTCAATAATCATTTCAGTTATATTTTATTTTTAAAAATCATATGATTTTCTTATTATTTTTTTTAAAATAAAAATCATATTGGCACAATATTTGTTATTAAATTTTAATAAATAGTTAAACTCTTTTATAATATGTGCTGCTTATAAGTTATATGGCCAAGTCAAAATCTGTGTGACAATAGCACTCCATTTGTTAATAAAATAAATGAAATCCATCCTCTTCCCTGTCTCCAAAGATACTATCAAAATCATACATAAGCTAAACACCAACAACTTATAATAAAGCTTATATTTATTACCACACAAAACCAGCATGTGCCTCTTTCCCAAATCATATTTTTTATCATATATAACAGCTGAGCGCCGTGACCCATGGGTCCCTTGTTTTGTTTGGATTACAAAAAAACATTCATATTAGGGCATCTGGTTCACGTGGTGGCAGTACATGCCATTTTACAAGTGATTTTGTCCATCTTTACTACCTTGAAAATTTTTAGTCCTGAGGCAAATCCATTTCATTCATTAATAAAAATAAGAAAATGTGCATAGTCCACAATTCAGTCTGTGCCCATGCACAATTCACACATTAAAATATTTCATGTGAATATTTGTAGTTAAATGTAAATATACATAGCCTTAGTTTTTGTAGTTGTTCATGACAGGATAAATTACATACAGCATACATATTCCAGATTTAAACAAATTTAAATTTATTTGAAAACAGCTGTAGTATTGGCAGTAAAATGATGTTCTCTGTGTAGGCACACCATTCCAATCCATAGATAATGCAGAGACAAGGATGTAGGAGGGAGGATTTTATTGCACTTGCCACCAGTTTAGACAGGTACAGAAACTGACATATGCTTGCCTGATGCAACAGAAACAGATTACACAATCACTTTGGGTAACTGAGCAAATTCATCTTGGTAGGTATAACAGTGTAGGCATTGGGAAAAGAGGTAGTGCATGCCCTGTAGGTCACAAAGTTCAACATATTTACATTAATGTATACTCTGTCACTAACATCAAAATTTCTACAGGTAATTTAAATTAAAATTCTCCAAATCAGTGGTGGCTAACTGCTTTAATTGTGAAAGACGTTATTTTTTAAAACATTCAAAATATTATCATGCCACTAATTTTTGTTCTAAACATTGTTAATACATACCTGTGTATGAATTTCACAGTCTAATTTACATATTACACTTGAACATTTTTCTTATACCTGAATTGCATAAATTTACTTTACCTTAAAATGATGAATATTGTGCACAAATGAGTCAAGATGAAAACACATGACAACACAAACATTTTTGCTCCATTGATTAAAACACAACTTTGTATCAAATCAGTGTTGCAGATTACAAAGTATTATTACAGGTGATATTTTTTTGTTAAGCCAAACCCAATGGCATTGTTTAACAAATTGTCACAGGTAAAAATTTCCCAGGCAATTTTGCTTAATAATGCTTCTGCCTTAATCCATCAGAAATTATAACGTATTAAAGAAAATGGATTGAACTTTGTGTCGTTTCCGTGGATCTGCACTATTGCACTTTTTAATGTTCCTCCTCCAAAACTTCTTGTTTTGTCTCCATCCTTGAATAAGAAAAACATCTGTATTATGGTACTGGAGTTGGCAGAACAATTTTTTTTGTTAATGAGACATTTTTTAAGATGCTAAGGAGTTTATAGTTGGAGATTTTACAGATTATTTTCTTTGAACATGTGAAGACAGAAGCAACAACACTGTTATAATTATATGTGAACAGGCTTGATGATAATGATGATGACGATGGTTAATGAGTGTGAGCATGATGTCAGTGAGCCTTATCAGGACACACTTGGACAACCTTTAAAAAATACCACTAACATACCAAAAAATACAAACTCAACACAAGGTACCATAAATACTGCACTGTACCATAAACAATAAAGCAGCTTAGTTTCAAGCACTGCTAGGCTAACTGTAGGCTTGACAGTGTACAGTTTCAACAAACATTACAAGTTCTCAGGTATATCTTGGAATATATATTAACGTTTCACACATGGCATTTTTTGGCCTGGCATTTTAAGGAAAGGTACCATGAAAAAAAACTTTCTAAAAAATAGGGAAATGCCCATCTGTGTATTGGCAAAGTGATACAGGGTTTGTATCTATTGTTTTTTTACACAATTATTAGTTTTATAATTATATAAAATAATGTGTCTTATTTTCTGTTAGAAGTTGTTTTGCTTTTCTGCCGGTGTTGAAAGCAGAAATAAGTAAATGTACCATTTTGAAGCAGGACTTTTTAAAATGTCTGTCCAAGTTTTCACCTCCAGCATCATTGTCTGACACCAAGGAACATTTGAATCTGCAGAAAATATATTTGTCCATTTTGTTTTACCATAATAGATTCAAAACCATTTTAATCATTTGAATGCAGTTGTTTCAGTTACTTCCAAAATTGTACTTTGAAATTGCAAATGTATTGTTATTATCAAATGGCAGATAAATACAGATCTTATTATATTTGTATAAAAAAGAACACATCATTAATTATGTGACAGTAGTCAACGTGACAGTTCTTATTTGTGGTTTCGATGCAAGTTAATTTGCTTTTTAACTTAAATGTGAGTCTGTGATCATCAGATCAAAGAGAAAAAGAAATAATGTCTCCTGTGGAAACTATAACTGTATTATATCTTGGATGCTTGCTTTTTAAAAAGTGGTCAATTCTTATATGAATATCATTTACTATATATATATATATATATATATATATATATATATATATATATATATATATATATATATATATATATCGCTTTGCTTACAAGAACATTTTTTTCATAAATTATTTATCCGTTGGGAACCGCCACGTCGGTTCTTCTATTATTTAATTATGAGACAGGAGGGCATGGTATCCTTCAGATAAGCGTACACGTCTTCGCTGGCTCCAGGACAATTAGTGAGCTCCAGTTCCTCCAGGCGGCGCATATGTGCCAGGCCCATCACTCCACTGGGGGTGACCAGATTGCAACCTGTAATTAAAATATGATGACAATACAAAACTTCTAGTTAACAATACAATAATGCTGGTCGTTTCAATTAAAACTATAAATTACTCGCTGGGATTTTATGAATTTTGGTACACTTGTTTAATTTAGCTCACTTTTTTTGTTACGACGATCATCTCAATTCATGCAAAGAATACCAGATTACTGAATATGTTACTGCCTCTTGTTATTCCAAATATGCCAACATAACATATCTTTTAAAAACTACAATCTGTATTAAAAAACAAGGACGACCCCTAAACTCTCGCAATTGTACATGTGATCCCAGGCCTTAGGTGTGCATTTCAGATTCGTTCTATTATAAACTCCCTTTCACTCGGTGTTACGGGTACCCTTCTTTGCTTTAACACAAAATATTTGCTGCAGATGGGGTGGGGGTTATGCTCCCCCGCCAACATGCTAACAGATGGGGAGGAGATGTGTTGTGAAAGAGTTTATATCAAAATTGTTTTTCAAACAGATAACGAGTGAAAAATAATTGATTGGGTGGGGACTTCGTCATTTGGATTGGAATAACCTTTAGCAGAGGGTCCAGCGTACATCATGCTATCGTGTGGGAACAAAAGACGTCTCTCTTTCACTGGAAAACTTGTCCAGATTAGATAATCTTGGCAACAAAAACATTATATTAACCAGTTGGCTATGGATAGAATGACTTGTTTATTTATGAAAAGTTGAATTTTGCCAAAATCTTATTATGCAATATTAATGGCTAATTATTCTGATTTTTTTTTAAATTGAAATTGCTTATGTGCCGTATCATCAATCAAAACATGAAAGGGCCCTTTTTTGTTATGTTAGACATTGACAGTTGATTGTTGTTTGCAGTTTTTCTACCACCCGCTTATTTAATGAACTCGCTGGTTGTGTCCTGGAATAAAGACTTGTCGTTTAGACAACTTGCATTACGAATCAATGATATACGTACTGACGGTGTGGCGGCGATGTCTCTGTAAACGAACACCATTTTCAGCAGACTAATTGTGTTCAAGGTTTAGACTCTAAGCTAAAAATCTTCTGCGAGGCGCAGGATGAACTCTGATAAATGTTAGGATTTAAAGATTGCTTGGCCTTTAATATAATAGTGCTCCTATATTTCCAAGTCGATGGCCGCGTTTGTACGCAAAATATAACTGATTAGGAATTAGTATTGTTTGAAGACTTTAGCAGAACTAAATTACGGATAGTCGACAAGCGACTACGTGTATCCGCCAAAATCAGAGTGGAACGGGCATAGATTGAGTGGCAAGGGGAAATAGAGTGCGGTTTGTTGCATATTAGCATGGAAGTCTGCAGCCGAAATGTTTATGTAGGTTGCGCCACCTACCAAAAAATCCAGAAAGCTGTCCAAGTTGTGTACATATGCAAAATTTGAGGCAGATAAATCAAACCACTTCATGTATATGAATGATTTTATCCCACAGCAGATAAACAGGACTTGTGCAAAAATGGTGGCAGGTGGCGCCACCAACTTTGTGTATGATTAAGAGCTATGTTAGATCTATACACATGCAAAATTTCAGGGGGATATGTCCAACCAGTCCTGAGATATAAGCCTGAATGTCTGCAGCGTTAACATAAATATAGGTGGCGCCACCAGCCAAGAAAAAAATCGAGAAAGCTATCCAAGATGTATAAACATGCAAAATTTTAGGAAGATAAGTCAAACCACTACTGAGATATGAGTGATTTTAGCCCACGGCAGACAAAAAGGCGGACGCTGTGCAAAAATGGTTGCAGGTGGCTCTCCAGTTTTGTGTATGATAAAGAGCTATGTGAGATCTACACACATGCAAAATTTTGGCCCAATCGGTGAAACGGTTCCCAAGACATGAGCTTGAGCGTAAAATAAAATGTAGGTGGCGCCACCTGTCATAAAATCAAGAAAGCTGTCCAGGATGTATAAACCTGCAAAAGTTTAGGCAGATATGTCAAACCACTGCCGAGATATGAGTGATTTTATCCCACGGCATACAAACAGACGGACGCTGTGCAAAAATGGTTGCAGGTGGCGCTACCAGTTTTGCTTATGATAAAGAGCTATGTGAGAACTATACACATGCAAATTTTCGGGAAGATACGTCAAACCAGTCCGAAGATATAAGCACGGATTTCTAAAGCATGAACGTGAATGTAGGTGGCGCCACCTGTCATAAAATCAAGACAGCTATCCAGGATTTATACGCATGCCGAATTTCAGGTGAATTAGTCAAACCACTGCAGAGATACGAGTGATTTTAACCCAAGGCAGACGAACAGATTGACACTGTGCAGACATGGTTGCAGGTGGCGCCACCATTTTTGTGTATGTTATACAGCTATCCAAGGGCTACATTTGTACCCAAAAAATCCTGATCGGTCAAATGGTTCCCGAGATATGTGGGTTTATGTGTGGAAACAGACGCACAAATGGACACTGGGCAGAGAGGAAAGGTCGGAGGTCAACGCCAATTGGTTAGGCACAAGTTAACATATGACCCGACAATTGGTGTTAGTCTCGGAAAAATTAGTCCAGTAGTCTCAGAGGAGTTCTCTGGAAACGAACGCGGCGGCGGAACCCGGTCACAAACATAGTATCCGCAAAACTTCGTTTCGGCGGATACATTTAAAAACCCTGATATAGTATTTGTAATAACTTTGCGGGCCAAATACTTCTCTATCCATCAAAACTGTTTTCTGGTCATTGTCTCATTTCTGGCGTATTTATTTTGCCGTATGCTTTTATCTACATTTACATGTGTTAAAGGGTCCACCAGACTTATTCTGAACTAAACAAACTTTCTTTGCACTAAATCTTCCCGGGTGAACTCGATAAATGTGAGTCGCCGTCGATATTCCTTAGATTCTTTATTCCTCACACATGTAATTAATGGCTTTGGAAAAGCTTTGATGTCATTGACAGAATGACGAAGATGAGCAGCAACGTGTCCTTGAAGCTAAATACTAGTATATATCTTCCTGTAAGAGTTTAAACAGAATTAGACGAAGTACAATGCTACGATAAGTTATTGGAAACGGGTGTCAGAAATCAGTAGAGCAAGGCCAATTTATAGGCCTATTGCGTAAAGACCAGTGGCGCAAAATTAGAAATATGTAGAAGAAACGATCTAATCTAACTAGGACAAAATGGAAAGTACAGCGGGATCCTTACTATTGAAAGAAGAAAAAAAAAAGAATTCGTGACTTATAGAGTTTGGGCATATTTTAGATGGATAGACGAACCAAAGTTTAATGAATCATCTGATTGACAAAAACTAAACGATTTGAAGGGGCCCATGCATGCACTGAGAACGCTGTCGTCAAATGGGGGGAAAACCGTCCGTGCATAATTCTTTAGGCCTAAATATAAAACAAAGACAAAGAGGGCAGTTCATTTTGCTACAACGGCATGACTTTCCGTTTATAATAAACAATAACAGTATAGTGAAGACTCGTGACGCATTATGGTGCACGTTTCTCATGTACACTGCACGAAACCAGATACGCCAGTCACACAGAGGACATACTGTACACTCGTGTATACGGAGGTAGTAGAAAAGAGAATTTTTTTAAAGAATATGTTGATAAGAACCCTAGGCGCTCAGACTGCAGTGTTGGATTCAAACAGAGATAGATAACATTTTTTAATAGTTATTAGAAATCACAAGATAAAAAGGATGAGATAACACAACCAATACGTGCCAGAATTTCCCGAAGAAAAAAAAGTGCAATGCTTATTGGCAGTATTTGTTAAAATCCGGAAATTAGGGTATTAAAAGTACACTGTTGAAGAATAAATTCAGATGAGTTATAACTGGCATATCCCACCTGCTATAGAGAGAACCTGGAGATTTCTCATGGTACAAACATGTTGAAGACCAAAATCACGAAGACTTGAACACCAGCGCAGGAACAGACGAACCAGCGACGGCATAGTCGACAGGTAACCGATGCCTATGTCTGTCACGTGGGTACATCTGAAATTATACATTTTATGATAGACATAATAAAACAAAGACCAATACATGTGCCCTGGTATATTGAAAAGATTCATTTTAAGAATAAAATGATACACAAAGAAGAGTTTGTTCTTAATGTATTTATGTTTATATATTTATATATTTCTAAATATATTTATATACAGCACTAGATTTGGTCTTAAAATGAACTGTACCCATTTCGGCGAAGGGTGAGCCCACATGCAATGCTGTACATTTTTCACATGTGGTCGAATGTCCGTTAGTGACGGTGGCTCGTAGAAACAGGAAATTATTTATTTTTTATCTCGTTCCCACGCGATAGTATCACACCCGATAAATATAGATGGACAATACCCTAATACTTTCATCTTGAATCCTTTAAGGGGCCCAATCACCTATCTGACCTTTATAAACTAAAGGTAATCACTTGGAGCTTTTATAAAATAGGCGAGACGTTTATATCTACGTGTTTTTAATAGATGAGAGCCCGCCAAAATAATAATAAAAAAAATCAACAAATGCATCTAGCAGCAAGTCAGATAAGCCAGCATTTGCAAATGCCGTTTTGCAAAAAGTGGCTTTCCTACCTCATATATGCAACCTACATTTATGATCAGGGGCGGATCCAGGATCAGGAAAAGGGGAGGTCCAACGAGGGGGGACTCATAAAATCCCTAAAAAAGGTCCCCAGGGCTTGAAAAGGGTGGTCTGGGCCGTAAAATTTGGTCTGAAACCCTTTAAAAACGTTGCGGCGACAGAAAAGGGGGGGGGGGGGGTCCGGGACCCCTGCCCCCCCCCCCCACCCCCCGGATGCGCTTCTGTTGATTCATTTGCATGCATATGGAGCGGACGTAATACGCTGATACCTGAACTGGTGCAACAGCGACCCTTACACTACTCAGTCGCCATATTTATCGAGACAGTGGGTGGGCGGGGGAAGGGGGTGGGGTGGTACAGGAGTGCGGATATAACATGTGTCGTACAATATTTTCATAATATGAAATGCATAACTGAAATATTATTGTGAAAAGAATCGGAGCAATATTCTCGTTGAAAGGTTTCAAAGTCCGAGGGCCCTGGACAGTCGAGTGGTTAAACGCTCGGCTCTCTCCGCTGTCCACCCTGGTTCGATTTCCGACGTGGCTATGAGAGTGGGTTGTAGTTGCCCGTCCAAGGCCGATGGTTTTCTCCGGTTTCCTCTACCCTTACTGACTACGGAACGCCACCATCTGAGCCATGGAGAGTGCCAAGACCAAGATAATATATGATAACTATTTGCACAATCCATGTAAAATAAATAAGTTTATATATATATATATATATATATATATATATATATATATATATATATATTATATAATTTTATTCCCCCGACAGAGCTATAGGGGACAAAAGGCACTTGGTGGCCCACTACTACCTCCTTTGGAAACTGAGGGGGACATGGCTTCCTGCCCCCCCCCCCCCCCCCCTCTCTCTCTAGACTAAAATGAAGTGTCACGGCTTACACCTTTTGTTGTAAGCTTTTCCTCTGAGACATAACACAAAGTAAATGTTGTTTTCCTTGTTCGGTATACCCGGAATTTCATAATCCTCTACCTTAACCTTAAAAAATATGATTTTCCTTGAAGATAAAATACAAACAAGTGTTTCAGGTTGTTTAATATGTTTAGGACACAAGGTTTATTTAATCCTAGTTACCCTAACCTTAAAATCAATAAAACCCAAGAACGTTTCACCTGAACACTTGAAAAGGGCAAATTGTCTTTTACTCTATCGTGGAAACGAGATGAAAAATCAAAATCTGTGTCTTATATACGAGCCACCGTAGTCAGTAGCCATGTGCATGGCTTTTGTTATGACTTTATTCGCAGACAATAGTCCGCCTGAGCATGGGGTTCGGAAAATCAAATCATATCCAAAGATATCTGCTGTCAGATGCAACCTTCAAAGCAAAGGTGTTGCAATTATCATTTGAGTGGTGAACGGTTCCTTTTAACAGTATCGTTTATCATATACCCGTGTGTCCTTCAACAGTTGGCGACATGTTATACCATATACGTTCCTTGTCCTCGTTCGAACTCTATCAAATTACAAGATTTATCATAGACCTTGCTTGTCCTCCTAATTTTTCGATTTACATTATATATATTATAATCCATCCTTCATTATATATCATAGATCACATTTGTCAACTTAATTGTTCTAATGATCTGATATAAATTCATCCATCACAACTCTTTCTTTGTCCTAGTAATTATAGTAATGATTCTATTTACATTTTATATTTTCAACTTTGTTTTTCCTGTTAATTCTTTTTCAAGTTATATTATAAACCTTTATCTTCAATCAATTCATATGCTGTTATAGAAAATATGTTTGCCTTCCAAAACCGAACAGGTTCTTGTTTCATATTATTTGTATGAATAGAAGTATCTGATAATAATAACTGAAAAGACAAAGTGGTTTTTCCAACTATTGCTTACTCATTTACTGATCCCTATCAATATTAGCTGTCTTCTAGAATGACGCTTTCAAATTTCTACTTATCTCTCACCGAACTTGTTTTCCCCTGACAGCCAAGTGAATAAATACTGTACTGCGTCTATAGCTATACCATGTCATTTTTATCTTGAAGTTTCATGAAACTGCAAATCATTTGTCCATGAGTTTTGAAACTTATCATGCCAACAAACTTCGCTGGACACCATCTGGGGGTTACCGAATGAAAAAGCAAAGGAAAACTACAATATATTTCAGTACATGAGAGAGTAAATTATATGAAACGATGGACGCTTCAGACAAGCAAACTCTGCAATTATTAGCCATAAAGGTAACGAGGGTGTCGAAGGTCACTGCTTTGAATAAGTTTCATATCATGCACAAAACTAGATATGACTGTTTGATGGATTTTTGGTACATTATAACTGACCACGCATACGGCAAGTTGAACAATTAATGTCCCCTCCATCCCTGCATGTAAAATCTATCTTTTGAGGTAATTTGCCTTTGATTTCAAACCAATTTGTTTGTTTCGTTAATCTTTACACTAAGTGTATGTATTAGTTGATTTATTTACTTTATATGGCTCCATTGTTGGACTCGTATATTACAGCTAAAAACATATATAAGTAAACAAACACACTAAAACATATTTTATGTATATGTTACAATCAATGTGTAAAATCAATTTGTAAATTGCCTGAATTTTTCAGTCAATTAACAAATTGCCTGACACGATTTCGTTCCAAGTATCAGTATAGGTCTAGGGTTAACGGCGTTATACTATGATTTTTACAACTTTTTTTCATATCGTGGATGGGGCCACGACCCTCCGACTACCCTTCTCCGCGCAGATAATTCCGTAGGTTCTGCCTCCACATGGTAAAAGGGTATAATAATATACGCCCCTGTGCTGGGCATGTTGCTGTTATCTGACAATACAGTTTTCGAGGCCATTTATAGTTGAAATGGACGTTGTAAAATTTATCTGGGCATGGACGAGGCCTCTAACCTAATAACATTACTTGACTGGCACCTTTTGTGATAAAAATGGCAGCTATGGAAGATAGAATTCATGGCAAAACCCACGGACATGATTCGTGTCAATTGTGCTGCTTTTGTTCCATGAAGGAAACTGAGCTTATTTCACATGTTTACGTCATGTTTCTTGAGGTTTCTTTCACTAAAGCCAGCTGGAAATTAGATAAAAAGCGAGGATTTTATGTAAGTAAAGGAGTGTATACTTAATGCTGCAGATAAGACATTATATCAGACCGGCATCTCACGCCGAGTTTAATCAAATCGTGCATTTCTTATAAAACTGACATTATAGAATGACAGGAAGCTGGTAATAAGGTTTCCAAGGAAAATGGTTATATTTCAGAATAGATTACTTCTAATATACATAGCTCACTGTTGGCTTCCGCAGCTTGACAGGAACAAGCCAGGACATGTAATTATACTCTCTGTGGTCAATAATATGAAGACGAGAGGTGACGCTGAATCTGAAATATCAGGAAAGTGTGGGCTATCGCGCACAAATAATGGCATATACTACCTTACTAAATAACTCGACAAGGATATATATATATATATATATATATATATATATATATATATATTCATTAAAAGATTAATTTTAAAGCTATCAAGAGTTTCAGCTAATGGGGAGTTCCTGGACGCGAGACAGTTTGGATCCAGAATTAACAAATTTAAGGATAACAACTTCACAGCTTCCTGTTTTTCGAAACCATTTATATATATAATATATATATATATATATATATATATATATATATATATATATATATATTTATATATGTATACCCATACATGTAAACGTAATTTAAAGACAAATTTTTAAACAAGCATTTGATTGATATATGTGAATTTCTATATACAAATGTAAACATTTATAGTTTCTGTTGTATCTTAGCAATTTTACAATATTATCTTATCATCCTCGTGTGTGATGTTATATTGGTATTAGGTTTTCTTAATCATCTTATTGGTTTTATATGTAACCATTGTATTTTAATCAACTTGTAACTTATGCATGTCTCATGATCAAACTTGTTCTGTATTTCGTTTCAGCGCCCTAAGCACATATATTTATTGTGGGTATTGATGCTATATAAATATAGGTAAAATGAAACAATATATATGTAGATTACATTTAAATGCAAACAAATCAAATGCTGATTTCAATCAAATGCGATTTAGTTCTGCAATAACATGCATTTAAAGAAATGTTTTCATACTCGGCTGCAAATGAAAATGCCACATTAAAAAAAAATAAAACCCACAAATTAACAACAGCCTCATTGATATATATATATATATATATATATATATATATATATATATATATATATCGTCTTGGCGTGTCTTACAGGAATCCAGCTGAGCCACACCCTTTGCGGAATTTCATGTATAACCAGATAACGTGATAAACTGTATTATGTGGAACATTTGAGATACAGCCAGGAAATTATTTTCCACGGGGTTATATGGGTTTCCATGGCAATGAGACGTCTGCTCCATGCCTATACTCCGCCACCTGTCGAGCTACACGTTCCTATTGTAAATCAAGCTTAGACTGTGAAAAAAAGGGGCGCTAAAATATCCATTCTATATTTATCCATTGGACATGGGAAAACCATGATGAATAACCACGAACTGTCTGTCATGCGACGTGTGCTATACATTGATTATTTATATAAAATGCGATTTTATTCGTTTATCGTTCTTATTATGGTATTTGAATTAAACTGACAACGATACATGTGAAGGTGTACTCTGCTACCAATCAAGAACGTGTAGTTGTTTAAAACATGTAAACTTTAAAATCGTCAAGAAGGCATGTAGAGTAGCTTTATTTAGGATCAGACATTTGGTCAACGACAACAGAGTGCTATAGCTACTTCCTGATTACCTTGTATAATACGCTTCATCAATTGGCGCGACTATAATGCATTTACCTTGTACAATCAACAACACTTTGGCGCTCATGAATGAAGTTACTTTGTTAAATGCATATTCCTTGGGCGGAAACAAATGAAGTTAACTTTTAAAACTAACAACATTTCGGCGGACATTGTTGAAATTACCTTGTACAAAGTTAACAACACGTAGGCGCAAAATAATAATGTTACTTAAGATGACATGCACTTTACTATAAGTTAGTTATAGTTTAGATGTTTTCACTTATCGAGCAGCTACAGGTTGCTGTTGTCAAGACCCCAGCCCTGTGCGCTCCCTAAGTGTAATTTTGAGAGTCAATAGACGTGATGCAACTAAGCTGCAAGTATAAAATGGCATTCGTCTGGAAGTGTTATCGTTTCGTCGATCGAGTCCGGCTCTCGATTGGCATGGTTGGGACTCCGCTGCTGGGATCGGTCAAGGGAAAGTATGTTGCTTTTGCCTTTGTGGCGGCGGGTGTGATGGCTTTTCTCAGGTCACCGGTGCAGGTAAAACGGTGGCGGTCTCTCGCGGTTTCCTGCTTGGTTTGGTGGCATCAAGTATATTGGTTTAGAAAGCGTATACAGAGTTTGCAAAATATCTGAGCCACACATTTTCTCAAATTCAGCTTCTTTCCAAACGCTTAAAATTTGCCTACAAATATTCAGTTTTTGTACAAATGTTTGCAGATCGTGAGGGGGTAGACGTCTCCTTCCCCCCCCCCCCCCTTTTTTTTTACGCCAAATCAAGCGCACGCCTATAAGCTGTCCCATATAGTATGGAATTTATGAAGTACGTTTGGTCAATGTTAGGTTTAGGTATGATACCGCATGTTTCAGTTATGGACTCCTGGCATCAACTGTTCAGCATCTTGTATAAAGCAGATATCGTAGTGCCTGGTATGGTAGATATGACGTTATGGTTTTGTTTGACGTCATGGAATTTAATTACAAAATCAAGTCTTGAAAAGACCTAAGCACAAACAGACGCAGGATCTGTCTGTGACCGGGAGTTGTTAAGTGTTTCGTGACCAATATCTAACCAATATCGTCCATACGAAATATCGTGGCTTGCAAATAAATCTGATGTACTGCAGTATGCATGGGAAAAATTATCCGACGTCGTTCAGATTTAATAAGCTGCAATAGAACAATGTCGTGTCTCAGAGCGGCTCGCTGGCTCAACTGGGCGTATGACGGCTTAACGACCAGTATCACGCGACCCTCCTGCCGTGCAGACAACCATACGCAGAGATTTGGCAATATGTCCACATTCTGGCAGCAGAAGAAAACACAGCTACAGTGCAAGGAGTGCGAATTGAAAACCATCGATATTATGATCACTAGTATACTTTAAAAAAGCGAAGAATAATGTGTTGCAAGATGTTTAAACACATTTTATGGCAACCTGATACTCTATTTAAAATGTCCCCTTCAGGATTTTATGCGTGTGTTTCACATCTCCTATATACAATGCATCTCTAACATATCTTAATTTGAAATTCTTGGCGATGTGAAATCACTTATGTCTCTTCTTTAACAAATATTCTCTATACACATCATAAAAATAGAAAATTACTAAAAACATGCAGTATGTAAAATGTAGTACCTGCTTCATGCATTGTACATACATACATCGATGAAAGATTGTCTGTTAAATGACGTTCAGCATCACTGACAAACCACAAGTACTTCTACTCTATACAAATGTGGCTTGCAGACAAAGAAATCAAACGATTTTTATACCAGGGTTTACAGTTTTACCAACCAGATGAATTATTGTAACAATACAAACCGCCATTGATAAGCAGATGGCGGGAAATGACAGACGCATTATGAGACATGATTTTTTTAATAAAAAAATGACAGGACATAGTAATTTAGAAAATTATGACATAAATTCTCATAATGTTTGAAAGTATTGCAGAGTATAGCACAGCACAGGCTACCGGCAAAACAAACGGCAATGTTTAATTTGTAGACTCTTATAAAAGAAATAATCTTGAATACAGAATCTGAGTGCAGTCACTTTTTTCAGTATCAAAACCGAGAATGGCATGGTCCCTCGTTACAAACATATGGAGCGCAAAAACCATATGAATTATTCAAAGACTAAACCGTCTGGCGATCAAATGTTATCTATTGATCGCCGGGAGACAGTTTGAGCAAAATATGAAATGATAGTCTATACACAGAATCGTCGCTGTGACAGACATTAGACATGGCTATAAATGCTTCTCAGCTAAAATCGCGGGGCCCAGCTCGAAAAAGCGTTTAAGGAAACATACGTGATACGCAGAATTATGAGGTCTCTCCGCCGCAGGTTATAATCCCAAATGAAGATGAATCATTCTAGGTTTTATTTAAAAGCGTGAAAGAATATATCACACCGGGCTTCCGGGTAAAATTGCTTTTCCAATGCATGCGCGGAAGATATACAGAGATGGTTTTGGTAAGTGAATTGGAAATAAAGTCAATTCATTCCATAGGTGTCTCAGAAGAAGAAAGTTTATTGACTTGTTTGAACCTAAGTAATAACTAAAGATTTGTTAAAAAGGAAGTTTGTGTAGCTCTTATTCTGGACATAAAAAATATACATTTTCATCTTTCTCTTATCTTTTTCAAAAACATGATGATATATTGGTTTATATGACCGGGCAATTCATATTTAATAAAGACTCGCACACTGATAACGACACAGCTTCATAGGGTGAAGTTCACATTTATTATAGTATATATGTATTAACTTTCTTCTCTTCGTGCATACATAAACTGGTTTTATGTATACAAATAAAAAAATTGCGGGTTTTTTTTCCTGGAGAAAAAATAACAACTTGGAACTGATATATGAACACAATCAGAATATATAAAAACACTTGTACAATTTGTTTTAAAACTAAAGACCTTCCATTGATTATGGAAATTGTGTAATAGGATTATTATTTTTATTCTTGGGATTCGGTATATCGAAGAGAACAAAAATATCTTTGGAGCAGACCATGCGTGCATGCCACTCCATATTTCTTTTACCACTTTTATTCTTTTAATGTAATTTATTTTGTGATTACGTCTAACCGGAAGGCTGTACTTCGAAGAATAAGCGAGGGAGGACCACTAATGGAGAAAAGTGGCATTTCCAAAGAGATTAAAGGGTCCCTTACATGTTTTGTTAAAAATCATTAATTTTATATACATGATATTTAAAGGTGAAAATGGCATTGGACCTTCAGAATGAAAGTTTTCGAGCGGCATAAATCCTTGATGGTGCCATTACGGACTACTCTTTAATATTTCAGGAAAATACCTCCATTAAAAGTAAGGTCATGAAATTTGTTTACTGAACATGTCAGAATTGTCAGCAGCACCTTTACTTTGAAGTAGACCATTCAGGTCTATTAGGAAATTATGATTGTGTCTACTAAGGAGAATAGACAGTACAAAACTGTTACAGCATAATGTAATTGGAAACCGTGATCAAATGGAAACAGGTACTAGAAATGTTTTTGAGAAAATTATTTTCAATTTAAAAAAGGAAAAGTAACGATTACTTATATCTTTAATATGACAAACGCTTTGATTCCCCGAGGATAAACTGATCAAAAGAGATCTTTCCGAATAATTATATGTCATATATGATTTGCCTTGGAGGGGATTAAAAGTGATACAAAATATCAGGCTGACTTGACATGCTAACCATTTTTAATTTCTAAAAAAAAAATGATTCGGATTTTCCTTGCAACATGTACTTGTTACAGGTAGGTAAGCCAATAATCATTCTCGGCTCAGTGCCCCGGTTCAGTCGTCAGCTTGTGAAATAACTTCCGCAAATTAAATATTTAGAGAGGTTAGACGAGTTGAAGAGATTTGTAGGAATAGCAATGGAGAATAATGTGAACAAACGACACAGGGAGATTTGACACCACCATTATCATTGCAGGCATAAAGCATTCTAAATCACAAGACCGTGCGAGGAGAACTAATGAGGATTTGGATAGGGCTGTTTCAAGGATGAGGTTATGCAGAATGATTAGATTAGATAACAATGAAGGCAAATATGTTTCAGTCAATGAAGTTCTATCATCAAATCATTATCCAAGGGACATGCGGCCACTTAGGTAACTGGAAAAAAAAGATAATTTGAGATATTATACGGTTTATCATTTTAAATAAGGAAACGATAAAATGCTAATAAAGACGAATTGCTTTACGGAAATACACCGACTCAATATTGGCTCAAGAAGCCAAACCGGATGAACATAGAGCAGAACAATAATTGTTCCTTCACCTTGAATAAACCCTCTGGTACTTGTTTGTATTTTAAGGATATGTCGTCGCTACAGGGACTTTGGTTAAGACAAAGAAAGAGATCATGACAAAACAGGAGCCTAGCAATGTGCCAGGATTTAATGGAAAGTCTTGAATGTTTGTAAAGGGTTTCATCTGCACGATATTAACATTTTAAGTAAACAGAACGCAGATTAGCGTTATTGAGCACTGATGCCACTTCACAATAGTATACTTGAGGTACAATCCACGTCCAGATATGTACATTTCCTAAACCAACCCAATAAAAAAGTGGTCAGATTCCACAACCTCCGACAGCAAAGAACGTATTTAGAAGTTGAAGTTTGCGCGCCCGCCCGTTTTTTACCTGAAGAAACTGGGAATAAGTATATTCAGGATTTGGCGCCTCGCACGGTTTTATTTCCTATTTCTGCATGACATAGTTATGTATTAGTTCAGTAGTATTCCGGAACACTTATTCCTGTTACCCCTCCCCCCTTTTTTTCTAGGATCTCATATAAGCCCCTGTCCAATATTCTATTCAAACAACACAGCCAACAAGAAAAATTAAGTTAATTACTCAATTAAGGGTTTCGCTCTCTGTAACAGTAGCACTGGACCTGACAGGCAAAAATGAAAGAACCGAATGTTACTATGGAAAGAAAGCCTTTGGTTATCGAGATGATCTCCTATATTTAATTAATTCCCTGGGATTTTATCTAAACTCTCCATCATCTTTTTCAAATTCAGATCACACCTTTCACGTCAATCTGCCGACATACAAATCAAATAACGCAATGCCTCTCGTCCTTGGTGGATGTATACTAAATCTGTTTAAAGGCAAAGACGCTATTAGGTTACCATTTTGGCTTGCTGACATAAGAAATGAGTTCCAAGGGATCGAGAGCCACATTCTTTCGACATTTACTGACTTTGCACGTGGGTCAGTGACTGGTCACCGACAGCAGGGTTATACATATATATGTAAAATAGTTCTTAATCCTGAGATGGAGGTTTCTGTGTCAGAGGTGTCTGCATACGCAGGTATTCCGGTCTTTGCCGAATTCAGTTCGGCTGTTTTTCGGTGGTTATCTCCACACAATTTATAAATCCCGCAAAATTCATTCAAAATGATGTGCACATTAAAAATTATTTTTATATAAATTTGGCGAGGTCATTGAGAACAATAACCTTTAAAATGAGGTATAGCACAGTATCATACGCTACGCGATTTAAGGGAACGTTGAGGACAAAAGTTGACTAACTTCTTTTTATTGATATCAGATTGAACCAGCATGGCTTTATCATCATCTGTGCATTTAATATTTTCCCGGTTAAACAGCAGATTGGTCATAAACCACAAGCTTCATCGAGTAATGTCTCATTTGTTCAGACTGGAATGTATTGAAGTAGAAACTTTAGTCTAGAATACACTTAGGTAAAATCTTGCGCATAAACTGCTCCCTACAAGGCTTCATAAAACTTTTTGATTTAATACCCATCATAAAACATCTTTTTTTTTGCTGATTGGATTGTATTAAAGTAGAAACACTTATCTTGAATAAGATCGGATATGGGTTGCCAGCTGCTCTCCGTCAAGATTTCATAAAATGATGTAAAAATAAACTATAAAAATAGTACATAGCAGTCACTAATAATTATTTCTTGTTCGTATGCAAATTGAATACAAGGAATGTGATTTGAAGTAATCTATCGCTGAAAAAAATAGAAGTCGATGTCTTTAAAATAAATATACTTTCATTCCAAACCTGTCGCTGCTTGGTCAAAGGTACCTGCCATACATATATTAAAATCATTAAATTGTTAATAATACACCAAAGTTTTGACATCCTTGAAATTAAATTTCTTTAAAGACTTTTTGAATATTTGGATAACATCCTGACTTTCTGATTACTGAATTTTACAATTAAAAATTGTCAGGGCGTAGGAAGCCTGAACCATACCCATACATTTTCTTCTTTTACCCATGTGTTATTAACTTGAAGGAAAATATTTCCTTTACAGGAAGAAAACATCCTTACTGCTGTCTCATATAATTGTTTATCAAGTCGTGACGCCACGTTCCTGTACACTACATGCTGTTTTTTTTTTATCATAAACCATCATTTAAAAGAGTTATATTTAGTTCAGTCTTTTTCAGCTTTACGTCCATGGCCTTTCCCTCTTTTAGGTGACCCTTCCTTGCTTATTTACAAATTTATTTACATCGATTTGACAAAATCCTTCAAGCGAAGACAATTAATTGCTTTGGGTCTTTCCGGTTCATGTATTTGCTTCCCCAAGATAATCAAGGTATAACGTTTTGTTGTATTAATAAAATACCTTGCTGGAATACAACAAGAAAAAAAGTTATCTCTGGTGGTTGTTTTACACTATCTGAGGATGATATTATTTTAAAGAAACAAACAAAAAACTGCAACATTTAAGATTCCGTCTCGAATCATATCAGACCACTTTTCATATGCTTCTCCACACATCTCGTGATCTTGGTATGGCCGATGGCAGCAAGAACCCTGGAAATCGATACAAGGATAATAATGTGACCTGGCACTTACAAGCATAGTGGCAACTTCTTATTTACTCCAAATCCCTAGACAATTTCCTTGGTTCTTTCCAGTCTATGCTAGGTAGCGCGACCCTTACATATGTTTATCATTCTCAGGGGAAAGAAACCCCCAAGTGCTGGTACAGGATTTTGAAATGCAGGTAAAACAAAGAAGAAACTAGGTAAATTGAATCAAATAAGCTCTATTGTTAATTGTTGAGATTCTCAGCATAACACTATCATCTCTATGGAGACCCGTGAAATCTTAAATTCATTAAGTCTTAGTTCAGGGGAAGTCCAGCGAGGATTTTATACCTGATTAAAAGCCTCTTAGAAATTAATATACTTATAATTTATAGTCGATAGCCTTTACTTCAAGAACCATTCAAAACCATTATCAAGCTCAATCCCTCCAAAAAATCATAACTGAATAATAAAACTAGTCCTAATTTTAATAAAAGCCTCACTGACTGTTGTGTTTCTGAGCTGTGAGAATATGAATGTATGAATGGCCGATACATGATTTTACCATATTTCAGTAGGGGCAACGCTGTCTGTTAGAGAAGACGCTCATTTAAACGGGAGAGACTAGAGAAAAACAGAATATGCGAAAACTAGGGTTTTTTTCCCCTTTATGGAATATATATTGACAAGCTGGAAATTCTGACGTAAACATCTGCTATACTAATATCTTTCTTATTCCTGTGACAAATAAATTTGATAAAGATAGAGCAAGGCAAATACTTAAACAATACACCCTCATGAAATATACCTGCAATAAAATATCATCTGTTGCTGGCTATTTTATCTCTTACCTGCAAGAACTGATATGATATATACATAGGAGTGGCATTGCACCAATCAAACTTGTATACAATGAGAAAGGAAGTCATTTCCATCAAATAGCAACAGGATCTTAAGATCCTCTTCTGTTAAACGAGCTTTCTCCAACTAATGCGTTGGCGGCTTCAAGGAATCGGAAAGAGCAGCTTATTTCTTCGTAAAACCTTGCATTATTGCCTGTAAAATATTTAAAGATTGCAGTATTAGAGCCCCCGTGCCCAGAGGAAACACAAAAAAATCCACTATCTCGGATTTGGGCCACTGTGTACCGTCAATAGAATGACTAGTTTGAATATTCTATATATATCCGCCACCGCCGTGACGGGTTATCGAGCAGTATTGGCACATGATCTGTAGGGCTGTGGTCATATCAGTTTTCTGACGTCAAGGAAGTATATTTTAATGATCCAGGATACAGGTCTTGCAGAGCTGTGGGATAATGGGTCCTCTTCTTGGGTTTTTATTACAATAAACTTCGATGGTCCTCCATGAGTCATGTAACTATCAGAGGTTTATTTTTCCTGTCGTTCCTCCTCAAACATCCATACTTTCCTTTTCTTTCGTGTCATTTAAGTAGTATTTTTCATCTTCCAGGAAATGCATATATAATACGTATTGTTGCCGAATTAGCGCAATAAAACTGACTTCCATTTATATCAGCTAAATAGATACATCTATCGAACGTAATACATACATAACACTAGGGACAGCCAGTGCTGCTATTAATAATTCAAAGAACAAAGAATGAAAAGGTCGTATCGAAAGCATAAAAATACCACGGAGAAACACTAATTGAATTCTTTCACGTTCACCACCCGGAATGTAACCAGGCACTTGTTTCCTGACAATATGTTTTTATAAATATATTTTTATAAATGCTCGATATAATTTCTGACTCATCCATAAGGTGTGAACGACATCACAACATAAGGTGTGAAACACATCGCTCAACCACACTGTAAATACCTAACAGAGGAAGGTGGGCCAGTGTTTCTTACTATGTACTTTAACCGTAATTTTTCTCTTTTGATACTTTTGGTAGACCGATTAACCTGATGAATGAGCTCCCCATTATACTGTAAATTTTTTTTTGTTGCACAAAAAGAATTAAAAAAGATCCTGGGGACAGATGGACCTACTAAAATGCATGAGTAGGTCATTTATATTAATGTTATAACACTCGTTAAAAAAGGTTCATTAAGGTTCAGTGAAGAACCACAGGGTTGAGTAAAAATTTCTCGGATGTTTTGAGGCATCACAGTGTTCTTTGCGTAAAGGAGGCATCTTTAGGATCAATTAAGGTTCTTTAGTATGTATGAGGGTTCTTTAGAACAATGTCAAGATTTGAGTGTAGGTCCACAGCTACCCTCTAGGCGAATATTTGCCGATTAAAGATAAGTTAACCATAGTTTTACAATGATACGAAAATAAGACAAGCGCCTCGTATTAAAATATATCATAAGCTTGAAAGATGTAATTCCTCATCGTATAAACCGAATGTGCCAGAGTTCTGAATCTAGTTTTGGTTATTCAAAACATTCAACTCGCCACTTTCTAGAATATAAATGTATACGTTTGGGTCCGTTTCAACAGCAATTTTACATGCTGAAGCCTGGGAGAACAGGCCTAAAATATTGTTATTTATATATTACAAACAATATATATATATATATATAGAGAGAGAGAGAGAGAGAGAGAGAGAAAGAGAGAGAGAGAGATAAACTATTAAGGATGATAAAATTATATGTATATATTATAATGTACGATCTAACTCCCACTGCATTATGGATTAGATTACACTCAAGATATAACAGGAAATCATAACTATGAATATATTTTCTAAAGAACCATAAAGGCTGTCCAGAACTAAAAGGTTCTTTAATGAATCCCAACAGAATATAAATTTCTTTAAAGAACCCTGGAGGTGTTTTGAAGAACCATATCACGAGAACCCTGAAGGTGTTTCAAAGAACCCTATGACATGGCTCTTTCAAGGAACCCTTTCATAGGGTTATTTAAAGAATCCAAATAGGGTTCCATATATGTGAGGGGGTAAAGAGAGTTTTAAGAGTGTATCAATGTTAAAGTCAACCATCGCATTTTGCCATTCATGTAAGAGTTTATCATTTGGAGAAATTCCATGTCATATATAAGAGTAATGACACAATAACATTAGAAAATGTGTAGTGCACTATGTTTTAAATTATATCAAAGTAAATTCTTTTTCACCATTCCGGCCTTAACTGATATTTATTTTGCATAACTTCAACTTATGTGAATTAAATCTTCACAGTAAATGGCAAAGCGACTTTAATATCATTTACATGTGGATAGATAATGTGTTGTTACAAATGTTGTGACAACTTCAGTGATATCAGACTATTAAACGCCAACCTTTACCCTTACTTATGTTGTCAATGTATCATATTTAGGTGAACTTATGTATCTATATTTCGAAGAAGGTGAAGTTTACCTATACATGCTAGAAACGTCTTAATCCCCCAATACATCGAAAACTGACGTAAGTCATAGCTCCTAAGTTCTCAAGAACAGCACTCATTCCATCCTCATGCCCAGTTTTTAGAAAATTAATAAAAGATAATACAAACTAGGATTGCGCATGAGAGAGTTCCATATTGAGCAGAAGTCCGTGATTTAACGATTGTTATTACAAATTGTTATCTTATTCTAATGCATGATTATCACGACATATGTCGTAAAGAATAAATTTTAAGAAGATCTTCAGCTTGCCGCTAGTTTTGTCTTGTAAAGCTGAAGGATTTCGTGCCGACATGTCTGAGTAAAGTACGGTATAAATGAGTGGCCTCGGTAATACTGAGAGCTTAACATGGCGGTGGTACTGAAGCACCAGGGTCTCATGGAGCATCATAATTGGCGTGCTTTCACGGGAAAAGCACTGACTCATTCTTTCCTGCTTGAGCCCAGCTAATTTATCCAACCATTAATTATCTGGAATGTCAGCCGATACGAGCGGGTTGTGTGTAAGATTCTCCCATTACCAATTCCTTGTCATTCTCTAAAAAACACGAATTAATCAATAAGGGCAACCGTAAACAAAATGTATTTCAGTCAGTCTGATTCCAAATCCAAATGCAGATATGTGGGGACACTATGATTAATTCTGTAAGTACGCCACTGGCTAGAAAATTCTATTCCCGGGGCGTTTAATTCCCCTTTGGTATTGAGCTATACATGGTTCTTAAACCTGGACGATCGATACAGCTGTAGCTTAAGCCACCTTGTTCCTGGTCATGTTTAAACCTGATCCAACCACTGTCTATCAGGCATGACACTATTTCCACCGAATTCACTGCTTATCCCTTGTATTATATAGTCATCGATATATTGTATTGTTCGTCATATTACCTCAACTCTATGTCTTTAAATACTACATCGTTGCGAAAGTTATGTAACAATATATTATTATTCGACGATTTTATATGTCAAATAATGAGATTTGTCCTTCTTAAAATATATATTTATATATTTGATACACCATTTTGTGATAATTCATTGCTGAACATTCTTTAACCTGCGATACAAGTTAGAGCTTGCAACACGCCCGAGAAAAACATGATATATGTATATGACCAATTAGCTATTACTGTCAAATGTTGGATTTGGTTGTATACATCAACACGAGGACTATGGACTTTTAACATCGGTTATTTCACAAAGATGAAATAAACACATAATTACAGTGGTTTCGCTTTTTTGACTGGAAATTCACGAAACGTCACATCTAGCTTTTCAGACATAGCAATTAATCTATGTCCAGTTGCAGCTCGTTAAATTAAAAAAAAACTGTTTTAGCTCTCGACGGGGTAAAACGAGTATATATGTCTTATTTTGGCTCAGATTGCCGGGTTCATTTTGGGCGGTAGATGTATTAAACCCAGGACGTTCGATTACCTTTCTCGACCAATGGTAAGACGAAAATATGTCTTTTTGATTTTAGACGGGTTGAATAGTCGCCATTTTTCTTCTCAATGCGACTGAACCAAGGATATTCACCATTTTTGTTCTAGAATAACCAAGAATATTCACCATTTTTGTCCAGCACAGTTTGAACCAAGTATATTCATCCTTTTTTGGCACTAGAATGCATGATTAGGGACCAGGGATACATCGCTTTGGGGAACATAAACCATCTGTAACTACTTGAGCGGGTCTTACTCCAGGTCTACTATGTGTGTGATACAGAAATAGGTATGGAACATTTTAACAACACACATGAAGTAAGAGCTGTCACGGTTAATTTAAAGGAAAACCCTTATCTGAAACATAAAGTGTTATTATAGATATTTGTTTAAATCAAGATATGATCAGTAAATAGCTTTATTGTTTCTTAATGTTTATTGTGTAATTCTAGGAATGTTAATAATATTAAATATAACTGTTTTGGGGCTTATTTTGTTGGAAGATTAAGGGTAACATAGTGAATTATTTAGTCAGTGCTACATTAACTCAAGAGAAAAATATACACTTAAAGGTAATTGGATGGAAGGGTTTGTTATAAGTAGCTGGTTTAATCCATCGTGTGATCTAGATTAAAGATACATGTATACATATGTATACAAAATATTACACACCATTAACATTTTCATGCCAGTCGGCCACTCCATGTTTTAAATCATTACGAAATTCACCTAGGACCATAAAGAAGACATTTTAAATATAATTAGCAACCCTTGAAATGCGACTCAGGTATGGTTTGTTTTATCAAACATTCGAATAAACATATATAAACAATTATATCATCAGATATCGTGGAAATAATACTGTTATCAACTTTGATTGTTAATGTTATGGCTGTCGATTATATACGAAGGCTTATAAAGAAAACAGTGTGTTTGAGGTATTTGTTAAGCTTAAATTCATACATGATAGCAAGAGATCGCTAGAATGGTTCCAGGACTCTATACCCTAGCCATTTTTATATGTATAATGAAAAGCTATGCATGATATTCAACACATTTCTGCTCACAATCAGCTAGGCCTATTTTGAACATACTATATATAGCCATAAAAAATATAATATCTAATAAGATATTTTGTCAATATCTGCACATCTGCTCTTTGTTGGGGAATCATTTAATTTTACATTACAGTAGTATCAATGGTTGTTCTAGTTTCTAGTTATATTATTTGTGGGAACACTTACCTGTCAAGAACGAGTTCTGTGAGCTGAGACAATTCGCACGCGATATACTCCAGCCCTGCATCCGTAATCCGAGGACACCACGAGAGATCCAAGCTTTGTAAAGACCGAAGATTCTCAGCAATGACTTCTACGCCATCATCAGTAACCTTGCTGCATCCAGAGAGTCCCAAGACAGTCAAGTTTGGAAGTGCATGGACGATGTTTACAACACCATGGTTCGTGATCTCCCAGCAGGAATTGAGCCTCAGCACGGTCAGAGTTTGACACTGTTTGGCGCCAAACATTGATAAAGCATTGTCAGTCACGTGGTAAGCTTGCAAATTTAGTTCATACAAGTATGGTAGAAGTTGGGAAATGGCACCGACACTGTCGTCTGCTATGTTGATGCAGTCACTAATGCTAAGGCAAACAATTCGCGAGTTCAAACTACTCCATATGCCCGGCTCAGTGATTTGATTACAACCTGATAATTCAAGGCGACATACACACTGCAGTTTAGAAAGAAGCATAGCAAGGCCATTATCGCTAATGTTAGAGCAACGAAGGCTCAACGATCGCAAGAATGCCCTTGACCCCGGGAAGGCCGAGATAAAACGGTGGATATCAGAGTCTGTAGCACCAAATAAGCAGATTGAATCGCAGCCTCTGAGTTTTAAACTTTCAAAGAACAGAACACGGCCCTTTTCGTCATTAGACCAGGAGCTACATTTATACACCGGAGTTACACCTACCCAGTAGATGGGCTGGTACAGGATGTTCCTCCACTGAACACACACCTGGGCTAACGTACACCTTTCACTTGAAGAGAAATACCAAAAGAACTCGGACAGGAATTTGTCGTCCTGCCACGCTACCTGGTACATGTTTCCCATGGACGCGGACTGCATGAGTCGTAGACTGGTAGCAGCAGCTGCTTGGTCAGGTGACCGTACTCTACTCGCTGCCGTTTTTATCGCCCTCGTCAAGGTTGACGCAGCTGTAGAGCGGACATGGTTCACCATATCCTTAGCCGCAGAAACTGTCCCTTGCTGTCCGTCCGACTGACTTCTTCCAAGCTTGAGTCCTCGTAAACTATTGCTAATCTCCTGCAGACAGGCTTTACCAAGTGATGACATTCTACTCGCACAGTGCCCCCTCCGACATCAAGCGACCTAATGAGCGCGGTGAGCAGTCATTCCCAATGCACAAGTCGACATGCAGCCTTTGTTTACCAAGTGCCAACATGAGCGAAGCGACCAGCAATTCTATCGATACCAGAAACATGGCAGCCAACCAGTTCAGTACTGCCAGTCGCTTGTTTAGCAATCCACCGGGGTATTCAAATTTAAACGAACCAAAAGCTGGGCTCGTATAAATGTAATTGATGCTTGTGCAGAGCGTCTACCATTCACTATTGTGATTTGCTTACGGTCGTTTATTATTGACTGAAGAGTTGTTCAGAATGCACTTGCTATTGGCCGTTTCATTGATATTATTCAAAAAGCCAATAGAGGACCACGGTTAATCTCAATGCAGGCGTGCTAGTAGTACCGTATGTCCGTTTTCGTTTTTAATCCAGAAAATTTAATGCCAAATAACACATACCTTGGACATCAGACTGACTTGTATTTTCGAATGCCACACTATAAAAGGTACAGACAGGGTAAGACCACGTAAACGTCCCGCGCGTGGCCGTGTAGCATTGTACGCTAATGTAGGGGCCGGGATATTTATAGGCCGAACTGGATCAATACATCAGTTTGCAAGCCTCTGAAGCCCGTAAAGACTCCGTGAACAGCCTCTATTTTAATGGAAAGCACCCCCGCGTTATCACAAGGTTTTGCTGCGTCACCCAGGAAAGTTGATCAATGCCATTATTGTCATAGCTTCCCGTCGGTCGCTTTTATCTGATCAGCGGGGAATGACAATGTAATATGACTAACCATCAGGAGATTAATTGGCGTTTGTATGTCATATATGCACCACCAGCGTATATAACGTTTGATACAATTGTGTCAATCGCTTCAAGTCAAATATTATGTCTTCAGATAAATATCCAGATGATTGAATCATATGTGTCATGGAATTAATTTGCAGTTTTTCTAAACGATTCAACTGACACAGCACAAAACATTGTTTTATGCTTTACCTGTTGTCCTACTTACTTGCTGGTCCTTCACAGTCTATGTAAATCCATTTAAGCTATTCCCGTAGTTGCACTCTACGGTTAAGTAACGTGAATGAACAGACCTGGTGATGGTCTTGACAGCGATCTTAAACTACTGTAATCCCCTGGCCATGCCATCGGTAAAATCGTTTAAAGGTCCTCTTCTTGAAAGCCTCCAGTAGTGTCGACATCTAGGGTCCTGAGCACTTTGAAATCTGGGAAGCGACTACTGATTCAGGATCTGAAGTTCCGATTGCTGGTTGTCGTGGCCGGGGGCTCAAGATGCGCCAGAATTCATATTGAGCAAATCTGGTGGCTGGGAACCTGGCTTCAAACGGGGCATAATGTGGTGACATGAATCACTCCGTGCACGTCCTGGTCCCACAGCATCGACCTGTCTGGGGTTACGTCGCCGGGTCCGTGCAGTGATTACTGGTGTTAAAAACGATGCAAACTGAGGAATATATGGAATTATCCGCGCAATGCTTCCTTCTTCATTTGCAGGAACATTATTGTACACAGACGGAGCTGGGCTCTGCTGGACCTGATGCCGATCCTGATCACCATATGTTAAATTACTGGTTAGGTTTTTACATATGGCCTGTAAAGCATCCTTAGTGTCGAACGACAAACGCCCCACCGGCAGATTGCCATTCCCTTAAGCTTTCTTGCTGCAGTACTATCCAGCATTGATCCAGTATCAAGGAAAAGGACAACTTAAACATGCAAAACACAAAGTATCCAGACAAGAAAAGATTGGAACGTATTATAGTCTATATTGTGAGTCAGGTCTGTCGCGCCACTTTTGAATCATATTAACATTTTATTTTAGGAGGGGGACTTGCACATTGGGGCAAAAATATACTACCTTCAGATGAAATCCATTAATTGCTCAATATGTAGCCGGATGCATATAGTATTTAGAAGCATAAATCATTTAAAGCACTGATCTGAAGACATAGGAATCCCAGTTTAGGTGTATGAGTGTTGCGTGTTTGGCGCCTCTTGCAATGTCGCATCTCCTCTCTGGTGCCATCCACTATCCCTGGTGTCTCCTGCGACGGTCGGTGGCGCCAACTTCCGTCACAATCCACAAAACAACTACTGTTATTGTTCGAATTTGGTATGCAGTTGTTTTACAGTACAGCCAAGCAGTATTTAGTCAACTCAATAGGTATTTTTTCATGTTGAAGAACTGACGTAGTCTGCAAACTGACAGAGGTTCAGCTAATAAATACAAAGGTCATTGATAGGTGTACAGGATATTGATAATTTGCGAGAAGACAATAAGTCAAGTTATTACCCATTAAGCACCTTAATCTCCACAATCAAAGGCTTCAAGATCCGCATTGTCAATATACAGACCGGTTCCTGATAAGAGAATATAACCGGGGCCGCACATGGTGTTCCTTAGTGCCAGAAATATCGATTGGGTCAGACCGGCAGAAGAAAAGACCAACGTTTTTATGAGCCAAAGGCTGTGGTACAAATTGACCTAGCATTATAACCACTTCTGTCCTTGGTAGTTCGCACGCAGTAAACCCAAGACGCTGAAGCACGCTGATTGTTTCTGATGGGAAAGCGGAATGGTATTATGTGTCATTCTTTAACAAATCTTACCTGGGACGGATGAAGGATTCTAGAATAGGGGGCTTATATAACGAGACCTGGGGGGCGGGGGTTGTTAAGGGAAAGGGGGTATTCTCTTTGAATGGTTCAGAAGCTTTTCGAAAATATTTGCTGTAATGTGTTACCTGGGGTACTAAATTTTTCATTAGATCCCTTTCTAAATCCGCCCCTGCTTCTTTGTGACAGCTGATCATACCATGTGTTTTTTCCCCTTTTGAGAGAGAGAGAGAGAGAAAATTATAAAAAGAAAATTAACCAAATATAAATTGTTACCAAAATCGTGAGACATAAACCAAGATAAGATAAGATATATTTTATTGCTATATATATATGTAATAAAATCATCACATACAATGGTATTTGGCTTGACTGGCTTGCTTAAACATACTAATTAAATGAGAAATAATAAAATAAATTGGGGATATAGTAAAAAAGAAGTATGACTAAGAATGTTTGACTAGATTATTGTGATGCAAGTGATATATTTAATTCCCGAACTGCTGACGCGTAAGTGCTAGTTTGAGTTTTTTTTAAATTGCCTGATAGCGACCTAAAGCGAACCTCCGATTTCATTTTTTTAAACAAATAGTGCACCGGATGACTATAGTCTTCTATAATGTCGTTTGCTTTCTTCAACAATCGTGTTTGAAATAAGGAGTCAACTGTGGGTAAAGGAACCCCAATGATCCTCTCAACTGTTCTAACTACCCTCGAAAGACGGTTCCTTTCCTCGACCGTGATACTGCCTACCCATACAGTGACTGACAACGTCAGGACACCCTGAATTACCGCCCGATAAAACTTTAAATAAAATCGGTTGACTTTTAGGTTCTTTTAGGTTCCTTAGAAAGAATAAACATTGTTGTGCCTTCTTTACGCAGGAATTAACATTTTCGGCCCACTTCAAATCAGAAGAAATAAAAATTCCTAAAAATTTAAAACAGTCAACGATTTCAACCTCGGAGCCTTCAATTACTAAGGGTAATATTTCAGTGTTCTTCCGTCTAAAATCAATTATCATTTCCTTGGTTTTCTTTACATTTAACCCCAGATTATTTTCAGAGCACCACGAAGTTAAAGTTTTAATAAATGCACTTTGAACATTGACAGTAGTAAAGTTCGGTGCAGAATTTCTCAGGAGATGACACACTGAGTGCCCCAGAGCTGTGAAATTGACACCTTTCCTCAGCTACTCCGAGGACCTAACGAAAGAGAATACCGTAAGGAAATTTAACACTTACAACTCTGTGGTGCTCTGAAAAAAAAATGGAGATAAAGGTTAAAAACATTATTATTGTCTATAATCGGCGGAAAAGATCAAAGATCCTAAGTTTAGAAATTAATAGTGGTAGGAGCTGGTTTTAAAATCATAATCGATGATCGATTATTAATCGATTATTTTTTGTACTTTCTTTATTACCTTGAAATCTGATGTAAACTAGTACTTAAAATATTGACCCCAGTATATGGTGTGACATGTATATCGGTATTCATATAATGAGAGCACAAATCCGGACGATTGTTGGCTGCGCAGGAATCAGTTTAGGTGCTGTTCGTTATCTTGTGTTAGTATATCTCTGACAGGATTAGATTCATCGATTATGCAGAATGCAATCGATTTAATAGATTTTGAGAGATAACGACTTATCATCGTTTTAATCGATTTATCAGCACACCACTAGAAAATAACAGTTATTTTTATTTTTTGCTTTAAGTTTCTTAGTATTCATATACCATCAGATTCGAAGTTTGGGGAAATTGTTATTCAATTCATAAAGAAGGTCCAGCAGCGGTTGTTTATACGCTTAAAGGAATCCTAAAGGTTTTGGTCCAGGCTTACCGGTGCTGCTGATATTCGGCAGAGCTGTTACAGGGAGTGCCTTGAAGTATTAATGTGGAGGAACGGAATCTATATTTAATAAGGTTGTAAAAACGGATAACCATCCATTGATTCAATAGATCACAAGATTACTTGAATGGTATTATCAAAGATTTGAACCACCCCGGCACCATTTGTTTAATTTAATAAAATCTGGAGTTTGCTATCAGTCGGTGCCATAACATTAAAAAAGAACGTTATATAAAGCACTTATGTACCAGGTATCCGGGAACTAAACCTATTCCTTACGAGAATGCAGTCTAATCTATAGCCAATTAGCTGTAATGCGTGATTTTATGTATTTATTTTATTTTTTAACAAATTATTCTTCACAGCTAATAAAGACAAGTGATATGTATATCAATAAACTCTATCTTATCCTGTAATGCTCAAGAGGCTGAAAGGGTACTCCACATCATGGTAATTGGATGTTTTGGTTTGCCTATGCTGTTTGATATAATATAGATTTTAAAGTAATTTTGTTAATTCCATGCGTTTCCCATATTCTTCCATACCTACACAAGATACAGAATACCTCTGGGCATCATGCTAAAATGTTGGCAAAACCAACATCTTTTTTATAGATTTTTTTCAGTAATTTTGTTTTTCAGTTCTGATGATGGGGTATATAAATGTGAAATAAATGTACATACGATTACAGTTCTTTTTTTTTTAATTTTCATCAATAAAACATTTATGCAAAGAATAAAATTCCTTGTCTAGAGCATATGTTTACAATTCCATAATTTGATGAAAATAGAATGTTTCAGTTTCAAATCTGCATGCTGCAGAGAAGAAACGATTTCACGTTAGAACAAAGAAAATAAGTAACATTTTGCTTTAAAATTAAGTTTTAATCTTTAAAAAATCCACCAGTAGTGGGAAATCCTAAATTTGGCATATTCCACATTGTAGTGGAGATCTGTTACGTTCATAATATGTACGTCAGTTGGTGCGATATATAGAGACAAGTCAGGTAATATCGAAGAAATAACTGAAACGCTGTTTACACACACGTATAGGATAGTTCTGACACCTTAATTCACTTTTGCCTGATTACCAATTAACGGCAAATCATTTTTTCCACACCAGTATTTATTACATCTCCATAAATTAAGTTTTACTACTGCTTGTCAAGCATCAACAAAGACAAAATATTAAATAAGTATGGTAATTAGACAGCCGGTTCTTGTAAATTATTTTTGTTTTCTGGGGGCTCAATGACCCGACTGAGTAAGATTGGGACGATAATAAGCAAACCAGGCAGGACAAAATATCAACACAAATGTGTGATAAAGAATGTCAGTCCACGGTAAAATCACCTTCAGTGTCAGGAGGCGGCGTGGTTTATTCACTATCAAGACCACTCCTTATGAGTCTACGTCACGTGATCGACTTATTAGTCAGCCCTGCGTTAGGTGCTGCCAAGTACCATTAAAGTTGATACAAAAATCGTTGAGGAGAGTAATGAGGAGGAAGAGTCCGTTAACGGTGACGTTCAGATCTTAATCAGGATCCTGACTCACTCTGTCTCAGGTCTGCATGGTATAACCGTGAAGTTTGAATATACAATGTGTAAGATAAATGGTGTCTCACGAAGCTGAAGCTATACATGATATACACTGCTTCAGTGAAAATATTTTCAGATTAAAATTCATTAGAGAAAAGAAAGAACAATGAAAATGCGATCATCATCATGTAAAGTGTTACACACAGACTGTAAGATGATTTAAAGAGACATGCTGAAAAATTAATAAAAATGAAAATTAATAATGAAAAAACATTAAAATAATTTAACAAATCTTGTAGAGGTATATAAGACATGTAGATTTTACGGTTAGCTTATTTCTCTCGAGATAGTAATTCTTTATTAACGCATGTTCTATATTTGGCATATATAAATTCCCATCAATACCCATTTCAATTTTGAATTAGTGACATAATATCATATTTCAAGTAATTATGTGAAAGTTTAAGGGTACTTTTGATATGCACCGAACGACAGAATAACATAAGACAAAAATTAAACATTCATACATTCATGCATACTTCGCGAGCGTGACTCCTACAATGAGTTATATTGTATGCATTGTATCATGGACAGTAAAACAAATAATCACGACACTTACATTGGCCAGTTTTATGGGGCTCACGCTCCCTCGGCCATAATTCAATATTCATGCAATCTGCTGTTTCTGTTTGACCTTTGTAACAGGATTAGCCCGAGACCTTATTTGCGACCATTATACACAATCTAATCAGGGGCGTATTCATAGGGGGGCGCAAAGGGGCGCCCCCCCCCCCTTAAATTCTGCTAACAATTATACCAGTCAACTTCTGGCAAGTGTTATGTTTTGTTAACTCAAATTTATTTTATGTTATTTTTTTAGTATGCTTTAGTGGTGGGCCGATCATCGAGTTTTATCGAAAGTCAGTCGGTTTGCTGCCATTTTCAAGCGCTCGATTACCAAAGGCAACTTTCGATTACATCATAATCATGATAATGAGTCTTTGTTCCCAAATAACCTCCGTATGTAACTGAGTTTACCACGGTAGATGCGAGAACGGAGGACGTAATAAACCTCTGTGTACTGGCAGGGAGCTTCAGAATTAGCGGGGTGTTTTGTAACGAGATGTACATTGCACAATAAGGGCGGTAAAGCGTTAAAATGCTCCATAAATTCTCTGGTCTATGCAGCAAGTAGATGTCCTGGATTGTGGTTTAATTCTTGATTATTATAAATAATTAAAATGAAATTTTTAAAAGCAAATTTTACTAATAATAGGAAAATATAAAAAAGGCAAAAACTTCTTTTCTTAAGGTAGAATTACTAAGACATGCGGGCTTGGTTGAGAAAGTACAGTTCACAGAAAACTGCATGTTTTTTTATATTGCCTGAACCGATTATTAATCGATCATCGATCGGTTTGCTCAAATCGATGATCGATTATGAAAAGGGAACCGACTCCCACCACTAGTATGCTTACACATAGATATAAAATATGGCGTTTTAACTAAAAAAAATATTTTCATGTTTCTCTATGCCCGGTTATGGTAATGTTATTCCCATATGGAAAAGAAAGAAGAAATACAAGAAAAATCTTGTCTGTAATGTAAATATATATATATATATATATATATATATATATATATATTTATATATATATATATATATATATATATATATATATATATATATATATATACATAACTTATATAATAATGTATATTTATTATCAGTTCTAAAGGTTGCTATTGACCTAAAGAGAAACTAGTGTTGTTGTATTTGTTGAAATTTTGTGAGAAAGAACAAAAGCGTAGCAAGATATTATTCGTAATGTAAATGTAAAATTGTTTCTAAAATAAATCTTTACAGTAAAGGGATTATATACTTACACATTTCTCTCATGTTTCTACTCTTTGTCTTTTCTATTTTGTTTGGGTGCAGAAGTGAAGTCTCCAAACCCTGTGATTGTCCTGATGGTGGATGGCCAAAAACTGTTAAACAATCCATGCAAGCTATTTGAACTTTCACTAGACGCTTGCTATATGCCTCATTTTTAAAATTTACCCTTGAATACACCAAGAGACTATATGAAAGCTTCCGGTTTCTTGATTCTGGGGTATTTAAAATCACCTCTAAATACCCAGCTACTGTCACCGGAGCTAGATGACCAGGCTTTATGTCAGAAGCTGCATTTTCAATAGTAATATAAACCTGAAAATTGTATGCAAATAACAGTCAAAGGGTATTTTTCACTTCTAATATTTCTTGTGTTTATGTACTTTAATTACCTCAGGTCAGACTATCTTTATTTCTTTTTAACTCCAACTGGCTATAGTTCGAACTTTATTTCTGCAAAAATAATTTATCTACGGAAACCTATATTATGGAATTCATTATCAGAAGCTCTACATGAAAAATAGATGTAGTATCCTTTGATAGATTCATTGACATATAATAGGTAATCAATTTCAGTTCTTTTACATGTGTGCTGACCATCTTCTACTTAAAAGATACAATTAAGTTACAACACTACACTTATTGATGCATGTAATTTTTTGTTGTTCAAATAATGCATTATATATATATATATATATATATATATATATATATATATATATATATATATATATAGATGAGGGTCCCACGGTTAACATGATAAACAACTTGAACTAGATACCTTACAAATTACATATAATAATCATAATAATTATGCACCAACTAACAATATTTGATATGTTTAGTAGGAGACAATTTAACATCCACGCAGTGTGTTCAAACAAGTTTAAATATGCTTGCTTCTTACTAATAGGGCTTTGTGGAATATCAATATAATTAAAAAAAAAGATTTATTAATATATTTATATATATATATATATATATATATATATATATATATATATATGTCTCAAAGTTGCAGAACAGCCCCCTTTCCCGACTTTAGGGCTGCGCCCCCTCTATTTTCAAACCCTGGATACGCCACTGCTAATTATCACTAATCAGGGGCGGATCCAGGATTTAGGAAACGGGGGGTCCAACCCAGGAGGACAAATGAAAACCCTAATAAAAGGTCCTCAGGTCTGAAAAAGGGGGGGTCCAGGCGGCAAAATTTTGTCTGTAGCCCTTAAAAAACGTTGTTTCTGATGAAAAAAAAGGGGGGGGGGGGTCCGGACCCCTTGGACCCCCCCCCCCCCCCCCCTGGATCCGCTTCTGCTCATGTGTTCTGTTTTAATGACGTCGTGACGGAGATGGTAGACCTATAAACAACCTTCAACGAGGTCTGCACGTGACTTTATGTAGCTCCAGGACGTGAGAAAATCCTTAGATTGACGAAACTGTCGCTGTTTTAATTTCACGTCTACACTTGTACCCAATTACTTACACATATATGCCTGGGGATGGGGTGGGGAGGAGGGTTTCTCAGCATATTACTTGAACTTGCGTTGGGACAAGTGACCGTTGTCGTGTTCTGTTAGAACGTGTTTTAAATGATGGATTGTTGAAAGAATGACGAGGCTGGTCTTTGCTTGGCGCACTTTACTCAGTTCACTTGATTAACACTAGGTGCCGTAAAAACGGTCATGATGCCGTATATCTGACATGTCGTAAAATTACAAATCATACGTAACAAACTTGTACCGTGTCAAGTGACTTTGAATTCGGCGATTTCGTGCGGGACTTGATTTTCATGGGACAAGACCCCGCTGACTATAGCGAAGTTTCTGTTGATGTTGCTGCAATAGATCAGTTTTACTAAACATGTCAAAGTCAACATGTGCAGGATTCATGGGAGATTATGGAATATGACCCATCACAGGAAGTTCCCGAAACCTCAAGACAAACGTGGGCCTATGAACAAAAGTTCACCTGGGAATTTTTCCCAAATGATAAGAATGGAAAAGCTACAATAATTTCATTTCGTACGGGAAACTTCTTGAAACTGATAGTCCACTTAAACAGCAAAACTTGTAGAAGAATTCTAACAGGATATAGGTTCTTCAGACAAAATAATCCGTTAAAATTGAACGGTTTACAAATTTGACATGGCTGCTATCATAGGAATAACACTCCTGTAATTTTAACAGTTTGCCATTTATGCATGCTATGTTAAAATTTCACATATACACCAATAACGGTTTTGCAGAAATTGCTGCACTGACTTTCTTAAACACGTTGTATGATGAACATGTACATGATGAACACACTTGTACTTCTATAATGGTATAAAAATTGTTAATTTATTAAGCTAAGAGCTAAAAATAAAACACTTATGATATCATAGTTAATGCAGTATACCAACGAAAATGACCCTGCAACCTAGTTTTACCAAGAAAGTATTATATATGTGAGCAAAATTGGTTGAACATGCCCAGGTGAAAGAACAAAATCAGCTGCGTCAACAAGAGACTTAGCTTTTTAGTCCCAGGACTGCCTCCCTATATAATAGTGTGTATAAATATGTGACAATATCTCTTACGATACCGAAGGCCTCTGGGCATTATTGAATTAACTAATTAAGCAATACTGGATTTTCAAATAAATTCATGGTATTTCAAGTTTTTCTTATATAAGTTTATATAAACCAACATGCATGCTAATTTAGAATATACATTATTAGCACAACTGCTTTATTTCACAATTTAATATAGGTTTCTGTTGGGTGCCTTGTACCCAAATAATACTGCAAAAATGAATTAGGTCCTTGTGTGATGCTCCCAAAACCGTGTTTAATATGCCTATATTCCTATGGGTATACTAGTATTTATAAGTACATAGGTGACTGTATATTTGTAAATATTCCATGATGACGATCCTGGATCCGGATCACATGCCGGACCCACACCAAAATATAATCCATTCCCGAAATCCCCTGAAAATTTCATGAGATTCTATTCATGATTGCGCGAGTTATTTTCGGAACATATAAACACACACACGATGAACGCATATGATCCTGGTGGAGGCAATAACAAAAATGCACGGATTGGTTCAGTACACAGATCTGTTGAATCGTGACATCGATTAGTAATTTAGCCTGAATAAGTGTAATTTCACGGATAAGACGATAATGAACAGTTGCTTATATTACTGGACCATCGGCCTATATGGCACCGGGTATACATTAATCCTAGAACACCACTTTATCATTTTTTATATCAATTATAATGTTACAGTTATAACGATACTACTGAAAATATTTAATGGAAGCCTTTGAACCAATACTAATGAGTCCCATTTATTGAGTATTCAGATTTGACATTTTATATCAACTTGAACACCACGGTAAAATGTAACCATTACTAAGACGTGTGAACGTTAAATACACACTGTAAGATTAAATAAGAACTCCCTGGGTCGACCAGTAATTCAATATCACCATAATCCCGCTGCCCGCCGACCCAGGACAGAGACGATACATCATGAAGGCCCGCACAGCCCGGGGGCTTCCATTATGAATAAACCAATAAGCTCAACATTACCATAATGGTCTCCAGTGTCACGTGGTGACGAGCCAACTCAAAACGCTGCTATCAGGGGCGTAGCCAGGGTATACCAAAGGGGGTTCCTGTGATGAAGGGAGGGGAAGGGGGGCGGGGGGGGGGGGGGCTTTAGGAATACCTTGGAAATAGTCACTGTTCATAATATATAAAATAAAAAAACTAGATTTTCCGACGCGAATGCCCCCGCCGGCAGCAAATTGAAAATATTTTTAAGTGGTGGAGTATAAATGTAGCAATACTGAAGGAACCAGAATGTTGTCATAGTCTCTTTATGAAAAACAATGTCCAGTTAATGAAGATCAATGATGATGATGATAAGAATTTCCATGAAATATTCATAGTAAAAGGGTATAACTCCTGGTGAAATGTTGGTCAAGCAGTCTGGCAGAAAGAAATGCAAACAGGATCTGTAAGTGACCTTTCTAAGAGTACACACTAAAGATCAGTTCATTACTTGCAGCCGTAAAGAAAAGAAATAATTGTAGAAATGAATAATATGAAATTGTTTGTTGAATATAGAGTGTCATGTGGTCTTAATAGCAACATCAATGGACTTGAATTTGAACGCGCGCGCTGAAAAAGTCACGTTAATTTAAATCATGTATCCTCTTGCATGCACGCGGAAAAGCACGCGTGTGAAATGAGCAGTTTGTCAGAGATACAAGGTTTTCGAGGTTTGGACGCGAACAACACAGATGAGCAGATGAGGACGCTCATCTGAAAATTCATGCCGTCAGAAATAGGTCAGCCGGGACGAAACGCGAACTTGATCTGTAAATGGTCATCATCCAACCACACACCGAAAATTAGGTCAGTGTCTAAAGGCATTGCAAACAAGTCCGTACAAGTTCATTTTTCATGAAATTTTCTATGTTCAGGAGCCGTCATATACCGTCAAAAGTATAGGTCAGCCGGGACGAAATGCGATCTCGATCTGTAACTAGTGATTATCCATCCACACACCGAAAATCAGGTCAACATCTGCAGGCGTTGCGAAAACAGTCCGTACACGTGCATTTATCAGGATAATTTCTATTTTTCATAAAATTTTCTATGTTCAGGACTCAGGAGCCGTCATACCGTTAAAAGTAGGTCAACCAGGACGAAACGCGAACTTGATCTGTAACTGGTCATTATCCATCCACACGCCAAAAATCTGGCCAATATCTGCAGGCATTGCGAAAAAAGTCCGTACAAGTGCAATTGTCATGATAATTTCCATTTTTCATGAAATTTGCTGTGTTCAGGAGACGTCATACTGTCAAAAGTAGGTCAACTGGGACGAAACACATAATCGATCCGTAACTGGTCATCATAGATCCTAACACCAAATATCAGGCCAATATCTGCAGGCATTGAGAAAAAAGTCCGTACAAGTGCATTTATCAGGAAAATTTCTATTTTTCATGAAATTTTGTATATTTAGGAGTCGTCATACCGTGAAAAGTAGGTCAGCCGGGACAAAATCGCAAAAAAAAAAAACTGGTCATCATCCATCCAAACCCTAAACATCAGGCCAATATCTGCAGGTAGTGTGAAAAAAATGGCCCCCTGCGTCACCCCCCCCCCCCTCCGGATACGCCATAAAACCCTCTCAGCAATGTTTACTTCAGGGGGGTCTTTGGTATTGTTTACTCTAAGCCTCCAGCAGTATCCTTAATGTATTGCGCCTGATATTTTTAATACACAGATTATAAACATATGTATTACTGACGTTGTATACGATGAGAGGTTTGATGATGGTCTCGGGCCAACACTGTTTGTACTGTTTATGCATCAGCTAGATACTGAAAGGTAATAATTACCCACTTATCTGCTATATAAATTCAAGATATGTTAACATATACCTTGATAATATTATTTTAAAGATAATAATTTCCAAATCAAAATGAAAAATAAAAATGCCTTAAATAACGCAGTTTACGGTAGGAAGTATGTTGTAGGCATGATTTCAAAAGGAAAGAGATGTCTACCTTTCACAATATTTAAAAAAGCTAGAATTATCTAAAAATATAACTGGTGTTCACAATTGGAGGATCAGTGTGGTTACAGCAGCCGAAGCAGCAGCAGTAGAAGTATCAGGTCTGTTAGACCAATAGAAAGTTCAGCAGATTTAGCTAATGAACTTACAAATATAACAAGGATAAATGTGTAATTTAGATAACCTTCAACTAACGACGAGCGAAGTAACGTGACCACCAAACCAATATGACCAGTTGAATGTGACACATTCCTGCACAATATGAGGAATTACCGCGTTATAGACGCATCGGATTTTGTGTCTTTCCGATAGTCTGCTCTTTAAAAACACGAGCAGAATCGCCAGTATTAATCGGTTTAGAAGTTGGATACATAGTTATCTGATAAGAAACATGGTTATCTGACAGGAAATATGCCGACAGCCTAGCAGAAACTTTATGCCCTTTTAAGGGTTTTAAACGCCCTTTTTTACGGTTGGACTTTCAAAGTTAGAGACATGAATAATCTTTAAACGCATGAATAAAGCTCATGTTTTCTCTGTTAATTTGTTTCCTTTATTCATTCTATACATTCCACGAAAGAAATGTACAGGTCCATGGATCAAATGGAAAAGAGGTAACAGCTCAGCTTGTTACGGAGGCGGCCACTAGATGTCGCTCAGCAAAAGATGTTCAAGGTGCATAGCCATTTACCACCCTTCAAGGACTATTGCGATATCACATAGTATTGGAAGCTTTAATTTTAGAGGATCTAAATTCAGGGTTTGTGGCGCGATGTCTCTGCTTAAATAAAACTTGTAAATGCTCCATTAAAAATGCTTAAGTTAGGGTCCGGTGCCTTAATTTAAAAAGATACTTTTTTGGTTAGCATTCCCGGCGTTTTAATTAAATCTAATTATTAAATAATATATTTGAGACGGAATGCAATCATTGGAATAGAGATTTATTTTAAAGATATAAAAGTTACTTAATTTTGCCTTTGAAAAGTTTTCCTGGGCAAATATACCGGAGCAAAATCTTTCTCATGCTGCACAACAGAGGGTGCTATTTGTCGTTGTTCCTGTTGTTGGGCGGTGCTCTCTGTGTCAATTTACACTGATATTTAGCGTGAAGGTAAAACTGTTCTATTTAGCATTCCCGGGGAACTATACGCTTAATTAACTAAACCCTCCAGTGTTACTAAATGACATGTAGACTATACCAAAATAAGTCATTTTCTTAATTTCTACTTTCAAGATACAAATTCACAACACCGTCAGAACGCCAACAACTGAAGAGAATTACAAGTGTGCCTTGGAGCTTGTTCACTTCTATGGCCCAATTATCGCGTATTAGAAGTTTAGGAGAAAGTGACGTACCAGTATCTGGTTAAACAGGTGACAGGGTGAAGATCCCCCCCCCCTGCTCTCAATTACATTTTTTTTAACCAATTTTAAACCATGACAGGTAAATTGCCCCCCCCCCCTGCAAAAATTCCTGGATCCGCGCCTGCTTTAAAGGGTCATCATTTATCTCTCATCTTAAAGCTGATTCATGTGACGTGTAATGTTTTGCACTGGCAGTGGATTATAATTACTTATAAAATACTTTAAGAGTTATATTGAAATTATAGTAATTTGTATTCCCAGTATAGTATAATAATTAGAGAATTGCATATGATATAATAAGATATAATATCATATCACGTGTACACACGCAGAGACGCATACATACGTGTCTGATAGCATTTCATATTTAAAACGGATGGTTTGTTTACAACGGATGAAGAGTCGTTAATGATCATATAAATATGATAATTCCTTCTCACAATATAAAGCCAAACCTGTCAGTCAGTGCAATATATAGCTTCAGCGATAGCGTAGTCATATTCACAACTATAATTTATAGCCAACAGGCATTTAAAGAAATATGCGTACGTTAATTATATAATTATATATAATTATATATAGATATATATATATATATATATATATATATACAGTGGAACCCCGCCTTGCGACCACCCGCAATTGCGACCACCCCCACAATTACGACCACTTTTCCTGGTCCCAAAAACACCATTCAGGTAATGTAGAGATTCACAAATACGACCACTCCCAAATTACGACCACTTTGGTCAGTCCCCAAGGTGGTCGTAATTGTGGGGTTCCACTGTGTGTGTGTGTGTATATATATATATATATATATATATATATATATATATATATATATATAAACTTTTTTATAAACTATGATCAAACTTTTGCGGTCAAAGCCTGAACACAACAAAAACAACGGGGAGGGGCACTATCCTGAATGCCATGCAAACAGTGCTATATGCATGCAGCACATGAAACGGAGGCATTTTAACCCCCTTTGTTTAAAATAATGAGTCATTAAAAAAAAGTTACGCCGACCACAAAACTTGATGCACATTATCTTATCTGTAAATGAAGAACTGCACCGTACATTTGCCTCCAACAGAAGAGGAATGGCGTTTCTACATGCTTAAAGGATTTGGCAAATATTCCGAGAATTTCTCCCAGTTTTCAGGGGAACTGTAAAAATGTATGCATTTTTGTCTGAAGTAGATCATAAACATGAAGTTTAATCAGAAACATGGCATTTAGGATACACTACAGCCTCCTTGGAACGGAGAGAGGGTGAACAATTCTATAAACACCATTTCATTTGTTAACACATGCAGTTAACATTCCCCAGACACTAGACTACATGCTTGGTATCTGACAAAAATGATATTTGGCATTATAAATCGAAACAAAATAACTGGAGAGCGAATTTATTTGCTTTATATACATTTGAGTTGGCACATGCTAAAAAAAAAAGGGGGGGGGGATATAAAAGCATGATTTGTTCCCCTCCCTCCTGCTTCCGTGGTAAAAAAACGAACGGCTCTCTCATTCCTCTTGGTACAAATTTGATCTTTTTTTGGCCTATATAACACTCTCGTGACTGACGCATATAATTCAACATCAGGTTCCATGACAAGTACAAAATCTATCCCATCAACGATTCTAATGGGCCCTCGGCCGTCCAATGAACGGGGAGAGAGACGTTAGGGTGAAAAGTGCGTGCACGTATCGCACACACGCGGGACCCCGTCTGACAGTACAAATCGGGGAGAAGGTTCGAGATAAACTGCATTTGTTTTATATCAGGTACAATAAATAATCCGCATTGACAATTAAAATACATGCAGAAGAAAAGTCTTCTAACGCGGTAGTGTTAATGAGATAATGACCTATATACTTTGTGGAAGTTTGATCAGTAGCTTGAGATTATTGGCTCCATTTAGTTGACCGAAGTCATCTTAGAAAGGTTAAGCCCAAGTCCTGCACTCGAGATATAGCACGTTACCATGGAAACTGTTGACGAGTGTGCCCAGGTCTTGATGAAATAAATAAGCACACCTGAGTTAAAGAATCTGTATAGAGAACGGGGCTACCTGGCTAAACGAGCGAACAAATTGTTCACATTTCTCTGTGGAGGATGCGCGGGGTCCGTTAAGCTATTTGATAAATGAAAGGTGGGCGCCTTACAACGATTCTAATGGGCCCTCGGCCGTCCAATGAACGGGGAGAGAGACGTTAGGGTGAAAAGTGCGTGCACGTATCGCACAGACGCGGGACCCCGTCTGACAGTACAAGTCGGGGAGAAGGTTCGAGATAAACGCCGTGCTAATATACCTCATTGATAGATGAGCTACAATTTTACGCCAAGTGCGTCTTCTGAAAAGGCTTATTCAAAAGACTTGTGGGTGTCAGCTGTCGTAAGTTGATGGTAGAAAATTCTTAAGTTCGCTTCTGAGTTTTCGCTTCTCAGCTGTAATCAGCACACCCGGAGCTCCCTCTAGTAGCAGAGCGCGGGGATCCAAACAGCACTACTTGGCCAGTTACGCCAGACTTGTGCAGCAGACGACAGCGCAGCGGGGATAAACGCGCGTGGCCTCGCTCGCACGCAGGCAGCACCAGAAAGCATACAGGAGTTACCTCACTGGAATGGGCCTGCTTTATAAGTGTTTCTCAAGCTGAAGTGATTTTATATTTTACGAAAATGGGGAAAGGGACGGGCATGGAAAAGGGGCATTTGCTAGCTCCATCAAACCCCGACCCCTCGGGGCGCTGCAGCCGATTGGGGCGGGCTGTGTTTCTTGCTGTGGTTTCTATAGCATTAGTCGGACTTGTGGCGTGGACCATCGCTCTTTATAGTTTTAAACTTATCCAGTTACAAGAACAAGTGGACAGACTGGAAGAAAAATGTGATTTGCAAGGGGACAGTTATAAAAAATACATAGATGAACAGATAGAAAAATCGCTCAACAAGGTAAGTTAAGTATATCTTATGTATTCACATGTTATTTAAAAAATAGTTAACTTGCTTAATGATTATATCTTGAAAGGTCTGTGTTACATATATATATATATATATATATATATATATATATATATATATATATATATATATGGAGAATGTATTTTTAGTAAATTTTAAGTAGTTGCCTGCTGCTTGTTGAAGCCAAAATGATGTTTATTATCACTGAACTGTTTTATTCCAGTAGTTTTTCTAGTACCGTATGTTGAAAAAAAAATATTTGTATGAACTTTAAAAGAATCGAACAAAGAAAAAAATACATGAATATGACCCCAAATACAGTTTTTATTTGAAAATGGTGAAAAAATTAAAATTCAATCTTAGCAAAGCCAGAGATATAATTCTTATCTCTGGCATTGTTAACACTGAATTTTTATTTTAAATGCTGATGTTTCTGTTTCAGTTGGTTAGATAAGACTGGGGAATGAGTTGAAATGAAGAAATTTTATAAAATTTAAAATAGTTTTTTTGTAAAGAAAATATTTAGTAATTTAATTGTAAATATATCCCCCTCTTACGGAAACTGAAAAATCAGATTGTAATAATTTTATATTTTTTATGATAGAAAGATACCAGCGGGATAGAGGTGAATATTTCAATACTTGAAATAAAACATGAAAGAAGGTAAAATGAATATTATGTCGAACGGAGTCTTTGGAAATAGATTAAAAGTTCAGAGATTAAGCTGTAGTTGATGTTCATCAAAGTAATTAATCAATGCATCCATTCTATACTAATTTAAACACACACTTTTCAGGGAAACTACTTTTATTATACTTTTCCCAGTATTAATAATTGTGTGTATTTTTTGCTCAAATCATCATTAATGATGATTTCTGCAAGAATCATATTTTCTAGAACTTGGATACATACCTTTTTAGTGTTTCATGTCCATGGCATTTTATTGAGTTATTTACTGTGATATAAACACAGTTTGATAAAATAACAGTAAACATACATGCTTTAATTCACTCAGAACTACAAATATCATACCTGAAGTTTGCTTGATGCATCGCATACCAGAAATTGTGTGAAAATTTGGCAATTTGGTACTGATTTAGATATTTGTCCTGCTGCTTTTCTTAAAATGCAGAGTATTATCATCAAGTCCTGCCAAACTAATATTAAAACATCAGACAGGAGATGATATACAAATCCTGTCAGTAGTACCAAGGTGAAAACGAGTCCATGCTGGGATGCTCACAGCCTGGCGATCACAGCACTCTCTCCCGTTCAGGTGTTGATTAGTTCATTGGCGGCTCCCTTTCACACCAGCCATATGAGATACATTAACTGTAAGCCCTGCCATGACCAATTACCTTCATGTTTATTTCTTTATCAGTAAATATACATTTATCTGACACTCAGCATCTAAGCATTAGGAACATGGTTTATTTTGATTTGATGATAATGTGATAATAATGAGTCATCCTACAAAGTAGATAAGATGTTTAATTGCAGGGATCCACGTTTGCTCTGCATCAGCTGCATTTCCATTTCTTAATGAAGGGAGAATGTTATTCATAACAGATTAGCACAAGATACCTAGAAGAATATCAGACACAAAATGAGTGACAAATATATATATTATGATGTAGTTAGAGGGTTAACTAGTGATGCAGAACTGCAAACGCACTGAATGTAGCTTTAACATAATTACACAGAGTAAGTAATCAGGCTTTTAAATTCAACAGATTATTGTTTATGTACATAAACATTAAGTGTATTAGTTAAATTATTAGTTACATCTTATTTATTATTAAAAGGCAGCAAAATATTTGACCTTTCATCTCTGGCCAACTAAAAATAAATTTTCCCACGTCCTGTAAGATGGAATGGTTACTCAGGTCAGCGGTGGTTCACTAGAACCTTACTGAAAATGGTAACATGCACAGTCTATTTTTATTACACAGCTTCTTTCACGCACAAAACAATTTTAAAACGTCAATGCTGATAAAATGGTTCCAAAAACCATTTTTTGTGTTCAAATGGCATTTAGCATTAAAGAAGGAGGTGTTCATTTTTTATGTGAAGCAATGTAACAACTTTCTTTCACAAGTGATTGTGATTGCTCTATTACCATGTTACTGCTTTAAAAAAATAAGTCTTTATCTGTTTAGGATGCAAATTGACAATTCACATTGCATTAAACAAAGCAAATTATTTGATTCTGAATGGAAATGGTTTGAAAACAATTCCTGACCAGGATTTAGAATGTTTTGTCCAAAACTGATTGAAAAGCTTTGATTTTCTGTGTGAAGGATAAAATCACATCACAAATGGTTTCAAACCAATTTGCATTTCATGTGCGAAGTAGGTGTCACAAAAAAAATACTGATTTTGAGGTAGTTAAATGTGGTATGGGGAAAGAGAGAAGAAGGTTTACCCCAGTGATGGATATATAATGATTGTGACCAGTGAAAGTTTCATTTTTGCTGACTGGCCACAAGGTTCAGACCTGATACATTGTATGTCTATGTGGAGTTTTCTGTGTTCCAGCACTTGGAAAGTCAGACAGTGAAGTCCAGGAAAGCTCGAGACACCTCTGGGTTGAATGGTCAGTGCAGTTGCCCCCAAGGTAAGGCGAATATAGTTGTGTTGTAATCTCTTGTTGCTGCTATTTGGTACAAGTACCCAAATTAAACACAGGAGCTTCACCCTGTGTGCCCCTTGGGAAGGAATCTGACCAAGCAGAACTACAACAACCATCAGATAGGCCCTAACCCACTCCTGCTGTGGGCTGTCCCGTCCATTTATTTATAGACCATTGATTTGCTTCCAGGATTGCCTGTTTCCTTTGGCCATTGATGTTACCGTTTGCATTTATAGACCTGCTTAGGTTTGCTTGAACACAAGTACTAAAGTATGCTTCTTCAATCAGACTGGATTTTGAAAAGAATTTATTATTTGATGTAATTTAAAAAAAAATGGTCAGCCTTGATGACTTTTTAGTTATTAAAAATGGTTTAATTAAGGAAATATCATTTTCTCTTGATAACATTTTTGAACATACACAGGTGCACCATATCTTTTAAACTGATTTGTATTTTTTCATTAGGTGTATTGAGTGGGGTGACTGTGTACCTCTTGAAAGAACATGTTTGATTCTCTGAATTAAAGTAAATGACCCTCTATCTGGAGGGTATCTGGGGATTAGAATATTTACACCAAAATGAACAAAGATTTGATTGCTTATGAAGAAAGTATTGATGACAGACTCAAAAAATATCTTCCTTGTTATATATATACTAATGGAGCATACCCATACAATAGCTGCCATTCACATGTTGAATTTAATGGGAGGATTAACTAAAGAGGGTTTGATAAGGGTGCTTGGGTGTGACATGAAAGAACTAGTCTGTTTTTATCCAGGTGGGAATGTACCTGTGGAGTGAGTTCAATGGTAACGTGTATCAGCTGTTTTTAGAGCAGAGGAAAGCTTTTTGTGACCACACCAAAATTAAAGTATAGGATACAGAATTTGAACTTCAGTCAAAATTCATCTGATGTATGGAGCTTAATGATTTGTACCTTGTTTCAAATGAAAAACAGGAAGAAACATTTAAAGTAGCAGCTTACATGCTTTTTATGGTCAGAGTAAAAAAATAGCTGGATCTTCCAATCAAATAATCTGGTTAATCACTGGATAGCATGAACTAGAAGTTAGTATGACTCATTTATAAAATTCTTAGGCACAAAATATGGCATTCTTTATAATCTGCCATGGTCTTGTTCATGCTCTGGTAATATGCAGCCAAAGCAGAAGCAGAAATGGAAAAAGGTCACAAATTATAAATAATTAAATGCTGGAGGATTGATCTGATTTCTATTTTCTATGTTTACACAAGGCAAAGGCTGGTAGAGTAGCAAACAGAACACTAGAACACTGTATGCAAGTGGCAAAGTTGCGGAAGATGTCCTCAGTATCAAGTTAGGACTGCCATGGGCTTGGCCACAATATTTAGCTGAGTTTAACATGAACTTGGAGCTTTTAGCCAGTCACTGTTTACAACAGTTGATATCAGTTTTCCATCAGGCTTTCACCAAATGACCACTCAGTCATGTTTCCAGCAAAGCTATCTCAAATAACAGGTTGGCAGCATTTGACCAGACAAGACGCCTCAGTCCTGGTCTTTGGGGAATGGATACAAGTGTCAGATGATACTCCCAGTGTCACTATCTGTGTGAACATCAGCAGCTCTGCTTACATGCTGGACCAGCCAGAATGTTTGTGTGTGTTTTCATGGAAAACTGAAGGATGGGCATGTTATTGTGTAAACTTAGCTGGCCTCTCACTTCTGTACATTAAAGCTCCATCATACCTCTGATGAGGACACATTGCCACATGTATACAGATTGCTGTTACTCTTGCACATAATTCAATCTCTTATTCATCACATGATCTTCCAACTAAACCACTATAAGACATTCTCAGTTGTCCCTAAAATTAACTCCATTAGTTTAGTGAAGCATTGACATTATTTCTGAATATTTTCTGAAGAAAGAAAGTCAGGATAAGTAATTTTCAATTACTAATGAGCTTAAATAGCAGCATATTACATGGCTGAAATGCAAATGGTAGAAAAAAAGTTCTGCTAATGCTCTTCAGACCTAATTATGCATGTATACTAAACATTTAGAGTAATCAGAATAACTTTTCTCATTTTTCAAACTTTCTTTTAATTTCATAAAAGTTCAGAAAATGTAGAAACTGGATAACTATTTAATGATAACTTTTACACTTTGTTGTTTTTATTTTAATTAAAGAGTAAATGGGGCAAAATGTGAGAAAAAGATTAAATTAAAAAAGTGCAAAAGTAAAATAATATGTTTAAAAAATACCAGGTTGGTTTTAATTCCTGATATTTTAGGTAACTTGGAGGTTGAACATTATGTTTGTGTGTAGGTGTGTATGTGTGTGTGTGTGAACCCTTGGATCTTAATGCCTATGAACATAAAGCCATCTACAGGTATGGAACAGGGGTCTAATACCTGAGGCCTTGTGCTGATATGCACTGGAGCTTGTATGGACCACGGAGGCCTGATCACACTGCAGCCACTGTATTTACCTGTGGTCAGTGAGGATTAATTAGGGTCTACCCACAGATCATGTGGTTCTTAGAACAAGTGCCACCCAGAGGGGACGCCCTGACCATTGTATAGGCTCATGGATCAAGGATGTGTTTGAAGTGCATATACCTTTACTGTATCTGTGCTTTAAGGCAAATGCAGGTATACTCCCCAGTGGGGTTCCGCCCCCTGACCTTGCGTTTCCTGAATCATCCTTAGGTGACAAAGGAATTAGTTTTTATCAGTGTGGGTAATAAAATCCATTGACACATGTTTTATGATCATAACTCTCCCAATACACAATGTATGGTGTGTTATTACTCTTGTTGGGAGGTGTGTTTAGTAGGTATTGATCTGTGTGGAGACTAGAGCATCTCTGAAGCAGAATGATATTTCAGGACCCTGTCAATGAAAGATAACAGCTGGAGGAATGATCATTTCCTACATAAACTGAAATATGTATCATTTAGTGTAATTTTTGTTTGTTTTTTTGGTCAGCTTGGTGTGGGTTTATTAATCCTTCTGAGGTTTACAGGTGTCCATCCCCGCAGGAATTCTATTATAATTACACGGGGACAGATGGTGCCTCTGTCAAAGCCAAATGTACTGGAAGCTCTTCTGAGTCTTTCACCCTCAACTGTATATTGTTTTATGTTTCTCCAATATTAGCCCTGTTTTGTGCCATATACAATCAGAAATGGTTCAGTGTTAATAATCTGAATATTTGAAAAGTTGTGGATGCCATTATGGACATCTTAGGTCCTGGAAAATGGAAAAATAGATAGGGATCATCCTTTAAATTTGAATTTGAATAAGAAAAAATGTCTGTAATAAAGTACATATCTTTAGATCGCATGATAAGCAACATGTCAGTTGAATTTGTACTTAACTTTTAGGTGCTTGTGTTTTTTATGGGTTGAAGCCTCAGTTACCCCAGAAAGTCCACAACTGGCCCAACAATATATATAAAGGAAGAAGTCCTAGAATGTGTTAAAAACCTGGATTTGGTAGGAACCTGGTTGCTTCAAGGCCATCACAGGTCAGGCCACCAAGCATATGGGGGATGCAAGCAATTAGTAGCCATCAATTATGTGTTCATGCAAAAGCTCATATGTCAACCCTCTGTGATCACAGGCATCCTACCCCTCCTCTCACCATCCCTCCCCTCCTATTGATCCCCGACAGGCTCTTTCAGCTGTCATCAGGCTTGTCAGGATGCACTTGTATACAAACTCCCCTCTTCATATATGTGGATAGAGAGTTCTTATTAGAATTAAACATGTTGAAAAACTGTATCTTTTATAAATCTGAACTTCAGGGAGTTGTTCATAAGGGGAGATTTATTGCTTATCAATTATGGTGGGACTCTGAATTGTATTTCTTGAAGGGATCAGAAAAATATCACAGACATGAGAACTGATATGGATCAGCCAATGTGTCATTGATATTTAGGATGATCTCAGTTCAGAGGCAAATTGAATATTCTCTTATCATATGGTGATAGAATTTTTGCTGGAAAAAACTGTGTCATCAATTTGTTTTTTGTGTATTTTCATGATTTTTCATTACTTTTTTATCATTAAGGAACATGGCGATACAGTACTCTAACTCTCCATATTATAAAGACTGCCCATTGTGATGGGTTAAATGTGAAGGCAGGTGTTCTGAATAGGATGTAATGGTAAAATGTTAACAGCTAATAGCTTCATCAGATATGATCAGACACTTTTGTTTTTGTTTAATTTTTATGATTTTTATCACTTTTGAATGATTACGGAACTTAGCAGTAAAGTATTCTCACTTTCTATATTGAAAAGACTACCCATATTTATTTTGGACTTGCAAAAAATTAAAAATAAATTTGGGTATGGATTTTTTGGCTGAACAGATTATTCCCAAGACTTTGCAGTATCTGAGTATTTGTTAAAATTCTTTAAATATTCTGTATATGTACCCTGGCCTCTAATTTGTGAAGATTTAATATAGTATGAAATAGTAGCAGTCAAGGAGACTGACCTCTAAGTACAGCTAGGACTACAGAGCTGGGAAGACAGCAGTGCTGTCCCATGCTGTGTTGCCTTATCTGGTGCTGAGCAGTGTTTGGGCAGATGAAACCTGATTCAGATAGTGGGAGGGATGGTGAGATAAGGCGAGGGGAGAGATAAGAACAGGGTAGAAGGGGGATCCACTATCAGTGAGGAGTCTTTCCCTATAACCTTACCATCCCATCAGTGCCAGGAATAAGCTGGGACTGCCCTGTGTGGTGGTGGGCAGGGTCAGCATCTATAGAACACCAGGAGTAATAAAGAATATCTCATCACTGATTAGATAAAGATGTCAGATTATCACCCAATGGGAATGAGATGTGGGCTTTGTCTGTCACATCACAGGGTTATTTAATGTAACACTTTCAAGTGTATATATGGTTGGGAGACATGATGCATTATTTAAATAATATAAATTTATTGTTTTCCCTCTTATAACCATTAGGAAATATTAACAGCAAGTTGTTCGCTGCACATTCAAAAGATATTGCCTCATTTGTGTTCAAGTCTCTGGATGAAAAGTAAATCCCTTTATAATGAAATAAATTCTTGCTGGAATCAGGTGTTGTGCAGTTTATTTTAGCTTCCAGTTGTAATACTTGAACGTGTTAAAATATTCATAAATTTTCTACAGTTGTACTCATTTTTAAACAGCATTGTAGATTGTTTTGTATTCATAAACTAAGCGAACATTGATTACTTTTAACAGGTTTAGCAGTTCATATTACAAATATTCTGTTAACAAAGTCAAAGGCCCTATCAGCTTGAACTATAGTGCTTCCAGCAAGCATTGGTAGTATAACATAGCATGTTTGAGTTTAATGTAGCACTGGAAACAGTGTAATTTGCCTTGAAAATGGATATATTTAATTCAGTGATTCATGTTTAAAAAGCCATTCAGTCTTGTGTATAAGATATAAAATAAAAATCTTGGTGTAAATTGTTCTCATTTTACAACTGTGCTGTACTCAACTGTCATTGTGTTTGCTCTGGTATATAGCACCACACCTCTGGTTTGTACAACACTTACCAGGCATTTAACCTTGACCTAACCTCCCAGTCTGATTTTTGTAAAATTCACACATTCTCTAATTTTTTTAAGCCAGATACAAGTGTCTTCCTTTCTGGATTTGGTATTGTTTACATACGACAAGAACTCTGGTTATGGAATCTCCCACATGCCATCTTGCACTTGTTGTTTCTGGTGCCTGAATGCTCAATGATGTGATACAAATTAAGAACAGGCAGTTTGCCTTTTAATATATATTCCTCCACTAAAATACTGTAATAACAGTTATGCACAAATTAATGATGATATCCTTGCAGATAGTATTCCATAATAATCACCCTTATTTCTTTCTGCTTATCCTTAAATAAAGCCATACTCCCCGCACTCTCTTCTTCAGTGCAGCATCCATTCACTCTGCCACAAAATATAAAGAAAACATCCTGCCAGCTGTGGGTTATTTTTATTAAACAATCTCCTATTAGCAATAATTACAGTTATGTCAAAGTCTTGTTATTTTAGAATAAGGATGAAGTGGAGATGAGGCTTTGTGGGATTATATAATAGAGTTTTCATCTGTTTTTCATCCCTGGCATATTGGATTAGTACAGAGCTGTGTTATTGCAGACATGTTGCCTCCACATGGAAACTGATCTAACTGTTTTCACTAAGCAGGAAGGGTATAAGCGGCTGTTTGAATCACAGCAGAGCCCTGCCAGGTAACACACAAGCTATAGCAGCAGTTGTAGCTACCTGAATAGATGAGGTATATGCTGGGTAAGGCACACCTTGAGCTACTGCTATTATAAACACTACATAACTTCTCAAGAGGGAGCAAAATCTATTCAAATGTGCTGTACATTGGTGTCGATTTTACAGACAACAACAGAAAATCCACCTATCAACCCCACCATGGCACGTGGCTAATTCCCTGATCAAGCAGCTTGGGTTTGGTTGTATTGTGGGGCTCCCCTGGTCAAAAATAGCATGGTTTACTGGCTGTGAGGTAAATGATAGCCCACGGTAAGAAGTGTGGTAAGGTTGCTGGTAGCTTGAGGATGCCAGGTATTGGCCTTACCTGCCGCAGAAAGGGAGGGGCTCATTTACACCTGGGCAGGTATATTCCAATGTATGATACTGATGAAAAGTAAATGATTATATAAATGCAGGCCACCAGGCCAGACAGTAAATGGTTAAACTGGTAAGGAGACTGAGGTCAGTTTCAGATGATGTGTTTGATACACTAGGGGATAATTACTTCCTTTCACACCTTTGCCTGGCATGCAAATGATTAAGCTCAGCTGACTCAGTCTGCTAAGCTGTAAATTGCTCATTACTCAGTCTCCACCTTTACACCTATTTATTTCAGTTGTGCAGCCCCTTCAGAATGGCACATCAAATCTGGAAGTGATGCAGGTTTTATACATATGTTAACAACCAGACACCTGCAGTCAAGGCTGTAAATCTAACATTCTATGAAACCAATAAAACTAAAAATAGTGTCTGAAAAATAGAACAGACATTAACATTTTAAAGCAGTTATGCTGAATTTGTAAGTTTATTAACTCCAGATGTCTTTGTAGTTTTTCACACTCAAGGCAATATATTTTTTGTAAACATTGATGAAAACAGTTGAATTTTGTAGGATATATATAAGGAACCATCTAGTGTAAGTGGGCTAAATATGGTAAAATTATTTTTAAAAAAGGCAAACCAGTGGTGCCACTTTTTTTATGAAATTACAAGGAAATCAAAAGTGGAATGTTTTTGCATCATCATGTTTTAATTAATTAATAACATGTTCACATATGAAAGTTAAAGATATATGTGTTTAAGTACGCTGTTAGCATTATTCTACAGGTGGGAAGTGGTTCATTCTTCTGATTAGATTTATTTTGGCTAGTTCCATAGGAAGGAGGTCAAAGCACCTGTTCATTGGACCAGCTTTGATAAAGTTGTCATAACACTGGTTTACCTGATATCTTAGTCTGACATCATTGTTACCACATCTGTCATACAGAGATCATCAATCCATTTCTTCAGGACTTGTGTTTGTCACATACAACAGAAGACTAACTGATCTGATTGATGATATCACTTACCTATGTGTTTCTTCTATTTTTGTAAACTAATCAGACATATTGAACACTGATATTAAATCAAATGAAACACTAGTGATACATTGGAAAAGTATTGTTCTTGGAAATCATAAGGAAATAAACAATTTACTTACTCATCAACTGGTGCAAATTGTTTAATATTTCAATACTTTATAAATTCAAAATCTTAGCTGGAAGTGAAATAAAATAATGAGACAGATCCCTTAAAAGAATAAAACCAAAACTAAACAAATTCATTTGAGACATGTAATTAATTCATTGAGGACAATCAAGAGGGTGTTATTACCATGTGCATTCTATACACTCATCATAGCTTTCCCCTTAGAAATTGCCCTAGTAGGATTTTAATTTCTCCTAGTTTAGATTTTCTCCTTATAGGATTTCAAATTCAGTTAGTTGGATTGGAAACTGTCCCAGGAAGATTTAAAATTCCCCTAGGAGAGTACTATTGTGATTTCTACTGGACTCAAGCCATTGGAGATCCAATTGTGATCTCCCCTAGTAGAATTTCCAATCCTACTGGATTGTTATCTCCACTGTACTAATTAAATGGCCCATGTGTCATATTCATCATGGAGTACTGAGGAAAAATTAAGAAAAGCACTGCTTCATTCTTGTTAATTTTAATGTAATCTGAATTATCTTTGTTAATTGGATTACTTGCTTTCACAGAAATACCGACTCAAGTCAGAAGGAACCACTGATTAGCCAAAAGAATGAACAATTCTTGCTTCTTGTTGACTGTCAGAGAAACATGTTCATCTTAATTTGCAGTATGACAATCAAATGTATATTTATACAGCTAACACCTGTGACCATATTGTGCACAACAGATTCACATAGCATGGCTCTTGTGTTATTGTGTTACATTTTAAGGTATAGTCAATCTTTTCAAGAAAAAACATTTGTTTCCCTTCATGCTGGATCACCAGATAATGCATCTTGCAGATAGATAGTGTATTTGTAAAATGGCGTGTTACTCTGTAGAATAACCAAATTGTCAAGTCTTTTTTGATAGCATGTATTTCAGCTATTTACAAGAGGAAAATCCATCTTTGCAGGAAGGGAAGTAGAATAGCAAGTTTTATACTATACACAAAGACGATACTTCCTAACAGATCTGTTGTAATCATGTTCCTCAAGGAGATTGGTAGATCTTTGTATAACCTTACACATATCCTAATAGAACATTACATTTTGTGTCAACTCTAAAAGCATTTCCTACATATTTAGTCATTTTGCATAAATAACCTTGATCTCTGCTTATTTGTTGGAGTTATGAGTTACAAATGATCATATGAATTTATTATATATAATTGTTTTGTTACTTATTATTTGTAGGTTATTAGTGTCTATATTGTCATTACATTTACTCTAACAGTTTTAAAGCTGGTGGTTCAGCAGAGAATTTAATTACCTGAAATAGTGGGTAATGGTCATAGAACCCTTGAAACTGCTTTATATTTAAATGACAGTTAATGAACCTTGTATGTTCACTTTTTAATTTTGCCTACAAGAAAATATTAGCAAATAATTGAATCACTTTGAAGTCAATTTTAACTCCATGGTTTCCTCAGACACTTGATGCTATATAATGCAGTGGTAAAACATGTACAAAAAATTCTTTACAAATTCTAAAAATCCATCGAAAGCCTTTGAAATTGTTATCAATAGGTTTAAAGTTGCTGACCTCAGAGTCATGTAAAAGAAAGGAAAGCTGGTCCTGAACTAGTTTTGTATAACAAGGTTTGATTCCCCCTGCAGTCTCCCCTGTATACAGGCCGTACTCCACTTGTCCATCCAGGATAGCTGTGAATTGATTTTACATTATGTAACCTGAGGTAAGGAAGCTGGAAAGGTTCATTCAAGGCATTTGTATGTACTCAATGTGAAGCCAGCTAAAACATACAATCTGTAACCAGAGGAGATTTTTTTTGTGGCCACATTAAGAAGAATCATGTAACATCTGAAGTGTACTGTCTGTGACTATTAGCTTTCGTTTGTCCAATCAGACGTCTCTTGACCCCAAAGAGCCTGCCAGTGATTGGGTATTTTTCTCACAGTTAGGCCTGTCTGAACAAGGGAACCAAGTCGATCTGTTTACAAGGCAGGGCGGCTACCTCCAGCTGACCCTGAAGCTTTCTCCAATTATTTTCTACGGTTTCCTTGCCCGGAGTCTCACCTGGAAAGTCTTCCCTCGTTGGTGGCTCCAGTCTCAATCCTGGCTGCCTGGAACCTGCGTGGAATTTGTCAGGAGTCTGATTCCCTGAACCTGGCAGTTCATGGCTTGTGTATGTTTGAAAAGGCCCACTGCTGGTGTTTCCAAATTGCAAATCTGCTGTTGGTTGTTATTATGGCTGGGAAGCTCTAGCAGACTTCACTGTGAAGTCTTACAACCATTACTTCACTGTTTATTTATTTGCCATCCCAGTTTGAAGAGGGGATAAAACAACTTGTATCTATTGAAAATACTTGTGCATATGTGTAGGAAAAAGTATAAAATAAACAAATTATTTTTGATTTGTAAAATTTAAAACTAAAAAAAGGAACTAAGCAGAATAAATACATGCATGTGATTGTTTATGCGTAATATTGTTAAAGTAATGATGTTTAAATAATGGTGAATATTTACATTTAGTGAATAGCAGCAGCGATCTTTCAACACTTTTAGGATAAATTTCTATCAGTTGTAGAATTAATTAGAAAGGAACTATTTACATGATAAAATGTTATCAGTATTGATATATCAGATTGAATAAAATGCTAACATATAATGGCTATACATAATTAACTTGCAGTTCATCTATACTCAAACATGGGCTTGACATGATTATCAGAAACATTTAAGTCTCACATAAACTCAAAAGATCTGAGATGGCCAATTTTTGTTCATTATGAGTTTAATTAAAAGCATATTTTTGCTTATATATCATGTTCAGTCTCCTACATATAGGTGAATTCAAAACAGCTATGAAATAGAAAGTGAACAAACTTAGCTGTCTCTCAGTGCCTTGAGCATCAGCAAATACAGCTTAACCATGGAGGAAAGTGTAAAGGAGTACATATCAGAGGAACTGTCAGGCTTCCCATTTTCATCTGGTCTCCAGATACCTGGGCTGGTGCCTGCATGTTCACATTGTCAGCAGGAAGGGCATGCACTTGTATGTAGTATAACTAGCCTGCTATGGCTAATTGCAGGAAAGAGGGCTGTATTATAATACCTGTAATTTTGTATCTTAAAAAGGAACTTCTGCTGCAGCTATGAGGTATCTGTGGGTGTCTGTATTCATCTAAAGGATTTCTTAAATCACAGAGTGCAGTTTATCAATGGGTTACATTCAAAATAATAAAATCATTCAAAATTAAAAACCCATACATCAACTGAAAAAATAAGATTCTTTTTGGCTGGAGATAACTTAATTTATTAATGAATTATTTTCTGATACTTTGATATGGCTCTAGCTTTATATAAAGTGTATATATGCACTTTTCTTTTCAAATTATCAAATTCTTAGAGCTGTCATAAAATTGTGTTTGTCATTTTTATCTTTATGAGTTACTCTCAGAATTAGCCAGTTAAAAAAATAAAAATTGAAGTTGAATTTTATATAGTATAAAGACAATTTTAACTGATAAACCAACTTTTCTGTTCCATATCTGACTAAATGTATCTTTTAACCTTCTGATCAGACAATAAGTTTTGAAAGTAAAGCTTATTTGTCGATTTTAGATATTTAAGATGAAATTGAGAGGTTCTGTATATTTGGTAATTTTAATTGTGTGCTAGTCTTTCAGTGACTTCATACTGACAAGCACCAAGGCTGCTGAAACTTCACAAACACAAGGGAAAAACCTGAAAAATTAATAAAAAAAAAGGTTTTGAAAGTTATCTGAATCTTATCTGGAGATTAACCCAGCACCAAGATGCCTAATAAATAAAAATATAATTAGTTTATGGTAAATTATCAAATATTTATGTACATTAGCAGGGAATAACTTAGTTTTTGAGATAATTTCAAATCACTAGTGTTAATTCCAGAGAGGTCCCTCTTACCTGATCACTGGGACAACATTATTCACAGGAGGGGTGGAGTCTGAATTCTGGTTCATGTGGCTTGTACAGGTAGCAGAACAGCCACATTATACAGCACAGCCAGACCCAGTGTCTGCTGAGAGACTTAGCTTAATAATTGGTATAACCTGTTTGTTCCTAAACCATGTTTTCTGTTGATCCAGCGGATGGCATCAAGATGAAAGATGGCTGTACCAGTTATCATAACTAATCTATAAATAGGTGCAGGCAATCCATGTGGTGGCTGCATGCTGTATGCACTCAGATTGCAACAAGTTTCTGTTGCTGCTGAGAAGCACATGCAGTGCTGCCAGCCCATGCAATCAGGCCTCATTGGCAGCAACATGATTGAAAACAGGGGATTCAAGGGTGTGTCAGTGTTTTGGGGTAATTAGGTAAGGATATAAAGGGTAGGGTGAAGAGGTCAGTTTGGGTCAGGCACCCAGACTGTCCACCATAAAGAGGGGGCGTTCTGCCTCATTCTGTACTGGATCTTGCCCGCTGTATGTTCTGCGCAGGTGCATGTAAGATAAATCCCAGCATTGGCCTGTGTACAGGAGCCAGCATTTGTTAGGGCATTAGGTGCAGTGATTGTGAGGAATCAGCAGGTGGAAAGAAATGATGGATGTCTTATCTGTGCCACATGCCATAAAAAATGTCACAACTGTGTTTCATACATAATCATATAGAGTGGTCTAATTCCTGAAACCCTGCAGCTACAAACACTGCAGACTGCTTAACTGTTACTGATTATTCTTGATTGGGAAGCCTGGTTTTGCTTGAGTTGGTTTGCATTACTTAATTTCCTGGAGTGTACAGAGTTATAGCATTATGGTTCAGAGTGTTTAGGATAAACAAACCTGATATCAGCATCACAGTGGGAGTTGCTTTACAGGATGCTCCAATATAATTCTTAAAAGCTGTCCAGGTGGGCCATCTGTGAGTGATAATATAGTCAACTGCACACTTCAGAATGTTTATTCTGGTTCAGGGTATGAAATGCACAGAATTGTATTTATCTCAGCCGAATATCACTTTTGCAGCTTCAGACTAAATGTTTTGTAGGGATGAATATTTTTGGAGGCACATGGATAATTGATGGTGTTGATTAAATTTTAAAAAACATACTTGCACAATGTAGGCTGGTTCTTTGGTGAGGGCTTTTATTTCTCTGACTACATTTTTAAATCACCAGTGGTCAGTTAGGAAGTATCAGATGGATATATAAAATAAGATTTAATGTCTGATAGTCGTTTTTGATGTATAGTAAGGGAACCATCTCTTTTCCTGCAGAGTAAAGTACTCTTTCAAAACACCCGGGAAAGAAAAGACATTAAACTGGCATAGGTTTGTATATATATCATAATTTAGAGCAATAAAATTACACATTTAACTGTCATGCTGACAATTTTGTGAAAGGATTAAAATATATTCTTTAATGTATGAACTACATATATGATGCTCTCCTATTTTTCAACAAAGCTTCATCTGATCTCCTTTTTTACTGGATTATATTTGTGGTTGACGAGATAAGTCAGTGCTAATAATGACAAAAGTTTGGGAAACTTGCATCCATCCTTTGATATCATATAAATTTTTGTCTCTGAATATAAGTGCTTGTCTCTGAGATGAGGGCATTAACCCTCATCATTTGAAGATATGGCACAAAAGAAGGAAGTAAGCCAAACATGCTTATGATGCTTGATGGATGCCATGCAGGATGTTTCGCCAAAATTTTTGTGAATAGAGTGTGTCCAAACCTGCTGAATTGGTGAAAAAAAGAAATGCAGTATACAGAAAATTGTCACTCATGAGAAATGACTGGAATATACTGAAGTCACCACCTTTACCCAGGGTGGTTTTAATTACAATATTGGCCACATTTTCTGACCTGAGATAGACCTGAGTAACCTCAATAGACCAGGTCACGCCAGATCATCTGTGGCTGATCCTGAGTCAGTCAGATGACTGTCAGATAAAGAAATAAGTGGAAAGAGAGATTAGTCATGGACCAGTACTGCCAGTACAGGTGGAAATGTTACAAGCTTATATCCAATTAACACCAGGGAGTGACCCTGTCCCAGTGGGGTCATGGATTAATATAGCTGTACCACACCAGGTGGTACAGGTTGTACAGGTATGACCTGATGAAAAACAGAGCCCAGAACGACATGCAACATAAGCATTCCTGGTGAGCAGGATGGGGGGGGGGGGGGGATGGGATAAATGAATCTCCACATGAGCCTATGGGACCTGTAGGTCCAAAGACTTGAACAATTCAGGGAACCAGAGTAATGCAGTTTGGCCCTTTCCAATTGTAAAATCACTGAAAATGAGACACATCCACCTCATTCATGATGCCTGCTTAAACTCATTTAATCAGCATAGGCATACCTGGGGAAGGGGAGGGGGAAGGGGTAGAGAAGGTCAGATTGATTCTGAATACAAGTTTAGATGTATAGCTTCTAGTATTGTAGGACTGAACTTTTTCTGATAGTAAATCACTAAAATTAAATTCTTCCCAGAGTTAGATGAGGACAAATCAACTTGATAATATACTGATGGTTCTAAGACTTTGATAATGCACAATACATGTACTCCATGCAAGAAACTGAATTGATAAAGAATACAGGTGTTGCACTAAAGAAATTTACAGCTTCATTTTACAAATTTTTAAAAAGAACATCACATTCTTTTAATTATTTGTGCAATGTTAGCGAAATCCTTCAGGGCCTAGCAGTCCTAGTTTACTTGTAGGGAGTGCCCCCCCCCCCCCCAGGCATATATCTTGAACTGTGTAAAAATAACTTGATAAGTTTATAACCTAGTGATTAACACAGTCACCCTACCCAAGTGAGGGTTAAAATTCTATTTAGACAAAATGAATTAATTTGTGTAGACTGTACAATCTCTGTACAAAAAAACCCTGTTTATCGGTTTTGACAGATACAGACGAGCCCACTTTGTGTCATATCGGTTAATAGAAAATCCCGTTTATTGTCACATAAATCTGAAATCCCAAACCATTTCCTATATAAACAATGGTAAATCTGACCGTTTAATACCATGGAATATTGTCATAATCCCGTTTATTGTCATGCTTGGAACCCTTGGCAGTGATACCAGTTCGCAGTTAATATCACATCAAACGCTGAGACGGTGATCAAAGAGGCCAAGCGCCTGTAATCAGTCAGGCGTACCAAACCTGTGTGCGGCAGGCAAGTGTAGTGATGCATGCGGGTCATTCCCCGCCTCTTAGCTAATTAACATCTTAAGATAACAAGGTAATCCAGATCATTGAGTTTCTTCGTACATTAACAAGGACGATGTTTGCGATCACATATCATTCATAATGAACTCCTGGCCTTTGAAAGGCCGCGGTTTACACCTCAGTGACGTTTCGCCGAGATGATATGAAGCTCGAGCTCTAAATGTTGCTTACGACTGGAAATCCCCTTTAATGGTCCACAAAAAGCTGGAGGTTTTGTTAAGCACTGGAGGAGATACCCGGTCCAAAACCTCAATTGCGGCAAAACTTCAGAAAGTTGACAAGGGCATGACGATGCCCGCTCCCTGAACAGACCTATCATAAAGACGATCATGGAAGTTTGAGCCATTAATAAGATATCCGGAAAATAAGGCGCAATTGTCAGGGAAAGAATCATCTGGTAAAATAGTTTGCCATCATAAAGTTATAACTGTGCCGCATATTTCCAGATGTATAACCTCATGAAATGGACGCTACGTCTTTTTCTGTTGGCAAGTCGGATATTTGTCAGTTATTGCCGCATGTGACACAAAACTTACAGAAAATAAATAGTCAGGTTTACATAAACGTTATTTGATATGCCGTTGTACAAAAAACTATTCATAAACATTCCTGTTCTTTTATTATTGACGATTTATTTAATATCATTTGAGACATAACGCTTCTTCTATGACTCAGAAGGACATCAATGTTGAAGCCTGCATAATATCACATCCCGGTTATTATCATAATTTTTGCATGCACCACCGACATGACAATAAGCAGGCTTGACTGTATTACAATTAATCCTGGCAAGTCTGAAAAAACAGAGAGACATGCAGACACCCCGTTATTGAATAATACAGAATGTGAAATTAATGAACAACATATGTATTGTGTTGTTCCATTTGCATAAACAAAGCCAACAATAGTACAGTGTAAAAGTTTTACCAGAGAGTATGCCCATAGAAAATGTACACTGTAGTATAGAAGAAAGTTTTACCAGGGGGAATGCCCATAGAATATATACATCAGCTCCAGGTATATAATGTATGTGCGACACTGGGGATAAAGCAGTGTAAGGGAGACCTGGATAAAGATAACATGTGGATATGATGAGGATACCGGGATAATGGAGTACACAGACATCAGGGCCTGCACTTATTTGTCTGGCTGGTTGAACGCTATACCAGCAGTCTTATAGTACATTTACTACATAATATACTTACAGATCAACTAAATATAACAGAATCACTAAAAAAGGTTACAGAAAAAGGGCATGTTGCATGGTGAATTCTGTTGAATTTATGTAGAATCTGTTCAGAAAGTTAATTTGATAATATTATTGAACTAGTAATTACCCGTGCTACGCACGGTTTTGGGCGAGCATTTAGTTCTGAAGTCAAATAGTCTGTCATAGTTTCATGTCTTGGGTGTACAATGTTACTGTCTCTTTGAATCTGACATTTGGTATAAGTGTTCTGTCTCTGAGTTAACCTTAATTGTGTCGGAGTCTGAATGACCTGGACGAATACGTTCTTGTCCAAATGGTGGAATGTCTTCGGACAAACCCGGAGCATATGTATGTCAAAAATCACGGCAAACCGTAATGTCAGAGGAGACATGTAAATTCACACAAATTGCGTTACGCTATTAATATATAGATCCATTATATGCATGGTGTTATGCATAAAACTCTAATTGAAGCCGAGAGGTTGGCCGGAGAATTTTCGAAGAATTTGATATGTTAAATAAAATCATTTTTATATGAAAATATATATTATGCTGAACTGTCGCCATTTAAAGTTGTTCCGCGCCCGTGAATCCACCAGTAAAGGAACCTGTTATCTTGCATGGTAGTACAGTACAGCGCTGAGACGTGATCTCGATAATTGCATTCCAGTTATAACGCACAAAAACTGAGCACTCACATGGTCGGGCAATCCCGCTGCGCAAAAGTTCGTGGTAGCATTATATTATGTGGTACATTTAATGGCTGTATATATTTTTAAATATCACGCACTCCTTTCTGTTTGAAAGCTAAGCCAATGTTTTCCAGTGAGACAGTCACTGCGTTCAGGCCGTGTGTTAAACCCGGATCCCACTCTGGATCCCGGAACCCAAGAAAAATTTGTAATTCTTAAACTCTCATGGTAATTTGTCCAGATATTTTAGCATAATCGAATCTAAACACATATTTTATATTATGTTTGGTTAAAACATAAAAAAATAGTCTGTTTTGCAACAAAATTTGATAAAAAAAACACTTACGGACCCTGGGCCACGGACCTTACAGATTACACGGACCCTGTTTTCTTGTTGTTTTACCATTTCTTTAGTACATACATGTATTTGACATCACGTTTAGCCATGACACATTTGTGATTTATTATTGTGTTTGTATCTGTATTTTTACATTTCTGTCATAATTTTATATTTGCTATTTATTTCATTTGTGTAGCGGTTTAAAAAGTATCATAATTTAAAACATTTACAAAATCGTTATTTTGGAACCTGTAGTTGCTTGAAATGCAAGTAATCAACAATTCCTTTCGGTATTTATATTATTGCCAACTTTAAAATTGCATGGTTGTTATGAACGGTGCACGAAACCTGTTGTTATGTGGAAGTGCTCTGATATATCAGTCTCAGGTCCGCTGAACTGTTAGTGCACTTAAAATTAAATCTCCCCGACTGTGTCCGCACTATTATATTTTTATTTAAAATAACAAATATTATATTAAGTGTGTGACATGAGTGCTATTTTTGTCCTCTTTTAGTCATAAATAAAAATATGAGTAGTGGTTACTCGGTTCCGTCAAAATTGAACAGTCGGCAAATTCAAGTAAATGAGGTCCGTCTTCATCGAAATATTTTTGTAATTATAAATCTTTCAGTGAATCAGTCATTTACAAATGTGCAACATTTCGGGACTTTGCTCTGTCCTTACATCAACAATAGTGGTGTTTTTATCGGTATAAATAATGGAAAATGAGGAAATAGGTTTATGGGGTCCGGGGACCGTGGGGTTCGGGTTTTACTCAATACCCTGCATTCACTACCGCTCAGAAAATTTTCATTCTTTGAAAGATCCCTCTTTTGAACATTTTCCTCACGCGAGATCTCTTTGTGCACAATAGACCTTTTCGCTGCGCGGAGGTTGCCTTTTGAGAAGGGATCACCAATGCGGATTATTTCGGGCCGGTCACCACGAAATGTGAGAAAACCCCAGATAGGGCCCCCGGAGTAAAACTCTGTCCCGCCATCACACACCCTATGGCCATTGTGTTACCGGGCCCAAAGACACAAAGAAAAGAGGCGCCCATGGGGGAGCAAATATTAAAATTATTCATTATGCAGGTAATACACAAATATTGCGAATAAAAGGGGGCGGAATCTCTTTGGACAAACCCAGAGCATATGTATGTCGAAAATCACGGCAATCCGTACGGCGGTATCAGAGAAGATACGGAAAATCACAAAAATCGCCTTACGCTATTAATATATAGATTTTAAATTGTTAGCCTATATTTGAGCCATAGTCTCATATTACTTATAATATTGCCTTAAACATCAATAGCCCAAGCAGATTTGATACACACTGTGACTGGCTTTTTGTTTAAACTATTATATTTATAGTGCTTAAAACAGGTTCTCAAAAAACCTTTACCTTTGAATGTGAACCCTTTACCTTACTTGTATTAATTTATAGATAATCTTCTGTCAAAGCCAGCCAGCAAGAATCTTTGTGACATGCTGTATCTTCTTTTTATTTTCTGTTTATGATGCAGAGCTTAATTTTCAACTATTAAGGATTTAAGCTCCACTTAAAGCCCAAGAGTCATTTCATTTTTGTGTTTTAAAACTTTTTACAATTAATCAATTTTCTTCAGAATGTTTCATTTGTCACAGATTTTTCAAACTCCAGATGTTGGACATCTCTTACATTTAACAATATAGCATGGATTTATTTTGTACAGATCCGTATCATCAACATATTAAGAAAAATAAATAAATACATGTACATACATACACACACAGTGCAATCAATTTAATCAGTTTTGAAAGAAAACAATCAATTAATCGGCACTTCACTATATATATATATATATATATATATATATATATATATACACACACACACACACATGTATAGTCTACCACTTGTATATCTCTGTGTAAATATACACAATCACATTATCAGGAATTAGTGGAAACACTTATTATAAAACTCGGTCTCAAAAGTGAGCAACTAATTGAATGATTGTTAAGTGAACATCATTCTTAAAACTTGTTTGTGCTGATTACAGTGTGGGTGCTTCCTATATAATACCTTTCCTTTACTTAAACATTACTGTACATTTATTTATGACCTCAGGGATGACTACAAACAAACTATGATATATGTCTTTTGTATTTGCTGTAAATGTAAAAATATAAATAAATATGGGTGGTAAATTGTTACAGAACCATATTCCATATATTCCATCATGATATATATATGCCTGACAATCACCTATTTACTCATTTCAATCCTGGCACTCTGCCTTCTTATCATGAAGAGGTAAATCCAGGATGATGCACTGGCAGCATTTAACAGCCCCCATATTTATCTGATGCCAGTGGGGACTACTCAGATAATGAATTCTGTGCATGCTTGGACATTTGCCCAAGAGCTCAAGCAAATGTTTATTCTCAAAAAAAGGAGGGTAAAAAACCAAGGCAGCTGTTGACTACCGGGAGCCAATTAGGCCTGAACCCAGGTGAGTCTGAGAGGTGCATTCTTGTGGTTCTTTGTGGGACTTGATGCAGAGTGGATTAGCAGGAAAATACCAACTTTACTTAGATCAAAGAACAGAGTGTGGGCTCAGTCAAAGCCACAATTCTACCACCCCAGAGGAACTGATACTAGATATCTGTTGAATTTCAGCCCCAGTCCTTAAACACATTTTTTTTTGCCTTTGAGTCTGTTTGATGATGTAATTCTTTTTCCTTCTGTAATGGTATTAATCTCTTTCCCTTAAACTGGACACTCTGTGATCTTCCTTTACATGAATGGTAGGCTATAATTATTTACCTGTTTTAGTGTGATTCATAGTTGGTTTCATTACTCCCAGTTCAGGTGTTTGGACAATGTGACTGTGAATTCATCTGTATGTACCTTTGATTAATTTTTAGCTCAGCTGACCATAAGTCATCTGAGCTAGTATAGTCGTGGTCCTTTGTCTGTCGTCCGTCCGTCCGGCCGTTAACAGGGCACGTTTTGAAACCGTTGGAACTATGAATCCAAAATTCTGCATACCATTAGATGTCCCCAAAATCTCCTACCATACTGAAAATTGGGCCATTAGGACTTCTTTCCTTCGAGATATGAAGGAAAAACCTCAGTTTTCCTTAAAAAAGCCATTGTTACACTTCAAGGCTGCCTAATATCAAAACCACTGATTTGTTTTTGATCATATTTAGTATTCATATTTTTCCATACATTTTCTATGCACATACCAAAATTTAGGTCAGTATTGGGTATTATTTTGAAGTTATGGGCCCAAATGTAATGCAATTTTTTAAAAATCAGGAAATATATTTGCTCACTTAACATTAAAATTGCTGAAGCTGGAGACTTTTTTTCAGGAATATAACTTTATTTAATCAAGATTCAATTGTTTACCCAAAATTAGATCTCAGTTTTTCAAATTTTTTATGTTATTAGCATAAATAAAAAATCAATACCTTAAATTTCGTCCAACTTTGGCAATGGCACTTTTTTCCCTGTAAGCACTGTTTAATTTTCACAGCATATATACATAAGGATTTAATCTTTTAAAATCTGAAATATCAAAGTAATTGCTTGAAAAGAGTAGCTTTTATTCAAGTTTTCATACACCATGTCAAGTGTTGTTTACATCTAGCCCACCTAGTAGTACAGCCTTCACTTGCATTATGTAACCCACCCCAGGCAGCTAGCCTTGGCTCAGCTTGGCCACTACTAGCAGGCTTCCCCTCTGCCCTGCACTCCCCCCCCCCCCAGATTGTGCATTAACTAGATGAATGTTTTTAATTTCCTATTTTGTTTTATTCTTGGCTATGCTACATTTTAGATTTTGTATTGTACCACCAGGGTTAAACTGATTAAAGTGCACATTTAATTGTGTCCACAAAGTGGTGTATTGCTATGAAAGTGTGGATGTTCATCAGATAAGTAATGCTTTACTTCAGAAGAGTAAAACTTCACCAGTTGTGAAATTGACTATTAATTCCAGTAATAAATTATAGCTGAGATTGTAATTAGCATAATGATAATGTTTGTCCCTCATTGAAACAACAGTGTGTATACTTTATTTGAAAAGATGTTTTTATTTTATCAAATTTACTGAATCTCTTATTTTATATCGGTGAATAAAATTAAGCATGTACTGAAAACTCCAATGTGCAAAACTTTTTAATAGGGATTCAAGGAATAATCTTGTACATGCCATGTTGTGGCATTATTTTCTTTTAAATTCAGTTTAAACATTTGATTTAAAAATAATAAAATATATTTGTAGCATAATATGACCCAAAATGAGCTACACTATGGATATATAATGATTGCAACTTAGAATTCTAATATTTTAACTTATATTTTCAGTTTTTTTTTATTACAAATTTATAAATCTTGTTAATAAAAAAATGAATCGGATAAAAACTAGGACAATAGCACTCCATTTGTTAATAAAATAAATGCATTCAATCTCTTCCCTGTCTCCACAGAAACTATCAAAATCATACATAAGCTAAACACCAACAACTCATAATACAGCTTATATTTATTACCACACAAAACCAGCATGTGCCTCATTTCAAAATCATATTTTTTTATTATATATAACAGCTGAGCGCCGTGACCCATGGGTCCCTTGTTTATACATATTTATACAATATTATGGATGTGTTTAATTCTAATTGTCTCAAAGTTTACTTCAACTTCATGTCTTCTTTGAAGTCATCTGTATGTACCTTTAGATTCATTTAAATTTATTCATATTTGAACAATAATATGGATGTTTTTAATTCTAATTGTCATAAAGATTGGTGCGTATAAATATATTACAGATTATTTTTCATTAACAATTAACTGAAATTGGCATTACAAGGTGCAATGAGATGTTGCAGTATAACCATTATACATTCCTAGTAAACCCCTTTTCATATGTATGATAATTAGGTGCAAATTAACAGGACCCAATCACCAATCTGACCTTTAAAAACTAAAGGTAATCCTTCATGAAAGCCTTGTAAGAAATTTTTGACCCTTAGATCAATATTATATACACAGAGGAAGCCAGAAATCACATAAATTCTTTTTCAAAAGGTAGGTGAATGGGCATCTTTAAGTTTACTGAATTTGATACCAAAAGATGCAGTAAAAGTAAGAATAATAGTGTAATATTAGAAAATTTTAAATTCAAATTCCAGTAATCTGATGGAGTTTAAAGCATGTGGATTTTATGTAACAGAGGTTAAAAAATTAGCAGCTTGAAGGCTGAAGACTTGTGCCCACCCTCCCCAGAATGATCCCTCTGGATCTGCCACTGGTAGCATAAAGTGGTATTAGGTCTGGGAGTGCCTGTTTACCTAATGAGTTTTCCTGGTAAAACCTCATTGAGTAGTCCATGATTGCTTGGATTAAGTACATATGTGTTCCAGATATAACTGAGGTGACACTTTTTGCACCCTACTGGCAGTTCTGGGTTTACTTTCCTTGATTACCTTGACATGTTCATTAATATAATAACATGCATCATGGTCTATGACTGGGGCATCCATAAACTCTGCTGATCTCTGTGTAAGCCACTCACATGTTATGTATCAGTGCTCTGTGTGAAGATGGCTGATGTATTTATGTAAACAGTGTCATATGTTATTTCATCAGAAGGAGAGAGGAAACTTATCCACATGTTCCTAAACATTATCACGCATATCCTGGAAAAACCAAGATAAATATTTGGACTAATTATCAGACTTATTAATATGTTATATGATTGTTACACTTCCTGCATAAATATTACAGGCTGTTTTCCCCTCACTATAAATAGGTAAAAAATCTAGTATTAAGTATATGCCTGCATCATGTGACAGTTGAAAGAATGACATATCTTGAATTGGCTAGTGATTCAATGAAGCATGTGAATGAAGAATTCCTGGAAATCAGCTCATCTTACCTGAACTGTATATTATGCCTAAAATAGATCCAGTAATATGCCAGGAAACTCTTCAGATTCACTGCCTCAGACCATACATATAGTTCTTCAGGCAGTACTGAAGTAATTTTGCTGCCACCTTATGGTCAGTTTTTGAACTACCAGTAACTCAGTAAAAATTAAAGCAGGTAAAACTTCCCACTAGGAATAAGAGACTCCATTAAGATGGGAACTAGATGAAAGAAGAAGCCTATCACATACCTGCTTAGTTAAGTATATATGAGTAGGGATAATTATAGTGGTGGACTTGGAGTCTAGCATTTTGACAAAATGTACATGTCTTTTTGGGCAAAAATATATATATATATATACAGGCTATAAGAAACAACACTGATTTATATTCTGTCAACACAAGTTGACTCAAAGTGTAAAATACTACACAATCGTTAAAATCACATGTACCCTTGGTACTTCTGTGATTTATTGGCATGTTGTCATACATACATATACAGTCTCCATTTATAAAAAAATCAAAAGGGTACTTCATCTTCTCACTAATTATATACTAAAAGAAAGTAATTGATGAAAGGCAAAAAAAAGGTGAGTGATCTGCAGCTATGCTTCCTGCCTAACAGTACCTGAGGTGTTGATGTATGTGTTGAGTGTACATCACAGACGAAACACATGACTGACCACAGGTGAGGTTGTATGTAATGGCATGCATGGGCCTTCACTGGGCATCTGATATACATATATATATATATATAGAAGACCCACCACGATTTAAGAATCATCAATCAGCTCTCACCACTTCTGGCCCTGTTTCCTTTATTAGTGGCAGTGCACAGCTTTATATATTATTTTAGTTCAACTTACAGAACTCCCAGCTGAAGTCTAGAGTCATCATTCTTTTGAGCCAGACTTTTAAATATTTAATATTAGTACTGTTTAAAGGAGGTAGACTATACAAAGATATTCACTGGGTTCATTCTTTTTGCTCAATGACATAACTACAATAAGTAAATTTTTAAAATCATGTAAATATTTATTAAGTATCTAATTATGACATTAGCTGTATACAAACATGTTTTTGCTATTTGCTTACAGTGTACCATAAGTTATGAAATATGAGAGTTCAGACTCTGTATTAATTTCAAATTTTCTTTTTGAGACTTTCTTATTTTAGATATATAAACACCCAGCCCCTCTCTACAGTCTGAACCCTGCTGGGAGCACCTGGTGGCTATAGAACTCCACAGTCTCAATGATTACCCCTCATGCTGAGTTTGCTGTAATAAGTACAAAAAGGTCACAGGTCCATGAGCAAGCAAAATGTTATCTTACCATTAAGATGGTTGGAGCAGCCACTGGTACTGCAGCTGTGGTTAGACCAGTGGTGTGAGATGGTGGATGGGGGTGGGGGGGGGGTTAGAAAAAGGGGAGGGTAATGCAGCCTTCATTGCAGGCACAGGTATTTGTTTGAACAGGCTGTAGAACATAAAACAAGGGTAGCTAGGTGAGGTTCCTGTGGATCAGGGCTGAAGAGGATGGGTACAGCCCAGGTGAGGGTGGTAATCCAATCAGGTCTCAGAGCCGCTGTTTTGACATCACACAGCAGTATGTCAGGTCCGAAATATTCAGACTTCATGTCTTGACCCTGGTCCAGCCATCAGTTACAGTGCCCTCTGAGAGGCTGATGTAACTCACAGTCCCCCCCCCCCAGGTGTACCTAGGTCTGCTTATCCACATTCCTCACAGGTCACTGAGATGCTATTAGGGTCAGGTGTGCTCTTACCTGAAACCCTGAATTTAAACATACCCTCAGTTAGTTAAGGTGGACTGCTTTTATGGCAATAAGTCTGGGGCTTGTCACTAAGGTCACTTACTATTGTATCAACAATATGTGGTAATATTTCAGTTGTTCCACCTTTTTTAATATAACCAATTTCATGTTTAATAAATATTTTTAATGAATATATTAAGGCAAAAAAAAATAAAAGCTATGGTTCTCAGGCACTGCCCGCGTCAATTTTAACCCCCCGCATCAAACATTTTTATTGTGATTTTGTCATTCAAGATGGTAAAATAATACAATTTTGATATGATTTCCTTTGTTATGTAGTGTTTTTAACTGTTTAGCAAGAAGAAACCTGTCATTTACATGCTTTCCCCTGATCATATGACATTTTATTAAAACATACAAAAAAAGGTAAAAAATAAAATACCGCCCGCCCGCATTGATTTATGATAAAAAGTGCCTGAGAACCATACCCTTTTATTTTTAGCTCAGCTGACTATAAGTCATCTGAGCTATAGTCGTGGTCCATTGTCCGTCGTCCGTCTGTCCGTCCGTCGGTCCGTAGATGTGGCACGTTTTGAAACCGTAAGACCTAGGAATCCAAAATTCGGCATAATGTTAGATGTCCCCAAGATCTCCTACCAAGCCGAAAACTGGGTGTTTGCAACTTTGTTCCTTTGAGAAATCAAGGAAAAACCTCAATTTTTTATTAAAAACCTATTTTCACACTTCAGGACTGCCTAATATCAAAACCACTCATCTGTTTTACCTCATATTTACCATAAATATTCCTCTATATAGTTCCTATGTACATGCCAGAAATTATGTCTGTATTATTTAATTTAAAAAAGTTATGGGCCCAAACATAATGCATTTTGTAAAAAATCAGAAAAGATATTTGATCACTTAACACAAAAAATGTTAATGCTATGGACCTTTTTTCCAGTAATATAACTTTAATTAATCAAAATTAAATTGTATACCCAAAATTAGATGAAAATCTTTTAAATTTTTTTAAAATATTAATAAAAATAAAAAAATGGTACCTTAAATTTTGCCCAACTTTGACCATGGCACGTTTTTTTCCTGTAAGTACTGTGGATTTAATTTTGACAGCATGTTTTTGTTAGCATTTCAACTGTTAACACAAAAAATTTTAAACCAGTTGATCAAAAACTGTAGATTTTAATCAAGTTTTCAAGCACCATGTAACATATTGTTTACATCAAGCTAGTGTTATGCAGTTTGCAAGAGCTCAGCTCCCCAGCTTCAGCTCTTAGTTCCTTAAATTCGGCATACAGTTAGATGTCTCCAAAATGCCCTACCATGCCAAGAATTTGGTCACTAGGACATTCGAGATATTAATGAAAAACTTCATTTTTCCATTAAAAACCCATTGTTACACTTCAAGACTGCCTAATATCAAAACCACTGATCTGACTTTAATCATAAATAATATACATATTTTTCATTCTCTATGCACATGCCAGAATGATGTCAGTATTGTGTAATTGTTTTAAGTTATGGGCCCAAACATAATGCACTTTGTAAAAAATCAAGAAATATATTTACTCCCTTAACAAGAGCATTGCTGAAGCTAGAGATTTTTTTGTCAGGGATGTAACATTATTTAATCAAGATTCAATTGAATACCCAAAATTAGTTTTGAATTTTTCAAATTTTATTTAGTATGAATATAAAATTAGTACCTTAAATTTTGCCCAACTGTGACCATGGCACGTTTGTTTCCCATGAGCACTGTTGATATAATTTTCATATCATGCACACATAAGCATTTCAGCTTTTTAGTTTAGAAAGCTGAAAGAAATTGGCCAAAAATTGTAGCTTTTATTAATGTTTTTTATGAGACCCTGTCAGACTTTGGCTCTCTCCAGCCCCTCTTGATTCACCTGTATGTTGACCTTGTTGACCTTTCATCAAATTATGCACGCTTGAGGCGAGGCATACATGGAATCCAGGCAGCTTATGGCAAGCCACAGTTGATCCAGGTGTCCAACCCAACTCATCTAGTAGTTTTAACCAAGAACATAACAAAAAACAATAAATTAATAAATTTTTATTGGTTTTTAATAACAAATTAAAGAAAAATAGAAAAGGAATTTGTTAGTTTATAATAACAGGAAATTAACTTGCAGTTACTGATGATATAAGAATCTTGTATCGATGGGTAGAATGTCACAGTATTCCAAATAACACCATGCAGTCACCTATGGCATTTTTCAGTTCAATTTTAATGATAAAGAAGTAAATCATATTATTCATTACTAATCATTAGGGATCATATGAAGGAAATTAGACAAAGATGCAGTTGAGAATATTAATCTAGATTCCTGCTGTGTCTAGTGTGTACAATGATGTGAAATTAGTCCAAAATGAATTTTTTACAGTTATTTTTTAATATAAATAAAAGCCATAAACCAGGTACTTATGATCATTATTTAAATGTGTGAATTTTGTATATTCTGGATTCTCAACATCATTGTTTGGTGAAAACTGAATAAATTCCAGACATGGTGCAAATACTTTGTAATTGTATTTAAAAACAAATATGATTTTGTACTCCATTATAAATTTCTTGCATAAAGAATGGGAATTCAGGTAAAAATGAAAATATATGAATACTCGTGCAAATACTTTCAAAATGTATTCATGAATGCATTCATGAAAATATTCTTTAATATTATTTTAATAATCATATCAGTTATATTTCATTTTAAAAAATCATATGATTCTCTTATTATTTTTAATAAAAATTATATTTGGGACAATATTTGTATTTTTTTTTAATAAATAGTTAAACTCTTATATTATATGTTCTGCTTATAAGTTATATGGCCAAGTCAAAATCTGTGTGACAATAGTACTCCATTTGTTAATAAAGTAAATGAAATCAATCCTCTTCCCTGTCTCCAAAGGTACTATCAAAATCATACATAAGCTAAACAACAACAACTCATAATACAGCTTATATTTATTACCACACAAAACCAGCATTTGCCTCATTTCTAAATAATATTTTTTTATCATATATAACAGCTGAGCGTCATGACCCATAGGTCCCTTGTTTTGGCCTAATTTATATTGACACAATACAGTTTTCTGACCTTAAGAATGATCCTTTGTATCAGGTGGTTTCAGAAAATCTGTTATTTAACAGTTAAATGCAGTGTTTGCACAGGCAACCATGTGTATGTACTTGGGAATTTTTCACATACATCAGGTAAACATGCTTAGATTTTTGCTAGCCACAAGAATTTAAATCTGTAACAGATGTTTCCTTGCCAAACATTACCAAAGCCATTTAACACGTGTCACTGTTATTCAAGGACTCCTTTCAGACCAGGAAAGGCTCTTAGCTTACACTACGTGCATGCTGGTTGATTTCAGGATTTTTTTTTAATGGAAGCAATTTTACCAGATAGTTATTCAAGCATGCATCATGTCCTTGATTAAACAATGATTTCCAGCAGAAATCAACTTTGATTCATGTACATGTGCTATATACCTATTGAATTTGGTCTTTTGTTGTATATCTGTTGAAGGTTTGTTTATGTTCAGTCAGTATAGGTTAGCTAGTTTTTAAATATATATAGAATGAATTAAATAAGTGCCCAAGTATGACAGCCATGCATAATTTTGCTTATGAAATAATTTTTACATAAATTTTGAATTGAAAAAATGTTCTCTGTTTGTTTTTAAAGGTACAAGTGTAAGGGTTCAGAAAGGAATACAATATACCATTTTTCCTATAATAAACAGACAAACACCTTCTGTACATACCTTTGGTCACTATAATGTTAACTTGGAGAAAATTTTCCTATATCAGTTCTCCAGAAAAATTATGTCTCCAACATGCATCACACAGCATTATTCAGATGTGAATAAATTAATTGTGATATACTGACATGTCCTCTAGTTTGCAAGACTGGTGGCACTACATACATTTCCCATGCCCAAAGACTTTTGCTCTTTTTGAGGATTGGAGTTTTTTGGACAGATGTCATAAAGTCATATTTGAATTTGATGTCTAAGCTAGGTTAACATTTTTAACATCAAGCTCAAACTTCAGGAAATATTTTTCATTACATAAAGTAATAATTATAATTAACATTGATTCTGGTATCTTTGGTTGTAAATAAAATACTACACTGTTAATTATAGAAAAACCTCAGTGTAGCATATCATTACTCTGGTTCAAGCCTTAGCATTCATGACAGGTGAACCAAATGGCAGTGAACAAGAGGACAAGCTTGTGTGGATTTAATGTCGATACTGACAGAGATATGTTATAGAATACACTTATTGCTGACCTGGGTAACCTGCTGTGACTATAATGAAGGTGCCACTGGTGGTCTTTAGGTAAGTAATACCATTAACTGGAGGCAAACAGTTACAACAACAATTAACCAACAAAACCCATGGAGGCAGGAATTTTTCTGGAACCTTAAGTGCAGTAGCAGACAAAAAAGGAAACTATTACTAGATAAAAATGGTTTGTAAACTAAACCAGATGGATCAAGTTTTAGCCATAACAGGCTGTAGACAGGTGATTCTGGATTCTTTTTGTGGTTCAGTTGCTGGGTGGTGGTGTTTATGGGTTAGCAGTGATAATTGAATTACGAGCAGTCATGCTCTTTAAATCACAGTTAATCACCAGTCTGAACCATACTGTTATAGCTGGACTTGAGGTTTTCTACTTAGGGTCCTGGGGTAAATATGCTTACAAATTAAGCCTGTACATATTTATCAAATTGATAGAGGAGCAAATTTGGCATGTGATATTGTCTTCTTATTTTGTTCATCAGCATTCTTTTGTATATCAACAGAAACAAATGTGCTCTCATACATAGATGGATAATTCATTTTCACTTATTTTCACATCTGAGTTAATTATTTCCATATATTGTTTGATATAATGATTAGCTCTGATAAGCTGTTTGATTTTAATATGACTTATTGAGCACATTAAGAAAGATATATTACTACCAGTAGTGTGTAAACAGTGTGAATATTATATTAAGTACTTGATCCCTATTGTTTACTTTTAAATTATATTGTCAGACATGTGTGTCTGTCTGGGACATCCTCATAAGACCAGCTGTCATCCATTGGTATATATTAAAAGCAAGAACAGATCCTGTTTTATTGGCTGCTTGCCAGGTCATTGACCTCCCTGTTCATGCAAAGACTGGTCAAAGGACACATTGGGTCACATTCCATTTATAATGTCCATAACAATGTGTGGTCTTAACATTAAAGTAAGAGGTTTCTTGTATTTCATTATTAATTATCAACATAGGAATTCTTGATCAGGCTCCTTTAAGTTTCTACAGAGCATATCACATAATGTGTTGTAAATAATTGAACTGGTACATCATTTACTAAAGAGGTAGTTTCTGAAACTTGCCAGCAACACAATGCCTTTTATCAGCATGTGCAGCATATTCCTTGAGTTGCATCATTAGTAAAAATGTCACCGGGCTGTTTGACTTCTGTTTGACAAATATCTATATAAAATTATCTATTGCCTGAAACACTTTATAAATATCTTATCTCCTTTTCTGTTGTGTTTGTTAGGATTGACTGCCTCATTAATTGGCAAATATTTGATTTAATTCCCTTAAAATTTAAACATTTGATACAAGCTGTATCCCCAAAGAAGTCATTTGATATAAAAAGCTTTGACAAAAAATGAGTACTGTAAATAAATTAAAACAAGCAATTTATTTTATAATATAAAGTTTATTAAACATTATTTTAATCTGGCCAGATAAGATGGTTAGCAGTATGCTTCACTAGACAACATAAATGGTAAAATTGAAAATGTAAGTGAAATATGATATAGTCTGTGATCCACCAAAGCTTAATCTAATCTGACACTGCATAGCTTTACAAATTCTTGATAGCAAATCACATCACCCTCACCAAAGGACCTGATCTTTGACAGACCATGCTGGTCTGTGGTTTCCCCAGCTGTCCACAGGTCATAGGTCACATAGCCTGGTTAATTTGAGATACAACTCCATTGGCTAAGATTTCATACTTCATGTACACTACCAGAAGCAACTGTTTGAGTGCTGGAGCAGGACAAACCAGCATGTAATTTTTAACGAATCGTATTAGTGAGCCCAGCTTTGAGGTTGGTTTCTTTGAGAATGGACTGGTTATGAGTTGTAAGCTTTGGATATGTACCTTGCTGCACTGGATGCTGTGGGTATAAGCAGGCAGCCACTGGTTCAGACTGGTGGAGATGAACATCAGCAGCTGTGGTCAGTCTGATAGCAGTTCCATCAGCCCTGTGTATGCAAGTCAGGGGAACTAACCCAGGACATCAAGTGGCCAGTGCAAATCAAACTTGGGAGTCCATATACATTCCTCATAGCTTTATTTTAAATTTCAATATGTTTCACTGTCCTTCTTGATAAACAATAATATGTCTATACCTATTAATATATTATATTAGTAATATTGGTATTTAATAATAAATACTTAATTAATATATTAGTAATATTATTATTGAATCATGCAGACTTAACAGAATAATGATATATTAATAAGTGTCCAAAAAAGTGTTAAAATCAAAGAAGGTATACTGAACCTTCCTCCTTGCTTAGTTTTTTAATTAAATGTAGTCAGCTTCATTACTTTATTCTTTATTACTAAATATTATAATGCCCATACATTCTTATATATGATATTATGAATGTTAAACTGTAGAAGTGGTTTAAGTATGATATAAAATTGTTCCAAAAGTACTCAAATGTAGCTGTAAATTAATGGAAGGTCCATATTTATTGCTTTTATTACTGTATTACTTTATATTCATTCATTTTGATTAACTAATAATAAGTGTTTGTAATTACATGAAACATAGTTTATTTGATAATTTAAAAAAATTATTTTGATACATAATTGAAGAAAAAACTTGCTAAAACTTGCATAACTGGGAAACCCGGTTAACACGGTCCAAATGGCCGAAACCGTAAGTTCAAGGGCTATGGGTCTTGAAACAGTGTTGTTCACAAGATCGAGTTTGTCTCTCGAATGGCATGGCTGGGTGTCCGTTGCTGGGATCAGTAGAGGGAATGTGGGTTGCTTCTGGCCCTGTGGCTGTGGATGCTGTAGCTTTCTAAAAAGGTCACCAACTCGGGATGGACAATGGCAGCCTTTGCGGCTCCCTACTTAGCTTGGCGTGGCACTGCGACTGTTGACTCAGAGAACATGCTTAAGGAGCGCACAGGGCTGAGGTCTTGACCTCAGCAACCTGTAGCTGCTTGATGAGCGTATACCTCTTTTGGCTTGACTATATTGTATGCACATTGCGACTTGAATTTTTTCGGTATTTTTGACAATCTTTCAAGCTGGCCTGTTCTCTGTTTTAAGATGTAGACTGACACAGAATATTCATATATTAAATTTTTGTATATGTGAAATTCTTATATTTAATTATTGCTTTTTAAATTCTACCCTTAATTTGCATTGATATTCACAAAACAGGAATATCTCATAATGCTGAAGATTTGTAATCATTATCAACAAAAATGTTGTGGGCAATCTCCAGAGCAAAGCTGACCACAACTTGTTGGAATAGAATCATTGAAATGTTTGGCAAATAATCCATATTTGAATTTCATGAAAAAGTAAGAAATAACAACAATTGTCAATTTCCACAGAACTATCATATGAGTAACTGCTTGTATAAGTAATATTGTAAGTCATTATGTTATAATCCTTAATTGGATTCTAATTAGCTTGTTTAGGTGTTACTTCCTGATAGTGATGTTGGGTCTCGTTCACATGCAGCTATATATAAATATATATATATATATATATATATATATATATATATATATATATATTATATTTAGAATTGTATGCTTGTATCCTTGACCCTATTTTATTGCCAGATTGTATAATTTCTGGATGACTTACCTGTTTTTTTCTCACAGGAATATTGTTTGTTGGTTCTTTGCTCTTAAAAACCAAATAGCCATTGGTGCATTTATCTCTTTAAAAAGTCCTTGGTCTTTGGCTTTGCAATGCATGAGAATGTGAATTTATTGGAGTTTTTATCAAAATATAATGAACATGGAGCAGAATTTATAAAAAATAAACATTTATAATGTGTCCCTCGTCAGTTTTGAGCAATTATCACAAACAAACCCAATAATATTTATAGCCATCCTGCAGCTATTGTTAAAGAAAATAATAGGACTGTTGAGAAGTTAATGAAAGACTGATTTACACATGAGAAAATGCACAGGCAGCACTTGCAGATATTCTCTCTTTTCTCTGTTATGCTGTATTGCCAGTGTGTACAGCTGTTTTGTGTAAGTCTGAATTTTCGGACATTTAGTTTGAGATTATTTTTTATGGCGTCAGCAGAAAGTAAGGATTGATGACAGAGGAATTCATAGATGGAGTGTTGTTGGGATTTAGTGACAGTTTCATGGGTTAGTCTCAGTTTTGTGGGTAACATATTGTAGCTTTAGGGTACCTTATGGACAGGGTGCCATTTTGGACTCTTAGGGTACAACTATGAGGGGGGACATTAACTTGAGTTTGTCACATAATAGGGTAGGCTTTATGTACTCCTTGTCTCAGGCCGTTCATGCCAAGCTTATGTTTCTGGTGTACAGGCAGTTAAACATTACATAAAGTCATACAGTGCTATGTGGACGTCAAAAGAACTTGATCACAGTCCCATACTCTGGCATGTCTAGTACTCCCATATGGACATGGAGGGTATTTTGAGACATGTGGGGCCAGGCACAGATAGACATATGATGAATCAAAACTTACTTTATTCCTGTGCTATGGCAGTATGTAGAGACGTGTAACCACATATCACATGTAGTTGGTTATCACACAGAACATGTCATTGTCCTTAAACATTGGTAAATTCCTACAGATTTTATCTTAAGAATAATTTCATTAAAAAATATGACTGCAAGAAAAAAGGACCATATAAGCTCTTATAACTATTTATCATAGAATTTACATATTACAGATATGTTATACAATACAAACAATTTAAGTTTCAGGATGCTGTATAAATAAAGATAAGAAATAATATCTCTCCTTATAGACCTTATGGTTCCATTCATTTATGTAAACCTTCTGCAACCTATATGTACTAGAAGCCACAATTTTTACTATATAAAAAATGCCACATGAAATCATCCTTTTTTGTCTATTATTTGATTTCCTTTGAAGTTAACAAGTGAGAAGATCATTTTACACATGCAGTTAAATCCCAATGTCCCAAGGTCTTTATATATAAAGCTTTTGAAGATTTAAACAAATATCAGCCACCATAATATTTAGAAATGAGAGTACCTTCCACTTTGTGAATCAGCTGGTATGATATAGTGTCATAACAAGAACATGCTGCAAAAAGAAACTGATATAAAGTACAACAGGTGACAGTAGTTTATGAGACATTATTATTATTTGTGTATTTTTTCCTTGTGGTATTTTGTTTCCTAATCATACCAATGGCAAAACCAGTGGCTTTTTTTATCCAGATGCAGGGATGTAGTTTTTGTTTGGAATGTTCCTTTGTAATAAGTCCGACAGTATTCTTTCTGTGACTGCTTTGTGGTGGGTGTGCAGCATAATTTTCTGCCAAGTTTTTTGCAGGGTGCCTAGCCTTTTTAATATTCTGAAAGTTTCAGCCTTGCAATGGGTGTAGCTAGTGTTTCCCATTAAGGACTTATGCAGAAAAAACTTGTACAATAACAATTGATCTTTGTTTAAGTGTTTGCTGTAAGCATAAGATTTTTATTATTCTGATGGTTTCAACAGAAAGAATACAGTTTCTCATCTGAGTATTGGAAAAAAAACTTAAAAGATTCCATATCAAGTAATTTTTGTTTTTGCTAGCTTTTAGATTTTCTTCATTAGGTATTTTAGTGTTTGGCATTTAACCATTTACATTTTTCTTATTTTGTCTTTTTTTAATTTCGAATGTGAAAAATTATTTTTTCCCCCTGGCTTCGTTCAGGTTCAGATGTTGAGAAAATTGAAAAGGGCAATGTATACCATTTATTCAGCTCTCTTATTTTCATTTGATTTCTGTTCTTTGTACATTTTAGTGCTCCCAAACCAAGTCCTCCAGACTTAAGTGGATTGACATGGTAACAATGACAGCCTCTTAATGTTGCATTATCAGTGTTAGAATTTAATGGGAGTATGTCTTGAAAGTTAAAAAACTGTTGGCTGCATATGCTCCTGATAAGCCATATTCCAGTACAGCTAATTCAGGTTTACGAGAAATGACCCTGTGTTTTTTTATTGCTGCCACATATATAACCAGAGTGGTGGAGACAGAAAGGATAGTATAAGTAGTAATTACTTAAGATCAAGGATAAAAGTTCACTCCCTATTTTCTTCACAATATTCAAGCCAGAAAGTGCAATTTAATAGTTACTGCATGACTTAGCACTAATCGTCAAAAATAGAGGTCAGCAACTCCTGATGGGAGGAGGATTATCATTAAGAGTTCATAAAAAATGAAAAAAAGGCATATTCTCCCAATAAAGGGGCAGCTGGACGTTAAAACCATTTGGGTCAACCCCTGCCTGGGTTAGATGCCTTGTACTTTCAGCATCTTACTTTATCAGATACATGTATGGTCAGTCAGACACTTTATATATATATATATATATATATATATATATATATACAAACACTGTCTCCGGTCAGGTCAGTACAGGATTAGGGTGAAGTTCCCATATGTTAGGGTCATATAATTTGCTGTAGCATCAAAGATGCTGTGATGCATGGGCTGGCCACCTGCAGTAAATGACCTCTGGATACAATTAGACATGATGACCTTACTGTCTGGGTGGGTGGCAGCTTTTATGGTGTTTAATGTAAGTCATGCAGTGGAGATCTCTACCAGTAAAAGATTATAGGGTGCGTCATCTTTGGTCATCTCTCATGGCGCTGTGTCTGTAAAAGGTGAACCAGTGCTTGGTTGGTTTGATGACTGGGGTTTATTCTTCAGACTAGAGGGTACTGGTTAGAGCTCATTATACCTCCACCATGGCTAAAAATACAGGTTTAAGCTGGCCAGTGAAATACACTTTTGTGAAGTGATAGTCATTGTAGCACCAGGGTTCAAGCTTTGGGTTAGTACTTCATGAAGTGGGTAGGTTTTCACTAGCACAAGCAGGAGAGCTGACTGAATAATTTGATGTCCATGAATTTATCAAAAGGGGATCCCCATTTAAAACTCAACCAAAATTTACTTATGTCCAATCACCAGGTCCTGTCATCCTATAAAAATTGATTAAATGTGTGTGCAATAACCTCACAAAAAAAAACCCAAAACTGATTTACAAATACTGATTAAACATGTCCTCCATACCAGAAAGCTAATGTATGAGAAAAATGCACATGGCATGAATAGACCAATTGAATCTAGGTAGAGTCATCACAGTGTCCTGATTCCTGTGTTAATGATTGTGTACCTGAGATACTCTGAGACAGCTGAGGTAGGCACTACAAAATGAAGGGAACAGTTGTAGTAATAAACTTGAGAAACCTTATATTAATATGTAAGGCTGTTGTACACAGCAGGTGGGGTGGAGCTCCCCCTGCCTTCTGGGAATATTACTAAACCTGCTGTCACTCAGGAATGGATCCTGATATGTAAGATAACTCACCACAGGTGCTGCTCCAGTACTGAAGTCCACTCCAGGTAATGTTGACAGGCAGACTTGTAATTTGGCTTAAGGCCCAACATTTATGATAACTGTCTGATTTTATATGTAAATTAGCTTTAGAAATTATAATTATTGTAAAATTAATTAAAGTGTTTTAATGTATAAAAATACTACACCTTACAGCCACTTCTCTATTGAAGATACATGCCTATTAGTATTATAAGCACTGTTAGATAGTTCTGTGAAATAAAGAGGCATTTGCAAATACATTTATCCATAATTAATTGATTCTATTTACATGAAATGCAGGGGCCTAGGTTTATTTTTCATTCTGATTATTGCCAATTAAAGGCAGATACAATATATATTTACTGGTGTCATTTTGTTATTGTATAATAATATATAGATAAATATGTTAGACAGCACAGTTATTATAACATATTTAACTGTGTACACATCAGGACCATAGTAGGATGTGGTCCTGTGGTTTATAGACTGAATTGTGGAGCTGAGGAGTCTAAAGGTTCATACCTGGTCAATTTCAAATGGCAAGTGACATAAATAGCAAAAAAAAAAAACCGAGGTGGGAGAATATGGGGGAGGGGGGCTCTATCATAAAAAGGGGATCAAACCAATTTTTGTGGACTTTACCTTCCCCTATTCTGAATCTGAGAACTTTTTCACAGATTATTTCATCAGTCTTTCTGGGCTGGACCTTCCCCCCACTTTACGAAATCCAGATGCCACCCAGGGCTGAATATTTTTAAGTTTGCTTAGATACATGACAGAATTCTGACATTGACATAAGAACTTTCCACAAATTTCAGAACCTTGCAAACAAACATTTGGTAAAAAATATAAAGACATACTCTATTGCCACTCGGCTCAAATGTAATCAATACACTTCATTAAGGCCAGATATTTTAATTTTGGTTTGGTTTACAAACCCTTCTGCCTTGAATTGCCTTAAATCACAGATATTGAAATTTCAAAATTTATTTTCACTCACCTTGTTATATAAAGGTATATATTTATTACTTTACACATTAAATTATATGCAAGTTACTATGGTATAGGTAGGTTATGGTACAGGTGCTGATATAGTTATTACTGTAACTAACTTGAGATTTTAAGCTGTGCATTAAGAATCTTGGTTCTATGTTTCGTAGTTGAAACCAATCTATGCTCATATCTATTATGTTAATAGATGTCAATCATAAACATATAACAGGTTTGTTTGGAAGTTCACAACTGTTTTACTATCCTCATACCATCAACTCCCCCACAAAATTCATAAACCAAAAATATTTTAAAATGTCTGGCCATAGCATTAACTATTTTCACTTTATCACCAGATGAGGTATATTATTAGATATATGATTATGTAAGCATTAACATATATTCACAGCATCAAGTTCTTTCAAATTTTTAATTTTAAGACATTGTTTAATGAAAAAAAAATCTTAAACCAAAGAAATTTTTTTTTCCAAGCCACAGTATAATATAGTCCCTTTCTTTTTATAAGAGACCAGATCAGTAGGGTCTATAAATAACATATTATCTATTAACTGAACTTTGGCAAACTTCATCCAAAATACAGGTGTGACTACAGCTTATGGTCTGTAACCTTAAAATATACAAGCAAATATATACTCAGGACTATTAGTTTGCTTTACAGCTTTTATATGCATAAAGACTTATATAGTTAAGCTGTTCCAGCCAGGACCTTGAAGATAAAAAAACTGATTCATGCTTCTGTAAAGGTCTTTCTGGTCATTGCAGAACACTGAAGAATTTATAAAAAATACTTAATATGAGACACTAAACCCTGCTGCAGTACATATTGTATGATGATTATATTTGTTTTCATTAAATCATGTGCATAAAAACTGGCTTGCATAATAGGCGTAAGAAACATAATACCACCTCCATGTACCACTTAATGTGCTGAAGACAGGCATGTAGTCTGGCACAAGCTCACAAAGATGGATGCTGAAGTTTACACTGCTAAAATAAACATATTTCATGTTTAGAGATAAGGATGGTGGGTAAAGTAGTGACAAAGCTTGCATGGCCGATGTAAGCTGCTCAGTGCAGTTCCTGGCATCCATCTTATCAGTTATGTGATGTAGAGAATGCCTAAAACTGCGTCTGTATCTGGTGTGATAGAGGGTTCAGTTCCAGCAACCCCAGGTGACCAGGTCACCAACAGTACTTAGCTAGGAGTACATGAACTGTGACTAGGGCTTCTGCAGTTGTTTCTCCAATAAACTTCACATGTGTTTTGTATCTGTGTTATGTGATGCCAGCTCTTCAGGAGATTAAGCTTTGTTCTGGCACTGTACACCAGTCTCTAATTGGGGTATGCTGTTATTGTGAAGGTTTAAACATAAGATCCAGAACATATACCCTACAGGCTGACCTTATTCAAAGCTTAATCTAGACAGAAAACATGGTGTAGAAGCATTCTTATCTGTGCTTATAAAATGATCATGTATCATTTCAGCAGCATGGCATGTGCATTTTTGTTTTCAGTGAATCTTGGTATTTTTGTAGAAAAATACTTTTCAATTGCATCCTGAATGAGTAAAACATTAGAATTTACATTTATAACAAATTGTTTATGGTGCTTTCTTGAATGTTTTGTTTGACTCAGGATATTGTGAACAAAACTTCTTCTAGTGTGAGTTGTTGAAAAAGTGTTACGTGCGTCACTTAAGTTAAACATGTTAAAATGATTCTGATAACACCTAGCAAACCTGGCGGGTATCCAGGACCACGAGTGCCAAGAATGAAGTTTGAGGATGTTATTTGGGATATTTTTCCGCAACGTTTAAGCAGTGGATTCTTCATCGCACCTTGTGGGGCAGATGTAAAGACAGCAAGGGTAATCTATCAAGGATGCGGTACCTGGGAGAAAGACAAGAAAATCTAATAAAGAAGCTGTCTTTATGCAGGAGAAGGAGTTCAGGAAGAGCTAATTGGTGTGTTGATAAATCAGGGGAGAGCTTGTATATTTGGCTTGGTGGTGTCTTATTAATGCCATGTTCAATTTACTGCACACCACAGGGGCCCCACAAGTGAGATGAAGCTCTGATGGATCACCTCAAGGTGTGGGAGAATATGTAGGGGCTTAATGAAAAGGAAAAGATACTTAAACTCATGCCATGTAGAATCATAAACTCTCATGCCATGTAGAATCATAAACTCTCATGCCATGTAGAATCATAAACTCTCATGCCATGTAGAATCATAAACTCTCATGCCATGTAGAATCATAAACTCTCATGCCAAGTAGAATCATATAATCTGGGCCAAGGTTCTGCTCTGTCCTTCACTTATAACTTTGAAGTAAACTTGTGAATGTCTTAAACACAGGGAAATGTCTCTTTATTGTCATCTTTATATTTTAGTGGTTTCTTCTGTGTGATGTTCATTAGTGGCAACTTTATGAAATGTACTTTTTCGTTAACTATGACTTCTTAACATGACAATGTATGCAACAGCTGTGTCTAAGTTTTACATGCAGGGTAATTTTTTAGTAAGAAGATCATGTTTTGAAAACCTTTATTGGTGGTACATTGCTTGACCCTGGACCCTGGTTTGACTCCAATCAGTACCTTGAAGGCAAAACTTTGAACTTTTGATAGAGTCAGATACTCTGTTGTATGCCTTAACTATGTTATGACCTATGGATGATTCCTAAAACTGTACACTGAAGACTTAATGGATAAAAATCTATATTATTATCACAGGGTTACTCACTTTTTTCTTCATTCAAAAGGCAGTAACAGTCACTATGCGCCATGTCCCTTTCCCTTTAAAATCCTCAGACTTTTGTGAAATTTCATTGATCAGAGGAAACATATCAAACAGACATTGTCAGACTACCAAGTAAAACAGAAAAATCTTGTTTTGAAACCCAAATAATTGTTCATTAATATCTCAAAATCATTTTTCAGTAAATCATAGTATTTCATATTTTAAATAGAGTTAAATATAATCATAGCCTGCATGCCTCAATGAGGCTTTTCAGCATCAGTTGTGGAGCAAAACTTCAAAGACTTTCTTGGTTATTTGGTGGCACTTTGATGTTCACTTTTGAAATTTTATTTGGGATACCAAGTGCAGAGAATTAATTTTATGTTGCAATATATCACTATTTTAAAAAATATAAATAGTTAAATAGTATTGGATGGTTGGAGTAAGGGTCTTTATTGTTATATACTTTACAAAAGCTCAGTAGTATACTGTTGCACATGTAGTTAAGGTAGGCTTTTGGTCCTCTGAATGTCACATAGACAGGTATAGATTGTTTTTTGTGGTGATCTTGGGGGAGATGGATGGAGAGCGGGGCATCAGCTGAGAGAGAGGTGCAAGTCCTACGGGAAAATAATTGTGGCAAAGAATTCAGTGATGTAAGCACTGAGCTAAACACAGAAACACCTCGACAATATATAGTGCAGTAGCATTTATAAAGTTAGCTAGGCCACAGAAAACAAGCAGGTAAACACAGGTGGTGTTGAGGTCAGTAAACAAAAGAGGGCAGGTATATTGGATAACTAATGGCACATCCTATAATAAGTATTAACAAACTTGATAATGCTAAGTCCACAAGACTCTTCAGGAAAAGTGTTGTTGTACTGCTGCGAAGTGATCAAAACATGCTAATGATAAAGGTGAAATTGTGAAATAATAAAAGATGTACATGTATATGCTTATCTATTTTCTTTCTTCTCTCTTTCATAATCTGATATGGCTCTACATTTACTAGTTCTTGCCGGACACTGTTAATGCATGGCACTTTGTCTTAAGCTTGTTTAACTGTATATATCACACTCAACCATAGGATTGTAACCTGGACTTGCCATGGATTGTTATCTGGATTTTTAAGGATCAACATTTTAAACAGAGTAGGTCAGATTTTATAATTGATCAGTTTTAATCTGGTTCTTGACATAGGTACCACTTAGTCAGGATATTGAGGGGACAGGGGTGCACGTTTAGGGCATGTATAGCTATAAAATAATCTCTTAATTATCTGTATTGTATAAGTTAATCATTATAAGGATATATTATAAAATTCTTTTTTTTTACACAATTTAATCACTTGCAGAGATTATGACCTAAACATGACACCAGTACTAGCTGTTAAAAAACATAAATGCTGGTCAAAATATGCTTCATATCTGACATTTAGTTTTTTTTTTCTGAAATGTGCAAAATCTCAGGAATTTCTATACATAATTAACCGTTAAAACATGCAGAATCATTTATGAATATGAATGATTTAAAGAATGATTCCACGTGTATTTTCAAAACTGGAGGGCAAATGACTTTTGTTGATCTGAAAGATTGTTGGTAGAGTTTGAATCACTTATGCCCATTTCAGCATTTAGCATTATTTTTTTGTTTTGTATTTTTATGCTTTGTTATAAAATAATGTTAAAAAAAAATGTTTAAAACTCTTGCACCGAACACCACCTCCATCTTATGTTACAACTAACCCTCTTAGGTTTAGCTAAGTATTTACACAGATCTTACAGCTGCAATACAATATACCATGCTAACACACAGAAAACAGCCACTGCAATGTTCCATGGCAGTGTTAAACAGATTTTATGAACAGCATTGTGTACATAACCTTCACACCACCTCAGTCTGTAATTTAAGCAAGGTTAAGCTGCATGATGACAAGAATGAACAAATAAATCAGTTGTACTTATTATTCTTGTACAGAAAGAAAAAAAGTTTATTAAGAAAAATATAATTAAGTATTTAATTTCAGCAGGTATGAGTTATACATAAGGTGAAAATGTGACCATAACTTGAAGGTAAATCAATTCCACAGAATTTGAAACAAATTTTTGTATCCAATATGCCACAATACATAATGTTAGGACACAATGCTTGCGGACAAAATGCCACTGGATGTAATGTCACCTGTCACAGGACCTAGCCTCTGTAGACAGAATATTCAAAGTCTGTAAAGGGGAACAAATACAAAAGTCTGCTTTGCTCATAAATTGTTTGACATGTAATACATTTATAACATATACTAGTAATTTAAAAATGCTGTGCAACAGAATGTCCATATATATATATATATATATATATATATATATATATATATATATATATAATTTCAGTGAACAAAGTCCAGAGGAAAATGTTTGTAGAGTCTGTTAGACATAATGCCTGCCACCAAAATGCCACCATACAAATTTCAACTACAGACAACATTCATGATATCAGTGGGACCAAATTCTCCAAAGACCATAAAGAGCACTCCACAACATTATGGTGTCACATGTATAAATTGTAATGGAAATATGTCCACAGATGAAATTAAATGGGACAGTGAAAACAGAAAGTATCTTTAGAATTTATGTCCACCAAATATCTAGGTTTATGTCTATAAAAGTAATTAAAAATACTACAGTACTCAATGTCTGTCATTTATACCTATCTTGATTGATTTTTAATCAATTCAATCTTAGTTAAATTCTTTTGTATAGTACAGTCGTACATTAATTGTGCATAATTAGTTTATAAACAGGATCTTTTATCTTGAAAGGTTTCACTTACAGACTGTGTGAAATTATAAATATACTGAGCGGGTGTGTCAGTTTTTCTTCCAGGGTGGGGTGGGGGATGACTTTGTATATATATATATATATATATATATATATATATATATATATATATATATATATATATATATATATATATATATATATATATACACACACACACACATATATATACCTTTTTCAGCATCTATCAGTGATATATTCAACTATATATATATATATATATATATATACATATACTTAATTATATTTCAAATAATTATAATGTTTTAGAAAATGTTATTTCATGAATTCTAAGCAAGGTTTAGATATAACATTTTTTAATAAATGGATCCCAAGTCTTTAATTCTGTTTATTTATATTTCACTTGCAATATTATAAAATTAATCTCTGAAAAGTGGAGGGGGGGGGATGATTACATTGACCATCCCCCCCTTGCCAAAAAGTGGGGTGTATATATATATATACACCCCATCCCCCCCCCCCCCTATATTGACGCCCCTGATACTGAGTGTGGAAAGTTCACGTAGCAATTTTCAAAGCATGCCAAAAGAAACAAACACTTTTTACAAGACTGATGTCACATTATATATTTTTCCCTTTAGATAAATGGTAAGGTAGCTTTCTTTCAACAGTATTGTCAGCTTAGTCTGTGGATTTTTGTTCAGTAACCTGTCAAATTGGATTAAGGAAGTGAAGGAAACAGAAAAGCGTTAACCTAATATTGTGTGCTATTTGGGCCTTGTGGGGCACCTACAAAGGGGCTGGACAGTTTGATCTTCCATAAATCATGACAAGAAAATTTTTCTTTTATGTTGATGTATCGACATGAACACATGGCCTAAGGCTTCTGCTATAATTCCTGGCTAAGTAACACCTGTTTGCTACGGAAGTAAACAGTCTGGGAGAATGGCCAAATCTAGAGCTACCTGGGGCCCTGGTATGTGGCTGCTGGGGTTGGCTTGGGAGGATGCAGCCCTCACAGTCAATCTGTACATCTCTGCTGCCAATGTTAATAACCCTCGACAACCTCCTCCATACTGCAGTATTAACAGTGCCGTGATTTTTTCTCCCCAGTGGGCCACATAAGACAGGAAACTTATTATACCACCTATACTCCTGTAGAGTAGTTACACCTAGCTATTGTACTGTGCTTCTTTTCTCTGGGCTTGTTGCTTATGTGGAGCCTACACTACTTAAGCAATTTGTAGAGGAGTAGGGCAGTACAGAGTATTTGTGGTAATGAATGCTTCCCTAAGTGAGGTTTTCTGTGATGAGCATTTCTATAGACTCGCTAATGAAACATGAAAGCAAACATGTTCTGCTGATCTTTCTCTGCCCTCAGACCATTTGCTTTTCTCCAGGCATCTTCAGTAAGTGCAGTAAGGCCTCCAGATCCAAGAAACTCCCAACTTCCTTGCTTACACAAAAGCCATAAATCTTCAAATTTAATTTTAAAAAATTTGAAAACAATCAGAATCTTATGTACGTTCAAACAAAAATTTATCTATTTTAATACTTAATAAGCTTACCAAAAACTGAAAATATTTCCCTTAAAAATATTCAAAATATTCAAATTCCCCAATTATGAATTTCCAAAATGAGTGATTGGACTTATAATCATTATCACTGGTACATGTCCCCTTTTCTTATAAAGAAAATTGTGTGTTCATGAACAATTCATAATGAGAGTCTGAAGCTTTCAAATATTTATGTTTAAAGTTGTCTTCAAGAAGCAGCAAACCATAGCAAGAATATTTTTGTTTTCTATGTAGTTCATGTTTAATCTCTAATGTTAGGGGACTCTTCCATAACTTAACATCTCTAGAAAACAACCAGTGACTTACACTGACTTACACTCTCAGGCTAACTGTTGAGACCTGTTTATAGTATGTGTGACATTAACATAATGTTTACTTTTGACTTTGCCTTGATATAATATGCAGAAGAAAAGAAAAAAAAAATATTTCTTGTCTGAGGTGCTTTAGTAGAATCCACTCTGGACAGTAAATTTTCTGAGTTACCAGGAAAGCTAAAATCTTGAGAGTTTTTAGGTATTTCCCACTATACAATAAGGTACTTTTATCAAATATTGACATGAACGCATGTTTAATGTTAAACATTAAAACAACATTGCAACAAAGTAGTTGAAAGCATAGAGTGCATGAGGTTTAAGTAAAATTTGCACATTTGTGTTTTTTGTTTTACATCAAATCATCACCATATGAATAGTATATTGGCTCTTTTCATGCACAAAGTATTTGAAGGTTCTAAAAAGGGAGCAATAATATCCACTGCCTGGACTGATTTATTGATCTGTTAAGTAATTTTACATATGGATTTCCTAGTCTTTCATAGCTGATTTATACTAGTTTGGCTGATTAATATAGATCTGTTATTCATGTGTCAATAAATATACATACTGCTACCTTAGCTTTCATGGCTAAATTTTTCAGATGTTCCCCTTGGAACCTAAGTTACAGCTAAGGTCAAGAAAAACCTAAGAAGTTTTGAACTTGTAAGTTTAGATGGATGTTGGTCACACTGTGCATCTTATTATTTAGCTCCAGCTGTTAGTCTTCGGGTCACAAGGGGTATTAGGGCTAATAGGTTGACCATCTGTCAATAGACATACCAGCTCTGACCCCCTGTGAAGTATGACTAAACTGTGTCATCCCCAGCTACTGCTTTGTACTGATGTTGGCCATTTTGCCACAATATTGGTTATCTGCAGGTCAAGGGATTATCTGTGTCAGAATCCCAGAAAGAACACTCCAAGCAGCCATCATTATGGCTATAGAGTTATTATAACATTTGATCAATCAGTCCTTTTTAAGGTGTTTGACATGTTCAGTTTTGCATTTCATTTTTATATTATGAAAAACATATATTTTCATATTTGGAAACATGAATTAGCATGAAATCAGAAAATAAGGTTAAACTTGCAAATTATCCATTTTTGGTCATCCGGTAGCCAGATAACTTATCTGGGTGTTTTCCAGATTTGATTTCCCTCATAAAAAAAACATATATAAGTTATACTTAAAAAGGATATATCTTAAATCATCAATTTTACTAAAACTCATTTTAAATAACATACATAGTTGGACCGAGGTATTGAACTTGAGAGAAATAAATTGCTTTTATTAATATACTATATTAACTCTTTTGTACCTGTTTTCAAAAAATGTCTGAAGGCTACATGTATGTATCTTTGTTAATGTTTCTCTGATAATCAGATGAGAAGCTCCGTATTTAGAAATGATAAATTTTGACAGTTATTTACAGCAACAAAGTTCCAAGACTGTGTAAAATCTAAATTTGTGAAAAACCAGAATTGACTAGTTTTCAAATATGGTATCATGGTATCATTGCTTTTGCCCTACGATTGTATCAATTCCTGGATGGTTGAAGAGAGGGAGAGAGTGGAGATACTGTGTCTAGTTGTAAAAAGGTCTGACAGCTGGATGTGATTGAGGAAGTCTCTTCAGCTTCTCTATGTAATTCATCAGCACAGTGTTTATTACTTCAGGCTTTGTATTTAATGTAAATCTGTCAAAGCAGCCAGGTGTGATGTAATCACACACAGGAAACATGCATATATCGTGCATTGTTCTTCCCAGGGTTTCATGTAATTAGATATAAATAAAAAATAAGCCAGCTGATGTAGAACATGTTCTGTTGTAGATGGACTAAACTTTGGCCGGTACATGTTTTATGAAATAAATAATGTAATTTTGTTTTCTTTTGATATATTTTAGTTTTGCTAGTGAAACTGTTCAATCCTGATTTTGATTGCTGGAATTTTTAAAGAAAGAGGATGATGAAGTTAACCATGTGATAAAATAGATGTCATTATGAAGCCAAATGGATTTCTGATATTATAAGCATGGAGTAAGAAACAGTCATTAAAAATTCAGAGTGATCTTTGATATTCCATATAGATCTCACCAATCTGCCTTTGGCTGAAATGGGGAACCTTTCCCTCCATAGTCCATCACACTAACCACTAGCTATGTCCTTAATATGATGATTTTTAGCTCAGCTGACTGTAAGTCATCTGAGCTATAGGGATCACTCTTTGTCAGTCGGCCATCCGGCCGTCTGTCCGTTAACAAGGCACAAATCATAACCACTGGACCTGGAATCTTCTTACTTTACATCCAGAGAGGACCATGAAAAATCTCCTTGGAAACCTGGAATTAGGTCTCTGTTACCCATATCCTTTGAGCTATGGGGCCCCAAAGTACCCCCCAGAATAGTCAAAAATTTCATACAAAAACTTCAATATCTTATTAACTACATCACTGATGGTCATGATTTTTGGCATACTTATTAATCATGAGATGTTCCATCAGTTCCTGCAGACAGGTGGCGCCACCTGTATTTTTTAATTTTTTACAATTTTTTTCTCTATTTTTCAGACCTATAAAAATGTGGACATCTGTTAACAGGGCACAAATTGTAAAGACTGGACCTAGAATCTTCATTCTTGAAATTCTGAGAGACCTATGAAAAGTCTCCATGGAAACCAGAAATTAGGTCTCTGTTACCCATATCCTTCGAGCTTTAGGGCCCCAAAGTAACCCCCAGAATAGTAAAAAATATCATACAAAAACTTCAATATCTCATTAACTACATCACTGATGGTCATGATTTTTGGCATACATATTGATCATGAGATGTTTCATCAGTTTCTGCAGACTGGTGGCACCACCTGTATTTTTCGAATTTTTATGAATTGTTTTCTCTATTTTTGAGACCTTTAAAAATGTGAACATCTGTTAACAGGGCACAAATCGTAAAGACTGGACCTAGAATCTTCATTCTTGACATTCTGAGAGACCTATGAAAAGTCTCCTTGGAATTAGGTCTCTGTTACCCATATCCTTTGAGCTATGGGGCCCCAAAGTACCACCCAGAATAGTCAAAAAATTTCATAAAAAACTTCATTATCTGATTAACTACAACACTGATAGTCATGATTTTTGGTATACATATTTATCATGAGATGTTTCATCAGTTTCTGCAGACTGGTGGCGCCACCTGTATTTTTCAAATTTTTACAATTTTTTTCTCTATTTTTGAGACCTTTAAGGATGTAGTTATCTGTCAACAGGGTTCAAATTGGACCTAGAATCTTCATTCTTGACACACAGGGAGACCTATGAAAAGTCTCCATGGAAACCTGAAATAAGATCTCTGTTACCCATATCCTTTGAGCTATAGCACTCCAAAGTACAGCTCAGAATAATTGAAAATTTGATACAAAAGCTGAAGTATCTGAACAACTAATGCAGAGATCACCATAATTGTTTGTATTGATATTGATCATGGAGTGTTTCATTAGTTTCTGCAGCCTGGTGGCACCACATATATTTGTTTCTGCAGCCTGGTGGCACCACATATTTTTGAGACCTTAAAAGATATTAACATCTGTTAACATGGCACAAATGATAACAACTGGACCTAGAGTCTTCATTCTTAACACACAGGGAGACCCATGAAAAATCTCCATGGAAACCTGAAATTAGGTCTCTGTTACCCATATCCATTAAGCTGTATGGCTCCAAAATACCCCCCCCCAGAATAATGAAAAATTTGATACAAAAACTCCAGTATCTCAATAACCACAACACTGATGCTCATGATTTTGGGCATACATATTGATCATGACATGTTCCATCAGTTTTAGCAGACTGGATGTGCCACCTCAATTTTTTTTCAAATTTTTAAGAATTATTTTCTCTATTTTTGAGACCTTAAAAGAAGTGGTTATCTGTCAACAGGGTACAAATTGTAACAACTGGACCTAGAATCTTCATTCTTGTCATGCAAGGAGGCCCATGAAAAGTGTCTATGGAAACCTGAAATAAGGTCTCTATTACCCATATCCTTCAAGCTATAGGACTCAAAAGTATCCCTCAGAATAATGGAAAATTTGATACAAAAGCTGAAGTATCTGAACAACTTATCCAGAGATCACCATGCTTCTTTGCATGGATATTGACCATTAATTTTTATATTAGTTTCTGCAGAATGGTGGAGCCACCTGTATTTTTTTTAAAGTTAACGCATTTTTTCTCTATTTTTGAGATATATTAATACAGACACAATCTCAGCCTGTTGGTTAATCTGTTTGATGCTTCAGTTGAATGGTTATATACTACCATTCAGATGATAAAATTTCCTTTTGCAAATCTCTTCCCTGTCAGCTGAGCGTCATGACCCATGGGTCACTTGTATATTTTCATTATTATCCATTTGGAAAAAATAATTTAAGATCTGAGAACTAGTATTCTTAATGTATGCACAAATAATCTCATAGTGTCCAGGGCTGTTTGTAGATATTTGTGTTTATCAGATATGACAAAGATTATTCCACAGGCAACTTCATGATACAGATCGGTTTTAACCTTTGTCAAGTTTAGGTACCAGTGCCCCATGACTTTATACAAAAAATCCAGATGCATGCATGGCCTCTTTGGATATGAATGACTGAGCAATATGATATCCAATCAGCAATCTCCTGGTCATCTGTTAGAACTGTTTTAGTTCTTTAGTAGATGTGAAAGAACAAGAACACAAGCTAAAAGAAATGATATAAGGTGGTGGATGTTTACATTTCTATTACCGGTAGCCCTATGTGCCTCTAGCTCTGGACAGATGCTTAGGTGGTTACTTGCCGCTAACTTTGTGGATGTTGGCTTAACTCCAGCAGGTTTCCAGGATTGCTACGTCTGGTTTGTGTGAGCAGACTAAAAAACAACAATCAGGTGCTGTGATTTATGGTGTCTGCATTCAAAAGTGTGGCTCTTATTTCACAAGCTGGACCAGGCTGCTGGACTGAGGTTACCCAGATTAACGTCTCAGACAGTCAGAGCTATGAGCACATGGCCATGAGTAAACTTAGAAGGGACTTGTTAATGAACAAACAGGATTAAGCTTAGTAGATTAGCATTGTTACAGAAGGAGGTAAAGTCATTATCAAAAACTCAGGCACTTGAGGGAAGTCTAGTAAGGTCTTAATACTGTCCAAAGAGAAACATATATGATGCAGGATTGTAAAGAAGGTTAATATGTATAAACGTTAGTGATTGAATTCCACAAATGAAAAAAAAAAATGGGATCACAAGTCTTGATCAGACTTGAATTAGGAAATATCACCTGTTGGCATATTCTGTACCAGTTGTCTACATGTATTCATTTTAAAGGTGAATGGATCAGTTAAACTTTGGGGTATATAATGGGATGTATAATATATAATCTTAAGTTTACATGAGAGGAATAATCAACATATACAAAACTTAAACATAATTATAAGACTCCAATCATTAGTCATCTTTTATATTACCCGGCCATGTTCATGTTATATCACTCCTTATATATTCTGTATAAGATGTATAAATTTTATCAGTTAATGGATCAGCTGATACTTGGGATACATAATGTAACATAAACAGTAAAAGAAGAGATGCAATCATCAAACAATCAAATACAAAACAGAAGACTCAAAATGGGCTGCAGATGTCACTGCATGGGCCGTTTGCCATATACAGTGACAGATATATACATAATAGCAGTGAATAGATCAGTTTGGGCTTTGGATATAGAATGATAAATGTATATGGGAGATAGAGGAATAAACCAATTGTTGTACTTCCTGAAGGAGTATGTATTCAGCTGCTGGTGGTGTCTGATATAGCTGGAGTAAGATCCTGTGTTTAAAAGGCCTTCTGCCTCACAGTTACAGGACATATAATGTCATCCTTCCTGCACGAGGTCATTCAGTGCAACCATCTGTAATTGACAACTTAATCCCACAAATATTCATTTTTGGTGGCAAATGCCTCCCAGACAGAGATTTCAAGGATTACATATGGCAGCCATTTAGAGAAAATGGAACTTATATGTTTCATTTGGGAACCCTCAATAGTAAAATTGTTTTGCAGGATGTTGTCTCAAGAGGTTCCATTAAGAATGGATCTAAATAGCAAATGAAAAAGAATATGCCACATTTTAAAGGATAAACTTGGGTTTTATAACCAGTCAAGCAATATAATAGTTTCTAAATATAAATCAAGAGCAGAGATAACATAAGGTTTTATCAGTTTAAGAAAACTGACATGTACTTGTATACGCAGATAAAACTGGCAGCAGAAATGATGAGCTTGATGCTTAATCAGACAGAGGGTGACTCGGGTGCATGTTTTTACAAGACCACAGCATGATACTGGCCATGTTCATGTTAATTCCACTATTAGAATAATAAATACCACACAGCTAAAGTAAATACAGGCACTTGTAATAACTCAACAAGAAGAGGTTGTGGAATCCTTCTGGCTGAGATGGTATCTGCAGGCACACACCCAGTGCCAGAATTCATCACTGTCTTCACTATAGCCCTCTGATTACTTTGCTCATTGTTCAACAACATTGGTCTTAGCTGGAGACGATACAAGAAACAACACAGGAGATAAGAACCCTATTTTTGTTGAAGCTGAAATGTTTTATGTAAACTTAGGCCATTAGGTTCTTAGTCTTTCAAACCCAGAACCAAAGTCAGGCCAGGATTTTCTTGTTTATGTCAAATTAAAAAAATTTAGAGACTTGAGTGCCACGGCAACTGAGGCTGTAAAGATATTTATGGTGATCAGTTTAACAATTTTAACAATTATGAAGTCTTCTTTTCTTGTGGTCTTACTGTATTATCATCCTCATATATGGTTAAATCTACAAGCACAGGTTAGCTAGAGCAAGAATCCCCTCAAATTAACTGAAGGACAAAGCCTATAGTGGTTAATATGTGGACTTCAGAGCAGGTCCTGGGTATGAATGGTGAATTCTGTAAAGAGAGTGATTCACTACAAGGTCTTAATGACAGGTTCTGACTTCTGGATTATTCATATTTCCATGCATATAAAACCTGAAATCTAAAGGGATAAAGGTAACATCATTCTTATGGTATATATTTTCTGTATTCTATTTTATGATTACACATAAACTGGCAGTCATTTAGAAGTCAACAAATGCATGGTAAGGAGATGAGTGATTGAGGCCTTGGTTTTGAAAGTCCTTGGTTAAATCTTAGTTGGCACCACAAATTGTGAAGTCTTGTTAGAATGTACCTCAGGTATATATTTGCTCTAAAAATATTGACTGGTTATGACTTCTGGGTCAGTGCTGCTTTCAGTGGACTTTTTTCTTTGTGGTGATATCATTTTACAAGAATTATCTTTGGGTGTAATTCTGTACTGAAGACACTGTTGCAGCTAAACAGTGGTTGGAACTTTATCTCTTGGCTGTAAGGTCTGGCTCAGGGGGAGCCATGTATCACAGGACAGCATCACCTCGGCAGGTTTCTTCATGTCATCAAGTCTGCATGGTTGACATGCTCTCTAGTTACATGTGAAGATTTTGAGGACTGTTTTGAGATGTTTAATGTTGCTTATTTATCCACATGAAAACATGTGGTACAGCTTGTGACAGCCAAGATGTTTACATTGTACAATAATACAACACATATACCGAAGCTGGTTCACCAACCTCAGTGATCATAGTCCAGTGGGAAAACATAATGTATGGCAAACCTTATATCACAACATTAGATATTAATTTTTTACAAATTTGCAATGTACAAATCTGAAATTTGCAAATAGTATAAAAATCAGATTGGTCATTTTTTCATGTATCCATTAATTATCATTACGTTCATTAGGAAATACCATGCAAGCACAAATATATGCTCAAAAACTTATATATGTACTTGCATGAAAACAAAAATATAAAAATATTGAATGACCAACACAAGATAGAGCTTTTGCTTGCTCTGCAGCTCAGACAGCTTTCAACAGCTTAGGGAATGATAAATACAGGTAATATGCAGCTTTGGCATGGCTGTCATGTACCAGTGTAGCACAGAGAATCTTGAAGAGTTTTTCACGGGTGGACTTATTAACAGTGTTGATTTACAGTGAATGTTATTACTTTAATAAGCCATTACAGTATCACATGTCAAGCATTCAATTGGGTGAAAGCTAAAACTTCACCTATAATGAATATACATTGTGTATCACTCAGGTCTAAGCTGCTGAGGAAAGCCACTTAATTCCAGTACATGTTTATAAAGTGACTTATAACAAAGCTGACAAGCTGGGGCAGTCTGTGGTCTTATATAGGTCATCAGATATTTACTTACAAGGATCATGTGGTTTATAATAACACAGGAGTTAGCACACATATACAGAGGGATTGAAATAGTGAAAAATTATACTCTCATGCCTCCTATTATTTTTATGATCTTTTATGGAATTTTAGATACCTTTTGATTTTAAAAGAAAACTGTTACTTGAGCAGTAATCACTTTTGTTCTTAAACAGGCTGAACTTACATTTAACCTGGACTGACATTAAAAATTACACAGCTTGGTCTTGTCACTCTGAGCCAGCTTTGTTTACCAGAGCTGATTTAGGAAAATTTATTGGTCATGGTTTCGAGGCTAAATTTTATGTGTCTGATTAGTTCATATAGGCAAATAAATCCATTTATTGCATACTCTACATATTTTTCATGTGAAGGAAACTGTTCCATGCATGCACTGGAATTTTGATATACTATTTATTTAAATCTTATGATTTGTAAATGATGCAAAACAAGGTTTAGATTTACTTTTGAGCATCTTTTTGATATATATATACATATATATATATATATATATATATATATATATATATATATATATATATATATGTATATATATATATATATATATGTATATATTTATATATATAATTTTTTTCAAATACATTTCGCATTACCTATATCCCTCAGTCCAGTAGTTATTATGGTAGTTTGAAGCATCATACAAAACAGAGTTAACTAATGTAAAAAAAAATTATGAAGTTATTATGTGTAAAATTTCATCATCTTCCTCAGCAGTTTCTCATGTCAAACAGGACATACATGAAAATATGACTCATTAATTCCCAGTGCAGGGTGTAGAGCCAGTCAGTATGAGGTGTTTTTGAGTTAATGATGGCTGTAAGCACCTGGTGGACAGGTTCAGCACAGTCTGGTGATATGGTAGGGCCACCTAGTGTACACAACACAGATATCGCTGGTTCATGGCAGGGTAATAAGGGTATGGAGGTTAACAGAACACCAGATAGTGACTTGCAGGTTCTTACAGGAAGACCATAGTACCCCAAAATGTCTAGATTCCCATGTATAGATGCTAACGATGCTCACTATTAACAATATATAGAATGAAAAGAGCTCCCATTTACTGTCCTCCCAGTGTCTTGCAAGTTAACCACAAGATTCAATAATATATATCTACAGGTAGAGTTCTGTAACAGTTTTTCTGCCAAACATTTAAAACATGGCATGCATGCTGCAGAAAGATACCCTGTAATTAAATCACAGGATATGGAAGAGAATAAAATTGAGATCACATGCTTGTCTTATATAACAATTTCTTTCAAATATATCAGTGGAAGCGTGAAGAAAATTCCTGCTTATTTTCTGATAATCACAGTCAGTCAGCAGAAGAGTTCAACATTATTTGCTTGATTATGTAATATCTGCATATAATATTTTCTAAATTTAATGCTGCATTGAATATTAAATAACCAGTTATTTTGTTTGCTGTTGCAAATAATGATGTTCTGATTTTTTTCAAGGTCCTCCAGGCATAGCTGGTCCGCAAGGACCAAGGGGAAGAAAAGGAAAACAGGGTGACAAAGGCGACATTGGCCCACCGGTAAACACACTTGAATTTAAATATATACCCACACATCTCAACAAGGTCTTTATAGGTGGTTACATATCCAGGATTGGCCAGTGTGCTGCCTACAACCCATTATAAAATATTATATAGGAGTGCTCCATTAGCAGAAATTTCGAATTAGAAAGATAGCTTGAAACATTTCAATCTGTTCTTATTAAAGTTAACTGCTTGGTGAATGAGTTTGCAGTAAGGTACATTAATTTTCCCCTAATTTTCCTCTACTTTGTGCTATTTTATTAAAGATGCTGTAGGCATTCATCTTGACACTGTATTACCAGTATAAACATACCTTTATTGTTTAGTTATTTTCATATGTTTGGCATCTTTGCCATATTTTACCTCTTGTATCATTGAACACTAGATATTAGGGTGCAAGTTATTACTTTGTAAGGAACCTATTTCAATTAAATATATATAGCTATTTGTTATATATATGTTATCTACATATATGGCATGCTCATTACTAGTAAAGTGTTTTGATCTTTAAATCATTAACTTTAATAAAACCCTGGCAGCCCTTCAGTTAATAGGTCAGAACTTTGATTATTAAACAAATATAATTATGTAAGTATAGGATAATGGATATATAACTGATGGACAACCAGGAATGCCAGGGTTTAATTATCTAAAATCCATTGTTGACTGTTATTCCCTATAGTTTCTCCAACTCTTGCTTCATACCCCTCCACCAGCTAATTCTTAATCACGTCCCTCCTTCCCATCTACTGATCATGTATTAATAACCTAGCTAACAGTGTATAACAAGCACCTGTTATTACCAGGTTGATATACTCTCATTCGCATTGTCATTTTCTTGGGCTGTACCTTTTTGTGACCTAGGCAGTTCCTTTAAATATTAACATTTGTATGCTGTTTGTATTATTCTTTGTTGTATTTTGTTCTTGCAGTGCCATAATATGCATGCAGCTTACGTTCTGTTGCTTTACTATTTTTCAGGGTCAAGTCGGCTTGCCTGGGAGAAATGGTTACCCGGTACCTACCTTATTAATTTCTCCTTTGTAAATATATCTCTGTGTAGCCCCGTTGAGAATTTTGACTTCATGGGCTTTATAAACCTGTTTGGCTGCATTTATGATTAATTCTGTTGAACATCGTGAACTACAGAAACATTGGAAAGGCTAAGGGAAGCACTGGGGTCATACAAGTACAATTCATAACTCTTTTATGTTTGTATGTCAGTATGATCTATGTATTTCCAGCTTTTTCTCATTTCTGGCTTCACTGGTTTCTAGATAATGAACAAATGAGAAAACCAAATATATATACACAAAAATAATATGGGCAATTTCCAAAAAAAAGCTACCACTTGGGTGGCTGCAAGACACGGGGATGATTTATGCTCGTGTAATTTCTCCCTCTGACCAACATTGCTGCTGGATTATTTGACTCAAATGTCTCTTCAGGATTTTTTGTTTATTAGTTTTTGTTTTCTGACAGAATAATGAACATACAAAATGAAACTGTTCCAACTATACTGGTGGAACATTTTCATTTTGTTATGGTGTGCCTCATGAAAGTGCTTCCAAGGTGTTGTATGATGACTATCTAACTCTCTGGATGTTATTCTAAATAATGTAGACAAAGTGTGGCCAGAGTATTGGATGTGTGTGATCATAATCCATGTTCCAGGGCAAGCCCGGGAGAAATGGATTGCCAGGTTGGCCTGGCCCTGAGGTATGGATAGTTCATGCTGCTCCTTTGCCTCTTAACAACTCCCTGTTGTGTCAATCCTTTATTTTTCCTTATCTCTTAAATTAAAATCTTGATTTTCTACATGCCATTACACATATGTAACTGACCAAGTAGTCTAAAGTCAATACTGAAAAAAAACATTCACTGAAATTTTCATATATAAAGTTTCTCTAAGGTATTAAAATTTCAAGTTACTATATTACTAAAAAATCAGATGACACATTAAGTTTGACACAAGTTTGGTTCCTCATAAGGCATAGAATAATTTGTGTTCTCTTTTTAACAGGGTCACCATGGAAAGAAAGGAAGCAAGGTTAGATTTTTCTGTTACTTATGTACAGTTAGATACACCATGATATATGATATTACATAACTTAATGAAATGATGAAATATGAAAAACCTCAATTAATGCTAAGTATTGTTTCAGGATGAATAATAGCCCTGGCATAGCCATACATAATGTCCCTAAAAAGATATCTAAAATTCGAAGAGAACATTTGCCTGTAGGCAAAGTTTGCCTGTGCCCTGTGGTAGTTTGTACAGAAACCCTTTGTCCTGTGACATGTTTTCCAGGACACAAGCAGTGTGTGGTTGGACTTATCTGCCTCAAATTTTGCATGTTTAGACATCTTGGATAGCTTTCTTGAATTTATGACAGGTGGCGCCACCTACATTCATGTTTACTCTGCAGACATCCAAGCTTATATCTCGGGAACCATTTGACCGATTGAGACAAAATTTTGCATGTATATAGATCTCCAATAACTTGGATTTTGGTGGATACACGTAGTCGCTTGTAGACTACCTGTATTCTAGTGGATTATGATTGGTTTCTTCAGTTCCTAAGAACTGGTGGCACCACCTTTATATTTTCTTTTTTTATGCATTTTTTCCTTTCATTTTAAGACTGCCAAATTATATTGATACTATCAGATTCACAACTGTGGTTTGATCTGTGTTCTTAACCCTTGTTTGTGTTTTAGGACCCAATTTGAATAAGGGGATGCCCTGTATGAATCACCTTGTCCATCTGTTTGTTCGTCTTTCTGTATGTCTGTCAAATTTGTTTCCTGATGATAACCTCAGTTGAGTTTGACATATGGATTTCAAACTTGACTGATTTATTGCCCACCCCTAACCCAAGAACGCTGTTGATTTTTGGGTCATGAGGTCAAAGATCAAGGTCACAGGACCAACTTGTCTAAAAAGCATTTTAAGCCAAACTTTTCATCACAAACCTTCTGTTTTCAACATGTGGCTCACCTGCAAATAGGGGAAATTTCCTTTTGATTATGGGGTCATAAGGTCAAAGGTAAAGATCACAGGGCCCATCCATTCACAAATTAGTTTATTTTGGGTAGACAGGTTGGCTTCAAACTGATCACAGGACCCATCATTTGAAAAAGCTCATAAAGTTAAAACATATCCTTACTGACAAATTCAGCTGAGGGTTGAGACCCATGGATTCCTAGATATTTTCTGATGGAATCTAGTGTCATATCACATTTTCCCCATAAATGTTTTGTCCTGTGGCAACTTCCCCTCATGAATCTAATTTCCTATAGCATTTTACCATGAATCTTATGGCCTGTGGCAATTTCCATCATAAATCTTATGGCCTGATCCAGGCTGTGGCAATTTCCATCATGAATCTTATATCCTGTGGCAGTTTTCCTTATGAATCTTATGTCCTGTGGCAGTTTCCCTTATGAATCTTATGTCCTGTGACATTTTCCTCATGAATCTTATGGTCTGAAGCAATTTCCATCATGAATCTTATGTCCTGGGGCATTTTTCCCATGGCCATTGTCATGTGGGCTTTTGCCATTGGTAAGTTTATGTCCTTAGGCATTGTGCATGTCCACATTTTGCTCAGGAACATTACGTCTGTAGACATGTTTTGTAGCATTTGTCCAATACAATGTGTCATGTTGAATTATGCATGTGGATATTATTTCCTGTGGAAGTTTGTTGACCACAATGCCAAGTGTTGTTTTGTCCATGAATGTGATTTTCCGAGGTATTTTGTTACCGTTGCTTGACAGCTATAGCTTATACATTTTAATATATTGACCAAAGTCTGAAATATTGATGGACCGACTAAGGGTGTGAATTCCTGAGAGACAAGGTAGGACTAGTATCCTGATTTGCAGCAGTGTGTACTGGATTACCATGTGACTTTGGTGACCTCATGATGAGGTGAGATAAGAGTCCTGGGGGAGATACCAGGAAGGGGCTGCCCCCACAGCTGTCCAGCCAGCTTCCAGGAAGGCCAGCCACATCTGTACATTGTCTAAGAAAGAATGTTAATTGCCACCACACTGAAAGAATTTCAGAGTCCCTGTAGACCTACAGTACAAGCTCCAAGATTTCCTCCAAGGTTAGTGTCCATTTATTTGGGGCTTCAAAGGTCCACAGGTTAAGAGGCCCCAAGCTGAGAGCACCCATCTATAGGCAACCTGCCTCAAGTCTTAATTGGTGGAAGGTGCATTTGGTCACATAGAACACATGTTGGACCTGTTTACATATCATCTGGGCTAGCCACAGATGTCCAGCCCAGGCTGCGGTGCTGGCCTTTGGTGTTTAGCATCCTAGTATGTAATGTGCTCCCTGACCCAGTGGCCTGTTACTGTAGACATGGAGCTTCCTATCTCATGCACTTCCATCAACAGTTCCTGTCAAACATTTCCTGACCACATATCCAACACCATGCTCACTTTAATGGCTGAAACAGTTCCCTAGAAATACACATGGGGTGATGAAAATGTGCGGTCAATCATGACACAGCTATATTCAGCTGGTTCACACACACTCACCTTGTCATCAACAACTTTGTAACCTAAGTGGTGCCACCTGCATTTCTTATCCTTTTTAAAACTTGTTTTATCCAACATCTCTATATTTATGTTTTCTTGCATAAAACTATATGCTCATTGAAGTTAGAGCCTCCCTATGTAGGATTTCCAACACTAAAATTTAATTCATTTTACATAAGTTTACAGTTAATCACTTCATTATAACCTGAGTTTCAATTTCTTTAGGTCTTTGGTTGCTTTTGTTTTCGTCAAGGAAAGAATCCACACAGAATCTTTGAAAAAAAAACTCCTCATCCAGTTATAGGCGAAGCCTCAAAGATCAAGTCCCTTCTGGAATAAATTACATCAGAGGACTCTGATGGTTCTGAGTGTATAAGTTTAATTGAAATAGGCTGTTCTGTCTGTGACGGTATCAACTAACTGGCTAAATTAAAGAAGATTCATGATTTGCTACATAATGAATTTTTATAATTAATATTGGATGTTAAAACCATTAATTGAGGTTACTTTATACATTTCAACAGTTTGCCAAAGACTTCAGCTGAGCATCATTAGCCATAAGTCACTTGTATGAACAAATAACTATTTGGATAAAATCACTACATTAGCCAGGGACATGTTTTTTATACCTTGAAAGCTAAAACCATGTATGATAGATTTGATCTGTGTACTTTAACATTACTGGCTGATGGTGGAATCTATGGAAGAAGATTTAAACTTTGCATAACACCATATGTCACTGTTTGCCTTCATGTATTATTGTCAGTTCATATGGGAATATGAAAGGGTGGGGCTGTAAAAAAATGAGGTTCATGTGTGTAACATATGTTTTCCCTAACATGTAACAATTAATCTTCAACTTCACACCACTAATCTCAGACAAAGGTTCAAGTTAGGGTAAACCAGTGATGCTTTCATATAAAATAACCCCTGTGAAGATTTGATGTACCTTGTTGTCTCTTATTTTGGAGAACTGCCATGGGGGCTGTTGTCTTGGAGAGAAGCCAGACTTTAAGTCAATAGTGTTCATGTAGGAAGAAGTCACAAAGAAACAGATTGCTATCCTATAATAAGGAATTTCATGTATACTTGTCAGAAAATGAGCTGCTATTGTATGGCGAGATCACTAAGCATGTTTGTACAGCAAAGAGTACCCATCCCATGTGCAAACATTGTAACACTTTTTCAATTATCTTGGATGGGTATTGATACAGGTTTGAAAGAGAAATGTCGAGGTACATCGGGTGTAAAAACTGACAAATCAGGCTGTAATGTTGGTGGGAAGGCTAGAGCAGCCAACTTGGGCTGCCCTTGCCCTGTAATGTAACAGGCAGAATATATCAAAGGCTGGGAACTCTGCCACTGATTATACAGGCTTGTCAGTGCTGTTGTTCTAACAGGACAGGCTGAAGGAGAACTGTCAGGGCCTGGGGGTAACCCAGCCCAGTAACAGACCACCCCTGGGATATATATATATATATATATATATATATGTTCATTAAGTATAATAATTCAACAGGCATGATTGGTTTTCACACAAAATTATCCTTTTGTAATTATAAAATAGCATATTAAAAGGTAGCAAACTGATGACTCCAATATATGGGAATAACTGTAAAATGTTAGTGGAGTCTGTTTACAAGTAGGAAGAAACTGTTACCAGTTGACCTGTAGTGTAGGGTAAAACAGAGGTGGCTTGTGTTTTGAAAGTGTCTATGTCAGTGTAAACACTGCTGTATCCCTACTCCTACCTTGTTTCCTCTTTTTTTTATGCTAAGAAAACACTTGGTGAGATAGCATACTGGTGTTTCTCTATGGTTGATTTACTGCATTTTGATCTATAAAATTGGTCTTCCTTTGGTATACACCCAGGCATGATTAATGTTCAGGACACAGAGCCCATGCCTGTCAAACAGATATAACTCATCTGGCATGTAGATAATAAATAAGAAATATTAAAAAAAAAAAACTCTAAGAAAAATTAAAAAATCTATTTGCTGTTGTCCAAATTTATTTGAAGTGATGTCTTACACTAAAATTGGCAGAAGGTGGGGTGCCCAACATGTTTTAATATTTATAATAGTATCATTTATAATAGATTATACCATAATTTAGATGTTTTCATTCATTGTTGTCATGTTATAAAAATTCTGTACATGTGTTGGTATACAAAGAATTTCTGATTAACCCATAAAACTATGGAGTGTTGTTTACATACTTTCAAAAAATGGATGTTTAAGAATTAGTATCTAATACACATGTCAGCAGATAAAGTTAATTCCAGTAAAACAATTAGTTTATATCATACCATTGTAATAACATGTACCTTTTGCAATAGCAATGGTATGCACAGTAATTTGGGATTACCCATCTATGACATACATAAATGCCAAAATCATGTAAAATTATAAATTCATGCAAAATTATTAATGGTAATAAGTTTGAAACACAGATTGAAGGTTACATTGCAGATTCAGGCAGACCATTAATTTTAAATTGGGGATGTAACCAAAATAGTCCTGTTGCAAAGCACCTCAGTGTATTTGATGTTAGCTGTAGTAGATGTTCCTTCACCATTAAGGGTTGTAGTTACTATTAATGGTTGGAGGTTCAGTTCTGTTTGTATGTTTTGCAGGGTGAGCCTGGAGACATCCCCAACTTCATCACAGAAATCGCACTTCGAGGTCCACCAGGCCCTCCGGTAAGTTGAGTTTACCTCACTTTGATGTCTATCGGTTTACTGCCTTGGAGTGTACACTTTAATTTTGCAGTCTTACATGTACAGAACACTTTAAATTCAGACCTAACTTTTTCTCAGGACACATATTTTGAAACAGGAGGGTCCAACACAGGGAGACTGACAAGAACTGCTATAAAACAGGTCTTCTGACCTGGAAAGGGGAGTGGGGATCCAGGCTAGAACAAAAATGGTTTGAAAACTGGCCTCTAAAAGAATGTGGCAGAAGTGGAGAGTGGGGACCACCTGGACCCTCACCCTCTGGATCTGCTACTGCTTAAATGATACCAGGGATGACATATCTGATAAAGTTGACCATCTTCACATTTTTTGTTGGTCTCTCTGCACAACAGTTTCTAATATGCAGCTTGAAATGGCATATCTGTGGTTTGTGGGAGACTGGCCTTTGGTGCACTTTTTCAGTGTAAATCATGAGTATAAATGTACACAGTACAGATAGGCATATTTATATTTAGTACCTTTATAAATTAACATAGAAAAAAACTGCTCATGCCCTTGTTTGTATTATGACGAATGTTAAACATTTTTAAATTACCAATTAATTACTCTTATAGGCCAGTTAATTTAAATGCTGGACCTACCTTGTATTATTTATATATACAGTATATTCTATTTTTATTCACCTAAATATTTTTTTTTAATTTTCAGTTGATGTCAAAACAAAGGTAGTGATTCTGCAGTCTTTGTGTATTGAATCAAAGAGTTTGAATTGAAATTACACAAAAATAGAAAACATACCCTTATACTATTCTGTGGTCTATTTTTTGCAAGGTCTTCATTTATCAGCTGTGTATTAAGATCATGAGGAAATGAGTGGAAGACAATACACAGGGATAGATAGTAAACGTTGTCATGTGAAGTCTCTGTCTGACTTCACTACCTCTGTCAGTGTCACCTTGAATAACTAGGTCATTTTATTTGCCAGTTGGTATTTTTTCAACCTTTGATGATGAAGATTTTTTGGGTGTGTTTTTGTGTACATAAATCATCCATAAAAACAAGGAAAATTGGGTAAAGTGAAGCAATGGCAATGTATTTCTTTACTTCATTTTTTATTCAAGGAAAAAGTAATATGTTTTGTGTGTACAACTGCCAGAAGAGAAAAAACCTATTGTCTTTTGGTTCCTTTGTGATCTCTGCCTTGAGACTGTGTTCCTAACAAAGACAGGGCCTAGTCCTGGTTCCTTTGATGACTGGTTGTTTGTGTGTCTCTTGGTCTTAAACACCCTTCGGGTGTTTGTGAAGTAAAAGTAGCACAAGATACATGTACCTCATTATTGTTTCTGTAGGGTTGTTTCTTGTAGGGATATTTCTTGTGCTGTTGAGTGGTAAAATCACTGTTTCACATACCTAAACAACACAGACACAGTGGCAGTTAAGATGTTGGAGTTTTCTTGTGGCTGGATGTAAAGTTAATACAGAGTTTTCTTGACAAATGTGACTTTCAAATATATGTAAGGGTAGAAAAAGCAGGCAGATCTGTTTACTTTCAAATCTTATTGCCACAGTTTCATTTAAGTGCATACTTAAATCACACATGGATTTCATGAATTGTACTTCATAATAGATTTATTTATAAAAACTAAACTGACAGGAGCAATATGAATGAAAGAAATAGTTAACAAAGAGCTGGCCCCAGCTGATAATTAAGATCAAGGCATCATTAAGTCTTATTCACAAGACAAGTCACGTAATGAATTCAGTATTACTGATATGGTGTATCTGCCAGAAAGAAAAATCTAGTCATTCATTTGAAAACTTCAGTTATGTTTATATACTGAAACCTGTTTAGATACTGAGACTTTGATTCTGTTGGACACAACCTTTGTTAAAAAAACAATTATCATCACATGATTAAGTCAGGGGCCAGAGAAAATTAAGATGGATAAAGAGCCATAGAAACCAGGCTATCGCTAATTTGGCCTTGAGGCCATGACTTTTTGCTGTTGACTTTTTCTGTTGCAGTGACTATACTATAAGCCAGTGGCGTTACAAGACATGATCAAAGTTTAGCCACACACATAACAAGTAAACATTACATAGAGCTGAGGGGTTTGTTAATCATTGTAGGCTTTTTCAGCATGTCAGTGTCTACTTGACAAGGGACAGGAGAGGAGGGTGTTGAAAGTGCCGCCACAGCTGGCCTGCGTAATTGTGATCAGTGTTTTATACTAAAGCAGTGCTTTGGTCCTTTGTACACATTTGTTTTATTACTCCCATGCTGACAGGAACAGAAAGCACAGGCCACCCCTGTGTTGTATCATGACAGATTATCCCTTTTATCACATGATTTTTAAAAAGCTGGTCCCTCTTGGCATCTAAGTGCTCCTGGGAATTAAATGTTCAATATGTGACTGTCATATAAGACATATACAATAGACTGTTAAAATTAAAACAGAAAATACTCATTTTCTGGCATCAGGCTACACTTGGGACTTGCAAATTTGTTATAGAAAGTAGTTTTGCCCACTTTGGACTTGTAATTTTTAGATCTGTTAGATTTTGCTTGTATGAAGTATAATATTGAATAATTGTTTTTATTTTACAAAGTTATAATCAAATGAGCAGTTTTTCCTGTGGATTTTTTCTTGTTAAAAATGGATTCATACATTAATTAATCAAAAGTTAACCAATGTTGTGTTACCGCTGTTGATCGAGATAGACATTTTGTATGTAATGTACTCAGCTTTAATTTACAATTGTGAGGTGTCCCCTCCACAACCCTGGGCCCCACTTTATGTAGAAGTGGTTTTCATGACATTTTGGTCCCGAGGTCTGTATGTACCTTAAAGTCCATATCTGTGACCATGATTTACTTTTTAAGGTCACTTGTTTGTAATAAAACCTGTCCTGTCTGTTGTGAGCTCTGGAGAACTATTTGACTGATTTGAATCTTGTTCTATAATAAGGTTCTTATTGGGACTCAATTTGATTTTAGTGACCTTGACCTTATTTTCAAGATCAACACAAGAAGTTCTATCACATACCTTGTTAATGTGATAGCTTAAGTTGACAAGGACACTTTGACTGATTTCATGTATAGTTGGTCTAAGTCAGAGCGATTTAGGAATTGCAGTCTCCAGCTGATTTTAGTAGCCATATGTAGATCAGTTTGAAACTAGAATACGGGTAGTCGACAAGCGACTACTTGTATCCGCCTAAATCAGAGTGGAACGGGTGAAGTGAGGCATGGATCGAGTGGCAAGGGGAAATAGAGTGAAGTGTTGCATATTAGCATGGATGTCTGCAGCCAAATTTTGTATGTAGGTTGCCCCCCCCCACCACAAAATCCAGAAAGCCGTCCAAGTTGTATACATATGCAAAATTTAAGGCAGATAAGTCAAACCACTACATGTATATGAGTGATTTTAGCCCATGGCAGACAAACAGATGGACGCTGAGCAAAAATGGTTGCAGGTGACGCCACCAGTTTTGCGTATGATAAAGAGCTATGTGAGAACTATACACATGCAAAACTTTGGCCCAATTGGTCAAACGGTTCCCAAGATATGAGCTTTGATGTCTGCTGCATAAACTAGAATGCAGGTGGCGCCACCTGTCATAAAATCAAGAGAGCTGCCGGAGATGTATAAACCTGCAAAATTTTAGGCAGATATGTCAAACCACTGCCGAGATATGAGTGATTATATCCCATGGCAGACAAACAAACAGGAGCTGTGCAAAAATGGCTGCAGGTGGCGTCACCAGTTTTGCGTATGATAAAGAGCTATGTGAGATCACATTCAAAATTTTGGCCCAATCAGTCAAACGGTTCCCGAGATATGAGCTTGGATGTCTGCAGCGTAAACTTGAATGTAGGTGGCGCCACCTGTCATAAAATCAGAAAAGCTATCCAGGATGTATACGCATGCCAAATTTCAGGTGAATTAGTCAAGTCACTGCAGAGATATGAGTGATTTTAACCCAAGGCAGACGAACAGATGGACACTGTGCAAACATGGTTGCAGGTGGCGCCACCATTTTTTGTGTATGTTATAAAGCTCTCCAAGGGCTACATTTGTGCAAAAAAATTTTCCTTATCGGTCAAACGGTTCCCGAGAGATGTGGGTTTATGTGTGGAAACAGACGCACAAACGGAAGCAGAGCGCAGAGGAAAGGTAAGAGGTCAAAACAAAATCGAGGCGCAGCAGTTCACATGTGACCCGAACATAATCCGGGGTTTCGTAAAATTCCGCCCAGCGGTTACGGAGGAGTTCTCCGGACACCTACGCGGCGGCGGGTGGCGGCGTGCAGCTGAAAACAGTATCCGCAAAACTCTCTTTTGGCGGATACAATTAAGCTGGATTCTGTTAAATGGCCATATAGCCTTGTGTATGGCTTGTGTTCCAACATTTTCCAGGTACTTGTTCCAAAATCAAGTATGTAAATCTCAGTTCAGTTTAAAATTGTGCCAAATTTTCTGGACAAGAATACTGGTAGACAGCAAAATTTCTGCGTATTTTTATCCCATTTTCATATACATAAATTATTCTAAATAGTCATTTTCACATCAGTCATAATATGTTTGTACTATCAGCTTTGTGTATGTGTTCATAGCTGGGGCAGTGTTTGTTCTATTGAACTGTGTTTGAGTTTCTCTATACCAGTTAAGGTGCCAGACACCAGGGTTTCAGCCAGCGATTTGTTCCCTCCCCCCTTGTTAGTACTTAAACAGATGTAGTCCTCCTGAGTAGGGTGACATGTTTAGAAACAGGAGCACCATGCAGAGCCACAAGGATTTCAGCACCTTAGTCATAACTATACCCTGTGCCAAGCACTGTGGTAATTACCAGAATTCTTGTGTTTGTTTTGGTTTGATTTCCAACACAAAAATGGCATACTCTGTAAATAAATTATCTCAGTTTTTATATGTATGTTTTATAAGTGGGTGTGGTACTATAAGGAAATAGACATGAGAATTACATCATAATTGCTTTGTTTAAAGACCATTTAATGCATGTCAGGAAAATTGAAGTTGTTGATATCTGGTTGATAAAAATATGGACTCTACAGCTTTAGAATAAAACACACAGGTAAATGTAGACCTCATTGCAGAGATTAATGCATACTGGTACATAAGTTTGAATGGCAGAAATATGATGCTTGTACAGATTACCCAACAAATGATTGACTGGATAAAATGCTTGTCTGATTACAAACAGAGCGCATGGGTGGAGTGTGTGTGATAACAGTGCATGACATTTTGTCATGGTTGCTGGAATTCAGATGGTCTAGTCATTGGAGTTAATTTAAGGGGACATTTTTGTTGTATTTACATGAGACTTCATCTCAGGTTGCACTTCAAGGTCCTGGGCTGGAGGTTAGATAAGTACAGGTTTTGCTGCTTATAGCTGTTTTATACAACCAGAATGAGTTTAATTGTTTCATGATTCTGTATTATAACTGTACAGAAAGGGGCCCTCCTGACTGTAGACAGCACTGTATTTTAGTGTATGGTTGGGTTAAAGTAAGTGCAGCCTTGTGGAATCCTAATATGTACCATACATGGGAAGGTTTAAAGCTCAGAATTTTCTGGCCTTATTTCACCCCAAAAATGTTAAAATAACATAAACTGCAGGTCTCAAGTGCACAAGTGCCACCCCTAGATGTAGGTATGAATTGATAGCAACACCATATTTGGTGCCTCATAGTGTTTTACTTCGATGGAATATTATAATTGACTCAATAATAGCTTGACTGCACTCATTGTCTGTGTCTTCTAGGTTTATCAAATAGTTACCATTTAAATAATCTTATTGATAAATCAGTAAGAGGGTCATGGCAGAACTGTCCTACTACTAATTAAAAACTTTACCATACATAAAATTAAAAATATCTATTGGAAATACACTTATGGTGTCCTAAATTTGGCCCATATATTCTAGAATGGCATACACTATAATTAAAACTGAAACTGACATGCAATAATTTTGGTACAAGGGATATAGTGAACATATTAATATTGTATTCAAATGGGTTTTCTGCTGTTTTTATGATGCAAAAATAATTTATTCTATTATGACCTGATCATTTGATGAGGCTGTTCCAGAGGGAACTGGTCTTAATTTATTCTTAAATGTTTTTCATTCAGGTAACAGAGTGCATCTGCCCATTTTATAAGTTAAAAGATGGAATTATACATGTTGAATGTTGAGAGTGTAACATTAATTTCTGCATTGAATCAAAAAATTATAATGTCAAATAAAGAGAAATATGATTGTCCATTTATAAATAAATAATTATAAGAGATTATTCATCTCTCTTATGTTGCTTTATTTCTCAAACCTGAGACATTTAGGATAGTTAATGGATTAGCTGTTGATACAGGGTTTATTCAGAAAATTCCATGTCGGCCTGATTCACATAAAGTGATAATAAGCTCTCAAGGCTGATTTGATAAGCATAACCAAATCCCCAAAGCTATAATCATACATACTGAAAGGAACATGAAACAGCTTCATTATTCATATGTAGGCTAGGAATAAGGGGTTATGTGTTTTGGAGTTTTGTCAGGTTATGGTGTATCATACTTCTGCACTACACATGCACTGCTATATAAAATTAGTGTCTGTAAGACTGCCTGAAATAGAATTTGACTTAAAACTTTGTGTTTCTGTAGTTAAAACAGACACATATTTATCATCTACAAAATAACTAATATAATGTTAATTTAATTGAATGGTAAAGACAGAAGTGGATTTTATCTTTATTTTAAGAAAATTTTAGTTTTATAGCTTCAGATTTTCCTGTGTTCTTTTTTTTTTTCTTTCTCCAAAAAAAATTCAGGAATGGATGTGTTGAGGGTGACAGTGCTGGCAGCTACTCACTGGAAGTCGCAGACATTATCAATAGATGCTTTTTTGGTATATACAATTGTTGTTAGGTGGCAGCACTGCTTTATAAACTGAAATGGGCTCCAGCCAGTGCCAGACACACAATGATATCATCAGATTAATAATGATAGCAACAAATATAAAAGCAAATTCCATGCATGGACAAAAATAAAATTGTTATCTTCTTTTATATTTCAGGGTCTCAAAGGAGCACGCGGTTACCCAGGATTCCCGGTTGGTTGCTTGGAAACTTTTCCATGTGGTTGTAGCAACCCTGAACTAACCAACTGACTGCCTGAGGTTGATGAAGTAACCTAAACCCTGGCATTTCTGTGCCATGCTAGTGTGCATTTCTATTGTTTGCTGAAATATTAACAGCAAACCAGTTTAGGATATATTTCAAACCACCATTTAACTGGATGATCTTGCACTCTGGGAAGCATAGTAAATCAGGTATTAATTGTTTATTTGAAAAAAGGGTAAAATAATGAGAAAATGGTGGTTGGTAATATATTATTTTGTGGAACATGATGTCATGTCATATAACTCATTTTGTGGTGAACTCCTACTGTCATAATTACCAATGTTACTGTTTTCCTCCCCTCCTCCAAAATAAATCTGGTTAGATCTGAAAATACAGTAAGTATTAAACTAAGCATGTCATAATGTTATATTAATAACAAATTTGGCAGTTTTATAACTTATAATTAACCTAGTAATTGAAACAAGCATGAGGAATTTCATGTTAATTTTAACATGGCTCTTGTTTTATTATTGAGACAGAAGGAAGTCCCACTAATGACTATTGATGTAGCTATGCTGGATATGTATATGTCCTGTCATGCTACAGTGTATTTCTGTGAGGACTTTGGAAGCACTTTGTTTGGCTGTGTGTGGCTATTTTATTCTGTTTTAAACAAATGCTTAACAGGGATGGCTATACCTCCAATCCCCATTCTCCATTGAAAATGCAAAATCCTATCTTGCATGGTGTTTCAGTATTAACCCTAGTCTTCTTTGTGTTTGTTAAAGGCTGGTTGTCTTTAGACAAAACTAACCAATACATCCTAGCCATAATCTCAAATAATTGCCAAAACTCTCCAGACCACCTTGAAGTGTGACATCCAGATTCACACCTTTGTGTCCCTGTTAACATATGTTTAATGTCAATTCGTGCTGAAGAGATGTTTGATGCATATATTCCATTGGGTCAGAGGTCAACCATGGCATGTCCTGCTGCGCATCGCCCTCACAGTGCTATGAGTAGAGGCGGTGTCGTTCGTTGGGTGGAGCGGCCCACCCTGCATGAGTATGACCTGTCTTATGTAGAGGAATTGGGTATGGCTGCTAAATGTTGCACTAGGATATGGTAGGTCAAAATGCTAAGGTAGAGTAGCAGACAGAGGACTGTCTACTAGTTTATTGTTAAATCAGCCATGTCTAACACTACCAGGGCAGAAAAATCATATGATGTAAAAATGTAAAGAAAGATGAACTGCAGTGTTTATCATTTAATATTCAATGCTTCATCATCACTTCCGCTAGTTCCCTCCACAAATCAAATCAGTGATTAGGTGAACATGGGATCTATTGTTTTTGTTAAATATAAAGCTATTCTTGATTCCTGGCTTACTTTGTTCGTATGGGACTATGCAAATGAAAATCAATTTCTTAAATACAAGTTTTTTATTCAAATTAATTTTTTTTTTTAAATACATCTTTTCAATTAGTGGAGAAAATTTCTTTTAAAAAGGTGCAAAAACAGGTGTATATTATGTTGTTTATATCACAGATAATTTTGTTTCATATAAAGGGTTATAAAAAATGAACTACAGTATTTTATTCATTTGGCAACTTTACTTTAAAATAGTTGCTGGTTTGGTCTGTGATGCGAGATGGAATTTTGTATCAAAGCTAGTAAGTGCTGCCACCTTTCAGCAGATGTAGAAACTTGTCTCATGTATTTCAACAGTGGTTGACACCTAGTGTTCACTTAGGTAAAAATCAAGAACTTTTGATGAAAAAATGTACTGCATTGTCCATTGTAAACAATAACATGTTATTTTCTTTGAGTCTGTACATGTTTTTAATTTAAATTAAATTGTTTCTTCAAGCTTAATTATAAAAACTCAAGTTTTATCACATTTGTTTACAGAGCTTTTATTGTCTTTCCAGGGTCCTATTGGTATAGATGGCAAAAAAGGAGATCCAGTAAGTATGATAAAACTAATAAAATATAATATATAATAATATAGTATAATACTTTAGTTTATATTTAAAAACACCTAGAAAAGTACATTGATCTTTTAATAAAGTACTGAAAATGCTAACATACAGTAAAAATTGAAGATCCTTGTATAATTAATGACATGCTTTATTTAGTACAATTGTAAAAAAAAATCATTATGAAGATGTTTTTGATATTAAAAGTATTATATAAAGCCCTAAACTGTTTTCCTTCATTTAGGGAACACCTGGTCCAGTTGGAGAAAAGGGTGTCAGGGTAAGCATCATTTACATTTTTCCATGATCATGTCTGAGATCAGTGCTAATATAACTTATGGAATAGTCTTTATAAATGCAGTTTTCAGATAAAAATACTCATTACTTTTTTTTACAATTTTTTTAAAGTGTATTGTTGATAAACGGGTTATATTCCTAAGTCATTAAAGTTTTAGGAAACTTATGGATGAGGGACTAATGATTGGTTCATGCAAATCTCTATGGGTATTTCTACAAAAAATGTCGCATTTCATGTCCCGAAACTATATTTGTTACTGAGAATTTAGCAAATGCTAAAAATGACATGAATAACCACTCAAATTGTTGCTAAAGATATAATCATTATTATGAGATAAAAATAATTTAAATCGGGGCAGAAATACATAAAGAAAAAAAGCTGCAAATGTTAAATACCCTTAAATTTCCGTTGTCCCTTTCTCTCGGATCTTAAATTCAAAACAGCGTTTTTCTGTAACCACTGTTCCATTTATATAGATATTGTTTTCCACATTGTCACAGCGGTGAAAGTTTATTAAGATGATATTTTTGCTTGATTTTTCCTGACCGTTTTGTTTTTTATACAAAAATTTGGATATAAAAAATATGTCTCCTAAAATATACTCGGCACCGTTACCTGACCTTTTGACCTTGCAGCGCGTGAACAGAAACCACTTTGCTGATGCAGGGAGCAGTGTTTATTAGAGTTCAGGAAATTTTGCACACATAATCCACAATTAAATTTAGTAACTGTCATATCAGTGTTCTCTGCTAATCATTAATGGGTTAAAAAAATCACCGTATGTTTATTTGGACTCGACACCGTTACACCTGCGAAAAATTAACCGTCACATATAACCCTTCGAAAATGGCTTCCTCTTGTAGTTCATGTAATGATAACACGTGCTGCCCTCTTAGGGACAGTATGGAAGTAATTTTTTGTCCTGCATCTGACGAATAGATAAAAAAATCTCAGCACCGTTACCACTCGAAACCGTTACCTGCATGAAAAATAACGGTGTCGAGAGCAAGGTAACGGTGTCGAGAACTTGGTATTAAATCCAAATTATTGAAATAGAATTTGAAACATATTTTGGGCTAAATATTTTAAACATTTGCGTTTCTTCTATTCAAACAGGCATTTGCTTGTTTTAATACATAATACTGGTATTCAAGTAGTCACTACGGCTATTTTTTCTTCAGAAGCTCGACTCCGTTACCTATGCTCAACACCGTTATCTATGCTCAACACCGTTACCTAGAGGATTAAAAAACCATGTTTAAATTTTATTTTCTGTGCATTAAAAAAAATTAACAAGGTATTTTGACTCAAATTCTGAAGGTAGATGTACCAAAGTACTTTGTCCGGTAAACCCCTGCAAATGCACCCGTCTGGAAGCAAAAATAGGAATAGAGACAATTTTTCTGTTCAAAAATTAATTAAAAAGAAGAAAATATGTTCTTTTTTACACACTTTTTTTTTGTTAAATTTATAACTGAAATTTATGTTTTGATTTTATCAAAGGCTATTAATTTTAATTTTATCGAAAATCAAAAAAAAATCTAGTCAAAACAATTTCTGAAATGTGCAAGTGAGATTTTACTGCGTGTCACAGTGTCGAGAAAAGGTTCATATTTTCCCCTTACCTGGACTATTTATAAAAAAAGGAAACTGAAAAGTGCACTACTTGCATTATTTTACAATTCTAACGATATTTTTCTACAAATTAAGTTTTGATGTATCAAAATCAGGATTAAAAAAAATCACCAAGAAAACCCTTGAAATGCGACGTTTTCTGTAGAAATACCCCTATATTTTTGCAAGTTTATAGAGGATCAGTATTACCACATATATAGGTGATTGTATTAGAAAGTTAATTAAATTCTCAGTAGTAACTGGTCATATATATAATGGCTGAATGTTTAATAGTTATATCAGACATTCTGTTTTCACATTTCATAACACCAATATTAAGGGGAAATTTAGCATATGTAATAATATATTATCATTATCCAAACACTCTCTAAAGTAAAGTCTTACATAGAAAATATTAAGAAAGTAGGAATTCTCAAGCAAGTTGGCTGCTGATAAAGATACTTTTTACAATAAAACTTTATTTTCTAAATTGTTTACTCTTGATGTTTATCTGACCAAGGGATAAATATATATATATATCTAATATAGACATGACAAGGATCTGTGTGTTGGGATATGAGTTATACAGTAGTACTGATTGTTGTAGGGAGAGAAAGGAGAGAAGGGTGACCGTGGCGACACAGGTCTCTCAGGATACGATGGTCGTCCTGGTGACAAGGTAAGAGATACTGACTTAGTATCAGTGATAATCCCCAAACACCAGGAATTCTAATAGGTTTTGTAGTCTGACAGGACATTTACACTGAGAAAAAAACATTTTCCCCACAGAGCCTGTTAAATCTAAATTTTTAAAATAGAATTATTATGTGGAATTTAACATATTAAATAAATGGTATCCATACATATTTCATGGTACATAAAAAACAGGGTGCTCACATAAGATGATCTAAGTCAAATACTGAAAATGGATTCCAATTGATTTTAATACATACTTCAGTAACAGAGCTGTAAACATTTCACTAATCTTCTTAAAAGTAAGAAATAATACATTTCCATAAGTACTTTATACATGTATAATATACTTCACTAAGTCTGAATTATGCAACTGTTTTTCAAGACATTTCATATGACATACTTGCTCTTGGGTTCACATACTTTCTTCCATTAAGAGAAGAAAGAAAAATAATAATAAAGTAAACATGTTCATTTGATGCATTTAACATGGAAGGCAGTCCTTGCACAAATATTTACAAGGAACATGTATCATAATTTTCTACTAAACTGTATTAGAGCTGCCTGTCTGATGCCACAATAGCAAGTCTCATGCAGGCAAGCTGGCATATGTCGCAAATGCTGGTTCCCACCACATGCACAGCAGTTTGAATTTCAACATCAACAGTTGCTGACATTTTTCCAACTAATGGCATGCAACAGGACATGTGACTGTTTTTATGTTAATGAAATAATAACAGTCTTCTCCATAATAAACATTCATCATTTTCATTCGTCATTTGCTTGCTGTATATCCTTTGTTTTACCGTTGTATTAACCATCGTTTGATGATTTTGGTAGGGCTTCATACAGTTTCGTTGATTTTGGTTCTATTTTGTACATGTGTTGCTTTGTCTAACTCAGCCTGAGAAGAGATCGGTGAGACTACAGGATGGGACATGGGGTAATGTTCAGGTCATCACAATCAAGGTATTCTTACTATTTTCAGCATGGCTGTGCCCCTGAAGGATTCTGGTTGCACCCTGCAATGTTTATATATGCTTACACCATCTGAAAGAACTGCACATCTAGTGGTATTTTGAACATGGACTTGATGTTTTTTAGTTTTACCTGATACTATACAAATTCATATTTAATATCGTTTATTTTATGGACAGTCTTTTGGAACACTTTTTCTTTGTTTCATGACATTTATAAATGTATCTTAATGTATATCAGTCCACTGTCTGGATTCTTTTCTCACTCTTTGTTTTTTCCATTCATGGAATCAATAAAGTTATTTTGTAACTCATCACTCTTTATGACATTCATTGATGACATTCATCAATAACACTTTCAGACAGCATACAGTTCTAAAGACTTAGAAACAATATATATATAAAATTGTGTTATGATGGTAGTATTTTAACACATTGTGTACTTAGAGGACAAAAAAGACAGGAATAATAATACCAAGTCTGAGTGAGAGCTTCTTTCAGTTGATGTAACGTTTAAACACCTGAAGTCTACTAACATCTTCACTTGCTGCTGTGATTTTGTGGTTGTTGTTGTTAAGAAATTAATGATTATCATGTCAGTTTGAACAAAACAATGTATCATTGAAAACCTGTGATTAAGGAGTGTACCAAAAGGATCAAATATTTTGTAGAAAAGCACATGCTAAAACATATAATGCACAACCACAACTTTATTTTGGATGAAAAAGAAAGTTTAAAAAATATTGTTGAATCACAATAATTTTTTTTTTCACATTGACAAAGTAACTTTAATGATTTATATTTTTAGAGTAATTATTTAATTTCACTGGAAATGACCAAAAAGATCTTGAAAATTACACCATCTGGAATAAGAAATTATATATGTTTGATATTTCAGTGATGTTAACTAAAAAATTACATGATATTGAATGATAAGGTCCATTTGCTTTAAAAAACATTGAGTTTGTTTTACTTGCAGTTGTAGTTAAGGGGGAATGATTAGAATAAATAATTTTTGTCCATTTATCCATAATTAAGGACCACTTGTTTGAATTTCTGGTATTTAAAATGTGGTCCCTAATAACACCGAGATAGATTTTGCAACAGTACAATATATGATTATCTTTACAGTGACACATATTTAGACATCCCTCACTTTGAAAATGAATGCACATATTAATATCCTGTGTATGCTATAGAATAATGATTTGTACTTTGTATGATGTGCTTGATATTAAAAGTAATACCAGTTTAAATAAAAATTTTCTGTTTTCATTTGAAAATTCAATTTATAATCCCTGTGTAAATGTATAAACATAAAAAAGTTCCTTTTTGTTATAAGCAAAACTGAAATTCTATGTTTGTCTTCAGGCTTTGCTACTTGATATACTGATTAGACTTTAACAGCAAGACGGACTGTAAAATATGATAACATTTGGAGAAAGTGTCAGTAGTGTTTACCTTTTATTTTAATCACTGAGACAATTTATGGATAATATTTATATCTACATTTTAAGTTTAGTTAGAGTACTGTCCATATTTGAAACACAAGTATTGTTATTATTAATGGTCTAAACTCCTACCAGGATAAATGTAGACAACCATGTAGTGATGATATACTGATGTTACCTGTGTTCTGGACTCTTTCAGGGCGTGCACCATGAAGTACTGACAATTAAGGTTTGTCTGCATGAGGATATACATATGTTACATCAGAGTTGTTGATGCATGTTGCATGTTTGCATGTCTGATTGTATGTGCATGTTTCCAGGGAGAACGAGGCTCACCTGGCATCCCCGGCAACCTTGGACCTGAGTGGGAGGAAAAGGTCATAATGCTAAAGGTACACATACAAGGATACTCAATATAGCTATCATTAATAGTAATAATACACATTATATCCTGAATAAGTAGATAAAAATGCAGTGAATTATTATGAATACATACCTACATGCTTAAGGCTCACATTTAAGGACACTCATAAGATTTATAATTAATCAATAGTATTTCCATATTTTTATCATATTTTAATGTACTTTGGAGACTAGTACTGTATAATCAGTTGGTAGGTTGTCGCAGGAGGTGACAGAAGCTGGTACCAAGCACAGTTAATGGACATGGCTTTATGGTCAAATGATTTTATGTCTTTTGAAGAGCTGTTTCAATTATATGCAGCTCTGTATATCATTTAATTTATTTGTTTGAACTAAAATGGGAGAAAATGAATGCCAATTTTTATAATTTGGTAAGTTAACATCTACAGTTAATTGGCATGTCGTGTGGTGCATGATTAAGAAAAGAAGTAAAAAGGTTTATCGAGAGAAATTCTGGAAAGGACAACATGATGAACAACCAAAAGATGGTAGGTTCAGAGATTATTTTTGTACTTCCTGTGCTTTTTACTCCTGGTGTAATCATTTATCTGATTTTCAAGTTTTACCTGATTTTCCATCAGCTGCTTCATTATTTGTAACCACAATTATTGGCTGAAGCATGAAACCATTCCTTGCTTCCATTCCATTCCACAGTACAGTTTGATTTTGAAGAAAAAATCTTGTGAAATTGTTGGTCACCATTCTTCATTATCCAGCTGTGCCAGTTTCTGAGCTTGAGGTGGACATTGTGAGCAAAGTATTTGCTCAGGTATTATTTATCAATGCAGGATGATTCCTTTCATATTTCTCATTATATCACTGCATGTTTCAGTGTATGAGTCAAATGTGGTTCTGTTTGTCACATGTTTACAATCTCATACGTTAATACACTTTGCCTTTGTCTTTGTGTACTTGTGGACATGTGTACTTACATTGTTTCCATATTCTGTGAACATGTTATTTGTTGCCTTGTGACTTTGCAATTACGTTGTTGTCAAATGATATGACTTGAAGTAATTTCCCCTAAATTATTTTTTTTCACCTGCTGTGATGATCATGACTCCTATCCATTGTTCCGTTGTTGTAGCAAAAGTTATCAAGCTAGGTCCTTTATATTTTAGTAAAATATCTAAAAAAGAAAAACTTACCAATTTGTGAATTCTTGGAAGTGTGTGGACACTGCTTTTTGCAGTATCCTGCCACATGTAGTAAGAATAGATGTCCAACTTCAGACATCTTAGACTGTGGTTGATTATTATTTTTGCATAGACTCAGGACTAGGACTGAAAAGGGTACCAAATTTTGGACTCACATACTCAATTGATAATAGCTATATAGCTAAAATACTCAAGTACATGGTAGTCCACTCCAAAACAAGCAGGTGTATAATGGATTTGCATGTAGCTTAAAATATAAAGTGTCATGAGAGACCTTTGTTAGATTGTTTAGTCCTTTTGAGAGCCCTATATCAATATATATTAAAGATCCTGTTGTTTAAAGTAAAATTTAAATATGCATGTACACATACAAATACTCAAGTCCAAATATTAGACTATAGTACTTTTTTTAAGTATCAACCAAACTTATCCTTTCATCCATGTTCAGCACCTGGTTGCATTGAAAAAAAACATTTCCATGTCTAGTTGCATTAAAAATATCCATGTTTGCTCATACTCTGAACAGCTAGATGTAGCTGGAAAGTGTAATGGCTTATGAATTACTTGTAGTAGTGAGACTCTGTCTAAGTCTGGTTGCAGTAAGAAATTTGCATGTCTGGTTGCAGTGTGAATATGGTGAAAGTCTAATGAGACCAGATCTACAGAATTTGTGGTTTGAAGTGGTGAGCTGTAGAACATTCATGCCTGTTTGCAGTAAGAACCTTGTCCATGCAGTGAAAGCGAGTTTGTCCTGTTGTACCTTAGAATATATACATGTTTGATTGTAGGGAGAGCCAGGAGATCCTGGACCAAGAGGACCTCCCGGTCCAGTGGGTCTCACCGGTGATCGTGGTCTACCAGGCTTTGATGGTCTTCCAGGAAAACCAGGTGACAAGGTAAGTGACCACAATATACAGGATATATCAGACATTAATATGTACCCATATCTCTCAAGTTTATATCTTTTTAAACCATATCTCTAACTCTCTCTAAATAACAAAATCAATCATACCATAAATCAGCATATGAGTAAATATAGTCAAACAGAATGACTCGTCTTAGTACTGGTAACGTTGCTGAAGTAATTTCACAATATACCAGGCACAATTTGCAGAACTTTTTTCAGACATATCTTTCTTTGACAGGGTCCTGAAGGTCCAAGAGGTCCTTTAGTAAGTACATTTGATTGATCTTTAAAGTTGCTTCCTACAGTTTACACGGTATAAGATCCATCTGGATAATTTCTGATGCCAGAGACCTGTCAAATTCTAATCCATGGATTTGTGCACCGTCATTTAGATTACTTAAACACCTTGCTTTTATGGAGCCTCTGGATGTTGCCTAATTGCTACCAAAGGATTCAGAACTATTGTGCATGATTTATTTTTAATGTTGATTGGTTTACCCCTTCAAAAGCTCCCTTATTCAATCTCCATTGGCTCCCTGTGTCCTTCAAGATAAAATGTAATATTTGTCTTATTTTGTAAAGCACTTAATAACATGACATCATGCTGTATTACAGATATGCTCAGAGTCAGAGTCTATATCTTAATCAATAAATATGTGAATTATTTGTTATTCATTATATGTTTATATTTTATAGGGCCCATCAGGCAAGCCGGGCAAAATGGGACCACCAGTAAGTACTATGAATTTACTATTATGAATAATTCACTTTGACTCAGACCCTGACTTTCTTGCACGTTTCACAGGTATTCATCTAAGCTTGTGACGAAATATGTGTTAAAAGCCAGCTTATGTTTTTGGAGGAATTAGTGAACCCATGTTATGTTGATTATAGGAAAAGTTTCTTTTTAAAAAAAGTTTAAATGACATGAAATTTAAAACGAAGTTTATCTGGGGAAAAAATACGAAAAGAAAAGTCATGAAAAGGTCAGGAAATTTCATTTTCTGGCTTTTTTGAAAATCCATTATCTATCATTAGTTGTTCTATTTGTTTGTAGAATATAATTAGTTTCTGCAATAGGTTAGTTTGGTCAATCTAAGGAATACATGTATCTTGCATTGATAGTGACTGTAATGAATCATTCATTCTCTGCATGATGTGATTTTAACATCTGAATGAGGTTTGTTATAGTTTTAAAAGTGCTGTATGAGAGAGTAAAGTCATAAAATTTAATCCTCAGAATGTATGTGATGAAATCTTTCAATTTTTTATAGGGTTTATAGGTTATTTTCAGATGGTTGGTATGTGTAAAAATACTACTGTGTCATTTGCTTTCACTGAACAGTTTCTTTCAGTCGTTCTGAAGGTGATGTGTGCTGGCAAAGATCAGAACTTTTCAAATTTCTGACATATTTTCAGGGAAAAGATGGTTATCCAGGATCCATCGGTAAACCAGGTGTTCCAGGCAAACCTGGGTCCCCGGTCAGTAACTGATACATGTCAGCATGTACCTCCTCGTTGCCAAAAATGTAACATTCCATTTCTTTCAGTTGTATCAATCAGCATGCTACCTGAACCAGTGTTTGCCAAGTGGTATTGCTTTCCAAAACTAGCATTTGTATAACAGATAGAGAGATATTCGAAACTTTAGTTTATGATGATGTACTTCCAGTTTTACAGGCCCTATATGATCAGAAACAGATTTGAAATCTCCAGACCTTGAGAATTTACTTCATGCAGATATTTTGACCAGACCCTTTGTATTTATTTTTGCCCTGGATCATGTGAAATATATTTGTCAAACATTTATCTTAATTTTTACCATTTATATTACATTGTTGCAGTATTTTGTGCTAATGAAGTGTAAGAAAGCCCTAAATGCAGTCACAACAGATAAAGAAATTTCTTATATTTAATATATGCTTCATTCAGCAAGAGTCACACTTATAATTTGATACAGGCACTTTTCTGTTAAAATTAGTTTTAGGCATTAACTTTATTGTTTAATTTTTTTATTATGCATGAAATTTATCACCAATTTATTCCTTTGCATGAGAAATATTTATGTTTTACTCCTATCACATGCTTGTTCTAATGAAAAAAAGGAAGAAATTTACGGATAAATGATAAAAATATGAAAATGAGAGCATAAAATTAGATAATTGTGAAATAGTTAATGCTTGTTTATAGTGTAGAATGTACATCTGAACACATATTATTTATACCTGCGAGAGAGGGATTGACACATTGGGAAGAAGGTTTGTTGACAAATGATATATAGTATACTCAACATCATATCATTGTAATATGGATTACAGGTATATCTCTTCCTGCTGCTGGTATTGTTTGACAGGCTAATGGTGACCACTCTTGTGTTGATGGCTCTCTCTTTATACCCTCAAGGATAAGGCATTACTCGTGTAGACAATCATTACTGTTGTTTGATAGTTAACTGGCTTTTCACATCGAATCTGCTCAGATTTGAGGAAGTTATTGATCATCGAGTATGTTGGGTCATGATATAATCCTGATCTTCCTGTGGCACCTTCCAGTAGTTACATAGGAAATGGTGTCCATAATGTGCTAAGCAAAGCATTTTGATATTGTGTGTGTATTTTGATATTGTATCCTCATATTTCTGAGGTTACAATTTCTTGCCTAGAGATGTAATTCCAGTACAGCCAACTGAGCAGGCCAAAAAGGGTTGTCAGAAAAATCCTTGGATAAAGTCATGATGTCTTTTATTAACCTTGCATCCAAGCCCATTAGTCAGAAGGCCCTTTTGAACAGCAATGCATAATTCACAAGTGATAGCTTGACCCTGTCAGATCACTTATTTAAAAGGAGGTAATAGATACCATGCATGATTAATTAATTTACAGTGTTTTTGTTATCCTTGGATTGTGAGATTTTTTCTTGCTTTTATTAACCAGTGCTCACTAGGGTGTCTGAATCTAATTGTTGTTTGACACTTTTAAAGGCGTTAATATAGTGTCCTGCTTCAGGATTTTGATTGGCTTTGAATTTTCCTTCTCATATTTGAAATATGAAATCATTATGAAAATATTTTAGTTTTAAAAAGAATGAGTTTTACACCATGTACACATTTCGTCAGTGAAGTTTTATCAGTTTTCCTTCCATGCTTCTTTTTAATGCAGTTGAAATTTGGCAAATCTCTTATTAAACAAACATTTTTTTGCTGATATTTTGTACTCTTGAAAAGACTTGTTTATAAGTTAAAATATACTGAATATTACCAGAATTTTAACCTGATTGAAAACTTTTGAATTATATTGAAACATTACTTAAAAGTGTTGAAAATCAAAGTTAAATCTCCAGTGGAGAAGCTTTCAGAGTTCAACACTGACTTGCAGGAAAGATGTTCTCAAAGTAGAATCATAGTATTGTAGTTTATAAAGGAGATATTCTTATAGTAGAACCACATTTCAGGGTAAACCAGGACAGAAGGGTGATATGGGTGAGCCAGGTCTGACAGGGCCCCGGGGAATACAGGGACCACCGGTTTGTACAACTGGTCTATGCATGACTCTCCATAACATTTATCTCCAACAGTGTCCATACCCCTCTCCTTGGACCCTACCATTTGATATTTGTGTGTGCAAACAACCCCATTCATCAAATTACCACTTCCAAAGAATTCCTTGTAATATTCTATCAGAATCAGCTGAATTTTATAACTGCATTGACTGTATATCACATTTGTATAATGTGTTTGGTTTATTTGCATGGATGTAGAAAATATTAAAAATAAGAACCCACCCTTTTTAAAGACCACCTGTGTTATATGTCGAACTATTGTTGGATATGTCAGTTTGCTATTTCAAGTTGTTGATGCAGTATTGAGATGAGTACACCACGCTTCTTTGCTGCACATAGATATTTTATAGCACAAATATTAAATTAGATCTGCACTGTTATATAAATTTTTATACTGCAAAATATGTTTGCATGTTTGTTATGTAATGTTCATGTGAATTTGTTTATTCATATTTTATATGATTTGTTTCCTGTGGATTTATATGTAAATTGATATAACTTTTTTCATTATATGAATGAAGTGTGCTAAATTCTTGTGGTAAATATTTAGTGAGAGAAACAATTAAATTTTCACCCTGTTGTAATAGTGCTCAGCTGCATGGTTAGATTACTGTTTTGGATGGCATCATTGGAAATAAAAATATACCTCAATATGAAATGGTAATGAAAAATATAGTTTTATCTCACAAAATGCCACCGGAAACAAACATTCCTCTCTATCTGTACCCTCTTTTCCCATTTAGAGTAGGCTTTGAATTTTGATGTTCTGTCATCTTGTTATGCTTGGCAGTACATACCAAGAGGCAAGAGTATAGATAATTGAAAAGACTACAGTCAACAGTGTGTTGATTTCAATTGCCATTAGTACTGGAAAGTACCCCACTCCTTCATGATCCATAGATAAAAGCTATTTTTTAGTAGATTATTATACCCAACCTCCTTACTGGTATAATCTCTAATGTATTTAAAGTAATTTCTCCTAATTCTTACTTCATTCTTCAATGAATCTGTACTTTGGAAGCATAAATGTTCTGAGGTAAAGTGAAGCAACAAAATCATGTCAACAGATCAAATGAGACGTAGATGAGGGTGAGACTGAGGTTTACATGACATGGTGTGTTTTAGGGCTACACAGGCCCTCAAGGGCAGCCAGGAAAGACAGGATCACCAGGGTTACCAGGCCCACCGGTAGGGACATGGGATTCACTGCATTATCCTCACTGCGTCATGAAATGCCAGGAATGGCTCCCAGGAATTCTAGCTCACACAGATGTATCAGTCACTCGCATAACACCAAAATGTTAACCAGAGCTGAGGTTCAGCTTACAGTACATGTAAAATGTTAAAATTAATCATTTAGTGTATTTCATTTTGTGGAATTTTGTGTAAGTTTTTATGAAAAAAATCTGTGATACTTAAATTTGAAATGACGTAATTATTTCAGAACTGAAAGGAACTCATGATTATATTGAATGTTTCACTCTTTCACTCAGTAGCAGGTAACATCTTGCTTTTGGATTTAGTATCATGGGTCATTTGGAATGAAGTAGAAATATTCTATCACTTTAACATCTTAACTTTTGACATGTTAATCTCATAAAGATAAAAAGTGTACTAACAAGGTATCAAATGTCACACTAATTTTTCACATATGTTCTTTGAGTTTTAAGAATATAAAAATCCTGTGTGGTTTTATGTGATTATTGGTACATCTGTCAGAATTCCTTAAAATCCCTCACAGAATCAGTGTACCTGCTCATGAAGGTCAAATAACACTTAAATCAGTGTAGCTGTTTCACCACTCTTTGTCAGAAAAACAGTTATCAAGTTCTGTCTAAATGTTTAAGTCACATTACTAGATGTCTGGGTCCACCCCTTTTTTAGCCCCTTGCTATCTAAGGGTTTCCTACAAATTTTTTCAGTCTAGACATTTTTGCATTAGTCTTCCTGGGTTCATACCCCAACCCCCTTTATCCAAAAGCTGGATCTGCCCTCTGTAAAATATAAATTATACATTTGTAAGATGTGATGTAATCAATATTCTTAGAGTATATTGAACAAATTGTTAAGAATTAGATTTTTTTCAGAAGAGTCATGAATTGTAAATTGTCCTGATTTGGAAATCAATTTTTTCATAGTTATTTTTCTCTGTAAGCATGTCATCAGTGATCACAAGAACTAATTTCTAGTATTCTGGGATTGAATGGTGAAACAGCTCATTGGCACGTGTATCACAGCATTGTGGAACTTGAACATAAAAAGGTCTAGCTTGCCTCACAAAAAACATACTGCTAAATATAGCACCTTGAAAAAATAAATATCCTTGAGACACCCGGCAGAAACAGCAATATCAGCATGCATGCCTAATGATTCCCATAATGTGCATAACACCATTATGGTAGGGTCTAATTGATAATGCATGAAACCACTACAGACTACACATACAGCAGTTATTATCAGATTGTCACCTACACCCTAATGAGCTGAGTACCTTCAAAAACACATAGCTGGATCACAGGCAAGCCTCACATTATTGCCAAATATGTCTTTTTTCCCTGTATTTTTTATAAAATTTCTGCGCTGCTATTTTCCTCCGTTCACTGCAGTTGTCTTAAACAGGCCTTGTATGGTGTGATTTATAAAATTTTCATAGAAATATTCAACAATATTTCTGTTTGAGAGCACATCCATGATAGATTTATAGTTAATCACAATGTAAGTACTGATAATCAGAGGAAATGAAGGTTTTTTGGCATATTAAAAAGTTAGGGTAATTGTAGACAGTAGCATCAAAACCCTGTGTATGTGGTCACAGAAAATCACAAACAATTCTTATGGTTATTTTAAAGAAAAACAGTGATTATCATAGCACAGAAAATTGTAGGAAAATATTATGAGAGGCCTTGTTTTTTACCTGAGCCACTTTTCAGTGCTGAAACTAATATAATGCAAATGAGTACATCATTTAATAAAAAGCCATCTTAATATTAATCTTGGAATATGTTAAATAAAGTCGTTGTTTGTTTTTGGATGTAAAGACACTGTGTCACAGCAGTGTATAAACAACATTATGATGAAGAATTGATAAAAACTAATGCTAATAAGCTAATAAGCTTTCTAATGTACAGTATTTGCAAAATTCTTTGAAGCAGCCAAATATTTTAATGGAAAACCATCATTGTAAGATCTGGATGCTTTTTCAAGAGGATCTATAATTGCTTCCTCATGCCGGGTAGCAATAGGCTGGTAAACTAATAATAAAAGGATTCCATTATCTGTGACATCCACATGAAAAAGCATAGTATGATTGTATATATCTGATCATGTATTGACACACTGATGACTGGATCATTGGCTGATACTGCAGTAGAGAAACACAGAAGATGAGTATGTGAGCATGTCATGTAGATAGGTAGCATATCCCATAACTCCCCGCACCTGGCATGGTCTTGTAGTACATTTATATGGCTATGGATGCTGATGTGTAGGATGCATTTCTACCAAAAACAAAATACATTTATTTTAATTTTGTTCAAAACTCACTGATATAAATTGCAATGCCCTCTTATCAAGTTTAGTTTTTTCTTTCTGGTAGTGAACTGAATTGTCTAAGTAACAGAAAGTTTATATTTACAGACACTTAGGAATAATTATGAATCAGATTGCTGGGTAATTTTCTCGAAGTAGAAGAATATTATTCATTTGCACAAATATATTACAATTGCATGTATACCTAAATCATCAGCCATAATATAATGAAATATTAAACTAACTTTTAAAGTTGAAGCTGCTAGTGTTTTGGATTAACTTGAAACAGCAAAGTATATCTTAAAGGAAAGTTTTGTGGAAGTTTTGTTTCGAATATTTTAGAACATTAGGTGACAAATGGTATGAGTGCTGATAATAAGTTATTTGGGTGTACTGGTGAATGTTAACCCTACATCTTGGTTCATGAAGGGTGCACCTGGGAAGAAGGGTGATGGAGGTGCAGTAGGAGTACCAGGATTGATGGTTTGTTGATGCTTATTCTCAGCATGATATATGTGAGGTGGGATCAATAAAAAATACCTATAAAATCTTTGTTGACAAATAAACTGACCTTTTATCTGCTGTTAGCTAATAATCATTTTCAAAAGTAAGTGTAGATACAGGAAACGATAGATGATGTGTGTACTTATAACTTGTATGCTTTAACCATTTTATTTGTGGATATTTTACTGTTATTTAATTTAAGAATACTTTCAGCATTTGTGTTGAGAGAAAACTTATTTATCTGAAAGAGATCAAAATGTATATTTTCCATTAATTATGCTTTGCAATTGTCTGCCAGCTTTTAAACGGAGAGTGATAATGTATTTCTCTTAGGGAAGAGATGGAATCAATGGAACTAAGGGAGAACCCGGCCAAACTGGGCCCCCTGGTCCACAAGGGCCGAGGGGATTTACTGGCCCCAAGGGTGACCCAGGTTATCCTGGTAAAAATGGGGTCGGAGTCCCTGGACGCCCAGGTCTTCCTGGTCGCCAGGGTCCACAAGGAGATCCAGGTCCAGTTGGTCCCACGGGAAAACGTGGTCCTAAAGGAGACTTGGGTCACTCCGGAGACCCAGGGGTCCAGGGTTTGCCGGGAATCCCCGGACAACCTGGCAAATCCGTGAGTGACAGGAGCATGCTGGCGTGTGTGGTAACTCCATGGACCTTGCCTTTTTGATCATCTACGATAAACACCTACGTTCATTTCAGTCCTGCCTGAGCTGGCCTTTGGTGCTTCAACAGCTTCGGCAAATTGACAGGTCTCATTGACTGGACTTAAGTTTATTGATCATTGAACATGGTTTAAAAATGCCTCAATTAAACCACTGAAAGAAATTTTTGATTATGCAAGCTTATTTTTATTTGATCAAATTAAATTGATAAAGAATATTTTAAAACTACACTTTTATTATATTCATGTTTTCTGTTGGTTTCTTAAAGATTCTGAATTTATGAATAGAATATCAGATGTTTAGTAATACCCTCTGTGTATCATACCTATCTACCTTCTGTTTTGATCAGTGGTTTTGAAATTTTGCTATGGGATTCAGAGAAGTATCTGTTAAATAAAATGGCTGGAAGATGGGATTTATTATGCTAGTTTTTTTGTCCAGTTAATGAAGTCTAGTCAGTCCAAAGTTTTAATAATATGACCAGTTCATTCAGCACAGATGGGCTGCTGTTTATAATTCTGACGACAGTGATGCAACCTATCTGGGCAGAATGTTACCAATTTATTTAAACTTTCATCTTTATTTCAGGAATTCTGCTACTAACAATGTCTCTTTCTGTAGTAGGACCATATTTATAACACTATATAGCCGCCAATTTGTGGCTTTGATTACATCTTTGGAAATATTAATTATTGACTTTGTGAATATGTTATGTATGTTTCTGTTTGGGTAGTGTTTTCTTGTAATTTACAAGTTTTATGCCATTGGCCAGGAATGGGACGATACAGAATTTATATTTTAAAAGCAGGTGACTGATGTGCCTACCCAGCAGAGATGAGACACGTCTCTCCTTCATAACACTGTTGAGTCCTATTTCTGCCCAAATGCATCTGTTTGCCTTTATGTTTCCCATTTGAAATGGAAATTCCAACACAAAATTGTTATAAGAGTCAGTTGGAAAGAGTCATCAAAGTTTGGTTTATACTATTTAGAAATCATTATTGGTATTTATAAATAACTTTATTGACTCCTCTTAGGTCTGCTTGGTCATCCCTCTGCCTAGCTATGTTTCTTGAATAAAAGGAAGCCAATTTATGGATTTTTGCACCATTTTTACTGATACTACGGAAACAATTGGTTCTTTAACCTTGAATTCCGTTTCTTTCACCATTGAAGTTACTTTAGTTCAACTGGTGTTGTCATAATGTTTGACATAATTCCTGCATTCTCTCTAAAGACCTGAATTTCCATGAAAATTTGAGTCAGTACTGCCGAGCAGTATTATTTGTATATAAAGCATGAGATATGATGTTCAAAATTTTATAACTCTTTACAATTGACTTTTATTCATTGACTACAAGAAAGTGTGATTTAAAAGAATCTTATTTCCAAGCCCTGGTTTATAATACAGTACTGTGACATTATATTTTTAAAGTGTTTTCATGTTATCTTATTTCAGGAAAACTGCTGTGTGTTCCCTTTTTCCTACTTTTTCATAAATTTCATCACTGTTTACACTGTCAGTGGCATTAATATATTTTGTAAAACAATCAATATTTTGTCCTGCAAGTTATATGTGTATGTTTTAAAATAGAGTCCAGAGTTGCAGCACTATGATTAATATATTTTGACATTAAAGCTTGCATTGAAACATTGGTTACATGTAATGGGTATTTTATCAGTTTAAACACATAATATGCTCTAGTATAACAAAAGTTGGTGGTCACATTTGACTCAACTCTATGTAGCTAATAGATATGAATTGTATAGAACACATATTTTGTTCTGTGAATGACAGGGACAGAAGGGAGAGAAAGGTGACCGTGGAGATCTAACTGCCAATGGAAAAGTTATAGAAGGAATACCTGGACCCCCAGGGTCTCCTGGTGCAAAGGTAACTGCACAACCTATGATTCTGTAATCTATCCTTGCCTGTTCTTTAATTCTACTGTCATTAAACAATGGGCAAGAGGAAGAAATTTTCAGGCTTGTAATTGCCTGGAATGAGCCTTTTAGGAGAAGAATAAAGCCAAATTATGTAAGAATGCATTATGCAAAAGCTTATACCATATCTTTCTGTTTCATATTAGCTTGCAAAGCTTCATTTTTTCATTTGTGTTAAGCTTCATATTTCTGCTCAATATAAATCCAGTATTAACTTGAGAATGCTCCCAATCATTCACATGTTGCTACAGTCATGAACATTCCACCTTTATAAGGTATACAGTTCAGTGACACTATTTATAATTAAAATATAACTTCTTTGAGAATCAAAATATTATATATCTCTTTTGCTTTTGGTGTTTGTAATGAACAATTTGCATAATTTAAGTACCTGAATATTTAGTTTATTCTTGGGGAATAACATGATATTTCATCTAATAATATATGATTATCTTATGAATTATAAGTTTTGAATTTAATTTGAATAAATTCCATATTTCTTCATATGATTTCTCCATTCTTTGTTTAGAAAAAAATGCTCACTTTGCTTGCTGCAGTCACTGTCTTGTATGAAAACTTGGAAAGAATACCACCAAGACATATTGCTAGTATTTCCAGATGGTTTCAAAAATATATATACCCTTACTAACTTGTATTAAGCTTGGAAAATTGGAAAAATCTTGAGTAAATTGTCTAGTGAACTTTTTTGTGACTGCAGCATGTAATGCTTTGTCAGTAGTGTCATTTACTTCAATTGCATGCAAGTAGGGTGACTGCAGCAAACATCTGTTTTAAAAATACAAATGACCCATTTGTTACAGTTGGCATTCTGAGCTTAAATTCAATTGCATTTAGTGTTGATTTTCTTTTACACTTTAAAACAAAGGATGAATGATTTTTTAAATCCGTTGCTATAAAATTACCTGTAAAAACTGTTTTTGAATAGAAATAATTAGGAGAATAGGAAAACTTAAGAAAGCAGAATGAAGGACATGTTTTAAGTAACAGTGATTGCACCTACTTTAATGTAGGTCCTCCTCTTTTGAGAGTTATAATATTCTTCAGTGATGCCACATTACATTAAATAAAGTGATTTAAGTCTCAGAATACCAGCTTTGACACTGGGTGACTTTTTCATGAAAAGAAGGAGATATAATTGATCCGTATACAGCATGTAAGTGCATGGGTATCCCCGCATGAAATATTCCTTAACTCCAGACTAAACGTAATCGTTCCTGCAGCTATGAAACCAAACACCTGGCCCGCCAACATTTTACCCACTATCTCAGGTGGCTTGGCATGCTGAAGAAAAAGACAAAGAGCAAGAGGATCAAAATTAAGCCATTCTTTGAGTTTCACAGCAATCAAACAAAAAAGGTATTTTACTTCATTGATACTTGGATTTCTGGATACATCCTCTTTCATTGTGTTGCTGCAGTCACAAAAAAGCTCCCTTTAATATATAATTTAATCTTTGGTTCATGTAACATGCATATTTAAAGGTGCCCATTCACCTACCTTTTGAAAAAGAATTTATGTGATTTCTGGCTTCTACTGTGTATATATTAATGATATAAGGGTAATTTTGGTTGTTATAATTTCTTACAACACCTTCGGGAAGCATGTATGAACTTATTTATCGACAACATATTTGTAAACACAGTAATGTTGACAAACGGGAAAAACATGTATTATATGGTTGCATATATGGAGAGGTAGAAACCTGTCACTTGTTTCAGGACCCCATTTATAACGCTCTGGCATATCTGACTTGTTGATTATGTACACCTGTTTATATAAACAAAACAAGCAGCCTGTGTGCAGTGTTATCAAAGTTTTCTGGTCTATTTTTATAAAAGCTCCAAGGGGTAACTATTAGTTTATAAACGTCAGATAGGTGATTGGGCCCCTTTAAAGCTGTATTATGTGTTATGCATTGTATTGAAATATACCAAAATGTTATGCAGTTTGTATGCTCTCTTGATATCTTCTTGGTACTTTTGTGCAAGACATGAGCATGACAAAAAAGAAGAATAAAGATGCTGTCAAAATCAGTTTTGTGGATTCAGTGACAGTTCTTATTTTCAGTGTAAATGCAGAAATGAGATTTAAATAAGCTTGTGATGTAATGGTTCATAGTACATGTGTGTCATGTAAAAGCATTATCATATAAGATACTGTGACTTTTCAAGTATGATATGTGTGTCCAGTGTGTGTCCTTCCCTAACTGTATAATATGCTGTGAATAGTAGGTACCGGGTATACCCACTCGGTATATCAGGCTGTAGTTTAGCAGTTTGCATGATTTAGTCTACTGTGTGTGTTATGTCTCAGGGTTTATTTCCTACCATGACAACAAAGAATTACCTTGAAAATAAGAGAAATAAGAAAGTTCTTTCAAGACTCGGTATTTCAAATTGATAAATATTCCAAAAGGAAAACTTTTATTTCATGGATATTTAATCTTGTTTATTTTTTCTGTAAATTTAGTATTTTGGTGAATTGCTTGAATAATCTATATTCAGATGCAAAAGGAAAACTAACAAAGGGTCAGTTGGAAATTTTGAGGTTTTCTTCACATATTATACAGGTTGCCATGACGGGGAACACATTTAAGCATGTGCATGTCATATTTAGAGCAATTCAAAGAACATGTTCCCTGCACCCACTAAGTGAACATGCAGTATTAAAGGAATGTGCTCACTGTATTGGCATAACATGACTAACAATATTTCATCATATGTAAGGCAAAACCCTGTTTAAATGACTAACAAAAGTGAGAAAAAGAGGGACCTTCATTGATATAACCTTCCCCTGTCATTTTAAACAGGGTGATGCAGGCATTCCAGGATTCCCAGGGGCAAAGGGTGATAAGGGAGACAGAGGACGAAGAGGAAAAAGGGTAATGGATATTTCCTGTCAGACATAAAAAACTTATTTCCCATTGAGAATGGTATGTGTGAATGTATATGTTAGGATTCTTGAGTCTTTTACAATAAAAAAGTAATAGGCAATCATATGAGAGAAACTTGTTTTCAAGGAAGGACTTTTTGCCAGTCACACCATGAGCCATTACGGTTTACCTTTATGTATTTACTGTCAAATGGGCTTTTCAATCCTGATTTAGAAGGTGAGTTTAGTTGTTGTTCAGCTTCTAGAGATGGTGGTGGTTGAGTAGAATATATAATCTTGCAGAGTGGTTTAAGGCATTGGTGAAATAATCATTGTCACCAGTCTGCTACCAACCATTGTTGACAAATTGCTGATTTACTCGGTTGCCTTAATTACTGGCCAGAAATTAATTTCAAAGTTCAAATTACAAATGAGTTTTTCATCATTCAACCCTGATGAAGATTGGTGACATTGGTAGATTTCCATTGCTTCAAATATAGACAGACTTTGTTAGTTTTATTTGTAGTGCTTAATTGCCATAGAAAGAGTGATAAGGAAAAGAGGATATAATTTTGTTGGTTAGCTTTGACAGGAAGGACTATATACACACTGAATTGTACAATTACTGCTCTAAACAAATAATAATTTCTTGATGGTATGCATGCTTGATGGCATATAGGGAAGGAAGGGTACAGTTGGGGGACTTCCAGGCCCTGCAGGAATACCAGGAAAGCCAGGAACAAAGGGAGAGAAGGGAGAGATGGGACTGGCAGGACCTGCCGTGAGTAACCTTACTGTAATTTCATGTGACAATAGATCATGGTTGAAATACATGCCATAACTGTATGCTTTAAAATCAGAAGAAAATCTTTCGTCATTTTGTATTATTGACATAGATGCAGACAAGGTTCCAACTTTGAAAGATCAAAGTAATCAATGCATGAATGCTTAAAGAGAATTTTAAAAATGAATCCGAAGAAATTTAATAGAAGATAAAAGATTTTAAGAAAAAGATTTGATTTTTGTAAAAATTATTTTTAAGTTTTCAATCTTTTTCCTTGAGGTGCTAATAATTTATAAAACAAGAAGATAAATATATATCACTGATGCTAATTTTATGTATATTGCAGGGTCAAGAAGGTCCATCAGGTGTTCCAGGAGTGAATGGTATTGATGGTGAAGCTGGGAAGCCAGGACCTAAAGTAAGACTTGCAGAGAATGCTATATGAAGATATGTGTGCTACTAAACCCACGCTTGCATGGACAAACAAAGCCAGCCAACAAAAATACTGACAAACAGGCTGCCCAGACCTGCTTGATAGGTCACCACATGAACATACCTTGACATCATTCATGGCAATCCTCTCTGTTCATCAGGATGGACCTGTAAAACTGAGGAACATTACCAATATTGCATGATAAAAAACTCCCTAGGCTCCCTATAGCTGGCATGTTTTAGTGACACAATGTTTTTTTTCAACAGGTAATTATACAAATTGTTTCAAGCAAATAGTTTCATAATTACAGCACTGCAATTTCAATTTTATCTCTGGTTGCCTCAATTCTTTACACACTTTACATACCGTAGATCCGTGTTTTGCCGCCGCGGCCATAAAATAAGACTTACAGCCGAAAATCCCGACTAATATTTATCGACAAGGGATGCGACTATAAAACGCAGGTTAGGCAGAATTCAAACATGTACAAGAGACTCGACGGCCCGCCGAGGGGCAATGGTCAATAATAGGCTGAGGAAGAAATGAATACTGGGAACCTATATTTAATGATACAGCTTATTCGTATATTAATTTTATTGATTATTAATTTTATAAAATGTAAAATTGATATTTTAAACAGGCTTATATGTATTATAAAACTTTTCTGAGTCAGTCATAAACCACGGCAATTTTCACGCAATGATTGATAAAAGATCGATATTCACTCGCCAAATTATGCATCCTATCCAGACTAACGGTTGTACCTATATTTGAGTATGGCTGCAATATCGGTAAAACATTATTTTAAGATATTTCTTGAACATATCATTTCTTTTAAAATAAACTGTAAAACAAAAGATAACCAAAGACCATAGTTCTTCGGCAAGTAAACCTGCGTTCACGTTCAGATACTTCTTCGTTCATCAAATTGTCAATAGATGGCGCTAAAAGGTCATAACCTCACCAGCTAGTTCCGTAATCTTTATATATGGCACGTTTTACTAGCAGACGGTTCGGGCACCAGTGTGCATATATTATGATCAGCAGGACCCTGGGTGTACGTGTAAAGGCTCGACGCGGGATTCGCTTATTAAAAGGTTTTGTCAAGGTTGTTAATTGACCGACGTTGTATAGAGTGTAAATAAAAGCCATCATAAAGAGTACCGTTGGCTTTGATGTCCCATTAAAGTTTAATGGGTAAAGGTAAAGGCGCAAGGTACACCAAGGCCCGCAAGTTCCATAATCATTTTCTGTTGCATCTTTTGCCGGTTGACGGTTCGGACACCATTTTGCATATATTATGATCAGCACAACCCGAGGTGTTCTGGAAATATGATCACCGACGCGGGTGTCGTTTATTTAAATGTTTTGTTGTTAAATGACCGACGATGTATAATGTCTAAATAATGTTTTAATTACAGTCGTCCCATACAATGCTTTGATGTCCCATTGAACTTTAATTAGTCAAGTTAAAGGCGCAAGATTCTCCGGCATTCAGTGATGTGTCAAATTAATTTCGTGGCACTACTAGGATTCGTCTTGGATGAGTCGTCATAAACCGAACAAATTGTCATCTATTCTAATCAGTTAGATCAGGCGGTTTAACAAATAAATAAAATTAATTAATTAGCAAAGCCAAGCAACATACACAGTTGCAACTGTTTCCCAAAACTGTTATGCCTGACTGCATATCAGCATACCGCAGCATTCCTAGCTGCAGCCTAGCGTTTAAGAAAAGAACCTTTTTTCGTTGTGTTCCCAAAACTTCCCATACCCCACCCGGCAATGAAACGTGGTGAGAATGTGGTGCGGCCATTAAGTAAGGTTTTGGGAATTTTTTACTCCAGTGAAGGAGCCTTCCAGATATTTTTACGAACATGGGGTGCGGCCATTAGACGACTTGCGGCGGCAAAACGCGGAGCTACAGTACACCTTGTACAGCACCGGTGTTTGTTTACTGCAATCTGATCATAGTGCTGGATATTTTAATGGCGTATGTAATGTCATCTGTAAAATGTAATGTTTTGTGTTATATATGTAAATTTATTAAGGATTCTTTCTGAAAGCTTTGCATTTACCAGGTAACTTCAGTGTATACTAATTCAGTCATCAAGTGTAAGAAAAAAGAATAGTATCAAGAAAATGACATGGCTACATTTCTAGAAGCCAGTCTTCTAAGAACTGGAGTTTAAATCAGGATGGCAGAATGTTGCAGGTCTTCAAATATTTTGCTGACAGAAGAAAACCTAGACATGAACTAGCTGGCAAAACTACTGGTAGAGTGCAAAGTGCCTCACAGCTTCTAGGGACTGAAAAACTCTTATCATAATAATTCTTTGAATTTAATTGAGGATTTTGAACTTAGTTTGGTAATTGTGAAGTGTGATCACAACATATTAACATAAATAACAGAGGATACTTCTTTTTCATTATTTCTGTAGCACCCTGTATCTGCGTCAGCAATGGATTAACTTTCTCTCTCTTTTAAGGACAGGTATCATCAAGGTTTTATTGATCAGTCATCAATTGTGTACCTCGGTAACAAAGCTCCCAGTCAGTGTTTTTGATTGACAGTTGTTACTCGAGCCAGAAAGATCCATTTCCAAAATACTTCCGTGAAATGAAATCTCATAAAATATGCCACTACAAAACCATGTAGCTGAATTGTCCATGGCCTATTCCATTAGAGATGTGTATATCAAACAGATCAAACAGAATATAATTATTTGATGTGTTTTTGGTAATAATCGATGACATTCAGTAAAAGCCGATTTATATTTGCTTACCTCACACAGTTATCAACAGTTATTTGTAGAACAAGTAACAATATAGGGAATTGTGCATGCTTTAGATGTCACCTGTGATGTGTCATACATCATATGATTAATATTTTCGTGCATCACTCTATTCATCAGTGACTAACATCCATCTTTATCTGCCAGTATTCTGATGTCTGGTGAGTTGCTTGTTGAGGTTCTTACCAGTAAATGACCTAATTGAAATGTAAAATGGTGCAGATTATATTATTGGTTTGGCAAAATTGTGTAGTCATCACTTGAAAGGCCATCATCTGGGGATATAAGGTTTCAATAATGAGATAAATTGTATATTTGTATCCCCAGACAAAGTTGGGGGATACTATGTTTTCATACCGGTCCGGCCGCTGCATATAAATCTTGTTGGCGCGATAACTCAGAAAATGTTTCATAGATCTTTACCAAACTTGGTATTTGTATAGATAAGGGTGAGAGGACAACGCCTATTCAAAATGAGGTCATGACCTTCACTAGGAGAGTGTCCTTGACCTTGAATAGGTCCAATTTTGGGGCAAATCAGACAAATCCTTAAATATCTCAAGAAATCTTGCATGGATTGATCCAAAAATCAAGTTGATGGAAGATCAAGGATAGGGTTGTCATGTTCGAGAAACTGGTCGCATCACCTATTATTCTTTACTTGTTTTTGTGCCGTTTAATACCCCTAAAATTGCCACTTAATTGACAGTACTGTGAGCATTATAAGTCAAAAACTGATGGACAGATTTCTTTTATATTATGCATATACATAGATATGGGTTATTGGATGATGTATATTTAAATTGCAGTCATGACCTTTCCTATTAGAGTGGCCTTGACCTTGAATATTGCCATATATGGTGAAAGTTACACAAAACCATTAATATCTGAATAAGGGATGCATGGCTTGGTCCAAAAATCAACTTGACCGAAGATCCTGGATACTATTGTCATGTACCAGAAACAGGTGGGGCCACTTGTTATTCTTTTACTTGTTTTCGTGCGGTTTAATGCCCCCATCATTGCCACTTAACAGTACTGTGAGCATTATAAGTCAAAAACTATCAGACAGATTTCTTTCATATATTATGCATATACAGAGACATGGGTTATGGGATGATGTATATATAAATTGAGGTCATGACCTTTCCTATTAGAGTGGCCTTGACCTTGAATATTGCCATAGATGGTGAAAATTACACAAAATCATTAATATATCAATAAGGGATGCATAGATTGGTCCAAAAATCAACTTGACCGAAAATCTTGGATACTATTGTCATGTACCAGAAACAGGTGGCGCCACTTGTTATTCTTTTATTTGTTTTTGAGCCGTTTAATACCCCCATCATTGCCACTTAACAGTACTGTGAGTATTATTAGTCCAAAACTAATGGACAGATTTCTTTTATATTATGCAAATACAGAGACATGGAATATGGGATGATGTATATATAAATTGGGGTCATGACCATTCCTATTAGAGTGGCCTTGACCTTGAATATTGCCATATATGGTGAAAATCACACAAAATCATTAATATCTCAATAAGAGATTCATGGATTGGTCCAAAAATCAACTTGACCGAAGATCTTGGATAGTGTTGTCATGTACGGAAACTGATAGGGCCACCTGTTATTCTTTTACTTGTTTTCATGCCGTTTAATACCCCATCACTGCCACTTAACCGTACTCTAAGCATTATAAGTAAAAAACTAATGGACAGATTTCTTTCATATTATGCATATAAATAGACATGGGTTAGGGAATGATGTAAATTGAATTTGGGGTCATGACCTTTTCTATGAGGGTGACCTTTTCTATGAGTGTGGTCTGATATTAATTGTTGCTGAAGATGGGGGGGCCTATTCTTAAAGGGGGGGGGGGGATTAATTGTCTGGGGATACTATGGCACCTGCGGTGCCAAGAAATATTTAGTATTTATTCTGGTGTAGGATACCAAATAAAACAAAATTGGAAACTATGGAATTACACAGTAACACAAGCAAAAGTATAACTGCATGGTTTGTTTCAGTGTGTTATGGACTATAATTGAAAGCTTATGAAAATAATTCTGAAACACCTTAAAGCAGCATGGTAGTAGCATGGTATATCTTATTATAATGGATGAAATGTTATACAGGTAATTACATATTTAATTTAAATTTTGTCCAGGAATCATGGTTCAGAAGCATTGAAAATGTCGTATCAGCAAAGGATTCCATTTTGCTTAAATATTTTTTTTAATATGTTTACAGATATTATTACTAATTTAAATTACCAGTACATGCATTAGCCATTTCACCTGATTAATGGACAAGTTGTCATGGTAATGGTAAAAATGAAGTTATTGTTTTGTTATGTTACTGTCATCAATTATATATGTGTATTTTATTGATACATATGTAATTTTAATTATTTTGATATCAACGTTTTATTATATATGAACACAAGGTAGGTCATTAATATAGAGTTAACTGGTGGTAGCGGTGGTTGTAGTGCTATAGCTAGTGCTTATCTATAACCAGGGTGATATGGGAAGGAAGGGTGAACCAGGAGAGCCAGGGGTTAAAGGCGAAGCAGGAAAAATTGGTCCACCTGGACTTCCAGGTCCACCTGGACCTCAGGTAAGGTCATATGTAAAAGATTTAAAAAATGACATATGGAAGTTGTATGATTTTTGTAAGGTGGAATTCTCTTGCTGGGCATCTGCATTTTTTTTGCAACGGGGAATGATTGGTTACTAAAGATAAGTTCTCATCTAATCTGTTGTATTGCATGGATATCTTTAATGTCAGGGTATTACTTATATTTGGTGTCTGATTAATTGTTTATGCCAACTGAATTAATCCCATTTCTTTGATCAAATATGAGTTTTTAAGGTGGCTCTTCTTTTGTTCCTTTTATTGTTGTTCACCTGCATCACTTTTGATTAGACATTTGTTAGCTTAATTAGGGATTTTCTTAACACATTTTAGCATATTTCTATCCAATATTGAAATATTCAGTTTGAAATATCAACTTACTTTTAATCTAGTGTACACAGCAATACTATATTGATTGTATGGGTGTCAAGTTTTATCTGTTTTTTATCAAATTTATTCAAACTGTTGCACCACTGGGCATGTAGATGTTAAGAAAGAACTATTGTGTTTATTGTGATATTTACTTTTTAAAGATTATAATTTTTTTAAGAATCTAACTAAAATGTAAAATTCAGCATATCTGTTGAAGATACATATTTCTCTGGGCATCATTCTAAATTATAGACCTGTGTATCACCGGAACATGTTAAATAAGGTGTGTAATCGATGCTTTTTGTGTACAGGGAGAGCCAGGAGTGATAGAAGGTGGCAGTGGAGAAGGAGTAAGTAACACACTTGTGTCACTTTAAAATGATGCTGAGGTGGCGGGATTAATAAAAAAGAGCAGATAAAACATCTCAGTTTATGCAATGATGTTTTATTAATATTTTGAATTGTATCTCAATTTTAAACTCAGCTGACAGAAAGTCATCTTAGCTATAGCAATCACCCTTTGTCTGTCGTCCATCTGTCCGTTAACCAGGCACAAGTCGTAACCACTAAACCTGGAATCTTCTAACTTGTAATCCTGGGAGGTCCATAAAAACTTTCCTTGGAAGCCTGAAATTAGGTCTTTGTTACCCATATTCTTAGAGCTATGGGGCTCCCTAGTACCGACAGAATAATGGAAAATTTGATACAAAAGCTCAAGTATCCGCACAACTAATGCATTGATCACCATGATTTTTTGCATGGATATGTATCATGGAGAGTTTCATCAGTTTCTGCAGACTGGTGGCACCACCTGTATTTGTTAGGGTTTTTTACAAATTTTTTTTCTCTATTTTTGAGACCTTTAAAGATATGAACATCTGTTAACAGGGCACAAATCATAACAACTGGACCTAGAATCTTCATTCTTGACACACAGGGAGACCCATGAAAAGTCTCCATGGAAACCTGAATTTAGGTCTCTTGTTACCCATATCCTTTAAGCTGTATGGCTCCAAAATACCCCCACCCTAGAATAATGGAAAATTTGATGCAAAAACTGCAATATCTCAATAACTACAACACTGATGGTCATGATTTTTGGCATACATATTGATCATGAGGTGTTCTATCAGTTTCTGCAGACTGGGTGCGCCACCTTTATTTTTTTCAAATTTTTACGATTTTTTTTCTCTATTTTTGAGACCTTTAAAGATGTGGTTATCTAACCAGGGTACAAATTGTAACAACTGGACCTAGAATCTTCATTCTTGTCATGCAAGAAGGCCCATGAAAAGTGTCTGTGGAAACCTGAAATTAGGTCTCTGTTACCCATATCCTTCAAGCTATAGGACTCTGAAGTATCCCTCAGAATAATGGAAAATCTGATACAAAAGCTGAATTATCTGAACAACTAATGCAGAGATCACCATGATTCTTTGCATGGATATTGACCATTAAGTGTTTTTATTAGTTTCTGCAGACTAGTGGATCCACCTGTATTTTTTTTAAAGTGTACGCATTTTTTCTCTATTTTTGAGATATATAAATACAGACACAATCTTGGCCTGTTGGTTAATCTATTTGATGCTTCAGTTGAATGGGAATATACTACCATGATAAAATTTCCTTTTGCGAATCTCTTCCCAGTCAGCTGAGCGTCATGACCCATGGGTCACTTGTTTTCTCTATTTTTGATCCATTAAAAGAAACTGTCATCTGTAAACAGGGCACAAATCATAACCGCTGGGTCTGGAATTTTCAATCTTGACATCAAGGGAGGCCCATATAAAGTCTCTATTGAAACCTCAAATTAGGTCTCTGGTACCCATATTCTTAGAGCTATGGGGCTTGTAAGTACCCCTCAGAATAATTAAAAATTTAATACAAATTTAAAGCTCCAGTATTTGAACAACTTGTGCATTGATCACCATGATTCTGTGCATGATTATTGATCATGTAGTGTTACATCAGTTCCTGCAAAACGGTCGCACCACCTGTATTTTTTTTCAATTTTGCGAATGTTTTTCTCTATTTTTGAGACCTTCAAAGAAGCTGTTATCTGTTAACAGGGCACAAATCCAAATCACTGGACCTGGAATATTCTTACTTGACATCCAGGGAGACTAATATGAAATCTCCTTGGAAACCTGAAATTTGGTCCCTGTTACCCATATTCTCTGAGCTATAGGGCTAGGAAGTATCCCCAAGAATAATTAAAAGTTTGATAAAAAAAATCTCCAGTATCTGAATCACTAATGCCTAAATAGCCATGTTATTTTGATATATATTGATCAAGGAGGTTTCATTAGTTCATACAGACTGGTACTTCCTGTATTTTTTTTCAGATTTTTACGCATTTTTTTCTATTTATGAGACCTACAGTGGTCATCTATCCAAAAGCCTACTGCAACTCATTTCTAAGGACAAGTCACAAAATTCATGATTTTTTGCACACTGACAGTCATTTCACTCTTTGTTCAACATTCCTTGAATTCAGCTGAGCGTCATGGCCCATGGGCCACTTATTTTCAATATTTGATAAGCTGTAATGATAAATTTTTCTGAAACTTGATCAGTTTAATTTTATCTTCATATTTAAAATGAATATGAAAATCTTCTTTGGGAATCTACCATTTCTTTGAAACAGGAAAGTGTTAGTCTTGTAGAGGAAACAAAAGGATTTTTAAAACAAAAGGTTTTGTTTTACATAAAATTCTTTTGTAGAACAAAAATCCTTTTACAAAACAAAAGAATTTGTTTTAATGTTTTCATTGCAGATATTCTCTATTTTGAATAATTATTGTTGATTTAATGATTTTTTTTAATGATTATTAAATTTGTTTTTTATATTCCATTGTGCACATATATGTACTGTTTTATGTTGTGTGTATATCATTATGCAGTGTATGATAACTTACATAAACATATGTTTACTTTAGATCCCAGGACCACCTGGATCACCAGGACCCATGGTATGATGGATGCATGTTATCTGTTATCATTATTTCATTATTATCCGTGTTTGAATTGAATGAATGCAGGTCCAGTAAAGAGACAGGTTTGCTGTGCTTCTTTCCAGTTTACCTCTGACATCATTTTCCAGCATGGATTACCTACCTGATGTGTATACCATCATAGAAAGATAATTTTACATTTTTCCTGTGTTATTAAAATACCGGCACCACAGCATGATTAGATAATTTGTTAAACTATGCATGTATAATACACATGATATCACCTTTGTGCTTATAGATAAGGTCTTGTGTAAAATACTACTGTAGATGGGACATGTTCCTCTGTTTTACTGTTAGGTTTGTCATAAACATTACTGCTTGAATTGTTACTATGCAAGAGAAAAAAAGTCTTTGAATGTACTGTCAAGTCACATAATATTAGTTTTGTATATATGACTTGTACATTCTCCAAAAATGGCTGTTTGTTGTTTGGAGTATGGAGTGCATGATTTTTTTTTAATTTCCCTCTGTTTCACTGTTTTGGACAGGACAGCCTGAAATGACCCAGGGTTAAACTTTCATCTGCACAGAGCAACATTAGGCTAAACTCAAATTAACTGCAAAGGACAGTCCGCAAAACTCACTTTTGCTAAACATCCCTGAACTGGGATGTTACATTTTCTGAATAATTCAAAGCAACGGGAATAGATTTTGAATAAAAATATTGCCTTGCAGGGAAATGAAAGCATAACACTATGCAAGAAACTTGCAAAGAAAAACTCGAGGACTATTTTTGCAGTTGGATTTTTTAAATGGCAGATTAGCAATCTTATGGTTAAATTATAATTTAATCCTTAAGGGAAAAAATGACTTGTGTAATATGAAAATTGCTTAAATCATGGGTCAATTGTAACTGATAAACAAGTGATTATCAGTGAATGCACATGCAAGTGCTCATATTAAAGTAGAAGATGAGCAACATTCTTACTTGTATTCTGGGAAGAACTCACATTTGGTAATATACACTTTGCTGCACACAAAAAATAATTTTGGAGAGAATGACAATGTTTTATTAACTTTAAAGATGCCTGTTGTTAAATGAATACAAGTTTCAGTGTCTTAACACGCATGTACATTTCAGATATTATTTTGCAACTGACAGACAATATAAACTTCTTGATAAATGGGAAATGAAGAATTAATTAGCGATTTTGTATATTAGTTGTATACATTTTTTGGAATGAAGGGTAAATATTGTAATGGAAAAGTTACGCTGTTATTGTTTGAAGAATGAGCATGTGCCAACCACTAAAGCTTGGGAACTTCCTGTCTTCAGTATTAATCAGTGAATAACAGTTCATGTCTGCTCAAATATCATTATAGGAGATTCTGATTATACCTATTCATTCTCTTGAATAATTCATGTAAAATAGTTATACTTTGTTTTTGCAGACAATCAGTATTTATCTTATCCATTGACATAACATAAAAGTACTGTTGAAAAATGATTGTGCATGATTTTTTTTAAGATAAGTAAAAATAATCAGGATTTAGAGTGAAGAATACATGATATTATATAAGATAATTTGATAAACAAATTGCACTAAACCTTGATTTTCAATATTTTTAATGTGAAATGTATAATTTGAAGGGTCCACAAGGTTTACAAGGCCCACCAGGTATCAAGGTAAGAAACATATATTAATCTTCTAACATTATCTTTTGAAATAAATGTTCAGTAGATGTAATGAGATGTAACATAACGGGGAGGGTGCCCTGTTGGTTGGCAAAATGATAAAAGAAGGTGCCATCGTGGGATGAGGATCAAAACCAGATGGGGACTTGATACTCGATCTGATTTACAACAAAGTATACATGCAGTCAGCTATAATGTGTGATGAATATACTTAATTTGTGATAGGGTGGATAGGGTGAAATGTTCAAATAGCTCGTTTAAGCATTGTACGTATAGTTGTTCTTCCATGTGCTCTAAATAATTGCTGATTGACAATAAATTGAATGTGACAAATGTGAATAAAACAACATCCACTTATTCCAAATATATCAAGTATATATAAAATTTGGGTATGAGCTGTTAATTTTGTAAACAATGCTGTTTAGAATTGCCATATGCAAAATTTCTCGACTAGGCACATAAGGTTTCATCTGATTTTTATTTGTATGCCTTTTCCTTTCAGGGTGACAGAGGGTTTATGGGCATGAAGGGAGAACCTGTAAGCAATTATCAATATATTCTTGGCTTGGCATGAACATATATCTTTCCCCAACACAATCACACTTTTGCATGGTTGCTCTAGAAAGGCAACAGCTGTACAGTGGTAAACCAAACCACGACAGTGGCTCAAAACCCTTTTTCCTATTTTATCATTTTTGATTTAGCATTAGTTGATATATACATTATTATACATTATGTTTATTAAACAGCTGGCCATGATACAACTATTTGAAATCCTTTATACTTGCAGATCCTTGATCTGTTAAAAATTTAAAGTAGCAGTAGTATTCCGGATGCTTGTCCAATTAAAACAATTCAGGTATTATTCCAGATGATGGTTTTGTTATTGTTCAATTAGTGAATTAAATATATTTAAAATATTTGTACATCATAAAATAAATGGGTTTTGAGGTATTGTGAAGATGTATGCTGTGAGCAGTCCCTGTCTCGGTCAAATTTGTGATATGTACACTGCAGTTTAAAAATAGTATGATTACATACTTTCAGTATGGCTTTCAGTAGGTTGAAAACTCTTGATGGATATATTTCAAGAATTACAAGTAGGCAGCTGATTATCATGTATCTGAACGAAATTGTAAAAGTGCAGGAGACAACAGAAAGGAAACATATCTATATATGTAGAGTCAAGCCCGTTTATTGTCATGTCGGTGGTGCATGCTTAAATTATGATAATAACCGGGATGTGACATTCTGCGGGCTTCAACGTCAATATCCTTTTGATTCATAGAAAAAGTTTTGTCTCAAATGTTATTAAATAAATCGTCAACAAAAAGGAAACAGAAACGTTTATGATATTTTTATTGCACAAAGGTATATCAAATAACGTTTATGCGCACCTGACAAATGATTTCCTGTAAATGTTGTGCCGCATGCCGCAATTTTGACAAAAATCCGACTTGCCAACAGAAAGAGACGTAACGTCTGGGTCATGAGGTGAAATGTCTGGAAATATGCGGCATGGTTATAAAGTTATGCGAAGGCAAACTATTTTACTAAATAATTATATCACCGGCCATTGCGCCTTATTTTCCGGATATCTTATTAATGACTCGGTTCCATGATCGTCTTTTTGACAGGACTGTTTGGGGAGCGGGCATCGACATGACATTGTAAACTTTTTGAAGTTCCGCCGTGATTGAGGTTTTGGACCGAGTATAAAAAAAACCTCCACCTTTTCGTGGACCCTTAAAGGGGATTTATAGTCGAAAACAACGTTTAGAGCTCGTACTTCAATGTGTAAACCACGGCCTTGTAATGGCCAGGAGTTCATTATGCATGACATGTGATCGCAAACATCGCCGTTATTAACGTACGAAGAAACGCAATGATCTAAATTACCGTGGTATCTTAAGACGTTAATTAGCTATGTGACGGGGAGTGACCTGTATGCATCACTGCACTTGCCTGCCGCACACAGGTGGGGGATGTGATCGTTTGATACGCGTGACCGATTGCAGGCTCTTGGCCTCGTTGATCGCCGTGTAGGCATCTGATGTGATATTAACTGCGATCTGGTATCACTGCCAAGGGTTCAAGCATGACAATAAACGGGATTATGACATTATTCCATGATATTAAACGGTCAGATTTACCATTGATTATAAAGGAAACGGTTTGGGATTTCAGATTTATGTGAAAATTAACAGGATTTTCTATTAACCGATATGATACAAAGTGGGCTTGACTGTATTATTTAAAACCCCTTTACATAGTTACAGTTACAGTTAGATAGTTACAGTCTGGTTGTTATGAAACTTTATACAACTTCATGATAATAAAGAAAAAGGCATGCATCTTTGACAAATCCTTCAGTATTAGAGAAGAAATTATAATTTTATAGTCTTTTTTTTTTAAATATTGTTTTCAGTGATTTTAAAGAAATGTCTTTGCACCTATTTTGGCAAAGTTGTGAAAGATTATTTTCATAACCTTACATTCATATGTTGAAGGTTTTATTTCCCCTAAAAGGCTCATGTAATTTACAGTTTATAATAATTATAGTGTAATTAGAGCCAGTTTGACCCAGTGTTTTCTTAAACATTTGACAGACAGTGCTGCTTTACAAACTGCAGTCTGTGGCCTTTCAGCATCACACAGCATGTTCATAACCCTTCTTGTTTGATGGACCATTCATTAAAACTGATGACAGTTGTTTTAATAATGGTCATACTAACAGTCATAAGAAATTTTATACACTTGTTACATACCTAAGTACATACCTGAGTAAGAGTGTAAATATAAATATGCCAAAAAGGGCTGACCTCTTCGTGGGCAAGAATTTATGAAACCCTTCTGTGTGCATGTTTCGTGTAGGAATCTATCTTATCAACTTACCAAATGTATAAAAATTTTATAACCTCTAATACAATGAATAATTACACAAATAAATTATTTCAGTTAGGCTCACTTCATATTGGAAAGGAATTAAAACCCCTTTTATGTCTGAACCAAAGAGACTTATCGCTCTTGAGAACACACCATGGAAAAAACATTTACATAATGGAATTTCTTAGCTGCAAGCCTACAAGATGACACAATTTTATACGCTTGTCTATGATGGGACATATTATGGTATACCCACCGTCTGTCGGACCATTACCTTTGAGTGTCGCCGTAATAACTTACCGGGACTTTCATGGATTTTCACGAAACACCCCATGACTACTAAACTATAGATTATCTCACCCGAGTTCGATTATTAATATTTTTCTCTGAATCGTGGAAGGGGGATGATTACATTGACCATTCCCCCCACTTGCCAAAAATTTGTCCCCATTTCCATATAACGATACCCCTGCAGGGTTTAAAAGTGATTTACAAATGATTACTGCTATGACATTTTTAGCTCAGCTGACTGAAAGTCATCTGAGCTATAGTGATCAGTCTTTGTCTGTCGTCCGTCCATCTGTCCGTTAACCTGGCACAAATGGTAACTGCTGGACCTGGAATCTTCTATCTTGACATCTAGGGAGGTCCATGAAAAAAAATTCCTTGGGAAATTATGAAATTCGGATTCTGTTACCTATATCCTCCGAGCTATGGGCCTCAGAAGTACCCCCACAAGAATAATTAAAAATTTGATGCAAAAGCTCCAGTGTCTGAACAACTAATGCATTTGATAACCATAGTTCTTTCCATGCATATTCATCATAGAGTTTTTCATCAGTTCCTGTAGACTGGTGGTGCCACCTGTTTGTTTTTATTTTTAACGTATTTTTCTCTATTTTTGAGACCTTCAAACATGAAGTCATCCATTAACAGGGTACAAATTATAGCCGCCTTCAAACCTGGAATCTTCAAACTTGACATCTAGAGAGGTCCATGAATAGTCTCCTTCAAAACATGAAATTAGGCCTCTGTTACCTATATCCTTCGAGTTATTGGTCTCAGAAGTACCTACCAGAATAAATAAAAATTTGATACATAAGCTCGAGTATCTGGAAAATTCATGCATTCATCCCCATCATTTTTTGTATGCACATTCATCATGGAGTGTTTCATTAATTCCTGCTGACTGGTGGCACGACCTCAAATTTTTTGCATTTTCTTTAAATTTTTATTTTTGAGACCTTCAAAGATGTGGTCGTCTGTTAACAGGGCACAAATCGTAACCATTGCACCAAGAATCTTATAACTTGACATTCAGGAAGGTCCACCCAAAATCTCCTTGGAAACCTGAAATTAGGTCTCTGTTACCCATATGCTTTGAGCTATGCTTCAGTTGAATGGGGATACCATCTACAAAACTTGGCATTCAGATGATAAAATTCCTTTTGTAAATGTCTTTCTAAACAGCTGAGCGTCATGATCCCTTGGTCACTTGTTTCCACTGGATGTTGTTATAAAATAACCTTGCAGAAGTTTAAAATTAGGGATTGCCTATGTAATTGGTGTCGTTATGAATCATGATCATTGCCTGGATTTTGAGGGAAAAGGAGTGACTCAAGGTTTTTTCTTAATACTTTTTAACTTTTCCGTAGGACTACTGGCTAGAATGTGGTCTGGTCATGTAGATGTCAAGTATGTTCCAATTCGCCGAAAAAGGCAGCTGGTAGCATTTGGCTTCTGGTCATTGCTTTAAAATACAGATATCTCAATAGCTGTCTGTTGATTGATTTTGATACATATTGCTAAAGCCTGATCATACCTGTTTAATGAGCTTCAGCTGAAAAAAAGTTCTTTGATGTTTGCTGGCTGGTCTGTGCTCTCAAATTGCTTTCCCCCACAGTGTTAAGAGGTCCATGCACATACCTATTTGCTGCAAGGCTTTTTTTTCCAAGTGCTGTCTTTTGGAATAATCTGTGAGTCGTTCTGCCTTTGAAGTTTCTGCCTTTGTTGGCAGTTGGTGTTCAGCATTTGCACAAGAAATGCCAATCGTTAAATTCAGTTTCCAATTTTAATATGTTTAATGAAGCATTTGAAACCATTAACTGCATACAATATTTATAGCAGTGTTGACACCAGAACCCTGCACATTGTAAATAGAGTCACACCATGAAGTGCATGAAACACATGTTTGTCTTTGAGATTTTAGGTCTGATACAGTGTAATGCATTCAGTATTAATTTTGTGTTTCATTTTCCATATTATATAGTTGATACTTGATTCAGTCGAAGTATTATCTGTATAATCCGATGTATCAGGCATTTCTTTAATGATATGGTAAATTTTATCATAAAGAAAACTACATAATACTCAAACAATATATATATATATATATGTGTGAAGATTGAGAAATCATCAAGGTGTTGTCCACTAATACACAGTTTTACCATTAATAGTAATTTCATTCTCCTTCGCATTATATTATATCAGGTAATATACCGTTTGTTGGATTGTAGTTATTACCGTAGAAGTAGCATGAAAGTGAATGAAAAGCTGTGTTTTAGATGTGGTTGTAAGCATGACTGGAGACATGGATTGTCAACATCCTCATAAATTTACAATAAAACTGAAAGTATGTTTGACATTGTTTGGTATAGGAACATTTATCTCATTCTGACTTTTAGGTGGTAAATACAGGGTGAAATGTTGGAAATATAATAACCATTTGATTTGGCAATAAAGGAAGACACTAATCTTCCATCCTGATGAATGGTATGGGAAATTATATTTAGAAAATTCATTTACTCTTCATATTCTTATATTTTTCAGTCGAGAAAGTAAAATTATTAGATCCCATTGGAAAGCTTAACCTGTATAATTAAAAGCATTTGCGACTATTATTATTTATTCTTCGAAGCACAATCCATGGCTCTAGTTTTACGTAGGAGTATTTTATCTTTGATTTGATGATTACTCTGTATTTCCTGTCTGCTAACCTTTTCAGCTCTAAATCTTTAGCTCATGATAATGTCTCTGTTGTTTAAATTATGGGGGACAGCCCCCGGGTTGTGATTGGCTAGCTTCACCCATGTGATGATGTCATGTGCTGGGTTCTGTAGGGCCAGAAGGGCGACAGGGGTCTAACGGGTCCCATAGGCCTGCCTGTAAGTCAAGCTTCTCTGCATGGGTCTCTTATCTCTCTGCACATCCATTGCTTATCATGATATGAATATTATCCTTATTTTTATCCACGCACATGTAGTCCTGTTTGGTTATCCGACAGCACATGTGTGGAGTTTGTGCACTAATGTAACGGCCCCAAATTGGACGCTCTCCTTCCATTCTAAAAATTTATGCCATTTGTATTGTTCCTGCTTTGTTTTTTACTACTGAAGCATAACATCCATAAAATAACGTTTATGTGCCATATGAATTTTTGTGAATTCCTGTCCTGCAGAAACCAGTTGAAAGTAGGAATTGTGCGCAGAACTATTGGGTATTTTATAATTATAGGTTAAGGAAAAGCATTGTCTTGCACAGCTGTTGTTCACACAAGCAATTCTTCAGAAGCAGGCTGCAAAAATATATTGTAATATTAGACATTATTATTAATTGATTATCCAGACGATGTTTTAAGAATTCAAGTATTTTAATGCTGTAAGTATATCATTCTTGCTTTGTTTGTCTTTATTTATGGATTATTCACTGATATCTTTTACCTGAATCTGCGAAATGGAAGGATGGCCATCCATGTAATGAAAACACCACATATGATGATATTTGTACAAGTATTTTATTGTCTTATTTGTTTCAAGAAAATTAATTATGCACTATTTTGTGGCAGCTTTATGCACCAAAAGTACATTAACCAATGACATTGTAGATAAACAATATTTGAATGTAACTACTTATGGTCTTCAAGTTTAATAAGCACCGCACTTATTTATTTATACCTCCAACCCAGTTTGCCATTGTGAATACTTTTTCGTTGGTTCCTAGACCTGTTTTGTCAGGGAAATGATTCTTGGCTTGGAGAATTAATTCTTTTCCATCAGCTTTCTTTTGACTTTTGGAGCCATCGGCACACATACTTTGTTGATTTTGAGTAAATTGACCAGTTATTAAATCCTCTATGAAGTTGAAATTGAGATGATTATTAACTTTGGTGTCATGGAAATTTAGGTATGTAACATGATCTGCCGTTAATTGATGATAAAAGCGTGGCTTTTTTATGCATTTGATATATAAACAAAATAGTGTAATTATGAAGACGATTGGATATAACGCTATAAAAAAAATTAGTTTATGAAACTCAGCAGTGGCAAATGGGGTGAGGTTTACCAGATACAATGGCCAGCTGGGTGCCCCTGATATTTAGTTGTGGCTGGCCTGTACATACAGCCGCGATCAATTTTGTATGGGTGTCTGTGTGTCCTGCTCTTAGGGTGTGCCAGGTAGCCCTGGCCGACCGGCCGCAGCTTCCAGGGACGGAGGGCTCATCACTGTAAGTAACCCACACCTCTGGGGAGAATGCTCCCATGTACAGGCTCGCTTCAATTGAGGCACCATCTGGCTGGCTTGAATTGAAAGCGTGGCATGAGTAGTTAGAGCAGCATGATAATCGGTATCAGGTTATAATATTAAATTCTATATTCCAATACTGAACCTGTTTTGAAGTACAGTTTTTTAAGCTTTGTGGCTATTAGGCTGTGAAGATATTGTACACTTGTGTACATTACATTTGGAATACCTTAAATGTAGAAAGACATATCTGATTTTCCTAGTAAACGATGGAAACACCATAATATCAGCAAGGTAATGTTTATTATCAGAAGTGTATAAAAGGTGTATGAAAGCAACTTTTGTGTTAAGGTATATTTTTTAAATAGCCATGCGAAGTAAACCTACTTTTATTTGGGAAATCATATCATAAATCAACTGTTAAGAAACAAGGAAAATTTAGTTTAAATGCTTTTCCTGATTTGATAAGATAACCCCTTTTTATGTGGGCATCTGTGACATGGTTCTCTATTTGAAGTTAATAGTATATTATAAAAACAGTGTATAACTTTGGGGTTAGTGTGATCTTCAAATGTCGAACCATGATGAGATCTTGTTAACTGTTTAAACCAAAACAAAAGCTTGCTGTTATTACAGTTGATTATTGAATGAATTGTATAAAACATAGGAATTGGAATCGTGTCTTATTTTTGTAGTTGGTAAATACAAAAGCCAGTGATAAAGACAATAATTTACGATAAAAAAAATTTCGGTAGCGAAATATTACATATGGAAGTAGTAGCCCAATATGGACGAAATATATTGCTTCATAAAGTAATACTTTTTGGTGACTTTTGGTGATGCCGATTCTTTGCTAGTCTTTTGGCAAGTTACTTCTCATTTCATTGTAATGTGCTTTTGGGCAGTCATATGCGTTTTATGAGCAAGAGTTGAAAGAGGTTAAGCAATATTCTAATTGACTGAATAAATCATATTTTTTTTTATTAGAACAGTTCTACAGGAAATTTTGAGTTTTATTTCAAACACATAACCAATTTTTTTTATAAATAATTATTGTACACTGCTCTTAAACTTTGAGAAATATTTTAAATTCCACTTTTTTCATCGTCAAAAGTTATTAAAAAATTATTGGCCACTGTATTTATCAATCATAACAGTCACCATTTTACCTTTTGACATTTTAGTTTTGACTTTGTATCTTTTTCAATCACGCTGACATAGTTATATCCTTTGTAACGTGTGTCAGTGAACTTGAGAGGTGTAATTTGTTCCTTTTACATCTTAATTTTCAACTTCGAGCTGACATGATAATTGATTTACATTTGCCCACAGAAAATGCAAGAATGTTTGGTGAATTATCAGACATGTATTATTTGAAGGGTTTAAAATTGGGACGTTTCACCAGATATTCATGCATTTTTACGTTACCTAATAACTGTTGTTTGAACATGCTCTTAATCATTTGATGTAGGCATCAAATCAAAGGGTCACAACATGTAAATTTTGATAATATTATTTTCAAATATTCTCCATGAACTGCCAAACCATTTAAAGTAGGATGTGACATTGAAACAAGTTTCACTCGCATCGAGTTTTTATATGGTGAATTTATTGAAGGATTTAAAAAAAATTACCAAAATAATGATCCTCATATGTAAAGGTAAAAATTACTGTTGGTACAAATGAAATCATTAGCTTGAGTGTCTGTAGTCGCATGCATAGAATGTCTTACTTCTGTACATATTTTAATAAACATTGTTTCTTGCAGGTCAAATTCCAGCAGCCATATTGAACTATAAAAAGCGTCTGAAAATTTTGCCTCAGCAATCTGTGCAGCCAATAGAATATTTTTGTACCATAGGATCAGTTAATGTCACCATGACTGTTGACGAGACTTTAAATTATCATTCAAGTATTCAATATCTAATGTGTAGTTTTATATATTATTCAATTTCAGACACATTAAGTAAACATGCTGGCTTTACACACAGTACACTGAAGTGTATGTTGACTGTATATATTTTATAGTATTTTATCTTATTAGCCAAGGTGCAACAGTTTGTGTCACAGAAAAAGATATATAATTTATGTCACCATTTGTCATTGAATGAAATTATTTTTAATCAGGTTTTAAAGGAAGAAGTATGGAGAGTTCATCAGACAGTGCCAGACAGTGATACTTAATTTTAAGATACGTTGTAATAAATATAGACTGGTGTAAGTATATACCCCCTTGGTGAAGTATGATGTGTATAAATGTGTTCTGAATCTGTGTAGGGCCCACCAGGACCTCCAGGACCCAAGGGAGACAAAGGTGCAGATGGAAAAATTGGAGTTGCTGGTCCAATGGTAAGCTGGTTATGTATTTGGGACGGGAATCCAAACCAGACTGTGGCAACAAGTAAATGTGTTTGTGACACATACAGTATGGCCTATACATACACCGTTTACCTTGTTTGTTAAAGTCAATAACAAAATTCATTCTTTGAAACTTTTCACATTTAAAATTAGCATTATAGGTTTCATGACTTGCGCATATCAAAGAGGAAAAGGTTTGATTTTTTATGATACAAACCAAGGTTTAATATTCTTCAGTAGATGTCTTTGTCCTTTGTAATATATATACCAATAAGTAGGAATAATTTTCTGTAGGTAAAATAATTCCGTGTTCAAACTTTATTTATAAAAACAATGTTTAAAAAGTGCTAAAGAGAAAGGGAGGAAACGCATATTTATGTTATTTGAATCATTCAAAATACGTTCTGGACAATTACTATGGTCCGTTGAATGTTTATTTTCTTGTTTCAGGGTATACCTGGGCCAGGGGTGAGATGTTTTATATTAACTTCCATTTCAACATGTTTAATATTTTTATCTGATATAACTACCACAAGATGTAAAAAAAAAAATAAATCATTGTAAAATAAGGAAGTAAAAAGTAACTTTGAAAACCCTTGTATGATATACAAACTGTGTATTATAAACAAAACATCTATCTATTGTATCCAATTTTCTGTTAAAATCATGAAGAATAGCTTACGATACACATTTGCAACATGTTTTTGTTAATTTTAAATTTAACTGTTGGTCATTGTTATGTTAACAAAATGTTTTTTTCTGTTTTGCAGGGGTTGCCAGGTCCAGTAGGACCAAAGGGAGAAATGGTTTGTTGATTTATAACCTTTAGATATTTCTTATCATCGATTTATCATTGCTGCATATATATATACACACATATATATATATATATATATATATATATATATATATATATATAATGTTTTATGTCAGGTACTGAACAGCGACATCTCTCAAATAAAAAAACTCTTACTTTTAATTTTTTTATTTAATTTTTTTTTCAAAATAAAATATAATAAGAGTGTATTACCATCTCTAATAATTTTCCCAGTTCAGCTTGAGAAGTAACTGTGCTTGTCACATTTTTAAGATTAAACTTGTATTTAACCTGTTTTACTATTGTGTAAAGGTTTTTTAAGTAACCTGTTCTAACGTCATTTGAAACAACAATAGAAAACATGTATTAGTATAAATGACAGAAAATAATATTGTGGTCTGCAGGGTCCAAGAGGGAGAAGAGGAAAGAAAGGTTTGAAAGGGGAGAAAGGTGACCAGGTGAGTGTTGGCCAAAGAATTTGATTGACAGATATGATTGACAGGCATACAGAGGAAGCGTCTTGTTGCCAGATGGTTCTGCTTTTCCTCAGATGTTGGCAAACTGACCCTTCCTCAGCAGTCTACCTGCTCTACAGGATATTGTATTCAGAGAGAAACTTTCACATCCCAGCACTCACAACTACCGTTTACAACATGGTGCAAAGTCGAGGCTTCTCACTGAATCAGGCTTATTGTCATTTACCAGTTCATCTTGTTAATTACTCCCTTTTCTTTGCAACCTGTTTACATAAATGTTTTGTCATTGAGATATTAATATATATAAATATGAATTTTATCATTTTACTCTTGTTTAAGTTCAGAAAGTCATTGAAAATGTTCAGATGTCACAATTGTTTTATCCCTCTCTTCAATATTGTATGCCTGTCACCTATTAATAGAAGGGCTAACTTCTCTTACGATAAGCTTCTTTCAGTTCACATCTATCACTGATGCTTTACACAGATCTTGAACCTTGATGATTTGCATACAACAGCATGCTATGGCCTGGGTATCAAATGGGTTCTCTATTCTATGGCACATATTCTAGTTCACAATCTGCACTCATAGCACCACACCTCCGTCAAGCTCTGTCTGCCTTTACTAGACTCTGACTGAACTGCCTCATGTCTACTATTTGGAGCAATTTTATTTTTAACCAATTACCAGAAAGCAAATTGCAGTAAAAAATGAGACAATCACCTAATAAGTATCTTATAAACAGACAGTGTCATTTCGGGGATTATTTCATTAATGTATTTAATTTGATATACCAGAGGTATCATGTTGATACCATTACTTTCAGGCGGTCTGTAGATCGCAGACAAAAGGATAAAACAGAAACACAGATTGTTTTGTCTGCATTCCTAAAACTTAGAAAAAAAGAAAAAACATATCTTGCAAAGAAAAATGAATAATTTGTAGAAGTTATATGTCAACATTTATCAGTGAAGAGATTGAAATGAAAATTAAGTTGTAAACTTGATATTCATATCTATGGCAACATATCTCTGTTTCCAGCCGTTAGCTTACACTGAATATTTACTGGAAGTTCAGTAAGCTAATAAGGTTGCATGATAAACAAATCAGTGGGACATGAGGCGGTTAAACAGCATATAATATTAGTGATATAGTAGGAAACATGTTGTGTAGACGTCAGTTGTCATTGGGAGTGGTTAGATCTTATAGTTTTTAGATAGTTTTCCTTCATATAAGTTGGTATCCTTTCTCTTTTTAATATTTTCTGTTAATAAACAATTATATGAAACTCATTTAGAATAAAATAATTAGAATAATTATTCGAACATTCATATATTTATTGCTTAATTATATTAAGCAAGCTTTACTATGTGCAATTACTTTGTCAAGCCTTTTATTTGGCTGTAATCATACTTTATTACTTAATAGTAATTTGTTAATATTGTTTGCTTGAGAATAGTTAGAAAACGTTTAGTATAAATCACATCTGTTTGCACCGACTTGTCTCACCTAGTGAGAATATTCGCACCTTTTGACGAACCTCATTCACAGAGAGGCAAGTTGACTAGATGGGATTTGGCATATATGATGTGTCAGTTAGTTATGCATTAGCAAGATAGCTGACGTGAGAGCGAAACAGCCAGCAGTATTTCTTAAGAACGGTGCCACTATCCTGTATTCTTCAGGAATAACAGATAGTATATAACTGACATATGCAAAAATATGTCTGAAAAATAAAAGAAGAAAAAAAAATACAAGAATGGATTTGGTTAAAGACTGATTGAAAAAAAAGGAGACAGAGACAATAGTGATATCAATTTTACAGTCAGGTCTGGTAAAATGAAATATGTAAGCCAGTCTAGATTGGTGCCCTATCATGCTGTTGTATGGAGGGGGTTATGACCTCCAGATTTTGTGTGTGTGTGACGGCCCAGTTTTTGCCACTTCTGTAGGGGGTCCCTGGCCTGGACGCTCCATGTCCAGTGGGGCCTGATGGTCTCCCCTTGCCTGGGTGTGGATGGAGAGCCCCTCCTATAAAAGACCGGCCCGAGGTAACAGGGCCACTGGCGCCCTCTGTCCATAGCATGGCCCACTACCATTGTTTTGTCCTTCTCAGGCTATCGGGTGCCACCAGTCTTAAAAGTTCGGTTTGTTAAAATTTCATAAATGAAATATTGTTTCACAATATAACTTTGAAGTATTATTTAGAATTACTTAGTGTCATTTATTTGAATGAACGAAAAATATAAACCTCAGGATGCCTGATAAAGACGGGCAGTTTTATTGAATATATTTTTATTGAACATTGAATATTTGTATTGAGCAATACCTTTCATTATCATAACTTACTACAAAACAAAGTGAAGAATCCAAAGATAGAGTGCTCCATAGATGAATTTGTCAAATGAAAACCAAAACTGTATTTTCATGAGTTATTGGAGGCTAGGTATCTCTAACAGAAGACCCATTCACTTGGCATTTTATCCAAGAGTTATCTATTCTGACAATGATTCTTAGGTAAAAATCATTAGGCCATTCCTGGTAAAAAACAATATTGTATTTTTAAAACTATGACCAAACTTGCATATTTTCTGTCTTGTATATCTTTCGCTAAATTGCTCCATCAAGTCGCGATTTATATTGTGTGCTGGAATTTATTTATATCTTGATTGTATTTGAGAAAAAAGTTTTCCTCTGAAGAGGTGACAGCAAAACTGGAATTTTGTCACAACCCTAAGGCTGGTGGACTAACCTCTAGTCTATGAAGGCAGAATAAATGCATCCATATCTCATTTACCTCCGTCATTGATACCGTAGATATAGTGGCGCCATCCTTTGGGCAAAAATGACAACAGCATGGCAGCATGAAAGATGCATTGTGGTACATGTTTAAAAGCACTAACTGTCATGCAGTATTTATGAATCCCTCTATATGTTAAAGTGTCTGTGCATGCCCTGATGTTTCAGAATGTTTTAAGTATGAATACTGAAGTGATCAAGCAGTGAAATGAAAGGTTGAGATACAGGGTTTTAGTGTCATTGTCAATCAATAATAGGTTTATAAATCTGATGGGAGCAAGATATTAGTCATTTCCCGTCAGTTTCTAGTATTCCTCTTTCACTGAGTCCTAACATTCTAAAGATTAATTGACTTATGTTCCTCTTAACTGTTGGGATAGAATTTTGGCTGACTAGTCATCCAGGGTTCATGACAGTATAAGGAATATAAACTGTTTTGAAAAAGTTTCTTTGAATTTGTTTTTCGGATTTGAAATTATTGACGAGAAACCTGAAATCTTGAATCACGAATCTAATTTTAATGGAGGGCTTATTTACACCAGATCGTTTTCATTAATATAATATACAAAATATACAAAAGTTATTACCCTTAAATAAGAAAACGTTAATTAAAATGAAGATCATAATACGATTCAGTTGAGATCAGAATGAAAGAACAGAGTATAATCTACGGGTAAAATACTAATAGTTTATGTGCCTTTGATGCTTGCATGTCGTTTATAAGTGCATTTTTCTCAGTGGAAGCAAACTTTCTTAATTTACTTCAAATATATAAATTCAATTCAATGTATTTATCGGGGTTTAATAGTTACCGACTCACATGCTGATTGTCTTGTCCCTTGATCACTTGTTGTCCCGACACTGTATTTCAACAATGTACAAATGCAAGGATAACTTTTGGGAAACTGGACCTGTGTGTATCGTGGTGTCTTTCACTTTTGTTTAACGATCTGTTTCCTATTAGATGACTACAAGGGACAACAACGTGAAGACACGGATGTTCTGCTGATATAGAGTACATATATAATGTTATAATGGGAAACAGAAAATCTGATTCAGACGACAAATTTCCTAGAACCTTTTAGAAATACGCACTTATAAGCTACATGATGCAAATCCGTTTTCTTCTTTTTCTCTCTTACCCGTTTAACTGTTCCATAAACGGCTCTCTCCATCTAATATTACATACGTAATAGCATGGCCCCTGCCTCATGGCTCAGAACATGAAGCCAGTCGTCCCTGCGTGGTCTGTTTGTGATGTGTTGCTGTTTATATGCATGCTGCTAGGGTCTGCCAGGACTCGATGCTCCCTGCCCAGTTGGACCTAATGGCATGCCCCTGCCTGGTGTGAAGTGTGGCTACAATTATCGGAGACGTCATAAAGACAAAAACCAGCCTGACAGGTAAACGGCAGCGTGACACGCTGGAAGCATCAGGAGCTTATCAAGTTTTTAACAAGTGTAAAAGTTGGATAGGTATACAGATTGATAGGTCTTCTGATACATCTTGGACCATATTTTATTACATACATGTTACAGCAATGTTTTATATAGGAATGGGTTAAAAGTGTGTGTGTAAAACAATATCTCCAACTCCGCGAGGTTCACTGCAACACTAGAAGGAGTTATTATGGAGGATATGAAGAACATCGGACAAGAAGCTTGAGGGAGTCCTGATGCTTCCAGAATTGTGTTGTAGGTTTGACTGAAGTGATCATTCACCCTGTACGAGATGTAATGTAGTCACCACATCATGCACTCTTTGGTTTTGAAGGGTTTGGAAACCTCTTTTTACGTACGAGGAATAAAATTTAATGTCTGTGCGTATGTTAAATCATTTTCTTGCTGTATTAGGTTTTACGTCTAATCCAAGTGTCATTGACACTTTCACATTTAAATGCAGTTTTTTTCTCCGTATGTTTTAGCATTATTATAGAAGTGTAACTGGCAAATGTAAAATTGGAAATTTTCTATATACAGTTCACACATTTTCAGTGAAGTCATTGGTCATATTCAGTGATGTCATTCAGTGAAGTCATCGTGAAATTAGCAACATTACATTAAGCTGAACTGTTATAAGTTATAACATTCAAAGAAAAAGATCAGTTTTTCACAAGGCATTTTAAAACCGCGCTACATACTTCACACAAAGAAGCACATTGTGTAGACACTGGTGGAATGAACATTATTCAGTCACACTGGTGCATGTGTGGTGGCGTTGGTCTGTAGATGCAGATGCTTTTGGTAGTGTTTCGTTTGCGTTTTCCTCCGATCAGCATGGCTTTTACTAAATTTATATCTGACGTTTTATTGTAGTCATGTAGTATACAATAGCAAATGTAGTTTTATAGAAAAAAACTCTTTATTTCATGTGCACTAAGTTTATTTTAATATCAATAACCAAACTTTCTGCTGATTAGGATTATTTTAATATATCAGTTTTTCTATGCTGTAATTGTTTTTATCATTTGAAAGTGTGAAAAAATTACAGTCGGTTATTTCTGCAATCTAAATATATTAATCTCATTCTGTTCATTGTTGTGCTGTAGTAGGCTTCTGTTCTGATGTATATTATCATTTCTCTATGACTTATGTCTTTGTTACTTGACTACTTTTACTCTCTTGGTTTTGTAGTAGGTCTATATTTACAGGGTTTGTTGGGTGCAGTGATTGTAAATTTGTTTTAGGTGGAATAGTATCACAGGCATGGTCTTTACCCGTTTCTTGATTAATATTCCAATGTTCACTCCAGTAGTTATCTCCGGCATAAATCCCATCTCACGCTTAGCCTGCATTCTCAAGGGACTTCTGACATACTAATGTATGTCATAATATTTAGTAGGTCGCAGCAGATCTAATGTTTCCTTGTGACACCTCTCTATAAATACGATTTGCACTGACGTTCATGCCTATTGTAGCCTCTATCTGAAGCCATTATCTGTGGAATCTTGGCACATATGCGAAAAAAATAAAAATAATTGTTATTTTTAATTAAGCTTAAAGTCACTTTTTGCGCCAAATATTTCATGAGATTGTACCATTCGATTACTTTATCTAATAAATACGCTTTAACATAGATTAATGCCAGAGACTGTTTCACTTCTGATTTCTATCAGTTTGGCATCTTGTGTTCAGTAATGTGATAAATTCAGTATTTTGTCAAATGGTGAAATATCTGATCAGCAAATTGCACTTCAGGATGAATAGCGTTTAGTAAGAGCACATCACGAATGGCCCATAATTTATACACCAGGTGGTGTTCAAGTAATGCCTGTTTCTGATGTTAATGTGACCTATGAATTGTGCCCAACGCTTACTGTATAAAGTTCATCAAAATGCACTGTTTTACCTCATGGTCATGTTCATTTTAATTAAAGACGTTTGTGAGATATGTTTGTTCTCTAAAACTTAAGCGTTTGATTATACAGGTTATACATCAACTCATAGAATAACTCCTGTAGTATTACAATATACATTATCCCGATAAATGTGCTTAATGGCTTTTACAATTTTGTATTCTTAAAATGGTGATTTTACCCCTGGACTTCTTTTGTTAATAACGTTATTACCTGCTGATATAGGCGGCCCCTTTGGAATATTAAACAAGAAACTCAAGTGTTCTGGGATGCCAGTCCACCTGAACCATTATCCTCTGGTCGAGGAGACCTTGCTGAAGCCTACTTTGAATATCTCATGCCATGTTTTCTGCCTGTGTTACATAGATTAGCTCTTCTGTGTGCACTATTTTGTTTCTACCTTTTTTCAGTATGGACTAACTATAACAAACTCTAACAAAAAGAGGCAAAGGGCCAATAAGAAAAATAGCATAACGGTAGGTGGAAGGCCTAGCCAGCCTGGGTACTCTGTCTTTCATATTCGTGCATGTTAACTCTCTGTACAAAGGTAGTTTCCCAATGTCGCAATGTTGTTTTGTAAATTTCATTTTGGATAGAATCGATGGAACCTTTAGCGAACACGTGATCGCTTTAATCAGAGGAAAATGCCGTCTATTTTTCTAAACGCTTCGTGTTTCGAAGGGAAATGTAATGTTACGACAGTCTAAGCAGCATGCCTCTTATTCCTAGGGACGACATAATAATGGATAATCGCGATTTTGTTTAGGTTACAGTAAGCTACACAACACAGTTATCAACAGGTTGAGTTAGTATTCATAAATGATCCAGTACTGCTGTAAAAGGGTATTTTTTTAGAAATAAATGGATAATATGTTTTAGTTACGGTATAAATTGATACGACCATAAACGTTTTGTGAAATATCTGGAGGTAAAAAAATGATTAATATGATAAAATCAATGATTCTTTCCTAAGAGTTTGTTGATTGAAGAAAAATATCGAAACTAATGTGTTTATTATTTATATTGGTAAACAAGGTAAATGTCGGAAGATAATGTTAACACTGAGTTTCAATTTGGTTTTCAGGCGTAAACGCCCAGGAGGGTAACATCATCACGGAGTTGATGTAAATATTGTGATTATAGGACAATAAAAACTACACCCGTAAATCTGCGGAGAGATCAAACTTGTGTAGGAATTCAATCTGTTAAATCCATATCGCGCCCAGTGGCCGTGAAAATTGAATCCTTGGTCACAGTATCAAGGATGCATCGTTTCCACCTGATGGATTTGCGGTCACTGAGTGGCATGTTCCAGATTACGCGCGGTCACCTTCATCTATTTAGAAGCTGGGAGAAAATGCATGGGTAGTCAAACCATGGACAACGGTCTCGGCTTCACGATGCCCAGAAACTGCATGAAGATAATTTATTTTTATTGGACACTGTGACAGTTAGATAAATGAATGTGATTTTTGCTCTCACGTTAACGGGACATCGATAAAGAGATGCATTGTTATGTGCATCTTTCTGTAAAAGTTATATTTAATGATGACTGTCTGTGGGATTGCTGTCCTAGATGACAGGCAGTGATTTTGTTTTACTGCAAAACGAGAATGTGGACTACGAGTACGAAAATCTTTGATATTATTTATGTATGAAATAACGATCAATGTTTGTTTACTTGGATTAGATATCTGTACATATATTGTTTATAATTGTAAGAGCGTTGTAATATATTTCTTAGTTAGTTTGGGCATTGTGTATACATATAACACTTCATTTGTCCATGCTGACCAAGTAATTTTTGCCCTCTGGCAGAAGTTTCATTTGATCGTGAATGTCAGGCGAAACTGTATGAGTTATTTATATTGTCAACAGTGTGACGGGAATATACATATGAATATACATTGTCTGCTCAATTACTGGATTTGATTAAAACAAATAAAAACTTCAATATGTATAAATGTTTGAACTGCTAAATAATAATGAGGATAGCAGATTCTATTAGCCAGGGACAAGTGAAATCATTTAATCTATTAATATCATAAAGCAGTTGACGTCACTTGACCATTAATGCATTTGTTAAGCTGAAAATCATAATATGATGGGAAAAGAAAATTTCGAGAGAAAAACATTGTGGAAGAATTAGGTTTAATTTATATCTTGCGTACATTTGACCTGTTTTAGACTGTTGCCATGAATGTTGTCTGCATCTTAACGCTTTCATTGTGAAATATATAGATGCATTTGGACAGAGGCTTTTATTGGATTTTTACTGGTCTTTCTTCGTACTTTTTATGAATAATGGTACAAGAAAATATGAGAATTGTATGATGAGAATTAGGACATGGATAATCAAGAAAACTTTTATTTTGACCAGATACTTGTATTTTCCCAAATGGTATATCTTAAATTTCCCAATTCTGTCGAACATATTTTTGGTTCTTATGACATTACGGAGTTTGTGTATTCACAAAGTATGGAACTGATTAACCTATCTTTTAAGATTGCACCCATACTTAGAGCTTAATTATTACGCTGTGCATGACCTTTATGTTGAAGACTCGTCTGCTTGGGACGTTTATTTTCCTTAAATTCTTTCTTAAATATGAAAGGACTCTATTACTATCTTTGTATTATATTTTTGTTAAATTTGAGGGAACAAATTAATTATTAAGGAACATGGCGTCTTTCGATTTTGACATGTCTGGATAAAACCGTTACTCATCTGATTGTAATTTTGGGGAGACAAGACCTGCTAAATAAAAGCTTGCCTTGTTCAAACATCGCTTTCTGTTATTTTTAAATTCAGAATACTTTTACTAGCATGAGATATTAATGAATTAGACGTTTAACAATGACGCCTCGTCCATAGCTTAAGTTTGGAGACATGGACGCAGGTGCATAGTCAGTGAAGACGAAAGCATAGTTTTAACCATGTGAAGAGGACTTATGACATTTCAATCTCAGCAGGACACGTTTCTTGACTGGTTGACCTGTACCGGAATAACTTTGGCTTAAATGGGTGTTATTCCTCAACGATTTCATGTACGTCCGTCCGTCTTTTTAAGCGATTGTTGAATGGGCACTTTTGCTAGTGTAAACTAAAAGTTTGTGACCTTAGCGCCATCTGCCTTATGATTACTATTTCATTTTGAGGGTTTGCTTTAAAGGGTGTTTATACTTTCCCTACAGGCGTGTTTCTTGGTCTAAGCCAATAATAAGCCAATTCCCTCTGGCATATAAGCAAAATATTCCTTAAATCCTAAAAATGCAACGTTGTACTTGCACATGTATATGAAATTCATTTGTGACGTATGATGTATTGGCCGTTGATATTATCAAATTCCTGAGCAACAGTGTGCGCTATCTAGGTCCTTAATGCAGATGTTTATTATGTTTTCGGACTTTCTGAAACGGTTCTTAGACCAAAGTTTAGTTACTTGTAGTTTTGAGTAATCTTCCCTGGATTCAATTATGTCATTCCTGTCATGATGCCAGAGTTTCTTGTCAACATGGTGCAGAAGCAAACTACAGGCCTATTTTTAACATAGAATTTAACTAAACTGGTTCCTCGAAAATTGCTTCGGTTATGATATATATATATATATATATATATATATATATATATATATATATATATATATATATATATATTTGCACGCAATATAAAACACAAGACATTAGAAAACGGATATCTTACGGCGTCATATTAACAATAAACATTGCCAGATTCCTCGTCTTGTTTAAAACATAAATTCGACTTTTGTCTTTATTAAGAGTCATGATGGTCAGCTGATGCATGTTGGCATGGGGGATAAATGATAAACATTGCATTTTATGAACCCCGCATCGCATGAGGGAGGACTACTAAACTGCCCGGATCTGTCCGTCCTCGAGCAGTCATATTTTACAAAAAAAAACTACATTTAATACCATATTTTATTATTGGCATAATGATCCTATGAATAACATAAAGTCGGCAAAAAGGAAGACCTTTCCCTGAGACGAATTGCCTTTTACTCCGTTGATCCAGGATACGTTAAAAACGGGTGTTTCCATGTTAAATGTTTGGATACATAATGTATTGTCTGTTAACTTACATCCCAAAAACCACGGCAGGATTTTGCATCAGATTGCTCTGATAGTCTTTTCTTTAACTGCTTTCTTTGAATTAGAATGGTCTATTTCACTTATAAAAAAAACGGATCAAAGTGCCTTCATGTTTATACCATGTTGATCTTTTTTCTTACTGAATGGGGAATTAAAACGTTTATTGACGGAAAGACATCTTCATGGAACCTCTTGATTTTCAAATTTTGGGCAGATCTTCAAATCTTATATGCGTGTATTGATGATTTATCTATAACACAATACCTCAATAATGGCTGCAGGTATCAGCGCTAAAATAAAGGCATATTGATGAAGAGTTATTGGTATATGATTGTAAGGTGCAAATGACCCAAACTATGTTTTGAAGCTGAAACAGAGTTTTTTCCAATGTACCATTCCACTACATCATCCTCTGTTATGCAGTTTTGCACAGTACGTATAAGGCCCCTGGGTCTCTTGTTATATATGAAATAATCTTTCTTTAGCAGTATCAACGCCATTCAGCGTTTGTCATGTTAATAAATGAGCTTTTTAGCAGGGCAATAACCAGAGGGAGGTTCACTCAAAAACTGAGATACATTGTGACCGCAGAGATGATTCAGTGAATCACTTTAATCTCTCCAAAGAATTGTCCTTGTGTTGACATGATCCTGACAGGTAAATATTGCATCATTTGTTAAATAAGATTCGGCAATCTCTGAGCTTATTAAATATACCAATATGTCTTTTGTAACTTCGGGAGCTGTAATGAGCAACCGGCCTCGATCCTGCAGATTATCTCATCCTTGATTTAGATACTTGTATAAACCAACAAAAGCCTGATGCAAAACTACAGATTTAATGAACAAAATGTCTACAAAAGCCCTTAAAGTTCACAAAAATCGTACGGACTGAAGCATAAGGTTAATAAAATATTGCTTCACTGATGGATTCTAATATTTTAAAATCCATTTTTACGAATAAAACAATGTTTACAAACCACAATTATATGAAATATAGATGTGATTATAGGTGATGATACACCAGTGTCAGGTGTCTGGTGGGTTTATCCTTTTGATCACCATTCACTCTGATTAGTTCACTGAATGTGTATTATCGAGGATTTGTATTATTGGTATTTATTACAAAGCTTCTTAAAGGGTCAGTCATTAGAGCATTATAACCCCCGATGCATGTTTTATAATATGTATTGAAAATTTCTTCACACCTGTTAAATTCTATATGATTCTTGCTTAACTTAAAAATGCTTACCATTTAGTTTAATAGTTTTGATGATAATCTCGCACGATACGACTTCACTTGTTTTCACTACATTGTGCACATTTTTACACGCACATGAGGACAAGTATGACTAGCAAATGGACCAGGTTCTGTCTCTTCTGCACTTTCACTCGTTCATTTCAACAGTCGGCATCACCAAATGAGCGGCCGATGTCGACACGCAATATATCTGCCTTCCTTTGCTCTCCTAGAGGCTTCTTCTGGTTCATCATCAGTTTCTTCATCATTTCTTTGTGGCCTGGGCTGCTGGTGTCGAAGATGCTTTCAAACCGGTCCTGATCAAAGTAGGCTTTGCTGATGCAGTTCAGCAGCCGGTCCACCTTGTGCGGAAACTCGTCCAGTTCGTATGGAAAGATGGGCTGAATGCCATGTTTGCCAACGTCGGGGAAACCTTTGTCGTTCGAGTGGTACCCAAGACCTGTCCAGATTTTGAAACGGCGTAGAATAAACTCGACCATTTCATACTCATTAGACTGCTTGGCGAGGTCGGCTCGCACGATGGAGAAGGACTCGTTCAAGATTGTCAGGAACATGTTGATGAGGATGTAGGCCACAACCACGGTATAGACGAAGAAGAAGAGCGGTCCGAGCAGAGGCTGTGCTGTCTTCATTGCGTAGAAGTTGAAACGACCCAACATCATCTGCATGCAGGTCTCGGCCGAGCGCACGATTGTTGAGAAGCTTTGCATCTCAATATGGTAGATCAGGTAGAAAAACTGAGCAAACGCTGAGAACATTATGGAAAACATGAAGCCGAAAGCAAGCATGTGAACGGAACCGTACCGCAGGGTGGCGGCCATCATCCCGATCTTCTTGTTGAAGCGCAGCAGCTTCAGGAACTTGAGGGATGCCAGGAAAACCAGCCATGCCACCATGCACATTAAAAGTTCATTCCATCGCCCGACGTATTGGAATTTCATATATTCATTGCCATGGGATTCCTTGAACCTTGTTACCAGCTCTCTCGTGAGAATCAAACGGTAGAAATAAATGATGGTACCGGAAACAGAGAAACCAATGATGCATAGCTCAACCCAATTCCAGAACTGTTTGAAATATTCTTTCCCCTGTTTTTTCATGCTTCTGACTTCCTTGATGACGAAAAAGAGAATGAAGAACATATAAATGATCTCGCACACGATTTGAAACAGCATGGTGCCGGTGAAATAACTCAGTAGATTCACTGGTTCAAAGCGGTACGAAGTGAATATACCACCACTGTTTAAGACCTCGGCTACTAATGTGCTTATGCCAAACAAATTCACATTGGGGTTGTAGATGGTAAATTCAATGAAGATAACTCGCGTATATTTGTCGATCCATCTCTGCAGGCGAAGCTGTCGTACTTTGGCTGCCATGCGAGCCCTGCTGGCGCGGAGCTCCGCCACATAACCTCCACCGCTGTACATCCCGTGAAGACCCCAGTAAGGGTAGCTGTCCAGCTCCTTACCCGTTCTGTATATATATTCATAGGCCGTTACGTTTCTTTTACCCGGTGGCGCCCAGCCTATCCCATGGTGGTTCTCCTCTTCGTCCCAGAAGTTGTAAGGCAGGTTGCATCCTTTCACGTATTTGATCATTTCTTCCGGAACTTCGCACAGACCTGAAAATAAAACACATGAGGAATGTACATGTGAAACAGATCAGAGTTCCTTATAACCTTTAACATTGGTTCCGTTCAATTTCTCTTGTCTCCTGTGGGTAACAAACATTAATATAGATAACATCAACTTTTAATTATATTTTAACTGTACCAAATGACGGGAACGCATATTCATGTACATAATATTATCTACAGACTTTGTGTATTGTCATGGTTTATATTCTAAGGATATGCAAATAAATAAAAGTGAAAAAGTACAACCTATGTCGATTCTAAAAAATATTGTGTTGCACCTATTGGAAAGGCGGGTTCTGACATGCCGCGGTGGAATTTTGTTTAAGGATTATACCTTACCAGAGGTAATACAAAGAGTAATATTTAGCATTACATATACAACTAGGTGTGTCGGAACGACACGAATGCCCCCGCCTGGAGCAAATTAGAAATATTTGTTAAAGTTTGTAAAATTTTCTATGTTCAGGAGCTGTCATACAGGCAAAAGTGTGTGAACCAAGACAAAATGCGAACTCAATCTGTAAGTGGTCCTTATGCATCCACACACCAATAATCAGGCCAATGTCCACATTGCGAAAAAAAGTCAATACATGTGCATATATCATGAAAATTTCAATTTTTATTAAACTTCTATGTTCAGTAGCTGTCTTACGGTCAAAAAATAAGTCAACCGCGACGAAACGTAAACTCGATCTGTAACTGGTTCTGATCTAGCGAGGTACAATAAATAAGATCAATATCTGCAAGCACTGTGAAAAAAAAGTCCGTACATGTGATAATATCATGAACATTTCTATTTGCATGAAATGTTTTTTGTCGTCATATCGGACAAAACACATACTTGATCTGTAACTGGTCATGATCGAGCCCCACACTAAAATCAGGCTAATATCTGCAGGCATTGCGAAAAAAATCTTTACATGTGCATTAATCATGAAAATTTCAATTTTTCATGAAATTTTCTATGTTCAGGAGCCGTCAACTACGGTCAAACGTATGTCAACCGGGACAACACGCGAATTCGATCTGTAAGTGGTCATTATGCGCCCACACACCGAAAATTAGGCCAATATCTGCAAGCATAGCGAAAAGAACGCCGTGCATATGCATTTGTCATGAAAATTTCTATTTGACATGAAATTTTCCTTGTTCAGGAGCTGTCATACGGTCAAAAGTAGGCCAACCGGGATAAAACGCAAACTCGATCTGTAACCAGTCATAATTAACCCACACACAAAAAAAATCAGGCTAATATATGCAGGCATTGCGAATGAAAGTCCATACATGTGCATTTATAAGAAATTTTCCATGTTCAGTAGCCGTCATACGGTCAAAAGAAGGTCAACCGGTACAAAACGCTAACTCGATCTGTAAGTGGTCATACTCCAGCTACACACCAAAAATTAGGCCAATATCTGTGAGCATCGCAAAAAAAGTCCGTACATGTACGTTTGTCTGGAAAATTTCAATTTTTTAATGACATTTTCTTTCTTCAGGAACCGTCATACGGTCAAAAGTAGGTCAACTGGGACGAAACACAAACTCGATCTGTAACTGGTCATAATCTGCCCACACACCTAACTTCAGGCTAATATCTGCAGGCATTCCGAAAAAAAGTCCGTACATGTGCATAATTATAAATATTTAATTTTTTCATGAAATTCTTTATGTCCAGCTGTCATACAGTCAAAATTAGGTCAACCGGGACGAAACGCGAACTCAGTCTGTAACTGCTCATTATCTGCCCACACACCAAAAATCAGGCCAATATCTGCAGGCATTGCGAAAAAAAGCCCGTACAACTGTTTGATTTCGGAAGGACGGAAGGACGGACATGGGTAAAACAAAATTGTATTAATGAATAAGAATAATTTTAATCGGGCAGATAACATACATCTACGTATTAGGTTGTTTCTTCTATGTAACAGTGGTATACCCATTTCCGATAGGAAAATTTGCAGAAGTTGCGTTATTGACGGATCACTATAGGGTAGAATTACCTTTTTTCACTCTTAGTTGTCTCATTGTTGCGTAACCCATTATTCTTCCAACTCTGTCACCAACAAAGCCACGCTGTTCCAGCGGAGGGTCTCCGTTATACCACTTGCCAGCACGCAGACCAGGCACCAACACAGATTCTGTCCAGTTCCAGAACTTTTCAATAGTGTCCACCTGAAAATAGAAAAGACCAAGAAATGCACCCAGGCTATGAAGATAAAAAACGGAGAAACCCATTTCTATTGTTTGTTAGGTTAAAAAAGTTAAATGCTAAATAAAATAACTACTTTATATTTTGTTGTTCAAGAATTCACATACACACACACACACACATATATATATAAAACCTAAGGATACACTGCAACACGGTTACTGTGAAACCTGGGTAATAAGACCACCTGTGGGACTGGCAAAAAGTGGTTTTAATTTACAGGTGTTCTTATTAGATAGGTCAGCTATAACAAAAATAAATGCTTTTGGTTCATTCAATAATGGTCTTAATAGGCAGGTTGTCTTATTAGACAGGCGGTCTTTCAGACCGGTACAATAGTATAGGTAAATTCAGGCAACATAATTTAATTTGTATCACCTTTGTGAAATCATTGTCAAATCCATCTACATGGGGTGCGTCGTTGTTAATAAACAGGTCCTCCATCCCCTTCTTCAAAAGATAGGCGTTTGGATCCCTGTAGCTGTAACTGATGACCAGTAAAATCCAGAGGAACATGGAGTAGAACAGGACCTCCCTCAGGATGTCGTACATCTTCAGTTCCTTGAGCCGCTGTTCTCTGGCTCGCTCCAGTTCCTCCGGGTCGGGTGGACGGTACGCCACCTTTCGAGCTCTTGTGGCCGCAGCAAAGCCTAAAAAAAAGAATATTTATTTTTCAGATATTAGCACTTATGTTAGATTAACTCTAAATGATAGTTGAAACAGCATGCTATACTCTGAAGAAATTAATTTTCAGTTAATACATATTATCACAATAAAAGGATAACTGAAACAGCATATTATACTCGGTAGAATCGGTTGCACATTTTATATCGGCGGTCTTTAAAAAAGACATTTAGAATCTGTCCATTGTATGAGGTTTGTATATATATTCATTTTCCGGTGCATGTGTTATATACTTTGAAACATTTTTACTGGTCTGTTCTTTTCATTTAATTACGTTAGATTTGATTGGGCGACATGATGTTGGCCTCATCATTTCGGGTCTGTTCATACTACCGGGTGACCCCGTGGAACTAAGTCTGTTCGCGCGCGCGCGCGGAGAAAAAGATCGTGTGTGTCTTGCTTATGGGAAGATGGAGTTTATAGTACAATGAACCGTCAGCAGGAACACAAAAGATTTTCTAGTGTTATCCTCCACATAGATGTTTAGGCTGAAACAATATTGGTACTCCAGTCAATATTATATACGAGCTAACCTCTGTGGGGCTCCCAGTGAAGGAACTCTTCGTCAGATGACAGCTCATGGTCCTCTTCATCTTTAAGGTCAAGGTCGTCCTCCATTCTTGGTTTCTTAAAGATCAGAGAAAACAGCAGCGCCAGAAGAATAACCTGTCCAAGACACATAAAGAAAGTCGTCAGCCCGGTTGTGTAAAACTAAATTGATAAAACCTATCCTGGGCTGAAATGCTGCGTTAAGCCTATATTGAGACATCGATCTATTTCAAAAGAATCATTAGATTATATGCGGCAATCTCTTTATGAAGCACGGGCATGTGGATTCCATTTCAAACATTAAAACACTGCTGCTCTTTTCAGACATCATTTCCTATATTCAGAGTGTCAGTTTTTTTTATTTGATATCTTGCTTGTTTAGTTTCGACAAACACTCATGAATAAGGATCTGAGGTAGAGACTTCATGCAACCAACCTTCAGAGGCTGAGTCAGGAAAATGGAGGTTATGAAGGACATGATCATGGAGGAAATCCACTTCCGGCACTTGTCGTTTCCGAAGTGAATGCCGTAAAACAATACAAAGGACGCACTGATGAGGACCACCAGCCAGAGGACGACCCAAGACACGATGCTGAGCCACCATGGCAACGAAGACATCGCAAACTTCCTCTTTTTCTTCTTCTTGATCCCGTCCGTCGCTTCTATGCTGACGGAGCTCACACTTGGCCTCGGCATGGCTGTTATTGGCTTTGCATCTGTTTTGTCTGAAACGTAAAAATTAAGGCTGTCAATTTCATTCAATATGGCTAAATTGTCTCGTTTATTTTGTGAAGATACTGGACAATTAGAAGTCATGTATTGTGTCACAAGTCGTTTGTGAACATCCGTCAATAACCTGAAGGATAAGAAATGTTTTAAGGCAATTACATAAACATGGGTGTTTTTGCGGTGGGAACTTTACGGAATTTAATTTTTTTAAGCATATACATGTTGAATGTAAACAGGTCCACATGCATATGCTTAAAAAATTATGTGGAAAGTAAACAGGTGTTTTTCTTGAAATGTAACAAAATTTGATTTTAAAGTTTGACAGTTGAGACAAGTAGTCCCTGCTGATCCACAGTGTCCAAACAGAAGAGATTCGTTTCGAGTAGAAACAACCTGTGGCGCAAGGGTGCTCCGGTCACACTAATTTACCTCCCCCCCCCCCCCCCCCCCCCAATTCTAAGATCCTGTAACCGCCCTGACTACTGTGACACACATTTAACTTACATGGTGTGTCCGTGGTGACGAGACCCGTTTTGTCTAGAACTCCAAGATCCAGTTTGATCTCGGCCAGCGTACTCCCTGGCCCAGCTCCCTGTTTTCTGAGCGCCTCTTGGATCCGGCTCGGCCGCTTATGACGAGGGCGCGCTTTACGAAACAGTAGCACTATCAGAAAGTTGATGGGAAACACCATTAGGTTACTTATGATTCCAACGTAGATCTGAAATTAAAAGTAAATAACTAAAAATATATGGATTTTGAGGAAAATAATCTAGAACAGCAGGATATACCAAAGACTTTGGAAGTATACAATAAAATCCCATATCAGGATAATAGCTAAAAACAAAGTTATGGTCAACATTTATAACAGTAGTCATAGATTTGTTGTTTGTCGTTTCGTTGCCTTTCTTGAACTGGTCATTTTGTTTAAATGTGCTGTAACGTAATATGATGTATTGATTAGATATCCATATGCTCCCTTAGTTAAATATAAATTCGTCCTCGTGATTTACCTGTTCCATTGACAAAGCGAACGGGCCGAGTGTGTATGCTTGTTGTCCGGGGGCTGCTGCGTCTGGCACTCTATCATAAAACACGGCATTAGCCAACATACTGGTGTACAGCAGACACAGACAACAGGACACGCGCTGGAGGCGGGTAAAACGGCTCGTCGGGGGTCTGGCGATGACGGAGAACCACAAGTGCTCATCTCCTAGGTTCTTGCGGGTCTGTTGGCCAAACAGGTGGGCAAACGCGCTCATTTGTTCCGGACCGGCCACTGGGATCGTTCGATCAACCTGTATAGAATAATATAACCAACTGTTATAGTCGCATCAGGTTATATTCCAAATAAACTTTTTAGAAATGCCCGCACACATATTTTACTATATGAATTGAATTATGAATATTACACATTATATTTGATCATTGCAGAAATATAACAATGTTTGAAAACGCATATCAGAGCCAGTTATATTGTCTATATAATATGAGTGACCGCTAAAATTCAATTATTTACCTAGTGACATAACAGTAGTTTAAGCTCAGATGACCTATAATAGCCATAGCGATCAACCTTTGTCTGTCGTCAGTCCGACCGTCCGTTAGCAGAGCACAACTCATAATCGTTAGACCTAGAAACATCTTAGGACCTCAATAGTTAGGTCGCTGTAACCTTTATTCTGAGAGTTACGTTTTGTATGTTTATGCACTTAAAAATCAGACTTGTTTCATTCAGTGTCATTGTAAGCAAAACAAAACTGTTGCACTCTACAACAAGTGACCCATGGGTCATGACGCTCAGCCGACTGACATGTTGACAATATGTCCTTGCACAGACAACTAATTAAGGTAATGTAGGTGGCATCATTGTTCATGCAGATTAGCTTAAGTTCATTAAGACCCATAAGCACAACAAATCTGATGACAAACCAACCGGCCTTTTATGAGAAATCTGGCAATTTGTGTGTATTTTGCATTATTTCTAGGGTGCTCAAACATATCCCAAAACTCTTAGAATATAGTTCACTGTGACCCAATTTTAGGTTTCTGGGGAGAAGTTTTGAGGAACTCTCAGGATTTTAAGTTAGAAGATTCTCGGCCCAAAGGTTATGATTTGTGCCCTACTTTGGTATCAAATTTACAATTATTCTGAGGGGTCCTTATATTTATAAGCCCCATAGCTCAGAAAATATGGGTAACAGAGACCTAAATACACGTTTCCAAGGAGATTTTGATAGACCTGGATTTTAGGTTAGAAAATTCCAGGTCCAATGTTTATGATTCGTGCCCTGCTTGGGTATCAAATTTTTAATTATGATGGGGGGGGGGGGGGGGAGCTAATAAGCCCAATACCTCAGAGAATATGGGTAACAGAGACATAATTTCAGGTTTCCATGGAGACTTTTCATGTACCTCTCTGGATGTAAAGTGGGAAGATTCTATGTCTAGTTGCTACAATTTGAGCCCTGTTAACAGATGACGGCATCTTTTGAGGTCTCAAGAATTAGATAAAAAAACCAGTCTGCAGAAACTGATGAAAAACTCCATGATGAATATCCATGCAAAGAATCATGGTGATCAATGCATTTGTTGTTCAGATACTTGAGCTTATGTATCAAATTTTTCATTATTCTGGAGGGTTCTTCGGAGCCCCATAGCTTGAAGAATATGGGTAACTTCGACAGAAGATTTTAAGTCCAGCGGTTACGATTTGTGCCCTGCATGTCGAGACAGAAGATTTTAAGTCCAGCGGTTACGATTTGTGCCCTGTTAACAGATGACCACATCTTTTAAGATCTTAAAATAGTGAAAAAAAAATCGTAAAAAATCGAAAAAATACAGGTGGCGCCACCAGTCTGCTGAAACTGATGAAGCACTCCATGATCAATATCCATGCTAAGAATCATGGTGATCAATGCATTAGTTGCTCTGATACTTGAGCTTTTGTATCAAATTTTTCATTATTCTGGGGGGTACTTCAGAGCCCCATAGCTCGGAGAATATGGTTAACAGAGACTTAATTCCAGGTTTCCAAGAAGACTTTTCATGGACCTTTCTGGATGTAAAGTGAGAAGATTCCAGGTCCAGCGGTTACAATTTGTGCCCTGTCAACAGATAACGGCATCTTTTGAGGCCTCAAAAATAGTGAAAAAAATCGTTAAAAAAATTTTAAAAAATACAGGTGGTGCCACTAGTCTGCAGAAAATGATTAAGCACTCCATGATCAATATCCATGCTAAGAATCATGGTGATCAATGCATTAGTTGCTCTGATACTTGAGCTTTTGTATCAAATTTTTCATTATTCTGGGGGGTACTTCAGAGCCCCATAGCTTAGAGAATATGGGTAACAGAGACTTAATTCCAGGTTTCCAAGAAGACTTTTCATGGACCTTTCTGGATGTAAAGTGAGAAGATTCCAGGTCCAGCGGTTACAATTTGTGCCCTGTTAACAGATGACGGCATCTTTTGAGGTCTCAAAAAATAGTGAAAAAAAAAAATCGTTAAAAAATTAAAAAAAATACAGGTGGTGCCATTAGTCTGCAGAAACTGATGAAACACTTCTTGATCAATATCCATGCAAAGAATCATGGTGATCAATGCATTAGTTCTTCAGATACTTGAGCTTTTGTATCAAATTTTCTATTTTTCGGGGGGGGGGGGGGGGTACTTCGGAGCCCCATAGCGCAAAGAATATGGGTAACAGAGACCTAATTCTAGGTTTTCAAGGAGATTTTTCATGGTTCTCTCAGGATGTAAAGTTAGAAGATTATAGGTCCAGCGGTTACGATCTGTGCCCTGTCAACGGACAGACGGCCGGACGGACGACGGACAAAGAGTGTTGCTAATGCTCAGATGACTTACAGTCAGCTGAGCTAAAAAAAATGAAACGTACATCATCTGCACATATAATAACATTGTTGCCATATAAAAATGAAGAAAAATCGGCTCAGCCAGTTCTTCAGAATTGTTGCAGGTACAATTGCAACATGTTCGGCTGTTAAGATACAAAAAATAATCTGTCCTGATTACATGGACCTTTCTGACATCCAGTAAGCTTATTGAGTATGGGTAGCCCTTTCAGCTGTGCAAGACTAGTGGCGCCACCTGCATTTTTTTATTTTTATAGACTTCTAAACATATTTTCAGATATAAAAATTACGGTTGACATGTTACAACAGGAGCTCCGCCAATCTTTTTTTTTTGCATAGTTTTTTTTTTAGATTTTGTTGGTGATGGTAACCGCCTCCTTCTTTTTAATGCTTGCATAAATAAATATTATATATTTCTGCAGAATTTTATTCCAGTTTCGGACTACGTGACAGGGGCTTACACACGATAATTCTGGCGTCAACCAGGCTCGGTGTATCATTCCTGCGGGTCCTGGGTGTGTGTCATCCCAATTGCTGGGTCATAACACCGAGGAACTCCCGAAAGGCGCATTCGTTTGTGAATGAAACACGATAGTTGGGCACAGTCTCCCCATTAAGCCTTCAGAGCACTCACCCTGGGATGGGGCCGACCGTAAAATATCTCACCGCCTCGGCTGAGATACGAAATTACAAGCTCCCGGCTTTGAGCCCTGTGCTCTACCCCTGAGCCACAGAAGCCGGTTTTATTTTTACATATTATACAAAACAGACAAGATTGCAAAAATACTAAAATTACATCAATATAAGTTGAAAGAATTTTCCAGTGTCTGAGATAAGCCGAGCGTCATGACAGCTTGGTCACTTGTGCAGTCTGTGACTTAACAAAACTTTTAATTTTACTAATGCATGAATGCAGGTCTACCCTAGAACTCGTGCCCTGCTATAAACGCGAACGCAACCCGAAAAGGGAAACGATTAAATTTACTGGCCGATAAACACATGATATATATGAAGGGATACAGTCCATGGGCTGACCAAGTAATGCATTGATCCCCATGATTCTCTCTATTTTTGAGACCTGAAAAGAAGCGGTCAACTGTTAACAGGGCACAAATTGTAAAGACTGGACCTAGAATCATTTTTCTTGACATGCTGGGAGGCCAAAGAAATGTCTTTTTGGAAACCTAAAATTATTTCTCTGTTACCCATAACCTCTGAGCTACAGGGCTTAGAAGTACCCTCCCGACCTCCCGAATAATAAAAAATTTCATACAAAAGCTCAGATTGGAAAAGTGCGCATATATTCACACACGATAAGATATATATATATATATATATATATAATATAAGTATCAGTGTATGTGGAATGTCAATCTGTATTAACGTATATATAAATATATATATATATATATATATATATATATATATATATACGTTAATACAGATTGACATTCCACATACACTGATACTTATATTATTACTGGTAGGCGTAATACAACAAATATAAACGTCTCAGTCCATATCGAGGAATCTATTGAAGTAGACTGAATTATAGGAAACTGTTCCAAAGTTTGCAGGCTATTACGCTCTTTACACAGCGCTTTACCTATAGGGCTACTACCTATATCGTAAGGCGCTGTTTGTTATGACCTTGTATCCCGAATTGCTACACCAGAGGGGAGCACTATATTTTTGTCCAATCAGATGAGACCTTGTGCTGGAAATCAAAGCCAAGCGAGGAATACACGGAGCCAATCATGTTTATTTCGTTTTGAGTGACAGCTAGCTCATCGCCCCGCGTAACCGTCTGAACAGGCCACAGGCTCAGAGAGAATTGCCCCTGACGTGGTTTGCTTAGGGCCTTGGGCACATAGGATGCTCGGCCGGTGAGCTGTAATTCAAACGAAACGTAACAACAAAGGCTGGGTGCACACCTCGCTGGCTTGTTTTAGTTCTACAGACAACAGATACATGGCTACGCTAACACAGTCATAATGTCATAATCGAATCGGTCGATGATGCGAGAATACAGAGGGAGCAATTTAAATTCGACCGGAAACTCATCAAGCGGCGCATGAAGCGCAGCAATGGGCGGAGCCAGGATGCCTGTCGAGTGTTTGTTTATTGGCATCTTGTCACATCATACGCACGTTTATTTCAGCGGACAACGAACCGCCATCTGGAGTCTAAATATATCATAAACGGTCAAAGCTGGCAGCGTGAAAATCAGTTGCTTCTTTAGAAGCGCAGGATTTCCGCTGCCTCGGGAGCGTAGCAGGCTATTGAAAGGAAAGAAAATTGAAAAGGAAAGAAAAGCGACAGTCTTTCCGTGTGAACCTCGGTATCTTTAGCAAATGCGATTTGCGCGGACTGCATGTATAGGGCTGAGCATGAGACAGAGTATGAGTTAATATATTAGCAGATAATCTGGAGCTAGTCCATTAATCATTTTATAAAATGTGGATTGTATAGCCAGCTCTCTTCTTATTTTTATACTTGACCATTATAGCTCTTTTACCATAGCTCCAGTGCTGGAAGTCGAAAGCGCTCCAGTACATGTTAAACATGCTTTTACGTTCTTTACTCTCTAGTTGGTATGACTGTCTGACAGAACAATTGTTAAATATTAAAACACCACACTCCAGTACTAAACGTATTAATGATTTTTACATACGATCTTAAACTTTCATAGAGAAATGGAATTTATAATTTTTTTTTTCAAAATTTCCAAACGCTTATTGGCTTTCAAACATATCATGTTTATGTGTTCCTGTCAGGAAAGCAAATCCCAAATATGACATGAGATACCTCAGTTTCTGTGGGGTTCATTTCACCTAGTTTATGAGTAATTTGCAATTTAGCATCATCGTCAAATGGCGGTTGAGAACTGTAACTGTAGTTACTTTGTGAAGCAAAATAACTGTTTTGCCTGATCGGCTTCGTCTATGATAATGTTCCCATTATGCCCAAACGATGATTAGATAGGTTGTTGTTTTTTTTTTACCAGAGAAAGCCTTAGAAATTTTCCACCATGTACGGCAACTTGGTCTGTTATTTTTATATTTATATTCTTTAAGTATCCCTTAAAGTCCTTTTTATTTTCAATATACACAGTTCCGAATTTTCCAAGGTAGGAAGTCACGGAACTGTCGAAAGGCGCTTGCCCCATTTTGACAACCGTGTGTGCCCGCTGAAACTGCCAGCCTGTGCCTAGACTGAGTCGATGTGTGCTTGCTTCTCATTGGCTAGTAATTCGTGCGCACGAATTAATAACTCGTGCGCACGAATTAGTAGCCAATGAGCATTTAGCCAGCAACATAAGAGAGCTGTTCTCATTGGTCACTAATTCGTGCGCACGGATTTGTAATTCGTGGCCACGAATTAGTAATTCGTGCGCACGAATTAATAGATATTTTTTCCACCTTGGAAATATATTTTTTCACACCTAGTAATTCGTGCGCACGGATTTTAATAATAATTTAAATAAATATTAATAAAAATTTTCACCATGTCGTCTCCCGGGCTCCGTATATAAATGACCCCTAGAATTATTGAAAATTTATACCAAAGCAGGGCACAAATCATAATCATTTGACCTAGAATCTTCTTACTTGACACCATGAGAGTTCCTCAAAAGTTCTCTTAATACACCTGAAATTAGGTCACTGTTACCCATATTCTCTGAGCTCTGGGGCTTGGAACCCTCAGAATAATTAAAAGTTTGATACAAAAGGTCCAGTATTTGCATATAATGCATATTGATCAAGGAGTGTTTCGTCAGTTCCTGCAGACTGGTGGTACCACCTGGATTTTTTTTTTTATTTTTAACACATTTTCCTCCTCTATTTTTGAGACCTTTAAAGATGCTGTCATCCGATTACAGGGCACAAATCGTTACCGTCTGTCCTAGAATCCTCTAACTTTAAATCCAGGAGGTCCGTGAAACATTTCCTTGGAAAACTGAAATTAGGTCTCTGTTACCCATATTCTCTGAGCTTTGGGGCTTCTTGAAAATTTGATACCAAAGCAGGGCACAATTCATAACCGTTGGACCTAGAATCTTCTTACTAAAATTCCAGGGAGGTCCATGAAAAGTCTCCTTGGAAACGTGAAATTAGGTCTCTGTTACCCACATTTTCTGAGCTAACGGGCCTAAAGGCACCCCCCCCCCCAGCCAGAAAAAATGAAAATTTGATACCAAAGCAGGGAACAAATCATAACCAGCGGACCCAGAAAACTTATCATCCTGAGAGTTCCTCAACAGTTCTCCCCAGAAACATAAAAATAGGCCTATATTTTCAGAGTATTTGGTTATGTTTGAGCAACGCCAAAAAACAATGTAAATACACACATATTGCCAGATTTCTCAGGAAAGGCTGGTTCATCAAATTTGGTGTGCTTATGGGTCTTAATGAACTTTAGCTAATTGAACGATTATGCCACCTACATTTTCTTAATTAGTTGACTGAGCAAGGACATATTGTCAACATGTCAGTCGGCTGAGCGTCATGACCCATATGTCACTTATTTTTTTTTCTCGAGAAACGACATGTTAGTCGAAGGGTAAATTAAAATAATCGTAACTCCAAAGGTCTATGACATAGAATGATAATGTTTTCATGAAATATTTTTTTTGTCATGCCACTTAAGCTGATATATAAGATATTCAGGTATTATGTCATAATTGAGGTCAGCAGGAATTTCGCCTTGGGGTGGGGGGGGGGGGGGGGACTAGAAAGTAGTAATTCATCAGTCAGAGGCCTCCTGATACCTACTATTGACTGCTAAAACAGCGTTATTATAAGCAAGCTAGTACATCTAACACTTATAAAAGGAATTCGGACCACCTGTGTTCGCAATGTTCTCTGAAACCGCGTCGCGTACGATACTGTACTGCACCTCATTTTAAAGGTAATTGTTCCTTCAGAGACATGGCCGATATTATAATAAATAATATTTAATGTACACAACATTTGCCAAGGACGTCTCAGAATGTTACATTAGAAGATTCTAGGCCTAACAAATACAATGTGTGCCCTGCCTGACTTTCTGGATGCTCAAAATCCTGTTTGGCCTGTAGGTCACAAAATGTCACCATGACCTAATTTCAGGTTTCCAAGGAGATTTGCCTAGGACCTCCCAGGATGTTGCATTAGAAGATTCTAGGCCTAACAGATACGATTTGTGCCCATCTTACATTCAGGGTGCTCAAAATCAGTTTTTTTTGTCTCGTAGGTCACAAAATGTAGGTCACCATGACCTAATTTCAGGTTTCCAAGGAGATTTGCCAAGAGCCTCCCGGGAAATTGTGTAAGAAGGTACTAGGCCTTACACATACGATTTGTCACCATCTGACATTCAGGGTGTTCATACAACATCTTTTTCCTATAGGTCGCAGAATATAGGTCACAGTGACCTAATTTCAGGTTTCAAAGGACATTTGACTAGGACCTCCCTAAATGTCATGTTGGAGGATTCTAGGCCTAAAGGATACTATTTGTGCCCCATCTGACTGTATGGGTGCTCAAAATCATGTTTTCGGCCCATAGGTCACAAAATATAGGTCACTATGACCTAATTTCAGATTCCAAGGAGATTTGCCTAGAAACTCCCCGGATATTGAGTTAAAAGATTCTAGGCCTCACATATACGATTTGTCCCCATCTGACATTCAGGGTACACGAAATCATGTTTTCGGCCTGTAGGTCACAAAATATAGGTCACCATGACCTAATTTCAGGTTTCCAAGTAGGTTTGCCTAGGACCTTCCTACAAGTCACATTGGAGGATTCTAGGCCTTATCGATTAAATTTGCGCCCCTTCTGACTGTCTGGATGCTAAAAATCATGTTTTTGGCCCCTAGGTCATGAAATATAGGTCACCATGACCTAATTTCAGGTTTCCAAGGAGTATTGCCTAGAAACTCCCAGGATATTGTGTTAGAAGATTCTAGGCTCCACAGATACTATTTGTCCCCATCTGACATTCAGGGTGCTCATATGACATATTTTCCCTATAGGTCGCCGTGTATAGGTCACAGTGACCTAGTTTCAGGTTTCCAAGGACATTTACCTAGAATATCCCAAAATGTCAGGTTAGAGGTTTCTAGGCCTAATAGATACAATTTGTGCCCCGTCTGACTGTCTGGGTGCTCAAAATCATGTTTTCGGCCTGTCAGTCACGAAATATAGGTCACCATGACCTAATTTCAGGTTTCCAAGGAGATTTGCCCAGGACCTCCCTGGATGTACAGTTAGAAGTTTCTAGGTCTAACGGTTACCATTTGTGCCCTGTTAACGGACGGACGGCCGGACGGACGACGGATAAAGGGTGATCGCTATAGCTCAGATGCTAAAAAGGTTGCAGCTGAAAAGGGGGACCGACCCCCTGGACTCCCCTTGGGTCCGCTTCTGCTACCAAGCGGTAATCATATTTCCGTTTCTTTCTTCAGGAACAGTTTCCTTGCCTTAAAACGTACAGTTGATTCATCTTTAATGTCTCCCTACGTACTCCAATTAAATTAGAGATTAAGTAAAGCTATGGTGAATAAATGTCTTCCTCACATTAACATGTACTTATAACGCCGAAAAACTGGAGTGCCCTCGCGTCCCATTCCGGTTCGTAAAATAATGTAAACATCACCACTGACCAGGTCTTCAAGGTCGACATACCAGTGTCTGAATTTCTGAAGCGACTGTAGGATCACTCGCGCAGCGTCTCGACGAGGTTATATATAAGTGTATATGGACGGTATGATGTTTAGGATTCATGTAATGGAGAAGTAAGATACAGATAAAAATAAATGGCAAAATTAAGATACAAGCAGCTGGACATAAAAACGTTTGCTGTTCACAGAAGTGTTGTGCCTCAGAGAGGTGCGTGAGTTATTCTGCAGTCGGGCCAAACCGCTGAAAATATATATATATTTTCTTTTAAAATCTTGAATAAAAAAGGACCCAACAAATTTCTCAATTATTACATATCCCCAACCCCGGTAAAAGTCCGGTATACCGGGTTTACCAGCTAGTGAAATATAATTCCAGCATACTGATGCATACTGATGAACCACTACTTTCTTGATTTGCTCACGTGGAATATTTCATGTCCTTTTGCCCAAGTCTGACCCCAATACATACTTAACTTGCATACTGTATATCATTAGAATGGGCTTAGCATAATATCTAGTACTCTGAATGTGTGTTATAACCAGATTTCGGGCCATAATTTGACAATTATTCTGTCTATATACTAAGAGGGACAATGAGTAGTCGCTAGAATTCGGCCGAGACGAAAATCTTATGATCTTTTGTCCTTGCTGACCACAATAATGAGCGATAATATCTTTATAATTTATATATCACGCAGATAATTATATAATTGAAATGCAGAGCAACAACTGGATCGACAACTATTGTTCTAGGTCAAAAGCTATGGAGTTATGGTCATTTTAATTTACCCGACAACTAAAATGTCGTTCCCCGAAACAAAATTCAACTGCACCACGCCAATGTCATTTGTTCATGTGTTTTTATTTTGTATTATCCTTTGGAATATTGGAATCAAATCTTTCTGAAAGGCCATAATATGATCGTTTGATCTATTTCCATAATACAGAATAATTATGAGTCGCCAGTTTCTATATTTTTGCGGGGCTAAAATATCATGATCTTTTGACCCCTGCTGACCTTATTAGCATATTTTGTATATCATCTTAAAAAGGCTGACCTATGTAACGATTTGATGGGTACTTTATTGTTCTACGTTATTGATTGATTAATGGTGATGTTAATTTCCCCTGTCCCTAATAAACGTTTTTAAAAAAAAAATCATTTATAATGCACCAATGTCGTTGTTCAGTTGCTTTTATTGGAGTCATCCCTGAATATGTGCGAGCAAAAACTTTGTGAGTATATTTTAACTCATACCAGGGCCATAAATTGATCATTCGATTTAATTCATCCATACAGATGATTAATGTGTCGTCGGTTTCCAGATTTTTGGCATGGACAAAATATCATGACCTCTTCACCTCTGCTGACCTCAATACTGATATTTTATATATCATCTGAACAGCCTTGGAATATGCAACAATGTGATGGGTACTTTGTTATTCTATGCAAAAGAGCTATAGTTGTTTCGATTCCCCCTAATAAAATGGGAAACGAAATCTTTTAGTTTTAGTGTGAAAAAACAGCCCGGAACCCCTACTGAGTCCCAGTTGGATGTTAACATACTTAAAAACAAAGTATATACATATAGCAATAAAAAATAGGTTTGGCTAATTGGGGGGGGGGGGGGGGGGCAAGGTGGGTCCCTCCAGCCAACGCACACCAAAGTCATAAATGAAACTGACCAAATCATTATTGAAAAGCTTCACTAATAGTCTACAAGGATTGATTTGCTACACCAAACAACATTTCATAAATACATATAACGACAAATGCCTTCAGATAAACTGTTACATCTGTAACAAAAATTAATCTGAACAAAAAAAAAATAAAATAAAATAGATAAACTGTTATTTCTGTAACTCAAGTGAATAATCTTCCCCGTTTCTCCCCAATTTTCCTCATTAAATCATATAATCTCAAGTTTTACCCAATGTATAACACTTAACCTCCATAGTATGTATGTATATTTCTCCATGTGTCACAGGTGGCTCTTGTGTCAGCGGATAAAAATCCTAAACAACAGTCTCCAGACTTAATAAAAAATTCACATAATGAATACATGTTTATGGATACATTACTTTCATGTCGAATAAAATTTCTCTCTCTCTCTCTCTCTCTCTCTCTCGCTCTCTCTCTCTCTCTCTCTCTCTCTCTCTCTCTCTCTCTCTCAATGCTATCATGTACCTGTCCGTCCCCCTCTTCCACAGCGAACCACCGGTTACAGATGAAGTAGTGACGGTCCCTGGTTTGGAGGTCGTGAACGATGATGTGGTTAAGGTACCAAGAGGCGAACTTGCCCTGTCCGCTGTTATCATGCCAAACACGGCAGTAGTTCAGGGAGCCCAGCGGTCTGAAACACACACCGAGATATAAACTAAACTCTTCTCTTGATTCACTGATGTTTTACATCTGTCATCTGTGTCTGCTCTGTTTGTATATTAACAGAATTGCAAATAACTACTGAATAGATTTCTAGGAAACATTATACGAAAGACTGTACATGAGTCAGGAAAGATCCCCATGAAATTAAGGTCCGAATTCGAATAAATGGACAGTTACCAGTATACCGTTGGACGTTTTGCCTCGAGTGTGGAACTTAAACGGATAGGAAATGTTGGACTCGAGCACTCGATAAGTACTACCCGACTCAGACACAAGTACACAGTAACAACTAGAATACGGGTAGTCGACAAGCGACTACGGGTATCCGCCGAAATCAGAGTGGGACGGGTGAAGTGAGGCATGGATTGGGTAACAAGGGGAAATAGAGTGAGGTGTGTTGCATATAAGCATGGATGTCTGCAGCAAAAATGTGTATGTAGGTTTTGCCACCTACCACAAAATCCAGAAAGCTATCAAAGTTGTATACAAATGCAAAAAGTCAAACCACTGCCAAGATATGAGTAATTTTATCCCACGGCAAACAAACAGACGGACCCTGTGCAAATATGGTTGCAGGTGGCGCCACCAGTTTTACGTATGATAGAGAGCTATGTGTGATCTATACACATGCATAATTTTGGCCCAATCGGCCAAACGGTTCCCGGGATATGAGCTTGGATGTCTGCAGCGTAAATGTGAATGTAGGTGGCGCCACCTGTCATAAAATCAAGAAGGCTATCCAAGATGTATAAACCTGCAAAATTTTAGGCAGATAAGTCCAACCAGAGCAGTGATATGAGTGATTTTTTCCCACGGCAGATACACACACAGACGCTGTGCAAAAATGGTTGCAGGTGGCGCCACCATTTTTATGTATGTTATAAAGCTATCCAAGGGCTACATTTGTGCAAACTTTTTCTCTGGATCGGTCAAACGGTTCCCGAGATATGTGGGTTAATGTGTCATAACAGACGAACAGATGGACGCAGAGCGTAGAGGAAAGGTCAGAGGTCAAAACAAAATCAGGGCACAGCAGTTCACGTGACCCGAACATAATCCCGGGTTTCTTAAAATTCCGCCCAGCGGTTACGGAGGAATTCTCGGAACACCTACGCGGCGGCGGCAGCGGCGGCCGGCTATAAAAATAGTATCCGCAAAACTCTGTTTTTGCGGATACAATTACCCGGACTCGAGTCCTTGAGTACTCTATTCAGACTTATCTGACAGGGATAGGCGCTCTACTTAGTGGTATATTGGTTGTCTTAATAATATTAGCAAAGGCAAGGTTAATGAGTGCACAGAACATATCCCTTAGAGAATTATTCTTGTCTTGTGTAATTGGTTAATGATCATGAAGATCAGCATGAAGATTAACAAAAAGCTTTGAAATATACATACCTTGGTGTTGCCATCAGGAAGGAGTTGGTGGAACCCCGACGAAGTATTTTCCTCTTTTTGTCGGAGACCATTCTAACATCCGTCTCATCAAGCTCTCCCGACAAGATGAACTGCACCTGAAATATTACAAACATATATAAATTTACCGAAAACTACAAAACATACAAATCGAACACACATTGTGAGACTGTATGTTAGATGTGGTGAGTAATAATAAACATTGTGTGACTGTATGTTAGATGTGGGGAGTAATAATAAACATTGTGCGACTGTATGTTAAACGTGGGAAGTAATAATAAACATTGTGTGACTGTATGTCAGATGTGGGGAGCAATAATAAACATTGTGTGAGTGTATGTTGGATGTGGGGAGTAATAATAATCTTCTCAAGTGTCTTACCTGGGAATCAGTTCCGGCGTTCTTCCTGCCTCCGGTGACGAATATCACTTCATACAAGTACTTGTCGTCAGGGTCATTATCTTCCAACGGCGTCACCCCAAGCTACAATGAGAAGCAAAATTAGGAAAATAATCAAGCGTATATACAAGGGTTAGCATTTCAAATTGTTTTAACAGTTTTTTCTTTAATGATTTAGTTACCTCCATCAGTAAAGTTTTATTCATCTGTGTTTGCTTGTTTGTGAGACTATTTGTCTGTTAGCAGAGATGCACCAAAACTACCGGATCGAGATTGGTTTGTTATGGCTTAGCTTGGCATTTTTATGAGGGCCATTCTAAGGAAAGAAACTACAAACTTTATTTATTTTACATCGACTGTTATAAAAAAAAGCACCACAAACGTGCATAATTCGCCTGTCGTATGTCTTGTGACCTCTGACCTCATTAAATATGCGTGAAAAATGCTGAGAATTTAATTGAGATGAGAAACTATATTGGTAAATATGAATAATGTGTTCCATGAAAATCCATAGGATTTTTTGTCATAACGATGCCTCCAAAGTGCGGTGACCTCTGACCTCATAAAATATGCGTGGATTTTGTTGGAAATCGAACTTAGGCGAGATATTTTATTGATTAACATTTCTGATGAGGTTATCAAAATCCTTCATATTCTCCGTAAGTCATCGTGGCGACACCACAGAGTTCCATAGTGACCCGTAACCATATTACTTTTGCGGTGCTTTTGCCCATTATCGATCTCGGGCGAGATAATCTGTTGTTAAGTAGTTATGGTGAGTTAGGTGAAAATCCATCAAAGCCCTGGAAAGTAATCGCAGCGACACGAAAGGTTAAAAGACGGACGGACAGTTGGTATCCCATAATGCTCCCGTCATATGACGGACGTATAATAACTAATGCAGGAAACTCTCTATGTCTCGGATGGTGGCGTTTGGTAATTTATTGGGAACCAGAAGACCCAGAAAAAAAACATCGACCTTGGACTTGCCACTTCAACCCACTTAAAAAGCCACGCCGGCGATCGAACCCGGGCAGCCAGCGGAGAGTGCCGAGCGTTTTACCACTGGATTTTCCAGACTCCATATGTGCGCCAAGCCCTTAAATGGTTATGAGATGCAAAACTTCAACTGCTCACCTTTTCCAGATCCTTCTTGTCCTGATATCTGGCCCACACAGCGAAGCCAACATAGAGAATGGTGATGTTGATCATGGTAACGTACAGGGTCGGATTCTTGCTGAAATCCATATGACTGAAGACAAAATCCCAGTCCAGGCTGTTAGGTTGTACCGCCCAGCCGCCGGCAAACGTTGTCATGTGGTTACACTGACAAACTGTCATAGTGTGAGTGGTGTCAGCGCAGACCTAACAAAAAAAAATAAATAAAACGCACAAATGTATATATATCATATACTTATACGCGTATAATGCATTTAATGACATGAAACAAATTTTTAGTAATCAACCTAAATTTATTTTTTTATTCCTTACAACCGCATAAATCATCAAAGTCCAAGCATAATTTTTATTTCTTTCTAGCGAACAGAAAAGTAACACCAACATGAAGAGTAAATGCCAATTAAGATTAACTAAATGCCAATTAAGATTCAGTCATATTTCTGTGGACATTCCCTTTAAGTCATAGATGAAGAACAAAGGTCAGAGGAATATTTTATTCTAGATGAACGATATTTATGGTAAATAAATCCTGATATCTGAATACTCACCCTGCATCCCGAAGCGCTGAGCCGATCTGTGTCATAGTAATAACAGCCGGAGGTGTAGGTCCGGAGTTGGAACGTGGTGTTGACGAGACCGGAAGCCGGGTCTGTCACCTCCGGTACTTTACCTCGTTCGTACTCCTTGTACTCCTCAGGAGTGATCCGTCTGAAACCAAGGACCACCTTTCCTGTCCGATTATTGACGAAGTTGTTGTCTAAAAAAATCTCATTACGTTTTGGTGTTCCACCTGGAAAACAAAATTTATATGTGTATGTATTGTACGATTTTATGGTATTGAGAAAGATTAAGCTGTTAATTCCTCATACTTCCAGATGTTTCCTCCTAATGATGAAAATGATGATGGAAATTATTATTTTTACTATTAGGTTTTTTGGAAGAGGTATTTGATTACTCAGATAATACTAAAGAAAGATTTAAACACCCACATGGTCACTGCTGAAAATAGGAAATACTTTTAGTAAACATTTTTTCTTATGTGTACACCAAATATTTAAGAGAAAAATAGCGAGTTCATCATAGAAACAGACTTACAAATGTTTTCCGTGGGGGGAGTGTCATCCGGGACGACACGCATAAAATCCCAAGCCCTGTCGGTCCCGTTGAAGCGGGGGAATTTGCCGCCAAAACGTCCAAGAACAAGAAGCCTGGCAGTGGGGTCATCCGGCGTCACTTCGATGTGAACCGACGCGCTGTGTGACTGGATAAAGAAACTCCGGAAGAACAGATTGACGTTTTTCTTGTGGATCATGAACGCTGTAACATTTGTGGCGTCCAATATGTCGATGTTGGGATCTCGAGGTATGTGGACCGTCAGCGGGGACGGGGCTTCTTCTATGTACATTTCCTCGTGCATTTCATCATACATGTCCAGGGACAAGGTGCCGGAGATTTCTGGCGCATTTTCGCCGTTAGGAACGTAACGATACATGTTAGTTGGCGTAGCCATTGTCTGAATGGAAGAAGATATTGCGAAGTAAGAATTTCACATATTTATTTTTAATACCAACAAAGTTTACATTCACATGAATTCCATTGAATTCTCGATTGTTTGCTGAGAAAATGTGGGGGAACATTCCAAAAGAGTACCAACAGAAGCCCTCTTCCCTGAAATAAAGACACCCGTTCAAAATATCCAATCAACAACCCTCATCCCCCTCCCCGTGACGAACAAGATAAAATCCTCCTCATTCCCACCACATATTAAGAAATACTATGTATATTATATAAAAGTAATGTTTGCTTAATTTTTATGTTATTTATAATTTTCGTTCGATTCAAAGATTTAACAACGTAACTGTACGAGCGTAAAGATTATTTTTATGAGAAGCAAAAACTGAAGGGTTATTGAGAAAATATGACCAAACTATAAACTACTCAAATGAATAAACTCAAAATGGCAAAAATTATGGTTTTATTCACCTAACAGGTATGCAGACAAGTCGTATTTTGTTCCCACCCCTGAAAAAGTGAGGGGGACATGTACCCCTGCCCACTGAAACCAGACCCATGCCCTTATCTGAACAGAATTTTCATATACACAGTCAAACTTCTAAACACATAGCTATCCACATTATGTATGCATTAAAAGTGCATATGCTGAAACGAGCCTTCCCTGTTTTGTTCTGCAATATTCCTGTAGGTACACAGAAACCTCCCGGATTAAAATGTCTTTTATATTTTTTTGCATATCTAATTCACGCTGTGATCAGTAACTAATATGTTGTCTGTCAGATTAGATAATAATTTGATTTTATATATAAATGCTTTCACCCGGAGAGTGACGACCTGGTCGCTGGAACAGTTGGTTCTGTTTACTAGTTGACAGATGTCTGGGAATTCCGCCTTTGCATCACCCTCTTCAACTGTTTTGTTGAGAACCTGTAATGAACATCTGTTTAATACACAACGTATGACGATCGGTGTGATGATTTCATTGGCAGCATTTGGTGTATTTTTTTGGTGGTAATTTATATGCACGCTTGGAATATCTACAACTGAACGCGCTACCAACCTTTAAACCCTCGTCACACGAGAAGGCGATCTCGCTGCGATCACCGAATCGGGGCAGATCGCCGTAGAGCGCAGCCAGAGTGGCCTTAAGTTTTCATGAGCTTTGTAGGAGCGAGATAGTGTCGCCTTGGGTCGTCATAGGGTCACCATGAACGCCATGAGTGGCGACCAGTTTTGAACATGGACAAAATTTCCGCCGCGGGGTCGCCGTGGATTAACAGCGCAGTCGGTCGCCATCAGTGTCCCAGCAGCGCAGTACCAGCTTCCTGGCAGCGCAGGTCGATCGCCAGTAAACATGGCAGCATCAATCTATCCGTTTCGCTCCTGCTGCCTCCTCTTGGCCACTGCCAGCTGTTCGTGGAGAAGCATGATCTGTTGGCCCTGCAGACAGGCTAGTTGTAGCATGTAATTTCTGTCCATGCTGACATGTGTGGCTTCACTAAAATTTCTTACACCGGTCATGTTATGTGTACTAGTCAACAATGGGGACCATGGCAACCACCGACTGCCAGTCTGAAGCAGCGTAGTAGCATCTACCCACGCGCGCAGTTCCGTCGTCTTGATCGCAGACGGATCGAGGGCCGGTTGCTGCGGGATCATCATGATCGCAGCCCTGTCGTGGACTGAGCTCTCCAGTGGGTAGTAGGAACCTCATGCGGACGTAAGGGGAACGCAGTTTGATCATAAACGACGGTGTAGCAGCGCCACACAACGTGCTAGGAACGGCATAAAACGGCCGAAAATTGCAATTTTACACGTCGTGCAAGCCTATTGACAGCGGCATAGCCGTCACACATGGATGGTTTTTCCCATGTTCATGGCGATCAACGCCGATCTGCTAGGTCGCCATGGTCGACGTTAGGTCTCCTTCTCGTGTGATCGGGGCTTTTGCAGTTATGATGTTATTTTCGGGACAGGCAGCGCCGCCATCTGGCAGCATTTTCCCCCCAGTCTTGGCCAGAGTACGGGGGTAAGCAGCAAACATTATTAAAAATGAACTGATCAAAATATTTCCAGAAATAATATGTACAAGTTTTATTATAGAAAAGTGCTATGTATATGTTATGTTTAAGGTATTCTGTGTACGAGGCGAAAGAAAAAAATCATATAACAAAAATAATTTCCCTGGTTTAGTATATATATATATATATATATATATATATATATATATATATATATATATATATATATTTCTATTTTGTAAATATATGTATACATGACATTGCGTCTTTGTTTCAAAATTTGGTTATATTATTACTGTTGCAATGTTTGCAGAAAGAGTTGCCGATGATGATATTTGAGAAAGAGTGTGAATTATATTTCTGAGACATCAGAATAAAAAAGGGAAAAATAAATTAGTTGATAAATGAATAAAAACTAACAAGTGACTCTGGTTGGTTTAGGGAACATATTCAACCATTATTGAATCATTTACGTTGATTAATCTATTGGCCGCAAAAGGGTTCAAATAGGTATATGCTTATTCATTTATGACTCCAAGGAAAATCAGTGGCGGTACAAATCATCAAAGGAATAAATGGCTACTTATAAAAAGGTGAAAATAATAAAGTCAAATATGTAATAACTTAAATATTCAGTAAAGCAATCTAAATGGTGCATTTTATTACATGGGATGTCAGAGCTAACATTCAAATTAATCAGATTCTCCCTAACCCATGGAGATGAAAGAGTCTGAGAAAAGGTCCGTATAATGCATCTGAAGTCCCCAATGCGGAAAAATGAGCCATTTAGTCAAGATTAGAAAATCTGCAATCTAAGGAATGGAAGCCTCCGCCATGGTGGGGGGGGGGGGGGTGCAATTGTGGCTTGCTCTCAAAAAAGTGTTTGCTTTCACTTATAATTCCCATATACCCAGGTTTAATTGTGCATATGTAACTGTACATTTGTGAATATTCCTTGATTTTTGTGCTGGATCCGGATCATGTGGCGGATCCACACCAAAATGTTATCGGTTTTTCATTAACCCATTCTTGAAATGCCCTAAAAATTTCAGGATATTCCCATCATGACTGCGGGAGAACACACGCACACACACGGAGACGAACACACCCTCCTGGCGGAGCTTACCTTTTGTGCCGTGTCCATCTGTAGACTGTAGCTGAGTCTGGGAGTGACCAGTTTGACTTTCTCCTCCCCGGGGATACTGTTCTTCATGATGGCCCCTGTGGTCCGGTTTAAGGTGTCCATCAGGTTAGACACGATCTCTGGGGCCTGAAAAACTTGCAACTCATAATCATCTGAATATCTATAGCTAGAACGGTTGTACGAGGTATGTACTGATACATTCCTTTTACACACTTTTTTTCTGAATAAATGCTTGTGTATTTAATGTTCAAAGGTAAACAAATATTATATATATATATATATATATATATATATATATATATATATATAGATATATATAATACGATAAGGACAACTTCCACACTCCCACATGGAAAATATCTAGTTTAAAATAAGTTTTAATATGTAATTATAAATCAAATAATTATTTCCGCACTGATTATTTTTCTGATCGCCTTTCAGTATTTTAAATTTAAGAAATTACCGGCCTAAAATGTTGTTGCTGTTTCACTTTTAAAAATGTTATTAAGTCCTAAGTCGTGAGGATTCAAAGAGAAACAAGTAATTTCTTTTTAAAGTAATCATGGTCCGTCAGCATGATCAATATAGAGTCTGTGCTGTGTTTTATAATGAGAAACGTAGTCTCGTTCTGCTGTTTTCTATTGCATGCTGCCTGATACATTCCGTTATGGAGTTTGCGTAGTATGATGTGCACGGTATTTTTACACTCCTTTTCCACCTTTTGTCCAGAAAATTTATCAGAAATAGTTTACTTAATAACATTACGAAAGGCCATATTAATAAACTTTAAAATGGGAGTCCAAACGCAAACGCGTGATACTCTGAGGAAAACGTGGAGAAATGAATTGAATTTGAGTGAAGAAATTTCGTTGTGAATGGACTTACCGCGTCCTCCTGCTCGAGTTTGTTTGCCTCCTTTTGAAACATTTCCGTGGCAGTGGCTTTGCCGTAACCATCAAGTCCTTCAAACATATAACATCTAAATGAACCATACAATTCATTTTAAACATTTATTTCATATAATGACACAGAACAGATATGCTTCTGTCCTATCTGTCTCTATTCCGTGCATAATTGGAGATACATCTTAATTATTGGATAATATAAAAAATTTTAAAACAGTTTTCCCGTTATTTTCTCATGGGTTTTAGACTTTAAATATCCTAAACATTATATCATATGTTTACAGACTTTATTTAGCACTGTAGATAAAGCTTCAACCTTTTGTCATAATACATTTCTAGATATGGATGCTGTATCAGAAATCAGATTACTGACTACAGGGAGCCGTGCTATCACCGCTAATACGTGCCGCGCTGCATCATGGGTATCACTTACTCATCGTCTCGGCCTCTAGACTGGTGTCATATTCATAGTGCGCTCCCTGGGTTGCTCGTTTTATATCAATGTTGGTCCCGTGGTTCAATGTGACCATGGATGCCTGGAGGAATTAAAAGGGTGGTTACATTCCGTTATATGTTTGAAGTCGGTTTAGCAGCATGGTGAATATTATATGCATAAATAATGACACTCCATGAAAGCTCGCGATAATGACCGTTCCATGTCATGTTCGGCGATTTATATTTAACTGTTTTATGAGACAGTCTATAGTAAATGTTTGGTTGGCAGGCATAGATTCAAACAAATGTACAACAATCAGAAAACCGGATTAAGGCTTGGCTAAGGCACCCTTATAAATTGTTTCCTGTATAATTTTGCTGTCTGTACGATTAATGGTAAAAAAAGCAATGTACCTCGAATACACCTCCGGAGGCAGCAATGAGGTTGGTGCTTGTTCGTATCACCTCTTCCCTGGGAGTGTCGTCTGACAAGTCGTACAAAGTCTGAGACATGTTCTTCAGGGATTTTGATAAACAATCCTGTGACGCAAGAAAAAAGAAACATAAGAGAATGACCTATTACTATCAATACACAGTTCATTCTTCTAGCGACAAAGCAAGATGGGGGGGGGGGGCAAAGACAAACAGTCAGACAAACAGACAAAGAGGAAGTGAGAATAAAAATTGAGTGTAATTTACTATTAATTTTGAACAGCAATAGTAAATATAGTGAGTGCACACGTAGAAATTAATGCCAGTAAAATTTTTACAGATCTAAACAGCGAAACCAGGTTGACATAAAAGGGGCTGATCCAGTTTCTTATAATGGGGAGGGGGGGGGGGGGGGGGTGGCTACACACTGGCTCACGTAAACAGTTATTTTTCAGGAGTTGCTATACTTTATGTATAACTCTCGCTCGCAGACGTATACAGAACTAGAATACGGGTAGTCGACAAGCGACTACGTGTATCCGCCAAAATCAGAGAAGGACGGATGAAGTAAGGCATGGATTAAGTGGCAAGGGGATATAGAGTTAGATGTGTTAAATATTAGAATGGATCTCTGTCACATAAACATGACTGTAGGTGGCGCCACCTGTTATTTGAATGAGAAACTATCCAAGATATATACACAAGCAAAATTTCATGTGGAAAAGTCAAACCACTGCAGAGATATGAGTGATTTTATCCCACAGCAGACAAACAGATGAACGCTGTGCAAAAATGGCTGCAGGTGGCACCACCATTTTTGTGTATGTTATAAAGCTATCCAAGGGCTACATTTGTGTAAAAAAAATTTCCTGATTGGTTGATTGAGTCTGGAGATATAAGCATGGATGTCTACAGCGTGAACGTGAATGAAGGTGGCGCCACCTGTCATAAAATCAAGAAAGCTATGCGGGATGTATAAGCATGCTGAATTTCAGGTATTTTGGTCAAACCACTGCAGAGATATGAGTGATTTTAACCAAAGGCAGACAAACAGATGGACGCTGTGCAAAAATGGCTGCAGGTGACGCCACCATTTTTGTGTATGTTATAAAGCTATACAAGGGCTACATTTGTGTGAACTATTTTTCCTGATTGGTCAAACAGTTCCTTAGATATGAGCTTGGATGTTTGCAGCGTTAACGTGAAAGTAGGTGGCACCACCTGTCATGAAATCAAGAAAGCTATCCAGGATGTACACGCATGCCCAATTTTAGGTGAATTAGTCAAACCACTGCTGAGATATGAGTGATTTTAACCCCAGGCAGATGAACAAATGGACACTGTGCAAACATGTTTGCAGGTGGCGCCACCTTTTGTTGTGTATGTTATAAAGCTATCCCAGTGCTACATTTGTGTAAAAATTTTTTCCGGATCGGTCAAACGGTTCCGGAGATATATGGGTTTATTTGTGGAGCGTTAACGTGAATGTAGGTGGCGCCACCTGTCATAAAATCGAGAAAGCTATCTAGGATGTATACGCGTGCCGAATTTTAAGTGAATTAGTCAAACCACTGCAGAGATATGAGTGATTTTAACCCCAGGCAGATGAACAGATGGACACTGTGCAAACATGGTTGCAGGTGGCGCCACCTTTTGTTGTGTATGTTGTAAAGCTATCCCAGGGCTACATTTGTGTAAAAAATATTTCCGGATCGGTCAAACGGTTCTGGAGATATATGGGTTTATGTGTGGAGCGTAAACGTGAATGTAGGTGGCGCCACCTGTCATAAAATAGAGAAAGCTATCTAGGATGTATACGCATGCTGAATTTTAGGTGAATTAGTCAAACCACTGCAGAGATATGAGTGATTTTAACCCCAGGCAGATGAACAGATGGACACTGTGCAAACATGGTTGCAGGTGGCGCCACCTTTTGTTGTGTATGTTATAAAGATATCCCAGGGCTACATTTGTGTAAAATTTTTTTCCGGATTGGTCAAACGGTTCCTGAGATATATGGGTTTATGTGTGGAAACAGACGCGCAAACGGACGCTGGGCAGAGACGAAAGGTCAGAGGTCAAGGTCACTTGGTTAGGCACCAGTTCACATGTGACCCGATAATTTGTGTAAGTTTCAGAAAAATCTGTCCAGTAGTCTCAGAGGAGTTCTCCGGAAACGAACGCGGCGGCGGCGGCGGCGGCGGCGGAACCCGGTCAAAAACATAGTATCCGCAAAACTTCGTTTTGGCGGATACAATTAATTCGGCCCCAGACAAAAGATCCAGCGACGCATTTCTTTATGTAATTCTCTTTCCCATATGTTTAGGTGTAAAGGGGGATCTCTAAATCCGGTAACTCCGCCAATTCCGGAAAAAACGGTAACTTCCTCCCAGGGTGTAGATAACACAAATTCTAATAACGCACGAGATATAGTTATTTACATTCACAGTACATGGTTTTAAATTAGCCCGCTATGTCATCCTTTTTTAACCAGGAGCCTCTTCGTTGTGTATCACTCCTGAGAGATTCTATCGAGTACCCGGATTCAATGTGATGTAACTAGGTTGTATGTGCACACTGCCAATTAGCAGTTTCCGTTAGCCATATTAATAATAAATTGTTGCGTGAATCGTCAATCGTGTCTAAGTCAAGGTGGATTATATTTCAATTTAACGTTTAACGGAAATTTTTGGATGCAAGTCATTACATCATTAGAGAGAAAGCAAGTAGAGAAATAAAGAATAAAACCATATTAAAATCCACTATGTTTTTTTCTAATCAGTTATCATATGAACCGGCAGGTGAAAGCACCGTTTTTTCGGTGGCCATACTGGCCATACTGGACATTAGGCAGGTCTGGAATTCGATACGGCTGGAACCTTCCTAAGAACGAATTGCCACCATGAATTTGAGAAAGGTCGATAGACTCTTTTAAATATTGCGCTCAAAAGAAATGGTTGTTCTGTGGCAGGTGGCCATATTGATTTTTGGATGGTTCTGTAATTCGATGGGTCCAGAGCCCTAATAAGCAACTCCTCCACTTTCAAAGTGGCGCCCCGAGCTCTCTCATTATTGGTTACATGTGGAAGCTTACCTGTGATTTTCTTGTCAGTTCCTCCGGAGCTTCCGTCAAGACGCTGATGGTGCTGACCGACAATTGTATTGACTCAACAGTAGACTTGGTAACGTTAGTAAGAGCCTCGCTCATGGCTTCGCGCATCTGAAATTATACCCTGCATCAATAACTGTGTCCTTTAGAAGACTATAAACTATCAAAATGTACATGCTGATAAACTATGTGAACAATGTGAACATAAATCGTTTTATACACGGCTCGCATCACCTCATTTAAGGGTAGTCCAATTAATTTTCATATATCATAGTTTCATAGTAAAACTCATACAAGTCTATATACAAGCGTCCCCTACCAGTGTTGTGAGATTAAATGGTGAAAACATAAAACTCACAATATGTTGGTATTGTTTGTTAAACCTTAAACACATGTAAAGTTTGCAAACCTACACATTGTTTACTAAATGAGGATGCACTTACGAATGAAAATTAAAGCTTTACCCTGGGTATTTTATTGTATTCATCTACATACATTCACCTCTTAGCCATTTGATAATCTGAAGTAAGTACATATATTCAAGAATCGTGCTATATTCCTGTTTACATCATTCACCATATTAACATGATTATGTCGAGCTTTGTGTGGGTGTTTAGAAAGTAATTCGTATACACCTTTCTACGACAAAAGTATGAAATAACTTTGTCGTTCAAGCTTATTTAAACAGAAATGGTGCAGGTCCTACCATAGCTCTGCGGTCCCTGGCGGCTTGAACAACTCTTTCTTGTTCTTCGGCTGTGAGGTTGCTGGCATTAACAGCCTGAAAATGTATAAATATGAATGATCAGTTTCGTTTCCCAGAATCTGATCAACTGATATCAGACTAAGGTATTTTAACAGGATGTACCGACATGTCGCTCGTGGCAAAAGTACAAATATGACTTCTTATGCTTCTGGCCACAACTAATACGATTATCTATGGTCGTAAACTCACATCCAAAAGATCTAGCATTTCTAGCGGATCGCAGCAGATTTTGAGTAAATAAGAACTAAAAATTAAAAAAAACTAGTTTGATTAAAGATAAGACTTGCTACAACGACGACTGGCGGAGGGGTTCCGGGCACGTGAGTATTATATGGACCCCCCCCCCCCCCCCGGGCACCGTGTCAAATGCCTTTGGTTTTTTCCCTTACCTATGTCGTTTTGTTAACATTGTAATAAAGATAGCAAGAGGCTCTCCTGATATTTCAAGGTAATTAGAATACAGCGGAAACATTTTGCTTTTTATTGAATTCATAAAGGATATACAATGCTTCTTTTAATCAAGTTCTTTTATTGTGTGATGACAGCTTCTTAAAAAAAAAAATACAGAAAACTTATCGATATCATAATAGGGTTTATAATATTTCTGCGACATCAAGCCCTAATTGTACCGATTAGTAACCGCCGCAGCCTTTCTCGATTGCTAGATCTAGCTTAAGTGAACACATTAACGTGTTTCATAATTAATCTGCTTTTATTGACTGATTTATTGATTTTTTAGTCAGCTTACAAGTTAAAAATATGACTTTGTTTTAAAGAAGATATAAACACAGAGATTTAGTTATCACCAGTAAATCAAACGATATCGCAAGCTTAAAGTAATATTTTGTGTAAGAAACTATCATAACTATGTATAGGTTTTTAATTTTTAGTGAAAAAAATATTATTTTCATTGTTCAATTACTGCAGATCAATTTGAAGACACCAACCTGACTAATGAACTTGTACCTTGGACCGTAACCGGACGTGCGGGTCGATGCTACAGTGTATGCTTCAGGGTTACCTAAAGAACAAAGCATACATTTCAATATAAAATAACTGAAATTTTAGTTCAGTATTTTATTCCCACTTTTAAGCTCTTCTTTTATTAGTATATTATCATTAAGTGCTAGTTACAAACCTTTTTCTTTTAATATTCACATTAATAAATAATTTGTTTAGTTTAAAAGTATTTTTTTCTGTTTTTAACGCCCACAATTACATATGTAGGGATTAATATCTCTATACTCAAATTAAGAGAGCACAGGTATATTTTAGCTCAAGATATTAAAAAATTGATATTAAATATCACATCACTGCTGGCCTCAACAGAAGTGGATACATTTTTCTACTGACATCCCTAAATTTAAACATCACATCGGTTGCCAATAAATACAATGTTGTGAAGAGTAACCTTGGCGATTGGTCTCCCTGGCCATGTTGAGAGCCGAGGCGAGCTTCAGGTATTCCTGGTTCATCTCCAGAATGTCTCCCTGAGCCTTCACCTTCTGACTTTGGTCAGTAGCCAGGAGTCTGGTGAAGTCAGCGTCCAGGTCGTTCGCACTTGGCGGGATAACCTTAACAAGAGAAGAGAGAGTGTATAACACGCACTTCTTTTGACTTCATGAAATATGCACAAGTTGTGCAGGGTTTTAATTAAGGCGAAATAATTTATAGGTTAAACATACATACTGAATTTTATCAAAACCCATAGAAATAGTTATCACAGCAATATCACATAGAAGTGTGGTGGCGTTTGACTTCACAAAACAGTCATGTGACCTCTGACCTTTTTCAATATGCGCAAGATACCATATCGGTTAATATTTATAGGGAGTATTATAAAAATCCATCTTATTACTGGTAAGTAAACGATTAGTTAAAGGGTAACTAATATAAACAACCGTCCTAGATAGTCGCAAAAAAATAGTCATAGATACCGTTGTATATTCAAAAGACACATGAAGAACCAGTTAATTATTTTTAATCATACAGTTTATAAGTTATATATTCCCTCTGTATAACCGTTGAAACTTTGTTAGCCAATAAAGGCACATTTTTATAACTGTCCTGCATTGAGAAACAGGGGTTTGAGGACGCCAGGAACGGAGCTCATTAAAAAAGCGGTCTTGCCAAGGTCTGTGGGAACACCGATCCTGATAAAGGATGCCCTAAAATGTCTGGAACACATTATCCAGCAAAGCTATAAACACGCATTACACCAAAACCACATTACTTTTATGAGGAAACGTTTGTACCTGTACAGTGCCAATGGTAACTTCTGTGACAGCTTTCATTTCGTCAGTGATGCGGACTTTGAGGGTCATTGTGTAGTTGTCGTATTCAGGCCCGGCTGGCAGGACGGTCATGATCTCGTCTTTCACATCGTACGACAGGTGGCGCTCCATCGGTTCATCTCTGAACACCGCTTATAATGTAATGTTAACATACGGTATTTCTATTTTGCTTTCCAATGTTACCCCCTTTAATATCCTAGGACAGATACAATTTTGATCAACTAGTGGCAACAATTTATTGCTTTAATTATTCATGTTACTTGCTTGGGGGAGAAAATAAAAAGGGTTTCGATTACCCTAAAATGTTATAAAACTGTGAGAGGTGTGCTAGTTGCGAATCATATTGTCGCAAACGCTTTTTCTCTTATAATATTTTGTTTGGAAATTTTGAATTAAATCCCTGTTCCGGAAAATAAAGGCATTATCCCATTCATTAAAAAGCCTCAGAAGAAAACAGATAGACATTAGTTGTGGGTCCAGTTTAAAGTTATTAGCTTGAGGTTTCTAATTCACATTGCAAATACATATATGCCAGTTTATTATATGACCACTTTTGTACGGTAACTCTAAGTGCCAAATAGAATCCTTAAAATGAGTTTGAGACTACAACAAATATTATAAAAAATGGTACGTCTGTTTTCCTGTTCCTCACTAGGGAAAATTTGGATGTTGTTCGAGTGAACGAACATGGGCCATTCTGACGAATTATATAACAAGTGATCCATGGGTCATAACTCTTAGCTGACACATCCCTGGATGTCAAGACAGAAGATTCTAGGTCCAACAGTAAAGTTTTGTACCCTGTCTGACTGTCCAGGTGCTTAAAATGATTCTGGCCTGTCATAAAGGTGACAATGACCTAATTTCAGGTTTCCATGGAGATTTTCGAAGATGTTTTGGCCGGTGGCACGCAAAATATAGGTCACCATGATCTAATTTCAGGTTTTCATGGATATTGCCCATAACTTCCCTGTATATTTTATTTGAACATTCCCGGGCCAGCAGATACCAATCTGATTTCAGGATGCAAAAAATCATGTCTTTGGCCAAAAGTTCGAAAAGTTCACAATATATCCTAATTTCAGGTTTTCATGCAGATTTACCGAAGATCTTGGCCAATGTTATGTTTAAATGTAACCGGACGATGTCGGTACATAATTTAGTGTTTTTTTATACATTATTTGGGATAAGTACGGTTTTTGACTAGTCTTTACGGTAGTTGCATTCAACGCACCAGCTACGTCATCCACCATGTTTTACTTGTATGGAGCTAGGACCGCGCCCTGCTTAGTTGAATTACCGACGTTACAGGTGATGATATGTGTAGAGCAATGCAGAGAATGGTCCAGGTATGTTTCTGTAGTCTTCTGATCAGTTGTATCTCCATAGTAATTATGGGCATGAGTTTAGTTTTATCTAGTCAGAGCCCAGATGGGCCCGCCATGTTCGGAGACGAGATCTGAGGTACTTTATAACATCTTACTCTTTAGTTATTCAGAATTATGACGCGTATGAGAGAAAACCTGTGTTATCATGTTAGATTAATTGTTTGGCAATACTGTGAATCTAGGCCACAGAGTTAACACCGTGTATCGGCGCAATTAAGGAATCTTGACTTTTGTACATGCGCCCGATAGATGGCGCCACTGGTTGCAAATGGCATCTTGTACTGTTGTAAAGCGCCTGTTTATCTTCCTGACGCAATTCTGGTATTTGTTGAGAATTAGTATGAACTAAAGGCTCACCAGTTTGTGTATAATAGGAGAATCCATTGAGTATCACTTAAGATAGTGTTTCTAAGGTTTAAATTACTTATATGCACAGGGTTAATTTTAGGAAATATATCCCATACCCGTCTTGCATGAGATTAAGTTGGATGTAAGGGTCTGTTGATATTTCAGTATACAAGTCCATTTAGTGAGATGGATGGTTTTATTATTTAGAAGTTATTTCTACCATGCGATGCATATTATTTTCTTTTTATTATTTCACAATACAGAGTTGATAGCTACTAATGTGTTCGTTAATACCCATTCTTACCTATACGGATGCACATATTATGTTGCCTTGTAATTTCTCACTGTAGATAACTGTTTGAGTAGGCATAGTAAATATATGAACCAGAACTGTACGGATATCAGTCTAATGTGAGGAGTTATCACCTGTATGTTTTGTTTCTTTTAATATCTGATAGGGAATAATGTAAGACCATACCTAGAGTATATATTGCCAATGTTGTATTTTCATGACATTGTCATTGTTTCGCTTATATGAGAGTTTTACTCTATAGTTTCAGATGGAAATACGCCAGCCACACACATATATTCACACCACATGTACTCATGGAAATAAAGTGAAGTTATGCCAAGTTGTGTCTTATTCGTAGTAAAACATACTACATCTTTCTGGTGGCAGCAGGTGGGATTTGGCATGATAATAAAGTGGCTGGCGGGTGATAGTGGCCTTCGATGAGACCAGGTGCAGTGAATGGTCACATTGTTTGGAGGAGCTGTATCTATTGGGACTGTGAACGACACTGGTTGTTTATAAGCCATCAGGTGATTACAGCTGTGTTGAGCTGATGAGTGGACTTGCAGCTGATAAAGCCATCCAGGGGACTATGGCTGTATTAATGAATGGACTTTCCTATTATTAAAAAAAAAAAAAAAAAAAAAAACTTCAAGTGGCTGTTAGTTATACAGCATTTGGCGATACTCACCTGATGCAGAGCTCTAGGACTATGATGATGTGTTAAGTTTTACAGGGAACTGTAAGTTGTATGGCATAAATACTAAGAAGTCCTGTTGACACTTTTTATCTTCCTTTACCGAAAACAACAGTTGTGAACGATCCATTCCTTGGAAGTCCGTTTGATGGTCTACAAGGGGACTTTGTTTATAAATGTGTGAACCTGCAGTATTATGGACTTGGTTACTTGTCATTAGTGGACTTGTGTATCAAACATTACAAGAACACCTGTCATTATTAATGGTCATCTCTTAAATACCTGCAGTTTGTATTTTATAACTGAGAAGTGACAACCTATGCAGATGTGTATAATATTATTTTTGCTCAAGCTTATAGGGAGTGTTATGTATGGTGATACTGTTGCATGAATCCCGTTCATATTAAATATGGACTCCAGCCATTTATGTGTGATATAATTATCAGTTGTCAGAATTTTCAGTTGGTCCTTTGCTGATGGTTGATTATACTAGGTGGAAAGAAAGAATCCTAGTTATTTCTTTTCTCCAGCCATATGCTAACTGCTGTTGACATTAAACTGAGACAGGTGAGATAAGACAGTGGGTATCTGGAATATGAATATATGCTACATGGTATTATATGTAGGTTTGGTTTTGTGAATACACAAGAACAATGTGATTAACAGAAAAACGGGTATTTAACAACCTGATAAGTGAATAATTGGAACATGAATATGATACAGTACTTATCCAGTTTGAGTATCTGACTTTTGAATACATGTATTTTAATGATGTTCTTGTACATCAAGTGACATTGGGCCATATTGGATATTTATGTGACCAGGTTTTGGTATCTCTTGCCAGTTTCATGTTTTGCTTCACATTTGGTTTTGTATAATGCTCATCAGAAGTAAGTGAATAAGACCAGGTATGTAAGACTGCATGATCATGTATTGGCAGAGTGTGAGACTAAAATATTTATTGTGTTTAACTCAAGTCATGGTTGAAATTGAGGTACCCAATTTGAATGTGTATATGTTTTACTTTGCTGATTATTAGGGAATACACTCAAGTTGCTATGATGTTCATTGTTGTTTGTATAAGAACAAAACAGGCAGGTTAGTGGCCCTGTTGTGTAGAGTGCCATAAGACATGAATGGTTATATGATTTTGTGTCCTGTTGTTGGCAGGGTTTTCCAGGTAAGGTTTACTATGTTTGGAACTTCCCAGGGACACTGTGTTTGATATTGCAGAGAATACCTTGCTATTAAGACTTGATGTGATTGACTTGTACTACACACAGATTTGTTGGTATGTGCATGTTAATTTGCTACAACTGATTATTGATACCCTTATTGTGCAATGCTAATAGCATTTGTTATGTAGTAGAACTTCATTGATGATATTCACTCAACAGCCTAAGAGATACTCCATATACTAGTTGACTGGTACTATGTTGAAATTTTCACATTGACAAGACTGTTTTGTATGTGATAACATGTCCCAAACCGGCACTGATCAGGCTGATCAGGGAGCCGGTGCCCTGAATGAAATGGAACTGTTGCAGAGGCAGGTTGAGCAGATGCAAGCTCTTCTTCAAAGAGCAGGAATTGATCCACGTCAGCAAAGTGCCCCTCCAAGTGCTAGCCCTCCATTGAGAAGGACTGAGAGGGATGATCCAGTCCCAACTCGTGTAGTTTATACTCAGAGAAAACTGTCTAAATTTGCTGGAGAGAGAGGCAAATTAGAGGACTGGGTCTTAGAGGCCAAAAGTGCTCTTAGAGCCCAAGGTGTACAGGGACAGGAAGCTGTTGAGTTTTTATTGGGCCATTTGGAGGGTCCAGCGAAAAGTGAAATACGATATGCTCCTGATTCAGAGAAGGTTGATGCAGCCGCGGTATTTACTCTTCTTCAGGAAGCATTTGGTGAACGATTGTCTGCATCTCAGCTGTTAGATAGCTTCTATGGAAGGAAACAGCAGGACAAAGAAACCTTGCGTGATTTCTCATATGGACTCATGAACCTTTTAGACAGAGCTCTGGGCCAGGACCCAGAAGCTGTGGCAAACAGGGACAAAACTCTTCGCGACAGGTTTGCCGAGCGAGTTCGTGATTCCGGACTAAGGAGGGAGTTAAAGAGACACACTAGAGATCAGCCTGAAATCTCTTTTCGTGCATTAAGGGAGGAAGCTATTAGATGGGCGGAGGAAGACTTAGTTCAGCCCACACCAAAAACTGTTAGTTCATATAAGGTCAAAGCAGACGAACCCCCAAGCTCTGATGAGAAGAGTGAGGTCAGGAGATTACTAGAGGTAGTTGAAAAACAGCAGAAGTGCCATGAAGAGCTGCTTCAGAATCAGCAACAACTGCTAGAGCTCCTGCAGCACCAAAATGTGGGAAACCAGAATCGCCAAATGTCCGAAAATACCGTTAGGAAGGATCAGTCAGAATCACCCCGAAAGTGTTTCTATTGCTCCTCAACGGACCATCTAATCAGAAATTGTCCTAAACGTGTTGCTAGTAGAAGGGACAAGAAAGGGGCTAATCCAGATGCGAAGACTGCTGGTAACACAGGCAGTACCCCTAATGACACCCAGAACAACTCTATTCGGGGGAATCTTGCACCCCAGGCGACAGTTCTAGAGAATACGATTGGTGGTCGTCCATTGGTTACAGCGAGGGTGGAAGGCGTCGAGTTGGAATGTTTACTAGATACCGGGTCTATGGTTTCTACAATGACTGATGATTTCTTCCACAGATACATTGAAAGGGAAGACACCCAACTAAGAGATAAGTGGGTACAGGTTACTGCTGCAAACGGACTACAGGTACCCTACCAGGGTATTGTCACAGTAAACATGGAGATTGATGGCCAGCGGATAGAGGATTGTGGAGTACTAGTAGTCAGTAGAACTTCAGAGGAAGTTACAGAGACCCCGGTCCTGTTAGGTATGAACGTGATCTCACAGGTTCCACGCTTCTCCGGGATCTTGTGTGAGCCCAAGGCCAAGTTTATACGTATTGCTGGGATGGAAGCTATTACGATCCCCAAGTCAAGTTCCTGTGAGATAGCTGCCATAGCGCCTCGTTGGAACATGGTTGGATGTGTGGAGGGATTCTCCCAACCTGTGAAGGGGGCAGTTACTGTCACACCAGCATTAGTCACGGTCGGAGGTGGTAAATTACCAATAAGAGTCATGAATATGACTAGTAGGGATGTCACATTGTCCCCAGGGACAAGGATTGGCACCATTTCCCGTGTCAAGGATATACAGAGCGGGTTGAGTAAAGTTGACGTCACTTTTGAGGATAGGAGAGTGCACCTCAGCCAGATAAGTGGAAAGCCCAGGGAGGACAGAGCTGATAGAGATATCCTTGATCTCGGGATTGTACATGGATCAGAGGAGGAGAGAGAAAGACTATTACAGATACTCAATAGACACAGTGAAGTTGTTATGAAGGCGGGGGATGCTGTTGGTTGTACTAACCTCTTAACACACATGATCAAGACAACAGATGACCTTCCAGTGTCTCAACCTTACAGACGTATTCCGCCACACCAGTGGGAGGAAGTTCGACAGCATTTGAAGGAGCTCTGTGAGCAAGGCATTATTAAACGGTCGGTGTCAAATTATGCCTCCCCAGTAGTCCTTGTGAGGAAGTCATCAGGCAGTTTACGGCTTTGTGTGGACTACCGCCAGCTGAACAAGAAAGTGCGCAGAGATGCTTTTCCTCTGCCGAGGATGAATGAAATCTTAGATTCTCTGCATGGGGCCAAATATTTTAGCACTTTGGACTTAGCGTCCGCCTACAACCAGATCGAGGTTGCTGAAGAAGACAGACATAAGACAGCTTTTACAACCCCAATGGGCCTATATGAATTCATCAGGATGCCTTTCGGACTGTCTAACAGTCCAGCCACGTTCCAGAGGCTCATGACCACAATATTCCAGGATGACATTCTTAACACCATGTTTGTATATCTGGACGATATAATCGTGTATGGGCGAACCGTGGATGAACACCTCAAAAGACTCGAGGAGGTACTGAGTAAATTGAGCAGATTTGGCCTGAAGTTAAAGTTAAACAAGTGCTCTTTTTTGTGTAGGGAAGTAAGTTTCCTGGGACACTTAGTATCCGGGGACGGAGTGCGTCCTAACCCAGATAGAATAGCAGCTGTGAGACAGTGGCCTAAACCTACGACAGTTAAAGAGCTTAGAAGCTTCCTTGGTTTTTGCCAATTCTACCAGCGGTTTGTGCCAGGCTTTGCTAAAATAGCATCAGTTCTTCATAAGTTAGTAGCGGAAAGTTCAAAGGGGAATTATGGACATCGGAAGCCCAGACGTATTGTGATCACTAATCATTGGGATACTAAACATACTGAGGCCTTTGAGCGACTGAAGGAGAAACTGACCATGACCCCAATACTGGCATACCCCGATTTTAACCTTCCTTTCGTCCTGGAGGTTGATGCGTCGTTGCGTGGCTTAGGAGCCATCCTTAGTCAAAACCAGAATGGCAGGAACAGGGTTATCTCGTTTGCTAGCCGAGGATTGAGAGGTGCAGAAAGAAATCCAGCTACTTACAGTGCAAAACGACTGGAGCTCCTGGCACTTAAATGGGCAATATGCGACAAATTTAGAGAATACCTGGAAGGGGCACAGTTCATCGTCTTTACAGACCATAACCCCTTAACTCATCTATTTACACAGAAGAAACTGCCCGCAACTGAGCAACGTTGGGCCTCAGCTTTAGCCAGTTTTGATTTTGAGATCAGATACAAGCCAGGCCGTAACAACCAAGCCACAGATGCCCTGTCACGGTTAGAGGACAGACCATGGGATACTCAAAGTGGCACTGTGTCAGCCATGTGTGCGAAGGTAGCAGATTCTACCAAGGTTCCAATAACACTGATGTGTCAAGTTTCAAAAGACGCCACCGATGGGGAGGTAGGTGAAGCTGGACCAAATCCTCCGAACGGAGTAGCAACTGGTTGGTCTGGTTATAGCCCATCAACCTTGAGCATGATGCAGAAGCGAGATTTGACCATACAACCAGTGTTCGAGGCATGGAAGAAAGGCAAGAAGCCAGCCTTATCGGTACGGCGTAAATTATGTCAAGATACCCAAAGATTGTTACGTCAGTGGGACAAGTTCATGGAGCGTGACAATGTTCTTTATCGTGTGATTGATGATCCACATCATGGCAGGCTTGAACAGTTTGTAGTGCCTGAGGTGATGCGAGAGGAGTTTCTGAAAATTTGTCATCAAAAGCACGGTCATCAGGGTATTGATAGAACAGAGAGTTTGTTAAGGATGAGATGCTATTGGCCTGGGATGCACAAGTCTGTGACTGATTGGCTATCGAAATGCGACAGATGTGCCTTAGCTAAAAGAGAAAAGGTTCGCACACCTTTAGGACACCTTCTAGCGTCGGCCCCCCTCGAGGTCGTTGCTATGGACTTCACCTTACTGGAACCAGCTTCAGATGGGAGGGAGTCAGTGCTGGTGCTGACCGATGTCTTCACCAAGTGGACTGTGGCTATCCCCACCCGGGATCAGCGAGCTGTAACAGTGGCCAAGGCACTTACCAAGCACTGGTTTAATAGGTTTGGTGCCCCAGCCCGCTTACATTCGGATCAGGGGCGGGACTTTGAGTCTCAGGTAATTCGCCACCTTTGCGAACTGTATGGGATAGCACAATCCCGGACCACGGCCTACCATCCTCAGGGAAACGGCCAAGTGGAACGTTTCAACAGAACGCTCCACAATCTCCTCCGATCTTTGACACCACACCAGAGAAGAAGGTGGCCTGAGTATTTGGACGACCTGGTCTTTGCTTATAACACCACACCGCACGCATCGACGGGAGTGTCACCTTTCAAACTAATGTTCGGACGCGACCCAAGATTGGCTCTGGACCGTCTGTTAGGGGACAAACCAGAAGAAGTCACTCCAACCTATGATGCTTGGTTGTCAATGCATATTAAACGACTTGCTGATATGTACCTTCACGTGAACCAAAGATTACAACAAAATGCTGATCGAAGGAAAGAATTTTACGACAAGGGAGCAAAGTCGAGTCCTCTTCAAATTGGTGATAAAGTTTACCGTAGGCATCACGGGAAAGGTCGACAAAAGTGCCAAGATGCATATAGACCAGAGACGTACACTATCGTGGATAGGAACGAGGATTTAGATATCTATAAGATTCAGAGAGAGGGAGAAGCTGCTCTCTCTAAGTGGTATAACAGGGTAGAATTGAAAGCATGTCCACCCAAGGACAGCATCCACGAGAGCCTATGGGATTTTGAACCACAGGTCGAGGACCAGAGTCCCGATGTCATACATAATGAGAGCGAAAGCGAGGATAGCGACCAAGAGGTCCTTATTCAGGATTTGTTACCTAGAGCACCAACGGGTGATATGCCTATCCAGGGGGTAGATAGCTGTGATGAACAAACCCCACTTCAGGGTTCAGCGAGTCAAGACCTGTCAGTTAGAAGGTCGACCCGTGTAACTAAAGGCATGCATTCTAATCCTGGCCATTGGCCACGGTCTGTGTCACAGTTAATGTTACATACATCTGAGTGTGCAGTACAAGACTTAGCGAGCACAAATCATGATGTAGCAGTAATATGGGTCTAAGGCAGTTTTATTGGTCATGTATATGATTTCTGATCTATCTTTTACATTGCTAGTTTTGAAGGTATAGGACAGCTTACCGTAGGGTTAAGATAAATCACCACTCATGTTATCTGTACAAGTATGGTAGTGTTGGATGTATGAAGATAACACGAAGGGGGTGCGGGTGTAACCGGACGATGTCGGTACATAATTTAGTGTTTTTTTATACATTATTTGGGATAAGTACGGTTTTTGACTAGTCTTTACGGTAGTTGCATTCAACGCACCAGCTACGTCATCCACCATGTTTTACTTGTATGGAGCTAGGACCGCGCCCTGCTTAGTTGAATTACCGACGTTACAGGTGATGATATGTGTAGAGCAATGCAGAGAATGGTCCAGGTATGTTTCTGTAGTCTTCTGATCAGTTGTATCTCCATAGTAATTATGGGCATGAGTTTAGTTTTATCTAGTCAGAGCCCAGATGGGCCCGCCATGTTCGGAGACGAGATCTGAGGTACTTTATAACATCTTACTCTTTAGTTATTCAGAATTATGACGCGTATGAGAGAAAACCTGTGTTATCATGTTAGATTAATTGTTTGGCAATACTGTGAATCTAGGCCACAGAGTTAACACCGTGTATCGGCGCAATTAAGGAATCTTGACTTTTGTACATGCGCCCGATAGATGGCGCCACTGGTTGCAAATGGCATCTTGTACTGTTGTAAAGCGCCTGTTTATCTTCCTGACGCAATTCTGGTATTTGTTGAGAATTAGTATGAACTAAAGGCTCACCAGTTTGTGTATAATAGGAGAATCCATTGAGTATCACTTAAGATAGTGTTTCTAAGGTTTAAATTACTTATATGCACAGGGTTAATTTTAGGAAATATATCCCATACCCGTCTTGCATGAGATTAAGTTGGATGTAAGGGTCTGTTGATATTTCAGTATACAAGTCCATTTAGTGAGATGGATGGTTTTATTATTTAGAAGTTATTTCTACCATGCGATGCATATTATTTTCTTTTTATTATTTCACAATACAGAGTTGATAGCTACTAATGTGTTCGTTAATACCCATTCTTACCTATACGGATGCACATATTATGTTGCCTTGTAATTTCTCACTGTAGATAACTGTTTGAGTAGGCATAGTAAATATATGAACCAGAACTGTACGGATATCAGTCTAATGTGAGGAGTTATCACCTGTATGTTTTGTTTCTTTTAATATCTGATAGGGAATAATGTAAGACCATACCTAGAGTATATATTGCCAATGTTGTATTTTCATGACATTGTCATTGTTTCGCTTATATGAGAGTTTTACTCTATAGTTTCAGATGGAAATACGCCAGCCACACACATATATTCACACCACATGTACTCATGGAAATAAAGTGAAGTTATGCCAAGTTGTGTCTTATTCGTAGTAAAACATACTACATAAAGATTCCAGGCCTAGCGGGTATAAGTATGTTTTCAGCATGTAGTTTACAAAATATAGATCACAATGACCTAATTTCAGGTTTCAAAGGAGACTGGCCCAGGACCTCCCTTGATGTACATTTAGAAGTTTCAAGGTCTAACAGTTACGTTTTGTGCCCTGTTAACGGACGAACTGCTTTATCTGGAGGTCTGAAAAATAATGAAAATAATGCATAAAAATTAGAAAAAAATACAGGTGGCGCCACCAGTCTCCAGGAAGTGATAACACACTCAATGATCAATATTCATGGGAAAATTTTTGCAATCAGTACATTAGTTATTGGAGCTTTTGTATCTAATTTTTAATTATTGTAGGGGTTACTTTCAAGCCCCATAGCTCGGAGAATATAGATCACAGTGACCTTACTTCGGGTTTCCAAGGAGATTTTTTATGGACCTCTATCGGTTTTCAGTAAGAATTTCTAGGTCCAGTGGTTACGATTTGTGTCCTTTGAACGGACAGACGAACGGCACGGCAGACAGACTGACGGACGGCGGACAAATAGTGATCGCTTTAGCTCAGTTGACTGAAAGTCATCTGAGCTAAAAATTAAACTTTGAATACAGGAGAATAAATTATCAACATTTAACTGAAACTTCAACATTTGCATATTGAGTTAATGCAGTAATACATAATTATAGATTCGAGGGGTATACATCCTCGCCAAAACCTTGAAACATCAGGTTTTGACATTTAGATCATTTGTAAATACAGGGGAATAATTATGAAAAAAATATTTACCATAAAATTGATACATTGTTATGCCATCCATGTCGAACCAGCCGGTGCACCTCAGATGCCAGACGTCAGTGAAAGCCACGCCCACCGTGTTATTGACGGTGCAGCTGCCGCCCTCTGGTGGCTGGTTTATCGCTAGTTTCATGTAAGCGAATGCGGCGGGAAAGTTGTGGCGCGTAGCAGTAAGTCTGATTCTGTACCAGTCGTGACTTGTAAAAACTGACTTAGCAAATGTAATTTGTGAAGATCGGACCCCTTTAAAATAATATGCACAGTTTAATGAGATGCATGTTATCACTGATAACAACATGGTTTTATACAAAACGATATTTAGCACATTTCAGAGAGATGAATGAGAAAGACAAGTGTTTTATGAAAACACAGCTTCATAAACACACTGTCTTCTGGCGCTGTTTATGTGTAGTTCTAACATATTTAAGCAATGTCGAATATACACAGTATTAAATTTATGTATTTTAACTTACACGGATTGTACAAACAATTACTATAACTAATTGAGGCACTCTCCATGGCACGGATGGTACCTAACGGAAGTGTCTGGAGGTGGAGGAAACCGGAGAAACGGGAAACCGGAGAAATCACCACCCTTGGACAGCCACTAAAACCCGATCTTAAAGCCACGTGGGAGATTAAACCCACGTCGCCAGCGGAGAGAGGCAAGCGTTCACCACTCGACTGTCCAGGCTCCAGGGTACGGTATTATTTTTGTACCATCGTATCGTATCGAACTTTATATATAATACGTTTAATATTCTGCGAATCAACTGTGGCCAGGCCAGGTGTTCGAAAAACATTTTATTTTTTAAATCTCTACAAATCATGAATTTAAGAAAAAGTATAAATATCTTGACAGAATGACTTGTCAAATCAATTTCAAAAGCACGAAAAAAGAATCAGCTGATGTTATTTAGTTGACAAGTGATATTTTTTAATGTAGACTTTAACTTTGGTGATGCCTTTAAATACGATCCACTTTTGCAATCGCCGAGTGATCACTGGAAGTCTCCCGCTATGGACTGTATGATTTTGGAATTTAGGTCAAGGTCAAAAATAAATATCAGATGAAAATTTGTCACATATGACTAATATTTGAAATCGCTGGAAGGCTCCCAGCGACAAATGAAACGTTTCGATGATGGAAAATGGGCTACGCTCGGAAATTATGGAAAGGTCAATAATGCATATCAAGCAGGGCGTAGCCAGGATTTACGGAAAGGGGGTGCCGGTTGGTGTCCTCGAGCGGAGCTTGGGAGGGGTGTACAGCATATCCGCAGCATATATATTTTATATATAATCAGCCTACTTTAATATATTTGTACCGTTTTAGAACCGAAACAAGAGAAACAGTTTGTTACCTGCATATGGAAGTGTACTGTGAAGTAAACATGACTGATGACTGATATTTTCATATTTTTATATCTACTTTTATGTCTGCAACGTTTTCCGTTTTCCCTCAGTATAACATGCAAAGTCCGATGAAGGGGGGGGGGGGGGTGGATACATCCCTGTATAGTTGTCAACTATGACTATCTTAGGATTTGCATTCTGCTGGTCCACGTACTTAAAATAACGAACCGAATACTGGCATAGAAACAAACCCATGTGCCCCCCTCCCCACCTCCAATGTTGTGGGTCACTTTAAGTGCATGTTACCTGTATGAATCAAAGACACGGCATATCTGTCATTCTTTTAAAATATGGTGTAAAGTGAAAAAAAACCCATTTGGTATAACTCTTAGTTAATTTGTCATTTCTTTGAAATACGATTCGCAGCTCCTAAAAGCTCCATTATAGCAAATCGTTCAGTCTTTTAAATATGGCATACGGTGTATAAAAGCTCCATATAGCAATTGTTTAAATATTTTGTACAGTTTCTCAATGTAATACATAACTGCATGGATACAAACATATTTACACCTATTACACGTATTACACTTATTAGATAATTATTAAATTGTCTTTCCTGGTATAACCCTACTCAAGAAAAATAATAAGTGGAAGCACTGAAAGCGCCGATATAGAAAAATGCAATTTGGGAAATACAAATCCTAGGCAAGGGAGACAAAAGTACACTAATTACTTCCATACAGCCGAGATATATGAAACCATACATTGGATAATCAGTCATACCAGGGGTGTAGAACATAATATTATTTATTATGAATACATCGTTTGAACATACGGACTGACATAGATTCTTACCTTGTATGCCTGTTACGCGAAAAAATGACAAAAAAGGTACATAAATTAATATTGAAATAATAAAATATTCTCTTTTGTATCAGTTCTTGCGTATAAAGGGACAGGAAATCCTTCATAATTAAATTAGTAATATATGTCGATATTGTATCATATATGTTATCTGTATCGAGTCCTACAATAAAAATGAAATTGTAATGCTTCAAAAAAATCGTCATCATTACGAAAATGAGATCGTTAAACCAGGAAAACCAATTCAGAAACACCGCCTTCTAATACCGGTCACCACTCCGTACTTATTTTCTTAAAGGTATATGTAAGTATATTACAAGGTTATTATGATACTGCATGGTCCGTAGACAGTGAGCAGTCCTACTGACCCTCTACATAATCTTCTATGTTTTGTATCTCTATCCAGTGGTCCTCCGTGAATCCCCTGAAGGCCAGACTCCAGGTGTACTGAATGTCGTCACTGCACCCGGACAGACATACGGCCATTACAGCCAGCCGGTTAGAAGGGTTTATGCCTTGTCCGTCTTTCCTCTGGCGACAAATACCACCTAGAGCACATCTGGGAGAAAGTAAAAAATACGGTTTTTTTTGGTTGGAAATTAAGCACTGAAGGAATCACAGAAACACACTTGATTTGTTCATTTTAACACGCTTTATACATCACCAATTAACCACACCACGCTCGTGCTTCCAGGAGTCTACTTGTTTTTGGATTATTGGGTTTTTGTTTCTGGGTGGGGGAAATGAGGGAAAAAATTTATTGCGATTAGGCAATGAAAGTTTAGTTTGTGATGAAAGCTAGACTCATTTTGTCCAGTGATGAAGAGATTATATCTAGGGAATTGAACATATTAATGTCTTGGTCAAGAATGAGTTTTGTGTTGATTCATCATGGTTTGAGACCAGTGTTCTTTTGCAGGTGCAACAAGTAACTGTATTACGTCTCGGCTCATTTATTTTGGTGCAATTTACATCATACGTACGAGGTCTTTCAGTAGACAGAACTAACCAATATGGTACCTTTATTCTTAAAAGGCATCATCCACTTGCAAAATCATCACTGTAAAATGCAGCGTTTAATGTAACCATAAAGCCCTTTGGTGTCATAGAATATTATAACATCTTTATTCCCTAAAGGCGGAAGGTACAACAAAGTATGAAACATATGTCGTCAGTGCCCTGTGGACTGATGCGTAATGCAAACTTGTGCAGCAGCTTTATGTCGCCTTCACACCAGGAATACATGACCGTACTGTTCATACATTCTATCATCCTAATCTTGCTCTTAATATCCTTTTATTAAAATGAATTGTAAATCATGCTGAGAATATGCCTGGTTGAAGTTGGCATTATATGTAAATATCTGTCGGATTATGTTTCATATAACTATAGCTATATATATATGCTATTTATGTAGCTATATGGCCACATAGAATAATGTTTGCTTTCGCCGACATCATTGTACGTCCAGGAAAGTACATTCCGGAATCGAAATATTTTCAGGGTCAAGTTTACCATATCGGAGGATTTTTTTTGTTATGGAATATGAATGAGATTCCCCATAGAGGTTTACGTTCACCTTGCCCCTAAAGATGCTTGTTATTGCCTTAAGGTACTTTCCATATTGACACCATTTTGAAATATTTGCTTATTAAGTTCTAAGTGATAGTTACCATTGTCGACTGAAACTGTATATCTACACTTGGAACTGTATGCTTGCTAGCACCTACAAAATCTCTGCTAGATAACCCCTGAAAGTGGGAATTGGAGTTAAATTATAAAACTCCATACCCCCTGAAAAGAATACTGCCTTATTGTACCTGTCTACAGTTATATAGTCATATATATTTTATGAAGACACGTACGGACATCTTACCTTATGGATACGTGTGACGGATCCCCTTTGACAATATCCATCTGCAGAGTAGAGATCGCGGATCTGCCGTCCTTCTGGGCTTCCACCAGGAACTCGTACCTCTCGTTAGGGAGCATGTTGATCGTGTTGAAGGTGAGATTTCCTCCATTCCCGGGAACCTCCAGGGGCCCAGGGCCTTGTCTGAAACACCCTCCGCGGTCTTCCTTTAGCTTTTCAATCTGTGACTTTGTTAGAGGACGGCTTGGGTTGCTCAAAGCGTATGCCCCTTTGTTGTCCTTCGGAAGTATTTCGTCTATCCTTCGGCAGAACCACTGGAATCTCTGAATTTGCTGTAAAGTCATACAAAACCCATTATGTTAAAACGGACGAGATCTACACGGTATACAAGGGAAGTATAAAAAGTGTATAATACATTCTGAACACACGAAATCAATTGACTTTAATGAAGTGACACTTTTTTGGCCTTTCGTGCTGTTTCCGTCAGTTGTGTATAAAATGCCTATATTAATACAAAAAAGTGTCATACATACAGACTTCAATTGGACACATTCAAGTAGGTTCTACAATGCCTAATCTAATGACATTCGGGCACATCTAACAAAAATGTAAATATTTAGATACTGCAAATTTGAGATTTCTTATCATAGGACATTGCAACTTGTACCTTAAAACGAAGTGTTGTGTGCACAGCCCATTTTTTTCAGTTTTCTATACTGTTTTATTTTACCTGTGGTTGTAAGCGATCCACGTCAGGATCCAGGGAATACAGCCCCGGCTGCAGCAAGATTTTCCGTCCGTGTCCTACTGTGACACGTGATATCCCTCCTTCCACAATCACAGGAACAAGGGGAGAACTTTTGACAGCAACATATGTAAAAGCCTCGGCAGCAAAAATGTCTCTGTTAGTGAAATGTCTACGGCTCATCTGTACTGTGTAAACAAACTTGTAAAGTCCGACATTCAGGAACCGTTTGTTTATAGCCAGTTCTGCATTATACCGGGATGCAACTGCGTCAAGCGGTATTTCCTCTATCCTCCGGCCTGTGATGCGGTCAGCCCTGTAGACTTTCCATAGTTTTTCATTAATTAAAGTGGTGAAACACTTGAGGTTTGTCAGTCCAGTTACCACAAAATTGTCCTTACGATAAACTTCTTTTGGTTTGTAGAAGTACATAGCCGCGTCTTTGATGTCGATAATTGGAGAACTACACGCGGAGCCGGACACCGAGAACAAGAAAGCGTTTGTTGTATTACCAATCGGACTCCAACCATACGCATTCAGCACATACCGTCCTTGCCTGTGATATACGTGGCTGACGGTCATGGTCCTGCGTAACGGGGCACCATACTTCATGTATGGCTTGGCACATCGGCTTTTGTTACCATAATATGTACCAGATGATCCGTCTCCCCATTGCAGCAAAAGACACGCCTCAACACCTAGACTGGCGAAAGTGATTGTGAAGGCTTTCTCCTGTCCCGGTAGAGTCACGTGGTAGCCATCTTGGATGCTGATGCCGGTGATGCCCTCCAGTAGAGTAATGGTCTCCTCCACTGTCTTACTGCTTCCCGGGTTACGAGCTTTCACTTTTATGTGGTAGGTCCCAGACTAACAAATTAAAGGAAACTATTGTGGGAAAAATTTCATGAAGATATACAAGATATTCGATCATATATGATCAAGTTTGATTTCATGTGTTGGTCCCCTATGACTTTTTGAAAGAACACTACAAAATGCCGTTTACTCTCTTCAGTTATAGAATGAACCACAGATATATAGCAAGTTTGACTGTTTATTATTTTTAAATATAAACTCCCGATTACGGTTTAGCACTCTCTTATTGAGTATTGAATTAATTCTGATTGTACTTTAATTTTTAACAACTGATCTACTCCCGCAAGTGCATTTATCTCTTTACAAAATCAGTAAAGACAGAAGAGTGTCTTACAGCTGGTAGTCTTAAGACGAGGGGGACTGTGTCGTTGAACTCACAAAACTGCACAGCCGATGTGCCACGTGCTTCCACGTCATATGCTTGAACTGTTCCTGAACAACAAACTTTTTTAAAATAATATTGCTACCAGTATCCTCGAATCACAAAGGCATGGATAAAGTGAAACCTCCTGACGTGACAGCCCACCATACTTGTGGCATCAAACAAAACATCCCCAAGACGCACAGATGGAATAAACTAACAAAAATATCAGAGTTGGCACCACTGGTCATATTTACAAGATAAATCAAGAAAATATTTTTGGACATGCAAAACTTCAGGCTGATGCATCAAACCACAATATAATAAAAATATTGCAACCTTTATAGAAAGTTCGACCCTCGTATAATATTATGGCCCCAATGTCTGAATCACCTTGGATATCACCTTCTTAACCCTTGACACATCCGGTTAATTAAATAACCCACTAAGTTACCAGGCACGAATATTCATGAAAATATTTTAGTCTCCACTCTATTAGAGTCCTAAGGGGTTTGACACAGATGTATTTACCTGGTAAGATATTGTTGAATCAGAGCCCAAAAAGATAAAAAAATAGGTTACCGTAGTTAGTGATATTTATAATGTTTTGTTTATCTTTAGCATGAGTTGTGTTGATCGGTTTGTTTTTGTACCTAGTGTCGTACTCACTGCAGTTTGCAGATTGCGGTTTGTTATGATTATCTAACGGAAGAATCTGGATGCTTCTTTGAGGCTTAGCTACTAATTCCAATGATTATTCTGTAGAATAATCCTTGACTAGAATATTCCAGAAGATAAAGGATCAGGTGGTGGCGTTCGGTAGTGTCTAATGCGGGATGTGTTGTCAAATTCCACTAGAGGAGAGATATTGGTCTTGCAGTTTTATCCGTAGCCAACCTCGGTGCAGGGATACTTTGTGTTTTAAGGATTTGTATTTTGAGCCAGTTAACGGAAGCCAAAGAACTGTGTAAATAATTCTTGAAGTACTGTTTATGAGACTGAAACCAGTCGACGGTGGACGAAAGCCAATTTGTGACGTATTGGAAATAAACTCGTTTTGTAACAACCCCTAGACTTGAGATATTTTTACTTTTGCATTCCCGGGAAATATATGTCCGCTTCGTGCAAGTTGTGACAGGGTTAGGAAATGCATTGTCAGCAGAGGGCTAAGCAGTTTGTACAAGGTAGATAAATGAACGCTTAAGATCTGGTCAATAATTATTCATAAAGATTACAATTCCCCGATATTTGAGGAATTCTGCAACACAATCACCTACATTTCCTTGCCAAGAACAAAATTATATTGTTTTTTATTTATTTTTGGACGAGGAAGTTAAATGGTATATGTTCTTGCTTTTGAAATATTAGGGTGTTACCCCATCACGCACCGTCCCGCTCTCTACTGACTTGTGTTACTTGCCTTCGACTTCTGGGTAGATGAGCAGGTCACGTGTGTAGGGAAACTCATTCTTGTTTCTCCCGAATCCCGACTTGGGGTCTCCATCAAGAGGAATAAGAGGTCTGTATCTTATTTTCATGGTCATTGTTGTAATTGGATGGTACACCCCGGACTGTAACACAGTAGAAATCTAATCAGAGACTACACACACTAGTCCTGTCGCCTCCCGGGAATGTGAGTGAACTCAATTCTTCAATATAAGACACAAAGATGGTAGATACACAAATGTATAGAATTTTGAAATGAGAAAAAGTGCTGAAGTTTTTGGATTGCAGGTCGGGACAGATATACATGCACACAGACACCCCACTGTAAAACCTTCGCCTTCCCCATCGGGAGCATAGGCAGAATAAGGGAAGCGTGGGAAGCACACGCATACATTCAAAAACTTCCCCGTCCTTAATACATCTGTGTAATCTAGCATATATTAGCCATACATTTTCGACTTTTGCAAAATAACACGTACGTGATTATTGATTAAGCCTCCCCCGTAGGGAAGGAAGCTTATAGCGGTTGACGAGTTTATCCCTATATCCATATATTTTTTCCGACTTCTATCTTTCTTTCTTCTGCAATTTGCATTTTGCGCCAGATCTTCAATATGGCTGGTTTTCAAAAGCTGAACTGTGGGGACAATATTAATCAAAGGTCATACATTTTCACTTGTTAAAAAGGCCGTACACTCCATGGCAGATTCTAAATTATCACCAACTTATTTCCCTGATAATATTCATAATCTGTACAACTTGCATCTAAATTTACAATAACAATAAAATACATAAATAAGGCCAAAAAAAAATAAAAGGTATGGTTCTCAGGCACCGCCCGCATCAATTTTAACCCCCCGCATCAAACATTTTTATTTTGATTTTCATCATTCAAGAAGGTAAAATAATACAATTTCCATACGATTTTCTTTGTTATGTAGTGCTTTTACCTGTTTAGCAAGAAGAAACCTGTCATTTACATGCTTTTCCCTGATCATATGAAATTTTATCGAAACATACAAAAAAAGGTCCAAAATAAAATACCGCCCGCCCGCATTGATTCTGAAAAAAAGTGCCTGAGAACCATACCCTTTTATTTTTTTGGCCTAACTTCACTTACATCAGCTATGTATGTAAAGGACGACGCCTCGTTGTGCACCGTCACGCTGGCTTTGTATGATCCGCCCTTGGTCTCGGACAAGTCAAGACTAAACACCCAGTGTTTCCCGTCAGAAGACTCCTGCCTGTAGCCGGACGGGGATGCCTCATCAGCCCCCGTGATGGACACCATGGGCCGGGTGGGCGGCTGCTTCCCGTTGAACGTGACGGTAATCCATAACTGGTCTGCCGGAATAGAAAAACTTCACGACATCCAAAATTAACGCAGAAAGACCCCCATTTCGTACTCTGAATATTTGGCTTTGTGTTACATCTTTGCTCAGGGCGTTTCAACTGTATGATTCCGATACCCTTCTTAATGTTTTATATTTGTAAATGCTAAAAGCTGAAACATCCCATAGAAAGCAATAGGGTTTTAACCCTTTATTGCCTATGTTAGGAAGGTATGCTTTCATACCCGTTCTTAAGTGTTTGTGTGTTCTCACAACATAACTCATGCAATCATGTACGGAATGTCATGAAATTTTCAAAGCATTTCGGAAATGGATCAATGAAGAATCGTTTAGATTTTGCTGTGGATTGGGCACATGACTGAGATTCGGGGAAATACACAAACAAGAGTCACTTGTGCTCGAATGAGCCAGGGAATATGGGCCGAATAAGTTTATAGTTATTACCAACATTTACCTCGACCATATATCATCAGTATATACGTTTTCCTTCCGACTTACTTCAAAAAGCCTCACTAAAAAATTCCTGTATTCACATGTTGTTCAGAATCTCAAATTATAAATTAAACCAGTAAACATTTTGTTTTCTCGAAACAAACAAAAATATAATTATTTAACGAACTGACTTGTGTGCAACTAGAATGGAGTGATGAAATTTCGTTGAAGTCAATTCAGATTTTCTGTTACAATTCAATTACATGTTAGTAATTTTAATGAAACTTCAATTCTAATTCAATGCGTTTTAAAAATACCAAATCAGATTCATTTCAATCTTTTGATAACGATTCAATTTGCAACCGAGCTGCAACACAAATTTCAGTCTCAGGCTTTTAAACCAGTATCTGGATTAGATCGGAGAATCGATATATTTATACGAGCAATAAACAAACCTTAAAAAAACCTGGGAGCTGGAACATCACCCATTAAATCAGCTCTTAAATTCTAATTCAGTTTAATTTAATTTCATTTATTTTTGAGTAAATTCAATTCGTTTTATATAGGTTTTCCCTTCAAAACCTATAAAAATTCATTCAATTAAATTTATATAAACTAAATTCAATTAATATAATTTTAAATTCAATTTTAATTTTTAAATTCAATTCGAAATTAATTTTAATTGACTATTGACTTACCGGCCGGCATCATGAGTGGAGCATTAGAAGTTATGGTGAAGTCTGATTCTTTGACTGGATATTGAACCAAGACTGAGTAGTTAACGGTTGTGTTTCCTAAAGCATTCACAGCAATAACGGACATCTCGTACTGTCCCTCAGAACGATACGCATAGAGGAATGTGTCCATATCCATTGGCTTGGTACCTGCATTTGAACGAATACATAAGTTAAGCTACGTGGCCATGATCTTTGTGTGTTTGAATATATACGTTTGCCAGTGCTATTTACAGGTCTTTCAACTTTTCAAAATGGAACAAAAGCATGTTTTCGTACTAAACGCTACATGATCCGATTGGAAAAAAGGAAATATTTATCTGTAATAATAATTTATCCGGACCGCTTCGGACCCGTACACGTGGACGCGTGACTTGATGTATAAAATAACGAATAAAATAATTACGTAATAAATTGTTACAAGGATTATTAGGAGTTGGATCATGTACGACAGCAAGTGCGAATTGTCTGGTTGTTTTGAATTTAAATATGAGCATTGGAGGAAGGACTCCATTTTCAATCTTTCCGCCACAGGTAATTTCTACTTAAAACACACCCCTTCATGTTATGTAACATTATGTAACGTTTCTCAACTGTGCTGATGAGGTCAGAATCCAAGAAGAAATATGTTTTCATTGCACGCGATCAAAATGTCTCATGTTCATAATGGTGGACTATTTATCAAAAGTACCATTAAATCCAGACACTTATAATTCTTACGCCATGTGATTATTCTGAAACTCAAGTGCATTGTGGGTAAATCACACTTATCCCTCCATCCCTAAAGAGTACAGTCTAATTTTTATCGTACGATTCTCTGCAGCGTTCAAAGATGCTCAGCTTGCACAGACAAATGTTTACATTACAAGACCAATGAAAAAGTACAGATGTTATGTTAGAGTTTACCCCCTAGTTGAATACCTTTTATTTTTGGTATATATGTGTGTATGGCATTAAAGGCAGACACACTGGATCAGTGTATTCATTGACGCAATTCCGAAATTGATCATTCCTCGACAACAGACTTAATATTGACCTTTATAAAACAGATTTTGAAGGTGAAGGCACATGTCCATAAACCAACCAGGAGAATTGTTTTAATGTAGAGTTTTAACTGGGAATAATAAATCATATTCTAATCAACTGATTTTTACCTTTAAATAAATCATAGGAATATAATATTAAACTAGTTAATTAAAATATTTATTATTTCCACAGTAATATTGCCAGTATAAGCTGTTAAATGATCTTTTCCACAAAAGCAGATTGGGCTGTTGAAGCAACTAGCATGGAATACTTAAAACATTTCCCCGTCATAAAAGAAAATAAAGCCTTTGATATTTGTCCGGCCTACTAAGTCTCAGTTAAGTGAAGGATCTTAACAGAGTTTATTCGGATGAGTCGTAACGTACTCATTCAGGGGCGGATGGCTCAGTTAGAAGCTGGAAATTTCCCCGGTGGGCGATGATATACACATAGACGCACTAATAATCAGGATTCAGACTACATTTGATGCAGTCTCAACGCAGAGTTTTCTGGTATTGTATTTAAAAAAAATAAGATTTTATTTTAAATTGAGCGATTCCTCCTTACCATTTCTTTCACTTTCCACATGCATATCTGTATCCCCTGGAAACCAGTGCAGCGTAACACCAATCCCTTGATCCATGGACACGCCCACTTGGACTGACTGATTGACAATGGCGTGCGACGGCGTCACGTGCAACTTCATATTCGTGACAGCGACGACAACATGTACAGTCTCTTCCAGCAGCACGCTATTGATTTGGTTTGACATTGTACATTTGACCTTGAATGTTCCCATTGTCTTGTACGAGTGAGAGTACACGTCACCGATCGTGTAATTTGCTGTTTCTTCACCTGTTCCGTCACCATAATCAAATATCACGAAGGCATCGGTTGGAGGGTAGCCTGCGAAAAAGAATGTGAAATTCACCCAAGATCCTGCTTTGTCGTAAGGTACGGGTGCGCTTGTTTTCAAAGTAACGTTTTCCACGGCAGTTATAACCGTGACATTCTCCGAGCAGATATACGAATCAAGGGTATTGTAGATGTTTATCTTAACGTTGTGGATACCAGGTTCACGGAACCGGTGTTTTCTGGACTCTACGCCCCCTTGCCACTGTTCTTGTGGATAGCTGAAGTTTTCCGGCTCCACAGATTCCTCGAATTTCCATACAACCTGTACGCCTGATCCGCCTGTCATCCACACCCAAAATTCCACATGTTCTCCTAACTTGATATCTGGTTTTGTAGAATTGCAGCCTGGTTCCTGTATCTCATACTCTATGCTAAAGTTTACATAGGTTGTGGCGCTAGACACTAAATTCTCAGCGTGCAGGACTACGTTGTATGGACCAAGCGAACGTCCGCTGATGACGTCAGTGCTCCCCGTCAGCTGGCTCTCGTTGAATGTAACCTTTCTTGGTTCCCCACTGAAATTGACGCTTACCGTGATATTGGTTCCTGAAGTCAAGTAAAAATCAATAGTGAAATTTTCATTTACTTCGGCTCCGTATTTCTTTAAATCAAGCCCGCTTGCAGGGTCTTGCACGATTTGAGTAAACCCTTGACTCTTAGAAGACACCTGGTTTGCACACGTGACATTGACATAATAAACGTTGGATTCTTCGATAAGAAATGTGACTAGTTTGCCTGAAGGGGGCGTTTCGGTAGCGTTCGTCGTATAACTGAGGTCATCAAAGTCCCATGTACACAGATAGCCTGATCCAGAACTAAGACGCAGGAAGAAAGATATATTTCCTGACACTGCGTACTCGGAAGCATTTACAATGAGCCCGGTGACGCGATCCTGTACTGTGACAGTGGTCTTGTTAGACTTTTGTGTTAAACTGTTGTTGACTGTCACCGTGACATCATAGAAGCCTGCTCTCTTGTAAAGATGGTCAATACTACTCTTATGCTGATCCGGGCTGCCATCACCAAGCTTCCAGGAATGTTGCGTTTCACCTTGAAAATATAATATATTTTGATTAACCATACGAAATATTCTTTATTTATTGTCATTAGCAATGTGAATGAACTGTCTGAAGAAAGAAAACATATATCACAGGAAAACAAAGAAATATAAAGGAGTTTTAAGTAGTTTTATTAAGCATAACTTAAAGAAAATAAAGCATTCCTTATTGATTTATTGAAAGTGATATATTCCATATTCTTTATTGACAGACTAAATTTTGCTATATTATCGTGACGTGTATCAGACTTTAAATTTGAATGCTACATGAAACAATGACATAGAAATCTCTCTCTCTCTCTCTCTCTCTCTCTCTCTCTCTCTATATATATATATATATATATATATATATCTTATTACCTGCATCGAGAGGAAGTAGGGAGAAGCGGATGGTATCGTTGGTAGCCACATACTCCTTGGCTACTATTATCACATGCTTTATTCCTTTCTGCACATCAATCTTGAAGGTGTTATTAATCTCTCTCTTGATGTATTGATTTTTTACATTAGCCGTGACCGTAAATTTTCCTGTTTCTGTGTAAGTGTGGTAGAATCTGACCAGAGACGGTTTAGCTGCAACTGCTCTGAGATAATGTTTTTGTGATGACTTATCGGTTACAGTAAGATCTGTGCCGCTCCTACTGGTGCCAACTGAATCTTTGAGCTCGTCATCACGCCATTCCCTTCCACCGATAATCCCCTTGTTCTGCGTAAATCCTATAACATCACCAGGTTCAACGTTGACTTTTTCTTTCGCTTGAAGCACGTGGTGACCTGCACTTTTCACTTCGTATGACATTGTCTTCTTTATATGGTACTTGGAAAAGCGATCAGGAGGACTGGGCTTCCGTTTGCATGTTTCCTTTTTCCCAGGTACGTAGCATACCCCTGTCCGGCCGCAGAACCGCTCGTTTTCCTTGCATTTGGTAGTTTCAAGATTATACGTACAGTCCCCTACTTTGCACTTGCCGTCATAGAAACAGTACTTTTCTTGTGCTCCACATTTTGGCCTCAGAATCTGTCGAAGTGTTAGTTTCATGGGATTATGAAATTATATAAAATAAAGCATTAAGAGACCAGTCAAATGAATTAGTGATTCACAGGATACAATATTCACCGCTTTCGCTAAATGTAGGGATCAAAAGGTATATGCTTTAAAACCTAAAACTCAAATTTTCTACTGTCAGTTAAAATGTCGCTCATTATTTTTATCCACAGACACCAGATGATAAAGAAAATCATGGCCTTATGACCATGAACCGTGAGTGCTTAGAATGTGGATGCAAGAAGTGCCGTTATAAACAGAGAAAAATGACTGACGAAAGATCACTACTTGAAATATATCGGTAATTTTTATTTATAAATTGAGGTTGTTGCAGTGTTGGATTAATTCAACCCTTAAGTGCTCAGATGAATACTCGATCAGGCCACTCAAATTCGACACCCTAATATGGTTAGAATTTCTGAGGTGAAACATTCTGAAGATTCACATTAACCTTATTCAAATGCAGTTATTATTGAAAAGCTGGTAAATAAAAAGTGAAAACCGAGTGAAATATTAATTTTATTAATTGCAATATAGATAAAAATATATCAGAAATTGACCGAAATATAATATTACATTAATCTGTGCTTTATGGTGATGAAAGGTTTGACCGAAAAACAAAACGTAAGCTGTTTCCTAAAGTCTTCATAACATTATAATATGAACAGTTGACAAACGACTTCAGGCACCCACCATATCACAGGTAAAGTAGACGGGCCAAAACAAATGCTGCTTAAAAAAGGCTCATATTATTTATTTATGGAAGTTGATTTTGTAACGGTAATGTAAAGTTCTGGTCTCACCAGGAGTTCAATGTTCCCACCCGCGCGAGCGTACAACTCCCACGTCATGAGGCGACCTGGCTGGCGGAACACAGCATCAGGGATCACATATGTGTTAGCGTCAAGTGCTCTAGTGTCATCTGCGAGCACGTTCTTCCCGTCATTAGGGATAGGGATACCTGCACTGTACCATCTGGCATCTGGAAGAATAGTGAATGTTTCATTCAGTATATTAAGGGCCCGAGTATAGAATCCGGCCTACATTTCCAAGATGGGTCTAAACTGACTGGACACAGTCTCATATTAATAGTAATCAACATAAGCCATTACATGCCCAATCATATGACATCGACATGCCTCTTACTTCTTCATTAAATGAATCCTTAACATCATAAGGACCGTCCGTATACAACCATCACCTCGTCCATGTAGGCCGGATTCTATATTCTCCGCAACATTTGTTTGAAACCCTAAACAATTATTGCTGCTCTAGATCCGCTACTGTACATGGCCGGGGTTTGAAGGATTTCGTTCATATACGCGCACAAGGATTTAAACATAAAGCCCTGTCCGATTTACCTGCAATAGTGAAATTCTGTTGCGATTCCGGGACACCGAAGTCCAGTGAGATTTTCATTCGTGATCCTGACACAATGGTTGCCTGGCACATGATCTCCTCGTGCGTGGGCGCCGGGCTGCGACACTCGATCTTCAGGTCCTCCACAGGGGCTTGTACAAACACTGGCTTCCTCGCCTGACCAAGCTTTAATTTACAACAAGAGACCCATGGGCTATGACGCTCAGCTTAACTCAAATCTAGGAGGTTGTTTTACACACAAAACGTATCTGATATTTCCCTTCTTGTTGGTTGTAAATGATACATGGTCGCGACACAGTGTGCATCCAGCTCCGAGTTTAAACCCCCGACACCACCGTGTACGATGCCAGCCCTGACGGGAAGACCCGAAGAATATTGCCCCACAAAGCAGCAGTTAAAACGAAGGAGAAATGGAATGACTGCTGTGTATATAACCGCTGCGTTAGCAGTGTATAGTACAAGTAGACTTAGGACATACACTAAAACGAGTCAATTTGTTGATGCATTGTCACAATGATATATGTAATATAATTTAAATATAACATGTCACATACACACATGCATATACTGATTCCCTATATTAGGTAGTACACCCATGTTATTCTTTAGTGATTTACCAAAGAATAACGTTTTCGTCAATGTCTGTTTATTTTTTTGTATCTCAGCAGGATTACAAAACTTTATAGAGGGTTTGGGCATGGAACAAAGAAGATTCCATTTAAATTTGGTGTTGAAAAAAGGGTTGGGTCCAGCTGGATAGTGAGCCAATACAGCCCATGCAGTATTGTTGTCCATTTAAAACACTGAAAGAGGGTCGACACTTACTTTGTCCGAGCTGTCGGAGTTTTGCACATGAACTGTTGGTCGGACCTCGCCTGGCATGCCGTAGGTTTTCGTGAATTTGTTGGAGTGGGACGCCTCCAACTGACCGACCCCATCATCGAAGTCAACGGCGTACCTGAGGTTTTCAGTGTTCTGGGAAAACAAGTTTAATTACTTTCATATTACAGCTTCATGTAAACTTAATTAAGTGTTGTATAACCCATTGTCTCCTACTTACCGTTGGATTTTCTACTTAATTCAGCGCCGGACTGGATCATCGAAAGCTTGGGAGTTACCCATTGGTCCTATATGGTATAATCATGGGCCAAGCTTAGCCTCAGACCCGAATGTTTGTTTTTTTTATTTTAAAAAATTCAATCAAATTTAACCAGTGATATACACTAGTATTATACACATCCACACACAGGTGTGTGTATAATATATGTGTAAAAACTGATCCAGCCAGAAAGACCCTGATGTCAATCAACAGTGTAACCTGCTTCACAAAGAACATTTGAAGAAATATTCAAGGTGTTCATATAGTTTTTGTATATCCTTGAATATTCGGTGCTCATAGCCCCAGCTTTTCCTCAGATATCGGGTAGCAGAAAACATTATATATGTAAACATTTGAATTTTTCAATAATTTAGATCAGCGAAAAATGTAATTTACAAAATCAACCATAAATGCAAAAAAATAATTCAACTGAACTCATGCTCATTTAATTATATACCCATTTTTTTATGAACAATTAATAAAGCTCAATATGCAAGCTACTTTTAAATTTTGTTATACCTAGGAAAATAGGAATAAGACATTTCCGAAACAGAAACAGTACAATACATGGAATGCCACCTTTCATACATTTACCAGTATCATTATCAATATAACTGTTGCTGGAGTTTAGCTGAACAGGAACATAAATGGTGATATTATATAATGTTTGCTAGTACATACAGAATAACGTCAACTATTGCAATTTGTCGTATCACACCTTGAAGAATATTGGTCTGATTATGTTCATGAATTATATGCTAAGCGTCTAAAGGATGTAGATGACGTCCATTATTTCCGTTTTGCAATAGAAAATACAATGGAGAATATGAAGAACACAATGAAGTCAGAATGTCGTACGAACTATTATGAATTTCAGAAGAAAATAAGGCCTGAGCATCAGGAGTGAAGAGTTTCTGTTGTGCGCAAATTTTTGACGTTTGAACGTCAGTCACATAAAACATCATGTTCATGGTAAGAAACATATCTTATATATCAGATACAAAATATTAATTGTTTTCTTTTCTGGAAAGCTCTGAACAGAGTAAAATATATTAATTTCAGTTATACTAAAAAAATTAAATGTTTTATTTTCTTTGATATGTAAATGTATTATTTTATTTGAAATAAAACATTTGAAATTTTAGCGTTTTCATGCATCAGTCTTCAGCATCCTCCCAGAGCCATTAGTATTATTTAAAATAGGGCAACATACTTGCAAAAGAATATTTCGTAAGGTATGTAGTTTGACATACTAAAGTCTACCAAAACTAGTTTATAACCGATGTTAATCTTGAATACTTAACATTTTTGATACCCTGAGTCTCATTTGATTTTAAATTTAGATTTAGAATAAATGACAATTCAAACCCTCATTTCAGTTACACATGGTCCAATCAAGGTACTAAAGAAAGTAAAACTGATTGTTTGATTAAATTAGCTAGTAAAAAGTGTCAAATTCCGTGTATATTGGATAAAATATATTTTTTTCTTCATAAACTAGCCTATTTTGGTGCCTTTCTTACAGGGATCCCTCTCTCTACCATTACATCCAGGCAAAATCCGTTGTATTTTGCACTTAGATAATTTTCTCAGCTGTGTTTTTTTTTTTTTTTTACAAATTTTGACGAAATACTATAGTTCTGTGGAGTGATACGGCCGCTTTTGTTCTACAAGGTTACCCAAACCCCAAAATGGTTACTAGAAAACGGGTAGTCGACAAACGACTACGTGTATCCGCCGAAATCCGAGTGGGACGGATGAAGTGAGGCATGGATTGAGTGGCCAATGGAAATAGAGTGAGGTGTGTTGCATGTTAGTATGTATGTATCCATACCAGGTCTGATTCTGTGTGTATCCATACAAGTACTGTTATGGAAACAAGTTGAGTGTCACTCCTACAAGTGACCCTGGTCAGTGCAAATTATTATGAGGTGTGACAGGATGTTTAGCGAACGCCAGGTTTTCGGGGTTAATTTAGGGAGATTCGCATGGTATTTAATTCATTTTAAATCATTTTCAAACCCCGATATGAAGTGTTTCGTTGGGTTGTTAAACTTAAGATCAAGGTAGCCGCTTTCATTTGGGCACTGGTAGTGCGTTTTATCAGCCTGGCTACCAGCAGTGTGCTTAGTCCATCTCTGGACCCTTGTGTGCTATGTTAAACCTGATTGACATGTCCGTCCATCAGGTCTAACATAGGAAACAAGGGTCCAGAGATGGACTACAGTGTGTTTCAAAGCTTTGGTTGATTTGTGACGTCATACCAGAGAACCAGAGCTTTTAGATTTCAGTCACGCTCCGGGAGATGAAATGCTGCACATGTACATTTCAAACATGTATATTTCACTTTAAACAGCTGGGACAGGTGGCTTGATGTTCGCGGGCAGGTTCACCGCATAACGCCATGCAGGGTCCCTCGAGTTTTTAAAATATCTAGGCCGGGGAATAGTTGTATATTTTTGTGACGTAGCATCAATTAACAGACGCACATGCACCACGAGAAAACAAGGGACAAATATAAATGTTCATGTTCATATTAAACAAGAGTATGAAGAAATTAAATTTCCCCGATGCGTATATACCACGTTTTAACTGCTTGCCGCCATGTTGCTATTTTGACCCACAATGGTCAAAAGCCCATGGCTTATCTAGCTACTTTACTAGAGAGCACGGATCTCCGGACACGCGTATTAGCAAACATCTTAGGATATCTGGATCACTTATGAACACGTCCCGATAATTATGTAGATTCCTTGTCACATAAATTGTGTCGCGTTTATCTCGCGATAAACTGGGCGCAGTCACATTTGCTATAAATCATATGACTATTTCAGCCAATCATAGAGGATGTTACTTCAAGCACCGGGTCTCATCTGATTGGTCCAACATACAGTGCTCCCCTCTCGTGTAGGGATCCAGAAAACAAACAGCGCTTACGATATAGGTAGTAGGCCTATAGGTAATGCGCTGTGTAAAGAGTGTAAGTTCAGCCCAAATAATATACTTTCTAAATAAATTCTTATACAAAATTGATACCATTATGTCATCTGAAATATTTTTTTGCGAACATGAGAGAAAAGAAACTTTAATTTGGAACCTGCAATTTTCCCGATTATTAGGATATGAGATGTTTACTCAGGAGAAATGAGTTGCTTCATTTGTTCTTTCACTTAAATGATAAAAAGGTTGATATTTGTTAGTGGGATATTGGTAAGTAGATTCTATAGACAAAATTTGAAGCATTTAAAAGGAAAATGCAATATATATTTAGTGTTATTATTATAAAATTCTGAATGGTACTTTTGTTATAATCGGGAGTAAAACACAAAAGTATGAGTCGGCAGCATATTTAGTATTAAGAAGCAAAGCACCTTGCCAACAATGAAAGGAACAGTTTTTATTATTCAACGCGTGGTCTCGGTATATTACAGTTGTTGCGTTGATCGTGGACAGCATATTTGTTATAGCATATTTATCATATGTGTTAATCCTCAAGTCCATTTATACATATCACAGGTTAAAATCGATTAAAGTCAAGAAACTCGCTGCTCGATATTAGTCCAGCCAAGATATGTACGTATTTAGTCCTAAGAGCATATAGAAAATTTGACCACTCACATAGTGATGTTACATCATGTATATAAGAAGTGTTCATCCAGGTAGTACAATGAATACAATACAAATTGTGAAACTAAGAGAGAATGCGGAAAAATAACCCTGAAGGTCAATTGGTTACAAAAGTGATAATAACAACAGATATACGGCTGAATATAGGATATTTTTATCGATTAAGTGAGACGGACTGGTGATGAACGTACCATAAATGGAGGTATTATTTCACCTTGAGATATTTGAGAGTATAGGGCTAAAGGTGGCTGTTGATGTTTTAACTCAGGCTTATGAAAACCCAAAATAGACAGGTACACGTAGACGCCCTGGTGTTTTCTACTAAATTAGTTTAAAAGTGTACTATTTACCCTTTAATACTCACATAAATTAATTTATAAACTATAGCACTAGGTGTGGTATGCAGGAATGGATCCAGGATTTATGAAAAGGAGGGGTTCAATACAGGAGGACTAATGACAAAACCTAAAAAAAAGGTTCCATGGTCAGGGAAACTGAGTGTCCAGACCGCAAAAATTGGTCCGAAACCTTTAAAAGGCTGCAGCGTCTAAATAAAGGGGGAGGGGACCGAACCCCTCGGACTCTCCCCTTTATCTTCTTCTGGCATGGACATCAAAATGTATAATCACCAGAAGAATTATTTCGCATGTTTGGCATCGTTTCATCAAGTTTAAAGACGTAAATGCCATGTGGGGGTATTAGTAACCTTAAACTACAAGATCGGTCATGTTTCAGTAATTCGATACAAAACAAAGCAAAGAAATAATGGTGCTTGTATGTAAGGACTAAGAGAAAGAGGCCTATGAAGAAAACCTCACATAATAAAATACTTGAGAAACTAATGTCATCAACCCAAGTGTAAATGATATGAGGAATTTTAATGTCACTTATTTCCAATTCTTATATTTTTTTAGAACTGCGTTTAGACAAAAACGTAAATATTCATATTTAACACCAGATGCTTTGGTGGACTTTTTGGTGGTCGAAATAGGAAATGCACTGAGCAAAAAGAAATTCTGTTGCAATTTAATGAACTTTTATCTTTATTCTATATCATTCTGCTGGCCTGCCCGGACCTTTAATCCGGCCCTGATTTCTTAAAAATCTACATTAAGTTCACTTTAAAGATCTGGAATGGAAATGGCCTGTGAGGTATTTTACATGTTACTCGATGGATATCAATCTATAACCCAATAGTAATTAAGAGGTAGTTATGTACTTACACCAGGTATAATGACGGAGATAGTGACCGGCTTGAGCACCTCAACGATTTGATGAGAAACGTTCAAACTGATCCCTTTCACTGGAGGCGTGGTTTTGTAAACGGTCACGTGACCGTCGTCCCCGCACATGGCCTCGTGGTCGCCCGAACATGGCTTGTTGCATGCATTGCTCCTTTTCTGCGGCGGGGGGCTTTCGTTTGAACAGAAGCAGTATTTACCAGCCGTTGTCCCAGCATATCCATACCTCAGACTGGAGCAGGCTGATTTACATTTATCGGGGGTCAACTCGTCGGGGTCGTAATTTCCTGCGGACACTGCAAAGTGCCGTCTGTGCTGGTCTTCACGAAAACATCCGAAGGACGTGCAGTTCACTAGGAATAATAAAAGAAAATCAGTTAAAAGAAAGATATAAAAAATATCTTTACTTCGAAATAACGAACAAATGTGTGTTAGATATAACTTTTGAGCCCATGAACCACATGCTTGGGTAATTGACTGGGTAAAAGACGGGGAAGCATGTTTGTGCAAAAGTTATATATCGTCACAATTACTGATAGATAAATGACGATTGCCCCCTCGCCCTTGGTGATTAGTGTACCCAATACAGGCCACTCCTGTGTGTGCCCCCTGGACATATTATTTATTATATATATATATATATATATTTATATATATATATATATATATATATATATATATATATATATATATATCGGTGCATTTTTTATTCATTGGGATATCGTTATTGGTTATATCAAATACAGACGTGCCTTGATAATCCGACACCAAATTGTGAATGTGATATTTATGTCGGATTACAAAGCTGTCGGTTTGTTAAATCACGGACGTCAAAGTGTCAAACGGGGGGGGGGGGGGTTGGCTACTGTCGGAAACAGATGTAACTGGCACTATAATATTTATTATGATCATAAAATTAAAAAGCAAATAAACAGAATAAAACGAAATATGGTATACAATACTCTTTTATTACATACAAAAAGGAGGCATACAAAAAGGATACATCCATGAATAATCATGATGTTTTATTTACACTTGAAAAACAACAAGTCTCTCCGACTCTGGTATCCATATTACCCATGAACAATACATGTATGATGTGTTTATTCACATACTTCGGAAGGTAAAAGAGTCTATCTGGTATCCATGCATCCCTGTAAACAACATAAAAATGCAAGGTGTGTCTATCTACGTTTAAAAAATAAGGAAAACAAGTCCGTCTGGTAGCGAGCTCTCTTCATGCTGTGTTCCTTTACCTTCCGTAACACTCCGCGTATAGCGTCAATATCCTCGGCTGAGAAGCCTTCCTGTTCCATGTAACGGAGCCCCGACTCAATGCCAGCTTTGGCTCCTTTTGCGGTTACTTGCTCTGGGGGTTCACTATCCTCATCCGAATTGCTGTCACCTCCATCTGTCGATGTGCAGCTGACCAGTGAGACGATATCAGGCGTTGATAACATGGCCTCCGTTGGTTGGTTCTGCGCTATCCCAGGATACATATTCTTCCGCGGTCACATGATCAGCTAGTGGGAGTGCTCGTATGAGGTCACCAAGTTCACTTTCCGCCGGCGGGGTTTCTGTGTTTTCACTGGACACTTCAGTGTCGCCTGCTAAAATCCCAGTATGCCGCCAGCAGTTGGCGATCGTTGACTGTTTTACATCGTTCCAAGCGTCACGGACGAAGTAAATCGCATCCTTTACATTAATGCGCTCCACTGATCCATTCTCATCGAAGTTCTGGACGTACTGTTTCAGCAAGTAACGCTTGTAATGCACCTTGAAGTTTCTTATCACCCCCGCATCCATGGGCTGTACCTCCGACGTTGTGTTTGGTGGCAGGAACTCAACGCGCACGTAACGTAAATCAAGATTAGCCACACTATGACTAGGAGCATTATCCACAAGGAGGATGATCTTTCTTTTCTGTAGGCGCATTTTCCTCTCAAGCTTCTCCAAAATTTCTTGAAAGATAACAGCTGTCATCCACGCCTTCTTGTTTGAGTAGTAGTCCACAAAGATCTTTGGGTTGAAGCCGCTGAAGCATCGCGGGTTCTTTGACTTGTGGATAATGACAGGCATCCACTTCTCACTGCCGTCAGCGTTCGCGCATAAGCCAACTGATATTCTGTCCTTGCATCGTTTCGTTCCCTTTACCGGTCCGCTAGCTAGGGTCTTGTTTGGTTCCAGCCGGTAAAACAGTCCCGTTTCATCAAAGTTGAAGATGTCCTTCAACTCGTAATCTGTTAGTATGGCTCTCATCTTTACGCGGGCATCGGTTGCAGCTGTCAAATCTGCGCTGGCTGACTCTCCGTGTTTCTCTCGCAGTGATATCCCTCGCCGTTTCTTAAAGTTCCACAACCATCCACGGGAGTATACTAGGTCTGTGATGTCAAGCGAGTTGCCGATTTCTTTGGCTTTCAAGATCAGGATGTCGTCGCTTATAGCGATGTTATGGGCAGCAGCATTGGTGAACCACAAAAACTAGACGACCATAGGTCGAACGCTTGCCGGAAATCGGAAGTGAAACACAGACGGACAGACAGAACATATTGTCGGTTTTCTATTAATGGAATGACTCTCAGGGACATTGCTGAGAATATGTGGCCCGTAGAATGACATATGAGACAAAAGAACAGGCAAGCAGACAAAGCTGACAACAAAAGACGAACAGACAGACATACTGACTTTGTGTGACAAGATTGACACCAGATGACATAACCTGGTGATTGAGAAGATTCAAAGGAAGAAAATGAGTTATAATTTATGTAATTTAGATTTATAGTTTTGGAGGTATGGCGAATTAATTATATACTTGGGAGGCTCGACTGTAGCGCCCTCTAGCAGACATATTCCGAAGACGACAAATGCGTTTCGTATTATAAGTGTATGACATGAGATGTCCCAGTTTCAAAAGGATTCCGTCAAAGCTGTGGCCTGTAGAATGCTATATGTAAGGCGTAAGAACCAGCAAGCAGGCGACTTTGAGGATAACGGACAAACAGATGGACACACTGACAAAGTGACAGAAGATTGAAACCATATGCCTTAATCAGGTTATGGAGAAGACTCAAAGGAAGAAAATAAGCTATAGCTTATGTAACTGAGGCTTTGGGTGTAGAGATATGGCCAATACAATGGTATGTGTTTGAGGGTCGTTTGTAGCGCCCACTAGTGGCCATATCAGGAAATGAAAAATTTATTTTTAGAAATTAGTGTAAGACATAAGATGTAATAGTTTCAAAAGAATTCCGTCAAAACTGTGGCCTACAGAATGCTATATGTGAGACGCAAGAACCAACAAGCAGGCGAATTTGAGGACAACTGACAAACAGACGAAAACACTGACAAAGTGATTCAAGATAGAGTCAAGATGCCTACTCCAGGTTATGGAGAAGACCCAAAGGAAGAAAAAAGCTACAGTTTATGTTACTGAGGTTTATAGTTTTGGAGATATTGCCAAAGCATGATATGTTTGGAGAGGTTCGAGTTCAGCGCCCCCTAGCGCCCATATCCGGAAAATGAAAAATTGGTTTCGAGATATTAGTGTAAGACTTAAGATGTTATAGTTTCAAAAGGATTCTTTCAAAACTGTGGCCTGTAGAATGCTATATGTGAGACGCAAGAGCAAGCAGGCGAATTTGAGGACAACTGACAAACAGACAGACACACGGACAAAGTGTCACAAAAGTGTGACCAGATGACTACACTAGGTTATGGAGAAGACCCAGAGGAAGAAAATAAGCTATAGTTTATGTAATTGAGGCTTATAATTTTGGAGATATGGCCAAAATATGATATGTTCGGGAGGTTCGCATCCAGCGCCCCCTGGCGGCCCTATTAAAAAATGAAAAAACAATTTCGAGATACTAGTGTAGGACTTATAATATGTCAGTTTCAAAAAGATTCCTGCAATAATGTGGCCTTTGGCGCAAGATGAATGAAATCTCGAAATATCTCTATTCACGAGATATTTTACGAGATACTGCAAGACTTGTAATAAAATCTTGTAGTACTAGTTGAATGCTACTTGATGCAAAAAACTAGATCACTCTAGCTTTGAAACTGACAAAGTTAGAAAAATAAGACCCCTTATTTTCGAATATCATGATTTTCCCCCAAAATTTGTAACCATGGTTACGGCAAATTTGAGTCAGCTACACACCAGACGACAGGCCTTGGAATGACGATTAAAATGAGCTATCGTTGAAGTAGATACGACTAATAGTCACAAAGATATGAAGAAAAAACCGTTTTGAGAAGTTTTGATGACCTTGACCTTGACCTTTGTCCCATTTTGACCAAAAACAATAGGGCACCTAGAAATTAAATTCTCCATCATCTCTGAAAGTTTTAAGGTGATTGTGGCAAAATTGTGGCCAGGAGAGTGCAGACAAACAAACAGACAAACAGACAAACAGACATACGCAACTGACCAATATGCTTGCCGAAATCTTTGATTCCGGCAAGCAATAAGGCATCCTCAAACTTGGCGTGTTTCGGCTGTGTTATCCGTGTCGATTTCTGTTCGGCGCTGGTGACTGTTTCACAGGCTAACCACTTTTCACTCTGCTTGAGGATGTCCGAGATAGTGGAACGTCCAATTCTCACAGAATACGTTTCCTCTGCATACTTGACAAGATTTTCTTGGGAGCATCTAGGGTTGTCTTTCTTATACTGACATAGAGCCTTCTTAACTGCAACTGTGATCTCTGTACGTTTTCTTTTCGCTGGTCTCTCCATGATCGCACATGTAGGTGCGTGAGTATTACAGTGAACTTATGTGTAAATATCTGACAATATCGACAGCAAAAGCGTGATTAAGTACAGCAGAGAACTGAGTAGTAGCGATCTGACTGTATGAATGATGGTTTCAATATTTGTTCAGTTTATATAAGATACAGGTGTGCTCACACGGAAACAGCTCAGGTGTCAAACATGTCACTCCGTACTTTAATTTCTTAGACATTAAAGATCTTCAAAGAACCAAACAAAATGTCACTATGTTTATGTGGGGACAACGGTTGTTACCATCAAAGTGATACAATAATGTAATTAGTGCGGTCAGGTGACAATACCGGGAGGCCAGCGATGTTTGTTTTCCCATCCGTAGTTAATTAGCTGGGCTAGGCATCATCAGCCACGGGGCCGCGCGTGCCACCTGGGCCGACAACTGACATCAAAGGGAATGGGTTTCAGGTCGGATTGTCAAGGCACGTCTGTACGTCGGTATGCTTGTTTGTGTCGGGAAAAGTTATGTCGGAGTCGGAATCCAAGGCTGCGGTTTGTCAAGGCTAATTCCTATGGGATCCATTCGTGTTTTACTAAAAAACGTCGGATTGCAAGGTTTCCGGATTATTAAAGTCCGGATTGTCAAGGCACGTCTGTAAGTGAAAATACTGATGGTCTCTACAAAGCACAGGCGCTTGAATTGCGTAGTGTACATTTCGGTGAACTCTGTTACTTTTCTGAGTCATTTCCTTATAACTAATACCTATTCGTCATTTCCCTAGCGTTTTTCATTCTATACGGGCCATCTTTTTATTATTAACTTCATATTTGAGATAGGCAGCCATATGGCACATCGGTTTCGTGCTGAATTTGACGTACATGCGTGATTGGCTGAACCGTTGTTACGGCAGCGGTGTCACCATGTGACGACTCCATTAGTAAACATATCAACCAATCAGAAAGCGCGTCCTCGGTTGCTATGCCATGGCTGCAATTTCCTTAAATGAATTTTTCTAAGGAAGTTCAATTTTACGGGGTGAGGGTATATTAACGTGTGTCCGGCTTTAATATCTATATTTCTTCAAATTTAGGATAATTACTGGAAAGTTGCATGTCGACCAGTTGATGTCAGTGGTGAGAACGGCAAGTTTGTGTAAAGCCGGGTGCTCACTTCCCGATTTTATCAAGCAACATTGTCGGGCGATTTTTTGGGCAGATTTTCTCAAAGTCGGCTGAAAATCGACTCGGTTTAGTTGGCCGATTTTTGGTGTCACATTTACCGACGCGGGTGTTCCCACCTCTCGATTATCGCCGAAGCAGTCTGTTTCATCATGGCGATCTGATACTGAGATACTAAAACCAAAAGGAAATATTTGTTCGCTTTGTGGCTTGTCCAAAGAATTATGTGTCGGAAAAGTGACTTGTGGGTTAAAATTTGGATTGAGTGAAGAGAGGAACTAGGTGCACATAAACAATACACTTGTATGCGAACTGAGACAGGAGGATGAACCGTCCTTCATCAATTTAATGGTTTTCTCTGCATATCTGTGATGGGGGTCCAGGATTTAGGAAAAGAGGGGTCCAACCCAAGACTAATAACAAAACCTAAAGAAAGGTCCCCAGGTCCGAAAGGATTGGTCTTAAACCCTTAAAACGATTGCGGCGCCAGATCTGCAGGATTTGGTAACCAAACATCTAGCATCAGGATACTACATTCAGAAGGGCTATTTCACCAGACACGAACTCTAATTTAGAAAATGGCATTTTACTTGCATGTGTTTGTGATTTCCAGGATTTCCTGTTTCTAGAAATTCAAAGAAGTGATCTGTATTCTTCTATTCTGTATAAACCAGCCAACTATTTACCATCCTTTTTAATTTGACTGGTACACATGCACAAATAAAAACGCCAACAGCAGCAGGTATTTTGCGTGATTAGGTTTTAATTTTTATTATTCATTCCCGTAGACGTGAGATGATCAGTTATATATCTGGCGAGTCTCTGTTATCTGTCAGATTAAATATATTAAAACGAATTAAAGTACAGCATCGCCAACAATGTCGCTGACTTATGTTCGTATAGTATTATGTTTACAGAAATGTTTTCACATTGTAATTATAAGTATGGACACTCCTATATAATGATTAATAAATTGCAGGTCGTCTTTTAGGAAATTTGAATCTTTGCCAAAATCGGTCTTTAATTCTTTTTAAATACAGAAATATGTCATTATACAATATACACTAATAATGACATATAATGACAACGTACAGAACGTGAACTCTGATCATACAAAAATAAACAAAATCGGCCGACTTTGTCGCAAACATCGGCTCACTACACGATTTCGCTTATCGCCCAATAAAATCGGCCGATTTTCTCTGACAATGCCAGACTCTTGGCGACGGCGATTTTTCACACCGACGCCGACAAAATCGCGTCGCTTGGGGTGTCACACTACACGACAATGTACCCCCATCGGTACATAGTCGGCCGATCCTATGAATCGGCCGATAAAATCGGTTAGTGAGCCGCCGGCTTAACTTGCAATAATCATCTTTCAAAGTAATTCTCTTGATAAAATAAATGTGAAAATGTTCAAGTCGTGTGTCAAACTTTTTTTACCGGCTTCTGTGATCAACACAGCGCACCGGAACCAAGAGAGCACAGATCGTGAGTTCGAGTATCAGCCGTGAAGCCGTGAAATTTTAACGGTCGACCCCAATCCCAGGCTGAGCTCTTCACGCTAACGGGAAGGCCTCAGTCACAGGCGAATGCACTATAGGATGATTTCAGTGTTGTGACCAGCTGAGTTTATTATCGGAACTTATCTCGTTATAGAAATATTTGGATATACTATCTTTATACGGAGTTAATCACAAAAAAGTAATAAACTATGGAATATTTAGTAATTATGGAAGCGTATTGCTGCCACCTGGTAAAAGAAAAATAAATTATTTATCTCGTACGTACGACATACTATCTCGTACGTACGACATATTATCTCGTACGTTCGACATACTTTCTCGTACGTACGACATAGTATCTCGTACGTACGACATATTATCTCTACGTACGACATAATATCTCGTACGTACGACATATTATCTCGTACGTACGACATAATTAATCTTCCGCATCTGAATCACAGAATACACAACAGGCCAACTGATATATGTAAAAGCATTTTATATATGTTACCCTAACTACACAACATCTTCACCTTGCAAACCGTCGAAACACCGTTGAAAAGAAAAAAATATATGTTTATTAATGCATTTATTTATTTATTTATACTATAAATTAAAATGCTATTGAATTTTTGTTGTTGTTTCTTTGTGTTTAGGTTTCCAAAATATTTCAAGGAAAAGAAATTTATCAAATCGTTGTCTGCCAGTCATATACAGAACTTTCATTTTTAAATAGGTTATTCTCTATTAAATTTTGTTAGCAGTGTAATATTAATAAGAAAAAAATTATTGCCTTTGCCAAATTGAAACTACCTTTTGGTGAAAGAAGGGGTACAGCTAACAAATAGCCTGATTGTAAGTAATTGAGAATATATATATGTGGGGTAGGTTTCTTATATTCCAAAATTGATCTGTATAAGAACTAGATTTATGACATAACGCACAGTGTCACTCGCCCTACCGTAAATGGCACGAAGTTCAACTGATGGGATCAAGCACTTCGTTTCATAATACATAAATCAGGAACCTCTCCTTACGGGCATCTCTGTATTACATACACCATTATATTGACACTCAAGGTTCATATTCTTTTGTAATAATATGTGTTTTATCTCACGTTATTAACTCATTTTGGCTGAATACAAAAGTTGTTCAACAAATCCATGCCGATACACGGGCTTAATATCTCCTGTTTACCGCTTTTGTATACGTTATTATGGTTGTGTGTGTAGGTAAACACAGTGCACCTTTGTCTGTTAACAATAACAAGACCGCTTGACCAGAAGCAAGATCTTAGTCTAGCACACGCGATAATTATAAAAAAAGAGAAGAAACATAAAAGAAAATCACCCAGAAAAGCTTGAAAAACCTTGATTTGTGAAGTTTATTTTTACGGTCACACGGTGGCGTGAGCGCTGTTTGTTTTTCCTCATTGATGCGCCCAGGGCAAGTTTTTTTTTTGCACTTGTAAAGAGGAGAAAGCAAACGAAGAAAGAATATTGAAAGATCCCGTAATAGTTTGAGGAGACTAAATTCTACTTCATGTATACTCAAAATACCTGGTTTGTAAAATGTAAATAGGTCCTTTTTTTCATTCAAACTCTCTACTATACAATCGGCTCTCTCTCCCTCTCTCTCTCTCTCTCTCTCTCTTTATATATATATATACGTTTGTGTGTGAGGGTGTGTGTCTGTGTGTGTGAAAAGACTGAAAGCCTTGTGATTTAATACCAGCGCTGTGTTAGAATGGCTCAGCCGGTGGATACTATTAATGTCATTAGTAATACATGTAATGTCTATCAGATGTTCTTGTTTGACCAGATAAAATATCTCAACATGTGCAAGGGACACAATTAGTGATTGTTACTTGCGGGGGATTCCTATGCTTATATGGCAAATTTGAAATGGTGATAAAATTTTGAAACGAGACCAATCGTTTAGAAACGAGACAAACACAGCGCTCACGCCACCTGGTGGTGGAACAGCATAAATTCACAATTCAAGGGTTTTCAAGCTTTTCAAGGTGTTTCTTCTTTTATGTTTCTTTTATTTTTATAATTGTCGCGAGTGCGCGACCAAGATCTTTCCTCTGGTCACCGGGCCTTCTTATGTAAACACTTAACAGACACTTATAGAGGTTTTGTAATACAGCGATGCCCATAAGGAGGGGTTCATGATTCATATTTAATTAAACGAAGTGCTTGATCCAATAAGTTGAACTTCATGCCGTTTACGAAAGGGCGAGTTACACGTACATGTACCACATACATGATCTTATACCAATCCGCGAATGAGACAAGTCTGAGGTGTAGATTTTACCACCAATTCAGCCTGACATATGCGGTTAAGACTTATTTTTTAATTTCGTACTCTCCTGTCACAGATTAATCGCACGCCCATGAGTGATAGTTTTTAGTATATATTTATAATTAAGTTCAAAATAAAAATTATACGTACCCCATTAAATGGATAGTTTTCTATTCAGCTACCCAACAATCATACCAATGGCTGTATATGCATTAAATAATTTAAAAGGTCAACTACACGATGTGTTATGTATAAATCTAGTTCTTAGAATGATCAAGTTTAGAATATTAGAAACCTGCCGTACAAATAATCATTCTCAGTTACTTAAAATCAGGCTATTTGGGAAATGTACCTCTTGTCCGAACCCTTCTTTCTAAAAAAAAAAAGTAGTTTTAGTTTGGCAAAGGCAAGATTTTTTTTCTTATTAACATTATGACAGGCTCACTATTATAATATCATATACTGCTAACATTATTTAATCACCTGTCGTGAAATGAGTTCTTTATATGATTGTCAGACAACGATTTGATGTATATTTCGCTTGCTTGAAATATTACAGAAACCTGGACACACACAAAAATGTGAATCGGATAGCATTTAAATATATACTATAAATAAATAGATATATGTGATTGTGTGTGTGGTTTTCAATGGTGGTCCAACGGTTTGCAAGGAGGTGGAGATGTTGTATATATAGTTAATGTGAAAACATACATTATTTAACATTTACATATTGCTTATACATATATCTGTTGGCATGTTATCTAGTCTATGAATCAAATCCGTGAGATTTATTATGTCGTACGTACGAGATAGTATGTCGTACGTAAGAGATAATATGTCGTACTTACGAGATAATATGTCGTACGTACGAGATACTATGTCGTACGTACGAGATACTATGTCGTACGTACGAGATACTATGTCGTACGTACGAGATAAATAATTTATTTTTCTTTTACCAGGTGGCAGCAATACGCTTCCGTAAGTAATCTTATTGCCAGGCAATAAAAAAAAGAAAACTGAAAAATGAAAATTCTTTATGAATAAATGGAAAGAAATAGATAAAATGACAGAAGTTTCAGCTCAGCGGTATGGCGCACGCCGCGGGCGCCCCCCCCCCCTCTCTTGATCCGTCACTGATATTAAATAATTTATGTGCTTGTCTGTCAATTTTCAGCACAAAATTAGTAGCCTTGAAACTTTTTTTTTTAGATCGGATGCACAGGCATTTAAACGATTATATTTAAGTGTAATTTATATATTTGCATTTTATACATTTATGTATATATATATATATATATATATATATATATATTTATTCAGTGTTAATTTAATTATTGCATTTAGCATGGTTTTTATGTATAATTTATGTATAATCGTGTCATTTGCAATAAAATATCAGGAGTTCCAAACTCTCCGAACACATATTCCAAAAGTTACGGAGACAAATAAAACAAAATCCTAGATTTCTGAAGATTTGGCTGAGAAGATGAAAGTCGATATCATCAGTTCTGATCAGAGATCTTGGTAAAAACAATTTGTATATCAAATATGAGAAAAAAATATGCGAGACTTTAAGTTATCACGTTCATAAGACATGCAATAGAAGAAAAGAGATGAGCTAATGCTCGGCAGATATGAACTTGATTAGCCGGGGGGGGGGGGTCATCATTATTATCTAACCCCCCCCCCTCCAAAAAAAAACCCCAGCTTGTGCATCTAATGAAGGAAAATATGAACAATACTTAAAAAGTTATGGGGTTTGCACTTTTTTATTTCGGCTTATTTGACTTGAAGATGAAAGTCAAGGTCACAAGATTTAAAACTTATCCGAGATGACAAAATTCACGTATAAAATTTCATGAAAATATTGACTGGTACAATAATTCTAGCCATCACTGAAGAATCTTTTTCGGTTGATTGATCTTGGTGATGAAGGTAAATGTCATCACTTTTCCTACTTGATCGAGAACTTGGTTAAAACAATTTGTTTTAAATTTGAGTAATGAATATGCAGTACTTCAGAAGTTACCTTGTTAACATGAAATCCTACAAACATTGAGCTACAGTTCGGCATATTGCCTTGAAGATCACCAAATTTTCGAACTCGGGGTTAAATTTAGTTGAAACAACCTTGCTTCAATTTTGAGGGGAAAAGTATGCAATACTTCAAAAGTACTGAGGTTCGCAAAATTGATCTTCTGGTTATTTGACCTTTAAGATGAAGGTCATGGGCCCCGGTTTTTTCCCAGATATATATAGGTAAAAACAATTTACATATAGGATGTGTAGATGAAAAAACGTTAAAAAACGGAGTGGTTCAAAAGTTATCGACAAAAAACTATGTCTCCCCAATGAGAGGAAAGCCATAACAATCTTGTCGCAGTAATAATAATAGTGCTCAGGAAAATGGCAATAATAAAAACTACATGTTAGCACTGAATATATTTATAGGCAATTTAATAAGAAAGAAACGAAATTACATACTATTAAATGTTATAATAATTGCATTAACCTCGAAATATGTGGTATAGCATAATTACTTACCGCCTCCAGCTCCCAGGAAAATCTGAAAGGCAAACAAAGAATTTTTGACTCGCGCTTTTTATAAAATCTTCATCAATGGTACATCAATTCTGTTCTTGAAAATACAAATATTTAGAAATATGACTTGACTCTTCAACAAAGCCCAGCAAATAATAAAGTTCCTCTTGTTGGATAAACCCAAGATTATATGAGTCTTCCATTGTATTGATTTCCCAGCTAGCCTGGAGCATTTCTGATCAATACAGTAATGGAGACGAATGCGTGGTGGAGACGAATCATTCATGCCATATCATCTAGCTATTAATGCATTATTTCAAACAGGTATTATTGTTTCAGTGTACTTAAACGTTAATAATATAAATAAAATGTAATAAAGACCGATAAAAACCGATCTCGTACATCTGACATATAAATACTGATTTCACAGGATAAACCAGGTGTATATGTTGTATAGTCCTATTTGAAATATAAATATATATTGCAAAGCTAACAGAAGGTTAAAACCCAGTTGTGGCTCCATACATAGCAACAGGCCTCTTTTTATTTATCAAACGGACATAGCGCATTCAACAGTCTGCGCCTAACTTGTTGTGACCCTGTGTTGGGTGCCTGTCCTGGTTAGCCGGCACGATTGTTTCAGCAAGCGGTGTAAATGTGTTACATCATCACTTCTGCCAACCCTGGTGAAATGTAATAACATGTGCTCGCAGACCACCCCGCGCCCGTCCGCTAGATGAAGGCAGAGGTAGAGCCACAACTGGGTCTATACAAGGCTTCTGCTCATTTAGGAAAAAAATTAATAAAAATTGTAATAATAGAAAATACGAAAGAAAATTCTTGAATACTCAGAAGTTTGAATACATCTTTGATATATCTTGGGCGAATTCGTGTCATTTTTTTTCCTTCTTATTTTTGTCTAAGTCCTATCTTTCATACATTTTCTTAAAGAAACATACTATTATATATACTTTTTTACTATAACATCCAATTTCAAAATATTGTGCAAAGCTGTGAATTGTACTTAGGGGATTTCAAGTAAACTAGTAATCTGAAAATCTGGAGTAAATAATATTGTAGAATGGCACTGTGACTGCTCTAATATATCAGTCAAGGCTTAACCATCGGCACTTCCACTTATATTAACAGCTGCATTACAGTCCGTTCATTCCACAAACAAGAATAGCATACCCTCTAAAAAAACTGATAAATAGTAGTACTAGATCACTTATCACGATCCACACCAAATTTAAAATAATCTTCCAAGCATGATACATAACCCATCCCTAAAAAAAGGATTCGTGGATTGTGGAATACAGAAAAACCAACCAACCAAGGGACGGATATGTGTAAATACATAAGCGTCTCTTAAACAAAAGAGGTATTACAATCAAAGATAGACAGAATCAATATATAAAATAATAATTTTGAAATATAAGACATCACTAATTACGGAAAACAAACGTTTTAACAAGGGACCTATGGGTCACGACGCTCAGCTGTTATATATGATAAAAAAAATATTATTTAGAAATGAGGCACATGCTGGTTTTGTGTGGTAATAAATATAAGCTGTATTATGAGTTGTTGTTGTTTAGCTTATGTATGATTTTGATAGTACCTTTGGAGACAGGGAAGAGGATTGATTTCATTTATTTTATTAACAAATGGAGTACTATTGTCACACAGATTTTGACTTGGCCATATAACTTATAAGCAGAACATATAATATAAGAGTTTAACTATTTATTAAAAAAAATTACAAATATTGTCCCAAATATAATTTTTATAAAAATAAGAGAATCATATGATTTTTTTAAATGAAATATAACTGATATGATTATTAAAATAATATTAAAGAATATATTCATGAATGCATTCATGAATACATTTTGAAAGTATTTGCACGAGTATTCATATACTTTCATTTTTACCTGAATTCCTATTCTTTATGCAAGAAATTTTATAATGGAGTACATAATCATATTCGTACTTAAATACAATTACAAAGTATTCGCACCATGTCTGGTATTTATTCAGTTTCACCAACCAATGATGTTGAGAATCCAGAATATACAAAATTCACACATTTAAATAATGATCATAAGTACCTGGTTTTATGGCTTTTATTTATATTAAAAAATAACTGTAAAAAATTCATTTTGGACTTATTTCACATCAATGTACACACTAGACACAGTAGGAATCTAGATTAATATTATCAACTGCATCTTTGTCTATCATTAATTTCCTTCATATGATCCCTAATGATTAGTAATGAATAATATGATTTACTTCTTTATCATTAAAATTGAACTGAAAAATGCCATATGTGACTGCATGGTGTTATTTGGAATATGTGACATTCTACCCATCGATACAAGATTCTTATATCATCAGTGACTGCAAGTTAATTTCCTGTTATTATAAACTAACAAATTCCTTTTCTATTTTTCTTTAATTTGTTATTAAAAACCAATAAAAATTTATTAATTTATTGTTTATTGTTATGTTGTTGGTTAAAACTACTAGATGAGTTGGGTTGGACACCTGGATCAACTGTGGCTGGCCATAAGCTGCCTGGATTCCTGTATGCCTCGCCTCAAGCGTGCATAATTTGATGAAAGGTCAACAAGGTCAACATACAGGTGACTCAAGAGGGGCTGGAGAGAGCCAAAGTCTGACAGGGTCTCATAAAAAACATTAATAAAAGCTACAATTTTTGGCCAATTTCTTTCAGCTTTCTAAACTAAAAAGCTGAAATCCTAATGTGTGCATGATATGAAAATTATATCAACAGTGCTCACAGGACACAAACGTGCCATGGTCACAGTTGGGCAAAATTTAAGGTACTAATTTTATATTTATACTAATAACTTATAAAATTTGAAAAATTCAGAACTAATTTTGGGTATTCAATTGAATCTTGATTAAATAATGTTACATCCCTGACAAAAAAATCTCTAGCTTCAGCAATGCCCTTGTTAAGGGAGTAAATATATTTCTTGATTTTTTACAAAGTGCATTATGTTTGGGCCCATAACTTAAAACAATTACGCAATACTGACATATTCTGGAATGTGCATAGAGAATGAAAAATATGTATATTATTTATGATTAAAGTCAGATCAGTGGTTTTGATATTAGGCAGTCTTAAAGTGTAACAATGGGTTTTTAATGGAAAAATGAAGTTTTTCATTAATATCTCGAAGGTATTAAGTCCTAGTGACCAAATTCTTGGCATGGTAGGGGATTTTGGAGACATCTAACTGTATGCCGAATTTAAGGAACTAAGAGCTGAAGCTGGGGAGCTGAGCTCTTGCAAACTGCATAACACTAGCTTGATGTAAACAATATGTTACATGGAGCTTGAAAACTTATTAAAATCTACAGTTTTTGATCAACTGGTTTCAAATTTTTGGTGTTAACAGTTGAAATGCTAACAAAAACATGCTGTGAAAATTAAATCCACAGTACTTACAGGAAAAAAACGTGCCATGGTCAAAGTTGGGCAAAATTTAAGGTACCAATTTTTTATTTTTATTAATATTTTAGAAAATTTTAAAGATTTTCATCTAATTTTGGGTATACAATTTAATTTTGATTAATTAAAGTTATATTACTGGAAAAAAGGTCGATAGCTTTAACATTTTTTGTGTTAAGTGATTAAATATCTTTCCTGATTTTTTACAAAATGCATTATATTTGGGCCCATAACTTTTTTAAATTAAATAATACAGACATAATTTCTGGCATGTACATAGGAACTATATAGAGGAATATTTATGGTAAATATGAGGAAAAACAGATGAGTGGTTTTGATATTAGGCAGTCCTGAAGTGTGAAAATACGTTTTTAATAAAAAATTGAGGTTTTTCCTTAATTTCTCAAAGGAACGATGTTGCAAAGACCCAGTTTTCGGCTTGGTAGGAGATCTTGGGGACATCTAACATTATGCCGAATTTTGGATTCCTAGGTCTTACGGTTTCAAAACGTGCCACATCTACGGACGGACGGACGGACGGACAGACGGACGGACGACGGACAATGGACCACGACTATAGCTCAGATGACTTATAGTCAGCTGAGCTAAAAACGGGAAATATTGGCATTCTGCTATTTTTGGTTAAATTTATCTAAAAATAATCATTAAATAGAGGAAAACTTACGAATCCGATACAGGTCAAAAGGACAGACTTCATCTTGTCAGAAAAAAAGTCTTCTCTGCAGCCGAAGTTACATACTTCGTTTCATTTCCAAATATAATAACTGCGTATCAGGGTATCACGAATGCAACTAACTCAGGGCGCACAGATTGTTCCACGTTTGCCGATTAAAATCAATATGTACGAATATGGCCATATATTATGATAATTTAGAACGCCTAACTACCAGTCTGTATTGTACAATGATCACTCCCACTTGAATGTGTCAGCGCATTTGCAAAGTGTACAAAACGGTCGATAATGCTGCAAAATATTGATAATTATAGCTTTCAAAATTTATTCGTTTTACATTGCTTAGATTGACATTTAGCAATAAAAACCCTAAAAGTCCCTTAAAATGTTTATTTTTTACGTGTTTAAAATATGCAATTATATATAGTTCTTATTTTGATTTTTTTCATAGTCAGTAAAATCAGTTGGGACTGTAATAATAAGCTCTGTAGGAATATAACATCTCTTTGTTCAGCTTTTATCCATTGTTCGTCGTATGTGTCACCATAAAGGCGAGCATGTAAAGGTCTAGCTACGCCAATCTTGGCTTTGAAATTAGGAACGAAACATAGCATCTGTATCACTAGACTAGGAAATATGACAATAATATTAAAAAAGTTTTAACTTAAAATATGAGCATGACATTTTATAAACATTTCCATAATTCCGGTAGAAAAATGGAGTTTTAAGTTGGGATAAGTGAAGTTTTTCACTTCACACATATGGACACATACAGACATATTTTAAAAGGCAGGTAATAAAATCTTCTGTGTTGGGTCTTATTTTATGACTCTCTAAATTGATCAGTTCACATATAATTCACCATTAATACCGAGCTCAGAATCTTGACAGTTTGTATGTCTGAGTCGGATGGAATTGGCCCAGGTTACCATGGCAATACTGCCGTTATTTCCAAAGTATTGCAGATCAAAAGGCTGAATTGATCAAAGTGGGAAACGCATGGTGAAAACCATACAACTGTATTTGCGCATTTCGCTTATGGTTACAGACCGTCTCACGATTGTGGATCACAGGCTTAATGTGTGAATTTAGATACAACGGTTGTCCTGAAAAAAGGGGTTTCTACTGACTCTTATGAAACAAAGAACCTGTATTGTACAAATTTAGATTATATATAGTTTTATTTTAAAAAAATATATTTATTATACCGCTATTGAAAAATATGAGTCATTTTTCTAATTGTCCTTAATCTGCTGGAGAAAGCACCAGTCAGTTACATCAGAAGTGAACATATCTCGAAAATGTGCATCTTTTAGTTATATCCGGACTGTTGCTTTCGGTTGGTCATCTCTTAAATGATCATATTTAGATCATAGAACTGTTATTTAAACCATAACATTTCAATATATAAAATTAAAGGCATATTTATAATATAATAGCACTAAGGTTTGGTGATTTGGTCCCTTTGAATTGAATTCCTGAAGCCTTGACATTGTTACTGTCATTTGAAAGTGTATCTTTTTCTTATTATCATTTTATTGTATCATTAAGGGTGCCACACACTCAACGTGGCCGTCAGTTTTACAAATAGACTTGGGTGACATGGGTTTTTTATTGATGGGGTGCAGATAACACTATGATTACGATTTATGTGTTCGACTTCTAAGATGCTTTCTGTTCTTCTGATGTTCCAAAGATAGCTGATTACAAATCAATATGTAGCTGGTGGAAACATTCGATTGTAAATAGAAAAAAAATGTGCAAATGAATTTCAATTAGTTGTTGATTTTGTTCATTCAGCCAACTAATTATAAAAAAGACAATTATTCTCTGAAATTAAGATTTCTTGGCATTGCCTTTTCCTTGTGCGAGACAACTCTTTTTAAATTATAAAGCAGCGGTCCTGGAAATAGAATACAAGTCTGGTTGACACATGTCCCGTATGTATGAATATTTATAGTAGGATCAATTTAACTTAGCAGCTGCGTATTTTTAGTGTTGCTACGCGACAGACAGTAGGTAGAAAATCGACCCTTACTTTACCCCCCACCCCCCCGGCCTTAAGAAAAATGCATGCTGCTAATATTATGACCTCACGTATTTAAATTCGAGGAAATTTCATAAAAGGCTTTCTGAAATAAATCGAATGAATATTTGTCTCAATAAGTTGAAAGATGTGCATTTCCGTGTCAGCAGCGTTGACACTCGCTGACCCCGGAGAAATGTAAATTTCAATTGCTTTGCCGAAACACGTTGTCGAATTGCACCGCACATCTGTAACTTATTATAATTTGTTCAACCCTTGTACCCTTGAGAGCAAAAAACTGATACAGAAGCTTCATAAACATAAGAGAATTAAAGATTATATCATCTCATATGTGATTGTAATTGAAATGGGAAACAAATTACATCTTACTATCATACATTCTGTAAAAATTCTGTCAATAAATGGTCACCCCTCGAGCGGTCTTTTCACAGGTTACCTGTACTTAGGCCACTGAGAATTTGACGCTGGCTCAGACAACAGCATGATATATCAGTCAAACTGCAGGCCAGCACACACCTGTGCATAAATTCAGCTAGAGGTTTGGGGGGGGGGGGGGGTGTAACATAATCTCGGGAGTGCCTTAACAGTGACATGGTCTTCTATAGTCTTCAATAAAGTCGAGAGTATTTTTATCAAATGCGCTCAGATTATTAAAGATGATTAAATTATGTTTGCATTTTTTAATGGAAAATGGGAGTTTCCTTTAATTACTCAAAGGAACGAATTCGCTGTGACCTAGTTTTGGGTTTGGTAGGAGATATTTATACTGTATGCCAGATTTCAGATTCTTAGGTTCAACGGTGTCAAAAAGTGCCAGTCTAACATACAGACAGACAGACAGACGGACGGACGTATGGACGCTGACAAATCACTAAAAATCTAAAAAAAAGGCATTTAGAGACCGCAAATATACTTCTATCAGGATCTAAGTCAAACTATGGTGTGCACTTCCTTACCGCACGAATATGCGTTTCATGGTTCACCAATTCGAGGGCTGCACAACAGGTCCGCTAATAACAAAGGCACGACAGCATAATTAGACTGGAAGTATTAAACAGTGTGAAAAATTAGTTGGGCATTTATGTGACCTTGACCTCTAACTAGCTCAAAATCAATATGGTTCTTTCACTAGTGAGTAGGTAAACCATTTGTGAAAGTTTGAAGGGTTGGGAAGAAACATTTGGCTTTAAATACATTTCAAGAGGCGAGTCCTGAGCCCTTGAACTTTGGCCCCTTTGAACTCAAAATCAAGAAGGATCTTCTCCTTTTAGTAGGTGGGCCATATTTAAAAGAAGGAATAAAAACTCTTAAAATGTGTCCACAAGCTTTGTGAAAAAGGAGGTCCTATTAAGCTTGACCTTTAAACCTTTTGAATTAATGAGCTACATATGAAAGATTGAAGGTTTGGGAAGAGAGATGGCTTAAAATGCGTTCAAAACCTTTTTTAATGAAAAGGGTCTTGTGACCCAGACCTTTGACCTCGTAACCTAAAAATCGATAGGGTTCTTCATCTGTAGGTGGGCGAATAAATGTAAAACTGAACGGTTCTGATCGAATACGTCCACAATCCAGTTTCAGAGACGGAAGGAAGGATGCACAAATGGAGGTCTAACTAAAACCTCTCGTGCAAATTCGTCAAGAGGGGATAATAATCATTAGCCATACCGGTATCAATGTTGGGGAAAACTGTATAATCCGAACCCTACTTATATGTAGTTTCATGGATCTCTGAAACCCTTTAGGGTTACGTGTAGAAAGAGATTTATCGGGTGACAGATTTAACCATTTTAATCAGTCTGAAGCCATGCAGAGAAAAAGTCTTTAATGTAGATGTGTATTAATAACACAGTTCTTTTTTCCGTAATGTTTCTGCAACATATATTCTGAAGTGTTCGCATTCTAGAAAATTACCATTTACCTCCGAAATCCGGATGAATCCACATTCATTGCGTCTATAATGCTTTGCGAAGAGATAATAGCCCGATGAGAATTCACCATGCACACCGTTCCATCAAGATGCATCCCTTTTCATCAAGGTATATCCCTTGTTTTTGGGATAGTTCAGGATAAGCTTACCAGTATATTTCTGTCCGACAATAACAAAGCCAGAACAGCATGAACATTCCCCAGGTTGAGAATTGGCGTTAAACCTAATTATAGCTCATGATTTATTTAAGTAATTTTTATGTAATAAGTGATTTATTATCTCAGGTCCTTAACTGTCTTATGGCAAGTTAAGAAATAATGTACCGGAGATAGATCTCTCTCGATCTATAAAGTGTTGCAAATAAAAGAAACAAATAATGAGATTATATGACCTTTTTCAATGTTAAAAGAAACCCCAAAAAATTGTCACTATCTGGTACTTAGTGTCTGCACTGGGGGGGGGGGGGTGGCAGCTATAGCATCCCCTGGCAACATTCTTGTTAGTATAAGCATGCAATTAATATCTGTGACAAGATGTCACACTTTATGCACATTGGACTTCACGAAGTAAAGCAACTATAACCTTAGACATTATGTATTAAGATTTTTTCTCATGTCCATGAGATTGATAACATTTTATGGAGATATAGGAATACAACTACAATATAGCTTAACAAAACGATGAGACCTCATCTTTTAAATACTTTTTATTTTTCCTCAAAACTTCGATATAATCCACAAGAAATAGGCACGTATACCCCCAAACACACACTGGGACTACATAACATACTAAGTGAATTATAAATATAACAAAAGTACCTATTATGCATAAACAACTGAATGCCAGTAATTCCCTGCTATGTAAACTGGAAGAGACAGCGTGTGGTCCTCCGCCTGACAACACATTTGTAACCATTAGTAACATGTATTAGACCTGTGGTAAATCTAACTGATTGGTAGACGGACATATACAACAGCGCATATTCAACACTAGATGCACAGAACAAGAAGAGGGCATTAACAGCCGGTCTGTTTGTTTTATAAAGGATTTTTGTTTGTTTTCCTCAACCTTCAAATATGTCACAACAACAACAATAACAAACCAAAAGTTTTATCAGCTTGTCTCTGTTTTAGAGCATTCAGCAGGATTCTTTATACTTGCATTACTAATTTAATTGAAGAAATATTGGACACACTTTCGATAATAAAAAGTAAAAAGTTTTAGTTTATATTTTAAAATCAAAATTCAATAAAACATCAAATCTAATTTTGCTCAAACTTGTATGTCAGGATTCTTTGTTTTTTTACACCTGTATTGGAATACATGGTAGATTGCTTTATATTTAGAACCTTGTTATTTTTCGGACAATAATTTCTTATATAATTTTATATTTGATGCATTACTGCAACATAATGAGGCCAAATCTGGTTGTGTCTGTGAATTACCAGTATATATAAGCTACACACAGTTTAGTCCCTGTGCTAATGATCTAGAAAACACTATTGTCCACAAATGGTATAAAATATCACGAGCAATCCAAATATGACACACATAAGCTAATCTATTTAAGTACAATTTGTTTACTAAACTGAAAAAAAATATATATTAAAAGTCTATAAATAAATATTTGTTATCTAAATCTGAGTTACTGTGAGAAGTGCTGCAGCCAAGGTATTATATTGATTCTCTTCCTTACCAAGACACCTGGACTGGAAAAAAAATGTAAAAACAATGCATTACTGCAGGTTCTGTATTAAATGCCAACTGAATGTATACAGAGTTGGCTGTACAGATGTACCGCAGTAATGAAAGAATCTTTGTTCTGACATAACATTACAAAATAACCAACAATAATAAAATTTACAAAGGGCTTTCTGAAACATATGTTATCCTGGTCCAAACCGACATAATTATTTCAATTAACATTAAGTTGATGAAAAAATTAAGAGAAAACAAGAGTATCTCAAAATGAGTATAGCACCCTTATACTTAATTTTCCTGAGAAACTTGTTTGGATGTTCAAAGGCAATATCAAAAGGTTTGTTTTATTATTGCAGGTAATGTGAATAACAAAAAAGTTGTTTGATAAATGCCTACTTCAATATGTTACCTGATCTCAGTAGATCCATGTCACCACGTAAGTGTACATACCCGTATTTGAATAGTTGCATATGGTACCACAATGTGTAATTTTCAGTCTGAACATGGCGTTATATTGACTCAGTGACTATGATAACATTCTCACACCATATCTCAAATCCACTATGCTTGGTCCCTATTTAAGCTTTCGATACAAGGTTTTCCAGGGTTACAAATGTAACAACTGTGCTGGTCAACATTATTATAGTTTGAAAAATCTCTGATTAAGGCTGGATATTGTTTTCATTTAATTACACAAAAATCCATTGATTTTTGTAACTGCTGTAATCCCAGCTAACCAGGTTACACCAGAGCAAATCATATGCAGTCTAACTAAAAAAAATGTGTACTTTGGATTATATGAGAGCATGAGAAATTCGAATGATCTATATTAATTGAAAGAAGGTATGAGTGATAGTTGTTTTAAATACATTGCTGCATAAGAAATGTATATAATTAGAATTCACAATTCATCAAAATCATTCTAATTTTCCCAAAACCAAATCAGATCAGGAGACACATAGGATAAGCTTGCCATATTAATTAAAAGTGGGTATGAGTAACACCTGTTTGTAAGATATCATGTTGAGATATCTCACTGCACAAAAATTGTTTATTTAAGACTGAAAACTTCATAAAAAGTAAAAAAAAATCAATCAAGTGTAATCAAAACATAACCAGGTGAGAAGGGTTCAAGACTCATAGATACATTTGCCAATTAAATTTAAGTAGGCACAAGTGTTTGACATATGCAGGTGCAGATCCAGGATATTTTGCAGGGAGGGGTTAATAGTGTCATGCATAAAAATGGACTAAACACACCTAGTTATAAAATCATTATAAACCTAGATACAGATTTTTAAATACTCTTTAACAGTCATGGTGCAATCTATACTCAAATCAATGATAGTTTTTATCCTTTTTACCAATTATGCATTTTGTAAGAATTTATATCTTACACAGAAGCAGATCCAGGGGATCTGGGGGTCTGAACCCACACCTTTTTTAGCCACCACAACTTATTTATAGGTTTCAGACCATTTTTTGCAGCCCGGACCCCATTCTCCTGAAATGGGGAACTTTTATTAGGCTTTGTCATTAGTCCTCCTGGGTTGGACACCCCCTCCCCCTTTTCCAAAATCCTGGATTCGCCCCTGTTACATGAATTATTCTTAGTTTTAAATAAATATTCATGAAACCAACAGCTATGTAAGATCCAGCCCAGGTTTGTTAATATCCCTGGCTTCCTGGTATTAGTTCCAACACAACATGATAAATATTTCAGCAATTCATTGCCCACCACTTACGTCTCAATCAATTTTCTCAACAGTATTTACTCCTCCCTCCGCTCTTATAATTTATCAAGATAAAGCCTTTACTCCTTTCTGTCTAGCTACTGTTATTGTGGTTTTACAGTCCCTAGCTGCAGGTTTGCAGCACAAAAGGGCTGTCCTTCCAGCAAACCTGTCTGGCTTCAGTACTTGTTGTCCAGTCTGTTCACCAACAAATCCTCAGGAGAAGCCCGGTCCAGACACTGGGTGTTTGCCCATGTGAGTATTATTTATCTTCATCAGAAAAAAATATTTATATATAGCTAAATAAAATGTCAGAAAGATTACAATCCATGCTTAAAGACAAATAATAATCAAATGCCACTTTTTCCTGAGCATATTTGATTACAGCAAATATGATTTTCCTATGAAAAATCAATACCTATGAATACTCCACATGAACAATTCACTTCAAGAGTTAATATACAAAATAAAAATTCTCTATCTTATGCATTAATATAAAATTACTGGTACTGAAATATATAACATTATCTCTAATGAGATATATCCTTAAACCACTCTTTAACTCCAAACACATTGTTGTATATCAAATTTATATTCTTAACAAGTTGTTCAAAATTTATGTATAAACATACAAATCTATTAGGTAGGCAGGCTTCCTTCTGATTCACAGTGATAATGAGGTACTATATATTATATATATTATATATATATATATATTTATATATATATATATATATATATATATATATATATATATATATATATATATATATATATATTCTGCAGAAATAATCACATAGTATTCAATCATGGAAACATAACCACAAACTGGAAAAAGCAATGAGTTCATGTAAAACCAATTCACAACAAGATTATGACAAATAGCTGCACTTCTTACATGGTTATATATTTATAAATTTATACACAAAACAATAAATTCCCTGAATAACATAGCATAATCTATTTAATGAAATGACAAAGCACAATACACAGTGAACTTAAATATTACTCCCCGGAAAATCTGAGTAAGTTTCATGGCCTTCACAAAATGAAATTTATTTAATGGTTTATACTCGTATATGAAAAGACATACAGTCAGACACCAGTATGTAAGGCTTCAGCAGATGCAGATGAACAGTACTCTATTGTTAAAAAGGTATTGGCAAAAGATATTGCACTTTACATACAAAGATATATATATATATAACTGGAATATGGGTAGTCAACAAGCTGCGGAAATTTAAGTGGGACTGGTGAAGTAAGGCATGGATTGAGTGGCAAGGGAAAATAGAGTCAGATGTATTGCATATTAGCTTGGACGTCTGCAACATAAACATGATTGTAGGTGGCACCATCTGTTATTTGAAAGATAAAAACTACCCAAGATGTATACATATGCAAATTTCAGTTGGAATAGTCAAACCACTGCTGAGATATAAATGATTTTTACCTGAGGCAGAAGAACAGATGGACACAATGGAAAAATGGTTGTATGTTGGCCACCAAATTTGTATAAGCTGTAGAGCTATGTAAGCTCTATACTTCAGGCAAAACTTCATACCTGTCCTAAGATATTAGCATGGATATATGCAGCGTAATCATGAATGCAGGTGGCACCATCTGCCACAAAATTGAGAAAGCCATCCAAGAAGTATACATAAGCAAAATTTTAGGCAGATAAGTTTAACCACTGCTGAGATATTATTAATTTTTCCCATTGCAGAAAAACAGAAGGACATTGTGCAAAAATGGTTGCAGGTTCACCACTAGTTATGCATATAAATAAGGGCCATGTGAGATCTTGACACGTGCAAAATTTCAGGAGAATACGTCTTACCAGTCCTGAGATATTAGCATGGATGTCTGCAGCCTAAACTTGAATGTAGGTGGCACCACCTGTCATAAAATCAAGAAAGCTATCTAGGACGTATACTTGTACATGCAAATTCAGGTGGATAAGTTGAGCCATTGCAAAGATATGAGTGATTTTAACCCAAGACAGATGAACAGATGAATGCTATGCAAAAATGGTTGCAGGTGGCGCCATCAAAGAGCTATACCCATGCAAAATTTCAGCCCTATTGGTCAAACGAGTCTGAAGATATGTGGGTTAATGTGTGAAAACAGATGCACAGATGGATGCTCTGCAGAGGAAAGGTCAGAGGTCAATGCAAAATGGTTAGGCACCAGTTCACATGTGACCTGATAATGGGGTCAAATTTTGGAAAAATCTGTCCAGTGGTCTCAGAGGATTTCTCCAGAAACTAATGCAGCGGTAGAGGTGGCAGCAGGGGAACCAAGTCAAAAACATAGTATTCGCAAAACTTTAGTGGATACATTAATTAACAAAATATGAATACCACGACCATGCTCTTCAACTCTGCCTATTGAATATGATATATGCTAATTATCAAATTAAAATGAGAGATGCATCATTAACCTGTAAGGAAAGGTATGATAAACACACCACAGATAACTGATAAACATTTCTTCAGAATTGGAAACTACTTTAAAAATAAGCAAATTTGTGGAATTAATGTCCCCCGTTTTTGGCTGTTGTTGTCTTTCATACTTGATAAGCAACCAAAATTATGATGTGGAGATAATCTTGAGGGCACATGAAAACTTTAAACAGATCAACTATGACATTTGGAGACAATCTGCAGGCAAACATAAAAACTGAAACACATTAAGAAATCGGACCAAAATCCTCTATGACATGTTGAGACATCTGCAGGCTAACATAAAATCTAAAAGACAATGAGAAATTGGACCAAAAATTGATAATTTTGTTTTTGAGCTGGAGAGATTTATTTTTCGGATAGATACTCTGAAACCAATCCCAACCAAGATTAGCCAGAGAGCAATCACTGACCCAAATTTGAATGAAATCAAGTAATATTTAGGACAGTTATTGCACAAAAACAAACATGACGGACGGACAGAGGGACAGACAAACCAAAATCAATGTCCCCAGCTTCCGCGGAGTGGGGGACAATAAGCACTTGGCTTTGTCCAAACCAGAAATCCCCATGTGATACTTAACTACTTCCCCTTGTATCTAATACTTAAATCTAAATACCTGTGATCTATAATCCATATGCAACCCATATAAAAGATATATATATCATAAGTGTTCAATGATAAACAATTATTAAATACAAATAGTTAATTCCTAATATACACACTCTAGATGGAAACCAGAAGTATTTTTTAAAAGTATGAAACACTATGAATAATGAAAACCATATGTTGTAAGTGGAGGAGTAAAGTATGTTATAGGACCAGAAAATGTATTGCTGCCATACTGTTCCAAAAGGACCATAAATGTTGTGTTAAATTGAATTTTTATAAAATCAGAAAACAACACATTTGAGTACTTTATAATGAACTGAAAGGAGTTTGAAAGGTATCTAAATGTCTTCTTACAAATTCAACAATCTTAAAAAACACTTCAAAGATGAAAAATTCATGTTTCAAATAAGATAAATTGTAACAATCTATTTATACACCAGTAACACCTGTTATTCATAAAAAATATAAAACCTGCCCATGACATGCTCAGTTTCTAAAGTATATGGATTTCTTGTGTGCATAAAAACCAGAGAAGTCTTTTTTTTAATCTTTCAGTGAACCTTTAACTTATAATAACAAACCCTACAACAACAGTTCAAAATGTAAACTAATCACTTCTTGTTTTAAATGTGGATAATAATTGTAAAACTTGTTACATCATTTTATTAAAAATAATTGTCATAAACTGTCTTACATAATAAATCATTATGTTGAGCAATACTGGCCATCAATGAAAATTTGTAAAACACAAACTTAAAATAACCAACAACAATAACAATATTTTAACACTGGCAAAACATTTCATAATAAATGTGCATGTAAATTTTCATAAGGGCAACCTAAGCTCAACCTGAGAGTCAGTGTAACGTGTGCAAATTTGAAATGATCACTAATCGTAAACCATGCTTAGTTTTGACTATATTTTACTTGTAAAAAATGCATAGAGATGTAAACATGTTTATACAAACTAAGGCCTATGTTAGGTACACATTCTGCAGAATGGCATTATAACAAATAACTTAAAAATAGAGGTGTTTTTTTCTTTAGAAATGGCATCAAGGTGTACCAGCAGCAAAGACAAAGTTTGGAATCCACCATGTGGTCACAGGCCTTGACAAGGAAACAATTTTGCTTGCCCAATTTGTAGTTTACGCAAAAGTCACATAAATAACCCCTGAGACTAAAATATAAATATGCCTACAACATTTACATGTGTGTGTGCAGATGTGCATATATCACAGGAATCACACTTCATCCTATTGACTGGAATTTGCATATATTATATTACAGTCATTTGGTTTGCATAACTGAATAGCTTTATATGGTTACACATAAGCACTGAGAGGCCTAGGTGATTATGTGATGTATACAGTCCTGTGTGCTGAATGTCAGCTATGCACCTACCTTTTCTAAAGAATATCTGCAATTTCTGGCTTATTCTGTGTACATATTAATAAACTCTCGGTATTCCTTCAAACAATAGTCCTTATAACACCTCTTGGATGGATGTAAGGCCTATGAGCTTGTTGATATGCAGGTTGTTAGTAAACACAGCAATATTGACAAATAAAACCAATGCAACCTGAGGTGGATGGTTGCATAATAAGTGGAGGTTGAAAGGTCACTAGTTGCAAAATGCCCAAGTTTACAAAACTATTCTTCTGGCAGCAAGCGAGATGTCCTTGCTGAAAGTGTTTGATTATTGTTGCCGGCCCCCAAATATTGATAAACAAAACTAACAGCCTTGAGCCTTGGGATCAGAGGTTTCTGGCCTGTATTCTTAAAAAGTTCAAGAGATTCTCTTTAGTTAGAAGATTAATATCAGAATAGGCCCCTTTAACTGTGTGCTATATTGGTTTGTGTGTACATTGGAAGACTGGAGGGGATTAACTAACACACACTAATTTAGTTTATCCACTTCTAACACCATTTTAAAAATATATTCCCACCTGTGGATGCCATATTATCCTACTCCAGGGATAGCCCCTCAATTGTGGTTCACACTGAAACTAACTATTAACAAATCTCTGTGTTGATGGAGCTAATTAATACTTTAATCTTCTTTTAATAACAGTCAATTCAGAACAAGATATTTCTTGGCACTTGGTGCCAAAGTATCTCAAGACAATTAATCCTCCCCCCTTTAAGAATAGGCCCTCCATCTTTAGCAGCATATACTGACACATGGCAAGCTACTATGGTTTGTTCAATCTATTTACTTGAAAAAAAATATTTTTCACCAAATATGGGGGTCAACACAGTGAATCACTCTTGAGAAAAGAGCATTAATCTATATTATGGAAATAGGAAGGTAGGTGGCACCACCTGTCTGGTTAACTAGAAAATTTACCAAGATGGACAGACATACCAAATTTAAGACCAATACCTTGAACCACTCCAGAGATATGAGACATTTTTACCCAAAGCACAAACTACTTGTACAGATGGACGCCACACCAAAACAATGGCATTTGGTGCCACAAGTCTTGAGTACAAGATCGAGGAGTCCAAGATTTATGGATATGCACATTTTCAGGCCAATAGTGCAAATCACTCCTCATAAAAGGCAATTAATTTATTCTACAAAAACAGGAAGGTAGGTGGTGCCACCTGTCTGGTTTATGAGAAAACTTTCCAAGATGGGTGGGCATGCCAAATTTCAGACCAATACCTTGAACCAATCCTGAGATACGAGCAATTTTCACCAAAAGCAAATGTACAGATGGATGCCACACAATTATAATTGCAGATAGCGCCACCAGTCTTGAATACAAGATGGATGTATCAAAGATTAATGGACTTGCACAATTTGAGCCCAATCTGTCCATTAGTTTTAGACTTATAATGCTCACAGTGCTGTCAAGTGGCAATGATGGGGTATTAAAAGGCGCAAAAACAAGATCAGGACAGAAGGTGGCACCCCCTGTCTTCCCCAGAAGACGAAGCTATCCAAGATCTTCGGTCAATTTGATTTTTGGACCAATCCATGCATCCCTTATTGAGATATTTATGATTTTGTGTGATTTTCACCATATATAGCAATTGATATTCATGGTCAAGGCCACTCTCATAGGATAGGTCATGACCCCAATTTTAATATACATTATCCCATAACCCATGTCTATGTATATGCATAAAATGAAAGGAATCTGTCCATTGCTTTTTGACTTATAATGTCTGAAGTACTGTTAAGTGGCAATGATTAGGTATTAAATGGCATGAAAACAAGAAAAGGATAACAGGTTGCGCCACATGTTTCCCGTTCATGACAACACTATCAAAGATCTTCAGTCAAGTTCATTTTTTGATTCAATCCATGCAAGATTTCTTGAGATATTTTAGAATTTGTGTGATTTCCCCCAAAATGGACCTATTCAAGGTCAATGTCACTCTCCTAGTAAAGTGCATGACCCCATTTTAAATAGGCTTTGTTTTCTCTCCACATATCTGTAACATAAACATGTAAAGTTTGCTAAAGATCGATAAAATATTTTTTGAGTTATTGCGTCCAAACAAAATCTATGTGGCAGTGGCGGCCATGCAACAATAGTAAACCATAGTATCCTGACTTTGTTAGGGGATACAATTATAAAATTCCTAAAAGAAAACTTATGTTTTCAAACACTTGCATATGCTGTGTTCAAGCTGCAACCAAAGAAAGAATATGACAAGCTGTAGGCAACCTCGGTTTTTAGCAGTATACATGTGATTGTGAGATAAAGAATAATACACTATACATCCTACAATCATACCATAAAATGAAATTCCATTGACAGTAAATGCTTAAGGTTAAATATTTCCTAAACCACAGCAAAGAGAATTCAAAGATAATTTATTTCAAACCAAACATAACCCAATAAGACCTTCTTATTAACATTGTAACGCAGCTATAATACCACTTACAATCAGACTATAAAAGCTTTAAAAGTGAATGGCGCTAATCACACATCAAAATATATGATAGTTAAACAATATACATAGTTAATTCTTTCTTACAACAGATTAAAATGCTATATGGAGTATAAATTTCCTAAAACCACAAAAAGTGAATTAAAAGTATATGGCCAACCCAAACCGCTCAGGCCTTTATACTATGCATACTTTTTAATTAATGTATTTAGGAGAGGAAGTAATTTCCTATCTGTCAGCAGTTTTGTTGTCTGACAGGCTCTTGATGTAGCAGAGGATGTTGGTCCATACAAAGGCACATCCTGACACATAGGCTGTACGAAGATGGGCCGGAACAAAGCCAAAGTTAAACGCCTGCAGCACTGGCCAATAGATCACACCAATCTGAAGTCAAAGCATCAGCTCATATAATATCACACTTACTGAAAAAAAAAATATCATAGTCATATTCTGCTATCATTTCTAAAATTATTTACACCTAATATAAACTATTATTTAATTGACATGGATTGTACACAAAAGTTACAATAACTTATGCAAGGTGCTCACCATGGCTAGAATGGTCTGTAGGGGTAGAGGTTACCAGGTCACCCAGAGAAAACCAACGTCATTAGACAGGACACTACAACCCACTTTTATAGCCACACAGGGGATTGAACCTGGGTTGCCAGCAGACAGCACAGAGCATTTTACTGCTCTACCTTCCAGGCCCCAGAATGTACATGTATACTGGGGACTTTGCATTAATATGCACAAAGCCTGCATGTTTAGCCTGACATACCTTGAACAGATCAACCATCCTTAACTGAAAGTATATTAATATTGTAAACTCTTTAAAGCCACCTATTCAACTTCTTTATATGTAAGAATGATGTTATTTCAGACTTACTCTGGCTACTTGTTAATGAACTGTAGGTAATTTCTGAAAAGAAAAAGTTCTTATAAAACCCCTGTGAAAGATGCATGACTTTATTTATCTACAAGCTGTCAGTAAACATGATATACCAGCTCTTGTTGACAAACAAAATTGGTCTGTGGTACATGTGGAAAAGTTTAAAGGTCACAAGTTACCCCCTGGTGAGAGCACATGAAGCAGGATCAAAATCATTGACATAACTCAGGTTCATCTGATTTGTCATCAACTGTCCTTGCTGGACTGTATGGATTATGATTGACAGCTATTGAAGTGGGCCTCTACATGATATAAACATGTGGATATAAACAAAATGTGCCATAATGTGCTCTTTGGCTATTTTTATTATCTTTATTTAATATGTCAGATATTTGAATAGACCCCTTTGATCAAAGTTAACCCTGCATGAAGCAAGGATTGTTGTTTCAGTTGATTCCTGTGTCAGCATGATATTTGAAGAAAAAAAAGTCACTGATTAATTAAAGATAATACACAGGCTGGGACAGTAAACATCTAAAATGAGGTAAATCTCCATGCAAATAACCCTAGGATATGCTTTGTTTTGGTTTAGCAGCATCGTTTATCACTAGTGGTAATAGGACGTGACTATATTTGCAACTGTCCATAAAGTTCATTACATAACATGATATCACTGAGAACAATGATATCACATAACATGTGCTGTTTGGTAAAAGGCTATACAGGGCTCAAAATTATCACAATTATCTACAGGACCCTTGGTTCTGGCAATGCATAATATATTTTATACCCCCCCCCCTTCCTTGAATGTACCTAACCCCAATTTTTTTAATTGAAAAATACTGTTTTCAATTATATTTATGAAAACAATATATGTATTACACTGCTTTGTACACTGTTCACTATTTAATAATGTATACATACAAAAAGGATCTTTCACATGAGAAATAATTAGATGATGTGATCATTCTTTTACTGCCCAGCAAATAAAATATTTGAGTGATTCCTGGAAAATCTTGATCTGAATCAGACCCTGTCAAAATTATAGGGGAATGGCACTAACCAAATTTTGCTGGACCTCCCTTTATACTGCTCACAAAATCTGGTTGTCCAGCACAAAATTTGAGGGCTGCCATAGCTCTGTCAGTCCAGACCACAATGACCGGTGTTGATATGTAATAAATGGCAGGAACATCATAATGTACAGGGTTTGTACTAAACCTTTTCCTGTTCACAGACTCAGTATAGTGCACTTAAAATTGGTACCAAGGCGTCCTTCAAATCAAATATGCTGCATATTTGTTTTCAGTTTTGCAGATCCCCTTTATCTCTAAACACCCTGCTCCTGTAAGAACTGTTGAAAAATATTTATCTAGGTATAGCAGAGCTGAGCAAGACCTTGCAAGTTACTGGAAATAGAAAAAGATTGTCAGAATGTGTTATTTATAAAAATACATGTTAACAGGAAATGATTACGACAAGGTTTCATTTTTGTAATTAGTGTGGACACTTTTGCTGACACTACTTTAATGAAATATCAGTAAATGTCAGATGGAAAACAGTTCATGGCTGTGGGTGGTCCTAATGTTAGGTTTTCACTAAACAAGGTTCTAATGTTTCTATACAACAAACACTGAATACAAGACATTAACACTGTAACTGAAAGCCCTTTTTATTGCTGGATACTGATCAATATTATCTGAGCCAACAGAACCTTCCAGATGATTCACAGTCAGGTTTATAAATTATCATTATGTCTGACACAAATACTTCCTCACAAGGTGCTCTTTTTTTTCAATCAATATATATGTTATATCATGTTCTACCATGCCTGATATACATTTAATTAATTTTATAGGTCACAGTCTTATTTACATAAATACGTAAGGTCACAAAGCTGTGAATATAATGTAAACAGATAGTGTTTTTTAGGTTCTGGTTGGCTGGGTGCCAAAATCTTAGTTGGCATTTAGTTAAACTCCATTATCAGGTTTATTAAGGCATAGTGGGCCTGTGAATTGTGTGGGCCCTAAGAATCAATTCAATTATTGAGTCTTTACCTTTGATACAATTCTCAGTTCAACATTTATGTAGGTGGTCACTTTCATATATGCCGCCATATATATGAGAGTGGCGTGGTCCACCAACGAGTGTTTACTGTAGATTTAGGGCACATATGTGATAAAGAGCTGTGACATTGCAAACTACTCAGTCAATTTTAGAGCTCACGGAGCAGTTTGGGATGGTACAGGCAAAAAAAAAAAACAATCAATGATTCATTTCAGAGGTTAATAATCAATTTTAATTTAATCCATTGATTCTTTAATGCATTGTTACACCCCTAATATAAAGCATGATTTATCATAAAATAGACGTTATTGTTTTAATCTTTAGGCATTTGACTAAAACATGGGGGTAAATGCTTACTTTTTGTAACTAGAGACAGTAATTTTGGCTTCACTGTATTTAAGTCAGAATTGAAATAAAAGGAGATAAATAAAGGACAGTTTTCTTGACCTTTGTACCATAGGTTAAATCAGAATTTTAAATCAGAATTTATAGGTAAACTTGTCCAGATATCCAGAGTCACCTATATGGTTGGTTTTGAAAATTCCAGAAAAAAATATTTTAACCTCTCTGGGGGAGTAACACACTAAATACCACAATGAGACATAAAATAACAAAATGGCCACTTTCTTTTACTGCCAATCAAATTCCCTAATTTTCCCAAGACATAAGGCTTTTTTTCTAATTCCTTAACTTTTCCCTGACAGGAAAAAGGGATACTCTTTTTCTAGGTTTTCCCTAATTCACAGGATGGCTGGGTTATCTGTATAGAAGTTACATACGAAATTTCAATACATGCCTGTGTAGTGTAGGACGTAGGCATTGGGCCTCAGAACTGAAGGTCCACGAGTCAAACCCTGTTGTTGTTGCCAAGGTAAAAAAGGTGAAATCTTTATAGAACCTTGTTCTTTTAAATTCAGATATTGTTCTTGTCAAATTTTAGCATTCCCCCATAAAAAGGCAATATATATGTTACCAAAAGGCCTTGCACCAATCCTTAGAAAAAATGAACACACACATATTTATATTTGCTCTGATGTAAATTACAACTCGATTAAAATTTAACACAGAAATTCAATTATCAAGTAAATAGTTAACATTGGAAAGTCACTGTTATTCCAGTCTCAGATGGTTAATTGTCCAATCATTGTTATCTAGATATAATGAAGCATAAAATATTTCATGATATTCTGCAGTAAACTGGTTCACTTTAGAATATCCATTTGGATAATCCAAAATAAGGCTTGTTGAAATAGGAATGCCAATGTCATCTGCTTATACATGTATGGACACTGAAAACCCCCCATTCCCCTCCCCGTGAATGGTGGTTTTGTTAGTAAACGGATGTGAGCTTTTCTGTATTAATGAGAATATTCTCTGTTAGTATTCACACGCCAGAAGCTCCACTTACAAAATTTTCCCTGAGTAGGCCTATCATCGCCCACTTCCGCCTCATTCTCGGTATCTAGGTCATGCCTCGCTTTGGTAGAGCCACATTATTCGAGGGCGAAGAAGGAAGTATCAGGGGAGGGACAGATGATTGTAATACAGAAAAGCTCACATCCGTTTACTAACAAAACCACCATTCACGGGGAGGGGAATGGGGGGTGTTATTACGTAAACATCGATGTGAGCGTTTTCTGTATTAATGAGAAGAAACAGATAAACCATAGGGAGGGAGATACTGACCTGGAACGACGAGGATGAAGATAATACGGTCAGCAAGTAGTAGAAACCACAGCAGAAGAAGAAGTCTGCAGGCAGGTAGCGGGCCGAACGTGAGTAGACGTCGAGGAAGCCGTGCTGGAGACGTTGACGATAGTGCCTGCGGCAACCACGGGACCCATGGCATAAAGGCCGGAGTCTTGCAGGCGTACGTCCTTGAGGTAAAATTGAGTAAACGTGGAAGGGGACTTCCAGATACCCATTTTGACCAGCGCGGCAGGAGACACGCCTGAAAGGTGAGCGAAGGATGAGGCAATAGCCATGACCTCATGAGCCGTGACATGGAAGGACTGTAGTTCAGCCGGATGTAAAGAGTCATGTGTGGCGATGATAGCGGCCTTTATCCAGTTACTGATAGTAATAGGACTTATTTCTTTATCGGCTGCACCCAATTTTGAAGAAATAAAAAGTTTCTTACGGCCCCCCCCAGAGAGATTTTGTAGCCTTAAGATAGTATCTTAAGGCCCGGACGGGGCAATTCGAGGCGCCGAACCGGTACCGGCCGTTAGGCAGGGCAGAAACGTGCCATGAAATTGCGGGGTCATCGTAAGACTGCGATTTCGATAAAAGTCCGGAGGAAAGTGAAAGACCGCGGATGAACCGTCAGCCGCAATTTGAAAAAATTTAGGATCGGCCATGAGAGCATGAAGCTCAGCACACGTGACAGATGGAGCAGGTGCGCGGAGTGGAGCGGCTCATAAGGAGTGCCGTGGAGGTGCCGGAGTACCACGTCAAGGCGCTAAGAAGGAACCATGTACCGCGGGCGGGTCGATCGAGCGCGGACCCCCTGGAGAAAATCAGAAACGACGGGATGACGGAGAACCGAATCCCTACGGAGGGGGCGAAGCACGGAAAGAAGAGCCGCCTGATAGCCGCGAATAGTGGGGAAGGATTAATGTTTATCCTGTAATAAATGTATGAGGAAATCAAGGAGCGACTGGACTGGCAGATCCAGTGGATCTATATGACGCTCCCTGGCCCATCGAAAGAAGATGAGCCAGCGGGAGTCATACACACGGTCGGAAGATCGTCGACGGGGAACCGCTGCAAGAGCCGCAACCGGCGTTGAAAACCCCTGATCTTTGAGCGATCAGACGACAGTAAGAACGCGCTCAGAGGGTACGACCGAGCAGCGCGAGGACGGAGCGGCAGATCAACTGACAGCGACAGGAGAATGGGCGGACAGACGAGAAACGAACGACATCGAGGAAACCACGGAGCCGCTGGATGAAACGGGACGATCAGGATGAGGTCCGTGAGAGGAGTTGCCGAGAGACGTAGGAGCAACCGCGGGATCAGGGCCGGCGCCGGGAACCCGTACAAGAACCGGCCGGTCCAGGCGGACGGGGGCGAGTCCTGAAGAAGGATGCGAGGGCGACGTAGCCGTGGACCGGACAGAACGAGGGGCGGAGGGTTCGGGGAATCGAACAGGGCGAAATCCGGAGTCCCCAAGGCGCCAAAGATCCCCCGGAGAACCGGCGGAGGGAGAGAAACGGCTGTAAGGGTACCGAGGCGATCCCGGGAAAGGGCGTCGGCGAGGACATTCACGGCGCCGCGGACATGACGAGCCTGAAGTGTAATACCGAGAGGGACACACAGATCGAACAAGCGATAAGTTTCCCGCAGAAGCGAGGGTGACCGAGTGCCGCCCTGCCTGTTGATATATGCAAGAACCATCGTGTTGTCTGTCATGACGAGAACATGGCTGTCGAGGAAGCGTGGAGACCAGCGTTCGAGCGCACGACGGACCGCTCTGAGTTCCAGAACATTGATATGGAGCAGACGCTCCCCAGGAGACCAGAGGCTGGAAATAAGAAGACCGGCCAGGTGGGCACCCCAGCCCGAGACGCGTCGGTAAAGATCGTAAAGGCAACGGTCTGCGTCAACGGAATGCTGCGAAGGAGATAAGACAGCCGGAGCCAGGGGTGGAGGGCCCGCCAGGCCTGGTGGGTAGGCAGAATCGCCGTACTCTGAGATGCCCAACCCAGGAGACACACGGAGTGGAGGAGTGACTGCACCGGGCGGAGGAATAGGCGGCCCATGGGGACGAACGTGGCCGTGAGACACGGGGTGGATCGGTACATGGAAATACGCGTCTAACGGACGGTGCGGAGCACGGCAGGTATATTGAACATTCGAAAATGGGGAGGTCGAATAAAGGCATTGAGGCGCTTCAAATCTATAATCGGGAGCCACTGGCCGTGTGGTTTGGGGATAAGAAAAATGCGGGAATAAAACCCGGGAGTTCCGGAGAATGGCGCCCTTCAGGAGAAGGGACCGAATGGCATTTTCTAGCGCGAGACGCTTGGCTGGAGCCCTGGGTGGGGGAGTAACGAACGGAAACGCTGTGCGGGGCTGAGGGGTGAAAAACAAAATTCGGAAACCGAAACGAACTGTGCTTAAAACTAGGGGATGCGAGGTGACACGCCTCCAGGCGGGATAACAGGTCTGAAGACGGCCGCCTACCGGACCTGGAGTGTCACTTACGGCCGCGACCCCTCCGAGCGGATTTACCGCGAAAGGAGGAGGCCTGGCGAGACCCGGACGTCCGAGCAGATGGGCGGGCGGGAGCCACCGAGTGGCTAGCAGCCGGAGCCCGTACCGGAGCAGTACAGGACCGGTAAGGGCGAGACGCCTGTGAAGTCGGAGGAGGCGTCGACCGGAGGCGGGCCTGACGATCTGAACGATCCAGGGCAGCCTCATAGACGCAGGATAGATGACCCCTGAAGAGGAGATATCCCGTGAACGGCTGAGTATAGAGATCTGAGAGCTCCGCGGGAGATAGCGAGGGCTGGACGGAGCGAAGGGTGCGGAGACATCCGGCGCGGCGGAACAAGATACAATCCTCCACCAGGCGCCAGGCCAAGTGTTGTAACTCGGCACATGCGTGAGCGGAAGCCTGCCATATATTATTTTACATGGCAGGATCTGGAGAAATAGACAACAGGCTGGTAACGGCCTGAAGGTCGTTGACAAAGCCGGCGGTCTGGCGGGCGAGAGACTCCATATCCGAGAGCTGAGAATCGGATACATGCGCCGCTGGGGAATAAAACAACCTACCGTCAGAGAAGGGTTGATCAAGCCCCGTTTCGGCCCGCATCGGTTCTGATGGAACAGCGGGAAAGGCAGGAGACGGGACGAGCCTGTCAAGGCAGGTCGCCCGATACGCCTTAGGTGACCACAAGGTACCGATCTGCCAAGGGCGCCGCGCGCCAGGCGACACAGACGATGAGGATATAGTGCCAGTGACGGCGGCATGATGATTGTCAAGCAGCCGAGCCGTCTCATCGGTAAATTCCATGCAGACCTGAGGTCCGGAAGTCGGCGCTGAGAGCATGGACGGGTTCAGATAGGCAGAGGCGGGCGGCGGCCTGAGGCGCTGGAAGGTCGGCCTGTCCGGGCGAGACTCCTGCATGGTGCGGGCCACCTGATCAAGTAAGTCAGATTTCATGGTGCGCCATGCCTGCCTCTGCGTGTTGAGAGCAGTCCACTGATCCGTACCGGCCGGAGGCGCCTGATCTGTAAATACAAGCGGAGAACGGACGGACGGAGAATCAAGAGCGGACGAGGCCGCAGGAGCTGCCGCGGCACAGACGGGGTCCGTATCTGGAACCGCAGAGCGGGCGTCTGGAGACCCGGACGGGAGGGGAACCGCATCAGCGGAAGCACGGTCCCTAAGGAGACAAAGGGACAGATGGCTAGGAAGGGGCGGATCAAGCAGGGGGGGAGCACTTACCTGCGCTGGAGCCGGTGGGGAACGGGTGACCTCCATCTGAGCGGGACGCAGCGGGGACAACACAGGAGGATCGGTAAAAGACACCTGCCCCGGAGCCGTGGCCTGGGGCGCGGACTCTGACTCAAGGTCGAAATCCGCCCTTTAGGATTCACAAAAACTGGAGAGACGGTGAATGAGGGAAACGGCAAGAGCCTACTCGGGGGGCCCGGGCGGGGCAGGGGTCGGACGCTTCCTGGAGGGGGTGGCTAGAGCTCTAGCCGGAGCCCCAACAGGGGTCTGGAAGACAGAGCCCTCGGAGGGAGGGACAGGATCGGGAACGAGAAGGGGATCCGTAGAGGGGGAGCGCAAGGCCACCCGACTAGACACAGAAGGAGTGGCGTGCCCCCCCCCCCCCCCGCACCCCCGCCACCGGAGCCGAAGACAGCGCAGGAGAGGGCTCAATGGGATCAAGGGCAGTCGACCATGCATGAAGTCGAGCCCATTGAGAGGGCGGCCACATGAGACAATAATAACATGGGTCCGCCTCACCAAGGCACGTGCCCTCACTGGAGCTACAGCCGAGACAAGAGGGGTGGGTATCCCAGGAAGGGAGAGACGCTCCACAAGAGGAACAAATCCAAGAGACTTCCATAGTGGCCAAGGGAAAATGAAAGCGTACTTACAATAAGTGAACAACGAGCATGGGAAAACCAACAGCGGACGGACGGGAGGAGCCCGTCAACACGTCCGTCTAGCACAAACGCCAGAAGAATGTGGCTCTACCAAAGCGAGGCATGACCTAGATCCCGAGAATGAGGCGGAAGTGGGCGATGATAGGCCTACTCAGGGAAAATTTTGTAAGTGGAGCTTCTGGCGTGTGAATACTAACAGAGAATATTCTCATTAATACAGAAAACGCTCACATCGATGTTTACGTAATAAAACTAATTAGTTTACACTGGAATTAAGATCTCAAGTACTGTACATGAGAAATCTCAAGTTGAGTTCAAACCTGAACCGGATGTAGAGAACTTGATAAATAAACTGGATTACAGAAATATTATGAAGATGCCCGAGTGTAGATTACATTTTATTTGAATCGGCTTTGAAGCTTTAAAGGGACATAATCAGGAGCAATAATATGCCTATTCTTTCACACTATCAGTTCAGCTTACTTTTTACAAAAGTTTTCCAGCAAAACAACACTGTCTCAGTTCCTCCCTTTGAGTTGTTTAACACCTGGTTATGGTTTTGCTTGTTTGTAAACACAGTTCACTTGAGTCTATTTACAATAACAAGGCCGTGTGGACAGAGGTCCAATTTTATGCATGCGCAACAGATAACTTGTTATGCGATGTTTCGCATGCGCAACAGATAACTTGTTATGCGATGTTTCGCATGCGCAACAGATAACTTGTTATGCGATGTTTCAGCCAGCGGAACAGATAACTTGTTACCGGTATGTGATGTTTCGCATGCGCAACAGATAACTTGTTATGCGATGTTTCAGCCAGCGGAACAGATAACTTGTTATGTGATGTTTCGCATGCGCAACAGATAACTTGTTATGCGATGTTTCAGCCAGCGGAACAGATAACTTGTTATGCGATGTTTCAGCCAGCGGAACAGATAACTTGTTATGTGATGTTTCGCATGCGCAACAGATAACTTGTTATGCGATGTTTCAGCCAGCGGAACAGATAACTTGTTATGCGATGTTTCAGCCAGCGGAACAGATAACTTGTTATGCGATGTTTCAGCCAGCGGAACAGATAACTTGTTATGCGATGTTTCAGCCAGCGGAACAGATAACTTGTTATGCGATGTTTCAGCCAGCGGAACAGATAACTTGTTATGCGATGTTTCAGCCAGCGGAACAGATAACTTGTTATGCGATGGTTCAGCCAGCGGAACAGATAACTTGTTATGCGATGTTTCAGCCAGCGGAACAGATAACTTGTTATGCGATGTTTCAGCCAGCGGAACAGATAACTTGTTATGCGATGTTTCAGCCAGCGGAACAGATAACTTGTTATGCGATGTTTCAGCCAGCGGAACATGTATTTCATTTTTGGGGCCAAGTCAGTCAGAGCACCTCCTGATTGACATATTGGGCCCTGGTGTTGCACGAAGTCCTTTGTGCTGTGTTTATGTTGACACCTGGGATCACGTCCAGACCACTGTATTTTTACACTCATGTACAGGAGTAAGCCTACGGTTTCAGTGCAAAATGTTGGCATGTACCAATTTATTTAAAAGAGAAGAAGCTTTTTTTCATGTTAATTTAACAAGCTTTATAGGTGACTGGGCGTCTTTAAGCTCCTTATAATTAAGGTTGGAAGTAGACATACAAAGAGAATTCTGCCTTTAATATGTGAAACAGTGTGTTGATTAAATGACTTGATAATGAGGCCAAGTTATTTTAGATTTATCATGATATTCCAGGTGGGTATTTCATGAGTAGGCTCTTGTTTAGTAACCCAGAATTCAGGCTATAAAATTCATTTCATAGCGGTCTTTAGTTCATGCACTTTGGACCCCACAGAGTTTTATCATAAAGCCTGAGGAAGTAGGTGCTAGTCAGATGTTGTTGGTTTCTGATTACCATCAATGAGAGAGTGCATGTTTATTTGAATGCAGGCACCCACATGGACATAGACCACAGAAATCCCTATTTATAACAGCTGGGGTGAATTTTAGTCAGCTGAGCTTAAAACTATGACCAACAGTATTACTGATTTATGAATACTGATTTCTGTTTATTTATACTGAGTCACAAATCATTTGGACTGGATAAACATACTGATATGTTGATACATACTGATACAGCACATCAACATTGTTACTGGTATTCTTTTCACGCTGAATTGGCAAATTAAGGAAACAAAATGACTAAAAATAATTATAGCTTCAACCCTGGCCTATACTATAATCTAACTTTTTATATATGCTTAAACTACTTTAAATTTGTTATATTGGCTTTTTTCAACTTAATAAGATCACTGTCACATATGCTGTCCTATGTAATATTTACTGCATTTTTTTTTATCTTATTTCGATCTCAGTTGTTGAGTTTGGGTACAAGGACTAGATAATACATGATCAAGATTTTAATGTCCAATAATCTAGTCTGTATACAATTACAAAGTTAATGAAAAGAGAGATTAAATATAACATATCTTATGCCATTTATCAGTTATTTTTATTTTGCCCACCACTTGAAATAAGTGCCTACCAACCTCCTTACTGGACCTGAAGGCTATACTAAGGTTTTGGCACCACCTATCAAATGGCTTTTCCAGCAAGCAAATGTAAAACAAGGGTATGCCATTTAAAATGTAGTGGTATATAAATATATTTGTCAATGGAGACCTCCATACATTTTGTTGCTAATCTGCATAAAGAGGCAGACTCTGTAGGACTGTAATGCCTTGGTGGCAGACTATGCTCAACAGATTATGTACACCGCTCTACTCACTCTGTATGACCTCAGTACCCTCTCCTTGACCTGGTCGAGAAGGTTGTGCTTTTTTTCCAAGATGTTTGACCCTACAGGTAGACAGATACAAATTATCACTGATATTGACACTGACACAGGAAAAAAGTTGATATGGTCAATTTTGACTATTACATAATTATATATACAGGTATTAGGGCTGAAACGGGTACAAAATTTTGGACTCGAGTACCCGATAGACAATACCTGATTCGGACTCGAGTACTCGTTACTATGGCAACGCTGTAAAGTTAAACTGACATCTGTTTACCGATGCAAAAATACATCAATCTGACTTCATGATGGCTTAACTTTATCCAAACGAAGGAATAGATATAAATACTAAAATTAAACAGTGGAAAACTCCATTCGAAAGCATATAACTCATACATGTAAGTCTCTTCGAAATAAACTGTACAGTATTACAGATTATTACTTCGATAATGAATAAATGGGCCAAGACTGCCAGTAAATTTGCAGTAATATTTAGATATGCAGGTACATAATGAGTACTCGAGTCCGAATTTTGGACTTGAGTACTCGGTAAGTATTACCGGACTCGAGTACTCAAGTACTCCTTTCAGCCTTAACAGGTATAATCAATCAGATTCGGCTGGATGACTAATAAAGTATGATTGATAAAGATTACTTATTTTTTAAGATTTCACACACTCATTCCAGCTGAGCAAAACATTTAACTTCAATACTTTAATGTACCCTGTTCTGTTCTCAGTCAAGAATAATCACATCAGACACTTTCAAAATAAACACACAGTCCTTTCTCATAATGCAAGACTAGTTCAACTGTGTCACAGCTTACATTATTTCATCTTCACTGTGATAGTCTCAGCATTTTAATATTTCTGTGGTTATCTAGTTACTCACCCATGAAAAAGACTGTAAGGCACACTGGAGCACCACAACACTGGTCCGCACAAATCTTTTTCACCACAGAAAGTGCTGCCCGACCTGGTATCATTTTGTCCAAAAACCTGTACCAGTACGTATAAAATGGCCCAAAGAAAAAGACACCAATCAGTCCAATGCGACCTGTATTTTTCCAGTCTATGTGTGATTCTCCCCTGATCATCTGCTGACTGACGTTGCCCCCTGAATACAGCGAGCCACACAGGGCCATGTTAGTGATCAGTGGGTAGGTCTTCAAGGTCTTTTTTATGAACTTGATTACCATCTTGTATAATGATTACGGTTTCACTCTGTACAATTTGAGTTTATATTTATGCCCCCTTGGACAGATGCTTCTTTCTGTAGTCCAAAGGTATTACCCCTGGCTTCTCTCAAAGGTGGTGCATGTGTTTGAACACCAATTTGACTCAGTGGACTCTAATAGAGGCTTATCATCTTATCAGTCTGTCAAAATAAAAACCTCTAAAAGCATCGGTCTAACAAAACATCCACAGCTGGTGAACAAGCATCACAGATGTCTTAAGTTAATGCGTGGAAGAAAAATATTTGATCCAATTTCTGGCATGATTATTTTTGTCTTAGCCTTTGTGTATGTCTGCAGATCTCTCCTTCCTGGTAATACCTGCACCTGTAACAGAGAGAATGCTTACTCATAAGTGACAGCTTAATGATTAACTTTAATCAGAACACTGTAGATTTGCCACTAATACTTTGTTGAATTTAAAATTCTACATTTGTTACCATGTGAGTTAAACTTATCTTTTAATAAAATGGCATAACTTACTGATATATTATATTATCGAAGGACCCATGGGTCTCAACGCTAAGCTGAATTTGTCAATTTTGTCTATGAGGATATTTCTGTGAGTTCTTTCAAAATGTGGGTCCAGTGACCTTGCAATCTAAAAATCTGAGAACTTTCCTTGAACTTACAGCATACTGATTTTCATATCAATCCATCCACCAATTCTTGATATAACTATAAAACTGGCAGGTCAGAAAAGGGCTCCACAAAACACCCATAGACTTCCATTACAGGCTGAGTAATGCTTGAATAAATATAATACAGGACCCTGATTACATGCAGACTCTTGCAGAGACAGAGGGGAATGACTCAAAACTGTATTTAAACAACTGAACAAAGATGTAAAGGTCTGAATCAGTGCTAGTTGTGTATAAAGACATAGAAGTGGACCATCCCCAGCAACAAAGGCATAATTACATCTGACATATTAAACTATAAGCCTGGTCAGCTTATAATTCAGCAGGATGGCCATGTGACCTCCGCCTTTGACCTTGTGATATAAGCATTAACATAGTACTTTTCCTATTGTTAGGTGATCCATAAATGAAATATGAAAGGTTTGTGATGAAAACTTTGCTTGAAAAGCATTCACATTCACATGCTTTTTCAAGAAGTGGGTTGTGTGACCTTGACTTTTTACCTGCCAGCCTCTCACTTATAAGTATTCTTCTCCGACTTGCATGGAGGCCATATATTAAAAGATACAGAGTTGGAATGAAAATTTTGGCTTATATTGTGCAGACAATTTTTTTTAAGTTTGGTGTTTGGTAACTGTGCTTTAAATTCTTTTCAATTTACTGCATTAACATCATTTTAGCAAAATCGTCTCTGTAACTTTGAAAACTGTGTCAAGCTCGATTATCCATATTCAAACTTATATTAGGTGTATCCATACTGCAAGTTTGGTATTTTTGCATTATCACTTCTGTGACCTTGAAAAAAGACAAGGTCATCTATATTAAAACTTCATCTAGCCCTTCATGAGGTGTATCATTTCTTGATTCGCCTAGTAGAAATGGAAATAGCAAGTTTGCAAAAAAATGTTATAGATTTCTCTAGCATTTTTAATACAATCCAACCACACTTGCTTCTTAAGAAACTTCTTAACATAAATGTCAGCCCATCTATTATAAGATGGATATATAGCCTTTTAACATACAGGTGCCAGTTTGTCAGATTTAAGGATGTCAAATCTGGGGAAATTCAAACAAATACAGGTGCTCCACAGGGATGCGTTCTCTCCCCCATATTATTCACTTTATATACCAGTGACTGCAGGGTAATCTTTGAGAGTTGTAAATTGATCAAATACGCCAATGACACGGCACTGATTAGCCTCTGTAATAATTCTGACTTAGATTGTAGTCTAGAGGTATAAAGATTTGTGGAGTGGTGTGACATTAACTTCTTTGTCTTCCTAACATTGAGTTCTAAGAAATAATTATCGATAAGGTTAGGTAGCAAAAAACATGAACCTCTTACCATAAATGGCCAAACCATGGAAAATGTGACAGAATACAAATATCTGGGTACAATAATAGAAGACAAATTTAATTCTGAAGCTAATGTGCAAAAAATTTATAAAAAGGTTTTTCCTGAGAAAACTGTACAGGATGAATGTTGATACGAAAAATAATGGAATTTTTTTTATATGTCTGTGATTCAGTCAGTGCTAACATTCTGCATTACAAGCTGGTTCGGAAATTGCAATACAGCATCCAAAAACAAACTGGTACAAATTGTTCATGCAAAGATAAAGTTTGGTCTCAACTCTGCTGGATGAACTCTACTGCTGCTGTGTCACATGAAAGGCACAGTGTATCAGGGCTGATTCTACACATGAACTGTCTTGTTTTTATGATACTCTGAGATCGGAAAAAAGACTAAGGGCTGAACACTGCCGCACAGCAAGATACAGGAAAAGCTTCGTACCCACTAGTATTAGATTGTTAAATGGTACAGAAAGCACTGTGATGTAAGTGATATAGGAAATGTATATATTTTATGAAGTATAGATCAGCTCACTCTTGCATATGTATAATACCTGTGAAGTGCTATAATGCCTGTGATATAATTAATATAAAGCCATGTGGTAGTGATGTGCTATATTTGTCTGAGATGTCCTATAATGTCTGTACTTGATTCATGTACAATACCTGTAGGTGTCTATATATGTGCTGTATATACTTGCGAACTTAATTTCATGCCTTGCATGATGAATAAAGGCTTATCTTATCTTATCTTATTCATACTGCAAATTTGGTGATTGTGCTTCATATTTATTCAAGTTATTGCATTATTATCATTTTAGCATTATCACGTCTGTGACCATGACTAAAAGCATCAAGGTCATCCAAATTTAAACTTAACCTAGCATTTCATGAGTTGGTGTGATTATGGCTGTTTTTACGTTATTGTATTAACATCATATCTGAGACTACCAGCTGTGTGGACAGACAACCCAACACTCACTATGTCTATGTCCCCTGCCGCAGGCACCTTCAGTAAATGGGCTGTGGCGGCCATATTGGAATTCTGATAGGTCTGTTTTTCAATAGGTCTAGAACCATCATAGGTACCAATCATCCCTGTGAATTTGGGAAAGCAGAAGTATGTTGTTGTTGAGCTATCGGGCACGAAAGAAATCAGCGATTGGGCTGTGGTGGCCATATTAGAATTCTGACAGGACTGAAATTCAATGGGTCTGGAGCCCTCATATGAACAAATAATCCCTGTGAATTTGGGAAAAAGCTGAAGTGTGTTGTTGTTGAGTTATCACTTGCAAAAGAAAATCAGCGATTGGGCTGTGGCGGCCATATTGGAATTCTGCAAGGTCTGTATTTCAATAGGTTAGAGCCCTCATATGTACCAATCATCCCTGTGAATTTGGGAAAGCTCAAGAATGTTGCTATTGAGTTATCGCGCATGAAAACAAGGGACCCATGGATCACTGTGCTCAGCTGAACTTGACCTTGAAGGTAAAAATCTAAAATAATATAAAATGGAGATAAAGTGTAAGAGGAAGAGGTAATAAAGGCCATGGTTGGTTTATATGTTTGGTTTGTATTGATGAGCAAGAAATTGTTGCAAATAATATTTTGTGACCTGACCATGTGTTTCCTAATGTTGAAACTGAAGCATGTGAGCAGTATGTGAACAAATGATCTGTACTATAACCATGATCATTAGTTGGCTTTTTGATTGACTACTGACATTTCAGTAGTTTACACATTTGTTCAAATGAATCTATTTTTTTTTATAATATATATTATTAAATATATATGTATTTTTTTGTGAAATGTTTACAGTTGAAATATAACTTATTAACAACATAAAACAGGACAAACAAAGCCTGATCTCAAATTCTGCTGAGGTAGGAAAATAATGAACAAATGTTTGTATTAAATCTTTATTTTTTATCACATCAATTTTTTTTAAATTTAAGTTTATATTTCTATACATTTCCAATATAACATATATATCTGAATATAAAAGTTGATGCATAATTCTCAATTGCATCATCATAAATCTCAATCTTGTCAGATAACACCACATCATGCATACAAATGTTTATTTATTTTTTACCACAAAAATATATCTTTTAAATCTGCAAAACAATTAATATCTAAAAATAATACTTGATTTAGATTTCACAATTTTTAATTGTGTCTTTATTTATCCATAATGTGCTTCATATTTTATAAATTTAAGCATACTGATGGGTTCAATTATATTTCTTAAAATCATTTAAAAGAAAATTGATTTCTTTAAAAATGCTACATTACACAACATTGCATCTTCTGGATTACACCCTGAATTACTTTTTCAAGGAAAGTTTTTGCATATCAGAGTGGAAACAGCATTACAATTACGGAGATACAGTGAAAAAAAAAACAAATACTGCATAACACTTGGTGGGTTGGGTTTGCGGGGGGGGGGATTTGGGTGGTGATATGAGAATAACTGTACACCTGTCACAGCAGGGGATCTCCCCCAGTGACTGTAACAAATCAGAAACCCTGGCATAGCTGACTTCCAGTGACCTGGAGTGGGACCCTGCATCTGTTACCTGTAATCAAAGCAAATGACAACAATAAAGCCTCAAGAAAAAAATCAATAACTAGCTTAATTTACAAGCTTTTATTTTCAAATTTCAGATTTAAACAAATTAAATATTTATGTTTACAAGCTGTGAAAATTAAATCAATGGTACTTACAGGAAAAAAACATGCCATGGTCAAAGTTGGGCAAAATTTAAAGTACTGATTTTATTTTAATGCTAATAACTTAAAAAATTTACAAAATTCAGATCTAATTTTGGGTAAAAAATTTAATCTTAATTAAACATAGTAATATACTTGGAAAAACAGACTCAAGTTTCAAAATTTTTCATGTTAAGTGAGTAAATAATTTTCCTGATTTTTTACAAAGTCCATTATGTTCGGGCCCATAACTTAAAGAATTTATACCTAACAGACTTAATTTCTGGCATGTTCATAGGAACTATATAGAGGAATATTTATGGTAAATATGAGAAAAAACAGATGAGTGTTTTGATATTAGGCAGTCCTGAAGTGTGAAAATAGGATTTTAATAAAAAATTGAGGTTTTTCCTTAATTTCTCAAAGGAACGAAGTCGCAAAGACCCAGTTTTCAGTTTGGTAGGAGATCTTGGGGACATCTAACATTATGCTGAATTTTGGATTCCTAGGTCTTACGGTTTCAAAATGTGCCACATCTACGGACAGACGGATGGACGGACAATGGACCACGACTATAGCTCTGATGACTTGTAGTCAGCTGAGCTAAAAATCAGCGCTTGTCAAGAGGCGCCCTAATAACCCCCTATCAGGGTTGAAAAGTTAAACAAGGCCTACAAGCCTATTGCGAACCTGTGCATTGGGAAATACACCAGGTATAATGCTTCAATACTGGACCATTACTTCTCATGTATACGAACAATGCATGTACTAAACATTTTGATTAAGAAACAATTACACAAACATCACTGCTGAAATTCTGGCATGGGTGCACACAACACAAAAATGATTGTAGCTGGCACCACCAGTCTTGTATACAACGAAGCTATTAGATATGTATAAATATGCCCAATTTCAGGCTGATACATCAAATTCCTCTGTAGAAACAAGCAGGTACATACACTGTGCAAAAGCCATTGTAGGTGGCGACACCTGTCTTGTGAATTAGAAAGCCATCAAAGACACATTGACAGGTCAAAATATCAGACCAATACATTAAACTTACCTCTTGTCTAATGCATGGGGCTGACCAGGCTTAGGTGAGAAAGGCAGTTGCCCCGAGTGAACTCATGACCTACACCTGGCTAGGCTGAGTGACTTTTGACCTGCACCTGGCTGCACTGAGTGAACTCTTGACCTGTTGCATAATCTGACACAGTTGGCAGTCTGCTAAAGATATAAATAGATCAAGGCTGAACTTTGGTGCCAAATCTGATGCAATTGCAGTCTGCCAAAGCTATAAATAGAATACAGCTACTGCACTGAGTGAACTACTGACCTATACCTGGCTGCACTGAGTGAACTCTTGACCTGTTGCCTAATCTGATATAGTTGGCAGTCTGCCAAAGCTATAATAGATCCAGACTGACCTTTGGTCAGTTGCCAAATCTGAAACAGTAGCCACACCATTGCATAAGCTCACAGATTGGCTCCAAATGCAGCCCTGAGGGGCATAATACCCATGAGGTGATCACATGGTGCCCATGAGGTGTTCACATGTCACTCATGAGGTGATCACATGCCTTGTGCTGGGCTGCACTGACTGAACTCTTGACCTATATCTGGCTGCACTGAATGAACTCTTGATCTGTTGCCAAATCTGAAACAGTTGGCAGTTTCTCAACCTATTTAAAGATACAGACACAATCTTGGCCTGTTGGTAAATTTGTGTTCACATACTGAAAGACTTTGTCTAAAATGCTTTTATTTCAAGCTGACATATTCATAAACTTTTTATCAAAATATCTAGAATAATAAATGGTAAACCAGTGTTTATAATTTTATAAATATTTTTATAAATTTAACGTCATACAGCATTCCATTTCACAAACAAGTGACCCAGGGGTCATGACGCTCAGCTGACCAGGAAGACATTGACAAAAGTATTTTTATCATCTGAATGTCAAATTTGAATGCCAAACTTGACCTTTTGTATAAAATCATCCAATATTCATTGGGGTACTATGGAGCTCTGTAGCATGAAGGATATGGGTAACAGACACCTATTTTCAAGGTTTACAAGATGACTTTTCAGGGGTCTCCCAGCATGTCAAAAAATAAAATTCTAGGTCCAGTTATTATGATTTGTGCCCTGTTAACAAATCCAAATGTTTATTCTGGGGGGTATTTCAAAGCCGCATAGGATGAAGGATATGGGTAACAGAGATGTAATTTCAGGTGCACAAGGAGACTTTTCAGGGGCCTCCCAGCATATCAAGAAAGGAGATTCTAGGTCAAGTCATTATAATTTGTGCTCTGTTAACAGATGACCAAATCTTTATTCTGGGGAGTACTTCGGAGCCCCAGAGCATGAATGATATGGGTAACAGGGACCTTATTTCGGGTTTCCATGTAGACCTTTTATGGGCTTCCCTGGAGGTGAGGACAGAAGATTCTAGGTCCAGTCATTATGATTTGTGCCCTGTTAATATATGACCAAATCTTTATTCTGGGGGGTACTTCAGAGCCCCATAGCTCACAGAATATGGGTAACAGGGACCTTATTTCGGGTTTTCATGTAGACCTTTTATGGGCTTCCCTGGAGGTGAGGACAGAAGATTCTAGGTCCAGTCATTATGATTTGTGCCCTGTTTACAGATGACCAAATGTTTAAAGATCACAAAAGTAGAGAAAAACAAGTGACCCATGGGTCATGTCGCTCAGCTGACTGGGAAGAGATTTGCTAAAGGAAATTTTATCATCAGAATGGTAGTATATACCCATTCAACTGAAGCATCAAACAGATTAACCAACAGGCCAAGATTTAGTCTTTATTTATATATCTCAAAAATAGAGAAAAAATGTGTAAACTTTAAAAATTAGAATACGGGTAGCCGACAAGTGACCACGTGTATCCGCCAAAATCAGAGTGGAACGGTTGAAGTGAGGCATGGATTGAGTGGCAAGGGGAAATAGAGTGAGGTATGTTGTATATTAGCATGGATGTCTGCAGCCTAAATGTGTATGTAGGTTGTGCCACCTACCACAAATCCAGAAAGATGTCCAAGTTGTATACATATGCAAAATTTTAGGCAGAAAAGTCAAACCACTACATGTGTATGAGTGATTTTAGCCAATGGCAGACAAACAGACAGACGCTGTGCAAAAATGGTTACAGGTGGCCCCTCCAGTTGACCTATGCGAGATCTATACACATGAAAAATTTTGGCCCAATCGTTCAAACGGTTCCCGAGATATGAGCTCGGATGTCTGCAGTGTAAACTAGAATGTAGGTGGCGCCACCTGTCATAAAATCAAGAAAGCTATCCAGGATGTATAAAACTGCAAAATTTTAGGCAGATATGTCAAACCACTGCCGAGAAATGAGTGACATTATCCCACGGCAGAAAACAGACAGATGCTGTGCAAAAATGGTTGCAGGTGGCGCCACCAGTTTGCGTATGATAAAGAGCTATGTGATATCTATACACATGCAAAATTTTGGCCAAATTGGTCAAACGGTTCCTGAGATATGAGCTTGGATGTGATCAGCTTGAACGTGAATGTAGGTGGTGCCATCTGTCATAAAATCAAGAAAGCTATCCTGGATGTATATGCATGCCGAATTTCAGGTGAATTAGTCAATTCACTGCAGAGATTTAAGTGATTTTAACCCAAGGCAGATGAACAGATGGACATTGTGCAAACATGGTTACAGGTGGCGCCACCATTTTTGTGTATGTTATAAAGCAATCCATGGGCTACATTTGTATAAATTTTATTTCCTGATTGGTCAATCGGTTCCCGAGATATGAGGGTTTATGTGTGGAAACAGATGCACAAATGGACGCTGGATAGAGGGGAAAGGTCAGAGATCAACACAAATTGGTTAGGCACTAGTTCACATGTGACTAGATAATTGGTGTAAGTTTCGGAAAAATCGGTCCATTTTTCTCAGAGGAGCTCTCTGGAAACAACTGTGGCGGCGGCGGAGGAACCCGGTCAAAAACATAGTATCTGCAAAACTTTGTTTTGGAGGATACAAAAAAACAGGTGGCTCCACCAGTCTGCAGAAACTAATAAAAACACTTTACCCTTTACTGTTTACAAGCCACTAAAGAGCACTCAAAATGGGCCACTAGAATGCCATGATATGTATAGATTCTTTCAGGACAAAAATATTGCATATTATTTCTAAGTTTCAATGATTTTCAATAATCTTCAGCAAACCCTCTTAGTGGGAACTGTTGAAAATTTGATAAAGATACAAGAAAAGCTTGAAAAGATATTGCTGTTAGTGTTACTATAAATAGTGTCAGAAATTGTTAGAAATCTAAAATTAATGTAAACAGTAAAGGGTTAATGGTCAATATCCATGCAAAGAATCATGGTGATCTCCGCATTAGTAGTTCAGATCAAATTGTCCATTATTCTGAGGGATACTTCAGAGTCCTATAGCTTGAAGGATATGGGTAACAGAGACCTAATTTCAAGTTTCCACAGGCACTCTTCATGGGCCTCCTTGCATGACAAGAATGAAGTTTCTAGGTCCAGTTGTTGCAATTTGTACCATGTTTACAGATAACCACATCTTTAAAGGTCTCAAAAAAAGAGAAAAAAAATTCGTAAAAATTTGAAAAAAATAGAGGTGGCGCACCCAGTCTGCAGAAAGTGATGGAACAGCTCATGATCAATATGTATGCCATAAAATCATGACCATCAGTGTTGTAGTTATTGAGATATTGAAGATTTTGTATGAAATTTTTGACTACTCCTGGGGGTACTTTGGGGCCCCATAGCTCAAAGGATATGTGTAACAGAGACCTAATTTTCTGGTTTCCATGGACACTTTTCATAGGTCTCTCAGTGTATCGAGAATGAAGATTCTAGGTCCAGTCGTTACGATTTGTGCCACGCTAACAGATGACAGCATCCTTTAAGGTCTCAAAAATAGAGGAAAAAATCGTAAAAAAAAAACCGAACAAATACAGGTTGTGCCACCAGTCTGCAAGAACTGATGAAACACCTCTTGATCAATATGTATCCCAAAAATCATGACCATCAGTGATGTAGTTATTGAGATATTGAAGTTTTTGTATGAAATTTTTGACTACTCTGGGGGGTACTTTGGGGCCCCATATCACGATGGATATGGGTAACAGAGACCTAATTTCTGGTTTCCATGGAGACTTTTCATAGGTCTCTCAGTGTGTCAAGAATGAAGATTCTAGGTGCAGTCGTTACGATTTGTGCCACGCTAACAGATGACAGCATCCTTAAAGGTCTCAAAAATAGAGAAAAAAATTCATAAAAAATCCAATGATACAGGTGGCGCCACCAGTCTGCAGGAAGTGATGACACATATCATGATCAATAGTTATGCCACAAATCAAGACCATCAGTCAAGTAGTTAATGAGATATTGAAGTTTTTGTATGAAATTTTTTACTTTTCTGGGGGGTACTTTGGGGCCCCATAGCTCGAAGGATATGGGTAACAGAGACCTAATTTCTGGTTTCCATGGAGACTTTCCATAGGTCTCTTAGTGTGTCAAGAATGAAGATTCTAGGTGCAGTTGTTACGATTTGTGCCATGCTAACAGATGACAGCATCCTTAAAGGTCTCAAAAATAGAGGAAGAAATTGTAAAAAAATCAAACAATATAGGTGGCACCACCAGTCTGCAGGAACTCATGGAACATCTCATAATCAATATGTATGCCAAAAATCATGACCATCAGTGATGTAGTTATTGAGATATTGAAGTTTTTGTATGAAATTTTTGACTACTCTGGGGGGGTACTTTAGGGCTCCATAGCTCGAAGAATATGGGTAACAGAGACCTAATTTTTGGTTTCCAAGGATATTTTTCATGGACCTCTCAGTGTGTCAGGAATGAAGATTCTAGGTCCAGTCGTTACGATTTGTGCCACATTAACAGATCACAGCATCCTTAAAGGTCTCAAAAATAGAGGAAAAAATCGTAAAAAATCAAACAATACAGGTGGCGCCACAAGTCTGCAGGAACTGATGGAACATCTCATAATCAATTTGTATGCCAAAAATCATGACCATCAGTGATGTAGTTATTGAGATATTGAAGTTTTTGTATGAAATTTTTTACTTCTCGGGGGGGGGGGGGTGGGTACTTTTGGGCCCCATTGCTCGAAGGATATGGTTAACAGAGACCTAATTTCTGGTTTCCAAAGGATATTTTTCATGGACCTCTCAGTGTGTCAAGAATGAAGATTCTAGGTCCAGTCGTTACGATTTGTGCCATGTAAACAGATGACAGCATCCTTAAAGGTCTCAAAAATAGAGGAAAAAAATCGTAAAAAAATCGAACAATAAAGGTGGCACCACAAGTCTGCAAGAAGTGATGACACATCTCATGATCAATAGTTATGCCACAAATCATGACCATCAGTCAAGTAGTTAATGAGATATTGAAGTTTTTGTATGAAATTTTTTACTTTTCTTAGGGGTATTTTGGGGCTCCATAGCTCGAAGAATATGGGTAACAGAGACCTAATTTCTGGTTTCCATGGAGACTTTTCATAGGTCTCTCAGTGTGTCAAGAATGAAGATTCTAGGTCCAGTCTTTACGATTTGTGCCTTGTTAACAGATGTTTACATTTTGAAAGGTCTCAAAAATAGAGAAAAAAATTCGTAAAAAATTGAACGATACAGGTGGCGCCACCAGTATGCAGGAAGTGATGGAACATCTCATGATCAATATGTATGCCAAAAATCATGACCATCAGTCAAGTATTTAATGAGATATTGAAGTTTTTGATGAAATTTTTTACTTTTCTGGGGGGTAGTTTGGGGCCCCATAGCTGGAAGGATATGGGTAACAGAGACCTAATTTCTGGTTTCCATGGAGACTTTTCATAGGTCTCTCAGTGTGTCGAGAATGAAGATTCTAAGTCCAGTCATTACGATTTGTGCCTTGTTAACAGATGTTCACATTTCTAAAGGTCTCAAAAATAGAGAAAAAAAATCGTAAAAAATCGAAAAATACAGGTGGCGCCACCAGTCTTCAGGAACTGATGGAACCTCTCATGATCAATATGTATGCCAAAAATCATGACCATCAGTCAAGTGGTTAATGAGATATTGAAGTTTTTGTATGAAATTTTGGACTTTTCTGGGGGGTACTTTGGGGCCCAATAGCTCGAAGGATATGGGTAACAGAGACCTAATTTCTGGTTTCCAAGGAGATTTTTCATGGACCTCCCTGGATGTCAAGTAAGAAGATTCCAGTTCTAGCAGTTACGATTTGTGCCCTGTTAACGGACAGACGGCCGGACGGACGACGGACAAAAGGTGATCCCTATAGCTCAGATGACTTTCAGTCAGCTGAGCTAAAAACTGCTCAGTTGTTTACGGTGAAGACAGCTTGATACATGTTTTTTTTAATATATTCAGAGTCCTTTGTGTATTCATTTAAAAAGTGTTTTCAAGTTATAAAAATAACATCTAACTTTAAAGCACCAATTAGTATTTGCCACATCACCTCACAGCATATTTTTATAATCCAAAATATATGTACAACAACTCAACAGGTAATTTTTAAACTTGTTGCGTTCTTTTCAGTCCTGTGTTTACTAAATCAAAGCTTTATATCTCCCAGTCTACTTCTTCTGTTCCTCTCAAATGCCTATAACATGTCACAATATGAGGGGTTTCTGAGACCTTTGGAGTTGCTCAGTAGTACTCAGTTACTGCTCACATATGGGTCCTTGTGGTTTCTTATCTAGTCATGCATGCTTTCACAGGTATTATGTAAGCTCCAACCCAAGCCATCAAAGACAAAACAGCTTGCTTTGACTGCCTGCTTTGATGAATATCAAAGTAGGCAGGGTAAAGAACAATAGTTACATCATTGGTTTATACTACTATTACCAAGTAATAAAATACAGAAAATAAGATTTTAGATAACAAGAACCAAAATGTCAACTTTAGGATAAAGCCATCAGTAATCCTAACTTAGTTCATTGATACAACTATAATTATTGTTCTTAGTTATTTTATTATTACAAATATATTATTACTTCGTTCACACATTTCAAATGGCTAGTTCAATACCATATAGCAAGCCAGGTATTTCACAGATTTACCATCATAACATTTATTATTGCAATTATGTATTATTATGTGTCTGGAATCTTTTCATGGTTGAATGTACACAAATGTTCATGTAAGAGTTAATTAGTGAGAGTGTAAAGGTAGTCTCTCAAGGGTTAATGAATTGTCTTTGACACTTAGCACATAAAGATTAGCAAACTGACAGGAAGAATAATCATCAAGGTATAATTCACCTAAGAGTGAGAAATGTTCATTTATTTGTATTGTCTTTACCTTCTATATATATGAGTCACCTAGGACAGGGACAGGCAGTTAGAGTTAAAAGTTAAAAGTTACAGTTTAGAGTTAGAATTTAGATAGAGAAGAAATTTTACATAGCGAGGATCATTGCCAGCAAATGAAGTCATCACCATTAAGTTAGCCATTAGAAGAATAACAGAAACTTTGTAAATTAAGAAAAAGGAATAAACCATTGTTACATCATCATCAACAAGTCTGCAGCTCTTGGATCTCCTAACAACAACAATATATCACCGACCAACAAACATAAAATTCCAACCGGTGATAGGTGGTGGAGACCAAGTAATAAAATACTGAAAATAAGATTTTAGATAACAAGAACCAAAATGTCAACTTTAGGATAAAGCCATCAGTAATCCTAAAGTTGACATTTTGGTTCTTGTTATCTAAAATCTTATTTTCAGTATTTTATTACTTGGTAATACTACCCCCAATATGAGGGGTTTCTGAGACCTGGGAGTTGCTCAGTAGTACTCAGTTACTGTTCAAGTATATGGGTTCTTGTGGTTTCTTATGACATAATTACAACAAGGTTATAGTTGGATTGTTGATGAAAAACAAAATCAGAAAACAGGTGTCTTTTGTTTCCTTGGCCTCCTCTCCCGCTTACTAAATGAATATATATGATATATCTCTGCAAAAACAAGCTAAAAACAAATTACAATTTAGAAATATGTGACTCAATTCCAATAATCCCTTTATTTCCCAGTATTTCCCTTGGATTTCTCGGGAATTCCCACTGCCCTGGGAAATATGCTTATTTCCCAGGAAATTAACAACCCTGCAAATGCCACCTAAGAATAATTTTTGTGCAATGTTACAGAAGTTATAATTGAAACAATTATATTGTAGAAGAAAAGTTTTGCAGTCCTCAGTTTGAAATAGACATAATAATTGACATAAGACCAACTTAAGCTTTTCTGATATGAATGAAAAAACCATGTCCTAGGTTAATTCTTTTGAAAAATTGAACGATTCAACTTACGATTAAACAAAGCAACAGTTTCATCATTAACATTTAAAGCTGAAAGAGGCTAAAATTATGAGGTTTTTGCCCGTAAAAAACAGGTCAATGTAGGTGGCACCACAAAATCTGCAATTTCAAATATGAGTCATGTGAATAACATTTGCACAATACTTGGTAATGCTGGCCTCTGTCATTTCTGAGATTACTATGTCAGTGTGCTTAGTTGGCCAAATGACTGTTCAAATTCATGTAACACCACTAAAATTCAACAAATGCAAACCATTTGAACAAACTTGAGAGGGCTTGCCTCTGGGATCATGTCTTTAAAATATTGAAAAATTTGGCTGGACTGTTTCCAAGAAGAAGACTTTGGCTTGACCGTTTTGGAGGAGAAGATTTTTAAAAGTTATTTTAGCTTTTTCTAAGCTCTCAAAAAAAGAAACAAGTGACCCATGGGTCATGACGCTCAGCTGACTGGGAAGACATTTGCAAAAGGAAATTTTATCATCTGAATGGTAGTATATAACCATTCAATTGAAGCATCAAACACATTAACCGACAGGCTGAGATTCTGTCTGTATTAATATGTCTCAAAAATAGAGAAAAAATGCATAAACTTTAAAAAAAAAATATAGGTGGCTCCACCAGTCTGCAGAAACTAATAAAAACACTTAATGGTCAATATCCATGCAAAGAAGCATGGTGGTCTCTTGATTAGTTGTTCAGATACTTCAGTTTTTGTATCAAATTTTCTATTATTCTGAGGGATACTTTGAAGTCCTATAGCTTGAAGGATATGGGTAACAGAGACCTAATTTCAGGTTTCCACAGATACTTTTCATGGGCCTCCTTGCATGACAAGAATGAAGATTCTAGGTCCATTTGTTACAATTTGTACCCTGTTGACAGATAACCACAACCTTAAAGGTCTCAAAAATAGAGAAAATAATTCGTAAAAATTTGAAAAAAATAGAGGTGGCGCACCTAGTCTGCTGAAACTGATGGAACACGTCATGATCAATATGCATGCCAAAAATCATGAGCACCAGTGTTGTAGTTATTGAGATACTGGAGTTTTTGTACCAAATTTTTCATTATTCTGGGGGGTATTTTGGAGCCATACAGCATTATGGATATGGGTAACAGAGACCTAATTTCAGCTTTCCATGGAGATTTTTCATGGGTCTCCCTGTGTGTAAAGAATGAAGATTCTAGGACCAGTTGTTATGATTTGTGCCCTGTAAACAGATGTACATATCTTTAAAGGTCTCCAAAACAGAGAAAAAAATTCTAAAAAAAGCCTGAACAAATACATGTGGTGCCACAAGGCTGCAGAAACTGATGAAACACTCCATGATCAATATCCATGCAAACAATTATGGTGATCTCTGCATTAGTTGTTCAGATACTTCAGCTTTTGTATCAAATTTTCCATTATTCTGAGCTGTACTTTGGAGTGCCATAGCTCAAAGGATAGGGTAACAGAGGCCTAATTTCAGGTACCCAAGGAGACTTTTCATGGGTCTCCCAGTGTGTCAAGAATGAAGATTCTAGGTCCAGTCATTACAATTTGAACCATGTTGACAGATAACTACATCCTTAAAGGTTTCAATAATAGAGAAAAAAATTGTAAAAATTTGAAAAATACAGGTGGCGCCACCAGTCTGCAGAAACTGATGAAACATCTCATGATCAATATGTTTGCCAAAAATCATGACCATCAGTGATGTAGTTAATCAGATATTGAAGTTTTTGTTTGAAATTTTTCACTATTCTGGGGGGTACTTTAGGGCCCCATAGCTTAAATGATATGGGTAACAGAGACCTAATTCCAGGTACCCATGGAGACTTTTCATAGTCCTCTCAGGATGTCAAGAATGAAGATTCTAGGTCCAGTTTTTACGATTTGTGGCCTGTTAACAGATGTTCATATTTTTAAAGGTCTCAAAAATAGAGAAAACAATTCGTAAAAAAACGAAAAATACACGTCGCGCCACCAGTCTGCAGAAACTGATGAAACATCTCATGATCAATGTGTATGCCAAAAATCATGACCATCATTGACGTAGTTAATGAGATATTGAAGTTTTTGTATGAAATTTTTCACTATTCTGGGGGGGGGGGGGGGGTTACTTTGGGACCCCATAGCTTGAAGGATATGGGTAACAGAGACCTAATTTCTGGTTTCCAAGGAGACTTTTCATAGGCCTCTCAGAATGTCAAGAATGAAGATTCTAGGTCCAGTCTTTACGATTTGTGCCCTGTTAACAAATGTACACATTTTTAAAGGTCTCAAAAATAGAGAAAACAATTCGTAAAAAATAAAAAAATACAGGTGGCGCCACCAGTCTGCAGGAACTGATGAAACATCTCATGATCAATATGTATTCCAAAAATCATGACCATCAGTGATGTAGTTAATGAGATATTGAAGTTTTTGTATGTAATATTTGACTATTCGGGGGGGTACTTTGGGGCCCCATAGCTCGAAGGATATGGGTAACAGACCTAATTTCTAGTTATGTTAAGTAAGAAGATTCCAGGTCCAGCAGTTACGATTTGTGCCTTGTTAATGGACAGACGACCGGATGGCCGGACGGCCAGACGGACGACGGACAAAGAGTGATCGCTATAGCTCAGATGACTTACAGTCAGCTGAGCTAAAAAATCTAAGAAAATGCAGAGTTTTTCAGATGGCTAATTTTTTGCATTAAATTTCATGATGCTAGCTCCAGTAGTATGGGTTAATGTACAGACGACGGACGCCGCAACACCATCGCATTAGATCACAGGTTTGCTAAAAATTACTACGGATGCATATTGAATGCAAAATTATAATACAGATACATCTAACTGATGGCAAAATCTTGAATTAAGTTGAGAATGGATACCCCCCCCCCCCCCCCCCATTCCCCTCCCCGTGAATGGTGGTTTTGTTAGTAAACGGATGTGAGCTTTTCTTTATTAATGAGAATATTCTCTGTTAGTATTCACACGCCAGAAGCTCCACTTCCGCCTCATTCTTGGTATTTAGGTCATGCCTCACTTTGGCAGAGCCACTTATTCGAGGGCGAAGTAGGAAGTATCGGGGGAGGGAGAGATGATTGTAATACAGAAAAGCTCACATCCGTTTACTAACAAAACCACCATTCAGGGGGAGGGGAATGGGGGTTTTATTACGTAAACATCGATGTGAGCGTTTTCTGTATTAATGAGAAGAAACAGATAAACCATAGGGAGGGAGATACTGACCTGGAATGATGAGGATGAAGAGAATGCGGTCAGCAAGTAGTAGAAATCACAGCAGAAGACGACGTCTGCAGGCAGGTAGCGGGCCGAACGTGAGTAGACGTCGAGGAAGCTGTGCTGGTGACGTTAACGATAGTGCCTGCGGCAACCACAGGACCCATGGCATATAGGCCGGAGTCTTGCAGGCGGACGTCCTTGAGGTAAAACTGAGTAAACGTGGAAGGGGACTTCCAGATACCCATTTTGACCAGTGTGGCAGGAGACACGCCCGAAAGGTGAGCTAAGGATGAGGCGATAACCCTGACCTTATGAGCCGTGACATGGAAGGACTGTAGTTCAGCCGGACGTAAAGAGTCATGGGCGGCGATGATAGCAGACTTTATCCAGTTACCGATAGTAATAGGACTTATTTCTTTATCGGCTGCACCCAATTTTGAAAAAATAAAAAGTTTCTTACGGCCCCCCCGGAGTGATTTTGTAGCCTTAAGATAGTACCTTAAGGCCTGGACGGGGCAATTCGTGGCGCCGAACCGGTACCGGCCGTTAGGCAGGGCAGGAACGTGCCATGAAATTGCAGGGTCATTGTAAGACTTTGATTTACGATAAAAGTCCGGAGGAAAGTGAAAGTCCGCTGACGAACCGTCAGCCGCAATTTGAGAAAATTTAGGATCGGCCATGAGAGCATGAAGCTCAGCTCGACGGCCAGCAGTGGGGAGCGCCAGGAGGAAGGCCATCTTACGCGACAGATGGAGCAAGTGTGCATAAGGAGCACCGCGGAGGTGCCAGAGAACCACGTCAAGGTGCCAAGAAGGAACTACAACTACGTACCGCGGGCGGGACGAACGAGCGCGGACCCCCTGGAGAAAATCCAAAACGATGGGATGACGGAGAACCGAAATCCCGACGGAGGGGGCAAAGCACGGAAAGAAGAGCCGCCTGACAGCCGCGAATAGTGGGGAAGGATAAACGTTTATCCTGTAATAAATGCAGTAGGAAATCAAGGAGCAACTGGACCGGCAGATCCAGTGGATCTATACGACGCTCCCGGGCCCATCGAGAGAAGATGAGCCAGCAGGAGTCATACACATGGTCGGAAGATCCTCGACGGGGAGCCGCTGCAAGAGCTGCAACTGGCGTTGAAAACCCCTGATCTTTGAGCGATCGGACGACAGTAAGAAAGCGCTCAGAGGGTACGACCGAGCAGTGCGAGGCTGGAGCCACAGATCTACCGACAGCGGCAGGAGAATGGGCGACAGACTAGAAACGAACGGCACCGAGGAAACCATGGAGCCGCTGGATGAAACGGGACAATCAGTGTGAGGTCTGTGAGAGGCGCCGCCGAGAGAGGCAGGAGTAACCGCGGGATCAGGGCCGGGGCCGGGAACCTGTACAAGAACCGGCCGGTCCAGGCAGACGGGGGCATGACCAGGCGACGTAGCCGTGGACCGGACGGAACGAGGGGCGGAGGGTTCGGGAATTCAACATGTCGAAATCTGGAGTCCCCCAAGCGCCGAAGATCCCCCGGAGAACCGGCGGAGGGAGAGAAACGGCTGTAAGGGTACCGAGGCGATCTCGGGAAAGGGCGTCGGCGAGGACATTCACGGCGCCGCGGACATGACGAGCCTGAGCTCTAGAACATTGATATGGAGCAGACGCTCCCAAGGAGACCAGAGGCAGGAAATATAAAGATCGGCCAGGTGGGCACCCCAGCCCATCTGAGATATGTCGGTAAAGATCGTAAAGGCAACAGTCTGCATGAACGTAATACTGCGAAGGAGAAAAGACAGCCGGAGCCAGGGGCGGTGGGCAGGTAGAATCGCCGTACTCTGAGATGCCGAACCCAGGAGACGCGCGGAGCGGAGGAGCGACTGCACCTGGGGGAGCAACAGGCGGCCCATAGGGACGAATGTGGCCGCCCAGTTGAGAGAACCGTGTAAGAAAGCCGCCAGATGGGAGCTAACACAACGAGCCGACAGAAGGGATCGGATCCGCCAGCGCAGATTGACCGCAAAGTCGAGCGGGAGAGATACACGACCGGCCTGAAAATCCAGGACCACGCCCAGAAACTGAATGGTCTGGGTAGGGACCAGATGAGACTTCTGGACATTGACCAGAAAGCCTAGATCGCGAAGAAGGGGCGTGAACGAGCCAGTCGTCCAAGTACGGGAGGACTGATACCCCGACTGACCGGAGGTAAGTGGTCACAGCATGAACAAGGATCGTAAAGATCCAGGGCGCAATATTGATCCCGAACGGGAGGGCTCTGAATTGAAACATGCGAGTGCCGTAGGCAAACCGAAGGAACGGCTGAGACACAGGATGGATAGGTACATGGAAATACTGTGTCTGTTAAATCGATCTTGAACGCCCAGTTGCCCTGGCGGACGGTGCGGAGCACAGCGGGAATATTGAACATTTGAAAATGTGGTGGTCGAATAAAGGCATTGAGGTGCTTCAGATCTTTAATAGGGCGCCGCTGTACGTGTGGCTTGGGGACAAGAAAAATGCAGGAATAAAACCCATGAGTTCCGGGATCGACCGGGATAATGGCGCCCTTCAGGAGAAGGGACAGAATGGCATTTTCCAGCACGAGACACTTGGCCGGATCCCTGGGTGGGGGAGTAACGAACGGAAACGCCGTGCGAGGCGGAGGGATGAAAAACGAAATTAGGAAACCGAAACGAACTGTGCTTAAAACCAGTGGATGCGAGGTGACACGCCTCCAGGCCGGATAACAGGTCTGAAGGAGGCTGCCTACCCCTCCGAGCGGATTTACCGTGAAAGGAGGAGGCCTGGCAAGACAAGGACGTCCGAGCAGACGGGCGGGTGGGAGCCACCGAGCGGCTAGCAGCCGGAGCCCGTACTGGAGCAGTACGGGACCGGTAAGGGTGAGACGTCTGTGAAGTCGGAGGAGGGAGGGACAGGGCCTGGAAAGAGAAGGGGATCGGCAGAGGGGGAGCGTAATGCCACCCGACTAAACTCAGAAGGAGTGGCGCCCCCCCTGCTCCCCGCCACCGGAGCCAAAGACAGCGCAGGAGAGGGCACAATGGGATCAAGGGCAGTCGACCATGCATGAAGTCAAGCCCACTGAGAGGGCGGCCATGTATGACAATAATACCATGGGTCCGCCTCACCAAGGCACGTGCCCTCACTGGAGCGACAGCCGAGACAAGAGGGGTGTGTATCCCAGGAAGGTAGAGACGCTCCACAAGAGGAACAAGTCTGAGGGACTTCAATAGTGGCCAAGGAAAATTGAAAGCGTACTTACAATAAGTGAAGCAACGAGCATGGGAAAACCAACAGCAGACGGACGGGAGTAGCCCGTCGACACGTCCGTCTAGCACAAACGCCAGAAGAATAAGTGTCTCTACCAAAGGGAGGCATGACCTAGATACTGAGAATGAGGCAGAAGTGGGCGATGATAGGCCTACTCAGGGAAAATTTTGTAAGTGGAGCTTCTGGCGTGTGAATACTAACAGAGAATATTCTCATTAATACAGAAAACGCTCACATCAATGTTTACGTAATAAAACAATTATCTATAATCCATGTACAGCCCTCTTTATATACCCACAGAGAGTTGTATACATGTGACTGTAAACATTGCCTGGCATGAGGAATATCTAAAATCATAAATCTACATTTTTTAAAAGCTTTTAAAAACATTCTTGTCAATATTAACCATAGAAAACCTGAAATCTAAATGTCTAGAGGCATGATGTAACGGATGCTGATAAACTGGTGCCAGGCTAGATGTATCTGCTTCACACAGCTAACATATATGGTAAAATGACTCAATGATTCAATCTTTATAATTCAGCCAAAATTCATTCTTTTGGAACCATAAAAGACAATTATTACAAGAATTATTAAGGGGATTATTCTTGTAAAATATTAAACAAATTGGCCTCAGTGGCGTCAGTCAAAAACATTTTGAAGGTTTATAACTCATATGTGAAAATACAAAAAAATGGCTAAGTTAAGCTTCCCATAACTCAGCCTGAGGCACTGAAACCAAAATCACTGAACCAAAACCATTTGAACAAACTTGAATAATCAACATCTAAGGATAATTAATGAGGGAGGTTTAAGAATTTGGCCCAGTAGTTTTTGAGAAGAAGATCTTTGTAGCAACTGAGCTAAAATGGGCTGTTGTGGCATATGACTAAATTCAGCTTCCCATAACTCAGCCAAAAGTCACTGAACTGAAACCATTTGAACAAACTTCAGAAAGCACTACCCTGGGATCATTTCTGTGCTGTATTAAACAATTTGGCCATATGCTTTCAGAAAAGAAGTTTTATGTAGCCATCAGAATGATACAGGCACTGATGACCCCTGATGGCGCCACCAATACCTCAATTTCAGATATGACTCATGTGACCAACATTGGCATAAAATTTGGTGATGATAGCTCAAGCTGTTTCTGAGATAGTCATTTTAGTATCCTTTTTTGGACAAACGACTAAGTTCAACTTTGTGTAACTCGGCAAAAAATCACCGAACTTAAACCATTCGAACAAACTTGAGAGAGATTTTTCCAGGTATCATTATTATGAAATACTGGACAATTTGGCTGAACAGTTTTGGAGAAGAAGATTTTTAAAGCTTTTTTAGCTTTTCCCCTATAAAATCTAAGAAAATGCAGTTAGCCAAAAAATAAGCAAAATCCGATATAGTTTTTTGCATGACTGATTATTTGCAAGAAATTAACTCGTCGTTTTCAAGACAGTATGGGTTAACATACAGATGACGAACGACGGACGATGCCACACCATCGCATAAGCTCACAGGTTCCCTAAAAAATGGTTTAATATACATGGACATTATTTTTTCAATGTTTTATTATGATTGGAGAAAGAAGAGGTTGAGAAATTTGGATTCCAGATTGAGGCAGTTATTTACGTTTTGGTCAAAATCTATGCATGCAAGGAAACAATCAATATTTAACAAAAGATCCTACTAGTACAGCCCGCATCCACATTAATAAAATGTACGGGTACATTATTGGTTTCAACTGGATGTATAATTTATCTTTATACAAGATACCATCTAGTAGCAACCAAGAATACTCAGAATTTAGTCTGAACCAAAGATATTTACATTTGTGGGCCTGTCCTTACGTAATATTAGTTAGGTTTTGAAAGGTGTATTTTATTTTTTTAGATGAAGCTATTGCTTATATATGAAGCTTTTACAAATATTATATCAATATATGCATCATATGAACATTTCTATCAGCTGTCTTGGCTTAAGGTGTTTGTATGGAATGCATTTGTACTCGTCCCTAGGACCCCGTCAAATTTTTGTTGGGACTATAAAACTAGCTTATCCGAGGGATTAAGTGTCAGTTGGACGGGGCCAGTTGGACAGGTCCCATTAAGACGGGTCCCAGTGAGACGGGTCCCAGTTGGATGGTTCCCATTTAGACGCTATGTTATATTTATGTGATTTAATTACATACGAAAGTAGCAGGGAATTGAAGCTTTGTGGGAAACCCTAATTAAAATAATAAAAATTTATATATGTTGATCAAACAAGGTATAGCTATGACATTTTATGCAAGCCCTTATGCCTGTGTACATGAATTATTGTTCAAATAGCTATAGATTTTAACCGTTATATTGTTTTTCTTCCCTGACATTGCTTTCATGAAAACTGAAATCATTATATCCTAATTTTATCTGTTTTGTCAGAGTTACAATAAGGATTCAACATGCAATCAAATGTTAAATAAATTAGCGATATCTACTATAATAACCGACGTGCGGTCGACATGCTCTGCCAATCAATGTAAATAAGCAAAATATATAAGCTAGGTTTTCGGAGAATTCTCATATTTTATTCTGATATATCACAAAATCCATGTGCTGCCATATTGTAAGTCCAAAATTATGCATATTTCTGAGAAACAAGAGTAGGAAGTCAGTTGGGAAACTGTTACCACATCAGGGATATATGACAGAGAAACCTGCACCTGTGACACGGTCACCGCACTTCAAAGGGAAGCGAGGTCGCTTTATAATTAACTTATTGTTTGTATAACGAGACTAATAAGTTGCGTTTCACAATGAATATCATGGTTAGGCATTTATAAGATCAGTAAAAACAGCCGATTACCCTTTGATTGGTGTTTTATTAATCAATAAGACACAACCCCACAAACAAGGTAAACAGAACAACAGTTATCTCTCATTGTCCCTTCAATTATTCATCGAAAATGAGCTGAGGAAAGGCTTTATGCATGTAAATATACACATTTATGTTTGTATGTGTTGTCGTATGTATTTTGGATAAAGTTTATATTCACTTATTGCTATCCGCTAAATACACGGGTAATATATGTACTTGGTAAATACATGAACAGAGAGAGAGAGAGATAATGCCTGAGAGAGATATGATAGAAAGAAAGGAGAAAGATGATTTTTTCATAAAAAACGAATGGTTTGAAAAATGAAATTATTATCATATAATACACATTCGTTTTATTTCATAGGGGACTTTAATGTTTGATGGTTCATGTTAATCAACAGAATATTTATCAAAGACCACCGTGCTGTTGTTATAACAGTTACAACATGGCTTAGACAACCGGTGTGGAATGAAACCTAATCACAGTTACTGGTTAATTAACAAGAAGATGCACTTAGGTGGTTTCCCTTTGAAACGTGGTAAATGGGATGTACAGTTTTCTCATTCCTGTTAAGGTCCTTGAAGACTGTGATTTATACATTAATTATTTAAGGATTTAATAAATCTATGTGAAATCTATCTATCTGTCTGTCTGTCTATCTATCTATTTTTCTATCGCTCTATCTATCTATCAATTAAAATGAAAGGCATTGTACGATACAAGTCCGTAAAGAATCACTTAATTTAATACTAAAATAACAGGCAGTGTAGGATAACCTACACCTGTGAGTAAAGAAGCATTGAATTCAATAACCAAAGGCTATTTATGAAAGAAAAATATGTAACATATGAAATGTATAACTCATATTTTATTGAATGAACACGTAACTCAGCTTTCAAATAAGGATAATTCTGATTTTATTGATGTCACAAGCAAGCAATAATTATTTAGGCTCTGTACACATTCCATATAAAATTATGAACTGCATTTCTTTTAAGATAACATCTCATAAATTACCGTTCCAATAAATAAATTCAATATAGACTTCAACGATGCCAAATACATGACGTTTTAATTATTGCATTTTATGTCACTAGTTAGCAGGGTGTTCTATGTAAATAGGCCGTTAATCTTTCATGGCGTTGAAAATATTTCTGTATTATCATATATACATTTAAAATGATATATATATATATATATATATATATATATATATATATATATATATATATATATATATATGTCACAGGACAAACTCCGATCCAGTAGAATCGCCGATCTTACTAGGACAAAGTCCGATCGGACCTTCTACTAGGAGAAACTCTGATCAGACTTTCTACTAGTAGGATCAGCGATTCTACTAGGACAAACTCCAATCATAGCCCCTACTAGGACAAACTCCGATCAACCAGAGACCACAACATAATTAGACTTTCTACTAGTAGAATCGGCAATTCTACTGGATTGGAGTTTGTTCTGTGACATATATATATATATATATATATATATATATATATATATATATATATATATATATATATATATATATATATATATATAAAATAAGACAAAAATACAGCAAAATACCCTAGATATTGCAAGGTAAGTGATAATAAAACGAGACAAAGTAACGCGTTGCCAAATAGCCGGGTGGTCTATATGCGAATGAGCCTGTTCATCCTTCAGAACGTTTCAAACTGCTTGATATTTTCATATCAAGGGGGGGGGGCAGGGAGAGTTACAACACCTTTGGATATAAATACAGAATACGGAATTAAATTCAAAGGGTGCTTACAGGGACTGGTGGGAGTTACAGCATCTCTGCGTATATGTAAAGGATAAAATTTAATTTAAATGAAATTATTTTAAATATATGAAAACAGGCAGAGAGATGGAAATCAAAGCAAATAACTTTAATTACCATTCTACTGAGACAGGAAAATAATGAACAAATATTTGCATTAGATCCTATTTTTTTCATTTGTTAAGTAATTTTTTTAAGTTTATAAATTTTACTATATATTTACAGTATATATTATATCTGAATATTTAAATTGATTCACAAATCTATATTGCATCAACATTTATACTTAATTTAGTCAGGTAACATCACATTATGCACACAGATATATTTCTTTTTTCTTTATAAAATATATTTTTTAAATTTGCAAAGCAATAAATATATGAAAATAACACCCAAGAATTCACAATTTTAAATTGCACCTTTATTTATCCATGAATTGTTTCATATATTATCAAATAATGCCTACTGATGAGTTAAATTATATTTTGTTTAATTATTTAAAAGGAAATAATTTCTTAAAAATGCTACATCAGAACAATGTTGAATTAATATTTCAAAAAAAGTTGTGCACATTGGATCAAAAACAGCTTTACATTTAAAGAAATACAGTTGACAATAACAAACCATGTATTGCAATATAATTGGTGATGGTGGTGGGGGTGTTTGTTTATTACAGCAGGGGTGCTCTGTCAGTGCTGCATCACTGCTGCATCACTTACGGTTTTAAAACGTGCCACATCTACTGACGGACGGACGGACAGACAGCGGACAATGGACCACGACTATAGCTCAGATGACTTATAGTCAGCTGAGCTAAAATTGATTATTGTTTAGGCTTTGTTTTCAATTACAGTTTTGGTGCTATACCCATTACAAACAAAACTTTCCTTTGGGGGTTGCATGTGTTTGCCTATCCCATGAACAGCTCATGAATATGGCATGACTGGCAGGGAACCAATAGGAGATGAGGACAAATGACATCACTCATAAACTTGTAACCTACTTGTGAGCATATCACCAGCTGTCATGAATCATCAAGTAAACCTTCATTAAAAGGTATTATAACAGGGTTGGGAAGGCAAAACCTGGCCGGGTTTTCCAAGTATTAAGTAGAGTAAACAGTAAGATAGCATATTTTGTAATATATTAACATATTATTTTTATCACTGATTACATTGGATTTACTTGTAAAGATTCAAGTCAGTAACTATGCATAAAGTGAATTCAGATAAACAGTGTTATTAATGCTTCATGTCAGTGTTCTTTATCAGAGCCCTATGGAAAACATCAGCTTGGGAGCCTTCTTTGACCAAGTCAGTGTGTTCTACTTCAATGTGCGTTGCTTTCCCATTCAGCACAGATAACTGGAGAAGGTGCATTGACATAGAACTGACATTAAGGCTAGCCAATCATGACAGGAGATTTTTCAGTTTTGTAAATACTGGAAACAATAGAAGTTGTGGTATGCACTGCATAAGCTAGGTAGCTGAAGCAGCAGGTAATTGTTAAGTGGATATCAGCAAGCCTGTGGTTGATTATCATGATCATCAGGTGGGATTATGCCACTATGATACCCCTTTGATGCAAATGATTACTGAATTCAGTATTTAAGTCCATTATATATATTTATGTGCGTGTGTTTGCTTTCTTTTATTTTTTACGCTTAGGTTTTTAACATGATATCTACTAACAATGTACATGAAGTAAGTGTAATAGACCTGCCAACCCTGTTCATACTAAAACAGTTCCAACATAAAATAACCAGTGGCCAGTTTTTGACAGCCAGTAGCCACTTCTACTTTGATTTGTCAATACTCCCACAAAGTTATCCACTCTCATTGAAAAAAAAGTCATGAAAAGTGAAATGATGGGCTGAGGTATTAGGACTGTATGTTTTAACTGTATATGTAGACTCACTTTTTTCTTTTTTTTTCAGTAAAGTGTATAATAATTTATTGCTTTAATTATTAAGTATTATATAACAGACACAGCTTTTTATATTGCTTTATATATTAACAATATAATAATAATTTTAATTATTTTTAAAAATTTTAATAATTTAATTTAAATCTAAATAATATATTTTCTTCATTAAGTTATATCAGCTGTTTGATTGACATCACTTCATTTTGTTTAGTTGTGTGTGTGTGTGTATATATATATACAGTAGAGCGCCGCATTTCCCTATGCCAAATTTCCAAAAATTCATTTTTCAGAATTTTAAATGGGGAACTGAAAATTTATTCATATTTCCGAAATATACTTCAAGTATGTCAGAAGAGTCAGAAGGCCTGCAGTCATGTGTTAAGCCCAGTGGTGACCCTAATTAATTAGTCCTGGGTCGATGTTGTTGCCGGGGCAAAGGTGTGAAAACTACAGCTAGCACCACAACGCCCCCTGTACCCCTAGCAAGCGACTGAGCAGTTTATCCAAGAGCACTTGTGTGTTATCAACTACATCTCGTTTGTACTCAAGCAAGCATAGTTTGTCGCCTTGGGACAGGATGTCATGCCTTATAACTGAGCAGTTTACTCGCATGAGCATTGGTGATGTATAATTTATTAAAGATTTGTGCTTGAGCAGCTTTTATATGTACCTGTCTTCAATTACGTAGATCGATTAGAAACACGGTGTTCCTTGGCGATGTCATTTGACCTTTCCCTCCTGTGAATTTGATGAAAAAAAGAGCACGCACGTTTCCTTAAAGCAGGTTAGACTGATCTTTGCCATTTATGCTCAGTAATAATCCAATATCTTCCTTAAGTCCAGGTCGTCAATTACGAATAACAAAAGAAACACCGTGTTCCTCAGGTAAAATGACAATAAGTTAATCATTAATTGTTGTACTAACTAGCTGCTAGACCCTTGTCTGCATTTCCGAATGTTCGTTTTTATGAACAAAAAGCTTGTCCCCCGACGCTTTCTGTAAAACAGCGCTCTACTGTATATATATATATATATATATCGATTATTGTCAAACTGACAGAAGAATTTTGTGGTTATTTTAGTTCACCACTGTTTTAATCATTCATTTTGCTTTCAATTCTGAAATTTAATAATATATTTGCTCATGAAGCTGGAAAGTCATGTCTAGCAAAACTGAAAGTTTAAATTTCCTGTGGACTACCCACCCACCCACCAGTCCCATGCTCACACTGCCGCATGACGCAAAAGCCAAATTGTTATGAGCACATCCCTGCTTGGACATACAGAAAGTGTACCTTAAATAAGTTGTAATCAAATATTTCATAAATAAAAGCAGACATCAGACTGCCTAGTTCCTCAGAAATGTTAGGATATGAATTGTCTCTTGGTCCTTTCATTTGACCGTGTCAAATGAGCTCTTCTCTGGGTAACTTCTGCTGTTACTGCGCATCAGGTGTAAAATTGTTTGAGCTGATGAGAATGATTGGCTAATGCGCCAGTCATAAGGTCAATGGCTGATAAGTCTTATATGTGCTTTTTTGGGTATATAAAATAATTGTTAAAAATTAATTTTGAGCACACCTGGGGAGCTCATTACGTCGATTATGGTAGTTATCATAAAAAAAACTGATGTGTACCACCAGGCTAGACATAAGAAACATAAATACTTACTGACATTATATGGTATTTTGGGAAATATTAATGTGTTGAAATAACAGTAGGTATGATGAAAGTTCATCATTTCAACTATTTTTTTAATAACTATGTTCTGCTATAGTCCTTCCCAGTACAGGTGTCTGCATGTTTTTCCAGGATAATTCTTCATATATAAGTGAAGCAGTGTAAACCATTCTAGTCCAAAGGTTGCATGAGCTATTCCACTGACTGCCTTCATAAAAAATATGCCTTACCCTGCTTTGATTTTGTATGAGTCAAATAATCCAAAATATGACAAAATAGGTTGCAGCATTTACAGCATTTTTTCTTCGCCAGAGACCTGATTATAAACAAGCCAGGCAAACTGATGATGTCAGTCAATTGAAGGGCATAGCGAACCAGCATTGTGATGTCTTTATGAAGTCAGTGTTGTCTAACAAACACCACAAGCCACCATAGACATGGAAAGTGTGTCATGGATGAAAATACTGTCCAGCTCTGCGGGGAAGATGCCATTGGGCATCAACTGTCCATCAGCATGAATAACACAAAACAGTCACAGAGTAATACTTTTTACATGATATATTTCAACATTACACAAAATAGGCGGAATATCTGCACGTCTAGTTAAGACCAAAGGGCATTTCTTAATGAATATACTTAAATAATTATTGCAAAAAAAAAAAACATGCAGACAAGGGTTTTGGGACGGACTATACACATAATACAAGTAAACTCTCACTCTGACAATTTTGAAAGTGTACATACCAAGTTTTGTAAATATATTCTCCAAGTTAATATGAATACACCAGTTGCTGCAGTACTAGGAGAATGTGGGCGATTGCCCTTGAAGATTCATAATACAATAAGAGCTATAACTTATTGGACTAAATTGATAAATATGACAAATAATAGATTACCAAAGCAATTGTATAATAAATTATATCGCTTAGATGAAGCAGGAAAACAGAACTGAATAACTAATATAAAGAAAATATTATTTTCGCAAGGATTTGGCTATGTTTGGATTGAACAAGATGTAGGGGATGTTAAATTATTTATCTCAGTATTGAAACAGAGATTAAATGATTCTTTATTGCAGGATTGGACGAGTAGTATATCTAAAAATCGTCGATTAAACACATACTCAACTTTTAAACTAACTTTAAGCACTGAAAAATATTTAACAGTTCTACATAATGTTAACTATAGGAAAAGTCTTTCAAGACTAAGATGTTCATCACATAATTTAGAAGTAGAAAGAGGAAGGCATAGTAATACTCCATGGGATGAAAGGTTTTGTAAATATTGTCTAAGATATGGGGAAGCTGTTTTGGAAGATGAGCATCATTTTATCATGAAATGCCCATTGTATACAGACTTGAGAATCAAGTATATTGATGATTTAAGTACATTTACATCTCTGATGGCAGATAATAATGCCCATACAATAAAACAATTAGCAACCTATGTACACTATGCCTTTATTAGGAGAGCTGATGAATTGAAAGCTATCATCTAAGTAATCTATTTATTTCACTTACTTATTCATCTGCCAATTAAGAAATAGATAAACTGTTTTCCATATATGCATTGTACTACTGTTTGTTTTATATGTTCACTTATTTATTATTATTATTATAATTGGTATTATTATTGTTATTATTCATGACCTCTAAATGAAATGAAACATGTGATTACAAAATTTCTGCTTGTGTTTAGATATTGCAAACATGGGTTTTCCATACAACATTTTCATACAAGATTGCGTTTTAATGCATGTTTTGTTAGTTCATGTTATGCAGTTACATTTTGTTATTGTTGAATTTTTATGATTCTTAACACATGCTCTTTGTGGAACCATGGGCCTGAGGCCTTTAATTTCAGAATAAATTTCTATCTATCTATCTATCTAAACTCTCACTCTAGGGAATTGAATTGTAAATGTAATCATTTTGAACATCCATTTGCCAGTGAAATAAAAAAAAAAATTCTTGAAATGGTCTGGACTGATAGGTCATCTAATATTAAGTATATATAGATAGGGTCAATTCATACCCATACTGGCCATAGCAACGAAGTGCACATGCACTATGCCAAGGCAAAACTATTTAAGTCTTGTACCCCTGGCCCTGAGTGTGTGCAGTTGTGAGTTGACATTGTTACACTTGGGGAAGACTGGAGTAAAATTACAATAAAATCATGTTTGTTACCTGAGAAAATACAGCGAGAAGTCACGCAGCAGAGTGAACCTGGCCTTGTGCAAACACACAAACCCCGGACAAAGTCCTGTAATCAGCCCTTCTGGGCGATATAAGGGGATGTATGTTCAACGGCAAAATAACCAGGTTTTGTGTGTATATAGTAAAAGTAAAAAAATCTCGGAAAAAAATCTCGGAAACATGTAATATTCGGAAAGATAAGGAAATAATAATAAAACCTAAAAATGTGATATTTGACCACTCAAACGATCAAAATAATATGCAATCTGTGTTATAAGTCCTATAGATCAGCTGTATATGGCCATATCGCTCAACTGCCTAAATTAGAAATGACCAAGAAGGCATAAAACCTTCCTCCAAGTCCCTTATGTTCCGATCGGCGTCTATGTTTGAAGGACCGAATGATGGAAAAGAATTATCCCTTAGGAAATTTTATTTGTCTTCTCACATTTCGCATAGTTTGTTTCATATGCAGGAAGAGAGATTACATTTACTTTGTAACGAAGTTTAATTATGATTTTTAGTAATCATATCCCCAGCATTTTATTGCCTCGAACTTTTTTTTCCAAGTCAGTATTTCATATAGAAAAAAATACATGTAAATACAGGATTACATGTTTATATAACTGTATATATCAGTTTATACACATTAACAAATATAGAATTTACCGAAGGTCACATTTTTATCCAAACATATATATATATATATATATATATATATATATATATATATATATATATATATACGAAAGTGTAAAATGCAGTTATTAACATAGTTACAGGTGCCCATTCACCTACCTTTTTAAAAAGAATTTATGTGATATCTGCATGGCTTCCTCTGTGTATATATTAGGCTAATGATCTAATGGTAATTCTGGTTATTATGAGCTGGACGTATTGCAAAAAAGCTCCATTACAAAATCACGGAGAAATTACCCAGCAAACACATAACGTAACCATAACGTTCCTGGAATGTCCTGGTTTGGTCACGAAAAGGACGTCGCCAAATAACGTCACCAGGACGTTATGAGAACATTATACTGTAGGATGACGTTCCAAATTTATCGCTGCGCGCATGCGCAAGAACTGAGCATGCGCTCTAGATGACATCGCTTCAGGAGACGCCGTCATATCATCAGTATTATCTGAATAATCTACATTATACCAACTGCAGTGGAAGGCATCCATCATTTCAAAGTAAGTGAACTTAAGACATAATACCCAAAGAAAACTAAGATATAATTATTTTGTGATAAAGGACAATTTCAAGTAGCAATACAAAGAGTGTTTGAAACTTCAAAATACTCCCATGTCTGGTTTGATGTTTTTTGCTTGCTCTGAGGGCATAACCGGTAAATCTTTAAAAAGAATGATGAAAATATGGCATTGGTGTACAAAACTCTGTGTGAAGAAGCAGCCTGTAAAAATTAAATTGATATCATTATTTTAAGCTATTGTAAACAAAGTCCAGTTTGAACGTCACAACAACGTCCGGAAAACGTCAGTTCTTTAACCATACCTAGGCTATATATATATTTATATATATATATATATATATATATATATATATATATATATATATATATATATATATATATATATATATATATATATAGTTCCAGGCGCAGATCAAGGATTTTTTTGCACCGAGTGGTCAATGGGTGTTATGCATTAAAATTGTCTATATAAAGGTCGTTGGGTGAGAGCGGGGGGGGGGGGGGGGGGGCGGCTCGACCCAACCCGCCGTCATGCATAACATTTGTCTAAAAAAAAGGTCGTTGATTGAGAGGGGGGGGGGGGGATCCGCCCCTAAATTCTTGGTATAAATGTTGCCAGGGATTATATTTGTAATTATTTGTTGGCGACGATATATAAAACCCTACGGAAGCATATTGCTGCCACCTGGTAAATGAAAATAAATTATTGATCTCGTATGTATGATATAGGCCTACTATGTATCTCACACGAGCGACATATTATCTCGTACCGTACGTACGACATATTGCCTCGGACAAGAGCTACAGCTACCAAAAAGCCTGATTTTAAGAGATATTCAAAATTGATCTAAGAATGGGAATATCTACATATTTTACAGCATCTCAATAAGTGACATTTAAGTTTCATATTCATTTGCAATAACATATGTATTGTCTCACCTTATAAACTCATTTTGGCTGAATAAGAAAGTTGCCCGCAAATCAATCACGGGCGCACTGCTGTTCATAGGTTTTATAACATTGTTATACATGTGTGTGAGTAAACCGAGTCCGTCTGTGTCTGTTTATACCACGCAGAACAAGACCGCGTGACAAGAGGAAAGATCTTGTTCGCGCACACGCGAAAATTATATAAAAGAGAAGAAACATGAGAGAAACACCGAGAGAAGCTTAAAAAAACCTTGATTAGTGAAGATTGGCTTGACCACCACCAGGTGGTGTGAGCGCTAAGTTTGTTTTTGATCGCGTCCCGCCCTAAGGCAAGCTTTTTTTCACTTGTGTACAGGAGTAGGTAAATAGTTTTATAACGAAATATTGAGACACAGCGTACGTAATATTTTAAGGAACTACACTGCATTTAATGAATACTTTATTAATATACCTGCAGCCTGCGTGGTTTGTGAAATGTAAATGGGTCCCGTTAGAGGCCATGCAGTTTTCATGGATTTTAAACTCTCTAATAATACATTCGTCTCTCTCTCTCTCTCTCTCTCTCTCTCTCTCTCTCTCTCTCTCTCTCTCTCTCATATATATGTATATATATATATATATATATATATATATATATATATATATATATATATATACATAATAGAATCTAATCCTATCGGAGATATAGGAACATAAATAAACAACCGATTTAATTGATTTTAAAAGAAATCGACAAATCATTGGTAGCCTATAAGTGATTAATTGGCACCCCAATACATAATATATAAAAATCAGACTATTCAAGCTATATACATACATGTGTATGTTTTATTAAAAGCGAGTATATATTTCTAAAAGTATTCATGTCTGATGTTACTATCAAGGACAGTTCAATTGTTTCATCACATCTGAAATAGATGAACACTGCATTGTGCATGGTCTAATTTCTAAATTCTATTTCCATATTAAATTCGCTATATGAGCATAGTAACAACAAAACTGTGTCCCTTGCACATGTCGGGCTATTTTATCTGGTCAAAAAAGGAACCTCTGAAGACATTACACGTATTTGTAATGACATTAATAGTATCCACCGGCTGCGCCATTCAAACACAGCGCTGCATGGCAATATCTCCCATGCAAGGCTTTCAGTAATTCATACACACACACATATTTCGTATGTATATAAATGAAAAAAAATAAGTAGAGAGAGAGCGAGAAAGAGAGAGAGAGAGGATTGTAGTAGGAAGTTTCAAATCCATGAAAAGTCGACCTATTTAAATTTTACATACTATAGGCATATAAAGAATACATGAAATACAGTGTAATGTCCAAACATTTTACGATGTCTTTCAATATTTCAATATATCTCACAATTATCCATTCTCAAACACTTAAAGTCGTCAGGCTCAAATAGGTAGCTGTTACCTCTTGCCCGAACCCTTTTTTCTACAAGTAGTTTCAATTTGGCAAAGGCAATATTTTTTAGCTCGGCTCACTATAATTCATCTGAGCTTATAACACGTGGTCCATTGTCCGTCGGTCCGTCTGTCCGTTTGACTGGCACGTTTTGAATCCAAAATTTGGCATACTTAGATGTCCCCAAGATCTACAAACCGAAAACTGGTTCACTGCGACTTTGTTCCTTTCAGAAATTAAGGAAAAACTTCAATTTTCCATTAAAAACCTATTACCACACTTTGGGGCTGCCTAATATCAAAACCACTCATCTGTTTTTCATTTTTACTCATTTTCTTTGTATAAACCATAAATATTCCCGTATATAGTTTGAAACTGTTTCTATGCATATGTTTGAACATGCTTCAGTTTGAACATTAGGAAACATATGGTCAGATCACAAAATATTCTTTGCAACAATATCATATGAACCATCCATGGCCTATATTATACCTGTTCCTCTCAGACATTATCTCCATTTGATATAAATTTAGATTTTTAACTTCAACGTCAACTTCAGCTGAGCACAGAGACCCATGGGTCCCTTGTTTTCTTATAAACATTGTGACCGGCTCACTATTATAACATCATACGCTGCTATCATACCTATCTAAAACTAAAAGTTTGTATATTACGTGCAGACATCGATTTGATATATTTCATTTCCTTGAAATATTTATACATTTGTGTGTGTGTGTGTGTGTGTGTGTTCGTTTCAACTGTGTTTCAGCGGTTTGCAAGAAGGTTGAGCTGTTGTAAAGTTAGGATGAGAGCATGCCTTATTAAACAGATATATATAGGCCTACATGGCTTATATATCATTATCAGCTGGCCTTTTTTTGTAATCTGTGAATGAGATCCTTAAGATTACTTATACATGTCGTACGTAGGAGACAATATGCATGTCGTACGTAGGAGATAAATCATTTTTTTACCAGGTGGCAGCAATTCCATTCCGTTAAACACAAGTGAATACCATTTATGAATATTTACACATGGTGGCTGTAGTTTCTTTCAGATCTAAACTTCGCTGTCGTGCATGGTACTTAATCCCCAGAACATAATGCTGTGGAGGTGGTCCACTCTTCCTGGGTAGAGTGCGGATATGATGTGAGTCAGTTCATCTATTCCGTGTTCAATAACCAGTTTATCTTATTTTCGGATGTTAAACAAGCACAGAGAATTAGCATTCCTACGAGTACAACTGGTCATCTAAAGTCATTACAGGTCATCGGATTAATACTGCATTTTTCAAGGTTCTTAATTCGCTTCACGGATAAAAAAGATCATTCCATAAAGCGGAAAGGATGCAATCCCTGATAAACATATGTGGAAGACTTGAAGTGGGACTAGTTTTATTTACAGGGGAGAACCGGTAATGTATTGGCCTAGTATATGTACTAGAGGTTTCGCTCTCCATTAATTTATAATTGAGCTCGAAAGTTAACACCTTAGAATAGGAAATTTGATATTATATGCTTTCTTGTCCATTATATCATACAGTATGATATAAATCGTTGTGAAATGTATACTGTTGCAGAAACATGATATGACCCTACCGCACAGCAAGCTGCATGAGATAACATGTATACCAACACCTCTGATGAAACAGAGCCGCAATCATAAGGAACGGACATTGCAATGAGTTGTATCTGCATTCTGAAGAAGACGGAGATGGTAAATGTTATAATTTCATGGAATAATCTGTTGTTAAGTTTTGAGTGTTCTATATATTTTCGAATCAAATGAGATTCTTGCGGTCATTTATAAAAAGTTTAATTCATTGGTAATAGGGATTCGATTATGCTTTATAATTTTCGCACATAAAATGCTATTGAGCTGAAGTTGTATGTATTTCCATATTGTATATCATAATTGACAGCAGGGCCAATAATCCGCTGTCATGCATCTCATCTGTGGCCACGCCTGGGAATGCCTTTTTTTTTCTTTAATTAACGGGAACTATGCCGGGTTTGTCATGGGGGGGGGGGGGGGGGGGTCAACTTCGTTTCCTTTTTTTCACCTAAATCTTGAGAAAGTGACACAATATATCTCCAGGTATCGTCACAGCGCCTTCTATTTGATCAGAAACTACACATCCACATAAGAATGGACAAAACGTATAAATAATGAATTATTTTTTTCAGATGAGAGTTGAGATATATAGGTCGATGAGAATTTAAAGGCTATACACCAGCACATCTTTCGGTCACTCTGTTCCTGCCAAAGTTACATCCATTTTCCTAGCCAAGCTGACTTCGCCTTTCATGTTCAAGCCCTGGTACTTCCGTCTACGAAAGCAGGTAAATCTGTTATGACATTTCTAAGTTAAAATTTATTTGTGATTGTTAATACATTATAAAATATTAAGCATCTTTCAGCTCATCTGTATAAGCCATTACCACCGCTTCCAATGTCCGTTTGTGAGCAGCTTTTCTCAGAAAAGACTGATGAATGTTATTTAAATTTTGTGCACATGCATGTTCAGTCGGGCAGGGATTAGCACATCTCACTTTTGGTGGTTACACATAAAACTATTTATTTTACACGGACTATACAAATAGGTATTATAACTAATAACTAGACACTGTTAATGGCTGAGGTTATGGCGTCGGGTAATGTGTAGGGGTGAACTCTAATATCCACGCCTGGAATCGAACTCTGGTCACCAGCGGAAAGAGCTGAGTGATTTATCCCATGACTGTTCAGGCCCTGTATTTTGTTTATTTAAAAAAAATCTTGGTTCAATAATGAATTACAGCACAGATTTGTGGCTTTCTGTGCCACTGGTGTCCAGATATTCACTAAATTATACCTTATGTTTATCTTGGTTAAAGAGTTTCACATGACCAAAACACGTGCATGCATGGCAACTTACTTTCGTATAGTTATAAGCGATATTATTCTGTTTCAGCAGTTTTTATTGTACTTTGTACAGACTTTGAATAAGTTTTTATATTTGATGTTACGATCGTGCACGATATTTGTTTCATTGGTGAGCATGCATGGTCACTTGTGTTCTTTGTTGAAGCTAATAATTCATGTTGTGTTCATGTGTGTCGGTTACAGCTATCATATGGCATGTGGGAGACACATCACAAGCTAAGGCAAAGTGAGGGGCTGCTGGGAGATCACAAGACAGTCATGCCAATAATACACCATTTAGCGACTCTCAGGAGCACACCACGAGAAAACGACGAAAGTAAGTTTTTTAAGGTTTATGTTATAAATAACACTTGTTGTCAATTCAAGCAAATGATATCTATAAGACTGAATTGAAGGGTCGGCTTCGAAATAATTATGCAAAGAATTCCTGTTCTTACCTTGTGTCCTAAGACTTTTTATATTGCCTTTTCGTTTTCCTAAGCTATCATTTAATCATATCAGAATTACTATTGACTTTTCTTCACCCTACGTTTCATTTATACAATAAGAAGTATCCTTATAATATTTAAGAATATGTCCTTTATAAGGTTGAATTTTATTACTTAAGTTTAATTGATACAATCTGTCAGCATTGTAACTTTTCCATAATCTTACCTGAGTACACGACTTTTTCATACAATATTTGCAGTATGTTTTCTATTGGCAGGAGGCCTATAAAGCATTGCATAAAACATTCAAGAAACTTAAATATCTGTTTTATACCCATCAAGGAATCCCAGGCCAAGAATGCTCCAGCCGCAATACGGAACAGAGAACAGCTGCAATTATACGGAACAGCGCACAACCATCAAAACCGGGGTTCGAGCCACCAAGGACAATATTAAAGCCCCCATAGCGCAACATCTGACACCGAGACTTCAATAAACCAACTTAAATAGAACACGTAGTTCTCCAAATGAATGTTTGCATGAAAATGAAAGGGATTTGAAAGGTTGTGGGAAGGTTCCTGGAATGTCATTTCATGACGTTATAGCATGACGTTCAGAGGACGTCTACAAAACTCCACACATTCACGTCAGCAGGACGTTCGGGTCGAACGTCCCCATGACATACACGTAACGTCACCCTAACGTCCCCGAAACGTTATTTTGTTTGCTGGGTAAGTGGCAAGTGGTAAGGCCAAAAAAAATAAAAGGTATGGTTCTCAGGCACCGCCCGCGTCAATTTTAACCCCCCGCATCAAAAATTTTTTATTGATTCTTTTCTTTCAAGAAGATAATCAATACAATTTATGTAATGCTTTTTACCTGTTTAGCAAATAAATTTGTTATTTTCATGCTTTTCCCTGATCATATTGCATTTTTATCGAAACATACAAAAAAAGGTCAAAAATATAATACCGCCCGCCCGCACTGATTTATGAAAAAAAGTGCTTAAGAACAATATCTTTTTATTTGGCCTAACACAAATGGATTTAAAAATATAGTCCAATATAGATTATATACACAGCTCGGTGATCGAACATTGATGAAAGTAGGACTGGAGAAATGTTGGTATCGATTATAGACGAAACATCGACTTTCTTTTTATTAAAAGCGTGTCTCACATGGCTGCAACAAAATAAAGCTAAGATTCCTCATGTACGGAATGCAGGATGCGGCATACGGAATCTGTGTTAAGAGATTTCATATGAACCTGCACGGCGGCATGCATGTTTTCTATGTGTTGCCCCTGGATACCATGCGGAAACTTCAGAGAACGCTACACGTATAGTGACTTTTTTTGCCGGATACACATTCCGCATGCCGGAGCCGCGCAAAAGGAATCTCACCTTATCTATTTAGTCAATAGCGATTTTATACCCAGTCCGCATCCCGCATTCCAGATTCCGTACATAAAGAATCTTAATTAGCTTTAGTGATTATATATATATATATATATATATATATATATATATATATATATATATATATATATATATATATATATACGCATACCGGTACCTTGATAGAATCTTCACAAATATCCACTGCAATGGTTTTCGTGGTATACAATCTAAAAACTTGTTTGGTTCGCTGTACCAATTCATGAAACTAAAAAAAAAATGATCAATGCCAGAGAATTGTTAATCCAATCGATAATCGATCTCGCAGGAGCCATTGATAATCGCATTCCCCACAGAACCATCGACAATCCTTTAAGTTATTTATATAGTTATGTCGCACAAGCCCTACCTTGTAGCACGCAAATTTTAAACCATTTTCACTTAATAAAATGGAAGTTAGTATTTGTGTCTTTTATTTTAAAAAAAAGGGAAAAAAAAAAATACAAAATAATTCAGTTGGTCTCACTCTGTGCTAATCAAATGTGTCTGCTATGTGTCCCGTAGAGTCACTGTGGCGTGAATATTTCTAAACCAAAACATAATCCCGTATTGGATTGGTTAAGACTCAAAAGGTAGACCTGCTACGGGGTCCGTGAAGGGACGTGTGTGCTCTATTTATGGGGGGTAAAGATCGCGTTCCCTCACGATTTTTTCGCGTTCCCTCGCGATCTTTTCCGGCTAGGCTGGTTCCCTGCTCCCCTTTTGATCTGGCATAGGCCTACTAGTCTCTCCAACAGACGCCAGGTGCCACTACCGCTCTGCACCAGTACCTGGCGCCTGTTGGAGAGACTACTGGCATGCATGTAAATTAATGGACGCGAGAACCAGTACAACAGTTTACTCTGTCTACTTGTCCCCACTGGTTTGCATTTATCTATAAGAAATGTTATGAACTTCTGATATAATCATATTACAAGATATAAAAAGTGCAATGCGAAAGAGATTGATTTGTAATCGGACGGACAAGGGATGATCCCTTATGCTCTGATGACCTATGGTCAGCTGAGCTAAAAAAAATGCATGTAATGTCCATGAAGCATGCGGAAAGTCCAATTTGGATTGGTCAGGTACACTGAAGTGTTTTTACCTTACCGATTAATTTTGTTTTACGTTAACGGCTATGGGGAACTTTGTTACATTATCTGTTGATTTAGAATTACATTATTGGTTAGTGTTACGTTATCGGTCATTTCATTATTACGTTATCAGTTGGTATTACATTATCAGTTGATTTGTCATTACGTTATCAGTTTTTATAACATTTTAGGTTAATTTCATATTACACTTTCGTTAATGTGACATTATAAGATGATTATTACATTATCAGTTGTAACAGTCCCATAATTATTTTGGTAGTTATACAGAGGGCCTCAGGCCACATCTGTTATTCTTCTTCTGATACTAAACAGTAGTATGCAGATATTCCAGTGTCCAGAGGGTCATTTTACCCAGGGTCATTTTTATACCAACCTTGTTTCATAAATGAATTTTTGTAAATGTAGTTCTTTATTAAGAAACAGAAATATTTAACTTATTTGCCTACCCCACATCAGTGACTACAAAACAACAAGTGTTCCCTGGGAGGACCAACACATTCTTCAATTGCCAGTCGATAAACAAATGAAGCATAGAACCGACCTTTAGAGAATGAGAATAAAAACCGCTTATTTTGATTATCTGGGCCTTGTTTATTGACTTTTAATAAGTACGAGCCAGGTGGACATTTTCCTTGATTGTTGTGCCTCCTTTCGAGTTAAAATTTAAAATTACTCTTCCGTTAAAGATTTTTTTGGGTGAATGTAACCGCCTCCATTTTAAAAATGTACATCTGAAGAATTCCATTCCACTTTCGGATTACGTGACAGGGCACACGCCTCTTCTGATTTTTTTTCTGGCGGTAACAAGGCCCGGTGAGCACTGCACCTTCCTGGGAGCGTAATTACTGTGGAAGTGGTTTTGTAAGCGAGGTTTTTATTTTCGCGCTTTTCGCAGGAGCCTGATTTGCGCTAAATTAAGAACCCGCGTTATTTCAAACACCCCAGACATGTCAGTGTAGTTTCCTTTTTTTACCGTCAGGTGTCAACTCTATTGTTAGATACAAGTAAAGAGAATTAATTGGACAATGATGTGTGATATAGACTGTTAATGTTAAATGGGGCACTGAGAAATTAATCAACTTTTTTATATACAGCATTTATTTTGTATACACAAAAGTCTAATGTTTTCATCGTACTTTTGGTATTCACCCCGGCGGCACTTGGCAGGTTGTGATGATTGATGCAATCATTCGCCATTTAGATGACTGCAAAATTCTTACCTGACACAAAGTCACGTGAGACTAGGAATCCCTTACTGCGGGGTCGCTTGAATTGAGGCTTCTTCAACCAGGATGTTAGAGTAGTTATGTTGCTTGTAATAAGATTTCATAGCGAGTGATATCTCAGCTGAAAACCACTCCAGATAATAATGATTTGTAGAAACAACTGTGAAACAAATAGCCTGCTTTTAGATAGTAATCACATTTGCTGTTGTTGAGCAATTCTACAATATACTCATATGTCAAACAGCGTGTCTGGGTGCAGTACCATAGCATCATCAAACGTAATTGGTCCTGGTAATTACGTATTGTTTACCCCTTGCAATCACGGCCCGTAGCCAGGTAGCCAGGTAGCCAGGTAGCATGTATGCAGTTACCCAAAGCCTTAACAAACCTATCTTTTTATGTAATCGTTTAAATATTTTAACAATTTGATACAAATTGAAAATCCTCTACACATTGATTTGCGCGAAAATTCAAACTGCGCTAATGCTGTAAAATGAAAAAAAAAAAAAACGCGAAAATTCGGACGAGCCAAATTAACCACTTCCACAGTATCCCCACTGTTGGGTGGAACCTCCGAAGCAAGGCCGGCGAGCACGATCTTTTCATTAAGTCTCCTATATACACCATCTTCAGAGAGATATTTCTCACAAACCATCAATTATTAATAAAGCTTTACATTTTATTTTATTGAACATGCAGTTGCTGCGACTTTTTAATCGAGAATCATTTGTTAACTTTTCCACATTTTTGAAAGAAGAAATATTAGAACGAAAGATGATAAATATATGATAAAAATGCTTGAAAATAAATGTATGTATGTATTTTGTTAAATTATCAGGATATGTGATATATCGTGTTTCTGTAAAAAAAAATCATAAGACCAAAAAAAAAAGGCGTCATTTATATATAGCAGATCATATAATTTTAAGACATTAAGATTATTTTTAATTATGTTTTAGGACGTCTCCAGAGCAATTGGATCAATTTAGTTTGACGATGCTACCATCTTAAACACCGGTTTGCACATATCTCCCGGTGGCCGTGGACTCATAATAATAAATAGCAGATATGTGGGGCATGAGGCATATATGAATATTTATAGTTTTCACAGTGCAACTATTAATTTTCCTAGATGAACTGAGTTCAGTATTTAAAGTATTTGATAGATTCAGGCATAATTTTATTTTCATGTCATGTAAAAGAAAGAGATATAAAATATTAATGAAAACCCTTAAGCCATATATATTATCAGACCATTTGAGATCATCCTGAATAATTGCAAAGAATGGTACTAATAATTATTAACAGTCTTAACTTCAACATTGTTGATACACACTTTAAATACTATATTACATCCTTTCCTAAATTCGAATAAAACTTCCTTTGTTTTTGACATAATTAAAAAGAAGATTATGATAGACACAACGTTCAGTCATATATAATATTTTTTGCCTATAAGGCAGTTCATTGTCATCAGAAATGAGTCCCAAGGTCACAATGTCATCTGCATATTTAATCATTTTATTAACCTAAATTTGTACAAGCATCGTTCTAAAAACATGACATCGAGCGTATTTCTCATTGGAGCGTAGTGGTGTTAAAGACACAAATAAAAACGAGACACAGTAAAACACAGTACTGGTTCTCGCGTCCATTTATTTGCATGTATGCCAGATCTAGGGGCGAGGGAACCAGCCTAGCCGAAAAGATCGCGAGGGAAAGCGAAAAAGATCGCGAGGGAACACGAAAAGATCGCGAGGGTATGCAATAAAGATCGCGAGGGAACGCAAAAAAGATCGCGAGGGAACGCGAAAAAGATCGCGATGGAATGAGAAAAAGATCGCGAGGGAAAGCGCAAAAATCTCGGGGGAACGAAATCTTTACCCCCCCCCCCCAAAAAAAAAAAAAACAAAAAAAAAAAAACGTTTCTACACGGCAGAAAAAGCGTGGCACAGACCTGAAAGGGGATCCTGTCTGCACGTTTCTACACGACAGAGTTAGTGTGGCACAGGACTTATAAATGGATCCTGTCTGCACGTTTCTACACGACAGAGTGAGCGTGGCACAGGACTTGTAAATGAATCCTGTCTGCACGTTTCTACACGACAGAGTGAGCGTGGCACAGGACTTGTAAGTGGATCCTGTCTGCACGTTTCTACGCGACAGAGTGAATGTGGCGCAGGAATTGAAAGTGGATCCTGTCTGCACGTTTCTACACGACAGAGTGAATGTGGCACATGACTTGTAAGTGGATCCTGTCTGCACGTTTCTACGCGACAGAGTGAATGTGGCACAGGACTTGTAAGTGGATCCTGTCTGCACGTTTCTACACGACAGAGTGAGTGTGGCACAGACTTGAAAGGGGATCCTGTCTGCACGTTTCTACACGACAGAGTAAATATGGCACAGGACTTGTAAGTGGATCCTGTCTGCACGTTTCTACACGACAGAGTTAGTGTGGCACAGACTTGAAAGTGGATCCTGTCTGCACGTTTCTACACGACAAGGTAAATATGGCACAGGACTTGTAAGTCGATCCTGTCTGCACGTTTCTACACGACAGAGTTAGTGTGGCACAGACTTGAAAGTGGATCCTGTCTGCACGTTTCTACACGACAGAGTTAGTGTGGCACAGACTTGAAAGTGGATCCTGTCTGCACGTTTCTACACGACAGAGTGAGCGTGGCACAGGACTTGTTAGTGGATCCTGTCCACACGTTTCTACACGACAGAGTGAGTGTGGCACAGACTTGAAAGGGGATCCTGTCTGCACGTTTCTACACGAAAGAGTGAGTTTGACACAGGACTTGAAAGTGGATCTTGTCTGCACGTTTCTACACGACAGAGTGAATGTGGCACAGGCTTGTAAGTGGATCCTGTCTGCACGTTTCTACGCGACAGAGTGAGTGTGGCACAGATTTGAAAGGGGATCCTGTCTGCACGTTTCTACACGACAGAGTGAGTGTGGCACAGGACTTGAAAGTGGATCCTATCTGCACGTTTCTACACGACAGAGTGAATGTGGCAAAGGCTTGTAAGTGGATCCTGTCTGCACGTTTCTACGCGACAGAGTGAGTGTGGCACAGACCTGAAAGGGGATCCTGTCTGTACGTTTCTACACGACAGAGTTTGTGTGGCACAGGACTTGTAAATGGATCCTGTCTGCACGTTTCTACACGACGGAGTGAGCGTGGCACTGGACATGTAAGTGGATCCTGTCTGCACGTTTCTACACGACAGAGTGAATGTGGCACAGGATTTGAAAGGGGATCCTGTCTGCACGTTTCTACACGACAGAGTTAGTGAGGCACAGACTTGAAAGGGGATCCTGTCTGCAAGTTTCTACACGACAGAGTTAGTGTGGCACAGGACTTGTAAGTGGATCCTGTCTGCACGTTTCTACACGACAGAGTGAGTGTGGCGCAGGAATTGAAAGTGGATCCAGTCTGCACGTTTCTACACGACAGAGTGAGTGTGGCACAGGACTTGTAAGTGGATCCTGTCTGCACGTTTCTACGCGACAGAGTGAATGTGGCACAGGACTTATAAGTGGATCCTGTCTGCACGTTTCTACACGACAGAGTGAGTGTGGCACAGGCTTAAAAGTGGATCCTATCTGCATGTTTCTACGCGACAGAGTTAGCGTTGCACAGGACCTGAAAGTGGATCCTGTCTGCACGTTTCTGCACGACCAGAATATACCTTGTATAAAAATAATATAATAAAGATATACTCTGGCTGGTTTCATTTTCAATATTGCAATTATTTTGCGATTTCTTAATTTCGAAAGTTGAGGGGTTCATTTTCGAGACGACTGCACCAGAATCTATAAACTTAAAGTACATCGTATACAGTACTTGCATATTTTATGAAATAAGAACCATTCCACAATACCACAAATTTCTTTTACATTCATTATAATTATCATGACCTGTGTCACAATCGATATTTTCGATGTGATTACCCATGTTTAAAAATTATTAGTGCGTGTCTGCATGGGCTAGTCCCAATAAATGCACAGATTAGGTTCCTGATTAATGAACCATTTTTAGAGGTGTTATAAATAATCCATTTGTGCAGATGCATCAGCCCCTCTTATTCATCTTGATGGGGCATCTTGTTCCCAAGAGTTTCATATTTCCAATTATTTCATGTTATAATCAAAATTAAATGTATATATATATATATATATATATATATATATATATATATATATATATATAAAGTCTAGGGGAATATTATTGTTTTTAATACGCTTGGTCAGGCCTATCGAGGTATCTTATAAATAAATCGAATATACAGTAATAGAGCTGTGGGCTAAAATTTTATTTAACTGTTGCGAAGATATACATAATTAATTACGTAGGCTACATTTTCTGGTATAAACATTGACCCCGTTGACACAACAGTTAATCCACATTTGCTTTGCTTATTCATTTTGCTCTGACGGGCCAAGTGTTGATTATTAACCCTTATGATGAATACAATACTGATAACACTACCACCGTAGTCCCATCACTAACGATCACGTGATGGTTTATCAGGATGGTTCGTGACCTGATCACATATTCGTTCTTGCCGAGCCAGTAGGGTAGTTAGTGGCTTATACAGATACCGGATATATATGTAGTTGGAACATCCAAGGTAGGCTATCAACATATACATAATGCTGTTTCCATATAGTGTAAAAAAGCTTAAATTTGAATAATATAATAATTCCATATATATATATATATATATATATATATATATATATATATATATATATATACACACACACATGTATACATGTATTCATATAATACTTTTTATCAGATAAAATAATATTGTGGGTACATGAGAGGCTGTAGATATGCTTGATGTTCTTATTAACAATAGCCGAATACTTCAGTGAATAATTTATTTGAGCACTGGTTCCAGAATATTGACTGGTCATAATAATATGATATCATAATGTATAATATAAAATATATCACGTAAACAAACATATTTTCCATCTGGTTTATGTGCATATTGGTGACTAACATCTAATTAATAAATTAATCTGCGTACATTATACCTGCTTCAGTCTGTGCTGATCAGCATAAAGCAGGACCACATGTTTATAAGTGACTCTCGTAAGTGAGGGGAATCCCAACCCAACAGGAAAGGACAGGTCACTGGGTTCAAAGAAACCACTGTTTATGACGCTATGACGCGGATGCATGAACAAGAGAGTATTAATGACGTGACCTGCTGAGGTCACACTATGGCAGCCCAGGAACGATTGTTGGTTTACCATATTAACCAAGTGTATACTGAACAGGGGCGTATTTTATTTATTTTTTTTTTTTTTGGGGGGGGGGGGGGTCAGATAGCGAACTCCACCCTTTTCCGAAAAAAAGTCTGGAAAATAGAACAACAAAAGCTTAATATAAAAAAATGAATAAATAAACAGAACCGGATTTTGTGTCATGACGCTTTTTAAACTATCCCAGCCTGTGTCATTACAGACTACACAATGCTCACATACCGTCCCCCGTATTCTAAAAAGCATCGTCCTAATCCGAATAGAGCTGTTTAACACCTAGGTTCTTCCTAGTATTGATATCACCAAGTTTTGACAGTTGATGTGTATGATCTCTCGTGAGTGATTGAGGCTGGGTAATTACAAGAGGTATCTCAGTGTATGATCTCTCGTGAGTGATTGAGGCTGTGTAATTACAAGAGTTATCTCAGTATATGATCTCTCGTGAGTGATTAAGGCTGTGTAATTACAAGAGTTATCTCAGTGTATGATCTCTCGTGAGTGAGTGAGGCTGTGTAATAACAAGAGTTATCTCACTGTATGATCTCTCGTGAGTGATTGAGGCTGTGTAATTACAAGAGTTATCTCACTGTATGATCTCTCGTGAGTGATTGAGGCTGGGTAATTACAAGAGTTATCTCAGTATATGATCTCTCGTGAGTGATTGAGGCTGGGTAATTACAAGAGGTATCTCAGTGATTGTTCTCTCGTGAGTGATTGAGGCTGGGTAATTACAAGAGTTATCTCAGTATATGATCTCTCGTGAGTGATTGAGGCTGTGTAATTACAAGAGTTATCTCAGTGTATGATCTCTCGTGAGTGATTGAGGCTGGGTAATTACAAGAGTTATCTCAGTATATGATCTCTCGTGAGTGATTGGGGCTTTGTAATTACAAGAGTTATCTCAGTATATGATCTCTCGTGAGTGATTGAGGCTGGGTAATTACAAGAGTTATCTCAGTATATGATCTCTCGTGAGTGATTGAGGCTGGGTAATTACTAGAGTTATCTCAGTATATGATCTCTCGTGAGTGATTGAGGCTGGGTAAATACAAGAGTTATCTCAGTATATGATCTCTCGTGAGTGATTGAGGGTGGGTAATTACAAGAGTTATCTCAGTATATGATCTTTCGTGAGTGATTGAGGCTGGGTAATTATAAGAGTTATCTCAGTATATGATCTCTCGTGAGTGATTGAGGCTGGGTAATTACAAGAGGTATCTCAGTGTGTGATCTCTCGTGAGCGATTGAGGCTGGGTAATTACAAGAGTTATCTCAGTATATGATCTCTCGTGAGTGATTGAGGCTGGGTAATTACAAGAGGTATCTCAGTGTATGATCTCTCGTGAGTGATTTAGGCTGGGTAATTACAAGAGTTATCTCAGTATATGATCTCTCGTGAGTGATTGAGGCTGGGTAATTACAAGAGTTATCTCAGTATATGATCTCTCGTGAGTGATTGAGGCTGGGTAATTACAAGAGGTATCTCAGTGTATGATCTCTCGTGAGTGATTTAGGCTGGGTAATTACAAGAGTTATCTCAGTATATGATCTCTCGTGAGTGATTGAGGCTTGGTAATTACAAGAGTTATCTCAGTATATGATCTCTCGTGAGTGATTGAGGCTGGATAATTACAAGAGGTATCTCAGTGTATGATCTCTCGTGAGTGATTTAGGCTGGGTAATTACAAGAGTTATCTCAGTGATTGATCTCTCGTGAGTGATTGAGGGTGGGTAATTACAAGAGGTATCTCAGTGATTGATCTCTCGTGAGCGATTGAGGCTGGGTAATTACAAGAGGTATCTCAGTGTAGGATCTTTCATGAGTGATTGAGGCTGGGTAATTACAAGAGGTATCTCAGTGTATGATCTCTCGTGAATGATTTAGGCTGGGTAATTACAAGAGTTATCTCAGTGATTGATCCCTCCTGAGTGATTGAGGCTGGGTAATTACAAGAGGTATCTCAGTGTATGATCTCTCGTGAGTGATTTAGGCTGGGTAATTACAAGAGGTATCTCAGTGTATGATCTCTCGTGAGTGATTTAGGCTGGGTAATTACAAGAGGTATCTCAGTGATTGATCTCTCGTGAGTGATTTAGGCTGGGTAATAACAAGAGGTATCTCAGTGTATGATCTCTCGTGAGTGATTGAGGCGGGGTAATTACAAGAGTTATCTCAGTATATGATCTCTCGTGAGTGATTGAGGCTGGGTAATTACAAGAGGTATCTCAGTGTATGATCTCTCAAGAGTGATTGAGGCTGGGTAATTACAAGAGGTTTCTCAGTGTATGATCTCTCGTGAGTGATTTAGGCTGGGTAATTACAAGAGTTATCTCAGTGTATGATCTCTCGTGAGTGATTGAGGCTGGGTAATTACAAGAGGTATCTCAGTGATTGATCTCTCGTGAGTGATTGAGGCTGGGTAATTACAAGAGGTATCTCAGTGTATGATCTCTCGTGAGTGATTGAGGCGGGGTAATTACAAGCGGTATCTCAGCGTATGATCTCTCGTGAGTGATTGAGGCTGGGTAATTACAAGAGGTATCTCAGTGTATGATCTCTCGTGAGTGATTTAGGCTGGGTAATTACAAGAGGTATCTCAGTGTTTAATCTCTCGTGAGTGATTTAGGCTGGGTAATTACGAGAGGTATCTCAGTGTATGATCTCTCGTGAGTGATTGAGGCTGGGTAATTACAAGCGGTATCTCAGTGTATGATCTCTCGTGAGTGATTGAGGTAGGGTAATTAAAAATGGTATAATGTTTGAATACTGGTCGTTTATAGTCTCTCTTCTGAAATGTCTCTGCCTGTTATGCACATTGAATTGGTAAGTCAGCACTCGGCCATATATGCTATAGTTTTCATTGATGATTTATTGTGTCAAAACAAATTATAAAAAAGTAAATAGTGTTGCAAATGATAGGTTTTGACCTGTTGTTTTTAAACCAATGTTATAATAACATTTTGTGTGTCTATGTAGTTATTGTATAATACCCCTGCTTAAAAATATCACATTTATATGTACAACGTGATTTTGATTGGCTGCCAGGGTAAGTCATATGAGGACCACTGCTGCTGTTTTGAGTCTATTTATAAAATCTCATTTGTGCCAACCTGTTCATTCAATAACAGTGATTGTCATGGCCCTATGGGTCTCATTACCTACTTTATAGGTGTTGTAAGTCTTTTGTTATTCTGTTTACCCACTATGACTTCTGTTATTCTGTTTACCCACTGTGGCTGTTGTTATTCTGTTAACCCGCTATGACTTTTGTTATTCTGTTTACCCTATGTGGACGCTGTTATTCTGTTTACCCACTGTAACAGTCGTTATTCTGTTTACCGACGATGGCTGTTGTCATTTTGTTTACCCACGATGATATCTGTAACTTTAAAATTTGTTAGTCTGTTTAACCAATGAGACCTTTGTCAGTCTTTTTGACCAAAGTGGCTGTTGTTATTCTGTTTACCCACTGTGACTGTTCTTATTCCGTTCACCCACCATGGCTGTTGGTATTCTGTTTTACCACAGTGGCTGTTGTTATTCTGTTTACCCTCTGTGGGTGCTTTTATTCCGTTTACCCACTGTGGCTGTATTTTTTTTCTGTGTACACACTGTTGCTAGCTGTCGTTTTTTTCTGTGTACCCACTGTTGCTAGCTTTTGTTATCCAGTGTACCAATTGATGTCATTATTTTGTTTACCTTAGTGACTCTTGCTATTCTGTTTATCCATGTTGGATGTTGATATTGTTAACCAACGATGGCTGTTGTCATTATGGCTGTTTTCTTAATGTTTACCCTCGATGATTACTGTTATTTTAAATTTTGTTAGTCTGTTTGACCAATAAGACTTTTGTTATTCTGTTTGCCCACAGTGGCTGTTGTTATTCTGTTTACCCACTATGGCTGTTCTTATTCCGATTAACCGCTGTTGCTATTGGTATTCTGTTTACCCACTGTGGCTTTTCTTATTCCGTTTACCCACTGTTGCTGTTGGTATTCTGTTTACCCACTGTAGCTGTTGTTATTCTGTTTACCCACTGTTGCTGTTGGTATTCTGTTTACCCACTGTAGCTGTTGTTATTCTGTTTACCCACTGTGGCTGTTGTTATTCTGTTTACCCACTGTGGCTATTGATTTCTGTGTACACACTGTTGCTAGCTGTTGTTTTTCTGTCTACCCATTGATGCCATTACTTTGTTTACCATAGTGACTCTTGCTAATCTGTTAACCCACGATGGCTGTTGTCATTATGTTTACCAATGATGACTGAAGCCATTCTGTTTACCAACGATGGCTCTTTTCATAATTTTACCCACGATGATTACTGTAATTTTAAATTTTGTTAGTCTGTTTGACCAATGAGACTTTTGTTATTCTGTTTACCCACGATGGCTGTTGTTATTCCGTTTACCCACTGTGGCTGTTCTTATTCCGTTTACCCACTGTGACTGTTGTTATTCTGTGGCTGTTCTTATTCCGTTAACCCACTGTTGCTATTGGTATTCTGTTTACCCATTGTGGCTTTTCTTATTCCGTTAACCAACTGTTACCTGTTGGTATTCTGTTTACCCACTGTGGCTGTTGTTATTCCGTTTACCCACTGTGGCTGTTGATTTCTGTGTACACACTGTTGCTAGCTGTTGTTTTTCTGTCTCCCTTTGATGTCACTATTTTGTTTACCATAGTGACTCTTGCTATTTTATTTATCCACGTTGGATGTTGATATTGTTTACCCACGATGGCTGTTGTCATTATGTTTACACATGATGACTGAAGCCATTCTGTTTACCAACGATGGCTGTTTTCATAATATTTACCCACGATGATTACTGTAATTTTAAATTTTGTTAGTCTGTTTGACCAATGAGACTGTTGTTATTCTGTTTACCCACAGTGGCTGTTGTTATTCTGTTTACCCAGTGTGGCTCTTCTTATTCCGTTTACCCACTGTGACTGTTGTTATACTGTTGCTGTTGGTATTCTGTTTACCCACTGTGGCTGTTGTTATTCAGTTTACCCACTGTGGCTTTCCTTATTCCGTTTACCAACTGTTGCTGTTGGTATTCTGTTTACGCACTGTGGCTGTTGTTATTCAGTTTACCCACGGTGGCTGTTTTTATTTTTTCGTTTACCTACTGTGGCTGTAGTTTTACTGTGTACACGCTGTTGCTCACTGTTGTTTTTTTCTGTGTACCCACTGTTGCTAATTTTTGTTATTCATTGTACCTATTGATGTCATTATTTTGATTATAATAGTGAATCTTGCTATTCTGTTTATCCACGTTAGATGTTGATATTGTTTACCCTCGATTGCGGTTGTTATTGTTTACCAACGATGGCTGTTGTCATTATGTTTACCCATGATGGCTGAAGCCATTCTGTTTACCAATGATGGCTGTTTTTATAATATTTACCCACGATGATTACTGTTATTTTAAATTTTGTTAGTCTGTTTGACCAATGAGACGATGGCTGTTGTCATAATGTTTAACCACGATGACCATTGTCATTCTGTTTACCCACGATAGCTGTTGTCATTCTTTTTTTCCCACGATGGCTGTTGTCATTCTGTTTACCCACGATGACCGTTGTCCTTCTGTTTACCCACGATGGCTGTTGTCATTCTGTTTACCCACGATGACCATTGTCATTCTGTTTACCCACGATGGCTGTTGTCATTCTTTTTTCCCACGATGGCTGTTGTCATTCTGTTTAACCACGATGACCATTGTCCTTCTGTTTACCCACGATGGCTGTTGTCATTCTTTTTTTCCCACGATGGCTGTTGTCATTCTGTTTACCCACGATGACCGTTGTCATTCTATTTATCCACGATGGCTGTTGTCATTCTGTTTACCCACGATGGCTGTTGTCATTCTGTTTACCCACGATGACCATTGTCATTCTGTTTACCCACGATGGCTGTTGTCATTCTTTTTTCCCACGATGGCTGTTGTCATTCTGTTTACCCACGATGACCATTGTCATTCTGTTTACCCACGATGGCTGTTGTCATTCTTTTTTTCCCACGATGGCTGTTGTCATTCTGTTTACCCACGATGACCGTTGTCCTTCTGTTTACCCACGATGGCTGTTGTCATTCTGTTTACCCACGATGACCATTGTTATTCTGTTTACCCACGATGGCTATTGTCATTCTTTTTTCCCACGATGGCTGTTGTCATTCTGTTTACCCACGATGACCGTTGTCATTCTATTTATCCACGATGGCTGTTGTCATTCTGTTTACCCACGATGACCGTTGTCATTCTATTTATCCACGATGGCTGTTGTCATTCTGTTTACCCACGATGGCTGTTGTCATTCTGTTTAACCACGATGACCATTGTCCTTCTGTTTACCGACGATGGCTGTTGTCATTCTTTTTTTCCCACGATGGCTGTTGTCATTCTGTTTACCCACGATGACCGTTGTCCTTCTGTTTACCCACGATACCTGTTGTCATTCTGTTTACCCACGATGACCATTGTCATTCTGTTTACCCACGATGGCTGTTGTCATTCTTTTTTCCCACGATGGCTGTTGTCATTCTGTTTACCCACGATGACCGTTGTCATTCTATTTATCCACGATGGCTGTTGTCATTCTGTTTACCCACGATGACCGTTGTCATTCTATTTATCCACGATGGCTGTTGTCATTCTGTTTACCCACGATGACCATTGTCCTTCTGTTTACCCACGATGGCTGTTGTCATTCTTTTTTTCCCACGATGGCTGTTGTCATTCTGTTTACCCACGATGACCGTTGTCATTCTATTTATCCACGATGACCGTTGTCATTCTATTTATCCACGATGGCTGTTGTCATTCTGTTTACCCACGATGACCGTTGTCATTCTATTTATCCACGATGGCTGTTGTCATTCTGTTTAACCACGATGACCATTGTCCTTCTGTTTACCCACGATGGCTGTTGTCATTCTTTTTTTCCCACGATGGCTGTTGTCATTCTGTTTACCCACGATGACCGTTGTCATTCTATTTATCGTCGATGGCTGTTGTCATTCTGTTTACCCACGATGGCTGTTGTCATTCTGTTTACCCACGATGACCATTGTCATTCTGTTTACCCACGATGGCTGTTGTCATTCTTTTTTCCCACGATGGCTGTTGTCATTCTGTTTAACCACGATGACCATTGTCCTTCTGTTTACCCACGATGGCTGTTGTCATTCTTTTTTTCCCACGATGGCTGTTGTCATTCTGTTTACCCACGATGACCGTTGTCCTTCTGTTTACCCACGATGGCTGTTGTCATTCTGTTTACCCACGATGACCATTGTCATTCTGTTTACCCACGATGGCTGTTGTCATTCTTTTTTCCCACGATGGCTGTTGTCATTCTGTTTACCCACGATGACCGTTGTCATTCTATTTATCCACGATGGCTGTTGTCATTCTGTTTACCCACGATGACCGTTGTCATTCTATTTATCCACGATGGCTGTTGTCATTCTGTTTACCCACGATGACCATTGTCATTCTATTTATCCACGATGGCTGTTGTCATTCTGTTTACCCACGATGACCGTTGTCATTCTATTTATCCACGATGGCTGTTGTCATTCTTTTTTCCCACGATGGCTGTTGTCATTCTGTTTACCCACGATGACCGTTGTCATTCTATTTATCCACGATGGCTGTTGTCATTCTGTTTACCCACGATGTCTACTCATGCAGAAAACTGCACTTCCGTGACCTCCCTTACTCTCACATCGCTCTGTATTACTGCTTATTGTAGCATTTTGATATGAGACATTCACGCGAAATGCACAGTTCAATGCATAAATCCGATCTTTATAAGGACTACTGTCATTTAGTGCTCATTACGTGACTCACCTGTAAATTACATTAAAAATTATGTGAGACTTGCCTGTAAGTGATCAGAAATTAAACAAAATAACTATAATCTTATAAAACTCCTAACCTTTCTCAAACATGGTAGGTATTTCTTAGCAAGTAAAAATATATTTATCGGTACCTCTGGTTTATTTTAGGTGATATGATGAGGCGTGGAGAAAAGAGGAAAAAATCTGTCCTCGTCGAGCTTTTTATTTCCTTTTTAGCCACATGAGAAGTTATGTTAGTGTTGCATTTAAAATACTGTCTCAAATCAGCGGGACAAACTATCGCTATTCAAACATGTTCTCATATAAATACTTCCCAGGAATAGTTTGACAGGAATGTCAGAAAAGCTTCAAAGCAGGCACGAAGACGAGGACGAACAGGAACGTTCAAACATGTCTCAGCAGACACTGGTTGAAATATTAAACTTCATGTTGGATTGATGCAGTCTGTATATGATGATCCATTCCTCATTATAATTCCCTGTTTTACTGATAAATATTCTTACCGAAAAATTATGTCTAAAGGTTTTCATCTTTCACAGCAGAACCATGTCGCAACCAGAAGCATACCCTCCTGCTGTGGCGAGCCCTCCACCGTACCAGCAAGGCTATCCCCCACAGCAGTACCAGCATCCCGCAATGACGTCACCCATGGCCCCGGGCCCTGGATATCAATATCCACCACAGGTTCCCGCCGGCCAGCCTCCTCCGGCAGGGGACGCCTACAACACCGCGTATCCGGCACCTGGGCAGCAATATGACGGTCAACAAGATCCAGAAGCCGCGGATAAAGACCCGGCAGAGGAAGACCATCCGTTTGGTGCATTTAGTGAAAAGAAAATCAGAATGGGTATATGATATCATATATTTGTTCATACTTACATCCGAATGTTTAATCCGAATGCTAATGATATCTACGACTTACACTAGTGATCGGGTAGAGTATACTTACATTCACCAAGCATTGGTAAAAGATGGACAATATTATCCATATCTTAACTCAAAAGTGATGACCCACCTAAATTTTAACTAGGAGCATTGTTGAAATTTACCTGTCTACACTTGAAGATACCCCGTTATACATCAGACGATATAAAATATCGAAATAATTTACTAAGGTTTAATCGGTTACTAGTTAAACCAGGGAAGTTTATGTATAAAAAAATGGCATGCATATTTAAAATGTTAGTTTAATAGTACATGCCCATTGCGCGCAACATGTGTTTGTTGTGTTTCGGGCCGGTGAACCAGCATTGTGGGTTTTGCTAAATGAAGCCAGGAGAGGCCCTTATTCCTCACCTTTATTACTTATCATGTGACAATAACGATCTTTCTTTGTTGATTTATCGAATCAGAACACTTAGTGTAAGTCGTCGCCAACAGATGTCGATCAGTGTGGTGGCAACTTCTGTTCAGTCTCTAATCCAATTAACTACATTGTTTGTTCTCCCACTGCATTTCATTCAAAGGATATAATTGATATGCAAAGAAGTCGGTGATAAAAAGAAATAAATAAGAATACCAAACTTAAGTTTTATGGTATGATAGACAATATACACTTTTCCACTTTAGAATTAAAAGTATCAGCAGAAATAACAAGACGGCTTTATTCTAAGTACTGCATACGAAGATGGGTAATATAAAGCATCATTTCGTGCTCAGTTTACATATTATGTTGGAATAGCGCAAACTTATCCAATTTCCAGTGGATTTATGTGACTTTCAGACTACATACATAATATATATTCAATTATAAACAAATATGTACTTTGCCATGAAAGCACGTGAACTTTATGCTTTAGCCATCTTTGAAGTATGTACCTGTTGGATATAATAACTGTTATTTTACAAGGTTTCATAAAGAAAGTGTTCGGGATCCTGGCGGTGCAGATTATCATCACGGGCGGCATCATGAGTCTCTTCATGTTCTGGTAATCTCTAAATATATCACTACAATATATCTGCTCCATCACAGCAGGGTGTCCATTGGCGTTTATTCTCTCAAACGTCAGTATTGTTCCAAAGTGTGAAGCTTTAGTAGACAAATGACTATTTAATATTATACATTGGGGCCCTACATGGAAAAACTAAACGACAAAAACCAACATTTGTATTTTTAAACCTTATTGTCTTCTTGGCCTTGTGACCGAGTAACATGGCGTACGACAACCTCACATTGATAGTTACATTGTGTAGAATTTGTATTGATATAAGCAGCCAGCAGACTTTGTATTTTTGTGCATGTGACAAGTGACCTTGACCTTCTTCGTCACCTGGGATTGAAGTTGAGGGAAAAATATATTGCTTCTCAGATTTGTAATTCTATAACAGTTTGCAAATTTTGGATTGGTTTCGTTCCTTCATTGCAGCTCTTCCTGATATACCAATTCAATAAAAAAATATTGCCACATTTCAATGGACACCCCTTGTTGGAACAGACTATGATTAATATATCTGGTTAACTTAAATATCTGCTTAAAGCATATGAAAATGTCATCTGAACGATGCAATGTGATTCAACCGTTAAAATGATCGAAGCTCCTGTTTCCAATCATCGGGAGACTTGGAGGTCCATTATGCAAACATAAATCTTCTGAACAGAATCATAATCTTAAATTTATTTTAATTAATCTTATGTATAACAGAGCGCTTCTGATACCAGTTTAATTAAAAAGAAACAAATTATAAATAAAGTTCCTTCAGATATCTTTTTAACCCTAAAATAATATGTTCATGTATTCTCTTCAACTAAGGCTGCTTTGCTTTCTTTTCTGCAGGAAACCATTGAGAGACTACTCGTATAACAATATGTGGATGTACATTGCAGCTTTGTAAGTAGATCTTCATAAACAAGAATTAAACGTATAATTAGTATTACTCATCCAGTTAAGGTTTAATCGTAATATCGTAATAAAGGGTGGTAGGACTGTCCAGGCATCGAGTTGGTGTGACTATAATTGCTCTCCGGAAACGGACGACTTTTCTGCAGGCCCTGTTACAACTGATAATGCAATAATTAATCCACTTATAATGTAACATCAACCGATAGTGTAATAACTTATCAACCGATAATGTAACACAAACTGATAATGTAACAAATAAATTGATAATGTAATACTAACTGATATTGTAACAAAAAAAAACAACCGATAATGAAACAATAACCAACAATGTAAAACAAAATCAACCGATAATGTAATAACTTTTGCTAACCGATAACGTAATTATAAATTAACCGATAATGTAAAAAAGTTCCCAAACCGTTCATGTAAAGAAAATTTACATTTTAATGTAATAACACTTCAGCGTCCGTGACCAATCCGTGGAAGCCATTTTTAATCCATTTATACATGTAAGTGTGAGATTATCAGCATGTTTCATAGCAATCCCTGGCATGTCTTTATCATCTCCGCTGACTGAAAGTCATATGAGCTATAGTGATCATTCTTTGTCCGTCATCCATCCGTTAATAGGGCACAGTCATAACCGCTTTACCTAGGAACTTATAATTGTAACCCGTGGAATTCCACAATAATCATCTTGTAAAGCTGAAATTATGCCATCAAAAAATTTTCAATTTATCTTGGGGTTATTTCTGGTCCTCATAGCCAAAGGGATATGGATAAAAGTGACCTAATTTCAGGTTTCTAAGGAGACTTTTCATGGACCTCCGTGGATGACAAATAAGAAGATTTTAGGCCTTACGGTAATTATTTGTGCCCTGCTTTGGTATCAAATTTTCAGTTATTCGGGGGGGGGGGGGGTATTTCTGAGCCCCATAGGTCAAAGGATATGGGCAGCAGAGACCTAATTTTAGGTTTCTAAGAAGACCTTTCATGGACCTCTCTGGATGACAAATAAAAGATTCTAGGCCTTGCGGTTATGATTTGGTGCCCTGCTTTGGCATCAAATTTTCAGTCATTCTATGGGGTACTTCTGAGCTACTCACAGTCAGCTGAGCTAAAAATAGGATTGCGTGATAATTAGAAAATAAAAAGGGGAATGCCAACAGTCTTCATGAATTGATAAAACACTTCAAAATCAATATGCCTGTCAATAATCATGACATTCAATGTATTAGTTTTTCAGATACTGTAGCCTTTGAACTGTATAAGTTTTTTCTTATTTTTCTGGAGGGTACTTATGAGCTTCATAGCTCGGAAGAAATAGGTCGGAGCGATGTTATTTCAGGTTTTCAAGGTGATTATCGTGGAACTCCATGTATTTCAGTGCAGTTCCTAGGTGCAGCGGTCAAGGAATGATCACTTTAGCTGAGCTGATAAAAACATGCAAAGGATTGTTATGAAACCTGTGGATTATCTCACTTCTTATCCAGTTATAATTCTAACTGGATTAGAAGTGGCTTCCTAGGATTGGTCAGGGACGCTGAAGTGATAATACATTAACGGTTATTTTTTTACATTAACAGTTTGGAATCTTTTTTACATTATCAGTTAATTTATAATTACGTTGTCGGTTAGCAAAAGTTATTACAATATCGGATGATTTTGGTTTACATTATTGGTTATTATTACATTATCGGTTGTTTTTTATTACGTTATCAGTAAATATTAAATTATCAGTTTGTGTTACATTGGTTGATTTGTTATTACATTATTGGTTGATGTTACATTATAAGTTGATTATTACATTATCAGTTGTCACCGGCCGCCTGGTCGGGAGGCCTCTGGCTGCGTTGGATTTTCATGGCTGTCTCTCCGCTGGGCTTGACGTGGCACCTATAAAATTATAGCTTTTAGCTGTTTCATCTCTATCCTTTGGATTTTTTTTTTCAAAATAATAATACAAAACTCTTTTAATTATTCATTTTTGTAGCTTAGGAAGCCCTGGATGGGCCCTGACCCCGAGCTAGTCAGCGCAGCGCAGCTCTTGTGCCATCTCTATCCTTCCTTCCTTCCTTCCCTTCCCTTCCTCCCTCCCTCTCTTCCTTCCTTCCTTTTTTCATTCATTCATTCATTCATTCATTCATTCATTCATTCATTCATTCATTCATTCATTTATTCATTCATTCATTCATTCACTGTTAGTACTCAGAATTCCCACATCCACCTAATTTATACAATATTTAAACCATTCTTTTTTCTTGACCTAATTTTCCCAATCTTGGGAATATTTGAGGAACAAGGGTATTCAACTTTATGTTGTAGATAGAAACCATTTTTTTTTCATTAAATCAATAATGCGTTTGGTTAATATGTCTGGTGTTTCCATGATCACTTCGATATTGTTCTAACAGTTAACAGAATGTCCTTTTTTCATTAATTCACTAGGTGCACCACTTTTGTGATGATTATTGTATTGGGATGTTGTGGTGATATCCGCCGAAAATTCCCCACCAACCTCATATGTCTGGGGGTGTTTGTAAGTTACAGGTCGCCATTAAATGGTGCTTTATTTATACCTTTATGGAACCAAGAGTCTTTAGTCACACAGTTTACATATTACAGAATTTTCATGTAGAATCGTTGACTGCGTATGGGACTCTTCAGGTACCACTTGCAGTGTTGTAAAACTCATATATCAGCTTTATTAATACCTGTATTACCATTTACAATATCCATCGTTATGACATTTATATACATTCTGTTTTAAAGAGATTAACCGAAAGTTAGAGACATGATAAATTCTAATATATATATATATAATTATATATATACATATATATATATATATATATATATATATATATATATATCATAGTTTTTCCTTTTTAAGACCTTAGCCATGTCTTGGATGCTAGGGACTATAGCGAGGTTAGTATATTTTATTATTTGTTGTGTAGGTACAGCTGAAGAAGAGTAGCACCATTTTATTAGATTAACTGGTATTTATTTATACACATAAGTTTCCGACGCTCATAGGCTTCTTCGTCAGGTGGCAAGCCGACATCGATCTCATGAATCTAATAATAAAACTAATTCTTTTTATCATAGTAATAATTGATTACTATTTCTTTGATATATATATATATATATATATATATATATATATATATATATATATATATATATATGATGTCTGGTAGATTTTAATATTTTCAAATGATTTTAGCCGTTTCACTGCGAATGAAATCCTCATGGCCGTTGGTATTGTGGCGGTAGGTAGAACTCTATTAAAATTTTGTCGATTACTATGGAAACGGACTTAGTAAATTCGTATTTTTTCTGTCGTAATATTCATGATGATGCTTACTCTAAAGTGTTATACAATTACCTAGAATCTGAAATGAAACCAGAATGGAGAGAGATAAACCACATATACGTCATTGTCACATTTATTGCAGGCTATATGTATCGGAGCCTTCATCCTCGGTCTGCAAACAAAGGCAAGTATGACAGAACAAAAATGAAAAGAACTCTGTTGTATTGAGATTATTAAATTCTTTAAAAGTTACTAATTATAATGACGAAAAAGTATAGGCATTCAAACAGAGCTGGTATTTTCCCATGGTTATCACCCTTCTTTGACTAGCTCTTACAGTGTTCATATATGACTGATTTGATGAAGACATGTTTAAATTATTTCTCATTTACGAATAAGCTGAAGAAGACGAAAAAAATGTTAAAATGGAGCATCTTTAACAGTTAAACCGAAAGACTGTGTTTTAATAAGTGCTATGATGTTAATCTTTATTCTTAAATAATTCTGCCCAAAGTGTGTAACTCACAGTATGTCTACCTGTATTTGGAGATATTGAGACTCGCCACGCTCTAATAACAGCTATTTACGTATATACTAGCATATTAAGCCGTTGTTGTGCGGGACAGGGTGTCCATGGGCCGAGTTGACATGGGCCAAGTTTAAATGAGTTTTACGCTGCCTATACGTATACTATTTAATACAGGTATATAAATCTAAAATAATGTACATTAATTAACTAATGTTTGCACGTACAGATTGACTTCACTCATCTCGTCGGGATACTGATGTGTCTCACCATTTCTCTCATCATGTTCGGAATCTTCGCAGCCATTTTCAGATCAAGGGTAAGGCTGTAAATATATATCTCCGTCAATAAAATTTACATAAACCTGAAAGTATAAACTTCACTCAATCACGTTGGCAATGTTATCTTACCTAAATACTGACAGCTCCGCCAGGGTACGATATTTGCGTAGTTATAATGCGCGGATTTTATATGCTTTTGTTGAATTTGAATCCAGGCTGAGTAAATCAAGTGCATTATTTACGGAGTAATAGTTCTTCAGATTGTTCTTTGAATATTTCAGATTGCGTACATCGGGTATGCATCCCTCGGAGCATTTGTGTTCTCTTTGGTAAGTAATCTGTGATTTTATACTTGGTTGCATTTATGCACTTGTCACACCCTGCTCACTAGAGCCCTCTGTTGTGAGTTGAGTGAACAATGCTCATTCGAAGCAGGCTTTTATTTCATTGCACTGACAACTAAAGCGGGGGGGGGGGGGGGGGGGGGCACATGTAGGGGCGGCATTTTGATGAATTAGTATAATATTGACAATATGCAGGAAGAGTTCACCATAAAGTCCAAATCTGTAGTCACAAATTTGGCTGATTCTGATTTGTTAATTTAGTGCTTTTTTTGTCTGTGTTTTCTGAGCTTTATGACAAATTAGCATCTCTTATAACCAATCAACTCCGCCGATAAACAGCTTATTTTGCTGGCGCCCATTTCAGGTATTCCGTGCATCATTAATTAGGTTATGGAGCCAGCCAAATGACTCACGTACGGTCTGTTTACGCAAGCAGCGAAAGAATTATGACAGATCTGTTGCTATTTTTTATCAAAGGTCTTCCAATACCAGAGATTTTGCGATTCATAATTAAAAAAAATGTTTCAAGGTCGTATATTGACAGAAATTTCAAGGGGGTCATTTATCAGGAAGAAACCATGCTGGATGGTCACATATTCAATTACATAAGCAATTTGTCAGCCTGGTTATCCAAACATTTAATTTTTAATCTAAAAAAATTGAAAGTAATACACATATAGCTCATTAACAACCACCCGCACTTAGAGCATAAAGTGTATTTATATGCCATTTTTGCTGCGTTTGCATCAAAGCACTCTATTTGCTGTAGCTGCTGTCATATGCACCAATAGGAGTTGGGTTTAACAGTGACAAGATGTTTATACATGTACTAAGTTTTTAAAATGAATAACATGTCACTCGCCATAAATTACTTACCTTGGCCAGTTTTGAACTAATCATAAGTCGTGAGTACATGAAAAATTAAATTACCGCATTGTATGTGTAAACTGCGGTGCAAAGATTTTTTTTTCTTTTTAGGGATTAATCTTATCTTGTCTAATCATTCCTGTTTGAATTAAGACAGGGATTTCTTTTTGTTTGAAATATTAAAAGGGTTATTTTATTTCAGTTAGTGGCGAAAAATGTGAAATTAATTATTTGGCATAATTGTGTTGTCAATCAAATGTTTGTAATAAAGAAATTTGACCATATGTTTGCATATTTTGTCAAATTTTTGAATGTTGTCAAGAATGCCGGGCGGAACAAATGACTGTTGGTCATAATAATAGACACATTTCACAAATTGTCACTTTATGTTTATTTTTGACAGTCGTGGTCTAGGGAAACTTCCCTTTCAATTGCTGCATGATTGGTAGACACAAGCTAATGGTGTATACATGGTGGATAGAATTGATTGATATATGTGGTAATATTTTGTGAGGGTGGGTGGTAGTCGATCCAGCTCACAAATATTTGTGTAACTTTGTAATAAGGACTAGTGGTATTGGATATATTTGATTTAATTCATGGTTTGCTGGTAATTGACCTACATGCTTATACTTTTATTTCTTTGCAACAGTGGCCATTAATAGACAGACATGATTTGTATATTTTATTGATAATTTGCTGGCAGTTGACTTTAAGCTCAATAATATCTGTATTACATTGTTACAGTGGCTGGTGGTGGACATCCAGTTGATTATGGGCGGGAAGCACCAGTACGCCATCGATCCCGAGGAGTACATCTTCGCGGCTCTGAACCTGTACATCGACATCGTCAACCTCCTCCTCCGCATCATGATACTGGTCAGGATGTTGGGCGGAGACTAAGCCTGTCAATCAAAACCAGAACGATTTAGACATAGACATCCATATAAGGAGCGTAAAAATATCAATGGAAAAACAAAATGTACGGACACAATGAACCGTTTACTTAGTTCTTATTCTTTTAAAATAAATGTTAAAAGTTCAAAAACTCTTTAGTTATATCCAGGAGGCATTTATTTCTTTCTTTTAACTTTATCAATGTTCGACATTATTGCACAAGTACAATCTTTAATTTATAGTTACAGAAAACAAACCGTCATGTCAAGAAAAAGGTGAATCCATGCAGAGCGGTAAAACCTCCTGTGGACACTGCATGGAGTACGTTATTCCAGGCTGGAGGAATTTTGAATATTAAAAATGAATATGATTATTGATTTCCATGCATCTGTAGTAAAACTAAACCATATTAAATAAAGAAAATAACACTTTCAAAATGAAATACAGTAACATTTATGGTCACGGATGTTCTTTTTATTGTTTCTAAGACAACATTTTTTTTCTATAAAAAATACGTATATATATATATATATATATATATATATATATATATATATATATATACATATATATTTTTATGCGCATTTTTCATACATATTTTCCCATTATACAAAAGGCGAAAGGGTAAATCATATGTGCTTATATTAAGTATCCAGATTATGTTGAGCATTATTAGGAGTTATTTATCCAATTAAATTGTATACATAAAATCCGTGGTCTTACTTTGTTGTTTAACATTTTTTTTTATTTGAATAAATATGCATATTTCAAATATGGTAGTATATAAATAGAGTAGTATTATGGGATTAAGTATCTGATATGGACTGTTACGGGGGTCCTGGTAGGGCGGATATACTGTAACATTCAGTACACCTTTTCCACATCATTAACACTTTACTGACCATGTTATAAAATAAGCCTCGTAAGTAGGTCGTAAATTACTAGTATATTAATGCTTTATACGAAATATAGCTGCAGGCATAACTATGGCAGTCCTAGACGTCTAACCAGGCGCTGAATTACGTGTTAATGTAAATATTTAGTTAATGTCAAATATATTTACTGACACGGTGGTTTCATTGAGGTATATAAAGAAGAAAGATCCTATTTCGTTATACCTAAAAAGTAAAGCCTACTTGGTCTTTCAGTATTTTTATTGTATGGATGCAGGCGAAAAGAAAAAAAGGTGTGCGGATTTAGTACCATTTGCGTCTGAAATCTCAAAATGTCTGGTTTCCTCAATATCATTAAGTATAAAGATTCAGTCATTCGTTTGCCGAACAATAGGGGAAATTACAAATTTGTCTGAAATTAATTCTATGCAAAAAAAAAAATGAAAATATCACGTTCCCCACGAACTTGGGACCTGAATACCAACAATATTAGATCAGACAGGGCGGACCACACTTTGGTCGAAGAACAGCCAATGAAGCTTCGTCTGGCTACATCTTTATTTCTGTTGCAGACAAAGCAATACGGATAGTGTATGTTATATACACATAATTTTTAATCTTGTCAACCCCCTTCTTCGACAGTAAACAGCTGTTGTAATCAATGCCTTCAGCGTCATCGGATGTTTGGAGTGTTTTTTGGAGGATTTGATAATATGATAACGTATGTTCCAGTGCAAGCGATGCGTGTTATTGTAACAAAACTAGTACTCTGCAAAATAATATATATGGGGCTCTTTGAGAGACCAATAACTTCCGGCATCACTATGTAAAATATGTATAAATATCGACTGCTGAGCGGTGCCAAATTGCCCGATGCTAGTATTTCCTAAATTCTTTACTATTTCACTGACGAGACTTACCTATGATACTGGATACGGTTTATTCTCTAGCGTACATATAATTCTATAATTTGACATCCTGGCCGACTCGTGATTCCGTCATACGTTCTACCAATACAAGTTCAATGTCGTATTGCCATGCCCTTATCAAACCCTGGCTAATTCTTTGGACCCAGCCATTCCTATTTTTTTCTGGAGACCACACGTGAACTCATTATGCAAAAAAATCCTATCTCCAAAGATAGGAGTTCTTTACTGTATATCAAGCTTTCTTTCTCTGCAATGACTGACCAGGGTTTATGCGACAATCATTCAACAACCTGTGGATGTTCCTTATCGTCAACTACCAAATTGTACAAAAGAAACAAGACAGAGCTGCCCGAATTATAACCAAAAATATGATAGAAATGTAAATTCCATGATGCTAGTTAATAAACTTTGATGGATGAAAGCACATCATGTATACATATTATATAGCAGTCATAATGTAAAAATGTCTATGCTTAACGGTTCCTGGTTCACGAGGGTATAGTTTTCATGTTGTTAATGAAGCTCACAACCATGGGACTCCAGCTAATGTGAGCATGTATTAAGTTGTCCATAAACCTAAACCTAACTATTTGAAAAATTCTTCCCTATTTGCTGGGCCAAAAGTCTGCATGGGATAGTTTATAAAGTGAATCGAGATCAGCCACATCATGTGCTACTTTCAAGAAACGAATTAAATGAGATTTTTATCAGCTACACAACAAATTGTACAGTTTGTGTGTGTAGCACTCTCTTCACTTAGAATTCATTGATCATATAAGAATAATAATTAACTTCATTCCATGTTGCTTATTCAAAATATTGCTATATTACCAAGTCTATAAAAATAATACAGAATATTGTATTAGTATTGCTTCGTGCCTCAATATTTTAGATATATGCTGACTGTGATATTATTTTTACCCTGCTTGCTTTTATAAGTATAAATATTATATACTTTCTTAATATACTTATATCTTTCAGAGTCCACATGATTATAATATTCAGGTTTTATATTCATATCCCGGGTCTTATGAACGTATTGTAATGATATTTTTGTTACTTTATGTTTTTTATTTGTAAACGGTGCAGGGCCTCAAGGTAGACCAGCTTTTAGATTTTAGCTGATTAGTTCATTATCCTGAATATAGATATATATGATGTAAATAAATAAACTAAACGACCAGGTCGAGCGCTTGCTTGAAATGACTCGAAAACAGTCGAAAGAATTAGCAATGACAGAGAGAGAGAGAGAGTAAATGAGCCATATTTTTGAAGATAGGACCAATATTGACAAACTTCTGAAGCAAAAAAGAACTTGACGTGTTTAAGTGACCTTGATCTTGACCTTTGACCTATATGATTAATAAACATACTGTTTACATAAATCCGATATGTGTAAGTGTAAAAAGTTATTCCTGCTAAATTGTGGCCAGTAGAATGCTATATGCCATACACAAGAACCAGCAAGAAGGCGAAATTGAAGATAACTGACAAACAGACAGACACACTGACAATTAATGTTACACTAGGTTTAGACCATATGACTTGACCAGGTTATGAAAAAGATCAAGAGGAAGAAAATAAGTTACAGTTTATGTAATTGAGGTTTATAGTTTTGGAGATATGGCAAAAATGATATGTTGTGGAGGATCAAGTGCAGCGCCCCTAGCGGACATATCCCGAAAATAAAAAAAGTGTATTCCGAGATATTAGTGTAAGACATAAGATGTACCAGTTTCAAAAGGATTCCTGCAAAACTGTGGCCTGTAGATTGCTAATTGTACAGCAACTGGCCAGGACAATATATACGCGAATCGTTAGTGGTACTGAATATTGACGTGCACGGTGGCATATTCAGTTACATAGTGCTGGTTGTATCCAGGAGTCATCTGCTGTGAAAAAAAGGGCGAGCGCGTACTTCAGCGGAGAACTTTTTTTTAAGTGGCGTGCTGACAAGTTCCTGTTTATATACACAGTGTGGGCGGACTGAACTGGTAGCTGCCATTCCAATGTCACGTGCGTCAGTCATATGATCGGGAGCCGTTTAAACCAGTGAAAACCAGGTGTGTAGTGAACATTCCTGAGTAAACTGGACTCTGTGATTGTATGTGATTATATAAACTTCAGTGATCTTTGATGCCTCTCTAGAGAAGTGTGTTTACTTTTAATATATTTGATTGTTTTGTTTCTTCATGTCGTTTTTCATCTATTGGAGTGTATGTGTGAGTTTCATCAGGTTTTGTTTACCGTTTAAAAGAACCTGAAGTTTCCATGCCTCCGGGGTGTGACACGCAATAAAACCCTTATGTCACAAAGTCGGATGCGAGGAGTCAAAATGCATATGTCAAGGCCCAGATTCCGATTTTGTGACTGCACATGAGTTTATGTTTATGAAAAAGAGCTTCTGAAATTAAAGTGATCCTACCTGGCTGTCCCCCAGTCGTGGAAAAACGGCGGCTTCACGTTAATGTGACTTTGTATTTTTTTTTCTGGAGGTAACAGTCTCCAATTTTAATGCTTGCTTATCTTAGTACAATGTTTATCAACATAATTCCACTAGGATACGGGTAGTCGATAAGCGACTACGTGTTTCCGCCAAAATCAGAGTGGAACGGATGAAGTAGGCATGGATTTAGTGGCAAGGGGAAACAGAGTGAGGTGTGTTGCATATTAGCATGGATGACTGCAGCCGAAATGTGTATGTAAGTTGCGCCACCTACCAAAAAATCCAGAAAGCTGTCCAAGTTGTATACATATGCATAATATTTAAGCAGATAAGTCAAACCACTACATGAATATGAGTGATTTTATCCCACAGCAGACAAACAGAAGGACTCGTGCAATAATGGTGGCAGGTGGCGCCACCAATTTTGTGTTTGATTAAGAGCTATGTGAGATCTATTCACATGCAAAATATCAGGGGGATATGTCCAATCAATCCTGAGATTTAAGCCTGAATGTCTGCAGCATTAACATATATGTAAGAGGCGCCACCTGCCAAAAAAAATCGAGAAAGCTATCCAAGATGTATAAACATGCAAAATTTTAAGCAGATAAGTCAAACCACTACCGAGATATGAATGATTTTAGCCCATGGCAGACAAACAGACGGACACTGTGCAAAAATGGTTGCAGGTGGCGCCACCAGTTTGTGTATGTTATAAAGCTATCCAAGGGCTACATTTGTACAAATTTATTTTCCTGATCGGCCAAACGGTTCCCGAGATATGTGTATGTTAAAGAGCTATGTAAGATCTATACACATGCAAAATTGTGGCCCAATCGATCAAATGGTTCTTGAGATATGAGCTTGGATGTCTGCAGTGAAAACTAGAATATAGGTGGCGCCACCTGTCATAAAATTAAGAAAGTTATCCAGGATGTATAAACCTTCAAAATTTTAGGTAGATATATCAAACGACTGCCGAGATATGAGTGATTTTATCCCACGGCAGACAAACAGACGGACGCTGTGCAAAAATGGTTGCAGGTGGCGCCACCAGTTTGTGTATGTTATAAAGCTATCCAAGGGCTACATTTGTACAAATTTATTTTCCTGATCGGCCAAACGGTTCCCATATATGTGGGTTAATGTGTGGAAACAGACGCACAAATGGACGCTCGGCAGAGAGGAAAGGTCAGAGGTCAACGTCAATTGGTTATGCACCAGTTCACATGTGACCCGATAATTGGTGTAAGTTTCGGAAAATTCCGTCCAGTAGTCTCAGAGGAGTTCTCCGGAAACACGGAGTGAAACACCGTTTTTGTTAGTGAAACACGGTTGTTGGGAACAGTCTTCCCACTAAGCCTGCAGAGCGCTTCCGTCCAGTAGTCTCAGAGGAGTTCTCCGGAAACACGGAGTGAAACACCGTTTTTGTTAGTGAAACACGGTTGTTGGGAACAGTCTTCCCACTAAGCCTGCAGAGCGCTTACCCTAGGCGGGGGCCGACCGTGATAATCTGTCTACTGAGATTCGAACTGAAGATCTCCCGGCTATTTGCCCTGTGATCCAACCCTGAACCACGGAAGTCGGTTGGTTGTTGAGGCGTTACTGGTGCTATGGAGTCATATATCCAGGCTGAATTCACGAGTTGAATATTCTTGCCCGTCACATGTGTATGAATATGACACTCCTAATGGTGCAGGAATACTTCTTCAGACTAGCTTTCAGGCTTACAGAGTAAGGAGTTGGAGAGTAACACACTACAAAGCCACGACAGCCAGTCACACACTACACGCAGTGTATGGACATGAAACCAATTTTATCAAGCTGACTACGTTGTTTGAATAGTCATGAATCCAAGTATATCAAGTTAACAACGTTTATGGACATGATACCAATTTTATCATGCTGATCACGTTCTTTGTATGGCTATGAAACCAATTTTATCATGCTGATCACGTTCTTTGTATGGCTATGATACCAATTTTATCATGCTGATCACGTTCTTTGTATGGCTATGACACCAATTTTATCATGCTGATCACGTTCTTTGTATGGACATAAAACCAACTATATCAAGCTGACCGCGTTCTTTCAGGCCATTAAAGTGTCATAATTTTCCATTGATCTAAGCCATTTAAAACAATCTCCGACTTTTCTTATACTGGAATAAGGGAAACTCATTTTACAGATTTTCCCTGATTCCCGGGTTACTGGGAACCCAACTGAACTCCATGGAAGTGAAGAGAGATGTGAAATATTCAAACTACTTATAATAACAAAAAATTACACGTTTAACCGATCAAATAGACCGAAATACACACCTCCTTTGTCATAGAATGGTCCAGTATATCTCACAAAAAACGACAAATAGGTCAAAGGAGGTCCTACTACATAGTAATTTCAATAGAAGTATTCTATCTAAAAATATGTATATTTTTAGAATAAAAGTAGAATAAAACTGCAGATATTTCAGGCGACAATTTAACATCCGATCCCAAAAGGATCTTATTTTTCCTGTCATCATTGGTCGTCATGGAAAAAGTAATCTATACCAAAAGTCAACATGAGTTTTTTTTTTTTATCTCCAAACTGTTGTTGTTACTTGTATCAAATTCAACAGGTCTTTTTTCTTTCGGCGGGTTGCCTATATCTGGGACATAATGGAGAATTCATAATGACTATTTGATACTGTTTCATTCCAGGTTAGACATCCTGCAAGTTGTGTATTGTCGGTCGTGGCAGTGTTTGTTGACTCATATTAATGTCTTCTTAACTTTCACATCCGATGGAATCAACCATTTCTCTGTAAATAAACCTCAGCTGCCCTTTAAAATAGGAGCAGCATGTGATGAGGATCATATTTCAGGTGTTTGTTTTACAAGAGAATTGATAGAGCAAGAAGATATGCCATCTAAACTGATGACAACTCACCATTGTTTGAACTCCCGATGAACTGTATCGAACTAAATGAACTTGAAACTCGACGCCTTTTTTCTGCTGACACTTCCTTTTGTATTTTTGGGTATTCATTCGATTTTAATTTTTGTTTTCGCTCTGTCGATTTGAAAATGCCTGTGGCGATAGAAAATCGTGATATGCCAGAGTTCTACGGGTAAGACAGGATGACCTCGGCTTTGACCTCTCTAATGGCCTAAGCCACTGCGTGTTTGTCATTATTGACATCCTGTTAAAAACTTTGAAATGTCAATGATCTTAAATGAAAAGTTTTTTGTTGTTGTTGTGCTCATTTACGTGATCGGAGGGACGATCATCTTTTTTCCTAGACTTTTGGAAGTATAAGAAATATAGCCTAAAATGTTATTTATGAATTTATGAAAAACAAACAAAGAAATTAAAGAGTAAAAGTATTTGTCAATATACAAAAAAATAATAATGTTTTGCAATATACTAAGGAATATTCATAAACGTTATGTTGTCATGAACAACGTTTACCTTTCTGTGTCTGTTTCCAAGCGAAAATGTTTGTCCCGCTAAGCCTGCGAACTTGATTAGTACATGTGGTAACATATCATGGTTAATACAAGTAGTAAAGATTTATAATAATTCTTACGATCAAATTTCCATTATATCGGCTGCAAAATAGTGAAGAATCAAACGTCTCACTTAAAATGTGAAAAGTGATCTTCCGTTGTAACATTCGCTAAAATAACTACACCATAATGAAGATTTCAACAGCATTTCTCTTCTTTGATTCATGATTTAAAAATACTCTGCATGGTTATGGTGAACAGAAATTACACTAATTGGTTTCTCTAATTGGGTAGTGTTTATGTTTTTTTTGGCTCATTCATACAGAGTTTACCATGTGTTAAATCTATTTGCCGCTTGCTGGCTTGATAAGTGCTTTTTATACTGTCGATTACTGCAATCTCAGATAACTTTTTCGTCTATAAATGCGTATTTTTCATAAAAGTAAAATAGTCTTGTTGTGCACCTGATATTCTTGCCGATAGGAAACGAAACCTTCGTTTACCTAAAGGTGATATTGGTGAGACGGCATTTATGAAAGTGACAGAATAATAGTTTTTTTTTTTCAAATTAGGTTCATGGAATTTCTCTTGAACTCTTTTTTACAAGAAGATGAAGGTAAAGTAGCTATGTGTTATCAAGCAGCCATAATTTGTAGTTACGACGTAAGAGCTAATTTATTAGGTTTTTTTGGAGTTCACCATTTGGCCTGTGAGTCACTGACGAGGATCATGCCAGGGCCTTGACCGCTAGTATATGTAATATCGAAACTGGTGGAATACCAACAAGATTGGCCGCGGTCAAACACCTTATTATAAGAGCCTTAATTAATTGTTTCCCAAGGCTTTGATCAATATTTAGGTAAACATTATCGATTAATTTTCTTAGATTTGACACTCAAAGGGATCATTTTACGCTTTCTGAACACATACGTGAAAGTAACATACCATCTTAATTAGATTAATTTCAATTAGACCCTGTTTACTGTGTCAATAATCCTGATACGCCTTTCTTCGTTTTGACTGTCAATAAAACTTTACTGCAAGGAACACATTTAGACTCTTGATTATTATGTTTAATTGATTCCTATCGTAGGTCAAATTATCTATTAAGGATAGATGTTATATATAAACATTATTCCACAGGGACCGTTATCGAGCGAAATGAGGTACCTGCACAAGAAATGACAAAACGAGATGCTATATATATGAACACAGTGATCTAAAATAGACAAGGTTAAAACAAAATTTAATTATTCCTGAGACTTGGTCCAGAATTACAAGTGAAGATGGAGATCCTTAAAACTAGACACCACTTAAAGATCAAATACCTCCACCAATACATCCTAAGCAAGCCCCAACTTTAATGAGCTCTTCACTGCTCAAAAGAATCGCTTTACCAAATTTAACAAACATATCTGTAAATCATTTTAGATTTGTCTCCGTAAATACACAGTATTTATCGACGAAGTATACAAGAATACAATAAGTTTAATACATTAAACTTCATTAACAATACAAAAAAACAAGAAGAAATGTGAATGAAACAGCCCATCCGATTTTTCGCCAGCCGAAAAGCAGTAAGATCGTGAGATGTGAGGGTGCCGGCTTTATTAAAAAAAAATCCGGCAGGAAAAATCAGCTGCAAGAAAACCTTGACCAGTTTTTTTACATGTTGAAATCAACTTCATGCTAGACCTTTGTAGACTCCGTTTACACAGGCATACAAACATATATACAGTTAAAATATACTACACAGACAATATATGTTCCTGGTCGTTCAGCTAAAAGTTTATGTGGTGCATCGGAGAGAGGTTATGGGAGATAAAATAAACAAAAAAAAAAAAACTCATTAAACCATGTATTCGTGAAAAATAATTTTATATTTTTAAAGTTTTATTTCAACCCACGAACTTGGGACCTGAATACCAACAATATTAGATCAGACAGGGCGGCCCACACTTTGGTCGAAGAACAGCCAATGAAGCTTCGTCTGGCTACATCTTTATTTCTGTTGCAGACAAAGCAATACGGATAGTGTACACATAATGTTTAATCTTGTCAACCCCCTGCTTCAACAGTAAACAGCTGTTGTAATCAATGCCTTCAGCGTCATCGGATGTTTGGAGTGTTATCAGGATTTAATAATATGATAACGTATGTTCCAGTGCAAACGATGCGTGTTATTATAACAAAACTAGTACTCTGCAAAATAATATATATGGGGCTCTTTCTATAATTTGACATCCTGGCCGACTCGTGATTCCGTCATACGTTCTGCCAATACAAGTTCAATGTCGTATTGCCATGCCCTTATCAAACCCTGGCTAATTCTTTGAACGCAGTCATTCCTATTTTTTCTGGAGACCACACGTGAACACATTATGCAAAAAAATCCTATCTCCAAAGATAGGAGTTCTTTACTGTATATCAAGCTTTCTTTCTCTGCAATGACTGACCAGGGTTTATGCGACAATCATTCAACAACCTGTGGATGTTCCTTATCGTCAACTACCAAATTGTACAAAAGAAACAAGACAGAGCTGCCCGAATTATAACCAAAAATATGATAGAAATGTAAATTCCATGATGCTAGTTAATAAACTTTGATGGATGAAAGCACATCATGTATACATATTATATAGCAGTCATAATGTAAAAATGTCTATGCTTAACGGTTTTTGGTTCACGAGGGGATAGTTTTCATGTTGTTAATGAAGCTCACAACCATGGGACTCCAGCTAATGTGAGCATGTATTAAGTTGTCCATAAACCTAAACCTAACTATTTGAAAAATTCTTCCCTATTTGCTGGGCCAAAAGTCTGCATGGGATAGTTTATAAAGTGAATCGAGATCAGCCACATCATGTGCTACTTTCAAGAAACGAATTAAACGAGATTTTTTATCAGCTACACGACAAATTGTACAGTTTGTGTGTGTAGCACTCTCTTCACTTAGAATTCATTGATCATATAAGAATAATAACTTCATTCCATGTTGCTTATTCAAAATATTGCTATATTACCAAGTCTATAAAAATAATACAGAATATTGTATTAGTATTGCTTCGTGCCTCAATGTTTTAGATATATGCTGACTGTGATATTATTTTTACCCTGCTTGCTTTTATAAGTATAAATATTATATACTTTCTAAATATCATTATATCTTTCAGAGTCCACATGATTTTAATATTCAGGTTTTATATTAATAACCCGGGTCTTATGAACGTATTGTAATGATATTTTTGTTACTTTATGTTTTTTATTTGTAAACGGTGCAGGGCCTCAAGGTAGACCAGCTTTTAGATTTTAGCTGATTAGTTCATTATCCTGAATATAGATATATATGATGTAAATAAAAAACTAAACGACCAGGTCGAGCGTTTGCTTGAAATGACTCGGAAACAGTCGAATGAATTAGCAATGACAGAGAGAGAGAGAGAGAGAGAGAGAGAGTAAATGAGCCATATTTTTGAAGCAAAAAAGAACTTGACGTGTTTAAGTGACCTTGATCTTGACCTTTGACCTATATGATTAATAAACATACTGTTTACATAAATCCGATATGTGTAAGTGTAAAAAGTTATTCCTGCTAAATTGTGGCCAGTAGAATGCTATATGCCATAAACAAGAACCAGCAAGAAGGCGAAATTGAAGATAACTGACAAACAAACAGACACACTGACAATTAATGTTACACTCGGTTTAGACCATATGACTTGACCAGGTTATGAAAAAGATCAAGAGGAAGAAAATAAGTTACAGTTTATGTAATTGAGGTTCATAGTTTTGGAGATATGGCAAAAATGATATGTTGTGGAGGATCAAGTGCAGCGCCCCTAGCGGACATATCCCGAAAATAAAAAAAGTGTATTCCGAGATATTAGTGTAAGACATAAGATGTACCAGTTTTAAAAGGATTCCTGCAAAACTGTGGCCTGTAGATTGCTAATTGTACAGCAACAGGCCAGGAAAATATATACGCGAATCGTTAGTGGTACTGAATATTGACGTGCACGGTGGCATATTCAGTTACATAGTGCTGGTTGTATCCAGGAGTCATCTGCTGTGAAAAAAGGGCGAGCGCGTACTTCAGCGGGGAACTTTTTTTTAAGTGGCGTGCTGACAAGTTCCTATTTATATACACAGTGTGGGCGGACTGAACTGGTAGCTGCCATTCCAATGTCACGTGCGTCAGTCATATGATCGGGAGCCGTTTAAACCAGTGAAAACCAGGTGTGTAGTGAACATTCCTGAGTAAACTGGACTCTGTGATTGTATGTGATTATATAAACTTCAGTGATCTTTGATGCCTCTCTGGAGAAGTGTGTTTACTTTTAATATATTTGATTGTTTTGTTTCTTCATGTCGTTTTTCATCTATTGGAGTGTATGTGTGAGTTTCATCAGGTTTTGTTTGCCGTTTAAAAGAACCTGAAGTTTCCATGCCTCCGGGGTGTGACACGCAATAAAACCCTTATGTCACAAAGTCGGATGCGAGGAGTCAAAATGCATATGTCAAGGCCCAGATCCCGATTTTGTGACTGCACATGAGTTTATGTTTATGAAAAAGAGCTTCTGAAATTAAAGTGATCCTACCTGGCTGTCCCCCAGTCGTGGAAAAACGGCGGCTTCACGTTAATGTGACTTTGTATTTTTTTTCTGGAGGTAACATCTGCCAATTTTAATGCTTGCTTATCTTAGTACAATGTTTATCAACAAAATTCCACTAGGATACGGGTAGTCGATAAGCGACTACGTGTTTCCGCCAAAATCAGAGTGGAACGGATGAAGTAGGCATGGATTTAGTGGCAAGGGGAAACAGAGTGAGGTGTGTTGCATATTAGCATGGATGTCTGCAGCCGAAATGTGTATGTAAGTTGCGCCACCTACCAAAAAATCCAGAAAGCTGTCCAAGTTGTATACATATGCATAATTTTAAGCAGATAAGTCAAACCACTACATGAATATGAGTGATTTTATCCCACAGCAGACAAACAGAAGGACTCGTGCAAAAATGGTGGCAGGTGGCGCCACCAATTTTGTGTTTGATTAAGAGCTATGTGAGATCTATTCACATGCAAAATATCAGGGGGATATGTCAAATCAGTCCTGAGATATAAGCCTGAATGTCTGCAGCATTAACATATATGTAAGAGGCGCCACCTGCCAAAAAAATCGAGAAAGCTATCCAAGATGTATAAACATGCAAAATTTTAAGCAGATAAGTCAAACCACTACCGAGATATGAATGATTTTAGCCCATGGCAGACAAACAGACGGACACTGTGCAAAAATGGTTGCAGGTGGCGCCACCAGTTTGTGTATGTTATAAAGCTATCCAAGGGCTACATTTGTACAAATTTATTTTCCTTATCGGCCAAACGGTTCCCGAGATATGTGTATGTTAAAGAGCTATGTAAGATCTATACACATGCAAAATTGTGGGTCAATCGATCAAATGGTTCTTGAGATATGAGTTTGGATGTCTGCAGTGTAAACTAGAATATAGGTGGCGCCACCTGTCATAAAATTAAGAAAGTTATCCAGGATGTATAAACCTTCAAAACTTTAGGTAGATATATCAAACCACTGCCGAGATATGAGTGATTTTATCCCACGGCAGACAAACAGACGGACGCTGTGCAAAAAGGGTTGCAGGTGGCGCCACCAGTTTGTGTATGTTATAAAGCTATCCAAGGGCTACATTTGTACAAATTTATTTTCCTGATCGGCCAAACGGTTCCCGAGATATGTGGGTTTATGTGTGGAAACAGACGCACAAATGGACGCTTGGCAGAGAGGAAAGGTCAGAGGTCAACGTCAATTGGTTATGCACCAGTTCACATGTGACCCGATAATTGGTGTAAGTTTCGGAAAATTCCGTCCAGTAGTCTCAGAGGAGTTCTCCGGAAACGAATACGGCGGCGGCGGCGGCGGCGAAACCCGGTCAAAAACAAAGTATCCACAGAACTTCGTTTTGGCGGATACAATGATACAGGCTTACAATCCTGGTGTCAACAAGGGTCGGTGCACCTCTTCTCCGGGTCCTGGGTGTGTGTCCGCCCCTTGGTTGGGTCATAACACCGAGAAACTCCCGAAAGGTGCATTCTTTGTTAGTGAAACACGGTTGTTGGGAACAGTCTCCCCACTAAGCCTGCAGAGCGCTTACCTTGGGCGGGGGCCGACCGTGATAATCTGTCTACTGAGATTCGAACTGAAGATCTCCCGGCTATGGGTCCTGTGATCCAACCCTGAACCACGGAAGTCGGTTGGTTGTTGAGGCGTCACTGGTGCTATGGAGTCATATATCCAGGCTGAATTCACGAGTTGAATATTCTTGCCCGTCACATGTGTATGAATATGACACTCCTAATGGTGCAGGAATACTTCTTCAGACTAGCTTTCAGGCTTACAGAGTAAGGAGTTGGAGAGTAACACACTACAAAGCCACGACAGCCAGTCACACACTACACGCAGTGTATGGACATGAAACCAATTTTATCAAGCTGACTACGTTGTTTGAATAGACATGAATCCAAGTATATCAAGTTGACCACGTTTATGGACATGATACCTATTTTATCATGCTGATCACGTTCTTTGTATGGCTATGATACCAATTTTATCATGCTGATCACGTTCTTTGTATGGCTATGATACCAATTTTATCATGCTTATCACGTTCTTTGTATGGACATAAAACCAACTATATCAAGCTGACCACGTTCTTTTCAGGCCATTAAAGTGTCATAATTTTCATTTCACCATTGTTTGAACTCCCGATGAACTGTATCGAACTAAATGAACTTGAAACTCGACGCCTTTTTTCTGCTGACACTTCCTGTTGTATTTTTGGGTATTCATTCGATTTTAATTTTTGTTTTCGCTCTGTTGATTTGAAAATGCCTGTGGCGATAGAAAATCGTGATATGCAAGAGTTCTACGGGTAAGACAGGATGACCTCGGCTTTGACCTCTCTAATGGCCTAAGCCACTGCGTGTTTGTCATTATTGACATCCTGATAAGAACTTTGAAATGTCAATGATCTTAAACGAAAAGTTTTTTGTTGTTGTTGTGCTCATTTACGTGATCGGAGGGACGGTCATCTTTTTTCCTAGACTTTTGGAAGTATAAGAAATATAGCCTAAAATGTTATTTATGAATTTATGAAAAACAAACAAAGAAATTAAAGAGTAAAAGTATTTGTCAATATACAAAAAAATAATAATGTTTTGCAATATACTAAGGAATATTCATAAACGTTATGTTGTCATAAACAACGTTTACCTTTCTGTGTCTGTTTCCAAGCGAAAATGTTTGTCCCGCTAAGCCTGCGAACTTGATTAGTACATGTGGTAACATATCGTGGTTAATACAAGTAGTAAAGATTTATAATAATTCTTACGATCAAATTTCCATTATATCGGCTGCAAAATAGTGAAGAATCAAACGTCTCACTTAAAATGTGAAAAGTGATCTTCCGTTGTAACATTCGCTAAAATAACTACACCATAATGAAGATTTCAACAGCATTTCCCTTTTTTGATTCATGATTTAAAAATACTCTGTATGGTTATGGTGAACAGAAACTACACTAAATGGTTTCTCTAATTGGGTAGTGTTTATATTTTTTTGGCTCATTCATACAGAGTTTACCATGTGTTAAATCTATTTGCCGCTTGCTGGCTTGATAAGTGCTTTTTATACTGTCGATTACTGCAATCTCAGATAACTTTTTCGTCTATAAATGCGTATTTTTCATAAAAGTAAAATAGTCTTGTTGTGCACCTGCTATTCTTGTCGATAGGAAACGAAACCTTCGTTTACCGTAAGGTGATATTGGTGAGACGGCATTTATGAAAGTGACAGAGTAATAGTTTTTTTTTCAAATTAGGTTCATGGAATTTCCTTGAACTCTTTTTTACAAGAAGATGAAGGTAAAGTAGCTATGTGTTATCAAGCAGCCATAATTTGTAGTTACGACGTAAGAGCTAATTTATTAGGTTTTTTTTTGGAGTTCACCATTTGGCCTGTGAGTCACTGACGAGGATCATGCCAGGGCCTTGACCGCTAGTATATGTAATATCGAAACTGGTGGAACCACCAACAAGAGTGGCCGCGGTCAAACACCTTATTATAAGAGCCTTAATTAATTGTTTCCCAAGGCTTTGATCAATATTTAGGTAAACATTATCGATTAATTTTCTTAGATTTGACACTCAAAGGGATCATTTTACGCTTTCTGAATACATACGTGAAAGTAACATACCATATTAATTAGATTAATTTCAATTAGACCCTGTTTACTGTGTCAATAATCCTGATACGCCTTTCTTCGTTTTGACTGTCAATAAAACTTTACTGCAAGGAACATATTGAGACTCTTGATTATTATGTTTAATTGATTCCTATCGTAGGTCAACTTACCTATTAAGGATAGATGTTTTATATAAACATTAGTCCACAGGGACAGTTATCGAGCTAAATGAGGTACCTGCACAAGAAATGACAAAACGAGATGCTATATATATGAACACAGTGATCTAAAATAGACAAGGTTAAAACAAAATTTAATTATTCCTCAGACTTGGTAGTCCAGAATTACAAGTGAAGATGGAGTTCCTTAAAACTAGACACCACTTAGAGATCAAATACCTCCACCAATACATCCTAAGCAAGCCCCAACTTTAATAAGCTCTTCACTGCTCAAAAGAATCGCTTTACCAAATTTAACAAAACATATCTGTAAATCATTTTAGATTTGTCTCCGTAAATACACAGCATTTATCGACGAAGTATACAAGAATACAATAAGTGTAATACATTAAACTTCATTAACAATAAAAAAAACAAGAAGAAATGTGAATGAAGCAGCCCATCCGATTTTTCGCCAGCCGAAAAGCAGAAAGATCGTGAGATGTGAGGGTGCCGGCTTTATTTTAAAAAATCCGGCAGGAAAAATCAGCTGCAAGAAAACCTTGACCAGTTTTTTTACCTGTTGAAATCAACTTCATGCTAGACCTTTGTAGACACCGTTTACACAGGCATACAAACATATATACAGTTAAAATATACTACACAGACAATATATGTTCCTGGTCGTTCAGCTAAAAGTTTATGTGGCGCATCGGAGAGAGGTTATGGGAGATAAAATAAACAACAAAACTCATTAAACCATGTTTTCGTGATAAATAATTTTATATTTTTAAAAATTTATTTCAAGAAAATCCAGGAGTTATTGCCTGCCGTAAGACATAGTTGGTCCTATATAGATCTTATCGTTTCAGGCTCTGGCGGTCGTAAGTGTGACCCTTTAATCATTAGGTTACGTCACAGAAATTCTCTTCCCGAAAAGTCTATGTAAACAACCCTTGAAGTCTTTTCTGGAAACATCTTCCTCATACCGCATTTTCCTTAACCAAGTGAACGAGTTTACCCTTTAAAGTTTATCACATTTTTGCTTATTAATCTAACCTTTCATTATTCTTAAACGTATAATTCATTTAACTACTAGCTGGTACGAAAGAAGAGACAGGCTCAAATTGTAGTGCTGAAGAATAACGTTGATTCGAAACTAAAAACTAAATTGATAGTGGTACACCCATAATTTCGGCATGCGACCTGTGACATCCAAGTTTTAGTTTGTATGCAAATGGTAGCTCCTATGAGTGGTTTCGAGAGACTGTGAGAAATAAACCTGTCATATTCGATAATAGTGAGAGGACGCACATGAAAGTACTCCGAAGACAGCGTCCATGCAGGAGAGAATCTGTTTAGAAACTTTGGTAGCAGGAGAACGTATTGGCAATGTTTGCAATGGAATAACGCTTTTTTGGACCAACTTCACACCTCAGAGTGGGATTTTACGTCAAAGTGGAATTAAGAGAGACAAAGAGAGAAAGGGGGGGGGGGGGGGGTGGAGGGGTAAAATTACTTGCTACCTGCGATTTTTTTTGTTTTGGCAACATCTCCAGAATAAGTAAAGAAAAACATGATGATAAATATTTCTATTTATATAGAGAAATTTATCTGTCACTGCCTTACTATTTTCCGAAACAGAATATTGCAACATAAATGAGCTTAGTCACTTAAAAATTGCATGCATGTCTTGTTCATCACACTTGCACGAGCCAATAACGTCAAAGCCGTGTCTGTGCAAAACCAAATACCACGTGACTAAACTGTTTACTTGACCTTTGTAAAACTAGCTAATGGTTAATATTCATTTTCTGTGATTTATGATAAGTATGTATGCATTTTCTGATTTTTATGATAAGATCAGAGCCTACATCCACGTTTAAACTATATATATATATATATATATATATATATATATATATATATATATATATAGATATATATATATATTTGTCATGGGAAATCCCACCGCTCCCCGGATTCACGAACTCCTGACACGTACCATTGCAAATAATTTTCCAGTTCATACACACATGTACGCATATGGGTTTGGAAACAATTTTATGCTTTAACACACATAAGCACATATTATATGTCATCGAAGTGGTGCACGGGGGGAACTGCGTGGCGTAGTCATATTGCAGGATGAAAGGTGAGCCCATGATAACCCGAGGCTTTTGTTTTAAACATGTTTTTATTACCATTACTGTTATTTGTTCCAATTATTTCGCCTTTAATGCTCACTGATGTTTACATTAGTAATCCGGTTGTTTTTGCATATTGCGATATTATCATAGTTCCGTAGTTCATATAGTTTTAACGATAATAAGTTACTGTCCTTCTGAGAAAAATGTGAGCATTGTTCAAGTAAAAAATGTACAAGGAAGCATCGTATTCATAAAGGCCTGCTTATTAACCACGTTTCTTTATATTTATGTGGTTTTGTGGGGTTAGTCAGCTGATAATATATATACATAAATAGGGAGTAACATTGGCCAGAAAAGGGTTTTTCTTCCACGTGACATGCAAGGTTAGAGAGAGTTTTATTCTGTAAAATAACTTACAACCTTTAAAGGTAGTTTATTAAACATAGTCTGCATTGAATTTAGTCTGTAAGTACATAAAATGGTCAGAGCAGAAAGTTTCACAATTAAAGTAAATTTAGTTCCAATTGAACAGATCTACAGCATATTTATATCCAAATCTGAACCCCTCAATATGTTTTATTAATATACCTTCCGTACAGCTAGTGTACCGGTTTATAACATCGGCATAAAAAACATTATTTTAAGTGAAATGGGATTAAATTGAACATGTTTGGAATTTATATAAGTTATTAATCCTAATAGTTGGGGAGAGGGGGACTTGCCGTTTATTACTATGTATGTATATTCGGCCCATACTTTTATTTTTCGGGTGGGTGGGGGGGGGCGCTTTCTTAGGTTTCAAAATTTTTTTTTTTTGCGTCAAAGTTCTCCAGTATAGTGATCAGATGACCTCAATATATAAACTGCTTATTGGAAATGTTTTTGAAAATCATTTCAAACATCTACTGAACTAAATTTAGTTGAACTCTTAATTTCCTTTAATGGAATATTTGCATCTTATAATATGAGTAATTTTTTTATGAACAACTCTTTTACATTAAGACCATATTGGTCAGGATATTGGTCTTTACTTCAGAAAAGTTAATTTTATCTATTTATGAAAAGCACTTTTTACAGACATATTGTTACCATATAATCATATGGTTTATTCTAAACCCTGGATGCACAATTTTTCAGACGTAAAAAAGTAAAAATAAAATCTTGCATAAACTGGACCTTAAATTGGTTTATTGGTAATTAATCCAACAAGAAGTAACAGTATTCTACAACTTGGACACTCATTCATCAGAGATGAATACACATCTTTCTCCAACATAGAGAAGAAATAACATGAGTGAAACACTTTGGGGAATAATAATCTACAGCTGATCCATAAAACAAAATATAGTTATACCATGGGAGAAGTTTTGAAGTTGATTTAGAAAAAGGGGCAGATCCAACAAAACTGGTTTGCCTTAAATCAGAAACACATTCTATATTTCTGCTTACTCTCTTTCAACAGAACAGTAATGGAATCATTTCAGGTATGTGAAGTTTATCACATCCATTCAAAAGAGTGTTTAAAATCTGCCAGGATAGAGGCATGGTCTTCTGACATGACTATAATAAAATATTTCTTAAGTCATCCAGACCGAAGGATTGTTAAAATGGAAGCTCATATACAGTTTCTTCCATGTTTTACTATTATTTTAAGTCAATCATCATCTTAATCATTATAAATTAAAGAATTGGTCCTAATTTAATAAATCAGTTATCAAGGACAAGTGGTATTACGACTTAGATATTCAAAATATATGAATCATATATGAAATTCTATTTTAATATATTTAAAATAGACTTATAATCTCTATCTAAATGAGTGAATATGCAAATCTTGGATTATATTTGGATTAAAGATATGTTGTCAAATGTTTGAAATTTTCAACAACAAAAATGGTTGCACAGTCAAGATCTTTGACAAACATGTCTCGTCCATGACAAAGTTTGTGTATATTGATATATATTGATAAAAATGAAACAGTAAAATGAATCAAACCCTTTCTTTTTATTTACATTAGCTGGGTTGGATCTAGATACAGGGTGACATTGTTTAGGCTGAATGTACCTCAGTCATCATTCCTCACAAAATGAATAAACAGCAACATCAGACCGTCATCTTGCATCTTCCCGATCTAAAATCGATTGTTAAACCACTGTGAAATTGCTATTATGACATATTTACCACCTTCGGCTGAGCCACAAACGAAAGTTAAAAACTATCTCAGAATCAATTTATAATTATAAACCTTATATTCAGCTGTCCTCTAAAGTGTGGCCCACGCCCCCTTGTATCCTCGCCTGAGTACCTTGGCGTAGGAAGTATGTAATGACACATGATGCCATCGGATTGTGCGCACAAGTAACTTCAATTAAACTGGCATTTATTGGACAACCTTGTTGTATATATCCGTTTTTGTCATTCTACATTAACTGCATGATCCTGGAATTGCAGGATAAATATGGCTGCTTAACGTCAAACTCTTTTCCCTCTAAAATCGTATTTCTGATCAATATTCATGAATAGTCATGCAAGCGCTGCGCTGATTTCGTATTGGATGTTTCAAGTGACGTGTAGCAGTACAATTACCATTTAAAATGTACATTGTTGTTTCAGCTATTCACCTCACGAGGTGTCTGCTGTGAGGACTTCTAAGTTCAGGTCACCAGGGGCCTGATGGTATATAAACTACAGTACGAAAACTCATGTCTTATCAACCGAACACAGTGTGAGACGACAGCTTAATCAAGGTCAACAACTACTTCATCCCACCTGGAACAACTTTAATAATGGAAAACGTCACATTTGAATATTCACCGGCAACGTCGGTGTTCAACGGAACATCCAGAGGAGGTTTTGGGTTGTCTGTTTTGTTTTCCCCAGTGACAAAACAAGCAAGTTTATTTAGTGTGCATGCCACGGATGGGAATACACAGCTGACGCTGAACAGCAGTAATGGCACCGGAAGTGATACAACAAACAGCACTCTCAGTTATGTGATCGACATTGCTCAGGTGATATGTACAGCCTTTGGCCTGTTTGCTAATATATTGACGGCCTTAGTTCTGGCACGGGCTGACCGTTGGCTGCAGAGACTTGCATGTATGTTACTCAGGCATCAGTGCTTCTTGGATGCTGTAATCTGCGCCTTCAGCGTCCTTCTGATTCTCCAGCCTCAGATGTGGGCTTCAGGTAACTACATCTTTGACCTAATTGTTTGTCATGTGTGGCACAGTCAGGGTATTTTCTGGCAGTTCATCTTCACGTCAAATTGGAATCTGGTTTACGTATCCATGGAGAGGTACATGAAAGTTTGCCACCCGTTCCGCCATCAGCAACAATCGGTGTTCCGCTGGCGTCTGGCTCTCATTCCTGTACACATCGTAGCAATAGTGGTCATGATATCAAGTTATCTTCAAACACGCATGACAAATCAGGGGTGTATCCACAAGTTTGCCTTTGACATTGATTTTATCCATGAATACATGCAAGGCTACGTTCTTGTATGCTTCTTCTTTAACTACTTCATCCCGGCCTGTGTGGTGACAGTTTTGTACGGAGCGATTTTGATGACGTTGCGTCGCAGACAGCGCGACACAAAGTTTGCTAAGTCTGATGTTGTTGATCGTGCCAGTCAAACACTGACTAAGTCATCAGTCGTTGTAATGGTGATTTTTGTTATCACCATGGGGTTTGACCATTGGTATTACCTACTGGGCCATATGGGAGTTGTAGAATACGAACTGAACAGCCCGCTGCAGAAGTTTTCCGTGTTCATGGCCACCCTGAACTGCTGCGCGAACCCGCTGGTGTATTTTGCCTTTATGCCCGTATTCCGACGGAACATTTTCTTGTTCCTGCGATGTAAAAAGGATGACAAACTGAAGCGCATACCAAGCGTCATGTCAATTTCAACTGTATCCGTCAGGGTAAAGGATCAAACTGCAGAGTCGAGTACATCAGAGAGCAAGTCAACCAGGGTGGATATGTAGGTGAATGGATAACGGTCTAGGACTCCTGTACAGCTCTCTGTGAGAAAACTGAAACTGCTTTGTGTGAGGCAGTAAGAAAATAAGTTCTATTTTATCTATTGTGACCAGCTTACAGATACGCTTTGTTAAATGTATATAGCGAGAATAAGACTCACAGTCACTTAGCTGGTTCCTATAGAAGTTTGAAAATAGTGTGTGTTCATGTTCCATTTGACTCCCTCTCTCTCTTTCTCTCTCTCTCTCTCTCTCTCTGTATATATATAATTTTTTCCTTTTATTTGGGCTTGTCACAAAAAGAAGAAATTGCATTTTACTCACCGTACATACTAAAAAAATAACATTTACGTTTCTATTAGATTTAAAACCTTTCACAAGAACATTGTCTATACGTTCTTGACAGGTTTGTAATAAGGCTTCATCTGTTGTGCGTCATTTATATGGATGAGTATGAAATCCAGGGCCCATTCACCCAGGTTCCTCTTGGGTGACTTTACGAGAATTCAACCCAGCGAGGGTGTATAGACAGCACAAGTATTTCTGCTCACTTTTGATACTGCATCTTTGTAAAACTGTCATTAAATAAATTCTATATAAATAAAACTTTAAACTAGTTCGTCATATTTATATAAAGCAAAGTAAATATGTGTCTCTGTCTGAGCGTGATTGTAATGTTAATAATGTTTTTCTGTGTGGGTATACTAGTATAATCAAGTTTAATATTCGTATAAAAACAAAAACTTACGTCTGATATTCACAATGTAAATATGAGTTACTGGGTGCTCCTGGCTTCGACACACAAAACAAAGCATTTTAACAACCTAAAGGCCTTATACTGTGAGCCTGGAAGTTTTAAAATCTTTTGGCTCAACATCACTAGTGGCTGTTGTCTGCGTGAGCACACGTAGCTCATATCATTATGACTGTCCTAATTCCTCGTGATCTAGATCAGACCTTCTGTCTGTCTAAATAACTTACCAATTGCTTAACACCGAAATAAATCAAGTAAGTCTACCCAAAATAAGATCCCACTTAGTAATTAAATCAACAACAACTAATCTGTTTATAAATAACCCTAAAATAATTAATTCGACTATTTAATAACAAAACACGGAGATATAAGGATGGATAAAACTTGCGCGACATGTGGAATGTGCGGTGAAGTCACCATATCACAAAATGTGACACAACATGTCAAACTATAAAACACACACACACACACATATATATAACTTAATAATAGAACAATTTCCCCAAATCGATAAGCATTACAAGAACGTCGCATATAATTGGCGATTTGTCAGAAAAAAATGAAATATGGGCACTATTATTATGATAACAACTTCCTGAGTTAAAGAATTGAGCCTCATGTGTCCCTTGTTTCTGAGTTAAGTTGGTATCAGTATATATGATATGACGATTTATAAAAACTCGATATTGAATAGTTTTTCCGAACCTAATAGTTTTACATGGATAATCGGAAATCCAAATGTCGAGATGATATCAATATCTATAATATATAAATATCTAAGACTGATATCATATTTAACACAAACATTGAGGATCAGCCGAAGTGATGAACCAGATATAGATTTCCGGGGTCTTTAAAAATGTATGTAAAATCATGCTGGTACCGTGATGTATTGGTGAGAACAAGAGCGTCCTTGTTTGTTTGTGCGAACATTCGAATCTATTTGAGTAAAAAAAAGGGGAATTATGATTAGCCCTGTTAACCTCGCCAATAATGGTGTTTGGAGTTATGTAAATGGTCCTGTTTGTTTGTACGGGTCCCAATTTATTTTTTTTTCGAAAGTTCTATATGAACGTCAATGATATACAGTGGGAGGATGGGCGAAAGAAAAGAAAAAAAACTGGGACGAATCGCTGAAATTGATATGCGGATCTGGATCCAGGTCCATCAACATGTGCCCCCCTTTGTCTCGTGTTTTTTCCCGTGCAACATCAAAAAAGTATTCCCGTCTATTAAATTCCATTTTCCTACCATCCCAAAACATTTCTGAGATATCCTGCAGACAAGAGGGTACCTTCGTCCTTCGAATTCCTTTAGTGAGTAGCTGACTCGTGATCACGGCGATATCAGTCAAGGCAGTTGGGTGGTAGTAATAACGTCTGCGGTCATGAAGAGCGGCTGTGTGTTGGCTGCTTCGGCCTTGGGGTAAAATCTAGTTCATGCGGCTCACTGCCACCTCTTTCTTCGGATAGAATATCTTTTAGAGTACTATTGTGGTCGCCAGATTTTGACTGGCGGCTTAAGGCTTATCCTCATGTCTGTATGTCTGTCAAGTTGTTTGTGTGTTAGTCCATCGAGGTTCTAAGATATGCCTTCAGGTTAGACTCCTACTGTTTTCTATATGGCCAAGGGGCTTTGCCGCTCGAAAAGTTTGAAATACTATTTTTTTAATATATCACTTACTAATAACAGTATCAGAATTTAGAAAGCTGTATCTGAAACTCGGATCCAAGGACATTCTTTCTGACGGTAAGCGGCCCCGCTCTCGAATGAGCAAGGTTACGTATCTTGTGGTAAATGTTATTAATTTCAAAATGTCGCAAATATTTTTATATCTCGGTCACTCTCGTGCTAGAGAGGTCTAGTTTTCTGTTTTTGGTGGTATTTGTTAAGTTTCCAGTAACTCGTAAAACGTTAACATGCCAGATTTCACGAAATTGCCTTTTAACCTCTATGTTTGCTTGTCTGTGGATTTTCACTGAGATAAATGCAGGCAAGGAATTCAAACTGGGATATTTATTCAAGTGTAGGCCACAATAGGAACCCAATGTATTCTATGCGACTGTGACCACCACAGGGCAGCTGGCGATTATGCCATGGCTATGTGTGGTTACACGTGTGGTTATTTTTATATTGTAAATGCGAATTGAGCATATACCACTTGATAATTTTAAACAATTTCATTGAATTAATGTGGAAAGATGGCGGCTGGTCCTTAAAGCGAATGCACGTGTTCGCGGATTCATACGCTCAGTATGTACTTTCTAGTTTCTAAAAGTATTCTCTGATGCAAAAAATTTAAGTTCATCTCCCAAATTCTAATGGGGGCGGGGGGGGGGGGGTAACAGTTTTGGGTATCAGAGTATTAAGGACCAGCTGAGTCGTAGGGGAATACTGTAGGAAGCAAGCAAATATACCATTGTTTATGTATTCTCTGTAATCTTCCTAGCGCTATAAAACACAATTAAATGCTGGAGGCTTCATAGAAAATTTCGTGTTATATCAAAAAGTGTTATACATAAACCACATTTGAAAACAACCAAAACCAAATTAAAGTGGTTTTTTTTCGGTTGGTGAAACACAGGGCTTTGTTAAGAACGATCCATATTCCGTACATTATTTATACTTCTGTCTGTATTAGATGTTACCATGTTTCATGAGATATGTATGAACCTGTAGGTTACAAAAGCAAGCTTGATAAAAAGCAACATTTTTGCTACGCCATGATATATTTTGCCATTTCGGTCTGGTTAGAGGCCTCAGGGGAGAATGATACCTCATTATACATTCAAACGCTGTTTTCCTGGTAATCTATACGATTCCCTCTAAACATGAAAATAACATAGCAATTTTAACGTTTTATTGTGCACTTTATCAACCCTGTTATATATTACCCTATCTCCTAACTCAAAGTGCCTGTAGCCATGCGTACCACTGTAAGGTCGCATCTAGGCATTAAGTCCAACTGCTGTTCGTACTTCCGGGTTTTTACTGTATTTTAATCATACATAATATTATATTATATTATATTATATTATAAAATATTGCTATTTACACAATTAATTAAAATAATGAAATTTTACGCTTTACAGAAGTTTTAAAATATATGACACGCATCCCGACAGATGCGAGTCTTTTTTTTTGTAATAGTACATTCAATTGCTAAGAGTGACTCATTATCCTGTTAGCGTACATACATCGAAGTAAGGAAATTTACCTAATGTTAGACTCTTCCGAAAATATCCGCCATCATAGCTATATGTGATTGAAAAAGAAAACATTCTGGGGTGCTATATAAATACTACAAAGAGTCGTGTATATCGATTGGTTGCTTTATCCCAACAGTGACTGACATAACCTCGATGCTTTTGAAACACAGTGGTATTTTAGTATAATTCGAGAAGTGTGCAAACAGGACACAGTTATCGATTGCCTCCATTCACTACGTTTTCCGACGAACGTTAAGTGTAATCAAATCCTCTCCATATCAAAACGTAAAAGACTGAATAAACATGCAAAAAAAACTCATTCTGTTATGACATCAGTCTAAATATATGGCAGTGAATATTTTTCCCAATTTTTTCTATATACTAGTTTTTATGTGTGTGTGTGTGTTTTTTTTTTTGTTTTTTTTTTTGCACTTTCTTTAAATATTTCAATCAAGCATGATTGTATCCTGGATTGATGACTGGAAAAACGTACGTCTAGATCCACTGCAATTTCCATGAAGGTACTTGTTGCACCCTGCAGACCGAGATTGATATGTGTGGCCTTGTGCTGCCATTGACCCTGCAATCTTGTTCGACTGCTTTGGATATTGTGCTTCAAATTCGCGATATTCGCGAAGGGATTTTATCTCGAAAATTAAATTTTCTTGTAGAACGCATCCCATCTACATATGTGCATTGTTATTAATATTCCTTTATCTCATTTGCATCTTGAGAACATCCATGTTTGTAGCATCGAAGGGAACCTATTTATGATAACAAATATTTAATGTTACCCGTAAATCAAGATTAACTATATAAGTACTATCATATCTTTAAAATATTCGATGCCAATGATGAATAATTGTATCCGCCAAAACAGAGTTTGGAATACGGGAATGACAAACACACTGAGGAACAGTGTTTAATGATTGACTAGGCTCTCGTCTTAGCTGTTCAACACGATGTCTTGTATTCCAGGTATTTGAAATACGGGATTGCAACACCACTCAGAGGAACAGACTTTTATGCCACACGGCTCGCGTCCTAACTGTGCAACACAGTGTCTTGTATTCCTCGTATTTTGAATACGGGAATGACACTACTTAGAAGAACAGTGTTTTATGCCACACGGCTCGCGTCCTAACTGTGCAACACAGTGTCTTGTATTCCTCGTATTTAGAATACGGGAATGACACTACTTAGAAGAACAGTGTTTTATGCCACATGGCTCGCGTCTTAGCTGTTTAACACGGTCTTGTATTCCACGTATTTGGAATACGGGAATGACACCACACAAAGGAACAGTGTTTAAAGCCACGCTTAAAAAAGGAAAATGTGAAAGTGTTGTTATTTGACATATTTGTACGAGAGAGCAGCAAACGTGTGTAACGCCATGTAAATAATAACTTCCTGATTCGTTTCTGATATGTAACATATTGGACGGAAGGTTTTTGTATGTATATCGAAATAATTTTTCGGTGTATAGTTGGGGATATATCAAAGAAAAGTTTTTTTTTTTTTTAATAAAAGTTGGTTGGATATGAATGTTCACGCGTGTGAGATGAATGCGAATTCCTTAATAGGAAATATTTGTGGTTGCTGAAGCGAATGTTCTCAACGAATCCATATGCACCATATGAACACGATCTAATAAATGCGAACTTTGTGCTCTTTTACAGAAGTTCAACACGTCCCGAGTAGTTCGTGTACTGTAGTAACTTGTTGAAGGAATATATTTATAAGAACTGTATGGTCCTTTTACAGAAGTTCACCACTGGTGAAAGAACAAACCAAATGACCAAACTAAGCATTTTCTAGAGCTGAAGAGTTTTGAAGAAACATAACGTAATATAAGGAGTCCTTTTTCCTCAGCTCTTTGGTTGCATGTATCTCCCAAGAAACCTGCGGACTTGTGTGTCATGACTAGATACTTCACAATTGTCTCCAAGGAAACTGCCAGGTGCAGGCTGAGCTGTTTGACAGACCTTGATGGTCGGCTACGGGTGTAATTAACACATTTTAATGAGGCTGTCCCACTTAGGCGACTCTACAGGCGTCTACAGGCGACCAAACTGTCGCCTCATGGTCGCTGAAAACAGGAGACAAGACCTCCGCTACGACAATAGTCTACGACAAGCTACATATGGTTGACGACTGCCTGACGACAAGCTACGACAAGCTGCCGACAACCGGCGATACAGTCGCCGCGACAAAGGACAATCATCTACGACAACCTACGACCACACTGGCGACAACCTACAACACCAGAATTCATGCTACGTCCATCCGCGACAAGCTTCGACGAGTCTCTACCATGTGCTTTGTGAGGGGCCGGACACAAGGGTGGGCCTTGTTTCAAGTAACAACAGCCAACGACAACACACGACAACCCACGTCACCTGGCGACAGCGTACGACATCACCTTCGACAACCCGCGTCAGCTGGCGACAGCCTACGACAGCACCTACGCCAGTAGAAGACAGGCTACGCGCACTGGCGACAATAAAAGCTGTCGCCTGAGAATTTGAACATGGGCGACTCCAGGCGACTAAAGGCGACCATACAGACGACCACCCGGCGACCATGAGGCGACAGCCTGGTCACCTGTAGTCGCCTGTAGAGTCTCCAAAGTGGGACAGCCCCATAACACATGAACGACACAAGAGCGAATGTTTCACTGGCAAACTACAAAGTGAATAACGCATGCTAAAAAATAACAGTCTAGCATACAATTGGCGGCCGGGATAACACTTAATTGTTTTTACATCATAAATAATAGTAGTGTCCGCTACATATATAAGTTAAGACGGTTAATCGACATTATTTGTTCCTGTTCTAAAATGTTCTCCTCTGGTGTCCTCCATGGTTGCTAAAGCCTGCGTCACATATCCAACGGCCTCCGGCCGGATTTGTGGATCGCCAGAAAGTCGCTGAATACCAAGCCCGCCAGGAAGTCGAGCGTTTTTTACGCTTTAAAGCTAACCTGTCACATATCGGACGCGGATCGAGCGGTGCTCATTGAATAATGGTGATAAAAACTCACCCGGCGGAAGTCGGTAGTCGGGCGAAGGCCGCACGACATAATGGCAGGCGCCGTCCGATTTGCAGTCGATGATCTTTGGTCTGTCGATGTCCGCCAGATACCCGGGCAACGCCCGGGCGCGCTCCGCCCGACGTCCTGCCTGATGTCGTCTGACGTCCGCGCCTCGAGTATATATATATGGCACGTAAAATGTTTGTCACATCATATGTCTGAAGTCTGACAGGGTGACACTGCAATGCTACTAAGTAATATGGGAAAGTTGAGATGCTGCCAAAGAAGACCAAGGGTGCAACGAATCCAGTTTCTAAGAAGAAGGTGGCACGAGAGCCTGAGTCCGCTTCATCGGAGCATGAACTGGAAGCTGAGTTGACAGAGGAGCTCGGCCGGGGACCGAAGTAATCGCGCGACGGCGGCCCGACACCAGCACGTTCGACTTTGTACAAGTCGGGCGGGATACGGGAGGGGGTCGTTCAAGTATCGCAGGGAGCCCATGCGGAGGCCGCGCAGCTTTGCCGACCTCCGTCCGAATTCTAAAGCAAAAATGCGTCTAAAATCGTTGGATTGCTGCCCGAACATCGATCGCATATTGGTCGTTGACCGAGCAATCTACGGGCGAACTGTTTACGGGCTCTGAGACCTCAAGAATCGCCATTGGAAAATCGCTGATTAAAGAACAGGTTTCGGTGCCCTGCGATCGTCGGCCGACCCCTAAAAATCGCGGCGGAGTCCGCATTGATCGAGCAAACACCGGCCGTATTCCTACCGAAAACGCCCTTTTCAGCTCGCAGATGAGTTAGACGGGCTCCGTTTTGGATATGTGACGCAGGCTTTAGGGTATCTCTATCAGACTTTCCGTCATTATTTAGTATATCGGAGTCAGTCTTATGCGAATTTACAAAAGGCATTTTAAATGTTCCAGAAACCTTACCAAAGTCATTTCTGGTCAAGTAATGTAAGCTGATAGAGACGGAGAGACCCCCCCCCCCCCCCAAAACCCCCGCCGAAGTATTAATAGCATTTGGTGGTTCTCCATCCACACTGATCAGAACATGCTGTTACTAAATGTTTTTTTTCTTTATTCTTTTCCTCTTCCCTTTAAGCACGTCACTCTTACTTATTTCGTTCAGTTGTTATATAGGAACAGATCAGAAACTCCCTGTCGTCCTTAAAGAATCATAGACTTGGAAAGATAGAATTGAATTTCTAACTTTGGAAGCAGACCTTTAAGTACAAATGAAATGGTGTCTTGTAAAGCATCGGAAGGAGAAGTTTCGATATGATGTGTTGGACCCAGCTACATGAGGAACCATTACACTCTTCGATGATTACCTCCTCCCTGGTCTTTTCTCGGACCATCAGTAAAATCTATAGACCACGTGACGTGAAGTAAAATCGACAACAGATGCAGGTTCCTTCCAGACTGCTTCTTTGTGGGGTGTTTAAATTGTGGTACAGGAGAAGTGCGTACGTGTCAACTAAAGAATGGTCGTGTTTAAGTCTTTTTTAACGACTATTTTCTTTTACGTGAAGCTGATTAACTGACCCTGGCATGATATATGCATGGGTGTGTTTTGGAGATGAGGTTAAGCTGAATAAATCGTGTAACCAGTTAAAAGATCACGTTTCCTCAGGCAGTGTGCCATGTGCCGTAATTATCTCTCCTTTGCTGCAATTAAAAGCACTGCTTTTGCATGGATTACACTGACCGCCAAAATATCGACAAAACAAAATTAGAATTGATTATTGGCTGTTGTTGAGACAATTTTGAACAAGGATGTATGCCGAGCTTAAATAAGGATTAGGTAATTATTGAATAACCACAGATTATTTACAGTCAAAACAAGCTATTCAGTTGCCAAATAAAATAAAGTAGCCGTTCTATAAGAGGATTCTGAAGAGAATTTTGTACAATAAGGAATTTATGGGCTGTCATGCCTATGAGAGGATTCCGAATAGAATTTTGTCAAATAGAAAATTAATTGGCTGTCATGCCCCCCCCCCCCCCCAACAGAATGAATAAACACAGCGCATTTTAAGATGGAAAAATGAGCGCTATCATTTGAACACCACCTATATTTTCTACTTATAAATATTATGGTTTCTGAAAATATTTCGTTCTAAAACCGATTTTTTAAACCTGTACACAAGTGGAAATAAACTTGCATCGGGTGCAATCAGTTGCGCGAAGTGCACGCTACCTCGAAGCCGTCTCAAGCGACAATCAAGATTTTCTTCAAGCTTCTTACCCATGTTTCTTCTGTGTATCTTCTAAGTGACATCTGGTCACGTATACTCTTATTATTGTAAACAGAAAAAATTAAGTGCAAAAACGCGGGCATTGTATGTACTCATACACAGAACCATAACAGCATATAAAAGAGGGGAACTGGAGATAATAGGTCCGCATGCCCGGGATGATTTTATATTCAACCAAAATGAACTATCAACGTGAGAATGTACACACGTATTATTTCAAACGTTTATGTACCTTTAACAGCTTCTTTAAGCACATATTATTCAAATTTAATAACAATACACATATTAAAAAAAGGCAACCTTTTTTATTTGAGAGTATTTACGTATATGTTATATATATATATATATATATATATATATATATATATATATATATATATATATATATGTATGTTTGTGTGTTTGTGTATGTCTGCCTTACTGTTCTGAATCATATTATTTTTAAAACCTCTTTATTGTGTCGCGATTTGTCATTTAATTGCTGCTGATTGCTTCAAACCGTGAAAGCTTTAATGTTCACATGTGTGTACGTGCGGAAACGGAAGAATTTTTTTTACTCCTTGTGCCCGCCCTTTCCGGGTGGCGCTCGAATAAAAGTGAAACCGTTGATATTGGACATGTGTGCATTTGGTTTCAGAAAAGTGATTGGTGTGGAAAAAACATAATACGACACATATTCATTCGACTTTGTTTCGAGTATTTCCACAATTTAACGGATGAAAATGATTCGTAATAAATCTCTCTCACAACAATACGCACCCTCGTAACGGTCTATAATATCGTGTTCTGAATCGGGCCCAAACATTTAGGCATTTATGCCGTGAAAGCAGATATATGCCAGAGAACCCAACAAGAACCTAGCTTTAAAGTTGTTTTTTTTTATATAACTGATAATCTAAGATTCTCCTTACTGTGATTAGGACGGATAAAAAAAAAGACTTATTTGCAGTCACCTCGAGAAGTTGTTGAGAAGGTGTTTTGAAAACGATTTATTCCATAGTTATATCTACTTGTAATACTGTTAAGTGTCCTTTCAGAGATACAACAAATGTAAATGGTTCCGTGACAAGAAGTACATCACTTCAATCAGCTCCGGCAGCATGACCTTCTCCTTTCCTATACATATAAGACCTAAACAATCAACAGTAAAATTAATCAAATGTTTTATTTCAGACACGTAAATATTGGCCAGACAAACATATATAGTTCTGTTATCGACAAATCTGTAAATAATAGTGCTCGAATGAGGAGTATACACTCTAGGAAAAAAAAAGGTTTGATACGACCCATAATATAATAACCAGCCCTTAATGTAATAACGGCCCATATTGTAATAAAATTTCGGGTGGGTAAAACGGCGAATAATTTTAAAATTCCGATTTCATGCAAATTAACTTAGGCAATTCAAATATTGACTTCTCCTGACACGAATGAGCGAAATATGGCCATGAGTCATGTTTATCCGTTGGTTGAATAAGTGTTTTGTTGTGATGATAAAGTATTTAAACAAGATACACAAGATATTTTTATGAATATATATATATATATATATATGGTTATAGTTTTTGGCGTCTGTATAAAACCCAACAAAAACATGTATTGAATACAATTTTAGTTTGCTAAAAACACCACAAAATTTCTCCTGGGTACATTTCTAGTATTTGATTAAGGCCATTATAACTAATATACTAGTATAAAATATTATATATATATGTGTGTGTGTGTGTGTGTGTCTGTGTGTGTTTAACACATTGTTCAGCCATGTTATATATTTTGCAACCCGTCCTCAAACAAAAGGCTGTTTTCGTACAATATGGGCAGGGTATGTTTATTACAATATGGGTAGTTTAAATTACAATCCATTACAATATGGGCCAGTTATTACATTATGGGTCGTAACAGGGTCCTTGAAGGTCCTTTCCAGAACCTGAATGTATATATACATGTAAAAGAAAGCGAGAACAGTGTAAACATGCTCACTATTATGAGACGACTAATACGTGACCATTCATTTAGTTATGTGAACTTATATGACAAATGTAGTTTGTACATATTGAACTTATATAGAAATATCAGATTTTAAAATATCAGAATTTTACACGGTACGGACAAATTATATAAATCATTAGCTAGAAATGCCAGGCTTTTCACAGCAGGTTATCGAAGGAAGTGACTGTCTTCATCACAAACCACAAACATATGATCATTGAACTCCTGAAATATGTTTGTATGTCATCCGGATCTTGTCGTAAATATGTATAACAATGAGAGAATTAACTCATTTGTATAGTTTTACAATATATACGTTTTTTTTTTGTTGATACGTGTCATGATCATCCGGTTATTGTCAGATATTACATGCAAAGGTAGATATCTTATTATAGAAGACAGATTGATTCCAGGTAAATTTGTTGTATTTTGTATCAAGCGCATCTTTAATCCGATGATGTTTATTTGAAATTTTTAACTTTACACATAACTAGATGAGGACATTTTAAACAGTTATTACATATTACTTTTACATCCAATCTACGTTGTCTACAAACAAAGGTTGTTCAAAACAAAGGTTGTTCTATACCACGGGTGGATCCAGAATTAAGAAAAAGGAGGGGTCCAACCCAGGAGAACAAATGGTTAATCCTAAATAAAGGTCCCCAGGTCCGGAAAAAAGGGGGGAGTCCAGGCCGCAAAAAAATGGTCTGAAACCCTTAATCAAAATGCGGCGACTGAGAGGGGGAGGAGTCCCCGCCCCCTGGACCCCTCCCCTGGATCCGCTTGTGTACACAGAAACATGCTGGGTCAAAGACATGATGATGCAATGGCGCTGTGAACTCACAGCTTGAAAGGATAGTTGCCTAAGGTGGGGTGTTCACGGGGCATGCGAACGATTCGCGAGTGTCGAAAAAATGGCAAAGTCCAACATTCGGGAAAGTATTCCTCCGAATGTCTCGCGACAATCGAGCCTGAAACCATTCTTGAGCAGTTTGTGCGTAGTTCTCACAACGTTTGTGCGAACTTCGTGTGAAACGTTGCCCGGACGGGGCCGGCCCACATACACGAAGAACATGCGAAAAAAATGTGAACAAGACGAATTTCCCACGAATATCGGGCAACATTCGTGTGGACATTTCGCAACACATGCAAACTTTTTGCGCAAATATTTCGCGAATAACATACATCCTGCGACATTCGTACATATGTCGTGAGATTATCTTGCGATCCGAGATCCGACCGACACTTGGGCAGTATATAAATGCCATGAAAAGCAATGAAGTAAATTCCAAGAATATGGACCAACAAGCTCTTAGACCTGTCCTGACTGGTCATGCATGTATGAAGAGGAAGCTTTTAATATTGAATAGGAAGCGAATAACGAACGCCATGCGACATTCATGCGACATTCGTACATATGTCGCGTGGTAATCTTGGGACCGACGTGAAACGCTCGCATTAGCTTCTTTGCGACGTCAGCTGTTCTCAAGAAGTTCCCGGACAGTCCGTGAATAAGTCGCGTGATGATTGGACGAAATTCGTTGCTTTCGCGAGACATTCTGCAAACTGTCGAAATCTGTTTACGTTTTCACGAAAATTTTGCGAACATCACGCACATCGTGAGATTGTCATACGCATATGACGATGGTTTTAAGACATTTTCGAGAACAAAGCACGAACAATTCACCACCCGGGATGCGGGAAATGCGGGTTCGCCAGAAATTTCAAACTTTTTTTTTATTCCCAGCCGAATCAAATGCGAGTGACGAGAACAATTGACGACGCTCCCAAACACCCGCGCATGTTTGCCGAAGATTTGGGGACTATATTACGAATGCTTGACTTAGCAATTTTTCGATATTCGCATCCTTGGCAAATGGTTCGTGTGCCCAGTGAAAACACCGCTTAACTGCACCACGTCCATACAAGTGGACATATTTTTACATTATGTATCGCTAGACCATGGTTTTTAAGCGCTACAGTACAGTACGTTGAGAGTTTATCCTTTGGATTGTAGGACGTACTACAGATTTGCTGTTACGGCTTGGCACATTTTCTTTGTGTAGCACGAAGCATTAAATGGCCCCTATATATCATCATTAATACAGATGTTTTGACAGTCGACTGGGGATTTAGCTCCAAGTTAAGATGAAACTCCTGGTGGTATAGTTGACTTTAATTCTACTCAGAATACAATATTTACAACAAATAATATTATATAGGACAACCAATTGGCAGCAATGCTGACCTTAACCAAAGACGGTTGCTACAAAGCAGTTCCACCCAAAGGTACCAGTGGCTAAAGCTCAAGCACACAGATCCTACTTAGCCTAATTCCACTTACAAGGACATGAACTTATATGTGTTATCATTTCCATGATCATTAGTCAGCTATTGGCAAGGTGTACAAACTGTAACTCCATGGGAACTATTAATAGTCAGGTGGCTTAGCGTCAGATTTTGGCCATATCGTTACAGACCGGATAAAAGCACCAAATTTTGTATATGGGTAAAGTACACCAAAACGGATTATTTCAGAGGGGGTGCCCTCATAGAGTACCCGCGAGATGAGTTTCAGAGCCTGAAAACCATCTGCACCTTGCGTATCACAGAATCCTATTTTCGCATGAAAATGAAGAGGGGTAGGGAAGGAAAAATAACCTTACACCCACCACGGTTGAATGAAATATAGTTAATTATATACCAAAAGAAAGCCAAAGAAGTGTTCTTTCTATCATTACCATTTACATTGATATATAATACACCTTGTAGCCCAAAAAATGTAGAATGGTCACGTGACCATACCTTTTCTCAAATTCGTGACTGGGAAAGCTACATGCAAACGTTAAATCAAGATATTAAGTGTATAAACGAAAAAATGTGGAAATATTTTTGTTGTTTACTATTGTTGAGTTTGTGATTGAGTTTTTTGGGGAAAGTAATAAATGTATATAATAACGGAAAGTTGCCTTAGCAGCTACTAGTGTTTGAACTAAATATGACCAATAAACCATATTTCCGATCAAGATCAACCTAACATTAATATTTTTATTTGTTCTTGTTTTTCATTGCAACTGATATAAAGTAAATCGTTGCAATTCAAAATGTAAACTTTTGGCCAGCACAATGAATTTTTATTAGAATTATTGTATTAACTCTCATAGCCGCAATGTTACAAAAGTGCGAGCACATTCCTGATAATATGTTGACTAATTTCCACTTAAGCATCACCTGTTTCAAAATTCACTACAAATTGAAATATTACGTAGAAATAAAATCCTTCAGGCTGCTTTATCAAATAAGCCGATCATATTATTAAAGCTTAAAGGTTACAATGCGATATATTAGTTTTACTGGCACATTCTGGAACACAACTTGGGTTGTTACATTTGCAAAGGGGTGTACAATCAATATTTACTTTTAGTCAGGTGGCTTAGCGTTAAATATGGACCATATCGTTACAGATCGGATAAAAGCACCAAACTTTGTAGGTGGACAGAGTACATTCAGGGGGTTGATTTAAGGAGGAGGTCCCCAGGTGAAGTACATACTAATTTCGTTTAAGCGCCTAAAACATATTTTAGCACACCGAAATAACAAAATTTAGCAAAAAAATATGATGGGTCAGGGAAAAGAAAAATCACTTTTGTCCGGATAGAATATTGTAAATGATATACCAAATTAAAGACAAAGAAAAATACGTTCAGGCCAATATTCACAGGCCATTTTATTCACCGTATTATGTAACAAATATTTTTAATGAAATAATTTAATCGCAAACAAGATTTCTATAAATAAATGAAAACCTGAAAATATATGTCTGAATAACAAAATCGACCAGTTATATTCCATATCCAATATGTTATCTGTATCCCAAAACACTCTCTGAAATTCACCCGAAAGGTTCTTAGGTTTAGGAATCCAACATCGACAAACACCTCTGAACAACAAAGTGTGTAGGTAAACTTTAGACAAAGCCCCCTTTTCTTGATAGATATATCGTGTTTGCTTCTACAGAACTTTAGGCTTGCACTGAAATGGCGGTCTCTGCATTATAATACAATTTTAGCATATTCATATTCACTCAAATAATCATGAACAATCAAAGTTGGCTCAGTCGTACAAATTCCTCCTATGTATAGAGACATGTTTATTCTCAACGAATTAAACACCTAGCTGATCTTCATAGGTCCTCATTAACTTAATTTGTACTGTAAAGGTATCCACAGTCTCAGAGTACATAGATCTGAACAAAGTCACAAGCCAGATTTGTTATTACAGTTGAATATTATTTAGGATAAGTGTAAACAAATGCTGCTTTATGTTACGATTTTTATAATTGTCTCACTTGCCTGTATATCATTTATCGTGACTGAGATGCATTAATGCCCAGTTCCTCAATGATCAAATATTTGGGCAGCTCAACCAATTGTTTCAATAACCTGTCTTCTTTGTAACTACGTATTCAGACACAGCATTTAAACATATGGTCTTGCTGGAATAGACGACGAGTGTATGATAATATACACATTAAATTTTTAATCAAAATGTGCGGCCGCCGAAATTTCTATTAATACAGGTGTTGTCCAGTAAAAATAATGGTCCAGTCCATGTAGACTGCAAATGTTAACTCCAATCATAAACTGAGCGGCCCAGATATCGCCTATACTAGTATGATCTTTATCAACCGAACAATAATGCACTATATATATATATATATATATATATATATATATATATATATATATATATATATATATATAAATAACACTGAAGAAAAACAAAACTGTAAATTCACGACAGAATGTTTCACGGGATGCGACCCGATCCTCAGGTGAATGTTGTTAGAATCTTATAAGCTGAGCTCCAATATTTTAACATTAAAACGTGGGGCCAATTAAAGGATACACGGATTACGTGACCTTTTGACCTGAAGCTAGCTACATATTACCTATAAACTGGTTTTGGTCATATTTACTGCAACAGATGTTTGATATATTAATATATATATATTGATATATTAAGGTGTTCTTAATATGTTGAATGATTAAATGAAAATGAAATATAGATTCAAATGTCTTTACCGCGTTCCCTTCATTGTTGTAAAGGTATGATAACGTTTTGTTATCCTGCTATTGTGGACTTTAGCCTTCACAATGGGCACTTGAAGGACTGACCTGAAGATTACAAAATTTGGTGTTTTTGTTCGATATGTAGCGATTATTTTTGTTAAGTTCGCTGACTATTAGAACATTTGAAAATATTGTGTTTTACCTACAAAACTTAAGACTCATGCGAACGTGGCGGTATAGTCACCATAATACATCATTAGCATATTCATTTTACCTACATAAATAATATTGTACATGTAGTCATCATTTTCTTCAGTGCAAAAACATTTAGTATGAACTAGTTTTTTATGTAAATAATATGTAATTAAATACCGAATTCTTTGATTTAGTCTGTTCCTTGTAAAATAATCAGAAAAATAATTTCATAATAAATAAGGAATTAGGTAGTTAAATAAAATTATCAGCGAAGTATTTATTTAATATATGTACAACTTTTATCCACTCTCAACCCATAAAAATACGACAACAGATGACTAAACGCCCATTGAAGCTCCATCGTATTGAAACATGATCTAAAATGCTACCATCGTTAATTCTACTCAAATTTATTAAATTCTTGGAAACGTTATTTTTCGAAACATATAAAATACCAAACGGATGTTCAAGAACAGCCCATTGACTCAATAAGTCCATGGATTTGTTTGTAGCCCTTTTCTCTTCAGATAGATATTATTTTTGGGTAAGTGTAAACAAATGTTGCTTCAATACACATATTTATAATAGCATTCTCCATATTTTATGATCGAGATGTATTTGTGTCCTGATAATTAACGACCAAAGGTGTGGACAATTAAAAAAATTGTTTCAATCACCTAGGTTCTTCGTCAATACGTCGTCAGATAAAGCTTTCTAAAGGGATGGTTTCACTGGAAAGTGTATATATACTAGTATATTCCCTATATATTTTAATTATATAGGTGTGAATCTTTAAAATCTTAACAATTTTTTAATCTTTGTTGAAATGATATATTTCTTAGTTTCTCCAATATTTTCACTTCAGAACATAAGGGCATTTTAACACGCTTATAGGATACAGTTTCACATCAATGGATGACGTGACCTTTTGACCTCTTGCGACCTACAATTATACTTTAACATGATTTTCCTCAAAATTTCTATGATAAATGTTCATGATATTTCATAATGGTGTCCTTATTATGTATATCGATTAATTTAAAATAAGTTTGAGAGTCAATAGAGTTTATAACATTCCGTTTCTTTTTGTAAACTTGTGAAATTTTACGTAAAATCCTGTTATTTTGGACTCGGGCCTGCTGTAAGAATCAGAAACCGAGTTCGGGTGGGCACCCCTCCAGAATCATCAGGATTGACCTGCAGATACTTCATACAAAATTTGGTGCTTTTATCCGGCGTGTAACGATAATTCCGTTAAGCCACATGACTATAATTGAGTATGATTTGCATGTTTGGTCCTGCCTGATTAAAACATAATTAGGTGAACACTGATCAAGTGTGGTAGGCATTCCTGCATTACAAACACAGCCTTGTTATTCTGAGTTAAACCCTGACATTTTTAACTAACTAATTCAGAATAAACTTATAAGATTAAGAACAATATAATATTAAATTTAAATACAAACTTTACACGATCATATAATTAGACTACATTGGGGAAAAAATACTGCTGAATGATAACTGTTTCCAAAAGTATGGGCAAAAGGGTCGGACTATTCACAGAAAACCACCGAAAACCACCGAAAACTACCAAAAATCATCCAAACGCTCTTGGGGTCACAAAGTTTTTGACATTCCTGAATATTAAAGTTGTTTTAACTGATAACTAGCATAAAATGATATGATTAATAGGGTAAAAAAATATTATTTACAATAGTAAATAACAAATTACATATTCATTTCACAATCTGAAGTTAAATATACTTATGGCTAATTTATAAAATATTCTTAAACTTAGGAATATATTTTAGTGAATAATAAAAGTGATGATTCAATAGTATGATTTTTATATTGACGTGAGAACCCGACGCTGTGCAGACGTGACCGGTGAATTTTGGACTTGGACTGAGGGAAAGGAATTGCCACCTAATGGCGAAATGGGTTACTAACATTGCCAACACCCAGTTTGACAGGAGAGAAACAAATGCTTAATTCAGTATAATATTCATTAATATATATTAATCTTATTATTTTATGTTATTTATCTGTTAAAACAATTAACTTATTCCAGACTTAGTTGATTTCCAGTGTTTAGTTGGTTTTGGTGGTTTTCTGTCAGTGATGTAGTCGAGTTCACCCCATCCATGTCCAGTCCGATTCCAGGAATTCGAGTCCAACTCCGAGTCCCTGAGATTTGAGTCCAAGTCCACCTTCTTCAAAACCGAGTCATTTGGAACCACAGTCAAAGTCCGAGTCCGAGACCAACACGAATTTTCTTATTATAAGAAATTTAAAATGAAAATTCGAGAACATGAAATGTGTTCGTACGTTAGTTTGGATATGCTGTTTAATTACATTTAGCTTGGTATATACAACCTTTTTGTAGTATTCTGTTAGTGTTTCGCACATGCATCAAGTCTTCTAGTATATAGAGTTTTTTACTGGACTTGAGATGAACTCTGCCTCAGATTTCTCGAGTCCTAACTTCCGAGTCCAAGTCGCAGTCCAAGTCAAGGACTCTCGAGTCCGAGTCCAAGTCCTTAAAAAAGCGGAGTCGAATCCGGTTGGGTTCCTCCATTACTGTTTCCTGTGGATTTGGTGATTAGTCCGACCGTGAGGAAAATAACATATTGCTTCTTCCCCACTGTGCTCCTGGGCACAACTGAGAAGTGAAAAAGGTTTAAAATTCATTCGCAGACGCACATTTAGGTGATATGTTAATGCAGATTGAAATGGTAAGTTTATTTCTATATACGATTATAGGAATGAATTTCTATCACACAACAAGTGCTGGCATTATATGTCACTTGGCCGATTCGTAGGGTAAACCCTCACCGCACTCTTCTGTAGCACTTGATATAAACAATGCCAACCGTGGACATGTAGCTTAAGGCCTACCAAAGACAGCCATACAGCTCAAAATTTGTGCATGCTTGGTCGTAGGTGGACGCAGGTTGATATTCCCTTACAACCAGTCGTACCATGCGCGCGGTGAACGGCTGCGTCAATGTCCACTGGACTTTCGTCGTACCATCATTATTCCCGGTGAACAGCTAAAAATACAAGACAGTTTTCATAAAATGGGAAATTTAACAAATATACAAGTATAATTTAATATATATATTTATATAAGTATATAATATAATTTAACATAGATATATAAGTGTTATTTACACAAACACAAGGTATATATATATATATATATATATATATATATATATATATATATATATATATATATATATAATAAACGTGCAATGCAGTTAACAAACAAAAGAAAAGCACTGTTTGATTTCTAACTAGATCTTTACTTATCAAAAGTCAACTATACACGGCCGGGATAGGACCCAGACCCTACATACACCGATATAGCACAAACATACCCCCTTATCAATTTTCCGCATGTATTATCTTTTAATTCCATAAAGTATTTTTGTATTATATGTAAAGTCAGTTACATGAAGAAACACAAATTTAGGTTTACTGCAGTCAGAGTATATGTAACTGTATTCCTACATGATGCTACCAGCCGTAACGAGGAACCAATCAGCCTCATGCTGGTAGCGTCAGGATTATCTCTAATGAGGCTGCCAGATGTCTGGGCAGCGGGGGATGTGAATTGACCTCTGAGCTGGACACCAAACTGACTGGCATGCTGTGAACATGTATTTTTTAATATGGTAAAGTCACTAGCAATTGACACTTTATTGTTTGTGTTTTTCTAATTCCCAACACATAAGATCCCGCGAGCACTACAATACAAAGACACTTTTCTGCTATTAGATATAAAATCCTTGCAATTTATATTTATATATTTGTGTGTATGTGTGTATTGTGACGGAACCTAATAACAACTGATCACGTAGTCGTGACGAACATAAATTTTGCTACGGAGATAAATAAAAATCAGATTCTGTAACACTAGGCAGCGTTAAATGTCTGGGGGAATGAATAAAGAAGCCAGTGTTTTTTTGTTAACGAATAATTATAATTTATTCCAAAACAATCCTAACATTACAATACACTAAATCAATATAATTACACAGTATAACAACAGTATAACAGTAAACCAATACAATTACACAGTATAAAAAATAAAGTGTACAGTACCTGGATACAACCACTGTCACAGCGACATCAAGTCCTTTAAAACGTATAATCCAGATGAACAGTTCACATAAATCTTCTCAGAGAATAATAGTCCAATTCAATCACAAAATCAATCTATTATAATCCAAAAGTATAGTTCTTGTAATAATCCCGAAAGCAAACTGGAGAAAGGCCGCACTAAATCTGCATAGAATTCGTAGAATCCCTGACACTACTGCAATTATCGGATAGGTCCAAAACTGACTCACGCTCTTCCGTGTACGCTGGAATATTTCTCTCTCCTCCTCCCCCTCCCACCCCCCCCCCCCCACACACACACACACCCGGCTCTAAAACGCAGCCCGTATTTAACTTTTCATCCGAAAATTATAGAAACTTCTATTACACGAACATTCGAAAGAACCCAAAAATACATAATACACACGCCAAAAGAACATTACGAGACACGCGCTCATAGAGCGCGACCAGCCCAGAAAGTTCCAGATCAGCATGAGCGCTGTGTTTCTTAACGTAAGACCCCACACGTGGGCTGGTACCTGTCAGGCGATGCTGCCACAGCAACGAGCTATGCGTGCAACCCGAACAGAACGTCAACAACACATGGAACACCCCTGCGCACAATAAAACAGACATCTGTAACAGTATGTGAACATTTTTTTTGCTGGTATGCAGACTGATATATCATTTATGTTTATCACTGAGATCTTTAAAAAATAATTTTCACCCAGCCAGGTTTATCATCTGGTGTCCGTGCCTAACATTAAATCTAAGGAATAAACAGATCGCAGGTCATCCACTCGTGTCACCATACATGGACTTTTACTCAGAGGAATATGCTTAATTAATAGATTGTACCGATCCTCGTTTACAGTTCAACCAGTGCTGTAGGGATAATGGGTATTGGTAAAGGTTTGTTTGAGTGAATTGCCGTGAAAATCCGTAATAATGTTAGGCCTAGTGATTTTAAGTATCAAAATCAATGTATGTAAAAGCAAGTGGCCCATGGACCATTTGCCAATAGACCTATATATATAGGTTTAGGTTACAGTGACCTTATTCAACATACAGCTGCTACCATTTGTGCCCATCTGCCTAATAGAGTGATAAAAGCATGTTTTCACACAGCTTGCAGATTAATAAGTCACAGTGAAATATCTGGTATCGAAGGAGATTTTTTATGGACCTCCCTGAAAGCCATGTATGCGGATTTTATTCCAACTTTGTGCCCAATCTGTCTCAAAAAATCATGTTTTCTCCCCTAATTCGCAAAATATGGGTCGCAGTGACCTAATTTCAGGTTTTAAGGGAGATTTGCCCAGGACAGTTTCTAGGTCTAACGGTTACGGTTTGTGCCCTATTAACCACTTCATTTGAAGGTCTCAAAAATAGAGACATTTTTGCATTAAAGCAAAGTTATTTTAAATACAATCTGATAAACGTTAATTGAAAAATAACTCTGCCTTAATGCAAACATTTTTATTAATTAAATCTGAGTAAAATTTATTTGAACAATATCTTTAAGGTTAAAATTATATAAACTAGATCTGAATAAATTTTAAATGAACAATAACTCTGATTTAATGCTGACATTTTATAAACAAGATCTGAGTAAACTTTACTTGAACAATAACTCTGCTTTAAGGCTAAAATTATATAAACTCGATCTGAGTGAACGTTATTTGAACAATAACTCTGCTTTAAGGCAACATTTTATGAACTAGATCTGAGTAAACCGTATTTGAACAATAACTGTGCTTTCATGTTTATTCTCTAAACCAAGATAAAGTTAACCAAGATAATTACTAAGATAAAGTTATTTGAAGAAAATTTGATGTTAAATGCTAATTTATTGTGGAGCTGGAATGCATTATTAGCTCAACGGACTGATAATCATCTGAGCTATAGCGATCACTCTTTGTCCGTTGTTCGGCCGTCTGTCCGAGTAACATATTAGCCTTAAAGCAGAGTCATTGTCTAAATAACGTTAGGTCCCATTCATAGTCGACTCTAATTATTCGGTAACTATTACACTAACCTTCACAGAGCCGCCTTCTTGGTAATATACAAAGTCGGTCCCCGCCTCAGCTTTGTATGACAACTCGTACTTTTTTATCCAAAAAGCATACACAGACCACGGCTGACCCTAGAAAACAGTGATATAAAGAGAAACTCATATTTAGAGTTTTAAATGCTGAAAGTAATAAAGAGAAACGCCCAACATTCCATATAATGATCGTGATAAAGATAAACCCATGCTTATCCATATAATGAGTGTAATAAAGAGAAATCAATGTTTAGCATTCCATATAATTAGTGTAATAGAGAGAAACACATGCTTAGTATTTCAATATAATGAGTGTAATAAAGAGAAGCCCATGCTTAGTATTTCATAAAAAGAGTGTAATAAAGAGAAACTTCTGCTAAGCATAAGATAGTAAGACGACTTTCAGACTGAAAATGTCGCATATACATATGAAAGGTAATATTTTATTAAAGTTTCACTGCTTCCTCCCAGTTTGCTTCAGTGTTTATTTGGCCGTGGAGCTCTATTTTGTTTACAGGCCCTCCTTTTATAATATTTATAATATGATCATGGATACTTGATTGAAAAAAATACTTTTCAAGAACAACATTTTGTTCTTTACTGGATTAATGAACTGCTAATAAATATTGTGGAACGAATTTCTTAGACTTAATCGTTTTACTAGTTTATTAGCATAGAATTTAGAATGGGTAGCCAGTGAATTGAATATTTTGTGTACTATTATTCTTTAACTTTACCTAACGATTTCTACATCTGGTATATTAATTCCTCTTCTTCTTGATCGCTGAAAAGTAGTCTATATTCAATTTTCTACCACTCCATATGAAGCTGGTGTGGTGTATAAGATTTTTCGCTTTCTGAATAAATCCTTTTTTATGCGACTCTTTTATATTTAAAATATATAATCCTGACTTATATAGAGATTTGACAACTGTATTTCTACCTATAGTAGAAAATAACCAATGCCGCCATGAATTAAGTAGTTTATTTTCATGTTTTCAAAAATATTATTAAAGTTAAGATAAGAATATGTGAAAGTTTTTCGTTATATGTGTATCAAATAAGCAATATGTTTTATTCTCTGAATTAATCAATTAAATGTCTACTTGGGTTTATGGTTTATCTGATGTTTTCCCAAAACAGGTCGCTTCTCGTCTAGAGCTGTCAATAAAAAATCTATACATAATTTGCTGCAGATTTATTCAAATGCGCTCTTAAATGCTCCATTTTAATCACTAACAAAATAAATGTTGTCGTTAGCGAACGTGCACTGCTTTAATTCATTTTATATAAATCCCATTATTTCTCTCTCGACTGCCGCAATAGCAATGCTGAAATTTCAATAACAAGAATAAATAAGTACGGAGCCAGAGTGCCCCCTTGTCTTGTATTCCTATTCACACCAAAGTTCACACTTAAAATAATCTGAATGTGCTATACAATTCCAAATTTATAATAATAACCAATTAATAATGCAGAGACTAGGTATATTTTGTTATTTCGTCTAAGCTATTTACATATAATTTAATTTGCAAATTAGCCCGCCATGCAAAGTCATTATGTTTTATAAATTACGGTTTTGCTGAATGCCTTATAATCTAACCTAATAACACAAAGTCGACACACATTAACGTATGGACAGGTGTTGATGACTTCAGTAAATCTCCACTTGCAGTGACCATTACTTTGCTGGCGGAGCCTCGTATGACGTAGCACCATTTAGGCCCTTTGACACAGAGAGTCTACGAAAAGAGTACTGGTTGTCAGAGTGCCTTTACATCCTTCAACGAGGAACGTACTTTAGGCTCTTTAAGAATGCAAATATTTTTGTCTTTTTTTTAACACCGCCTTATGGCCAACAAGTATGCTGTCTCTTGAAATAAACCAGACCAATCATTAGCTTTTTTAGTATACTTTCTAACAACACCTGCAATGAGGTAGAACATTTCTAAAGTTTTAACCGTTACTTCCCGATGCACGTTTACATCCTGCTCTATTTATGCTGGGAAACCCTGTCAGCAAGTCCATGTAACAGATTCGATGATAACTGCATTATCATTTAAAGCGAATTATCTGTTCAGAATTACAAAAACATGCCACACCGAATCGATTAAATACCGGATATGACTGATTAAGCCATCTACATAAAAAAAGGTCATTACAGATAATTGGACGATTTAGAAAATTTGTCCGTAAAATTGATCAGATAGAAGGTGCCCCAATTTCCATAAATATTGCATCATGTACTCATCTTCTATTTATAATATCGTCTTACCTTTGTCTCGACTTTGTCAATGACGTAATCAGCGCCCAGATCAACCTGAAGCCATTCACCAGATGATGGTGTAGTCCTTGAACACCAGGCGTCGACAGTTTTCATCTTCGCCTCTTCCGGCCTGTCAGCCCCGTAGTAAGAACTGGCAGTGAACTGGTAAATCTGAAGGTCGTCTACCAATGCCAAAGAATTAGAGCACGGCGAAACGTTACTGCCTGGACTCGTGGTGGTCGCCTGTGTGGTAGTTGTAGCAGCTGCAGTTGTGGTTTCAACGACGGTAGTTGTAGCCGCTGTTGTTGTGGTTTCAGGAAGGAGTGTTGCTGGAAAATTATATACTGTCTATTTTCCGGTTTTAAGAAATGGCCATATCAACGCACAAGGTCACAAGAGATCAATCTGTGATAGTATTCAGAATGGTTATCTTGTAATCAGTATTTCTTATTAATTTCTATACTGACAACTTTGACGGGCTGTGGATATAAATGGAAAAATGACTGGATGTAATTCAAAAGTGGAAAAGAGGCGGACATGTGATTTCAAATGAAAAGAGTTGCTTAAACGAATTGGAACATGAAAAATATACGGATACTGATTTTTGGCGAAGTAAACATAAGATACTGATTGCACAAACCTGAGCCGTGCATTTTATCCTAACTTCACCCTCATGGTCAGAAGTCAAAATTAATATAGACCTTGTAACCGTTTCAATCAAATGATACATTTAGGAAAAACAGTATTTTAATTAATTTGTTTATTAAACTTAAATAACAAAGGTAAAAGAAAGTTTGACTATGTGTGGACGAAAACTATAGTCGGTAGATTTACGTTAAACTATTTACAAATATCAGCATCAAATTTTGTACGTTTCAATTCATGTTTTATTTAAAGATCACTATTTCCGAAGAAGTAAAACAAAATGAAGAAATTCTTTTTCTTACATATATTATTCTTAATACTTCAATCCTAAATATTGCAAATTCGGGGATGGATAAGTTCCTTCAGAAGTCGAGGATCGATACGTTTCTTACCGGACTGAGAAATTTCTTGGTCTGGTAGGTACACCAACATATTCCCGGTTGAGGTACCTGATATATTCTGTGACAGATGACACGTGACAATGTTGTCTTCAGCTTCAACGTGGACTCCTGCGCATGATTGATGTTCAGAACATGCCATGATACATTCCATCTCGTTTCTGACTTGTATTTGTAAGAGCTGATCTCCAATGTCACTCAAACTGTGCTGAGTATAATACACGCTGCTGATGGTACAGATCCCGCATTTAAAGGTGACAGCAAAAGTAAAAATCATGTGCAAAACTGCAGCGCACATCTTGTGGTGCTTTCAGTTTTTGTCTTCACTGTTTCACAAAGCCTATTCTAAAGGACCAAACTTCTGGTATCGCATAAGATCTCGATCAACACGCGACGCGTGGGTCTCTGGTGTCAAATTTAGTCAAGTGTAGCTTATACAGAAACTCAATTTAAATAGTCTGTATACGTTTCATTTAATGTTTACCCAAAAGCTTGCTCTAATCATATAATCCTCATCCGTCCAAAGGACTATTCCTCTGAATAATGTCCGGTAGCAAAGAATTCGTAGCCCTTCTCATTGAGTGACCGCTCTCTCAAACAATTGATCGCCGGTACCGGGACTGTGATGTTTTACCGTCGACCTTGTTGGTTCAGGCCAAGCTTGAAAATCAATTATCATATCGATGTAGGCAAATAAGTAGCACTTGGATTCCTGGAGGCTAATCACACCGGTGTAGCGATTTCGGATGCCCAACTGCTGAATATCTTTTGCTTTTGAAAGTTACTTTTGATGAATTAAAATTAACTGCAGTTCTGCAAGAATTCTGGACGAACAGTTCTGTGTAACAATATCATACTCTGGATATTTTTCTTCTGGATTATTAAATTATGTTTGTTTGTAGTATATTATGTCATGCTCTGTGATCTAGAGACCGAGTTGAATCAATATAATTAGCGTTTTGTAACTTTTTGTCAGACATGGGGAATTTTTTGTATCGTGTTCAATGCAACTAACATACCTGGTATTGTAAGTGTAGGAGTTTTTTAGAGTCAATTTAGCTCAATTAGTGGTTGAAGGACGATTATCTTTCAATTGTTCGAGTAACTTTCTGAAAAATCAGTTTCATTCTAACCCTGGGGATAACATGAAAACGCTTTCCGATTACGGGGCAATTTTAAGGGCGAGTTTAGCTTGAAACATAATGGAGGTAAAATACATAATTCCAAGAGCTAGTATTCTGCATAGGGTAGAATTTGAAAAGTTTTCATAAACTGTTGTAAGTCTCGTCAATTATTGGCAATTATTACCATAAACTTGGCCTTTTGAATGGCTATTTCGTTATTTTCAAACTGTCAGTATGCGCTTGGGAAAACAATAACAAGCCGTGTAGGACAAAACAGGCATTTTAGACCACACATTATTTGGCCAGGTTTACCACTTTAATACAATAAGGACAGGTAGATATGATGTCCTAATGGATCTGTAACGTTTCATGAGCACAAGCCACTCGGTTATATAGAGCCTCTTTAATGTAAATCCTGTTCCACCACTGTCCGTTTTTATTCAGCATGTGTGCCAGTTATATCATTGACCAAATGTTGGGAGTTCAGTTTTATAATGAGACCTGCTAAAATCTGTCCGTTTTCAGATCAACTGTCGATTCCTTATTTGCCGTCCTCTTCGACTGGTGTGAACCTAGGCACACTCCCCATTAATAATACATGATCTGATCAATGCTCCAACTTCTCTGTTTATTTCCTACCAACAGACCAAATATTGTTCTCACACTGCTGAACAAGTGACCCTGAGTAACGATGGAAGAATATGTTTGATTAATGTTATAATATAAATTAGTGATGTGGTCATGTTCATTTCATTACCTCTATAAATGGTCAGTCTTTGTTTACCGTCTGTGCCCCGAAAACTTGTTTACCGTATCATAGTTTATTTTTTCGTATTATATTTTTGCATCAAGAGGCTCGTGACATCTTGTCATACAGTAGCGTGTTTATTTCTGGTTGAGCGGACATTTATAATACTTTACAGGGGTCGTAATACTTCGAAATTTCTACACTTCCAACGGAAGGGCATTAATAAAGGTTTGCCTTATCGCGGAAACTTTTGCCTTTCCGCTCAAGATGCATCAAACCATCATAACAATTTTCAGTCACACATCGCTCAGTATAAACCTGATTATGCCATAATACATGACATCCTATACTTGGACATTTACATGTAAAAGCTCTTAATATTTTCAATATTATATATAGAAGCACTGTTATGTGAGAAACACGGTTGTGAAGTAAAATATAGGAAAATATATAGAGATAGGCTTAAATGCCTGAATGTATGAGAAATTATAGAGCATTTTTTATAGGAAATACAGTAAATATATAAAGTTGGTGGAAGACGTCGGTGGTTTTAGTGTTATGTTTGTTACTTATCAGCCACTAATGTGGGGAATCTATATAGGTGTTCACCTTTCCAACGGATTGGTACAAAATGAAAAATGTCTTTCCGTGCACGCGTTCGCCTGCCTTAGACAGGCGGAAAGGCGCTTTTTCGACAACTGCTTTATGAATGGCCACCAGAAGGAATCCTCAGAATGCATCTCTTACATTTTTTGCCATGCAGACTGACTGAATAGAGTCATCAGCCGGCAGTAACTATGGTAAAAATTTCTTAATAAATGATAATTTTCATGTGCAGTTTATAACACACTGATCATTCTTTGTCTTGCATTTACAGTAGAACGCCTGCTAACGGCCACGCCTCAATAACGGTCAATACGTCTATTACTGTCAGATTTTCCGGTCCCGAATTTTCGACCGTTATATTTCATAATCATTTGGTTGTCACTTTGTCACTCCTCTATTCCGTATTACGGCCAGGAAAACGCCTCAATTACGGTCAGAGGCAGTGACTCCGTGACATGAGCTCAACAAATCGAGCGGTCACTTCTGACCTCAATATTATTACACAAGTGTCCGCTCTCACATATTCCTGTCTGTTAATGAGTGCCTGGATAAAGGTAACCACTCGACCGTGACTGAGTTGTTTGATACGTAGCTAGTGTCGCACTCCCCCCACTCAGCCTCATTAGTATGCACAATAGTAAGGCATGTGTTCCCACCTGCGTGTATGTTTGGGAATCAGTCGTGCGAGCTGGATCTTAATCAGGGTGTTTGTCATTTAATTAACGACAACCAGCGGGTCCCGATGATTATGTTATCAGAAAAACGTTAGGCAAACTGTGGATCTTTAAACTTTCTTTAATGTCCTTGTGAACACGTACATCAAACGAAAACAGTGCGGCAAACATCGCACCATTTACTCATACATTAATAATATTGAATGCAAAATAAACATTGTTACATGTATGAAATGTTGCGCATACTCTGTCCCAATCACTTTGACGTGATTGTAAATATTTTATTTTTTATTGATAACAGTTATTATACTAATACTCTGTATATACGTTTATTTTTTTATTGTAATAAAGATTTAAACCCGGTTTCGTGTTACATTTTAACCCTCCTATACTGGTCAAGTCCTGTATAACGGCCACACCTGTATTAGGGCCACTTTCATCCAGTCCCGATGGTGACCGTAATACAGGCGTTCAACTGTACTTTCACTCGCTTTTTTAATCAAACGTTCGTATAGTGTTAATAGTGTCACGATTCAGTTTCATGAATTCACCTCTGGAGGTGGCCTTTACAAGAAACAAAAGAATGGCCCTCCGTCACAAAGGTACATAATCGTTTGAATTAAAATATGATTACCAATAATGTGATCCAGATTACCTCGAACATTTTAAGATTGTTCCTTGTTTCTTTCCTTAGCTCCCACAAAAGTTTATCCAAATATCTGCAGTCATTTGTCGTGAAGAAGCTAATGAGGGGAATATGTAATACCTCGCCACCTGGCGAGAAAAATAAAAAGATCGTTGAGATGTCAAAGGTTGCTGCGCTGAAGGGCTGAAATTAGCGTGCTCCAGTTCCGTGGAACAGGCCAGCATGGAGAAGCTTCCGTTAACGTTAATAATCCTGGGCTACATTTTCGATGCATCACATAGCAATAAATAAGAGAAAATTATATTTAATTATATTTTTCTTAATTTATGCTTTGTATATATGTCAGATTTTTTTCTAAAAGATAACACAGTATGTTGATACAGGATAATGCCTTTATAACCCTTTTCCCTCTGTCTCCGGTTTCCGTCTGCCTCCGTGATCCGTTTTTGGCTGTGCCCTTGATACGTTCTCACCATGACCTGCGAGCAGTACTAACCATATCTCTTTATATATTATTATCAACTGAAACGACTCAAAACTAAAACGCGGGCAACGCTCGCTCACGCTGTAAAGTCTTCGCGTAACTGGTACGAACTACGCAGAAGCGCCTCACGAACTCCGTCGCAGTGCCAAAGGCCAAAATATTCAATTCATAGAACAACGGGTCCCAATTAGCGGAACTTAATAACTAAAGAGCAGCACAAGAAATCTGCAAAACATTTTCCTCTTTTCATTTGTTTAGCTACATCTGCGATCTGCATATACTTTTACAGTAGAAAACATTTTGAAATAAGTACTATTGCATTAATTTCACATAAACATGATTAGAAATACATAATCATTTTCTGAACTGTACATAAATATTGTTCGCATGAATAAAAAGGGTGAAACTGTTGCTGTTTGTCCATGTTGCATGCATGGTTACCTTGATATATAATCTGCTCATTCGGTTTTCATTATTAATAATATATTTAATTGTAATTAAATTGTATTTTTACATTCCTTTACGATTATATGTTAAACGCACTGCTCAAGCTTCCTTTTCTGACCACTTTCATTGTAATTTATAAATAAATATGATTACGAATTCTCCGACGACCGAGACGAAACAACAAAGAAAGGTTAAGAATTATATCCCTAAATCTTGCCTTAAATCCAAGGCCTGTTGCGATATCTGACCTCTATTAACTAAAGGTTATCCCTGGAACATGTTATAACAAGAGCACCGCAAACGTGCATAATACGCCCGTCTTTTATCTGGTAACTTCCGACCTCATTAAATATGCGTGAATTTTTATGAGAACGTAATTCAGGTGTGAAACTATATTGGTAAATATGTATAATGAGTTTCATGTAAATCCATAGGATTTTAACAAGTCACATAGGTACCTCCAAAGTGTGGTGACCTCTGACCTCATTAAATATGCATGGATTTCGCTGGAATTCGAACTTAGGCGAGATATTTATAGATTATCATTCCTTAAGGGGATTATCAAAACCTTTCATATTCTTCTTAGGTTATCGCGGCGACACCACATAGTAGCCGAGTGACCCGTGACCTTATCAAATACGTTGCCCATAATCGAACTCGGGCGAGATAATATATATGTAGGTAAGTACTTATTCTGAGTTTTGAAAAATATCAAAGCCACGGTAAAGTTATTGCGGCGCCACTAAAATTGAACGGACGGACGGTGGCTTTACCATAATACTCTGTCATATGACGGGAATATAAAAATGGGCCAGGAAACACCAATCCCACCGAACACAGGTTGTTCGGATTGTTTATGACCACGTGTTTACAATGTCGAATGGGGGGGGGGGGGGAATCCAAACAAGTACATCTGCCCACAAGTCCGACAAACCGGAGTTATGCAAAGGGCGTTTTGCAACTAGTGACCTATCGTAAGCAACCAACCACCCGACTTATATGTTTTTATTCTTTGTCAATTTTGCGGTTTTTACTAACAACATGTACATACACAAACTCAAGCATCCGTCAGAGATGCGGTATAATAACTTTTCTTATCAGGAAATACCTAGAGTTTATATTTATGCAGAGCAACCCAAAAATCACATACATTCTACAGACAAGGCAGGTGAAAAGCTGGCTTCAAAATACCTGTTATATTTGACGCTATGAAAAAGTGCATGCCATCAGTGAAATTATGTTCTGTATTGACTTTATCGTGTTTGTTATACCCTATATAACTTAATTTGTCCCACACGCGGCGTATTTTCCTTTGTTCTAACTCTACGTTCAAATCTGCTTGCATCACAGGGTCATGAAAAGTGACCATGCAAGTGTAGTTGCATGGTGACTTTCCAAATATGGCAAAGAATTGGTTGGTAGCCAAAAAAAATGACACGCGTGACCTTCGACCAAGGAGGCGGGGCATGTGGGACAAATCAGTTATAGCCCAATGAAATGTAAAGCAAGCTATGAGATTTGCTTGACTCGTGTCAATCATATATAACCAATACTTACTTTATAAGTATTATACAACTAGGATGGTGGCGTTTAGGTAGTTCGTATATGCAATGCTCCCAATATTTGTCAGCCTTGATTAACAATGTAACATATTATGACATATGTTCGGCCAATTAAAAGATGTGGCATTTCTGGTTCCTATTAAGCTGACTTGTAAAATATAGTTTCGTGAAATCTTTTAACTGAGGAACTGTTTTTCTTCTTTTACATGATGAATGTGACCAGCGTATATAATCATAGCGTTAAGGTCGAACCTGATAATTTCATCGGACGCGTGAAACAAGCAACCAAGCGCGTATGTGCTTACATAGGTTGATCAAGGCAGGAACGTGTATAACGGGCCGAGACTTTTGCAAGTACAAAAGGGGTTCATCCACTGAGCGTCTAATCAATCTATCAAAATGTTTATACTTTGGATATAGGTCATGGAAGAGTTTAATCACAGGCCCTTGAATTGCTATTAGTGTAGATTTAGGTTAAATTTGTTAATTTTCCGGGTCATATTTACTTATAATTATTACTTTTCTGACATTTTCCTACGTTTTTCGCACTATATGGCCCATCTCTATATTATTTACAGGGGCGAATCAAGAATTTTTCAACAGGGGGGGGGGGGGGGGGGGCTAGAATCAGAAACTGGTTTTAATTTGATACAGATAAAGTGCAAATTATAATATATATATATATATATATATATATATATATATATATATATATATAATTTAGAAGTGTAAAAACTGGGCAATGTTTGACGAAACGTAAATGTATAGACTCAAAAGTAAAAGTTTTCATATTATGATTTTTTGGTAATTTTATTTGAAAATATATTTCGGAACTACTTGCAAACTACTCATCCGTTGTATATTCCTGTACAATGCTTGACAGGCAGGAAATAATTTGGTGCAATACATAATAAAGAAGCAACATTTTCTTGATTAAGATAACCTCCAGTATGTGTTACAAATGCAGGCTGATGGAATATATAAATCTGTAAAAACACGCATGCGTGTATAGAATTTATGAGAGCTGCTCTTTAGTTGGGTAAAATTACACAAATACCAGTGCATACACATGAACAAAAAAAAATCACATCGTGATCCTTATGTATGAAAAGACTTTTTTTTTGCAAATTTGCATATAACTTCATAGTATTCGCATATTTTGAGACCTTGAGTGGGGGGGGGGGCAATTATATACCCCACCCCATGGCCTTTATGCCCTTTTCAATTATCATTTGTTATCATATCAAAGGAGTGGAAAATTAGAACCGAGCAAACTCAAGGACGCATCTATAAGCATTCCTCTATTATATCAAAACCAAGTTTACCCATTCATAAAATAAATGCAAACGTAAACATATAAAAGTAATAAACAACATTGAATTATGTAAATATTAATTTGAGGCAAACCGATACCCCATTATAATTAGTTATATACTCGAACTACTCTGCTGAATTTCAAGTTGGTTTTACTCATTCGAGATTATTTTGAATAACCAGTAGCTTGAATTACTCTTCCCTGTGTGTCGTTACTATATCATAGAGCTTATCAGCTTACGGTAAATTTGATCTCTGGCGTGTACGTCTAGATGTAGCATAAAGAATTTGTTATCTAGTATTTATTTATGCACCATCGATAACTGCATTGCTGATCGATAAGAAATATTCATAAATTTAGCTGTGAGTATAATATTTAATTTTCCTGTCACATTTAGAAAAGTTGTTCATTTCACCATAAACGTCCAACAAAGTGTTCGACTACGAAAATTCAAACGGATATATACAGTCCCAATCTTAATCATTAATCATTAACATGTTATTATTGACGAGCCAGCACGTTTTCAGAGCTTAATTCTGCAATCATAAAAAAGACTATGCATATACATACACTGTTTACTGTGTTTTAACTGAACGATAATATAATATCATTCAATTCAAATCGATCAAGAGTGCATGTATTTCCAAAAACAAATGAAAAAATGTCGTTTAAGATGTCGAAGCCTTAAGAAGCTGCGAAATTCTACGTGAACGGCGTAAAATTAATTTGGATAGAAATGTTAATGTCTGCATCCATTTTGGGTATTCCAATTTATTCTTCTAAAATATAAATAAATATGGGCATTGCAGAGACACACTCTTTTAGTTCCATTTTTTCCAGTTTTCTGTTGTTGTGAAATGGTCGTTTGTTTAATGCTATATGGCAATTATAAATAAAAATAATGCAATTGACATAATGACATAACGCATAGATATACATATTTCTCTGGTAAAAAGGCCTATAACAGTGTTTCAAGGGGGGGGGGAAGCTTCAGCACCCAAAGCTCCCCCTCTGGATCCGCCACTGATTTACTTAATATTTGAGATAGGCAGGCAAGAAGCCCCGGTTGTTAGGCCCGACAGCCATGGCACATTGGTTTCAGGAAGTACATGAGTGACTTGCTGAACCATTTTTACGTCAGCGGTATCATCATCTGAAGACTCCAGTAGTAGACTTATCAACCAATCAGAAAGCGCGTCCTCGGTTTTTATGTCATAGCTGTCTGACCTAACCACGGGGGCTTCTTGCCTGTCTATCTCATATATTAAGTAAATAATAAATAGATGGACCATATAGTATGAAAAACGCCAGAAAATGTCAGATTAGTAATAGTTATAAGGAAATGGACCCGAAAAGTAACAAATTTAACCGAAATCTGCACTAATAACAATTCAAGCGCCTGTGGTTTGATGTACGTACTCAGCTTGAGACACGCCTGTACTTCGATGGAACTACGATGTGACTGACGATGAAAATTCATGTAAAACATTGTCATTGGCAAACTAAGATACGGAATCTCCGGAAGCCGCCCAGTCATATGAGACAATGTTAAAGAAGGACAAAACTTCACAAAGGTTCTTGCTCCTTCAGTATTAAGGCCTAGGAACGAAAAATGAACAAGAAATGGCCGTCCGGTATTCGGTCGGGTCCCTCATTTTACCAGGGACAATATTTATAATATTCTGTGCAAAAATGATTGATTGGGTGAAGTGCTTTGATGTCAGGTTTTATTTCACATTTTATCCCCCCCCCCCTTTCCTTCATTTTGCGAATTATAATTTTTTAAAAGAAACATGGCTTCTGAGAAAAATTCAACATTTTAAGAGGGTTTGTATCACAAAGCTTATTGTAATAACGTTAATAAAGTCAATGGCTGCTCTGGTTATAACATAACTGAGTGCAATGCGTTGTGTCTTATAACCATTGTAGTTGCTGTTGTATATAAACTTTTGCAGTTGTACAGGATATTGTTTACTAGTTTCGAAGAGGATGTGATAATAAGTGAATGCGTCTGGCGCGCTTGCTTGCATGCTCGATCGATCGATTGTTTGAACGACCGATCAAGATCGAGAGAGAGAGAGAGGAGAGAGAGAACATGAATACAGAGAAGCCGGTTAACTCCGATCGAACCCCTGACCTCCTGATTTCCGGTCATTATAACCTTTATGTTCCATTTTACATTCACTGGTGTAATATCAACTGTATTACTGATATTTTACCGTTCAAAACATTATAATATTAATGTTCTACATGTAACGTAACATAATTGTTAATACTAGAGCCAATTTCTGGGGTTAACCTTGACTGATATGAGTGATCGCTAAATTTAAATTATATTCTAAGGGGCATATCAATTTTTTTTAATTTTCTAATTCAGAACTCGACAAATCAAGAACTATAACTGCAGTTTCCCTTTAATTAAAATATACTCTGCGTTACACGGGTGGAATATGCCTCCACCGACCCCAATGTCGACAGAATCATGGAAGAAATCATGGGATACCTTCTGAACATGCCTGCGTCATGCGGGTACACACAGGGCTATTCCATGACGTATGTTTATATTAGTTGACAGAAATGTCTGTATATTACATATGTTACTTATTTGTCAAGTTTTTTCAACGTGATTTTTGTGATTGTTTGTTCTTATGATCGAAATGTAAATTGCATTCAGATGTGCCTCATGACTTTTTTGTCAAATATCCCGATAGAGTACCTTCGTACTCAAAGGAATACACATTTGAACTAATTATGCAAACTTAAATTAGTGATCCATGAAGGTGTCCTCTACCGTTACATGCCCCGACATTTAAACAACAGGTGAGGCCTGAGCTGGGCATCATCTATTTCCATATCTATTCGTATCACGTGATCCAGAATGCTGGTTCTCCATATAGGGCATTGACGCAGATGTTTTTGTAAACTGATAAACACAATTTATTCTAATTTCCACCAATGTATTGGCTTCATCAATATTTGTTGCGCAAGTCAGTTAAAGGAAAATAATCAGGAGCAATATTATGCCTATTCTTTCACACTTAAGTTTTTTTTTTTTTTTTTTTTTGCTTTATATAAAAGTTTCCTAGCAAAACCAACCTAGCATACTGTCTCAGTACCTCGCATTCGGCTGTTTAACTGCGTTTTGGTAAACACAGTCCATGTGTGTCTGTTTATCATAACAATTCCGTGTGGCCGGAGGTCCGATTGTAAGCCACAACACGCAGTGTTTCAACCAGCGGGAACAAATATTACATTTTTTTGGGCAAAGTCGGTCAGGGCCTCTCCTGATTGACACCTGTTGTGGCTCCGCAAAGCACACATCCCAACGCGCTGTGTTTATGTTGACACCTGTGCTCGCGCCCGTTCCAATGTTTTTAACACTCATTTACAGGAGAAAGCAAACGGTTTCAAGGCAATATTTTGGCAGGTACATATTTATTCTAAAAGGAAGAAGCTATTTTTCGTGTTAATTCAACATTCTTTATAGGTGATTGTGCCCCTTTAAAAAGGAAGCGTACAAACTTAACCCTGGTTTCTGTTTCTGAATATACCCACATACACTTTATATATTCTGAAACTATTAAACGTTCAAATCCAGATGGGTTATTCCGTGAAAGTGGTTCCTTGAGCAAAATGGTGACCTTTTTGATTTTTGATATAACGGGAAAGTAAACAAGACTCTACTTAATGTTAAGGTGCCAGAACCGCTGATCTAACCTATAAAACATACATGCGAAATACCTGTGTTCACCTCGGACATACTTTTTATTCAGGACACTCTTTTGATATAGACAATTAGTAATTATACGTTCTTCCCTTGTCCTGTCTCTCTTTCACGCCGCCTTTTCTCCAACAGATTGCACGACTATTCTAACAGTTACATCATAGCAATAGTCAATTATTAAACGCTTTTCAAGCATATGATTTGGACCTTACGTTTGCCGGGTTTGGACTTATTCTCCTACTCGGAGGTTAAGACTGAATAAATTAGGCCGAATCAAGCTCGAGTCAATTATAAAAAAAAATTCTGTTAGCCAAATCTTCACAGATAAATATTTGATCTTACACTGCCAAAACGTAAGTGTTTATTGTAACAAAATCTGAAAATGGTTAAACCTTGTACCATTCATTTTAGAGTTTCAGAGTTTACCCGAATATAGCTCTGGCTGTTTACTCCTATATTAATTTGTGTTGACGTTTATGCTCAGCTGTAGGATATGAGTGTTAAAGAGGACCCCTGTACGATGCATTAGATTTACCCACGGTATGAGGTGCATTATGTAAATCATTTTCAAATCTTATAAAAATTAAGGGCCGGTATAGAAAGGGTATATTATCACAGGAATTATTTTTTCTTATATGGGATAATATTTTGTGTGATTTTATATATTGAAAATCATAAAAAGAATGAGCAAGCCAAGTCAATCAAAGGTGATAGTTGTTCAATTTTATTAGTATCAGCTGATCGTCACATCGGTATTTACATTTGCATGCATGTTTGGTAATTGCCTTTTTTTATATTCCGTCATACATTTTTTTCCTGTTTTGTAGTTTTTCATTTTGTAGTTTTACATTTGGGATGTTTGCGATAGTCTGTTTTATTATGAATTTACATTATTTTTCTTCATTCTCATAGAGAAAATTGGTCGGATCAGCAATGGTATCTACAGTTACCCTGATAACCTTATTTTAAAAGGTTTTCAAACACAGTGGTTTGTTTTCATGACTTGGAAATTACATCACAATTACATTCACAAGCGGTATCCTAAATCATTTCTGTTTACACATGTCAGATACACGGATTAATGGTTTTGAATCAGGAAGATGAGGGCTTGCGTATGTAGCACCAACTTGGATACCTTGGAAAATTAAATAGGCATATATTCAGATATATGACGTCTGTTAACTAAAGATAACCCTTTCCTCTTTTATAAAATCAGGCAAGAAAATGCTGATCCCACGGAACACAAGCGTGTTTATAACATGTCAAAACCAAACTCAATCAGCAAGGATGTCTGGAGGCGAGTCAGACCAACCGGAGGTTTGGAGATAGCGTTTTAAAAATACTGACCTTTCAACTTACTAACCTATGCAAACAAACAGCTAAGTTTACGTTTTTTTCAGTGCTTCCGCATTACAGTGTTTACAAACAGCTAAGTTTACGTTTTTTCAGTGCTTCCACATTACAGTGTTTACAAACAGCGAAGTTTACGTTTTTTCAGTGCTTCCACATTACAGTGTTTACAAACAGCGCAGTTTACGTTTTTTCAGTGCTTCCACATTACAGTGTTTACAAACAGCTAGTAGATAAACAAGATCATCCATCCATCCATCCACCACAGAGACGTTGTAAGAACTCAACAGGAATTGCCTCCAGTCAATATTATGTATGCAGAATAAGCCAGAACACAGAGCTGAATAGCTAGCTATAGGATAAACACAAGATTCAAGATAAAAATATCTGTACGCAATATATCAATACCTATAAAAATATTAAATGTTTCCCTTACATCTTGTTAAACAGGATTAATATTGGAATATACAAATATTGAACTTGAAATAATAAAAAAAGTATCATAAGGATAATATACTTTTAGTATGTCATCATATATTGTTTTATACATATATGTTGAGAGTGTTATAGCCTTTAATTATTGCAATAGTTTAATCAAGCTCTACATTATATAGGCCTCTCCATTTTCAAGCACAAAGATTTCTTTGGGAAAAGGTACCTCAACCGGTAACTTGTACAAGTGCACAACTTTTTCCAGTTATCAAAGAAACCTCTTAATCAGACCGCATTCCGACCACTCGACCCATCATACACAGGTCTACGAGCATACCAACGCTTCGTTACGGGTTTTAGCAAGTCAGTTTTATCATATATATATATATATATATATATATATATATATATATATATATATATATATATATATAATTTGAAATACAGAGAATAGCGAACAAAGATAGAGATATATATTATAAAAAATTACAGAAACACGAGCAACAAGTCTTCAAATATTTTTTTGACAATGTTGAGAAGTTTTATACAGAGTTATGCCCTTGTGCTCACTGAGGGCATGGTTGAAATGATACAATGTCTCGAAATGGGCGGACACCATTCTCCTGTCTCCTGTTCATGTATAACAAATATGTGTCGTCTAGGTCTGTTGGTAATCCGTACACACACACACACACACACTATATATATATATATATATATATATATATATATATATATATTTGGTACTGTAAAAGAATGGGCAAAAATGACTTTTACCATAATGAATTATTTCTTTATTGTATGTACAAACAAATTTTGTGAAGAGTATGAACACTTAAAAGGCATGTCTTCATGTAATTTAACTTCGACGGTCGCCATGTGCTCAGTCTCAACGGGAATCATACACATAAACGCTATATGTTGAATACATAAACACTTTAATCAACCTGAAACTATTTTTCTGGTTTCTTACTTTACAGAGAAGTGTTCGGTACCTACTCAGAGCGACTAATGCTTGATGAATAATTGGCTCTATGCTGGATGTGGCACAGGAGGGTCAGCAGCGCCACCTACAGGGGTAATAATTTACAATTCTGAATTCAAACCCATACATCACAGTCCAAATGAACGTCAAGTATGACATATCCTACTTTCATCTTTTTGTTTGTGTATTTATGTAACTTTTAATAAGAACCATTTCATTATTTCTCCACCAGGAAGATACTATGTTTCCCCACGGTTTGTTTGTTGTCTGTTGGCAACTTTATGCAAACAAAATCATCGGATTTTACTGGCATTTTGTGGAAGGTCTTGGCAGTAAAAAAGGAATCATCCATTAAGTGTGTTAGGTATATATCTCTTCATAATCAAATTTATGAACGAAAATTACTTCGCAGCCAAAAACAGAGACATGGCGAAATTCGGACATCGTTGAGGTCAAACAGGATATGAGGAAGATCCGGAAACGGGCCAAGAGAGGAAAGACACATGATGGCGGACAAGAGTTCGTGACAATGTGTTACGGTAAAGATGGAGCTGAGTGCAAAGTATCACATGGGGGATAATTTATCAATTCAATCATGACAAAGGCTGATGAATACGGTGTAGCAGAGGAACACAGAACGTCTAATTAAAATAAGAATTATGATGAAAAAAAGTGAATTATGTGCAGTATATGCAGTATATATATGTATGTGACAATTCATCAAAGGTAAAAAGGAGGTGAGCAGAGTGCAACATATTGACCGAAAATGTGATTTGTGGCCAATATATCTAAAGAGATATTATAACTCACTGTTACTTACTCGCATTTAATAATTAAATTTGAGTGAGAATATATCTTGACAGAGATGGAGGGGTCGTTTTGGTGAATAAATTCAAGGGAAATTGTGGTTGTATATTTGTACATATTTTCACCTATATATATATATATATATATATATATATATATATATATATATATATATATATATATATATATAGAAGGTAGAGTTACCCTCCGTTGTAAAGTGCTCTATGGCCTACAGACTAGAATGTGTTTGGAATGTTGTTCATTCTAACAACATTCACCTGATGATCGGGTCGCATCCCGTGAAACAGACTGTAATGAATTTACAGTGTTGTTTTTCTTCAGAGTTATATATATATATAGTTTAATATATATATATATATATATATATATATATATATATATATATATTATACTAATTGTACAGTTAGCTTAATTGTATAATGTACTACACTACTGTTTCGTGAGTTCAGCTAACCAGCCGGCTTACTCCTAAACCTCCATTATTAATGTTGCACGGTTGAGCACTTTCACTGTGATGTATTGAACTTTAATGTATTATATATATATATATATATATATATATATATATATATATATATATATATATATATATATATTGCGCTGCCCATCTTAAGTTAGGTCAGACCCAATATCTGATCATGATCTACCGATGCATGCCTGCATCTATGAATAAAAAAAAAATAAAAAGACGAATTTAATGTTCATATTTTATCCCCGAGTACTTTAATTTGTATATTTTACTGGTTCCCCGATCTACGAATTAACACCTGCATATTTAAGATCGACTGTGGTATTTATAAAAAAATTGAAAAATAAATTATAATGAATTATAATTCCACCAGTAAGTTACGTGTCCTAACGATATGTAGTTTTCTTTGCGACTTTGCTTATCGCCCAGGCTTGTTCAGTTTCTTGTCCTGTTATATCTTAAGGGTGGGTATATGTACAGCTGTATGAATAAATATCTTATCACAAGGCATCCAGAGTGGCATCTTATATTATTGTTTCAAACAATTCTTAAAACCACTTTTAATTAACCTATCATTATTTTTGCCCACTTGCATGATAATTTATTTAGTCCTGTTTTAAAAGTTTGTATGGTAAGATGGTGTATTATATGTAGATCAGTTATTGGTCGTGGCCCATCTTAAGATGGATCTGAACGAATAACCGATTTTAGGTATAAGGTCTAACCCATATCAACATTTTCAAACCCTATTTCTAGACAATATTGATCGGTTATTGGACCTGACCGTTCTTCAGATGGACCTGAACCAATAACCGATATAAGTTTTTAGGTTTAACCCATCTCGGCATTTCAGTCAAGCAGATCCGTGCAGAAAAGCATAAGAATTGTGGGTTTTGTGGAAAAAGTATGACATTTGGCACACATATAGAGTTTTCTATACTGAAAAATATTGGATATGGAGCCAATCGCGAAAATTAAAATGGCCGCCATTTTCCAAGATGGCGGACATGAGTCATGAAAAATCGCTAATAAATAATCAAAAAATCAGATTCGATGATATCTGCCTGAAAATTTGCACTAATGTGGAGATTTTAATAAAGAAGAATACAAAATGTGTAAACAATTAAAAAATTCAAAATGGCCGCCATTTTCCAAGATGGCGGACGAATTATGAATAATCTCGAAAAAAATCCGAACAATTTTGGATTTGGTTAAAAAAAAAAGCATGAAGACTTGCACTTATGTGGAGATTGTAATAAACAAAACAGAAGCTGCACCTGCAATTGAAAAAGTGGTCGCCATTTTCCAAGATGGCGGACATTGCGAAAAGCTATAATTCGATATGCGCGGTTGTACGTATCATCGCTGCAACGGCAAATATCGCATACATGTCTTTTACTTACTTATTGAAAGAATTGTATCAAAATAATGTACATGTATCTAATAGACAATCTACCTGTCAATCGTAAAGAGCACGAAATACTCCTAACTATAAATGATTATTCTAATTCCATTTTGATATTATTTTCATGAAGGAAATAGTGTAATTTGAAGTACATCAGAATTTGCGTGTAAAATGTTAGCGTTGACTTGGTACGTACGTATGCGTGTTTATGTTATGAATGAAAGTTTATGACAAGGTATGTTTGAATTCAGTTCTAAAATACCCCACATTTAATTCTATGTTTGCATGTATTTGTAGGCACAGTCAAAGTACAGAGAATACATGTCTGACGAGTAACATTTCCAGAAGTATTCACTATGTCTGAGGCACAATCCAATGTTGAAGCTGCATCGGCAGATTCTTCCACCTGCCAGTTGGAAGGGGACAAGTGCGTTATATGTCAACAAAATACATCAGAGATACTTCAGTGTCCAATGGACTCAAAACGTACAGACATCGATGCAGGACTTGGATACAGCACACTTTTGAACAATGTATGACGTTTTCATGAACTTTGTTGTTTAACAGTAAAATCGAAATTTGACGTTTCAAAAATTGAACTAGGCACACTAGTTGAGACCTTCAAAGAAAAACAGGCGAAACTGCACAAGACATGTAACACCCTCTTCAATAAAACAAAGCTACTTCGAGCTGAGAAAAGAAAATCCACTGAAACCGAAAATGAAGCCAGCAGCATTAACAAGAAATTTACCCGGAAGGCGTGTAGCACTGTTGCTGCCGGTCCAGAGGATGCCTGCTTTTTCTGTGATGACACATCCGGGGACCTGCACAAAGTGGCAACGTTTCGCCTCGATCAACGTGTCAGAAAGTGTGCGTTTATGTTGGAAGATAGCCGATTACTTGGCAAACTTAGTGCCGGTAATATGATCGCACAGGATGCGGTATACCACATGTCATTATATAAGAAATCTGACAGAATGCAGTCCAGTAAAGACGAGAGCAGCAAAGAGAGAAGACTTCATGGTATAGTTCTAGCAGAACTGCTGTCATACATAGAAGATACGAAGCTTGACAATACAACGGAGACCAACGTATTCAAGTTAGCGGACCTCGGTAAGATGTACATGTCCCGCTTTGAACAACTGGGTGGTGCTATGAAAACTCGACTCCATACCACTGAGCTCAATAATAGAATCTTGGCACATTTTGAGGATATGGAAGCCCACAGACAAGGTCGTGATGTCTATCTTGCTTTCAAGGATGACGTTGGCTTTGCACTAAAGATGGCCTTTGAAAAAGATTATGATGACGAAGCCATGACCCTCAGCCAGGCAGCAAAAATTGTTCGTAAAGATATGCTCGACGCCGAAAAAACAGTATTCAGTGGTACATTTGACAGTCAGTGTCAAGAAACAGCTGTGCCACAATCCCTTGTAGCCCTGATTGCAATGATCTTAGGTGGGCCAGATATTGTGACACAATCTGAAAACGTGGTCGAGACACAGGCAGCCCTTACCATAGCACAGTTGCTACAGTACAACTGCACCATTCGTCGGCGTGAAGGATCTACTGCCTCTTACCATAGCCGGAATCGTGAGCCTCCAGTAGCAGTATACGTTGGACTGTTGCTGCATGCAGAAACCAGGAAACGGGGACTTATTGACCAGATGCATACTCTAGGAATCTCGGTCTCCTACGATCGTGTATTGGCTCTGTCCACTGACATGGGAAACGCTGTCTGCGATAGATTTGAGGAAGAGAAAGTCGTTTGTCCCGCTATACTTAGAACAGATCTCTTCACAACCGCGGCCGTCGACAATATTGACCATAATCCGAGTTCAAACACATCTCAGGGATCCCTACATGGTACAGGTATATCCATATTCCAACATACTGATCTTGGTTTCAAGGGCAAGGAGCGCACACAGGTGATCCTGAATCCTGACGGTACGCGTCGTAAGTCAATCGCGCCACTCCCTGAAAGTTATACATGTGTCCCACCAGCGTCACTTCGAGAGAAGGAGCCCACAGTACCAGACGTCAACACCCCACTGATAGGAGCATGTACAACAATACCTGGAGCCATCCAAGAACAAGAAAGGTTTGTGTTGTGCTACTGACGCAGAGTATGATGAAATACATATTCATAGACATGGATGTATATAGTAGCCTAGACCTAGCGAGTAGATTAAACTACAATAGTTCGTACTTCGTACTATGTAGGTGTGTGTATGCAATAGCAGTGGAATTAGGGAAGTTCATAAAAGTAAAAGGATGCTCATAACCCTGCTTCGCTATTGGTGTTAGCATAGATGGTATCGCACAAATTGTAATACATGTAGTGGTGGTGGGTTACTATTACATAGCTTGTCCTAACGTTTCGTTTTAGGTGGCTCAATCATGTAAAACAAATCCATGAAGATGACAAGGAGCCAGACATGGGCATGTCATGGGCAGCATTCCACGCAAGCAATGTGACAGAAGAAGTATCGTCAACCGACATTAATGCATTGTTGCCACTGTTTCAGGATGAAGCTCACTCACCTGCAATGATTAAAGACTCAATGAATATCGTTAAACAAAATGTTAATTTGCTCAGTCCTGGCCAGATTCCTGTTGTAGTTTTTGATCAACCACTGTATGCCTTAGCAAAGCTTGTACAGTGGAACTGGCCAAACACACACGGTGAGAGTCATTTTGTAGTGATGCTTGGTGGTTTACATACAGAAATGGCAGCATTTAGCACACTTGGTGATTGGATGGAGGGCAGTGGATGGACCGCTGCTCTCACGGAGGCAAATATTGCAAATCCAGGCACAGCCGACTCTTTCTTGAAGGCGACACACGTATCACGAACCAGACATGAGCACCAGGTGACCGCTTGTTGTCTGCATATCCTTATGCAAAAGGCTTACGTTCATCATATAGAGGGCCTTTCCGACAATGAAGACCTACCCACTTTCGATGCCTGGAAAGCCACGATGACATCGGAGCATCCTCAGTTCCAGTACTGGTCGTTAACTATGGATTTTGAGTTGGCTATTCTCAACTTCGTTCAGTCTATCCGACAGGGAAACTTTCAGCTGTACATTGACGCTTTGGTGAAGCTGATGCCATGGTTCTGTGCCTTGGACCACGTGAACTATGCACGCTGGGTCCCAGTTCATATTCGGGATATGCTGGCCCTCCAAGAAACACATCCTGATGTGGCTGCACACTTCAAACAAGGCCATTTTGCTGTGACGAAGTCCCTAAAGACTTTCTCTGCAATTTCCATAGATCACGCTCACGAACAAAATAACAAACTTGTGAAGGGTGATGGCGCAATTGTCTTAACGGAAAATTTGTCGGCACTTCGTCGCTGGATGGTTTCTGGCCCGGAAATTTCTCGTGTCATAAGGAACTCGGGAACTGATCAAAGTGAACCAAAGTAAAGGTCCTAATATCCTACATCATGAGCAGACAAAAGGGGTACAGAAAACCTTCAAGAAGCAAGTCTCTGATTTGTGCACTACTATTGAGAAGATAGGAAATCCATTCCTCGAACAGAGCAAAGACTTGCTTGTTCTTGATAGTAGAGATATCCTTGATGAGCAGGTGGCAGCAACTGTCAAAAACATCGAAAGTATTGGGCAAGATCAATACCAGCAGTTCGTCCAAGCCAGGCTAGGCACATCAGAAGCAAGAACAAGAACACTCTTCGACCCAATTCGCAAAAACAAGTTACCATTGTTCAGTCGACCACCAGTGAAAGAGTTGTCCAAAGAAAAACAACAGATATGTTCTCTGAAGCAGAATTGTTCATTGTTCTCACAGCTGTATGTTTCCTGCCAGGTGCGCGGTGGAGACCTTGATGAATTTTTTCAACAAGAAAAAAAGTCTAGTCCGCCATCGTTGTCACAATTTGGAGAAATCAGGTCAGGAACGAAGTCAACCTTGGTATCATGCATTGAGAAGGGGTTAGCAAACACAGACGCGAGACCAGAAGTTGATGCTATACTTCTCGACGGTGCAGCTCTAGTCAACATGCTAAAGCCTGGTTTTTGCAAGACTTTCCTGCGCTATGCGCAAGATGTATTCTTGAAATACATCAGGTCACAACTGCAAGAAGTCAAAAGAATCGACCTCGTTTGGGATGAGTATCTGCCAAATAGCCTGAAATCGACAACAAGAAGCAGACGTGGAAAGGGTATTAGGAGACGTGTAACTCCGGAAAGTAAGCTGCCTGGCAACTGGGAAGCATTTCTCAGACTTGACGAGAACAAGAAAGAACTATTTAAGTTCTTGGCAGAGCAAGCCATGACGGTTATTTCTGCTGGAAAAGAAGCTGTATCAAGTCATGGTGGCAACGCTCTCAGCACTTCACAACGTAGCCTCAGTGAGATGTCTCCATGCACGCAGGAAGAGGCCGATACGCGTCTTCTGCTTCATGCCGCAGATTGTGCCAGGCAGGGTTGTACCCGACTGATGATTCGCACAGTCGACACAGATGTCCTCGTGATAGCAGCAGCTGTTTTCCATCATTTAAATCTACAAGGTGTAGCTGAATTGTGGGTAGCATTCGGCACTGGGAAATCATTTCGCTATATTGTTGTGCATGCTATTGTTGCGTCGTTGGGCCAAGAGAAAGTCAGCGCTCTGCCCGTCTTCCATGCATTTACTGGCTCGGATCAAACTTCCTTCTTTGCTGGCAGAGGAAAGGCCACGGCATGGGAAACGTGGAATATCTACAACGACGTCACTAAAGCTTTCATTGCTCTCAACACAGCCCCAGACATTCAGGCTGTAATAGAGAACATGCCTGTTTTGGAGCGATTTGTTGCTCTAATGTATGACCGAACTAGCACCTGCATGAGCGTTAATGAAGCACGAAAGGCATTGTTCACCAAAAAGGGAAGAGCCATGGATGCTATCCCACCCACTGCTGCAGCACTACTGCAACATACCAAACGTGTAGCATATCAGGCTGGATATATCTGGGGACAGGCCTTGTCTTCAACAGTGGAACTGCCTTGTCCGAGTGAGTTGGGTTGGAAAAAATCCCCCAATCAATCCTGGGAACCTGAATGGACAACACTTCCTGAAGCATCAAAGTCTTGTCTTCAGCTCACAAAATGCGGATGCAAAGTGTAGAATGGTTGTAGAGGAAGATGTAAATGTGTCAAAGCAAACCTGAGATGCACGGCGCTCTGTGCTTGCGGTGGCGATTGTGAGCGCTCAGCATAACTTTATAGTGGCTCCCAATCTAGTGTATGTACATCTGCGCTACCAAATGTATGTATGTAGCAAAAGCAAAAGAACACTGACATTTTGACATCCTTCTTGCTTCTAATTGCTTAACTCTCTTCTGGTTATTTTTATCACTGGCAACAAAACAAAATTGTTCTAAAGTAATCAAAAATAACAATAAATAAAATATATCACAATCCACTTATCATTTTATGCATTCCATTTTCAAAAGAAACTTAACACTAACCTGTCTCACCTTGCAAATATCCAGTCGTCTTCGGCTGTACATTCCACTGCATGCAGCCAGCGTTGTCCTCGGATGTACATTACACTATCTTGCATGTCTTAAATGTAACTAAAATCACCTGTATATAGCTTTTGTTTTCACAGCGATGTGTTGGGATATTACTTGAGTGGTAGGGCCTATAGCTATAATTGCCATAATTCGTGTCCGCCATCTTGGAAAATTTTTATTTTTTTCAATTGTTTACACATCTTGTATTTTTCTTCATTAAAATCTCCACATTAGTGCAAAAATTCAGGCATATATCATCAAATCTGATTTTTTAATTATTAATTAGGGATTTTTAATGACTCATGTCTGCCACCTTGGAAATGGCGGCCATTTTGAATTTTTGCGATTGGCTCCATATCTAATATTTTTTAGTACAGAAAACTCTACAAGTGTGCCAAACTTCATGCTTTTTCCACAAAACCCACAATTGTTACACGGATCTGCTTGACTACAGATGGGGTGCGGTGCTTGAATGTTGAGTGAACAAGGAATGTCACGCGTCCATTATAAACAAGGATATAATTCATCTTCCTTTAAGCAAAGTTCTAAAAATAACACTTCCATAGACTTTACTATATCGAGCCATTTTCCTTGGCAATGGAATTTTAACAAATAGGTTTATATAACATGCGAGATTATTTATTGAGTGGTCTTTTTAAATCCATCACCAGATTACTCACGTTATTGCCAGATGGATTCCAGTATATCGGTGTTTTGAACAAGATTATTGTTATTTACAGTAACTACCGCTTTTGCTACTCAAACTTTGAACGATTAAAAATTTTTAAATATCTATCTTATTGATTAAACGTTAGCTTTAATCATATTTCAGCTCGACGCAGTGAAACTTTATGTATTCTCGTTGGTAATCCATTCTAATGAATAAGAATATTCAAACGCATTATCCAGTGTCAATGCCTTACTCAAACGTTATTTGCTTCACTAAATGAACACGAGATGGCGCTGAGATGCAGTAGTGGTTTACCGTATTGAAATATTTTGAGGTACCCCATTTCAAAGATGGCAGATGATTACTCGAAACATATCAATTTCATTCATAACTAATGAGATGTAATAGTTATTTCACAATTGGAAGAATTTTATGAAATGCATAAACCGCTTAAGAGATTGTTTTGAAGCGAACAATCCTCATTTCTATTAACGTCTCTTATTCTGCTTGTGGACAAATTAAAAATTTACGTATCAGCAGAAGAAATCAGTTGGCATAATAAAATTACCATACGAGTTAATAATTTATTAACAAAATATTAATTCCAAGACGGTAATGACCATTTAGTAATTTTGTATTTCCGTGTATTCACCAATCTTTCCGCATCCCTAGTCCATTCTGCGCAAAATATGTATCCGTCTCTTGTGGATGAACTGATTTCGCGCTTTGAATTTCCCTGATCACAAATTTCAACAATTTCAAGTGTATGTTTGGTCTGTTACTGACTATCACACGTATTGCTAGGGTCATGAGCACCAGGGTGTAAGGGCTTATTGATACCGTGACTGGTATATCAGTCTAAGCTGCAGGTAGTGCCATTTATGAAGTCTTGATTTCCACTTCTTCCCTAACTGCAGTATTTGATTTTTGGTTGCCTGTAAGACGTATTGCAAATCACCACGGTACTCGGTTGAGTATGTAAACTAGAGGTGGCGTTACTATAACTTATTTCTTGTAAGCTAAAGTGGTAAGTTTTTTCTTAATGGAATACACATGCAAGCTTCTTCCCCAACACTTCTTCCCCAAGACTGCATGCAGCGCAGCGTACTGCAGTATTTTTTTCAGTTTCACTTTATATATTTCATTGTTATCCATTACTTTGCAGAGTTTTTCACAGAGTGAATGCGAGACCCCTTGGGTTCTTGTTGGGAATGAGGGGATACAGATAGCAGTATGATACTTAACAGGGCGTAAATGCTAAAACGTTAGAACTGAAATGTTAATACTGATTAATATACGGCATGTTCTGGTAAACTCTTCTTGAAAACCCCAAATTAAACCATTTATGACCTGAATTTCTGTGCTGTGGCCTTAATTAATGGGTCGGATTCAGCTGAGCGTCATGTTCCGTGGGCCTCCTGTTCTGTGTTACAACAATGGCGCATGTACTGTGTTTACTAACAGCATGTGGATGAAACAAGCCAAAACATCCACCATAGAGTCGTTTTAAGACTTTTCACAATAGGAATAACCTAGAATAAGCCAGAAATCACGCCAATTCTACGGAAAATGTAGGTGACTGGCTGGCAATAACGGATTGCGCACTAAGTATGCATGCACTTTTTAAGATACATGTAAAGGCAAACCTTACCCTATCTCTTCAGAATATCAAGAAGCACCAGGTAAAAGACATTCAAGAAATAACGGAAGAATTTGCTGCGGAGAAAATGAATGCGACAGCAGGAGTAAAGGAAAGCGCTCATGTTATGGTTAGTGACGTATTCTTTGTTTAATGTTTCCAGTATAAAGGTCAATAGGTATATATATATATATATATATATATATATATATATATATATATATATATATATATATATATACGAATCCCGGAGCGGCCCAACATTTTCCCCTGAGCAATTTATCTATGCGTTTTCATGTTTGCCGATCACCGTCACACCAAAAATATCATCGTGCCAGTTTATTCCACTATTTTCTAGAAAATACCAGTTTCGTTCTAGCATCTTCTTATTCCAATGATAATATTCTTTTTTTTCATATAAATAAAGTAACTTATTGATCCTGAAATAATATTTCATATCCTTTGTACACATGCCACTGGGCCCCGAATTCAGAATATCAATTTAAACTGCTTTCAATTATCAATCGTCCGATAATACTTTCGATATTGCTTAACAGATATTTCACGATCTCATTGTTGACCTTTAGGTGTATATTTGACAAGATAATTTATGGCGTGCCTATGAATCAACAAAAAGCAGGCATCGTCATAAACCTCCTCCAGGTGGCGACAGGTGTTTTGAATTTCAGAATGAGGCGTCAGTAGTAAAGATGACTTCCTCAGTGGTGTAGTTCCGGTGAAAGACCACAGACGCTGGCTAGTGATGGTAGTTACTTAAAACTTATTCCTGAATAAATCTTAATCATACGACATTGGGACTTCAGTTTGACATCTTGGGTTTTAATATGATTTTGGTGCTCATAAGAAACTAGTACAATTTAGTTTTAAACACCATTGCCGGAATTATTAAAGGTTTGTTATAAGCAGTCATGTAATGATTAAAACGGGCTACTTTTATAGATTGTTTCAATATAAAGTGGAATTAAAATTCCCTTATTAAAAATATGCGAGATCCTAACAGGTTAAAATTCATGTATCAATTTCACGGATTTTTGTTCTTCCACAGGTAGCTTTTCTTTTACCCAGGTGTTGGGTGCTCTAAATGTAATGGAACAGTCCTGGGTCACAAATGGGTTCTTACTACAGGCAAGTGCAGAAAAATGTAAGTTTCCAATTATTTTATAGTTATTATGTTCACATGTGGTAATTGTGTCTAGAAAATGCAGATGATTCGAAAGATTGGCCTGAATAGTATATAAGGCTTACGGTAAATTATATGTAGAGCCGCATTACTTGACATCATCAAAGGTTGACCTGATCTTTAAGGTGTCATTTTAGTAGAAAGCGTGACGTCATTCAAACCTAAACCCTTGTGGGTATTTCAGTTTAAGTTCAATAGATTATACATAATTCTGAACCGCATGGGCTTATTCCTCAGAACAAATGGAACGGCACGAAGATATACAATTAATTATGGTAGGTATGGGCATTATTTTGAGTTCATTCTGTGGTCTTGGTTTGCTAAGTAAATATTATGGGGAGTTTAATCCACAGGAGTACCAACAGAAGCGCCCCCATCCTACCGGAAATAAAGACACCTATTCAAAATCTCCGAACAAGACCCCATTCAGAGAAACAGGTCAAAATCCCTCACCTAGAATATCATCCTCTTCTTCACCACTACCATATATTCTGAAGCACATATTTCCATCAAACAAAAATGATGATTGCTCAGTTCACAAAACTTGATTATAAAAACTTGCGCTTGAATTAAACATTTAAAATTTGGCTAACATTAATGACACTTCAGTGAGGGCATTGACAACATGTAAAATCCTAAATTTCCTCATTATGAGACGCAAAACCGAAAGCCTATTGAGGGACATATCACAATAGTATAAACATTAATTGATTGATCTCGATATTTAAAGGTTATGGTTTATTCCCTTAAAGTAAAGTGGGCAAAAGGTACTTTTCCCCAGCCCCAAAAATGTGATAGGCCAGGGGATTTAGTACCAAAGGTAATCAAAATTGCAACAGAATTTCTCTTTGCATAATGCATTTTCTTAATGTATGTAGTTTGACAAAGTAAAAGTCTACCAAAATCAACCGAGGGGAAATATAAAATTTTACGTTTTTCTTTTTCCTGGAGTCGTAATTTTTAAAAATATTAGATTTTGACAAAAATGACATTACAAATCCTCATTTCATTAACACTAGTTCCAACCACTGTACTCAAGTAAGCAAAACTATTTGATTGATCACGTAGGATGCTAAAAAGTGTCAAATTGAATATATATTTTGGATAAAAAAGTGTTTTAGGTGAATTTATCATATTTAAATAGGGTATTTATCGGGTTACTTCACAGACTTCTCTTTTATCCCTTGCATCCTTCAACATATTGTTGTATGTTATGCTGAGATACATTTCATAACTTCTAGGCTGTGTTTTAAAGCAATTTTTGACAAAATACTTTATTTCTGAAGAGAGATATGGCCGCTTTTGTACTTAAAGGTAACCCCTACCCCTTAGTGGTTAATCATGGTATACGAGCATTTTAGTCGAGTTGCCAGTAAGGGGTACCTTTGAACGGTCTATTTTATGTTTTTTTTATGCATTTGTGATGGTTGGGGTCCACTGATACTTTTGAGTTGAAATGTGCTCACGACGACTTGGGGAACATTTGTAATATGCATATTCGGGCCGCCATTGTTGATAATTCTTTTTTCTTCCATATCTCAAGAAGAAACCATGATAATTGTGTGAATACTGTGTCTATAGCGTTACGGAGACAAATATTTCAGGGGATAATTCTGGGCCAAGCCGGGATTCGAACCCATGTGGTGGCGCACATGTCCGGCGTCCCAACCGCTTCGCTAGCAAAGCAAGCTTCACTAGCGAGACAGTTCGGTCCGCTTTTATGTCATCCCGTAAGAACAGACCTAGGTTTTCATGGTCAAAGATTCAAATAAAACCCTAATAGTAACATTTAACTTCAAATTTTAAATTGTAATATGCAAATTAGGGCCGCCATTGACGAAAATTCGATTTTCTTCGATATCTCAAGAACTAACCATGATAATTATGTGAATATTGTGTCTAGACCTAGGTTTTCATGGCCAAAGATACAAATGAAACCATATTAACAACAGTTAAGTTCATATTTTACATTTTAAAATGTAAATAAGATCCGCCATTGACGAAAAGTCTACCTTCTTCAATATCTGAAAAGCTAACCATTGTAATTGGTCGAATATTGTGTCTAAACTTTTCATGGTCAAAGATTCAAATGAAATCATGTTAACAATGGGTTGACTAAAATTTAGTATGCAAATTTGGATAGCATTACATGATATTTAAACATAGGTTTTCATCTTCAAAGATTGCTCAAGAATGCTTTGCTCAAGAATAGTCTATAAGGGAAAACTAAATAGATATTTTTGCAGATACAATGTATGAAACATTACTTTTTTTGTAAAAATGATACAGTCGCCGTAAACTTTTAATTCTTTCAACAACGACAATATATATGGCAAATCTAACAGGAGATACTGTACTATGAGGGTTTAAATTAAGTAAATATCATTAAGACAGTTATGAACATATAGATTTTATATCAAAATTTTTCAAGAGGCAATAAATACTTCTGTTGAAAAGTTCCGCTGAAAAAAAAAAACTTTGAAATGACCAGGTACACCATCTTAATTTATGTCGGCCATAGGGGGGCAGTTAATGTGTTAATTCTGGCTTCTGCATGTACACCTAAAACAGACAGGTGCACCTACATGCTCTGGTATTTTCCCCTTAATTATTCTAAAAAGGCACTACCTACACTTAAATACCTTATAATTTTACGGATAAACTACAGTAGTTAGAGTGGGCATGGACATCAAAATGTGTAATCAAAATGATTGTATCGCATGTTTGCTACGTTTCTTCAAAGGGAAAGACGTTAATCCTCGTACACCATGATTAACCACTCAGGGTGAGGGATAACCCTGAAATACAAAAGCGGTAATTTCTCTCTACAGAAATAAAGTATTTCGTCAGGATTTGTTCTAAAGCAATTGATTTCAGTTAACCCATTTTTTACATGATTTCATTTGAATGTTTGACCATTAAATTTAAAGGATTAATTAAAGGATTTGTATTAACATTTATGTAAAATACAATATTTTTTAAAAATTACGACTCCAGGAAGAAGAAAAACGTAAAATTTTTATTTTTCCCATCTGTTGATTTTAGTAGATTTTTTGTATGTCAGACTACATACCTTACGAAAATGCATTGTGCAAACAGAAATTCTGTTGCAATTTTTTTACCTTTGGTCTTTATTCTGGTTTAATCTCCTGGCCTATGAGGGGAATAAGACCTCCTGTGCCCAATTCCTCTGACACAAGGCCCATGGCCTATCTTGTTTTTTTTTTCGAATGCATTTATTCAATTGCAACGCTCAGGATGTTGTGTTGTTTTCTGTCTAGAATACTATCTGACCTGTTACGTGTAGTTCAAAACACATGTTAGCATTTAAGAGAGAGCTAGTAACAGATCACACAGTTAGTGTAATTACTCATAGGTATAATATTTTATTATAAATGTATGGTTTCTTTTTTAATGGACTCACGGCAAGCGACAACCATTGTGAGAGATTTTCTGTGAATGTTGAAAGGGCAAAAGTCAGTAGCACATGTATTTGTGTATGTTTATGCATGGTAGTGTATACGTGTGTGTGTGTTTCAGAGTAGAAGGGTTTTCGGGCGCCGACTACCTTGCCGCAGGTCACCATGACTTGACTTATTATGATTATCAAGCTAGCTCGGTCTCTGCTACCCATTACAATCCGAATTATACTGGAGTCAATGGAAGGTAAGTGCACTTTAAAATTTGTAAAATTAATGTGTATGGCTTTGTATAATTGTAAAATATTGAAATCACACTTTGTAGTTTAGGGCCGTTCTGTTTTGTATGTTTTGCTATTAAATTTATATAACTTATCTCATTTTTCTAATATTGTGTCTCTTTGCACTCTATTTGCCTTGTTTCCACGTTAGAGAAAAATTATTTGAAATAAAAATCACAACTGGAATTGTATTAAATGAGTAAATATTCGAAGTTGCATAGCTCTTACATTACACATGAGAAATTTGTCATGTAGTAGCTTATGGTGGCCCATTCTAACCAAGTTTATGAATCTTTTCCATTAACTCTTTCCATCATGTTATAAAGGCCCTTGCGATTTTTCTTGATCTGTCATGTAGAATTATTTCCGAGGTTCAATCTTACGGTGCGTCATTACTTATGAACTCGTTGTTTTTTAAATAAAACTACAGTTGAAACTTTCCGCCACTGACAAAGGCAGACTTACGGAGACATAAATTTCAGCATCGCAATATGGCGACAGCGTGGGCACAGGAACCCGATCCAAGCGTTCCCATCTGTGCCTACAGTCCACTATATAGTGTGATTTCCATAGTTAAAATTCTTATCTAAATAACCCAGATGAAGTCTCCTGTGTGCCAAGAACCAAACTATGAAGTAATGAAAAACAATGTACATGCATGTAAATGGTAAAGTTCATGCTTCTACGACAGTGCAGCCTAAATTACCAATGTGAAACTGCTGTTATTAACAGGACAGATGACAGTTAATGTATTATCGAATCTTGACCTGTAGGAATTTACATGATAGATATTTATGTACCCAAAATAGATGCATAAATATATGCCCATGTTAAGTATGACGTATATACACGTGAATATGTAAGTAAATGTATGAACATATGTATAAAAAACGTGATTATATAAATGTATGCATAGATGATGTCACGGGTTCAAAGTTCACATGCAAAATATCCGGGTTGGGTATATGATGGTTATTCTGTTGCCTCGTGCGTCTTATCAAAGCGAGGGCGTCCGTAGTATGTACATTTATATATGTATATACTATATATTGCCTTATGCTATCTATGAGACCACCTGGCAGACACCTGGCTTTTCTTGTTTACACCTTTAGCAGTCTTGTTATTCATTATGAAAGACCAAGCGCACAGCAATGACATTACACCAGATAAAGATATAAAGCAATGTACGGAATGTCTTGGGCTGATAAATATAATATCAACAAATATGTTATGAAATAAACAGTTTATTTATCGTGATTTAAACATTATATTATCCACTTTAAGGACAAATTACTCTATAGGTACGCTCACACCTTTTCTCCTACAGGTTTTTTTTTCTAAAAAGTAATGTAATCTTTGTAAAACCAAATACATTACATATGTCATGTGGCTTCTAATAACCATTAGTTTATTAAATAAGTAACATAGATGGATATATATGTAGACAGGTAGTTAAATGTGTTTTTTATTTCTATGTATTCTGAATACATAGAAATCAGCTAACATACTGGCTGGCGTGTTCCTGTTGCAAAGTTAAGCACATGTGTGCTCTCTTGGGACGCGACCTGTCATACATATACTTTGCTGTGATCAAAGCGAGACTTTCGTCACGAACCTTAGTGTTATATGCTGGTGTACACGTTAATAGTCATGAAGCCATGCCTACATGGGGAATCCCGGAGCTTTGAACGGTAGGGAAGTTTGTGCGGCATGTAATCATTTAAGTGCATACAAGCATTATCTATCGGACATTTTCAGTTGATCGGGAATGCCAACGAAGATATGTTAACTTAATACCATCTTTACAATGAAAAGAACTATTATACAGGATCGTACAGCTTCCCCTTACACAAACCACTATTACCTAGGGATGAAATGGTAAAAGGGGTGAATATACAACGTGAGTACTCTTAATCATTTTAATTTATGCTTCAGGTTCTTTTTTAATGGAGGACAAATGAAACTGGATCAGTAAGACCTGCAGGATATATGTAAAATAATCGTACAGGTAACGAAAAAAAACACCTGCAGAATTTGAATAACCCTTCATAATATCATTGATTGAACCTACTATACTAGCTTATGCCATTAATAAACGTACCAAGACTACAACACGTGGTATGCTGTAGACCAGGGTTAAATAAATAACCAAAAATATCACCTTGGTTTTAGTGTTTTGAGCTCGGCTGACTGAAAGTCATCTTTCCCCCAGAATAATGGAAAATTTGATAAAACAAACTGCAACATCTCAATAACTACAACACTGATGGTCATGATTTTTGGCATACATATTGATCAAGAGGTGTTCCATTAGTTCCGGCAGACTGGTGGCGCCACCTGTATTTTTTTCAAATTATTACGAATGTTTTTCTCTTTTTTTGAGACCTTTAAAGATGTGGTTATCTGTCAACAGGGTACAAATCGTAACGACTGGACCTAGAATCTTTATTCTTGACACACAGGGAGACCCTTGAAAAGTCTCCATGGAAACCTGAAATTAGGCCTCTGTTACCCATATCCTTTGAGCTGTGGGGCTAGAATCTTCATTCTTGACACACAGGGAGACCCATGAAAAGTCCATGGAAACCTGAAATTTGATACAAAAACTGCATTATCTCAATAACTACAACACTGATGGCCATGACTTTTTGCATACATATTGATCATGAGGTGTTCCATCAGGTTCTGCAGACTGGGTGCGCCACCTGTATTATTTTCAAATTATTACGATTTTGGTTCATTCTTGTCATGCAAGGAGGCCCATGAAAAGTGTCTTTGGAAACCTGAAATTAGGTCTCAGTTTCCCATATCCTTCAAGCTCTAGGACTCCGAAGTATCCCTCAGAATAATGGAAAATTTGATACAAAAGCTGAAGTATCTGAACAACTAATGCAGAGATCACCATGATTCTTTGCCTGGATATTGATTATGGAGTGTTTCATCTGTTTCTGCAGACTGGTGGTGCCACCTATATTTTATTCAATTTATCGATTTTTTTCTCTATTTTTAAGACCTTTAAGGATGCTGTCATCTGTTAACATGGCACAAATGGTAACAACTGGACCTAGAATCTTCATTGTTGTCATGCAAAGAGGCCCATGAAAAGTGCCTGTGGAAACCTGAAATTAGGTCTCTGTTACCCATATCCTTCGAGCTATAGGACTCCAAAGTATTCCTCAGAATAATGGAAATTTTGATACAAAAGCTAAAGTATCTGAACAACTTATGCAGAGATCAGCATGATTCTTTGCATGGATATTGACCATTAAGTGTTTTTATTAGTATCTGCAGACAGGTACTTTTGTATCCACCAAAACGAAGTCTGAGACTTCTGGACCGATTTTTCCGAAACTTACACCAATTATCGGGTCACATGTGAACTGGTGCCTAACCAATTTGCGTTGACCTTCGTCCTTTCCTCTCTGCCCAGCGTCCATCTGTGCGTCTGTTTCCACACATAAACTCTCTTATCTCGGGAACCGTTTGACCGATCAGGAAATTTTTTTTTTATACAAATGTAACCCTTGGATAGCTTTATAACATACACAAAAAATGGTGGCGCCACCTGCAACCATTTTTGCACAGCGTCCGTCTGTTTGTCTGCCGTGGGATAATATCACTCGTATTTCGGCAGTGGTTTGACATATCTGCCTAAAGTTTTGCAGTTTTATACATCCTGGAGAGCTTTTCTGATTTTATGACAGGTGGGGCCACCTACATTCTAGTTTACGCTGCAGACATCCAAGATCAAATCTCGGGAACCGTTTGGCCGATTAGACCAAAATTTTGCATGTGTATAGATCTCACATAGGTCTTTAATTTTCACAAAACTGGAGGGGCCACCTGAACCATTTTTGCACAGCGTCTGTCTGTTTGTCTGCCGTGGGCTAAAATCACTCATATCTCTGTAGTTGTTTGACTTTTCTGCCCAAACCTTCGCATATGTATACAACTTGGAAAGCTTTCTGGATTTGTGGTAGGTGGCACAACCTACATACACATTTAGGCTGCAGACATCCATGCTAATATGCAACACACCTCACTCTGTTTCCCCGCCACTCAATCCATGCCTCACTTCACCCATTCCACTCTGATTTTGGCGGATACACGTAGTCGCTTGTTGACTACCCGTATTCTAGTTTTTAAGGTTTACGCATTTTTTCTCTATTTTTGAGATATATAAATACAGACACAATCTTGGCCTGTTGGTTAATCTGTTTGATGCTTCAGTTGAATGGGTATATACTACCATTCTGATGATAAAAATTTCCTTTTGCGAATCTCTTCCCAGTCAGCTGAGCGTCATGACCCATGGGTCACGTGTTGTAAATGACATTAACGTGTAGGTTTGGGCTTTGCGACTAACGAATATGACATATGGGCAAGCATAAATGTTGAGCTTCGGGTTTCTGGCCACGTAATTAATGAAAGAAAGGGCCAGTCCTAGGTGTTTCCAACTTTAGACTGAGGTTCGTCAGATCCTTCCTTACAATTCAAAGAAAAGAATAATATTCGGCCATAGGCAAGGTTAGGCTACACAGAATCAAAATCAGTGACGTTCAATACAAATTATTTCACTCTAGATCCCTTGTAAGTTCTTGAAAATACGATACGATACAAAGCCAAGATCGTAAACAGATCTTTGTTTCGTAGTTGACTATACACTTCACAATAAGAAGCCAGGATTTGACGCCGCGTCCTGTTTTTTTCCTTGCTTCGTATCCAGTGTACGTGTATACGCTAGGCTTTGGTGTGGCAAATATATATGTTTGAGTACTGAATCCGCTGTTTGTTTTGAGAGAAAGTGACAGACAATCAGACAGACAGACACATTGACATTCAGACAGATATACATGGTACAAGAGGCGTGGTTCATCGTGTGAAGCATCGTTTATTCGACTCCGTCGTCGTCGATTTCATAATCATATTCATATTATGATGAAGTAATCGCAGTGATAAGAAAATGCTTTACTATTAATAAAACATGAACTCGAAAAGAAAATGTGAAAAAAAAGAACAATTAATCATGAACATAAAATCAGTTTCATTCCGGTAACTAAAATAATACATACAGTAAATTTGTTTTACTAATTTCGGTCAGCTAATTAGCTGAATAATTCATGTGCAGTTCATAAAATAAAATGTTTACGTATGTTAATTATTATTTATATCAAATAAAAACAATAATAATTGTATAAATGTTTTTATTTCAGTGTAACAATGCGAAAAAATATCAGTCTTTGGGTCATTTTTTTATCCACTGCAGTTTTACAAACTTCAACATCATCAGGTGAGATAATAAAAATGCTTAATAGTCCTTAATTCTTCTCTTTTAATCTGCACTCAGAAACAACGTGGAGAAAACAAACAACATATGTTACAATTTCATCATTTTAGTTTCTTATTATAATATAACATTAGCTCTTCATTAGCGACACTGTAAATATGTTGCTGGTAAATACATTAATCATAATCAGTAAATTATAGAATATGATTCATATTTCTAAAAGTAACATATTAAAACACTTATGATACACAAATTACCTATGTTTTTAGCAATCAAGATGAATAGCATTAATTGTACCCAAAGAAGAGGAAACAACAGAATGAAAGGGAGTCTGCAATGCCAATATGTACCCGCACAATATTTATACGAAGTGTCATATTGGGAAAGACAACTTGGGAGTAAAGACAGCTGGACCCAGATTTGTCAGTGTCTCCCTGATAATCACTGTTCCATGCTTGGTTCGAAAGACAACTTATTTTGCGTGGCAAATCTCGGTTATATTACGCTGTACATTCACAACATTACAAAACGGGACCAGGGACTGTAAGTTTGAGGTCACCTGGGAGAACTTAGTAATGCAAAAGGAAGTCATCTTTACTGTAAACGGCAAGTCTTTATTATTTAAAGCTTTATCTCAACCAAGAAATATTTTATTAACCTCGTTATTCCGTTATTCTTTCATGTATCATCTTTCAAATTTAATGTTAATAGTAAGAAATATTAGCGCAAGGATATCTTACCTTTATTCTCCGTGAATTGTTTTACACTCGTGTATGTCACTTATTAATGTAACATGGAAGGTCATTTTGATTGTAAACTTACAGCTACATTTTATTTGAGTAAAGAAATGGAATATATTTTTTTAATTTTCAAAATCAATAAAAAAATTAAGTATTTTTCTGTAAACAGATGAAAATGATGAGGAACAAAGCGCTACATCTTATCCTGTCACAGAGAAATCACAAAACACTTATCCTGTCACAGAGAAATCACAAAACACTTCAACGGAAAAGTCCAGAACGGTTGGTTCCTCTGAGATCAGAGCAAGCCAAGCGGAGCTGCAAGGTAGCTGCAACACTGTACACATAACGCTAATGGTAACCACAAAGCCAATGCTATAGAACTAAGGGTTAGAAAATCAAAAGAAATACTTATTTATTGTTATTTGGAGGTGGAAGGTTCTTAGGATTCAAAATCTTATTTAACTTACAAGCGAGATTAAATAAGGAAAAATGAACAAATTGACCCTCTAAGTGCATTTATACATCATATTATATAATTATAATCAGTCGACTTTCCCCGCTACAAAAAAACACGTGAGTTTATTGATAATATATATAGATTCATACATACAACATTTTCCATGTTTTATTAATACGTTGATTTATCTAAATTAAGAACTGTCGAGGTATTTTATATCTTTAGCTTGTTCATACATATCTGCATTCTTAATTCAATTTAACCCAACATGTATTGTCAAGTATACTTAAAGCAGTAAAATGATAGTTATATTTTCAAGGTTTAACTCATGAATAACTTACTGAAATTAAAGAATCACACAATGTTATTTATGTTATTTTTCAGTTGGAAGTGTCATCCTCTTTGTGCTGATTGGCTTTTTGATTATCTTAATTTTTGTTGGAATCACATATTTTGTTAACAAAAGGAAAGAAGCGTTATATTAAATGTCATTGTATAAACTTTGTATTTAACTATATTTGACAGATAAATTCTGTTTGCTCAGGCATAAATGGTTTATCTCGAAATACGCTGTCAGCTCCATGCGAACTAAGTATAACCTATTCATACCCGTCATATTTGTCAATTTAACGATGATGGTTCTGTATGTTTTTTTACATCACGTATAAATCATTTTGATATAATTTTAAAATTTGCCCATTTTAGGAAGAAGAGAGAGGGTATTCAGACGACACCTGAAACTGAACTTCTAAGAATCGAGGGTTGATTGCTCTAAATGATAAAAAAAGTGACGTCAGATGCAGCAGTTAATCCGACTTTGCCCCAGTCCCTTGTGACACTGTTGTTAAGACTGTCCAGTTTTAAAACCGTTTAGCTGGCCTACGTTCAGAGGAAATCTCTGTATCAACCAGGCTGTTAAATGATGCCAATACGGCAGTATATAGAGGGAGCTGGATTGACCTATTTAAGAATGGACCAAGCGGGTGGGAGAGGCTTAAACGTTAATGTGTTAAACACTTGGAAGGAAGAGCAGTGTTATCGGTACAGAAAATCATTGATCAGCCCGTTTAAGCCTTTTAGCCTTATGAGGATGTGAACTGTGTGCAGGGATTATATTCCATAGAGTCATTTCGTTTACTTATGTTTGTCTATTCAACAACATTGGTAAATGTATAGCACTTAAGGTCCTTCTGCAAAGTGTATCCAGTACTTAAAATCACCTACTGTTGATACGATTTTATTTCAGCGAAATTATTTCTAATCCTGGACTTGGTGATCACTTTTAACAAAACAAAGGTGTCCCATGTATTACGTGCTAAATTTGCTCACTGAAGTCGTACACATCATAAAGATAACTATAGAATGAGAAACTCCTGGGTCCATGATGGTTAAACCAGACCAAATAAGAAATTTACCTCAGATGCAGCATTTAATCCAGCATCATTTTGTAATCAAAGAAACCGTGCAGTTTGTTCAGCTAGACTACAGTTTGTCAGTCCGGTTTATAAATGACGCAAGCATAAATTTAGACCCCACTTGAGTGGAACTTCCTTGCCTCAGGTCCTCATGGAAGGAGTTGGACACGAAACAAAAAAATCTTTTGTATCTTTCCATGCAGCAGCAGATTTCTAGAATTAAGAAGATACTTTTATGTTGGAAATTGAGACCATTCTTTAAATGTCCTTCCCGCACTGTTAATAAAATGTTCCTCTGGTCAGTGGATTTATTTCTCATAATAAGAAATAAATCCCTGTATATAACGGCAGGAAGGTCCATCAGCACGTTAATAAAATGTAAAATAACATTACAAGTAAATGTGTATCCTTGGCCTGATAAAGCCGTAAGAATACAGACGGTATCTGGTGTAATATGTATCCTGTTGCCGAATTGGAACGCTATAAACCTTAAACAGGAATGGTCAAGTCATAAACCCTGTTGTACATTTTGTCGGTAGATATTCATGCTTGCAATAAAAATTTAATGCTTAGAAGCTGAAGTATTTATATATAAAGGATTTTATGGACTCGTGTTTTTAAGGTCAAACATATTATGGATATTATGGGTTTCAAATACCAAGTGAATGTACCATGACCGACTCATATAATATCTGAGTTCAGTATGAGTTCAGGCGTCAGCAGATTTAATGATACAAAAATTGACGTCCTGTAGGGAGATGAGATGCTCTTTAGTTAGCAAAAGGAAACATATCGTCATTTATCAATGCGTGAAAAACGTATTTTATCTCATTAACGGACACGCATAGCTGTGTACAGAAAACATTAAGTGTAAGATTAACCTGTAGTATTTGGTTTCAATATATTAATAAAACCGTAGACTAAAATAATCTCATTTATAAATGGTCATTGTCTGCCTTTTTCGAGATCAAATGGACATAGGTTGATGGAAAGAAGTATGATATATTATTTAAACAATTTTTTTTGTTTATTTTTTTGTATTTTGAAAAGAAATGTTTGACTTATGTTTATACATCAATAGCGCATGCTTATACTCAGCATATATATCGGCACCGGTACATTTAAAGCAATTAAAAAAATGATTATTTATAATACGTTTTTAAATAACACCTGTATTCATATTGCTATTTTCTTGTATCAATTATTGTCACATGTTATAATTCATAGTTTATATACAGTAAACATTTTACTTTTATGAAAGCTTATATTTCTATGATAAATTGATTGTTTTATTAAATGTTCAGAGGGTGTTGCTGTTTGTTGACGGTAATCAGCTGGGCTCACCTGAACAAAGCTCGAGGCCACACTTGAAATCATTTAACAATCGCTGTAATGTGATTGTTTTATACACGAGCTTTGGCTGCACGTCCTTCCCAGCGTTTTCATTCAACATTAATATGTCCATCCTGGGACACTTATTGATAACTGACGCAAGCTCTTCGTTTCATTATGTTTTATATGATAAACCACTCATAATGTCATTAGCTAGAACTACCTTTGTAAATAGCTTATCAATCCAGAAAATACACAGGCATTCGCTACATTAAAAAAATAGAAGCACAGAAATATATGCCTCGTATAATGTTTAAGTGAAAAACGTAAGAGTATTTCATTGCCTACCTATGTATAATAAAAGAACAACAATTTTATCAAAGCTTATCAAATTCACAGCCATGAGAGAGGCTGAGAAACCCGGGCCCTGTCGTTGGAAGTCTACTTCAAGGAATGTTTTTTTCTCACATTAAGTATAATTTATGTAATTATGTAGTTTATTTTATGTAAACATGATCAGTTTGTACAAGTTAGATAAATATATCCTTCCACTAGAGCACGAATGGTTCCTGTAGGCAACATTAAATTAGGTTGCACAGTGATATGGTCTCAAGAGATATTTTTCTACGAACAGATTAATTACTCACCATCGAAAAATGGAACGTCTGAAGGGTGTTTTATGGGTTTCATTGACGAGAATGAACAAATTAACATGTGATATATTAAAGGTTCTACAAATATGTTCCTACAGTGTACATCCTCGTTGAATTCGGTGACTGTAATAATTTTCAGAATCTAAAGTAGGCTGGCCTGAGTTCATCTACCGGGATATACAGCCGAATATTTAACCAGGTTGAAAGCCTCATGCCGTGGTCCCACTGTCTGATTTTTTTAGTTTTTGGCTTTAAAAACAAATATCGGTGAATTGTTTTCTGCGAAATTCCCCACCAAAAATCGGAATAGTTTCAGCCTCGGAGTTTTACATGGGGTAAAATCCATTTAAGAACCTCTTCTAACTGGAATTCATATATTAACTATACATGCTCATTGTGTATACATTAGTCAAAAACTCCCATGAATTGTTCCTACTTTCTCCTGTAGGCCAAATTCCATTAGTTGGAAGAATTAGATGATCCAAAGACCGTCATTAATGATCTTTATTTATGGTTAACCAACAGGCAATGCAACATATTATCGGAATATCGATTTACTGCCATATGGCGTTTAAAGGAATTTCTCTGAATTTCAGTGATCATAATTAATTAACGAATTACTGCGATGTATAAACAGTTCTACAACTATGTTCTGCCCTAGCGTTTCCCACAGAATGAATGTCTCAGGATGTTATCTGTATTACTTTATATCATCCTGTGAATGACTGATACACATCAAGGTCCATAAACATTTGTCTGAAATGAAAATGTACAAACAAAAACTGATTACTTATTTATGCACGGAATGTTCCTCCTACATCCAAAAAAACTTGATTTGCATTTACTAAACCTAAGCAAGCAGGCAGTAAGTTTACTTGATTAACTGTAACCAGGCCTTCGGGCCTTGAAATTACTACCTTCTCTCTTAGAGTTGTCCATTATTTATATAGCGGAAACTAAGCACATCTTGTCTTATGATTCGTAATATAATAAAAATATGTTGTAATTATAAAATCAAAGCTGCACGACACATTTATTGACACATTGACAGGAATTCGTAAGGTGCAAGTGAACCGAAAATATAATTTACTATGAAGATTTAGAAGGAGATCTTTCAATGAAAAAGTACACCTGTCACATAAATATTGAATGATGAAATTTGTTTGGTGACATTAGTATCGGAAATTGTGTTGAGGGCCAGTTGAAAAATGGTTATGTTCAATCAACACGCATACACTATTTTTATAATATCAATTTATGAGTAATACTGAACCTTATAAAGACGTTTTTGTATTTCAGCTTAACCATGGCAAGCGTTTTCAGCCCCTCTGTTACTGTGGTATCAATTTTAGTATTATTCCTGGCAACCACAGCAAAAGGTATCTAACACGGTTCTGTCTGAATGTGAAACTAGAATCAATACGAAGAGTAAATGGCCCTATTCTTCGTAGTCAGTAGAAGTAATTTCCCCTTAGTACTTTTCATCAGCTTCCTAAGCGATCTTTTAATAAATACCGTATACGAAAGCATGTAAATGTATATATTTTCAGCACTGGGTAAAGGTAACATAAACTGTACCCAAGGAAACGCACAGCCCGGACGGATTGCAAAACTGCACTGCGACTATGAACCAAATGAATTCTTTTATAAATTTTCTTACTGGGAAAGGCAAAGTGAAGAAAAGTGGTCACAGATATGTTTGTGTCACCACGGGAACCACTGCGTCATGTATGATTCGAGAGACAAGTTTTTATGTGTAGCAAAGACCGGACACATTGCGTTATTTATCTATGAAGTCACAAAGTGGGACCAGGGACTGTATCAGTTTGAGGTCACCTGGGAGTACTTTGTAAGCCAAAAGGAAGTCAACTTTACTGTAAACAGTAAGTCATTATTATTGCAAGCTTTTTCTAAACGAAGGGGATACTTTATTAACCTTAAAACCGTTATTCTTTAATGTATTTAGTTTCTATTATAGCTAGAAAGAGCTGAACATATTTTAAGTAGATACACTGAAGAAGATGAATATTGCAAAATATACAGATCACTATGAAGAGGTCGCATCAAAAAAGTCAAGACCGAGTAGTCCATCCGAGACCGAGAGCAGAGCACAAGCAGGACAAATGTCAGGTAGGTACCATGTCAAAAAACAGAGATAAACAAGCCTATAACATGAACCAGATAGCCGACAAATTGCACAAACGTTTGTTGCGCTGAATACATATCTCACTCAAGGAATATTTCAAGGGAAACCCCGTCTAACTGACCAACTGAAGTTTTAATATTTTATAGATTACACTGTCTTAACTTAATATTGACATGATGCTTTAGTTTTATTTTATTCTCTTACAATGAATACAATATAATTATCAAACTTGTCATCTACAAATATACTTGTCTTACTATTTTATCATAATAGTCAGTGTATATCGCAGCAATACTCTTGGTTTCTTGATTTTAGTTGAATTTAAATATACTCATGAAACTATGTTGTCAGCTTTTCGTTTTAATGTTCAAGTTATGTTCAAAGTTTATATAAAAAACATAAAAAAAGCAAACAAATTATGTTGATGATAAACATTGTGTAACCCAGGTGGTACACGTGTCATCCTATATATGCTGGCTGCTATGATAGCGACCTCGATCATTGTTGGAATCGTGTGGCATGTTAAGAAAAGGTATGAACCTTTTACAGCATTGATTGGTCGTGCTAAATTATTTACAGAATTGCATATGTATATTCTATCATATATATAACCAGGAACTTCGCCATGATTGCCATGGAGTGGGCCACCAGTTTCGGTATTTTCATTATAGTCATATTTCATAAGAAAAATTGTGTCTATAGTATCTATAGTTCACCTTGATTTCAACGTAGCAACTGTACTTTTTGTCAGAATGGAAAGAAGGGACAAACAGATGACAGAAGAAACTGACCGATGTATAGAAAACAGGGGCACAGTGTGAAATAGCCGTTATTCTACCTGGAAGTTGGATGCGGTTGGTATTTGTGCATCCTTTTCTTGTGGCACTGTGGAAGTTTTCACCAAGTTCAATCCCGGTCAGTTACATTTCGGGGGACATCCCTCTGACACTCGGGGTGCATTAACGTCGGCATAATTTGAGGTGGTGCGCGGGGCAGCATGTTTGACCATTGTTAACATCTAACACCAAGATGTGCTTTGAAGGAGAAGTAGACTTGTAACTATTGCATTCTGTTTATCAACCAGGTTGATGTTAAATGTAGGCACGTATACATCTTTGCCATATTCACTGTGATCTGGTAGAGATTAATGAGGCGATGCCTTATAGAACGCAAGTTGGATCTGATGTGTTATACATCTTATTTAAGTTGAATTTATCATGTTTTATCAATGAGGACTTGAATTTCTTTTGTCTAAACCTGGCTTTACAGTTTGCAATTTTTTTAAATTTCATTTTATATCAATGCCAACCATTAACTGTGCAAGGTCAACCATTTACTGGACATTTTTCATTAGAGCTGAATAACTAATAGATGCATTAAAGAGGGTTCCTCTGCGTTCCACTTCTTATCATTTTTATCAATAACATAGTAAGTGAACTGACACTCTTAATATGGCAGGTACCTGCTAGGTTTAATGTACACACCGCTGTAAATTGCAGATAAAAGGGTGTCAAAGGTGTGCGTTCTGTATATAGCTGGCGCATTTACGCTGCACTCAGAATCAATTTTCATTTGACAAAGGAGTACAAAAAATGGCCTTTGATCTCAATATCCGGCACACATAGTTGTGTATAGAACGCTTTTTACGTTTAAGGTTACCCCGTACACGATCTCACTGCATTGCTTTGCTTTAGACCCTGACAGGATGCAGACGGGAGCAAAAAATATTTCTTCTTACATTACATATCACTCACTTTTACTTGGATCTGTTAGTGAACATTCCTTAAATAAGGCTAAATGTTGTACTCAAGTTTAAATATGTCATAAGAAACCTTTCAATTTTTAAATTCAAGTTTATATTTTTAATATGTGTTTTTTTTTAAGATATACTGAGTTCATGTTTATTATCCTAATGCATATGAATGTACACTGTTAGTGTGACCCTTTACATACAAAACAGTGATTAAATATGACGAATGTAGAATTTTATGTTACCGATATTGTATATTTAGATTGTTTGCTTTTCATTTTTACCCTATTTAAAGGGCCATATACCATGTTATACTGTACAAACATATTATATTTTTCCTTTTGCTGATTTTTTTATCAACTGTTTTTAATAAATGTTTGGAGACTATTGTACTGGTGTGACTCGCCATATTTTTATAAGAGTTATCACCCGATCTATGACTGTCCCTGTCCTGTGTCACGTCTTTACTTCTCATTACTCGGTCCGTCTAAGGATATTAAATGAGTACAGATAAACTTTGTAAACATGTGGACTCAACTTCAGGCCTCCAGCGAAGTCAAAACAAAGCACAGCTACTATAGAATGGGGTTACGCTAGTACAGTGACTAGCGATTCGCATAAACTGACCTGTGCAGCTGCTAGATTAAACAACTTTAGTAAACTGGATCACAAACCCGTCCCACAGTCACCAGCTCATTACAGCTGGATGAACGTTTATCAGTAGTCTTGATTAAGGAACTTTGGTCGCATTGCAGGGGCCTCCGTGATTGGTTCCGTTCACACTTTCTCCTGTGTCCTATGTATCACACCTGGTCAGGCTATCTGCGCAAAGCAAACAGCGCCATCTGGAGAGCTTTTTTATTTCACAACAATGAGGTCAGAGCTCCTCGCTGAAATTAAAACATTTAAAAGGCACTACATATGCACCTGTGTTATATAAAAAAGAATCGAAACAGATAAATAACTTGTTTTGTTTTGTTTGAAGCCTTTTTATAGTTTTGAAACAGTGCTATGAATGTGCTGGACATATTATGCATTGAGTAGCAAGTGGCAAAATTTGTTTGTACAACAACAACGATTTATTAAAGGAAGACCTCATAGAGTTGTGTTGGGGAAAACTATCTATTCCGGTCAGATTCTGGTAAACATAGGCAAGCCGTTGTCCAAATGGCAAATCAAATTCCCTTCGTGTGACATTCTGTAAATGTGTATATTATTTAAGGAAAAAATGCACAGGGTCTTCACGGATCAGATATAATTAGGCTTACGTATGGACGTAACCAGAGAGAATTTTCATCTCAAGCTGAAACCTTTCCTTATTCTCTCACAGTAACCCCACTCTTGTTCAAGAGTACCCAAGTAATACAAGTAACTGGAAACGCCCCTTGACCAATGGACGGTCAGACCTAAGGCTGCATTACCCCATACATTTCTGAATGGATATGCCCCCTTCCCCATACTATTGCGTGTACATAAATGTCTTCACATTAAAATTAAATTTCCATTATGTCAAGATGTAAAACAGGAATAAGTCATGCGTTATGGTCCGTTTACGTGCATACACCATATACTTTACAGTGCTCTGAAAATATTGCCATTTTGTTTTTATGTAGTTTTATATAGTTATTTCGGCAAGGAAAAATAGGTTCAGTTATGGTGAGAATAGTCCCCTGCGGCTTCAAAATAGGGGATAATACTGAAATTATGGATTTGTGAGGAAACAATTATAGTTTTAGTCAATAAACGAAATGTTGTCAAACAAATACTTTAGTTTCATTTCAGTGTTGTGTCTCTCTATTGTCCAATCTGCGTGTTCTTTATTTTACACGAGAGGAACTTTCTATGACGCTTTGCTTCAAAGTAAAGTTTTTAAATGTTTAAATTTTATTTGTCGAATGGTGTTCATATTTCCTGTACATATTCATTGTTAGATCTTTATCTGATAGGAAGAACCTCAAGTAAATGCAGGTGTTTATATATTGAACAGTTTTTTCAATGTAATAGTTTTTATAATTCAAGTTATTCAGGGTTTCATTTCTATTGCCGTTGCCGATAAATATTTATGGACACAGCACTTAATTCTGTTAATAGCATTTCTATTTGTAGGATTGCAAAATCATTACACGCCATTTATTAAATTTTAACTATACTGCCGATTGAGTTTATTAAAAGTTATTTTTAATTCCCTAATTAAACACTTTCAATTAATTTAAGACTAAGTTCCCGATTTATCGCAGATTTTCCACCATAAATGCCAATATTTAAAGTTACAAAGGAGAATGAACATATGTCCGTGTTATTTTTTTTAAAAACATTCGACGCTCCTTTTTTAATGAAGATGCTGAAGGAAATACATCTAATAACACCCCCTTGAGACAGTTGTGCCCCTCTATAGTAAAATCCTTGATCCGCCTCAGAAGTAAGGCGTCCTAGCTGACGTAATTCTTTGAATTTGGACACAAAATGTTCTAATGAAAAGGTCACTTGAACAATTCTTCGCAAAAGGAATACATAAAACACGTTATTTGAACACGAGCAGTTTACCGCTACCCGGTAGTTTTTGGTCAAATAATGAACAATGAGTTCGTCTAGTGGATTTGTTAATAGAACCTAGTTGAAAGATACCATTTTAGCGAAGATCATTGGCATAAAATTATTGCGACAACGTACATCACATTAACGTTTGATATATGGATCCTAGTTATATTCCGGTTTTCGTGATGTAGAATGTTGGCGGAGGTATATATTGGATCTCTCGGTACGTTATAGATTACAAATATATATTTATCAACATGCAATTGGAGCTAGACCTGTTCAAGTTCACATAATGAACATAACAGGACAGGAAGTATCCCGTAACGCTCCATTTGATGGGGACTATTCATGAACCTTTTTTCCCTGCAGTCTTCCGGGATTAGCCGGAGAACTCTTCGTCAAACGGCCTGCTTCTTTCACAGATCTCGTCACTTTCAACACCAGTCAATATTTTTGTAATTTATTTATGTACTTAGTAATAAAGTTATAATATTAGTAATTAATACACTGTATGTATACATACGTGTACTTCAGTGCCCCTGACAATTGTGCACAAGCTACGTTACAAAAGCCAACATGCATCAAAGTAGTTATAAACCAATTTAACGTTTTCATGTCAGTTGCTGCAACCAAAGTACATCTATTTTTACAAAATTAAATTTTCTGCCTTTACACACAGTATGAAAAATATGCTCGAAGTGTTAACCTTTGGTTTTCGCTCCCGTTTTGATTTTAGTACGGACCCCGGGTTGTAACAGGCAGAATAAGCCCTCTCCTGTGACAGCTAAGGAATTTAGTTATCATTTATGGGAAGATAACATAAGGTTTATCCAGTCTTACATCAAGGAGACAGAATTGTAGCAATACGTCTCACATACCAAAACATATGAAGAAAATATGAGATATCAGAAGGTTTTTGAAAAGTTAATTCTATCATTACTTTTAGAGGAGCTGTTTATACCTACTTACTACTATATTTATTTAACAGTACCTCAAACAGATACTTGGCACAGGGGCTGTCCATTTCTTATTAGAGGAACATGAGAGAAAACATTGCCTTGATATATATACCAATCACACGAATCCATTAACGCGATTCCCAATGCAATAAGGTTATTATATAGTAGAACACTTCTGGTGCATTTTGTACTCCAAGCTTACTCAACTCAGATGAGTTGTCTAAAGATGCAAGAAGTGACGTCATAACAGAATTTACTTCTCATAACGGAGCTACTTATTCCGGTTATTTACGGGTAATAACTTAATTAATCTGAATTAACAAACCACTTTTGTGAGCAGTGTGAGCAACCCGTGCGCATTGACGAGGTTAATTTTTTTTTTAGGATTTACCGGCTAATGACTTTATTGGTAAACAAATCCGACTTGGATTCTTAAAAAAACATTTCCAAGTACATTAATTATCAATGACCTTTGCTATTCACGGTATCGAAGATACATGTACATGGCTTTATGTAAGGGCGTTATTCTCGGAAATTGTATACTTCCTGTTCCAGTGAAAAGCTCATTTGAACATATCTTAGTCAAGGGAAGGTATATAAACAAGTTCTGTTGAATCAACGCGTTGGTTTAATGCTCGGCTGTCGTGTATCGAAAAGTGTCTTTTTTTTCTTTCAAACCAAATAAAGACCACATCCTTGAAAGCAGTTTATATATGAAAACTACCTACAAACAAGATAGACAGGTATTAAACATCTACACTACAAGGATACTACATTCTGACTGGGATTTGGGAATACACATCATTAGCTTTTAGATTTTTTATGACAGGACACAACGCATACAGTGGAGAGCTTATATGTTGCCAGAGAAAACTGATTAATTAATATTAAGGAGCAAACAGTTTCACTTCCTTGGAGTATCTGATTAATACATTTTCATATTTATTGATACCAGTTGTATAAGTAATGTAGAAGTAACAAATGTACACGCTTTGTAGCGTAAACCTAACGCCCATGTACCAAATATATTCCTTTGTGTTATTTTCTACCGTGTTCGAAGGCATATTGTAAATGCCCATTGTTTAAAACTGATTTGTCTAAGGCAATTCGAAAACGAGAAATCTTAATAAAATCTGTTAAGACATTATAACATGGTAAATATAATGGCATTATGGTATATCTTATAATATTTACACGGCATATCTCAGATCAACTAACAGTTATATCAAGACTATAGGTGAGTATTTAACCAGCACGGAGTACCTTTAAAGATTGTGATATGACCAAAGTACCTTAAATTTTCTTTTCATGGTTGAATGAACGGATTCATCTCTACATTGTAATACAAGTATTCAACGTGCCAGATGTTTATCCCTGTATATAAAATTGCGTAAATTCTAATTGATAACCCTTATTAGATATATTTACATATTTGCTTATTCTCTAGCAGTTGACTCGTTCAAGATTAACTAATATAAATGTAATACAGAAGCGGATCCAAGGGGAGGGTCCATGGGGTCCGAGCCCCCCCCCCCCCTTTTTTTCAGCAGCCGCAAGCTTTTTTTAAGTGTTTCAGCCGAATTTTTCGACCTGGACCCCCCCCCCCTTTTCTGGACCTGGGGAACTTTTTTGGGCTTTGTTATTAGTCCTCCTGGGTTGGACCCCTCCTTTTCCTAAATCCTGGACCAACCCCTGGTATAGATATTAAATAAATACAAGTAAATATGCACATATGGTTAAACGTATATGATTGACACAGCAGCAATGCTCAAGACAATCTTACACTCATGGGTAAACGAGGTGATCTGACGATGATACGATAACTGTGTAATATTTTAATAAGAATTCACCCATTCATAGATGCAATGCGGCACTCCTTTCTGACGCCGCCCCGATGAGAAGAGAGCCTAGTCCTTGGCCCCTTTATCGCTGTGCCCCTCCGGAATTCCTCTGAAGGACTCCTCGTCAAAGTGCATGCTCCTTATAAAGATTTCGTCCCGGTCACCACTGGCACCAGTCGATTCTTCTGCTTTCACCATGGACGCGGCGAATTTACCTTTGACAAAGGCTACTGTAGCTATTATATCACCCAACGTCATTCTTTTATCTGGTCTCGGTTCAACCATGGAGCACACAAGAGTTCCGATTTCTCTCAGACCTTCAAAATGAGCACAAATACATTCTTTCCACATTTTATCTTTTTCTTTTAGTTCTTTTATCAACCTCTTATGGCCTTTGTTTTCAGCCAAAGGTGCGAGGAATTTGCCGTCTGTTGTCATTTTTGTGTGCATGACGAAGAACAACAGTCCAAGAGAGTATACATCAGCACTATACGTGTACTTTTGTTCCTGGTTGATTTCAGGCGCTCGAAAGTCGGGTGACCCCAAAACAGTCTGGAAACACTTCTCAGTTCCTTGAAACTTTGAAAACCCGAAATCTCCAATTTTACAGATGGGTCGTCCTGTAATGGCAAGACTGACCAGAACATTAGACGGCTTTAGATTACGATGAATAATCTGTGAACTGTGTAGGAAACTAAGCCCCCTGGCTATGTCTTCCATGTTTTCGATTACCAACTCTGTTGAGGGGGTTTGCGTCAGTATATGTCGGTTAAGATCCCCTCCTGAGCAATATTCCATGATCATGTATACGGCATCCGTTTCAGGTTTGAAATAAAAATTTGATACTTCAACCAGATTTTCATGACGCAAGTTTTCATTAGCATATAACAGTTCGGCCTTTGCTTCCTTCCTTTTCTGTCGGAAATCCAGGCACTTCACCGCGAACCAGCAATCCTTCTTTTTGGCTTTGTAAACTGTTCCAAATTCACCACTTCCAAGTACCTGCAATAGGGCGTGACCACGGATCTTCTTACCCTGAGAACATTAAAATAATACATTAACCTTTAAAATGAGATTGAAATATATAATATATGTGTAATTGAATATAAAAAATTATAAAAAGAACTCGTGAATTATGCAATAAATCATAATTACCGAAGCTATTCAATGAATATATTAGCTTGCTCTTACAGATTGATGATTTTATTATTATAGGTATGTGATATGAAAGTTGTTTTTATTTATAGTGTAGTGTTTCCCTTAACTTTCAATCCGTGTTGTGCACTTGTGTTATACTAAATGCAACCACATGGAGAACCTGGTCCGTATGGAAGAGGCTCATTTCCCTATTTAAATATTATTTCATCTAGATTCTAAATCTTTTCTATATATAAATGAATACTAATTTTATAACATTTAAGGTATCATTTTCTGCACACCCTACATTCATAAGTGAAATCACAAAATGTGCTCCTAACAAAATTTGAAATTGTTTATTTTTTAATAAATTAAAGGGGAAAAATCTACGATTAACAACATTATGACCTGATATTAAGTTTTCATATAACTTTAAATTTCCAGTATTTATATTCTCTGTAAAATAATTAACTTGGTACATATCTTTTCTATTGAAATGATTAAGTATACATTATGTTGCAGCTGAGAACTTTTACATACTACTGACCTATAACCAGCATGGGCACAGACAACATACGACAGACACGTTTTTCCAAAATGGTTAAATTTGCTTTAATTCCCCTAGGAATGTCAGAGTGAATTACTCTGAGGTTCGGCAGGTATCAGTTACATATATAATGGCATGCTGAATTTGAATGAATGTAGGTTTAATGGGTTTGATTTCAGCCCTGTACACGGTCGTGGGATGGATAACGGGTCATCGCTAAAGCTCAGCTTAATTAATTCAGGTGATCTAAATGTTTAAACCCCGATTCGTAATTCAAGAGCATATGTTCGAGGTTAAACAATGTCAATTCAGTCAACTGGTTTCCATGTCTGTTTAAGTCATTTTTACGTTCATCATACTTTGTGTATTTCGGTATTCATAATTTAATGTATCTTCTCGTTTATGAAGTCATTTTAACGTTCATCATACTTTATATATTTCGGTATTCATAAAATAATGGGTCATCTCGTTTATGAACTAGAATATGGGTAGTCGACAAGCGACTACGTGTATCCGCCAAAATCAGAGAAGGACGGCTAAAGTGAGGCATGGATTGAGTGGCAAGGGGAAATAGAGTTACATGTGTTACATATTAGAATGGATCTCTGCCACATAAACATGATTGTAGGTGGCGCCACCTGTTATTTGAACGAGAAACTATCCAAGATGTATACACATGCAAAATTTCATGTGGAAAAGTCAAACCACTGCAGAGATATGAGTGATTTTATCCCACATCAGACAAACAGATGGACGCTGTGCAAAAATGGCTGCAGGTGGCGCCACCATTTTTGTGTATGTTATAAAGCTATTCAAGGGCTACATTTGTGTAAAATATTTTTTCCTGATCGGTCAAACGGTTCCTGAGATATGAGCTTGGATGTCTGCAGCAATAACGTGAATGTAGGTGGCGCCACCTGTCATAAAATCAAGAAAGCTATCTAGGATGTATAGGCATGCCGAATTTTAGGTGAATTAGTCAAACCACTGAAGAGATATGAGTGATTTTAACCCAAGGCAGATGAACAGATGGACACTGTGCAAACATGGTTGCAGGTGGCGCCACCTTTTTTGTATATGTTATAAATCTATCCCAGGGCTACATTTGTGTAAAAAAATTTTCCTGATTGGTCAAACGGTTCCCGAGATATGAGGGTTTATGTGTGGAAACAGACGCACAAACGGAGGCAGAGAGGAAAGGTCAGAGGTCAAGGTCACTTGGTTATGCACCAGTTCACATGAGACCCGATAATTTGTGCAAGTTTCGGAAAAATCCGCCCAGTAGTCTCAGAGGAGTTCTCCGGAAACGAACGCGGCCGCGGCGGAACCCGGTCAAAAACATAGTATCCGCAAAACATCGTTTTTGCGGATACAATTAAATGCTTGAATGGAGATCAAATGATTACCTATATTTTAATTAAAATTTGTTAACCATCTTTTATACACAACGTAAACAATGGAGTTTACCTCATAGATAAACGGATTATACGTTTTCTGACTCCAACGGAAAAATTAATAAAGAGGAGGCGCAGGCCGAAAACATTAATACAAGATATCAGCATACGCCAGGGAGCGCTGTAATATTTGTTATTTGTTTGATGCTAGAATTTTAAATGAAAGGACCAGCTCAGAGCTCATACCGGTGTCAAAATTATCAATATTCAATACAAGCGTGTGATAGTTCTGCTGAGCATTTTCTTTGTGTCTCTCGTCTCCTTGAAATTTTGTACATTCCACGTACTTGTACATATTATTCCAGTGGATATTGATTAGACAACTTATTGTAACTCTACGTCGTTCATAAATCTCGTTTGAAATTAAAGCAGGGTTTTAAGACCTTGCAATGTCAATCTTTCTTTGTCAAGAACAAAATTGGTGTTTTACCAATAAGCTGCTTGGGTCCCTTCCTGCCATGGCTTGAGTCTGGTTCCAGCCAGTTTCTTCTTATCCTACCTGATGAACTGAATATAGGAAATTATATTATAGAGTGATCAATAACTAGTCTATACTGGCAAAAGCGACGTCAGTGCTTCGCAAAATTATAAGACAGAAGAAGAAGAAGCTCGCATTCATGCGAAATGGGAATTCCAGTAGGTTTGATTTTATATTGACTTTGTAAATGTGTGCAATTAATGCATGTTATATGCTGATTTCCCTTAAGATTGCATTTTCCTTAAGAGTGCATGTTAATCCAACCCCATCAGATTGCATCAGATATAACGCAAGAGTGGACTGAAACATACACTAGAAGGCACTTCTTTCTATATATAAAATTACCATGCATAAAATGAAAGGTTCCGAAAGAGTATAATTAAAGAATTTCGGAAGCATCATGATTATTTCAATAATCATCCAAATTTATAGAACTTGCAAATAGAATAGTTGAAGCCTTACCTGCGGGAATCCCGGCTAATAGATAAGGACAGGGTTGTATATTTACGCTTACGAATCCTCAGTGAACTGTGTTTGCTCGAAGTCTGAGTACCGCCACTTGTCCAAAGGTTCTTTGCGCTCAATGTTTGTTTGCTTGTCGCTAAAGAGGAACTTCCTGGACCCTACTGATATGAAGCTTTAGGTACACAGGCAGTTCGTAGTCGGAAAACACGCTCGTCTCTTTCCCTGTGTGTACAGAATTCTATTGTACAGTAACACTGCACAGAACTCTTGTTCGATTCTACGGATGAATTGATTCTTGATTTTGTCTGGTACTACAACGGCCAAGTGTATAATAGTTTTTAATTACAAATATATATATATATATATATATATATATATATATATATATATATATATATGTATATTACCCGTTCTTGCGTTGGGACATGTCCAGAGGACTTTGGCTAGGTTTGCGCGGGACGGTTTCCCATTGAGCTGACACACATTTTGAGGTCCTGGCGTAGTTTCTGATAGATGGCGCGGTATACTCGGAGGATTTATTGAGTAATTTGGAAAAAATGAATCCTTAGACGAACTAAACATCGGCTTTGACCAAACACAGGTCCTGGTCAAGAAGCGATTGCGTGCCAACGGTAGAGTGCCACCATCGTGAATTATCATATGGATAGTGTACGTGATCAGAAACAACTTATCCTCAGCTCCCGGATTTTTAATTATTACAACTTTTGTATTAAACATATCGAATCACATCGTAATCGTGCCTAATGCCATCGATCCCCTGTCATTGGGCTTGTCGAATACACCCTACTTCGAAGGCTAAAACTCTCATACGAGATGCGATAGGTGTAGCCATGGGAACGAGGATGTATAGTCTGTACCGGAAATTCTTTAACGTAACTCATCCATATGAATTTTGTTCCCACATGTTCATAATGAAAAGTCAAATTGATATAAAACCCAGGTCCTCGCTGTTTCTAATTACATCATATATAATACCAATCTTGATTTGGTTCCTGTACAGATTCTACCACATTTAAAAAAAGTCAATATTGTACATATATATTGTGCCTAGATCTGCATTATGAACGTGGGAATATGAGGCAACAAGAAGCGGACAGAAATGACAAACTATGGGTCACGGCGCTCAGCTGATTGTGACAGTTATAACTGTATCACCATAGATTTTTTGAAGTTGCAGAAACTAGTGCTCAATGACTGCGGGGGGGGGGGGGGGGGGGGGGGTTACAACACCTCTGCATATACGTAAAGGATAACATTTAATTTAAATGAAATTATTTTTAAATATTTAAAAACAGGCATAGAGATGGAAAACAAAGCAAGTCTCTACTGAGACAAGAAAATAATGAACAAATATTTGCATTAGATCCTATTTGAAATTATTATTACAACACCTCTGCATATACGTAAAGGATAAAATTTAATTTAAATGAAATTATTTTTAAATATTTAAAAACAGGCAGAGAGATGGAAAACAAAGCAAGTCTCTACTGAGACAAGAAAATAATGAACAAATATTTGCATTAGATCCTATTTGTTTTTTGTTAAGTCTTTTTTTAAGTTTATAAATTATACTATATATTTACAGTATACTAGTATCATATATATCTGAATATTTAAATTGATTCACATATCTAAATTGCATTATCATTTATACTTAATTTAGTCAGGTAACATCACATTATGCACACTGATATATTTCTTTTTTTTAATAAAATATATTTGTTTACTTTGCAAAGCAATAAATATATGAAAATAATACTCCAGAATTCACAATTTTAAATTGCACCTTTATTTATCCATGATTTATTTCATTTATTATCAAATTATGCCTACTGATGGGTTAAATTATATTTGTTTAATTATTTAAAAGGAAATAATTTCTTTAAAATGCTACATCAGAACAACGTGGCATCTCTTGGATTACTTCTTGAATTAATATTTCAAGAAAAGTTGTGCACATTGGATCAAAAACAGCTTTACGTTTAACGAAATACAGTTAACAATAACAAACCATGTAATGCAATATAATTGGTGATGGTGGTGGTGGGGGGGGGGGGGGGGGGGAGGAATTTAGGGAGGGTGTTAGGGTAGGGCCCATAGGAATAAGTGTATGTTTATTACAGCAGGGGTGTTCTGCCCGTGCTGCTTCACTAATAAGGTTACCTAGGCAAGGCTGTAGTTAGCAAGAATGGGGTCTTGGATATACAAAATGCAAATACATTAGGTCATCTGAAAAACTTCAATAATTAGAATAATTTTTAAGCTTTTACTTTCAAATTTCAGAATTCAACAGATTAAATCCACATTTATCTCGGCTGTGAAAAATAAATTAAATATACTTAGAAGAAAAAAACGTGCCTTGGCCAAAATTTAAGGTAAAACTTTTATATTTTTGCTAATATTTTAAAATTTTAAAAGATTTTGATATAATTTGGGGGATAAAAATAAATTTTGATTAATTTAAGTTATATTACTGAAAAAGTCCCTGGTTTTAACTTTTTTTTGTGTTAAGTGACCAAATATTTTTCCTGATTTTTTACAAAGTGCAATATGTTTGGGCCCATAACTTTTTTAAATTATGTAATACAGACCTAATTTCTGGCATGTACATAGGAACTGTATAGAGGAATATTTATGGTAAATATGAGGAAAAATAGATGAGTGGTTTTGATATTAGGCAGTCCTGAAGTGTGAAAATAGGTTTTTAATAAAAAATTGAGGTTTTTCCTTAATTTCTCAAAGGAACGAAGTCGCACAGACCCAGTTTTCGGCTTGGTAGGAGATCTTGGGGTCTTCTAACATTATGCCGAATTTTGGGTTCCTAGGTCTTACGGTTTCAAAACGTGCCACATCTACGGACGGACGGACAGACGACGGACAATAGACCACGACTATAGCTCAGATGACTTATAGTCAGCTGAGCTAAAAAAACACTGCCAGGTTCCCATGAAACGTTACATAGCAGTTACGACCCCAACCCACTACACCTCCAGGACAAAGCCACCCCTAACACTAACGAATACGTTTATTATAAAGAAGCAGCCGTATGCCACAATTATGCCAAATGTATTATGGTGACTCGAATTATCTCCAACTTTAATGGAATGTTCTTTTGGGGTTATTCTTACCCTCCACAATTTGTTATCTCGTCAAAACATGCGTAAAGGTGCTAACTACGCTATCTACACAACGCTTTACCTATACAGGCCTACTACATGTATCTCAGTAGCTTCTTTCCACCGCCTCGGAAGCGTAGGTGATTACATAATTACAGAAAAGCAAAACAAAAAACAAAAAAAAAACAAAAAAAAAAAACCAAGGGTAAAATAAAATTCCTCTCGCCACATGCTGAAGGTATATATTAAAGACAATTACAATAAAGGCCAACGTTTGTTTACCCGAAGTCTTGTAAGATAACAAAATGAACAACAGAAGATTAACATGACAAATGTTTATTTACAAAATACTTTGCCTCGGAGTGACTAGATGCATTTATTCATACAAATATAGTTGACAAACATCACTATCGAACTGCCTGTATAAAAACTCACAAAAGAACCAAAACTGCGGCTGTGGTTACATCTACATGCACAATATATGAAAATATACGCATATTTCCTAAGGACAGTACCTGCTTCCTCGATTGACAGATTATTATTCACGGTCATTCACGTTCATCTTCTATTTCCAATCTAACAAATCAGCCGTTCTGTCACACTCCCTCGTTCCACCATAACTACGAAAAAAAATGATCGATTAAAATATAATTACCCAGATTTTATTTGTTTTACCCTACTTAAATTGTCAGAATCATGTGCAACCAATTACGTTCAATTGTAATTTGCTTCTAGTTGTGAGGCAAGATCAATGTAAATTGAAATAAGCCGTTAAAAAAAGTTTTGTTGGCATTGTTAGGGAGATAAGGATCATTACGCACTGAGTACGGTAATAATATGTTTTGTTCAAATTGAATAGACGTGTTTGAAAGCTTGTAAGCCAGAAATAATGGTGATAGACAAAAATGTCCATCATATGTTTATAAGTCAATCTGTGAATGTGTTAAAGGGAGACTCTCGAAAAGGAGACACTAAAGAGGCGAGCCGAGGAAAGGAAGCTATTAAACAGCACTTTACAATGTTGTTTCTGAATATTCCCGACGAATCCGTTTCTTTGTTTCTTATTGTGACTATGAGCAACTTGGAAATGCCGGTCTACACATTTCAAACTACATATGTGTATAGTTTATAGTTTATAAACCTTTCAATGCGATTAGATCAATTCCCACAAAGTGCTCATTTTTGGTTCACCATTAAATAGATAAGAGTTTCATCACCTCAAGCACATTAATACAAATTGTTCTTAGAAAGTACTGTTCTTAAAAAGTACTGTGTACAGTCTCTGGTTCAAGATACGCACTTAAAGAGTTCATAGACAATAATTTCTTTTGATGGTTCTGAAATAAAGCGAATTATCTACAAAACGACAATTTTTGCTTAGAATTTATCGTTTTCCATAATAAAACGCGGCATAAACAAAGCAGCCTAGTAATTATAACTTCCATGCACTGCAAGGAGCCTGTTTCTGCTGCAAAACTTTTGTCTGCGCCACATGTGCTCCAGGTGTGCTTGTTACAGTTATGCTTCCTTTGTTTATGAGAGTGTGCTTTTAGTTTTAAAAAAGTAACAATATTTTAAAGTTTAGTAAATTGTAATAACAATGCTTTAAAAGTATATTTTATTTTGAAAGTGCATAATATCTAGTTTAATCACAAAAATGTAAATGTGTACTATCTTCATATTGATGTATACGGAATAATTAACTGATTTTGAAGGGCGAGTGTTAGACAAAGTCTGCTTTCCTAAATGAGAAGTTACATAACATGATACCAAAGACATGGCAAGACACCATTCATGGAAGCATTTGCATTAACCTTGAAAGCCATTTACAAGACAGCAAATTCTTCGTGCATTTGCCCATTCTATCCACGCTGGTGACAGATATCTCAAAGGTCTATAAATTTTGTTTATGAACTCCCCTACCCCAAATTTCCTGAAACGAAAAAACAAACTACCTGGCTATATGCATGTATATTATTACCTGTACCCAGTAATATAACCAATTACAGATATACGGACCTGCAGCAATGTCTGTTCTTTTCCATGTAATGACAGGTTTTTCTTTTAGTGGCTCAAGATTTCAGCTGAATTCCAAACCGCCGAGTCTTTTGTTACAGAGTTGCCACCGACTTATACTTGTATGAATAACTTTAATGTATCGTGATTGAACATATAACCGTTTCGTCCTCCTAGCCTCAACTAAACCACAAAATATTCGTAAACATAAAAGTAAAAAGTCTGGCCTAATGGAAAATGGAAACTTCTGGAAAATCTCAACTTTTAGAATGTCCATGGCCTATATATATATTAAGAACCTTTCACCAACATAATCTTACTACCACTAACCTGTGGGCCCACTCTCCTACTCATTGGTGAAAGGATATATGCACAAAGCTACGTACTCCACCTATATGCATAAATATGTATTCCCTAAGTGAGCACAATAGCACCAGATGTGTAAAGCAATACAACGTCCCAAGTACAAGACCAGTAGCTATAGACGTGATGAACAACACTGCACGGCACCCCGTGTGTACCATCACACAAAGTCTGGGCCTATTTCTGACGCACACTGATAATATAGCTTACTTAAGACAGGTGCTCGTCAACTTGTAACAAATGGTAATTTCTTAATCACCTTTATAACTAGTGGTCATTTTCACCAAACTAAACTCGACCTGCTTAATTACTACGACATAAGACTATTACAGAAGATTTTTTTTAATCTGTAGCTTAAGGATGATCAAAATATCCGTAAAATCACAAAACGTGTTTAATCTAGATCATCTTTGTATGATAGCACTGGACTGGTTATGAAATCAAGACACAAGTACCATGGCCTTTTGTCACGGGACCAGCCACTTCAGTCTTGGTCAAGACTACATGGCCTTAAACAACAGACTGATCGAGGTATGTGAAAATACTGTCAGTTGAAACAGAATGACAAAGATAACTCATGGTCATAATTTGCGCTAGGTTTTAACCGGTAATGTAAGGAATGATTTTCTGAGTCGGTACACATGTCAGTATTCGATAGAGATCCTCATTATAAATGCCCTTCTGCCTACTAAATAAATGACATAAAGGGCAAGACAGGCCAAATTGGTGTAATTTTATTAAACATTGCATATGAAAACGCGCACAAATCTTAAACAATTAAATTCAGGGTTTCCAGCAGCCAACCGTTAAATAACTTAAGTCTTTTCTGATTCTTTATCAAACATGGATTGATTGAATGCAAATCTTAAAGCAAGGGATAACCTTTTACCGACTTTCCCCAATAATCAAGAATCCCTTGACTTTCACTGAAGATTCCTGTACGTTCCATTGACCTTGAAAATTAATTTTATCCTGACCTTTCTATGACCGCTGTCAACCTTTACACGCATGTATAAAACAAAACATAACATACTGAAGGTACGTACTGCATTTTGTAAAGTTAATCTGAGCTACTGATAATCACTTTTATCACAGGCACTTTCTGCAGACCAGCACTGTCACAGACTTCCTACATCAGTTACATTTCATTTAGGCAATTACAAAATTCTTAAACTGGTGAACAACTATATCTCTGCAGCTGCAGGATTTAGCCAACATTTATTGATAAGATTTTCTTAGCTTTTCTGACAGTCACACAAATTCTTAAAGTCACAACTGTCCAGTACAGAGGCGAATGTATTTTTTAACGGAACTGTCTTATCTTTCTACATATACAAGATTTGTTTCAACAGTTAGAATTCCTCGATAGACACAAGATCCTTAAAATACAGTTGCTGAAACCTTTCAAGAGCTGCAGTGTTATTATGACAATTTCACAAAATTCTTTTAATACATGCAGATGGCACTCTTTTTAAAGAGTTTCAGAATTCCATTGGCATTTGACATTATTTTCCCGACATTTTTCATACTTTCACAATTTTCTGTATTCAACCATATACGGAATGTTTGAATTTTATCAGTAGGTAAAGACCAGACAGGTTGTTCCCGTTAGGTTCCCCTTAATAAACATGCACTTAAAGGACATAATGGTTTCACACATATCTATAATATCACAGAAACATATGGTAAGTCCCGACTAGATTATACTAAACACAATGGCACCAGAATAATGTATAAATCCCAAATACATAATACCTCAACTTATCAGTCCACATCACATGACGGGTTTATCTGATTATTATCTAAACTCTTGGAAGACAATACAACTGATGTTAAAATACATTTTTGTCACATGGCCTTAAACACACAATGTATCTTTCAAGGTATTCTATCTTCAAGTTATCAATGAGCTAACGCTATCCCCTAAGTACCTGAAACTCTTGTGGATAAATAAATGTATAACCTTATACATTTGTTTATAAACATACTATATTACACAAAGTTGATAAGCTTTGCACTTATGTGAAAAGTTTCATTCGCTGGCGAATATGTTTTAAAAAATGCAACATCATTGTTGTCGTGATAAACATAAGTGTTTTTAAGGATAGTTCTCATTAGTTGCTGCAAGCTTTCAATGTCTATATGTTTATCTACTATAGAATGGGCTCTCCGCCATATTGTGATATACTTAAATTACATTTCTGTCAACAGGTTTTGGGTATTTGTCCACAACAGATTCAAGAGTGCATCATTTTATGTTCATTAACTCATAACGCTGGCAAATTAATGGAAGTGACAGTACCCAAGTTTAGCTCTGTTTTCTAGGTCAATTGTAGAATACTATCTTTTGTAATCATCTTAATGACTTCATAAAACTACTCATCAACTGTTATAGACATGAGCATAATACATAAATAAACCAGGGAATATATCGTCTTGCTATAGTAAAGAACTGTTTTTCATAAGAACATAAGGCAAAATCAATGATAAAAAAATTTCAATATGTTAATGTAGTCTGCTTATACAAATATGAAAATAAAAGTATGCACACCAAATTTGAGTTTTCATAAAATAGGGGAACTATTACCATATATATCACCATTCAGCAGCAAATGTTTAATAATTTAGATAACAAACGAACAGGAGATACTAGACTTAATCTTCTTAGTCCAGAGGAAATGCTTTTACACAAGTTATTATCCAGAATCAAAGAACTGTCACTCATTTTGAAAGGTAGAATATTCATGGAGTTGAGATAAATTCTTGAACGCAGCCTTTTTTTTATATCTGAAAATAAAAGTGCAGCAATATACGTTAATCTCATTAAATTAGGATACCTGAACTTGTGATGCACAAATCACAATACAAAACTATGAGAAAAATGTGCAATGATGTGAGCAATGATGTGAAAGGAAGGTACTGCGTTCGAGAAGTGAGGATTTTCCCGTAAAATCTCCCATTTGATTAGTAAGGAAGCATTCATATTCCATGAACGTGTGGAGCCATCTTCAGAAGACAGGTATTCAATCACACTGGTGCATTTAATGGCTCTTCGATACTAAAAATGGTGACTGTATCTATATGCCCACTGATGATATGCAGTGTCAATTATGTTTTATTTAAGCTCAGACAAGGTAATATATATGGCACAAGTTCACATTTTCACCACTTCCATATAAAAATTAAATTTATGTAGCAGAATGGGAAGGGGTAGGCTGAATTCATATAAACAATATAAAGGAGTAGTCCCTTTCTTCAAATGTTTACCCACTGTTTCAATTTTTTGTAATTTTAGGGTAAGGCAGTAGAGCTTTGCTTATATGTGTTGTCCTAAACATCTTTCCTTTATATCTCAAACTCCCCACCATATCCCTACTAATCTCTGTGACTAAATCAATATGGTGATGATGATGATAATCACAGCATATAATAAGCACTCCATGACAAACACTAGCTGTCAGCCGGCATATTTACCATAACATTATTATAATCATGACATCATAACCAAACACAACCAGCAGTAATGACTGAATACTTTCATTAGTATTTTAATCCTATATATATTTCACCGAAGCATTCATGGCACAACACCATTTGGCACATCCATATGCAAGCCTTTACCACATGAATCACACAGATTATATCATAAGCATACCACTGCCCATATGTCAATCATTACCACCTGAGAGGCAGAATGAAGTATCCGGTACAGGTAAATGTGTTTAAACACAGACAGATTTATATATATATATATATATATATATATATATATATATATATATATATATATATATATATATTAGTTTACTAATACTCACAGTATAACCTTGTGTCAGCCTCACTCAAGTCCAGATGTTTTGAAGTTTCAAAGTTCTGACAACTTTAGTTTAATCATAACTATATAAATCCCACGTGTGTTGAAAATGGGTTTTCTGAAGGTCCTTTCAATTGTGACACAAGAAGGTTTTACTAATTATATATATATATATAATGAAGCAGTGTAGAAATATGACAACATTCCACAATGCATGGTTTTAGTAATTCAGTTTTATAGACAATACAAGTTCCATTCTACAGCATTCACCCATTTTGTAGTGGCAAGGATAAACATGAACATTTGCATTTAGCGACCCTTACTCATCCTTTACACATTAATGCTATCATCAAATCCCAAACCACTATCATATGAGTTAGAACCACTGTTTGTCTTAAAACATGCTAAAAGTATTTACAAAGCAACAAGTTTTGTCAACTTATATAAGGAAACAGCCAATTAAGTCCATGGTTTTATTGAAATAACACTACAATGCATGTAGTTTCACTATATGGTTTATAGAATCACAGCAAATTGAAAGGAAATATTATATTCTGTCACACCACCTCCTATCAAAAAATATTTTGAGAATAATAAGAATAAATAATGAAAAAGTCTAAACAATCTGTACAAGAAAACAATGAAACAAGGCCAACAGGCCTAATGCAAACCTGTTCAATGGGATATACATCAGGTATAATGCTTCCATGATAACATGCTTAAAGGTTATTTGAAAAGTACTTGCTTACTTTTCAAGTACATGCGTGACATGTACAAGTACAATGGAAGTACTAAACACTTTGAACCCGAGTACAAGCAACAGTTACACAAACGTAACAGCTGAAATACTGGCATGGATGCACACAACACAAAAATGACTGGTGGTTCCACAAGTCTTGTGTATAAGAAAGCCATCGAAGATGTATGGAAATGCAAAATTTCAGGCAGCTACTTCAAAGCACAGTTGTGCTATGTGCAAAGATGCAGGAAAACCCAAGAACTATTGAAGTTGGTGCCATAAGTCTTGTATTAATAAAACTATTCCAGATGTATGGCCATGCACAATTTCAGGTTGATATATCAAATCACTTCTGAGAAATAACCAGGGACAAACAGTGTTCAAAAATTTTTTTAGGTTGCCCCACCAGTCTTGAGTAGATGAAGCTATCCGAGATGTATAGACATGCATATATTATGGTTGATACATCAAACTTCCCAGTCAGATGCCCTCTGATGGCCAAGCTCAACAGAAGCATGCAGATGCCCCAAAGTGAACAGAAACTAATAAGCAGGTGCAGCTACTGCACTGAGTGAACTCTTCACCTGTATCTAGCTGCATTGACTGAACTCTTGACCTGTTGCCTAATCTGACAAAGCTATAAATAGATGCAGACTGAAATTTGGCCTGTTGCCACATGTGAAATAGTTGGCAGTCTGCCAAGCTATTTATAGATACAGACAAACCTTGGCTGCATTCCAAATCTGTTTACTCATACTGAAAGACTTAGGCTACAATGCTTTTTATCTGCTGACATATTCATATTTATTAAAAATGTTTAGAATAACAGATTCCAATTAAAAGCAAAATCAAAATATAAAATATATTTTATTCATTGATTTATCTTACACATAAGCTGGATATGGCCACAAATTATTTATGTTACCTATACAGCTCTGCTTATATACCCACATAGCTCAGTTTGTTACTATAATAAATCTATAAACTTTGTTCACCAAAGTATCTCACAGTCCTTTCATTGATAAATGTCCAATAATCAGCCAAAAATCATTTAAGTAAACTTGAACCTTAGAATAATTTTTTGTGCAGTGTTACAGAATGTGAAACAACAGTTTTGAAAAAGGTGACTATTGCAGCCCTCAGTATGATGTAGGCTTACTTGGCCCCAAGACCAACCTCAGTTTTTTTTACTCCACCAAAAAGCAATGAACTTGATCTATTCTAATGCAACTGAGATAATCCTACCCTAGAATAATTCTTGTGAAAAATGAACCCATTCAGCTTGACAGCTTCATCATGAAAAGTTTTGAATACAGAAGCTGAAACTGGCTAAAATTACGAGGTTTTTGCCCATAAAAAATGGGCCAATGCAGGTGGCGCCACTAATACCAAAATTTCAAATACAACTCATGTGCCAACATTTGCATAATATTTAGTGATGGTAGCTCAAGCAGTTTCTGAGATTGTAATTTAGTACCAGTAAGCTTTTCAGCCAAATGACTAAGTTCAGCTTTTTGTACCATAGTGAAAAATCACTGAAACCGAACTTGAACCATTCAAAAAAACTTAAGAAAGATTCTTTCAGGGATTATTTCTGTAAAATATTGAACAATTTGGCCAAACAGTTTTAAAGAATCTATTTTTAAAGGTTTTTTAGCTTTTCCCAATAAAATACAAGTCAAATTAGATAAAAAAAATAGCACAATCAGATTTTTTGCTTAAAATTGCTAGCTCCTGCCATTTATGAGATAGTAAAGGTTAACGTCCAGACAACAGAACACCATCGCAAAAGCTCACAGGTTCACTAAAAAGTCATAACAATAAGCACATATAAAGAGACAGTCAAATGAAGAAACAAAAAACCAAAAATTATACTTTCATGAATATTCAAGAAATTATATAAACAACACATTCAAATCTTAGAAGACTTTTCTCAACACATTCAGACTGAAAGGGCAATACAGAATCAAATCAAATGCAAATATGTATATTTAACAAAAGTAATATTATTTACAGAAGCTGACTATAAACTATAGCACAGAGTATAATATAATATAAACTGAAGATTTTGTGATTAGCTCTATGAAGTCAAATTAAATTTGCAATTCATCTTTTTGTTTAAAATTTATAGTCTAAACCTATACTTTTAGAAATAATAATTATGTGAACCTTTCATAACATTAACAAAAACAGGTGGTTAGGGGTGGTGATACAGAATACTATATCAAGGTAAGTCTTGTTATAAGATGGTGGTTCATCTGATATTGAGATAACATGTTGAATACCAGCTCCACTCTAATCTTTACACAACTTACCTTGACTGGCAACTAAAATGGCATGCACCAACCAAACTGGAATAATCAAGTTCTAACTCAACCAAACTAACAGATATTCCTGCTTGTACTTGTGGCATCATTCTCCTGTACTTTTTCCATACCCACAACCTATTAAAATAATCTATTAATTAATGTGTGCGACAGTAATGATATGTCAAATATATATTCAAAATTTCTTTTGATTGACCTTTTTGTGGAACTTTGCTCTGTTTGTATACAAATTATATATATATATACATATATATATATATATATATACATATATATATATACATATATATACAAAATCGTTCATAAGTATATGTGCTGGTTTTATTCTCATCATTATTCTCCTATTTTTCTTTTTTGACTTCAAAGCATTAAAATGTTTGTTACTTAGTGTTACTGACAACTTACTATAGGTTAAAGCAAGAGTATTTAATTCAATCAGTGGATAAAATTTTTTTTCATATCACAAAATAAAACTGAAATATTTCACTGTTGTATATAGTGTGCTGCTCTCCTTAAAGACTAGACACACACCAATTGACTTTTTTAATCCTGGAAAAGGTATGTCAGGTTGCAAGTCTGGTTGCAGGAGGGTACCTATATAGTTAAAAATCAAGAACACTGTATGGTAACCCATGTTTCTAAGATATGTCAATTAGCACAGGAGTCTCAGCTAAGAACTAAACAATCCAAAGGAAGTCCCCCTGGTGGCAGAAAAGTGAACAACTGTCTCAAATTTTTCAGCTGTGGCAATCCAGACTGATTTTTGTTATGAATCATTTTTCTGACAGACAATAATGAATTGTATAAATTCTTTACACATAAAATTCAAAATATGCATGGATTTATGGTTTTACCATTATTTCAACAACCACACTGAAAAATGTTACCTTAAACTTGAGTGTTCTACAATTCTTTTGTGTGTTTTACACTGACTTTGACACACACACATTGGATTTAAGTTTCATTAATTAAACATGTCTCCCTTGGGAAATCATCAGTGTTACCTGGTGACCATTTGATTGTGATCTAACCAATTAGTAAATATTATATTTAATGCTCAAGTTGGGTATGTATTCCTCTGTCCAAAGGACAAGACTCAGTGACATTTAGTGGGCCTGACACAATGGTTGAATTGAACATACCATGACAAGTGTATTCTGTCATGCTGGGTATGCTAGATAGAAGTAAGGTACATTTATGAAGCGTAATTTTACCATATTTGACCATGTGATATAATTAAATTGATGTCCATTCACAGCCTTTACATACTAGTAGTAAAATTTCACAATGTGGTTGTTCTATGTTACCTTGTGCTATATATTCTGATTAAATTTTGTTTATTGAGAATTGATTAAATATTCCAAATAAATGTTTAACTGTAAACACCATGATAATGATAAATCTGTATGTTAGACTCTGGGTGCACTCTTGTGTGTTGTGACTACAGTGATGATAAGCTTATTATTCATCTCTTAATAGTAATTACTGTAAAGACAATGACTTATTTACTCATATTCTGGTTTGAAATGGAGATAGTTGATCAGACGAACAGGCAGAGGCAAGTCTGGTAGTGTGTCAGGTGGGAAGGTCTGTAGGATGATGGTCCGACACATAGTCTGCAGGTTCAAGGCTGCTGGAAGTTTATAGACTTGTACAAAATGCTGCTCCGGGAGGCCTGTGATGTTCATCACCACGGCGATGCGATTGCCACAACGTGAGAAGACAGGAGTATAGTTCACCGGACATAAATGCTGGGTGCATGTGTAACGCTGATATTCAATGCAATGTAGGGTTTGCATTGTGTTACCATTAAACACATACATACTGCAACTAATTGGACGGTAGTTTCGTGTTTTCCGCTCTCTGCAGAAACAGTGATTGTCAACAATGCTAGCTATGACAAGATGCCCATCCTTCGTGTAGCACAAGTCTTTGAGATATGGATACAGATACGAGTTTTTGTCATTCACACGTAGGTTTGTCTTCAACATCTGCCACATATCAACACGTACTGATGTTAAACTGTTTGGCTGGTTTCTCTCGTAGTTCGTTATCGCAATACGAGTCCAGGAAAACCTTGGGTCAAAACAAAAATGGGTGTGGTTGAAATTCAGCAGGACTTCACTGACTGGTAACTTTGACTGAAGGCTGTATAGTACCAAGACGTAACTCTGCGTCGGATCACCGCGCCTTGCATCAGGATTTGGCATCTTAATCAAGCATTTTGATTTATCAGGACTTATCTCCCCAGTCAGAGCCTCATTTTCAAATTCTACACTCTGTTTGCCAAAGACACCTATGAACTTGTTGCTTCTGAGATCAAGCAAACCAAACTGCGACTGTTTGTTCCGTGACAGATGTAGCACAACTGTAGCTTCCCTGAAACAAAGAACATTTTTTACCCGGAAGTTGTGAATGGATGACAACTGGGCAGGGATATGGTTGTATTCAAAATGCTCAGCCATCTTAGCAAACTTGCTTCTCTTTCGAAAACTGAAGAGGGAGCCACTTTTGCTGATGTTGATGATGCCCTGGCGACTCATACAGAAGGCGTAACTGCAGTCTTTGTGAATGTTTCCATCGCATGACAATACAGTCTCCTTGAAGCCCGCTGCTTCTGTAAAACATGAAGTAGAATTATATTGATAAGTCTGTAACAAAAAGAGCATACTAAATACAAGAGATGGAATAGCTCTTTATAAATATATAACTAGAATACGGGTAGTCGACAAGCGACTACGTGTATCTGCCTAAATCAGAGTGGAACGGGTGAAGTGAGGCATGGATTGAGTGGCAAGGGGAAATAGAGTGAAGTGTTGCATATTAGCATGGATGTCTGCAGCCAAATGGTGTATGTAGGTTGCGCCACCTACCACAAAATCCAGAAAGCCGTCCAAGTTGTATACATATGCAAAATTTGAGGCAGATAAGTCAAACCATTACATGTTTATGAGTGATTTTAGCCTGTGGCAGACAAACAGATGGACGCTGTGCAAAAATGGTTGAAGGTGGCGCCATGTGAGAACTATACACATGCAAAACTTTGGCCCAATCAGTCAAACGGTTCCGAAGATATGAGCTTGGATGTCTGCTGCTAGACTAGAATGCAGGTGGCGCCACCTGTCATAAAATCAAGAGAGCTGTCAGGGATGTATGAACCTGCAAAATTTTAGGCAGATATGTCAAACCACTGCCGAGATATGAGTGATTTTATCCCATGGCAGACAAACAGACAGGAGCTGTGCAAAAATGGCTGCAGGTGGCACCACCAGTTTTGCGTATGATGAAGAGCTATGTGAGGTCTATACACATGCAAAATTTTGGCCCAATCAGTCAAACGGTTCCTGAGATATGAGCTTGGATGTCTGCAGCGTAAACGTGTATGTAGGTGGCGCCCTACTGTCATAAAATCAGAAAAGCTATCCAGGATGTATAAGCATGCCGAATTTCAGGTGAATTAGTCAAATCACTGCAGAGATATGAGTGATTTTAACCCAAGGCAGACGAACAGATGGACACTGTGCAAACATGGTTGCAGGTGGCGCCACCATTTTTTGTGTTATAAAGCTCTCCAAGGGCTACATTTGTGCAAAAAAATTTTCCTGATCCGTCAAACGGTTCCTGAGATATGTGGGTTTATGTGTGGAAACAGACGCACAAACGGACACAGAGTGCAGAGGAAAGGTCAGAGGTCAAAACAAAATCTGGGCGCAGCAGTTCACATGTGACCCGAACATAATCCCGGGTTTCGTAAAATTCCGCCCAGCGGTTACGGAGGAGTTCTCCGGACACCTACGCGGCAGCGGCTGAAAACATAGTATTCGCAAAACTCTGTTTTGGCGGATACAAATATATCTATTTTACATTATAATGTAACCAATATAGCGAAAAAGAAATCTTGCACACATATGCAGCTCATATGTATAATCTTGAAAATAAATTGGATAGTGTAATATATATGTAATCAGTAAATATACTCTATGATTCTATAAAGTTTAAAGAATAACAATATCTGATACTAATTCTGTAAATGATGAAATGTACACCCTGAGTCTGCATGTAAGAAGAAAAATATACAATACATATATCTTGTGGCTAATAGGTATATTCAGTGTCAAATAGTATGTAAATGCAGCACTTTATGAATTCCTGATCAAAAAGGGGATGATGAACAATTTATATAGAATGAAACAAATCCCTTAAGTTTTATTTAAAATAAATAACATCCCCATCAAAATGTATGCTTTATTATTATCCTTCTGTATGGCAGTGATTAAATAAAAAATCAAATAAATAATCACAGCTGTTTATCCTGATCTGGTCTAAGTTTGTTTTTAAGAAGCTGTTGTAGTGATGTCAAAACTGTGTCTTTACTTGGACTCACTGGATTTTTATAGGTTTCAGCACACCAGACAGTTAGACCTAGTATGTGCTGCCATCTGGGAGATGACAACTGAACTACCAATAGAGAGGTTTGAATCTGCAGAGGGTTGAACATTTTCTGTTCCAAGGGTGTTAAATGGCACTAGACTAAGAGGTCTATAACTGAATAAACAGCAAGTCATGTGTCACTCTGCAGCAGCAGGATGCTTTAATGGTCAAGTTTAACAACTAGGTCCTGCCATGTATGGTACTGCATATTAATGAAGAGAGTTATAGGCACAGTGCACTGCATTTAATTATTCAGCTTATGGAATGGGAGGTTCAATGCAAAAGAGGATATTGTGAAAGAGCATACATGACCCCTTCATTGATTTTTTTTACTGAGTCACATGTTAAAACTGACTGATATAGCATGCTTCAAATATTTTGTCAATTCAAAAAATGTTTGCCCCTAGAACAGAAAAGGGGAAATGCATATTTAATTATTTTGGAAATAACAGCCTACCAAGTCATCTTCCTGTAAATAATTAAAAAACAATTTTATGAGTAACTAGTCTATAATGTAGTGACATCTTACAAACTAGTCTATAAATTGTACATGGCAGGGAATAGTGATTAAGTATTAATAGACATTATGCACAAAAGAGGCTCCCATATTCACATGACCAATGATCAAGACCTGCATACAGTGAGACTTGTATTCTCCTTGTGCATGCTTCACTGTAATGGCACATTAATTCACATCCATATCTTTGTTAGGGACACCATGTACCACAGATATATATGGGACATGTCAGCATGGCCATAAAGTGAATAATACTTATATTATAAGCAGTTAGGGTGCCAAAAATTACGCATTTTCCTCTCTCTGCAACCGTTTCAAACTTTGTTTGGCACGTTTGTCTTATATGGAGATAATAGCAAAAAATCAGGAGGACAGGAGAAGTGGAACAAACTATAGTACAAGGAAACTTTCGATCTTTCTTGTCTTCCTTCTACAAAGTCATTCACCTTATTTTAATTAAACATTTTATGGAAAATCTCATAAATAGCTTATGTTTCTTTATATTTCTGATCACTACCATGTAGAAAAATATATTCAGAAGTTGTCTACGAATTCTATAAGATATTGTAAAATAACAACTACTTTTTATGGTCATGGCATTGGCTATATGTAGAATAAAACTATGTTTAAAATTGTGGTTTAACTAGGGCATTATACACAATTTTCAGTCATTAAAAGAGAGAGTCACAATGCTTAATTTCAGATTTAGCATAAAAACTGCCTTAAAGATTTCTGTAGGTAAATCAAAAGGCTTCAGCTTTAGAGATAAAGTACTTTAATACCAATTTAATCATGAATCATTAAAGTAAACTAAAATATTTTCATACAAAATTTCTTGAAATAATGAATTTTCTTGATCGCAGTATACATGTAAACCTTAAATCAAAATGTAAAGCCTTCATGAATCAGCAGTAAATTGAAAAATGAACTTTTTTTTGCAAATATATCATTGTGCATATTGTCCAGGAAGGTTATTAATTAGGTAGCCCAAACAGGCTTGCAAAGAAGAGTTGACAATTTGGAAGCTTGGGTTAGCAATCTGGACGCTTAAAGTTGTCAATTTAGAAACCAGTAATCAGTCAGAACAAAGCAGTTTATGCATGGTTTATATACAGTGGACTATGCAACTACAGGAAAGCCATCTGTCTGGAGGTGTTGGGGACTGTTTTATCTGTGGACAGAGATCGTTTAAAGGCCACTAAACAAGGAAACAGCTACCATTTCCTGATTCTTAGTGTCCTGGCATTTGCTTTTTGGGATGCTGACATTTGGATATGTTCTCTCAGCATCCCTGTCGCACCATTTTCCAGGAAGTCCCCATCTCCAGTAACTGTCTTCCTTCAAAGTCTCATTAAATTTAAAATTCATCAGCTTCCAGGTTACGTACATGACTTGAATAGGCAACTTTTTCCTCAGCCATGTCCAGATAAATCTATCACACAGGACTGATACATTTGTAGCTCAGCTGACTGTAAGTCATCTTGTAACTTGACATTCTGAGAGGTCAATGAAAAATCTCCTTGGAAACCAGAAATTAGGTCTCTGTTACCCATATCCTTTAAGTTATGGGGCCCCAAAGTACCCCCCAGAATAGTCAAAAATTTCATACAAAAACTTCAGTATCTCATTAACTACATCACTGATGGTCATGATTTTTGGCATACATATTGATCATGAAATGTTCCATCAGTTCCTGCAGACTGGTGGCACCACCTGTATTTTTCAATTTTTTACGATTTTTTTTCTCTATTTTTGAGACCTTTAGAAATGTGAACATCTGTTACCAGGGCACAAATCGTAAAGATTGGACCTAGAATCTTCATTCTTGACACAGTGAGAGACCTATGAAAAGTCTCCATGGAAACCTGGAATTAGGTCTCTGTTACTCATATCCTTTGGGCTGTGGGGCTCCCAATTACCCCCCAGAATAATGGAAAATTTGAAAAAACAAAGGACCCATGGGTCACGGCGCTCAGCTGTTATATATGATAAAAAAATATGATTTAGAAATGAGGCACATGCTTGTTTTGTGTGGAAATAAATATAAGCTGTATAATGAGTTGTGGGTGTTTAGCTTATGCATGATTTTGATAGTATCTTTGGAGACAGGGAAGAGGATTGATTCATTTAATTTATTAACAAATGGAGTGCTATTGTCACAGATTTTGACTTGGCCATATAACTTATAAGCAGAACATATAATATAAGAGGTAAACTATTTATTAAAAATAATTACAAATTGTCCCAAATATAATTTTTATCCTTTGGGCTGTGGGGCTCCCAATTACCCCCCAGAATAATGGAAAATTTGATAAAACAAGGGACCCATGGGTCACGGCGCTCAGCTGTTATATATGATAAAAAAATATGATTTAGAAATGAGGCACATGCTTGTTTTGTGTGGAAATAAATAAAAGCTGTATAATGAGTTGTGAGTGTTTAGCTTATGTATGATTTTGATAGTATCTTTGAAGACAGGGAAGAGGATTGATTCATTTATTTTATTAACAAATGGAGTACTATTGTCACAGATTTTGACTTGGCCATATAACTTATAAGCAGAACATATAATATAAGAGTTTAACTATTTATTAAAAATAATTGCAAATTGTCCCAAATTTAATTTTTATTAAAAATAATAAGAGAAAATTATGATTTTTTAAAATAAAATACAACTGAAATGATTATTAAAATAATATCAAAGAATATATTCATGAATGCATTCATGGATACATTTTGAAAGTATTTGCACTGGTATTCATATACTTTCATTTTTACCTGCATTCCCATTCTTATGCAAGAAATTTTATAATGGAGTATATATTCATATTAGTATTCAAATATATTTGCAAAGTATTCGCACTATGTCTGGTATTTATTCAGTTTTCACAAAACAATGATGTTGAGAATCCAAAATATACAAAATTCACACATTTAAATAATGATTAGAAGTACCTGGTTTTATGGCTTTTATTCATATTAAAAAAAATAAATGTAATATATTCATTTTGGACTAATTTCACATCAATGTACACACTAGACACAGCAGGAATCTAGATTAATATTATCAACTGCATCTTTGTCTATCATTAATTTCCTTCATATGATCCCTAATGATTAGTAATGAATAATATGATTTATTTTTTTTATCAATAAAATTGAACTGAAAAATACCATAGGTGACTGCATGGTGTTATTTGGAATACGTGACATTCTATCAATCGATACAAGATTCTTATATCATCAGTAACTGCAAGTTAATTTCCTGTTATTATCAACTAACAAATTCCTTTTCTATTTTTCTTTAATTTGTTATTATTTTTTTTTAATAAAAATTTATTAATTTATTGTTCATTGTTATGTTGTTAGTTTAAACTACTAGATGAGTTGGGTTGAACACCTGGATCAAATGTGGCTGTCCATAAGCTGCCTGACTGCCCCAGTGTATGCCTTGTGTCAAGCGTGCATAATTTGATGAAAGGTCAACAAGGTCAACTTACAGGTGATTCAAAAGGGGCTGGGGAGAGCTAAGGTCTGACATGGTCTCATAAAAACATTACTAAAAGCTACAATTTTTGGCCAATTTCTTTCAGCTTTTTAGTTTAGATGTGTGCATGAAATGAAACTTATATCAACAGTACTCACAGGAAACAAAGGTGCCATGGTCAAAGTTTGGCAAAATTTAAGGTACTAATTTTATATTTATACAAATAACCTATAAATTTGAAAAATTCAGAACTAATTTTGGGTATTCAATTGAATCTTGATAAAATAATGTTACATCCCTGACAAAAATCTCTAGCTTCAGCAATCATCTTGTTAAGGGAGTAAATATATTTCTTGATTTTTTACAAAGTGCATTATGTTTGGGCCCATAACTTAAAACAATTACGCAATACTAACATCATTTCTGGCATATGCATAGAGAATGTATAGAAAAATATGTATATTATATATGATTAAAGTCAGATCAGTGGTTTTGATATTAGGCAGTCTTGAAGAGTAACAATGGGTTTTTAATGGAAAAATGAAGTTTTTCATTAATATCTCGAAGGTATTAAGTTCTAATGACCAAATTCTGGGCATGGTAGGGGATTTTGGAGACATCTAATTGTATGCCAAATTTTAGGAACTGAGAGCTGAAGCTGGGAGGCTGAGCTCTTGCAAACTGCATAACACTAGCTTGATGTAAACAATATGTGACATGGTACTTGAAAACTTGAATAAAATCTACAGTTTTTGATCAACTGGTTTCAAATTTTTGGTGTTAAGAGACAAAATGCTAATAAAAACATGCTGTGAAAATTAAATCCACAGTACTTACAGGAAAAAAACGTGCCATGGTCAAAGTTGGGCAAAATTTAAGGTACCAATTTTTTATTTTTGATTATATTTAAAAAATTTTAAAAGATTTTGATCTAATTTTGGGTTTACAATTTAATTTTGATTAATAAAAGTTATATTACTGGTAAAAAAGTCCATAGCTTTAACAAGTTTTGTGTTAATTGATCAATTATCTTTAATGATTTTTTACAAAATTCATTATGTTTGGGCCCATAACTTTTACAAATTATATAATACAGACATAATTTCTGGCATGTACATAGGAATGATATAGGGGAATATTATGGTAAATATGAGGAAAAACAGATGAGTAGTTTTGATATTAGGCAGTCCTGAAGTGTGAAAATAGGTTTTTAATAAAAAATTGAGGTTTTTCCTTAATATCTTGAAGGAACAAAGTCCTATTGACCCAATTTTCGGCGTGGTAGGAGATTTTGGGGACATCTAACTTGTATGCCAATTTTCAGATTCATAAGTCCAATGGTGTCGAAATGTGCCAGTCTTACGGATGGACATCCGGACAGATGGAAATCCGGACGGACGGACAGACAGACAGACGGACGACCGACAATGGACCACAACTATAGCTCAGATGACTTATAGTCAGCTGAGCTAAAAACTGCAACATATCTCAATGACTATAACGCTGATGGTCATGATTTTTGGCATACATATTGATCACAAGTTGTTCCATCAGTTCCTGCAGACTGGTGGCGCCACCTGTATTTTTTTTCAAATTTTTACAATTTTTTTTTCTCTATTTTTGAGACCTTTAAGGATGGAGTTATCTGTCAACAGGGTACAAATCTTAACTACTGGACCTAGAATCTTCATTCTTGACACACAGGGAAACCCATGAAAAGTCTCCAAGAAAACCTGAAATTAGGTCTCTGTTACCCATATCCTTTGAGCTATGGCACTCCATATGACACTTTCTGCAGACTGGTGGTGCCACCTATATTTTATTCAATTTTTCAAATTTTGTTTTTCTCTATTTTTGAGACCTTTAAGGATGCTGCCATCTGTTAACGTGGCACAAATTGTAACAACTGGACCTAGAATCTTCATTCTTGTCATGCAAGGAGGCCCGTAAAAAAGTGTCTGTAGAAACCTGAAATTAGGTCTCTGTTACCCATATCCTTCAAGCTATAGGACTCAGAAGTATCCCTAAGAATAATGGAAAATTTGATACAAAAGCTGAAGTATCTGAACAACTAATGCAGAGATCACCATGATTATTTGCATGGATATTGACCATTAAGTGTTTTTATTAGTTTCTGCAGACTGGTGGAGCCACCTGTACTTTTTTAAAGTTTACGCATTTTTTCTCTATTTTTGAGATATATAAATACAGACACAATCTTGGCCTGTTGGTTAATCTGTTTGATGCTTCAGTTGAATCGGTATATACTACCATTCAGATGATAAAATCTCCTTTTGCGAATCTCTTCCCAGTCAGCTGAGCATCATGACCCGTGGGTCACTTGTTATATTACTACAATGGAGACTCAGTATGGGTTTGTACATGTTGCATCATAATTTAATTTGTTTAACATATAAATTGTGCCAATGTACTGGTAGTGAAACTGTCATGTCTTTCACAGGTCAAAGGTCATGGTTAAGTAACTATTACAAGAAGCATGAAATGAATTTAAATGTCAGTCGAGAAAAAAAAACCAACGTTTTCATGTCCATGTGTGTCTGTCTGTCTGCCAGCAACTTGCAACTCTGACAGGGGTGTACTGTGGAAGTGGTTAATTTGGTGTGTCTTAATCTTCGCGCTTTTTTAATTTTACAGCATTAGTGTTGTTTGAATTTTCTCACAAATCAGTATGTATGGGATATTCAATGTATCAAATTAACAAAATATTCAACAATTACATAAAAGATAGGTTCGTAACCCAACCTACCTTCCACCAAACAAGCTTCGGCAGACTGCATATGTTACGTTACAACTTACATGCTAGGGGCTAGGGAGTATATAGTGATTGCACAGGGTAAACAATACGTAATTATCAGGACTTATCACGTTTAATGATGCTATGGCACTGCACCCAGACATGCTGTTTGACATATGAGTAAATTGTAGAATTGCTCAACAACAGCAACTGTGATTACATTACTAGAAGCAGCCTGCTATGTGTGAACAACAAACAGAGCTGACCACAATTGCAGCTGGCTCTCAGTCGTATTTCAAAGACATTTGGAGGGAGGGGAGTTCTAAAGGTCTTCAAAGGCTATTTGTTTCAAAGTTGTTTGTACAAATAACTATTAAGAGGAGTGGTTTTCAGCTGAGATGTCGCTTGCTATGAAATATTATTATGAGCAATATGAATAACATCCTGTTTGAAGAAGCCTCAACTCAAGTGACCCTGCAAGGAGGGATTACTGGACCCACATGACTGTGTGTCAGGCGAGAACCATCAAGTCTTCAAAGTGGTGAACGATCACATCAATCAGCTAGCAAGATCACAAGGATTGAACCTGCCAAGCACCGCCTGGGGGAATACCAAAATTACAATAAAAATGCTAAAATTTTGTGCATACAAAATAAATTTTGTATATAAAACCAGTGTTGGTCTATTATATCCTCAGTGCCCCATCAAACATTAACGATCTATATGACACTGGATCGTCAATACGCGATTACTCTTTACTCTTATCTAATAATAGTGTCGGCAACTGATGGTAAAAAAGGAAATTACACAGACATGTCTGGGGTGTTTGAAATAACGTGTTCTTAATTTAGTGCAAATCAAGCTCCACAAAATGTGCAAAAATAAAAACCTCGCAAACAAAAACACACAGTATATAGCAACACTTTCACACATGAGTGTGGTCTTTTTTACTGGGAAGGCCATACTGGTCAGAGTTTTAGTGCAATAATGGAAACATTAATGCAAGTTGAGCACAAGAGATGTAATAAATATGCACAGCCAACACGTCTGCCATGTTTAATTGTTCAGTTATCTTCTTTAAAGCTTGTTCAAATATCATGAGGGGAGACAAGAGACCAACTCAGCTATTTACATCTTTAGGTGTCTTGACATACAAGGCAATAAAACAACTTGCTTTAACGTAATCCTAAATCCACTGGCACTGAGAAGAAAATAAATCACAGTGCTCAGGGCCCTACTAATACGTATAAAGGTTTCATCTCAAAACTAAAAGTTTAAAAGAATATTTCCACCAGCACTGGTTGGTTGATAAGCCATAACCTCAAATATCTGCACCAGCAGCTGCTACCACTAAAGTATCCACTTTAGGAATTTACACTGAAAAAAAAGTCATTAAAGGGGGATGTTTTTCAACTGGGGCATGCAGTCAAAGACAAGACCTGCAGTTGCTGGTTTGAGACTGACTGGGTGAGGTATTTTCTATTGTCAGATAAAAAGGGCATAATAGGTAGAGATCTCCTGAGTTCTTGTTCCTTGTTAAAGAAACTCATAAGCTTCAAGTGGCAAGAAATACCAGTTCCATATTTTGTCTGTAAATGGCCCAAACTAGGTAACCCAAAAAATTTGTACAGCTAGGTGACACAAGGGCAACAACAATAATAAAACCACAAGACCTGAGGCCATGCAATTTTGGTAAAATAATAATAATAATTAGTGCTTACATAGTGCCTAAAATCTGATAATTAGACTCACAGAGCTGACACAAATATTCATGTGAAAACATGCCCCTCTATTGCACTTTAAAGGGACTTAGTATGATATCTGATGCATTTTAACTAAAGATAATCTCTTTTTTAATAACAAGGCCTACAGGCCTAATGCCAACCTGTGCAATGATTTATATACCAGGTATAATGCTTCAATGCTGGGCCATTACTTTTCAAGTAGGTCTACATGTCTTGTATACGATGAAGGTATAAGAGATGCATACATATGCCTAATTTCAGGCTGATATCCCATCCTGAGATATAAGTAGGGACATACACTGTACAACTAGTGACCCACGGGTCATGACGCTCAGCCAATTGACATGTTGATAATATGTTCTTGCACTGACAACTAATTAAGATAGGTGGCATCATTGTTCCTGCATATTAGCTTAGGTTCATCAAGACCCGTAAACACAACAAATTTGATGACAATTAATCCAACCAGCCATTCATGAGGAATCTGGCAATTTGTGTGTATTTTTCATTATTTCTTGGGTGCTCAAACATACCCCAAAACTCTGAGAATACTGGTCACTGTAACCAAATTTCAGGTTTCTGGGAAGAACTTTTGAGAAACACTCAGGATGTCAAGTTAGAAGATTCTTGGCCCCATGGTTATCATGGATTTGCGCCCTACTTTGGTATCAAATTTCAATAATTCTGGGGGGGGGGGGGGGGGCGGGGGATATTTCTGAGCCCTATAGCTCTGACAATATGGGTGACAGAAACCTAATTTTAGGTTTCCAAGGAGACTTTTAGGTCTAGTTATTATGATTTGACCCTGTTAACAGATGACAGCTTCTTTGAAGGTATCCAAAATAGAGAAAAAAAATTGTAAAAACTGAAAAAAAAACAGGTGGTGCCACCAGTTTGTAGGAACTGATGGAACACTCCATGATCAAAATTCATACAAAGAATCATGGTAATCAATGCAGTAGTTATTCAGATACTTGAGCTTCTGTATCAAATTTTTCATTATTTTCGGGGGTAATTCGGAGCCCCAAAGCTGGAAGAATATGGGAAACAGAGACCTAATTCTAGGTTTGCAAGGAGACTTTTCATGGACCTATCTGGATGTAAAGAGAGAAGATTCCAGGTCCAGCGGTTACAATTTTTGCCCTGTTAACAGATGACAACATCTTTTAAGGTCTCAAAAATAGAGAAAAAAAACCCCATAAAAATCGAAAAATACAGGTGGCGCCACCAGTTTGCAGAAACTGATGAAACACTTCATGATCAATAACCATGCAAAGAATCATGGTGATCAATGCAATAGTTTTTCAGATATTTGAGCTTTTGTATCAAATTTTTCATTATTCTAGGGGGTACTTTGGAGCTCCATAGATTGAAGATTACAGGTAACAGAGACCTAATTCCAGGTTTCCAAGGAGATTTTTCATCGACCTCTCTGAATGTAAAGTTAAAAGATTCCAGGTCCAGTGGTTACGATTTGTGCCCTGTTAACGGACAGACAGCCGGCTGGCAAGATGGCCAGACAGACGACGGACAAAGAGTGATCGCTATAACTCAGATGACTTACAGTCAGCTGAGCTCAAAATTATTGTAGGTGGTGCCACCAGAATTGTATATGACAGAGCTTTACTTTTTGCCCAATTTCAGGCTGATATATCAATTTCCTCAGGAGAAACTAGAATACGGGTAGTCGACAAGCGACTACGTGTATCCGCCTAAATCAGAGTGGAACGGGTGAAGTGAGGCATGGATTGAGTGGCAAGGGAAAATTGAGTGTTGCATATTAGCATGGATGTCTGCAGCCAAATTGTGTATGTAGGTTGCCCCCAACAAAATCCAGAAAGCCGTCCAAGTTGTATACATATGCAAAATTTAAGGCAGATAAGTCAAACCACTACATGTATATGAGTGATTTTAGCCCGTGGCAGACAAACAGATGGACGCTGAGCAAAAATGGTTGCAGGTGGTGCCCGAGATATGAGCTTGGATGTCTGCAGCGTAAACGTGAATGTAGGTGGCGCCACCTGTCATAAAATCAGAAAAGCTATCCAGGATGTATACGCATGCCAAATTTCAGGTGAATTAGTCAAGTCACTGCAGAGATATGAGTGATTTTAACCCAAGGCAGACAAACAGATGGACACTGTGCAAACATGGTTGCAGGTGGCGCTACCATTTTTTGTGTATGTTATAAAGCTCTCCAAGGGCTACATTTGTGCAAAAAAATTTTCCTGATCGTTCAAACGGTTCCCGAGATATGAGCTTGGATGTCTGCAGCGTAAACCTGAATGTAGGTGGCGCCACCTGTCATAAAATCAGAAAAGCTATCCAGGATGTGTACGCATGCCGAATTTCAGGTGAATTAGTCTAGTCACTGCAGAGATATGAGTGATTTTAACCCAAGGCAGACAAAAAGATGGACACTGTGCAAACATGGTTGCAGGTGGCGCCACCATTTTTTGTGTATGTTATAAAGCTCTCCAAGGGCTATATTTGTGCAAAAAAATTTTCCTGATCGGTCAAACGGTTCCCGAGATATGAGCTTGGATGTCTGCAGCGTAAACCTGAATGTAGGTGGCGCCACCTGTCATAAAATCAGAAAAGCTATCTAGGATGTGTACGCATGCCGAATTTCAGGTGAATTAGTCAAGTTACTGCAGAGATATGAGTGATTTTTTACCCAAGGCAGACGAACAGATGGACACTGTGCAAACATGGTTGCAGGTGGTGGCACCATTTTTTGTGTATGTTATAAAGCTCTCCAAGGGCTACATTTGTGCAAAAAAATTTTCCTGACCGGTCAAACGGTTCCCGAGATATGAGCTTGGATGTCTGCAGCGTAAACTTGAATGTAGGTGGCGCCACCTGTCATAAAATCAGAAAAGCTATCCAGGATGTTTACGCATGCCGAATTTCAGGTGAATTAGTCTAGTCACTGCAGAGATATGAGTGATTTTACCCTAAGGCAGACGAACAGATGGACACTGTGCAAACATGGTTGCAGGTGGCGCCACCATTTTTTGTGTATGTTATAAAGCTCTCCAAGGGCTACATTTGTGCAAAAAAATTTTCCTGATCGGTCAAACGTTCCCGAGATATGTGGGTTTATGTGTGGAAACAGACGCACAAACGGATGCAGAGCGCAGAGAAAAGGTCAGAGGTCAAAACAAAATCGGGGCGCAGCAGTTCACATGTGACCTGAACATAATCCCGGGTTTCGTAAAATTCCGCCCAGCGGTTACGGAGGAGTTCTCCGGACACCTACGCGGCGGCGGCGTGCAGCTGAAAACATAGTATCCGCAAAACTCTGTTTTGGCGGATACAATAAGTGGGCACATACACTGTGCAAAGCCATTGTAGGAGGTGACACCTGTCTTGTGAACAAGAAAGCCATCAAAGATGCATAGACAGGTCAAAATATCAGGCTAATACATCAAACTTCTCGAGTTTGATGCACTGGGCAGACCAGACTTAGGTTGAAAAGGCAGTTGCCCCGAGTGAACTGTGACAAATTGCTGGCTCAAGCTACTGCACAGAGTGAACTCTTGACCTGCACCTGGCTAGACTGAGTGAACTTTTGACCTGTACCTGGCTTCTCTGAGTGAACTCTTGACCTGTTGCATTATCTGAAACAGTGGGCAGTTTGCCAAAGCTATAAATAGATCCAGACTGACCTTTGTGGGGACAATTCTTGTAAGATATTAAACAAATTGGCTTCAGTCGAAAAAAGATTTGCAGGTTTATAACTCATATAGGAAGATACAGCAAACTGGCTAAGTTCAGTTTCCCGTAACTCAGCCAAAAAACACTAAACCAAAACCATTTGAACAAACTTGAATTATCAACATCTGTGGATAATTAATGTGTGAGATTTAAGAATTTGGCCCAGTGGTTTTTGAGAAGATCTTTGTAGCCACTGAGCTTAAATGGGCAGTTATGGCATATGACTTATGGCTTCCCATAACTCAGCCAAAAGTTACTGAACAGAGACCATTTGAACAAACTTCAGAAAGCACTAACCTAGGATCATTTCTGTGTGATATTAAACAATTTGGCCATATGGTTTCAGAGAAGAAGTTTTTTTGTAGCCCTCAGTATGATACAGGCACTGATGACCAAAAAAAAAGGCCTATGCAGGGGGCGCCATCAATACCTCAATTTCAGATATGACTCATGTGACCAACTTTCGCATAAAATTGGTGATGATAGCTCCAGCCATTTCTGAGACTGAAATTTTAGTATGCTTTTTTTGACAGATGACTAAGTTTAACTTCCTGTAACTCAGCAAAAAATCACCTAACTGGAAACATTCAAACAAACTTAAGAGAGATTGTGTCTGGGATTATTTCTGTGACATATTGGACAATTCGGCTGGACACCTTCGGAGTAGAAGATTTTTAAAAGTTTTTAAGCTTTTTCCTTATAAAATCTAAGAAATGAAGACAGCCAAAATATAAAAAAAAATTTGATAGAGATTTATAGATGAATGTTGCTATCTCCTGCAGTTTTCAAGATAGCAAGGGTTAATGTACAGACGATGCACAACTCACAGACGCAAGAAGGACAACGTCGCACCATAACATAAGCTCAAAGGTTCGCTAAAAATAAGCAAAACATGCTAGTCCTTTTATTTATATCCATGAGTTTACAATCTGGAGGCCATATAATCCAAGCACATTCAACAAGAACATCTGGTGGCAAGTCAGACAAAAATAGTTTTGTAAACCACCAGAAGTAACCTGTCAACTTGGACCAACCTTCTTCAGTAACATTTGTTTTCAACATATGTGCAACTATACAGTGATTACTAACTGCTGGCAGATAAGCAAGGCCATATATCCATCACAGAGATATAATGTAAGACCCTTTCTCAGCAGGAATTACATATCCCCTGTATACCCCGGCCATTAATATGTATGCAGAGAAAGCCACCAATCACATAATCATCATAAAAAAAGGCCGGTGAATAGTGGGCTTCAGGAAAAGAGAATAGGTAAGTACAGATCGATGAATATTAATCAAAACATGGATGGCAGAAAAAGAAATACATTTAGATTTGTTTTAAACCGAGTTAGAATGTGCACCCTATAATGTCAGCATCAACTTATGTCATGAAAGGAATTTCATTTTATTGTTAATGTGTTTATGCACCTGTCCTGTTATTAAGGATTCAAACATCAAGCTCTGTTGGGATGCCTGTACGCTATAAACATAAAACCTGAGTAACTGAAGCCTTCGCGGAGCACAGGTGTCATGAACACCCGTAGCAAATATGATGAGATTCTGTGTGAGAAGACCAGCTGCTCAACCTTTATAAGCAGGAAATATCTGCATTTTGCAGGGTGGGTTTCCTTTAATTGATGACTTCCAAGAAAACATGGTTTCCAAATGTGGGTTATAATGTGTTTTCTAATCAAGTACTGTATTTATTCTGAATAAATGGCCCACCAAAAGAATCAAGGATAATATAATATCTAGCTTTCCCTTTAATTTCCTTCACTTTTTGAAAAGCAAATTGTCCCTGAATCTGTATTAAATGGTAGTATTCTTTTTTATTAGTTGCATGAATGGGGAAGGTTTAACACATTCTATGATGTTTTGACTGTGGGGAAAACTTTTATTTTTCACCACATTATTCAGATGAAAGCCATAATTAGGAATCTGACAGACTTGTAATGTTTTATTGTCACAGACGATATAAAAGGTTGACATTGCAAACATTGTTTCTGATTTGGATCAAATGGTCAAAACTAGCACTATTAAAGTAAATACAGCATGTTTAATGAATGTGGATTATTTGCTTTGCAAAAATAATTACAACTAGATATTTCTTGGCACTGCAGGCACAGTAGTATCCCCAGACAATTAATCCCCCCCCCCTTTAAGAATAGGACCCCCCCCCCCCCCCATCTTCAGCAGCAAATAATTTCAGACCAATACCAATACCTTGTACCACTCCATATATATGAGCAATTTTTACCGAAAGCAAACATATGGATGGACGCCACACAATAATGATTGCAGATAGTGCCACCAGTCTTGAACACAAGTTGCAGGTATCCAAGATCAATGGACATGCACAATTTCAGCCCAATATGTCCTTTAGTTTTAGAACTATATAATGCTCAGTACTGTCAAATAGCAATGATAGGGTATTAAAAAGCGCAAAAACAAGAAAAGGACAGAAAGTGGCACCACCTGTCTTCTGCAGAAGACAAAGCTATCCAAGATCTCCAGTCAGTTTGATTTTTGGACCAATCTATGCATCCCTTATTGAGATGTATATGATTTTGTGTGATTTTCACCATATATGGCAATATTCAAGGTCAAGGCCACTCTCATAGGAAAGGTCATGACCCCAATTTAAATATACATCATCCCATAACCCATGTCTATGTACCGGTATATGCATAATATGATAGAAATCTGTCCATTAGTTTTTGACTCATAATGCTCGCAGTGCTGTTAAGTGGCAATGATGGGGGTATTAAACGGCACAAAAACAAGAAAAGAATAACAGGTGGTGCCACCAGTTTCTGGTACATGAAAACACTGTCCTAGATCTTAAGTCAAGTTGATTTTTGGATCAATCCAGGGAAGAATTTTTTAGATATGCATCAAACTTGTGGGTTTGGTGACTGTACCTCAAATTCTTACAAAGTTATTCTGTTTAAACATCATTTTAGCAAGTAAACAACTTAAGGTGGCACAACTTGTCAATGTGCTATCAAAGATCTTATGTCAATTTGATTTTTGGACCAATCCATGCATCCCTCAGTGAGATATTAAAGTTAACATTATTTCAGCTTTATCACCTGTGTGACCTTGAAAAATGTATCAAGGTCATCCATATTCGAACTTGGCCTAGCCTTTGATAAGATGCATCTAAAGTGTAGGTTTAGTGACTACCACAAATTCTTTTTGAGTTATTGCCCTAATATCATTTTAGCATAATCACAGCTGTGACCTTGAAAAAATACATCAAGGTCATCCATGTTCGAACTTGACCTAGACGTTGATAAGATCCATCAAACCTGTGGGTTTGGTGACTGTCCCTCAAATTCTCACAAAGTTATTGCATTAACATCATTTTAACAAGAAAACGTGGTGCCACCTGTCTTCTGCAAAAGACAAAGCTGTCCAAGATCTTCGGTCAATTTGATTTTTGGATCATTCCATGAATCCCTTATTGAGATATTAAAGATTCTGTGTAAATTTCACCAAATATGGGAATATTCAAGGTCAAGGCACTCTCATAGGAAAGGTCATGACCCCAATGTAAATAAACATCATCCCATAAGCCATATCTATGTAAATGCATGCTTAAAATAAAAGAAATCTGTCCATTAGTTTTTGGACTTATAATGCTCACAGTACTGTCAAGTGGCAATTTTGGGGTTATTAAAAGGTTCGGAAACAAGTAAAGAATAATAGGTGGCGCCACCAGTTTCTGGAACATGACAACCCTATCCATGATCTTCGATCAACTTGATTTTGGGATCAATCCATGCAAGATTCCTTGAGATATTTAAGAATTTGTGTGATTTTCCCCAAAATTGGACCTATTCAAGGTCAAGGACACTCTCCTTGTAAAGCTCATGACCTCATTTTAAACAGGCGTCATCCTCTCACCCATATCTATACATAACCCCAGTTTGGTAAAGATCCTGGAAATATTTTTTGAGTTATCACACTAACCAAATTTATATGTGGCGGCGGCGGCGATGGGACCGTCATGAAAACATAGTATCCCCCGACTTTGTCTGGGGATACAAATATTTTGCTCTCTGATTCACATTGGTGTAAGCTGTTATGTTGACTGAGGCAGTTCCAAACATTTTAGTTGGTGCAAAAACACAGTGGTCAGACAGTTATACCAGCCTGGTCAGAGGTTAGATGACATCTATTCAAATGAAGTTTAGGTTAACCAAGGAATGCATGGGTCAAATGATATCGATGCAATGTCAACCAATGGGTGTGTGTGTCAGATGTCACAGGATGTCAATAGGATCAGTTTTTTTACACTGTACATTATACATGCAGCTTGCTCACATGAGAATTAATAGAATGCAGCAGACTTTTAATGCATAATGTGAAAAAATGGCTTTATCATGCAGATGTATATTTAGTGTGGTATTGTGGCACAAATGTCGGCAAATCAAGTACTTCAACTGTAGACCACAGTTGTGAATGAAAAACCCTAACTCAACCATTGACCACAATTTATTCAGTTGAAACTGACAAACAAAACATATCCCAACTTGGAAGAACATTGGAAAACATTTAATTATCACTCTGATATTGTCACCTACAAGTTTTCAGTGGAGCACATAAATACTGATCCCAATTGGAGAACACCTATACCTAAGGACTCTTTTTACTCAACTACCATGTGATAAGCAGACTAATCCTTTCTAAATATCCTCAAGAATTTGACCTTTGGGCATTTAAAAAAAATTTTGGGCAGAATATTCAAGATAAATACAGTAATTTTTGGTTTAGGACACTTTTTGACAAACTTTTGCATTAAAAGAAAAACCTCCTTCAGTTTTCTTTCTTTACCAAATTTCAATGGCTTGTTTCTTCTAGGTGTCATTGTCAGTGTCCTGGGTCCCCCGTACAACTAAAGGGTTAAACCCAAATTTAAATCCCACACTTTCCCCATGTGTTTGTGATCCTGACCTGCATGTCCCTGGTCCTTCCATTTGTCCAGCGTACAATGATGCAGCAGAGTCCACGCCACTGCGTCAGATTCTTTCCTGCAGGAATTGGGGAAGTCTGCCGCTCCACTGGCGAAGCTGACAGAGCCTGAGCTGCTGGTACTCTTGCTCTCCTCAGCCCCCATCCCTGCTGGTCACTCTCCAGTTACCAGATGATATGCCCATCAGGCCTGCTGAAAATAAATAATCATCATTACTTAAATTCTACACCCTTTAGTGTTAGTAATTTTTTTCTTTTGAGGGTCAGATTATGGTTTCATTTCATTCATAAGAATTCTAGACCTATATTTTGCATATTTTTATCAATTCCTTTCAAAGATTGGATGATGGCTTCATTTAATTTATTCTTTAATCTCTTTATTATCCTCTTTTGTTTTTTAGCAGCCTTATATATAGCAGGTGTAATCCATAAGCTAACATTGTTTAATTTATATATATATATATATTACAGCCATCCCTTTGTTCCAAAATTCAGAGATGGGGAATTCCCTGAGTTATGTGTGAATACCAGCTTCTATGGCTCAGGGGTAGAGCACAGGGCTCAAAGCCGGGAGATCGTGGGTTTGAATCTCAGCCGAGGCAGTGAGATTTTTCACGGTCGGCCCCTACCGAGGGTGAGTGCTCTGCAGGCTTAGTGGGGATACTGTGCCCAACAGTCATGTTTCACTCACAAGCTAGTGGGCCTTTCAGGGGTTCATCAGTGTTATGACCAAGCTACAGGGATGACACACACCCAGGACCTGCAGAAGAGATACATCGAGCCTTGTTGTTGCCAGAATTATTGCTCGTAAGCCCCTGTCATGTAGTCTGAAAACAGAATACATCTGCAGATGTACATAATACTTAGTTATGCAAGCATATAAAAATGGAGGCGGTTACATCCACAAAAAAAAATCCAGAAAACGAAAAGTTATGTGTAAATCCTTGATAGTTAGGATAATTTATTGATAATATAAAAAAAAGTACTTGTATTGTGATCATTATTATTGGTTATATTACAGATGCTTATCTAATGCCAATACACTAACACAAAATTAACAAGTACCAAGATGATTCAATTATTGTTGTTGTCTCCTTGCATATTCAGGAGGTTGAAATTTTTTTTATTTTTAACATTTTGTAAGGATTTTCATTTCATAATCTAAAGGAACCTATAAATCTTAGTAAGCAGTATTTGCCTATATTATTAATTTATAATAAATCATACAGTATCTCATTTATTTCTGTCACTGGTTTTATGTTATGACTTAATTGTCATGGTCAATTTACCACCAGCTATCTAAGTATTTGCTGACGTAGGTTGCAATTCTATAATTTTCTGTATGCATTGAGCAGAAAAAGTCATGTGCAATTAAATTTGTATACTCAATTTACATTTAAAATTTAATCTAAAATATTATAATAACTATAACTAATCTGAACTGATTTCAATAAACTATGATAATACATATGGCATAATTAGGCTTAGAATGCACATCCTGATCCTTTACTGATCTTTATCTCGATAAATCATTTTAAGTATGTTTTTTCTACTTCCTCTGAGCTTGCAATTAATCAAAAGCATGGACTGAATCACACAGAAGATCCATTAGATTTGACAGAATTACATTGTGAAATAATCACTTTAAATAAATACCCACATAGTGCAGTCGGAGGCATCACTGCGTCTCATTGATTTCACACAGATCAACGCAGTATGGATCACCATACATCCCAATATGACACAGCTCAGGTAAATTTAATGTCACTGATGCAAAAATGATTGAATTAATTCAGTGAGAGGTACGGCCATGTCACCTAGATGTGTTAATCAATGTCTGCTGCCGTCTGCGGACTCAATACCGGGCTCACCGTAAACCTGGTGTCTTTGATAGGGTACGTAGCTGAACTGACTGGCCTGGGATAAAAATGGGGCCATGAATCCTGGCAGTGATGGGCACTCAATGTGTGATCTGCAAATAAGTTAAATCTTTACAGGAATCCCAGCAGGCAGCAAGTACAGCATAATGATATAAACTGACAATATACAAGCTCCAATCTAACTTACTGACGAGACCTCTATAACATATTAATTGTCACATGAAACATGTAAATATGGTCAATCAGGAGATATATTTACAACTCAGTGATCAGAACAGGAATATACATTTAATTTACCATTTCTCATGACCTATCTTGTGTGATATCCTGACAGGTGACAATGATTTCAAGGAATTCTTGGTCTGTAGGACATGTCATTTTAGGATTTAACTGCAGATGAATTTTAACCAAAATTAGAACCCTTAATTACCACAATTTTTTTTTATATCTGCAATATACATGTGACCTATATAAGGCAAACATATGTGCCTTGTAAGTTCCTTAAAGCTAAATCTCACATGAATACACACATAAATATTAAGTTTCTCAGTTTCGACATTTAAATCTATAATTACAAAATATTTGCAGACAAAAAGTAAAATTGTAATGTTTGAGCTGTCAAGCAAATATTTGAATGTGATCTGAGTGAAGCTAAAATTTAGAATCCAATAAAGTCTTTAAAAATCAATACCGACATTACAAGAATTGAAATAAAATAAATATAGACATGTAAGATATGTAGGCCTTATATGCACATGTGAACCAGAGGTGAAGACATATATATGACACACTGAAGTTAAGACTTGTTAAATAAAAATCATCTACACAAAAAATAATGTGATTACTTTCTTAGGCTGTGGGGCAGATTTTGCATTAATGTGCATGTAATATAACCTTGATATAAATTAAACAAATACTATGATTCCAACCTGTATTTGCCTCATTTGTCACAGGCAAACCTACTTGAGCAATGTACACAATGTGATGCAGAGCTTTTGAGACAGAAGTACATACAGTAATTAATATTTCATGAAACATATGTTGCCAAGAATTTAACCTTCATGTCAAACTGTCTACATATATCCCATTCCAGTTAGACTTTTCTTGTTCCCAAAAATAAAAATAAAGAATGCTGAAATCTAGTAAAGTTCTTAAGAATCCAAAAATTATTGGAGATTATAATCTCCTTGACACCCCAAGGTCACATAGTAATATGTATGTCTAGAGTGATACTGAGCCTATAATGTTACAGATACAAGATATGTACCTGTAATATTTCATATGGAGTTGAAAAACTGGACTGACTCAACAGCTACTATTTTTGTATCAGTGTCAAACTAAATACTCTGCCTGGGCCAGTTCTCTTATATAATCACAACAAAAACAAAACATTATAGTTTGGTACCAGACATCCAAGGGTCTGGGAAGACAATGAAAAACAAGCAGTAATGTCTGTATGTCAATTTGTCTTCTGAGGAGCAGAAAATTCCTGACTTCATAAGCCTAACCAAATCCGTCAGAATGCTGAAATGAGCCAAGGTAGAAAATATAAATTAAACAGCAGATTAACCCTAATGCCTTTTCTTTGGCTATGACTGCTGGATTAATACACTGAGGACTTATAATAAATAATAACTGGTTATGATAATGTTTTGACATCTTGGTTTTATAAATAATGCCAGCTGTTAGTAATAAAGATCTATACATCCCTCAGGAGTGATTTCTCACCCTAACCTAGAAACACTGATGTACATAAAATGTGTAACATACTGGTTTATGGCTTATTTCTAGGAAAGTCATCATTTATATTTATTATTTACACATAATTAAATATACCTATACCTTCTTCAAATAAATCATCAATTCCTGATTAATCATCTCTCCAGAATCCCTTATGTATATCTCTAAATGTAAAGGCAACTGGAATGAACAGTATAAAGTAACACAGCCATCTATGAAAGCTCAATCAATCCTCCACAACAGACCAACATGATATTGGTCTGCTTTATTTTGCAATGTCTGACAAAGCTTCCTAAAATAGCTAAATTCTACAAAATCTTGAAATACATCTTATTTTTAAATCAAACAGAACTGTCACAAGGAGTGGTGATATGATTGTTCAAGTAAACCTGAACAGGAAGTAAGGAGACTGCAGCCTGCAAGAAGAAACATAAACCATGAGGAACAATTCCCTCCATTCCCACCCGCTGTTATCTTTAATCAGTCGGTATGATGTACAGCTGCTTGTGACATCACAGCTAGATCTGTGGCAAGCCTGACCTGATTGTCCTAAGATGTCCTTCCAAGCAATCTACAAATTCTCTTCCTCCAAAAATAGAAGAAACCAATCAAACCCTGGGTGATCTATCATCTAATCACAACTTCATCATTTATTTACTCAATTATAAAAACCAATAAATAAAACTTTTTCTGCTTCGCAACTACTTCCCACAACGTAGGTAAAAATTTCTTTCACTTTTGAACAAATATGTCCAAGGCCTGTAGATGTCACTGCCGACTGAACAAAGATGAAGAAGACAACATCAGTTATAAAGGGTATAAATCATCTCTTTACCTGCTTATTTCAGGATTTCTTTGGACAGGTATTATCAATAAGTAATAGCCTCTACTATATATAGTTATATATATATATATCCACTAGAAAAATTTACATGTATCAAGTTGTCAATATATCTTCTTGTTTGTCTTATGGAAATAAGCCGGAAACAACAAAACACGCAGTCCATGAGCTACATCCTTTGTTTATGTCCATGTGCTGAATAACAAACTATATCCTGCTTGAGATGATTTGGTAAACAACAGGTTACAACAGCATATATGCTGATATATCTGAGTTCCTCAACTATATGTCAACCCTACCATCCCCATCCACGTGAGGGCTTGTTGATATTTTTTTTTTATCTGTAATCCTTGTACTGGGCCTGTGATGACTGCTTGCATGTTTTACAATTAAACAAAATGTCTTGTCTCTGTTTGGTCACCCTTCGCTTCATAATGGTATTAGAAAAGGTCACATGTACACTCCTGTGACTTGGTATGTGTGATGGAACGTCACCTCTGGTCACATGGTTATCTTGTTCGTTTACAGGTCATTGATGGTCATGCTTATAAATAGCATATATACAAGTTAACTGACCCTTAATTGTCATGGGCGGGTAATAGAACATTTTGGGCAAATATTGACTGGAACACATCAGTGTGTAGCCAGAGTGAGCTAAATTCCAAAATTCCTACAGATAAGATAAAGGAATGGATACCATTGATTGGGATACATCACAGCAGATTCTTTTGAGATTTTAACTTTTTGTCAAATATGGAAGATTTGTCATGCAAGGAAGGAAACCTCAATTCAGTTATGCAGGGCAATGCCCTATCGACTATTGGCAACACTCTTTTCCTTTGCTTCCCCGTATCCTCCAAACTTTTATTGATATAATATAAATAGGTCTTTCAAGGATTAAATGGGAAAGTGACTGACTTCCGTAATAAAATAATTAAATTCCGGCTGCCAGGAAAGTGTACTTTCTGAACTTGTTTCATAGAGTTTTTACCAATAAATCATTTGCATGATTAGGTTTAATCAAGAAACCCTGAATGCAGGCACTAGTAAAGCTATAATGATGTTTAAGAGCAAGCAAACTTAAATAAGATCTAACTCTGTCACAGTGTCATATATGGACTGAAATAAATATGACCATTCCAAGGCTGAAATGTGGCATATATACTTGTTTTTCTTACGGGTACACACATTTTCCATTTGAAATTCAAACATTAACCTAACTGTCTCATTCCTTGATTAAAAACATTAAATACCTCAGATGCAGCAAGTTATAAATATGAATTAAAAGATCTGTATGTTATACCTCAATTATTAATATGAAAGACAGATACACAGATCTTCATAAGTTTAACAGAGGAACCACAGGTCATATTGCATTGAGCTAACATATACATTTTACTTGGAACCAACTTCAGTACAATATGATCTTATATTAACAAAGATCTCAGATTTGAATGAAGGCAAAAGAAATTTGCAGTGATAAAAGTGTAAAAATATATCTGTCTTTACCCCAAATAACATGCAATCCCCTTAATGTGCGGCTGTTGACAGGGGCCAGAATGCCTTTCAGATATCATGAACAAAGTACTACAAGGCAGCTGATCCAATAAAAATGAGTTATTCTGAAAATTCCAGATACATTTACCTCTACCAGATCTGTCCTGTGAAAAGCTTTTACAGGGAAATTGCAAGAGCCCTAATGCATGTCACTAAAAAAACTGCCACCAATAAAATGTCTGAATTGGTAAACGTGACAGAAACAAGATCATGCACAGAAGCATCCCAAGCAATTTGGATCAATCATTTTCATCTTAATTCAGAGAAAACTTTCACCAACAAGATCTGGAGAAAAGCTCTATGAAAAAATACTCCTGAAAGCATGTCTAGGAATTACCAGTTCATACAGGAAATGACACTAGTCTAGCTTTAGACTGGCAGTGAGAGTACCAGACATAATCTAACCTGCACTCTGTATTGTGATGTGGGACTGAAAGCATGGACTGGTTGTCATGGTGTTATATGTACTGTATTTTTTGTGCATGGCCCAGAGGAATAACTCTCAGTCACTGAGTGGTACTGCTGAAGCTAGATGTCAGATCTGCAGCTAGCAGTAAAGGTGACAGCTAGAGTTCAGTGCTGTTTTATTCACTGACTGGCTTGTAAGTATATTAGGGTACAACATTATGATAACCTGGTCAAGTCTTGTGCAAATCATGATAATTTCCATCTGGGACATTTCAGTTCAGGGTGCTCAAGCCAAAGACATTTTGGCAACAAGGTTCAAGTAAGGTTAATTCTACAGCCAAATAGGTCAATATTATTTTAGGCTAATCCATCAATCTTATATTGAAATTACCAGCATGATGAGGTTTGGGTTTCTTCTTAAGGAAATTAACCCATTTCTTCAAGGAAGGCCAGAAGAAGTGGATTTCATGTAGACACTTTCCTCAGGGAGTGAATAGAAAGAGGTGAAAGGAACTAGATTGATGAACTTGTACTAGCTGTTAAAACAGAAGTAAATGAAGACACATCTAATAGTGTCATACATTAATAATAAATTAATGCAAGTGGTAAAGTGTCCAGATATGTTCAAAAGCTGGATTAGAAGGAAGACCTGCAGGTTTTTCTGTCATTACTAATAAAGAAGATGACTAATTTAGAGTTCATTTAATTACAGCAAATGAAACTAACACAAGTTCATCAATGAAGAAACTGATAATCAGTATCTAAATTCTAGACAATGTATAGAACAAGTTAAAAAAATTGTGATCAAGTGTATATGGGCTGATCATTAATCGCTAGGATATATTCAAATTCAGTGATGTAAGAAATGTGCCCTTTTGAAAATTAAACTGAAAAGCAATATAATTAGCAACAAGGGCACCGCGAAGGGAAGCATTCCCTCTCATAGAGCATAAGTAGACTGGGTGTATTAGAAAATGTGAAAATGAGGAAGGAGGGCAGATAGTGGCCTTGACCTTTGACCCTGTGACCTCAAACTCAACAGTTCTTCATCTATGGGTGGGTGAGCCATATGAGAAAGACTGATGAAAGGTTTTGGTCAAACAGTTTGGCTTATAATTGGTCCACAACCTTTTTCAAGAAGTAGGTCCTGTGGCCTTGACCTTTCATCCCAAGCCTTAACAAGTCACCCAAGGGTCATGACGCTCAGCTGACTGCAAAAAGATTCGCAAAAGAATATTTTATCATCTGAATGGTTGTATATACCCTTTTAACTGAAGCATCAAACAGATTAACCAACAGGCCAAGATTGTGTCTGTTTTTATATATCTCAAAAATAGAGAAAAAATGTTTAAACCTTAAAACAAGGCCTACAGGCTGACTTTTGATAAAAAAAGAAGTCAGGAATATATGTAAAATTATTACGGATGCATACTAAATGCAAAATTAAAATACAGATATATATCACTGATGGCAAATTCCTTGAATTAAGTTGAGTAGGGATACCAATAATTTATAATCCACGTACAGTTGTCTTTATATAGCCACAGAGAGCTGAATATCCATGACTGTAACATTGCCTGGTATGATGAATAAAATGAAATCTAAATTCTTTAAAAGCTTTTAAAAAACTTTCTTGTCAATATTAACCAAATATAACCTGAAATCTAAATGTCTAGTGGCATGATGTAATAGATGCTGATAAACTGGTGCCAGGCTAGATGTAACAGCATCACACAACTAACATATATGGTAAAATGACTCAATTCAATCTCCATAATTCAGCAAAAAATTATTCATGTGGAACCATTAATGACAATTATTATAAGAATAATTGTAGGGATTATTCTTGTAAAATATTTAACAAACTGGCTTCAGTGGCATCAGTCAAAAAAGGTTTTCAAGTTTATAACTCATATAGGAAGATACAGCAAACTGGCTAACTTCAGCTTCCCGTAACTCAGCCAAAAAGCACTGAACCAAAACCATTTGAACAAACTTGAATTATCAACATCTTAGGATAATTAATGTGTGAGATTTAAGAATTTGGCCCAGTGTTTTTTGAGAACAAGATCTTTGTAGCCACTGAGCTAAAATGGGTTGTTATGGCATATGACTAAATTCAGCTTCCCATAACTTAGCCAAAAGTCACTGAACAGAGACCATTTGAACAAACTTCAGAAAGCACTACCCTAGGATCATTTCTGTGCGATATTATACATTTTGGCCATATGATTTCAGAGAAGAAGTTTTTTGTAGCCCTCAGTGTGATACAGGCACTAATGACCCCGTACAAAAAAGGCTGATGCAGGTGGCGCCACCAATACCTCAATTTCAGATATGACCAATGTGACCAACATTGGCATAAAATTTGGTGATGATAGCTCCTGCCATTTCTGAGATTTAAATTTTAATATGCTTTTTTGCACAGTTAACAAAGTTCAACCTCCTGTAACTCGGCCAAAAATCTCCAAACTGGAACCATTCGAACAAACTTGAGAAAGATTGTTCCAGGAATCATTTCTGTAAAATATTGGACAATTTGACTGGACAGTTTCAGAGAAGAAGATTTTTAAAGCTTTTTTAGCTTTTTCCCTATAAAATCTAAGAAAATGCGGTTAGAAAAAAAATAAACAAATTCCGATATAGTTTTTTGGATAACTGATTATTTGCAAAAAATTTGGTGATGCTAGCTCCTGCAGTTTTTGAGATAGCTATGGTTAATGTACAGACAACGCGAGACACACAACGGATGACGCCACACCATCGCATAAGCTCACAGGTTCGCTAAAAATACAGGTGGCTCCACAAGTCTGCAGAAACTAATAAAAACACATGGTCAATATCCATGCAAAGAATCATGGTGATCTCTGCATTAGTTGTTTAGATACTTCAGCTTTTGTATCAAATTTTCCATTATTCTGAGGGATACTTCTGAGTCCTATAGCTTGAAGGATATGGGAAACAGAGACCTTATTTCAGGTTTCCACAGACACTTTTCATGGGCTTCCTTGCATTACAAGAATGAAGAATCTAGGTCAAGTTATTACGATTTGTACCTTGTTGACAGATAACATCATCTTTAAAGGTCTACAAAAATAGAAAAAAAAATCGTAAAAAAATAGAGGTGGCGCACCCAGTCTGCAGAAACTGATGGAACACCTCATGATCAATATGCATGCCAAAAATCATGACCATCAGTGTTGAAGTTATTGAGATACTGCAGTTTTTGTATCAATTTTTTCATTACTAGTACTCTTGGGGTATTTTGGAGCCATACAGCTTAAAGGATATGGGTAACAGAGACCTTTTTCAGGTTTCCATGGAGACCTTCATGGGTCTCCCTGTGTGTCAAGAATGAAGATTCTCGGTCCAGTTGTTATGATTTGTGCCTGTTAGCAGATGTTCATATCTTTAAAGGTCTCAAAAACGGAGAAAAAATTCATAAAAACACCTGAACAAATACAGATGGTGCCACCAGTCTGCAGAAACTGATGAAACACTCAATGATCAATATCCATGCAAACAATTATGGTGATCTCTGCATTAATTGTTCAGATACTTCAGCTTTTGTATCAAATTTTCCATTATTCTGAGCTGTACTTTGGAGTGTCATAGCTCAAAGGATATGGGTAACAGAAACCTAATTTCATGTTTCCATGGAGACTTTTCATGGGTCTCCCTGTTTATCAAGAAAAAAGATTCTAGGTCCAGTCTTTACAATCTGTGCCCTGTTAACAGATGTCCACATTTTTAAAGGTCTCAAAAACAGAGAAAAAAATTCGTAAAAAATTGAAAAATACAGGTGGCGCCACCAATCTGCAGGAACTGATGGAACATCTCATGATCACTATGTATGCCAAAAATCATGACCATCAGTGATGTAGTTAATGAGATATTGAATTTTTTGTATGAAATTTTTTATTATTCGGGGGGGGGGGGGTACTTTGGGGCCCCATAACTTGAAGGATATGGGTAACAGAGACCTAATTTCTGGTTTCCATGGAGACTTTCCATAGTTATCTCAGTGTGTCAAGAACGAAGATTCTAGGTCCAGTCTTTACAATCTGTGCCCTGTTAACAGATGTCCACATTTTTAAAGGTCTCAAAAATAGAGAAAAAAATTCGTAAAAAATTGAAAAATACAGGTGGCGCCACCAATCTGCAGGAACTGATGGAACATCTCATGATCACTATGTATGCCAAAAATCATGACCATCAGTGATGTAGTTAATGAGATATTGAAGTTTTTGTATAAAATTTTTGACTATTCTGGGGGGTACTTTGGGGCCCCCATAGCTCAAAGGATATGGGTAACGGAGACGTAATTTCTGGTTTCCAAGGAGATTTTTTAATGGACCTCTCAGAATGTCAAGTTACAAGTTTCTAGGTCCAGCGGTTACGATTTGTGCCAGGTTAAAGGATGGACGGACAGACAGATGGACAGACGGACGATGGACAAAGAGTGATTGCTATTGCTCAGCATGACTGAAAGTCAGCTGAGCTAAAAATCAATAGGTCTCTTCATCCATGGGTTGGTGAGCCATTTGTGCAAGATGAAAGCTTTTAGTCAAATGGTTTGGCTGAAATGGGTCCACAAGCTTTTTTAAAAAACAAGGGACCCATGGGTCACGGGGCTCAGCTGATTGTGACAGTTATAACTGCATCACCATAGATTTTTTTAAGTTGCAATAAAAATACTATCCTCAGTGCTCGGGAACTAGGGCTCAATGAATGGTCAATGTAGGTGGCACCATGAAATCTGCAACTTAAAATGAGTCATGTGACCAACATTTGCACAATACTTGGTAATGCTTCTGTCCTTTCTGAGATTACTATGTCAGTATGCTTACTTGGCCAAATGACTAAGTTCAAATTTGTGTAACTCCGCTAAAATTCATCAATGCAAACCATTTGAACTAACTTGAGAGGGCTTGCCTCTGGGATCATCTCTGTAAAATATTGAACAATTGGCTGGACCATTTACAAGAAAAAGACTTTTAAAGGTTTTTCAGCTTTTTCCCTATAAAATCTAAGTAAATGCCGATAGCAAAAAAATAAGCCGAATCCCACAACATTTGATATGTGACAGATTATTGCATAAAATCTAGAAATTATGGGTTAATGTACATATGACCAATGACCCCCAGTACAAAACAAGGGACCTATGGGTCACGTCGCTCAGCTGTTATATATGATAAAAAAATATTATTTAGAAATGAGGCACATGCTGGTTTTGTGTGGTAATGAATATAAGCTGTATTATGAGTTGTTGTTGTTTAGCTTATGTATGATTTTGATAGTACCTTTGGAGACAGGGAAGAGCATTGATTTCATTTATTTTATTAACAAATGGAGTACTATTGTCACACAGATTTTGACTTGGCCATATAACTTATAAGCAGAACATATAATATAAGAGTTTATCTATTTATTAAAAAAAATTACAAATATTGTCCCAAATACAATTTTTATTAAAAATAATAAGAGAATCATGATTTTTTAAAATGAAATATAACAAAAGATTATTAAAATAATATTAAAGAATATATTCATGAATGCATTCGTGAATACATTTTGAAAGTATTTGCACGAGAATTCATATACTTTCATTTTTACCTGAATTCCCATTCTTTATGCAAGAAATTATATAATGGAGTACATAATCATATTCGTATTTAAATACAATTACAAAGTTGATGTTGAGAATCCAGAATATACAAAATTCACACATTTAAATAATGATCATAAGTACCTGGTTTTATGGCTTTTATTTATATTAAAAAATAACTGTAAAAAATTCAATTTGGACTAATTTCACATCAATGTACACACTAGACACAGTAGGAATCTAGATTATTATTATCAACTGCATCTTTGTCTATCATTAATTTCCTTCATATAATCCCTAATGATTAGTAATGAATAATATGATTTACTTCTTTATCATTAAAATTGAACTGAAAAATGCCATAGGTGACTGCATGGTGTTATTTGGAATATGTGACATTCTACCCATCGATACAAGATTCTTATATCAGTAACTGCAAGTTAATTTCCTGTTATTATAAACTAACAAGTTACATGGTGCTTGAAAACTTGATTAAAATCTACAGTTTTTGATCAACTGGTTTCAAATTTTTGGTGTTAACAGATGAAATGCTAACAAAAACATGCTGTGAAAATTAAATCCACAGCAGTTACAGCAAAAAAACGTGCCATGGTCAAAGTTGGGCAAAATTTAAGGTACCAATTTTTTATTTTTATTAATATTTTTAAAAGTTTAAAAGATTTTCATCTAATTTTGGGTATACAATTTAATTTTGATTAATTAAAGTTGTATTACTGGAAAAAAGGTCCATAGCTTTAACGTTTTTTGTGTTAAGTGATCAAATATCTTTCCTGATTTTTTACAAAATGCATTATGTTTGGGCCCATAACTTTTTTAAATAAATAATACAGACATAATTTCTGGCATGTACATAGGAACTATATAGAGGAATATTTATGGTAAATATGAGGAAAAACAGATAAGTAGTTTTGATATTAGGCAGTCCTGAAGTGTGAAAATAGGTTTCAAATAAAAAATTGAGGTTTTTCCTGAATTTCTCAAAGGAACGAAGTTGCAAAGACCCAGTTTTCGGCTTGGTAGGAGATCTTGGGGACATCTAACATTGTGCCGAATTTTGGATTCCTAGGTCTGGACTAATACCTTTATTTCACATTCAAGGGAATAATACATTTAAGTTTATATATTATTTAAGCATATCCACTTTTTCCATTAAAATAGTTTTTATCTGATTAATTTTTTTTATTTACAAGTTTTATACATTTGTATTAAAAAAACACTAATATATAACAAAAAATATAAGTTAAAATATTAGAATTCTTAGTTGCAATCATTATACATCCAGAGTGTAGCTCGTATTGGGTCATATTATGCATACACATATATTTTTATTATTTTTAAATCACAAATTTTTAAACTGAATTTAAAAGAAAATAATGCCACAACATGGCATCTGCAAGATTATTCCTTGAATCACTATTAAAAGTTTTGCACATTGGAGTTTTCAGTACATGCTTAATCTTATTTACCAAAATAAAATATGATTCTGTAAATTTGGTAAAATAAAAACATCTTTTCAAATAAAGTATACACACTGTTGGTTGAATGAGGGACAAACAATATCATTATGCTAATTACAATCTAAGCTTTAATTTATTCCTGGAATTAATAGTCAATTTCACACCTGGTGAAGTTTTTACTCTTCTCAAGGAAGGAATTACTTATCTGATGAACATCCACACTTTCATAGCAATACACCACTTTGTGGACACAATTAAATGTGCACTTTAATCATTGTAACCCTGGTGGTAAATACAAAATCTAAAATGTAGCATAGCCAAGATGAAATGAAATACAGAAAATTATAACATTCATCTAGTTAATGCATCATCTAGGGGGGGGGGGGGGGTGTGCAGGGCAGAGGGGAAGCCTGCTAGTAGTGGCCCAGCTGAGCCAAGACAAGCTGCCTGGGGTGGGTTACATAATGCAAGTGAAGGCTTTACTACTAGGTGGGCTAGATGTAAACAACACTTGACATGGTGTATGAAAACTTGAATAAAAGCTACTCTTTTCAATCAATTCCTTTGAAATTTCAGATTTTAAAAGATTAAATCCTTATGTATATATGCTGTGAAAATTAAATCAACAGTGCTTACAGAAAAAAACATGCCATTGCCAAAGTTGGACAAAATTTAGGGTATTGATTTTTTATTTAAGCTAATAACTTGAAAAATTTGCAAAATTCAGATCTAATTTTGGGTAAACAATCGAATCTTGATTAAATAAAGTTATATTCCTGACAAAAAGTCTCCAGCTTCAGCAATTCTCATCTTAGGTGAGTAAATATATTTCTTGATTTTTAAAAAAGTGCATTATGTTTGGGCCCATAACTTAAAAAAAATACACAATACTGACATCATTTCTGGCATGTGCATAGCGAATGTATAGAAAAATATGTATATTATATATGATCAAAGTCAGATCAGTGGTTTTGATATTAGGCAGTCTTAAAGTGTAACAATGGGTTTTTAATGGAAAAATGAAGTTTTTCATTGATATCTCGAAGGAATTAAATCCTAGTGACCAAATTCTCGGCATGGTAGGGGATTTTGGAGAAATCTAACTGTATGCCAAATTTAAGGAACTTAGAGCTGAAGCTCGGGAGCTGAGCTCTAGCAAACTGCATAACACTAGCAATATGTGACATGGTGCTTGAAAACTTGAATAAAATCTACAGTTTTTGATCAACTGGTTTCAAATTTTTGGTGTTAACAGTTGAAATGCTAACAAAAACATGCTGTGAAAATTAAATCCACAGCAGTTACAGCAAAAAAACGTGCCATGGTCAAAGTTGGGCAAAATTTAAGGTACCAAATTTTTAATTTTGCTAATATTTTAAAAAATTTAAAAGATTTTGATCTAATTTTGGGTATACAATTTAATTTTGATTAATAAAAGTAATATTACTGGAAAAAAAGTGCTTAGCTTTTACAAGTTTTGTGTTAAGTGATAAAATTTCTTTCCTGATTATTTAAAAAATGCATTATGTTTGGGCCCATAACTTTTTTAAATTATATAATACAGACCTAATTTCTGGCATGTACAAAGGTATTATATAGAGGAATATTTATAGGAAAATATGAGGAAAAACAGATGAGTGGTTTTGATATTAGGCAGTCCTGAAGTGTGAAAATAGGTTTTTAATAAAAAATTGAGGTTTTTCCTTAATTTCTCAAAGGAAAGAAGTTGCAAAGACCTAGTTTTCATTTTGGTAGGAGATCTTGGGGACATCTAACAGTATGCTGAATTTTGGATTCCTAGGTCTTACGGTTTCAAAACGTGCCACATCTACGGACGGACGGACGGACGGACGGACGACGGACAATGGACCACGACTATAGCTCAGATGACTTATAGTCAGCTGAGCTAAAAAAAGGTCAATGCAGGTGGTGCCACTAATACCTGAATTTCATATATGACTCATGTGAACAACACTGGCATAAAATTTGGTGATGATGGCTCTGGCCGTTTCTGAGACAGTAATTTTAGTATGCTTTTTTGGACAGATGACTAAGTTCAACTTCCTGTAACTCAGCCAAAAATCACCGAACTTAAACCATTAGATCAAACTTGAGAGAGATTGTTCCATGAATCATTTCTGTAAAATATTGGACCATTTGGCTGAATGGTTTCGGAGAAGAAGATTTTTAAAGCTTTTTTAGCTTTTTCCCTGTAAAATCTGAGAAAATGCATTTAGCCAAAAAATAAGCAGAGTTTTTTAGATGACTAATTTTTTGCATAAAATTTTGTGATGCTAATTCTTGTCATTTTCAAGATAGTATGGGTTAACGTACAGACGCCGGACGACACCACACCATCGCATAAGCTCACAGGTTCGCTGAATAATTATTTTCATCTGATCATGCAGTGGCACTTTATAAACCTTATGTAACTTATTTACAGTGTTGTTAATAAAACTGTATGTGTCATATTACAAGGAAGAAGTATACAAGACTTCTGGTAATGACAGCTCAGCAAATATTGGATTTAACTGGTACTGATCATTTTTAATGCGCTCAATCCTGACTGAAAAAGAAATCTTAATATCTCTCTTATGAACCTGCCACTATCTGGTTATCAGCAGTTACCATAAAGAATCCAAGGAATAAAGTAGCTGTTTCTTTTTGTGGCTGACCAGTGACTGACTGCCATGGAAGCAGACATATTATTTACAGCCTTGTGTGTCAATAAAACTTGCCCATGTTCACATAAAAACATATACCCCCCTGAAGAATATTATCCTGGTTTGGTAGTACTGGAATGAATCTGGATCTGGGGAGATATCTATAGATACTGTATATATTAAGAGCCTCTTAAAGATGTCTGGAACAGTAGTTTTATTGTTAAATCATTGTACCACCATGAATAAACCCCTAACACATGTCATTACTTGTGCACATAAGAAAGGAAATATATGAAAATTTCAATGGATATGCTGCAGTTATAGTGAGGAACAAAATTCAGCAATGCAGCCATGTATCTAATATTTACATGCAATATACATTACAGGTTTCTCCTAGTGTCCCCCATGTACTTCTGTTGTTCTTGTTGTTCATTAAATTCCCTGCAGTCTGCACAGACCAGGTTTAACTGAGAACCAGCTGCCAATATTCTTTGCTCAAATCCACAGATTTCCAAGCAAACATTACCATAATTATGAGATTTTCAAATAAGTGTGATACGTTCCTTAACAGGCATGCATGGTAATTAGTCCATAAAGTATCACATACCTAGATCTATATAGTGATCATCAGATCTTGGCAAGGAAACACACATTCATCTGACAGTAAGATAACTTTTATAAATATATATTATATTTAGTAAAGGCATATCCTGTATGACACATTGTGTAATCTCAATCCAATGAAATGATTAAAAGAATGAAAGGTACTAATGTCAATTATAATTGTGTATTGTTCAAAACACTTGTGATGAGAAGGCAGTTATGCTGAGTTTGCAGTTATGCTGTGTTTGAGGGATCATGAGAAAGTTCACAATATGACAATGATGTTGAATGAGCAATGGAACATGAAACTCCTGGCCTGTGTGGGTCTAGTCTTCACATCATGTGGTGAATCGTAATCCAACTGGAGGACTCTTCCCTCTGGCCACTGGTGTTGCTAATGTGATGAATTATTAACAACTTGAGTTCAAGAGCTTGCTCTGTTGTTTGCTTCGCTGCAGCCAAGCAGAAGACAAGGCTGATAACCTCTAACCTGTAACCTAAAACCCAGCAATGGAAATCCACAGGAGACCAGAGGAACAGATTCTACCCGGGGAATCTTAAACACTAGAATTCACCAGTTTAGGTCTACCATCCTAAAAATCAGAAGTTCACAACTTACACAAATCTCACATTACATGTACTTGAAATCAGCAGTGAACAAGACCATGCAACTTTTAGCATTTCCTCACTGGCAAACTCATTTGTAAAAGTTACCAGTAAACTGGAACAACAAACTCAATCAAAAGTTCTGAAAATCTTATGAACAGGCACTAACAACCCCAAATAACAAATTATGGAAATCAGCATTGAAATCAGCATGGAAATCAGCTGGCGAATAACAATTAATCTCTAAATTGAAATACTGGAAATTGGTCAAACACAGAAAATCGGAAAAGGACATTAGCAATCCTCGCACTAGATAAAACTATAAACCAAAAGCCTAACTAGCAAAAATGCAATAGCATTCCCAAGCCTATTCTTTACATCCCCACCCCTAGGCTTTGACATGTATTAAAGTACATAATGCTACATAGGTAGCAACACAAGTCCTGTTAAACCCAGAACTTAAAGGATTATTAATATACACATCTATAGCACATGCAAATTTGAAGAAAAAAGTTTTTTTTAGTTATTGTAGTAAGTAGCAGTGATGAACCACACAGTGTACCACCATACTCCTTGATGACTCTCCTGAATCTGGATCATGTGCAGGATCCACACCAAAATCTAAATTATTTTTCATTGGCCCATTCAGGAAATGCCCTGAAAATTTAATGAGATTCTGTTCTTAATTGTGTGAGTTAAGTTGTGAACAAACACACCCGTGCACACATAAACGTGTATAAATGTATACCCTTTCCAATAATATTTGCAACGTACTGCATGCATGATTTCTGAAACAAGGATATATTTATAGACTTGCTGTTCATGCAGCTGTCACTTAAGTACATATAGTCACAATGCAATGCGACTGGAAACAATGATGAGACACTTTTAACAACTTATATCTATGAAACTTCTTATCTATATGCAACTTCTTATCTATGCAGTACTTTGTAATACCCCTGAATTAGAGGCACTGATTAAAACCAGGAAGCTTAACAATGATCTGATCAAATAAACATTTCCTTTTAATAATATTATAATAGTTTATTATATTCCAGGTACATTCAATGAAGTAGAAAATAAGTAAACAATTGTTCAGCTGAATAATAAAGTTCTGCTTGACTAATGGAACAAAAAATAAGGTGTGTAAAAAAATTCCAATATAATTATCATATGATGAGTAAATAGTACCCATTAAGGTCTCACAAGTTCACATACCATGAGTAGTTTTTCTTAGATGTTTGCCAATCCAGACACAAAGGTTTGTTATGTGGTGAATGAACTTCAGTGACTGATCCCTGTGACTGCTGACAGAATCTCAATACCCTGTCCCCCCTCTGGCGGTAAATATAGCCCTCTCTACCATGCCAGTCCTTGAGCCAGTGCTTCCAATTGATCTTGTAACCACCAAGGTGACCCAGATCAGGCAAAAGAAAACTGTGTTACATGACGGCCGACATACTTTTTTATGCCCACTGAACATGCAATTAAGGTTTAATCATCAAGCCTGCATCAGACCTAACCCCGGAATGTCCTACCAGGTACCTCAAAACATGTATGTAATAATCTTGCAATGCTCGTGCTTAATGCAAAGCATTGACAGAACACATGGTTTGGGTTGATGGAAGACCACTTGCTACGGATATAAAGGAACAGTATAAAACTGAACATTAAACAAACTGAAGATCAAAGAAACAACAGCAGACATTCCTTCTGGCTTGGTCTTCCCTTTCATCTGGTTATTCTAACCTGACAAATTGCAGCCGATATCAACAGCGCAAAATGTAATGCATTAATACAAATGGCCATGTAACTGGAAACGCATCAGTTTATTGATCTTCCATGGAATGTTCTAAATCTGCTTGCTTGCGTGCATGGTTATTTAACACTGATGATCTCTTAGAAGAACAATAAAATAAAACAATTCATCATGCTCATGATTTCTGCTCATTAACATGTTTTCGTTCATGCCCCTGATTTCTGTAAATAGCTAGTCAGTCATGAAATTGCTCATTGAAGCCTGACAATATATGCTAAACAAGGTGTTTCATGACCAATAATGAATGTGCATGCACAGGCACTACACACTTGTTTATTTATTCATGATTCAGCCGATTCTCCTGATGAGGTCAATTTAACAGTCCCTGGTATGGTATACCTTGATGAGCAAACAAAGTACATAAGAATTCGCTTATATATGTGGTTCTTGTATCAGTAGTTATCAAAAACATGATGATTTTTTTAATACCAGTTGTATTGGCTCTGTACTCTGTTTCTGAGATGCAATGATTTATCATGCAGGATTCTAGACTTAAGTACTAGCCTAGAAGAGGATCAATTCTTAGGAAACACATATATATATGACGAGTAAAAGAGAGCATAAAACAGGAACTATCATGTAACTATTGCAGATATGTTTGTTTTTTTTTACAGGTTTTAGCAAGCACGCATGGGTAATCAATAATTAATTCACAAAAAATTTTAAACAAGTTAAATTTATCATCAAAATTTTGAACTTGAGGTTACATGGGTCTTTAAGGTTTATCAAGAATGTATAGTATGAGGAAAAGATGATTATGAAACCACAATGGCTAATTAAGCATTTTAAAATGTCTAATCTTACAGGTATCAATTAAAAGCACTATTCTGTCACACTGTAAACACGACTCTGTACTTCTGTTTCTCAGTGTGTGTAAATGTCCTTCAGTGAACCTTGATCAGCCATTACTAGAGTACAGCTTTAACACTTTCTGCAAGGCTTTGAAGTATTCAGAACAACAGAGAATCAGATTCAGGTGTAACATCAATTTCCTTTAAATTATCAAGGGTTGATCTGAATGGATGCCTGTGGGGCATATGACACCGCGTGGACTGGACAGGTTCAACACAATCACACTGAAGGAATCACATTAGATGTGCACCTCCTACGTAACATGGCACTTCATTATTTCTACACTGTATAATGTATTTCACGCTTCCAATCTTACTAGATCTTATGTATCCACTGGAAAAAAGGGAAGACATTTATACAATTATGGTATCACATGACACCTTACCTATAAGGCCTTCATATTTTATAATAATATTTCAAAGCAAACAAAAGGTGATTGACCATGATTCAAAAGGTGAGTCAGAGCTTACAATAAAACTTATATGTGTGCAAGACACGGAAAAGGGGAATGCTGTTTAGTATAAGTAGTCATGAGGATAAACTATTTATTTCTGGAACACCTCAAATATAGCTCTTGATTTACTGCACAGAATCCAGTATGTATCATCATAGTGTTTAGTGTGAACTTGAAGATATTGTAAACGAAGTCATTGACTACAAATTTTCTATATAAATGTCATAAGTGTAGATTTCAAAGTGAAGTACCCATTATCTCACACAATGAACAGCAACATCCATACATAAAAGACAGCTTTATATCTGCACTGAACAATACATTGTAACAGCGTGCAGTCTAAAAATACAAGTGTCCAACGACCTAGGAATATTCAAAAATGAAAATCTGAGATAACAACTTTTCATAATACAATAAAAATAATTGATTTTTTTCGCATACAATAAACACTTTAATCATTAATCAGTTGATGTGCATTTGTGAATAACTGACATCAAGACAGTACTTTCATATATACTTCCACGTTGGGGAACATGAAACTGCAAAGCTAAAGCAAATCAGGTTATCAAATTTAATTATGCCAATTAAGGCCCGATGTAGACCAATTCAGTCTAAATCCTGAATGAGATGTAGTCTGACTAATTATCAATTGGATTGGGCTATAACTGACATCTGCATGCATGAGCAAGGAAAAGATCAGCTTTTGAGGGACTGCTTGCTGTATATATATTGCCTTTCATAACAATAAACCAAGTGTGATATAAAAGTTGTATAAAGAACAAGCCAGCTATGCTAATTATGTTTTCAGCTTGAATTCTACACAAAAAATAAAATGTCATTATCCATACTATTGAAAAAAAGGAAGCATGTCATATATATTACTTATCAAATACTTTCAAAGTGTGACCTTTTGAGTCATAGCTTGGCAAAGTTCAGGGATGAAGAGACTAAAAAAGTAGGACATACATAACAGGAGATATATAATACAAAGCCAACAGGACTAAGCAGAGTAGTGTGTTATGTGACCATAACCTATCTAACAGTCCTTTTATGAATTTCTTTGGCCCTGAACCAGTGTCACATGAAACATAAGCTTAGGCTGGAGCACAGACTACCAGGAACATTTGACAGCTGCTGGTCTCAGCATTACTTAAAAAGTCAATCACAGCTTCTGTAGTAGACAGAAATATGCCCTTCAGCAGCTGTGCCAGGAGTAAAGGTGAACTACCTTGTCTCCAGCGAGTCATTTCAAGTCCTGGTCTAAATAGATGCTGCCTGTCAAGTTGGGGAGTGCTGAGAGCCTTGCTGAGACTGCAGGCATGTCTGTGAGGTAAAATTGTCAATGGCTTGGTCTGAATATCTGATAAATCATTCATGACACTCAGAGTGCTGTTTTGATATGCATTATCTGGACTTAATGGCTACTACTTTGCTTTCTGGTAGCAGAGAGATGGAGATTACTAAGCTGCCTAGTCTGATCAGCGCAGATTTAAGTAACAGGTACAACCCCTCTTAAGCAAGCTTTGTGTTTGGTGGAGGGTAAATTACTGAAAAATGTATACCCTGAAACACTAGCCTTATGATAACTGATGGGAGATTTAAATGTTTGAAATATTGTACTATAAAATGTCTTTCTGATTGGTGGTGGGAGTTTTACTCAAGGTATGTACCTTGAAACATGTTTTGTGACTGGTGGTAGTAGAGTTATTTTTATATAAGAATGTAATGTGTACCTGGAATCAAGCCATATGACTGGTGGTAGTAGATTTTACTTGGAATGTGGTGGTAGATATTTTAATTAAGAGTGTAATGTGTACTTTAATAACAATTAAGCTTTTGACTGGAGATGCCATATTTTACTAACAATGTATTGTAGTGTACCTAGGTGGTGGCAGGGTTTATGAGATGAAATACATAGTGAATGTGAAGCAGGTAAATGTGAGAAGTACCTCAATGAAACTTGTAAGCCTTGTTATTATAGCTGTAGTGCTGATGCATCAATACATTTTTATGTTTGTTATTTGTAACAAAGTAATTTGAAAACAATCTTATGACAGTGTAAACCACAGGTACACGAGAGAAAAAGAGAAAAGTACATTTACAATCAGTAATTATATTTGGGATTCCATGTTTAGTAGTCTCAGTGAAACAAGCCTTGTGACTGGTGTTTAGAAAATATTTACTAAATACGTACATGTGTACCTAGAAACTGGTATTAAGTTGAAGTACGTGGGGGAAATGTATTCAAAAGTATAAATTTGTATAAGTGTAACTTAATTGAAACAAGTCTCAATTGTGATTAAGGAGAATCCATAAAGGGTATAAATGTAGAAATTTTAAAATATTTGAATTGGATATGGCAGTAAAATAAACTAGAATATCAGCAGAAGCTGACAAAAGCCCTTAGCCAAAAGAACAGTGTTTAGAGGTGGTAACAGTAACAAGTACTAAATATCTGCAGTTCTCACATGGATGTATATCTGTACATGTCTCAGTTATAAATTTAAAATGGAGAGGTATGTACCATAATTCATAACAATCCACCAAATGCTTCCTGAAAAATAAGCTTCTAAGTTTTATTCTATTATAAGTTCTGTGACCTTGAAAAGTAGGTCAAGGTCACCCATCTTCGAAATTGACCGAGATTTTGTCGATATACATTTTTACCAAAGAAATAAAATTCCTATTGTGAATCCTTTTAGAGAGGCCAAAGTTGAAAAATCGAAGAAAAATTCATTAAAAATCAGAAATTGTAGGTGGCGCCCCCAAACTTTTGCAGCAGTTACAGACCATCAGTCCCTATGATCATAGTATGTATTGTGAAAATCCACCCATGCAATGGTTCCTGAGAAATAAGCTTCTAAATGTTTTTTTAAAATCAGCTCTAAAACGTAGAAAAATAGGTCAAGGTCTCCCATCTTCGAACTTGACCAAGATTTTGTCAATATACATCTTCACAAAAAAAATAAAATTCCTACGGTGAATCCTTTTAGAGATATCCCGCTCACAAGCCCAAAGTTGAAAGATCGGATAAAAATTCATGAAAAATCAGAAATTGTAGGTGGCCCAAAAATATATTATACACTTAAAATTCACTTAGTATTCTGAAAAATAACAGTGTGCCATGTTTCATATACCTGTAATGCAGTTATGCTAATCTGACATTTGGAAATGTGTCTTACAAAAACATGCAATAATCCAAATCAAAGTCTACAGTCTATAGTTGATGATAAATAATCTCATGTGTTGAAACAAGCACTGTAATTCCTATTTTTTATGAGCAAACACCTGATAAAGCAAACTGTAATAGTACTCTGACCTAAATATGAATACCTCCTGAGTTGGTTTAGTATTTGTACAAAGACAGCTGGATGAGGCTACAGCCTTGAAAGATTATGGTACATTCCTCTGACATCCACACACGCAAATTATAAACAGCTGTTTGACTGAATTTTTGTTTGTTTTAAATATAGGGAATAAGGAAGCATTCACAAACAACAACAAAAAAAACAACAAAAAAAAAACAGGACAAGTCTTAACTGATAACAGCAGTAAATGTCCATTTTTAAAGATGTAATCAATTATTGTACAGTAGGTGAAAAGAGGAAGTTGTATTCAAGAGTAAGTAATATTTGCATATGTAAAACACAGATCTGTGATGATAATATAAACACTGTCCCTGAAGACAGAAAATTTTATCAAATGGGTCAAGCATTTTTCATATTTATGAGTCAATTGAAGAAGTCTGTTACATGACAATTCAAGAAGTAAAACTATATTATTTTTTCCGCTTGTATCACACAGAGCATGCAGGCAACAGTGACCTAATTGTAAAGTTGAGGGTTCAAAGTTGACATCATCAAGACATGCTTCAGTACGATACAGTATAATAGATTTCTAGGCCAATTATTCCTGGGGAAATGTAAGGATTCTTCCAATGAATGACAAGAAAGATGAGAAACATAAAATGCCACCATAACTGATAGTCATCTGAGCTACAAAAGGTGATTCAGACCAACAGCAGTCTGCATGGGAGTCATTAACGTATATAACCATCAAGATCGTACCATTAGCATCTATCACATGATAATTCTGCAATATCTGAAATCTGCTGTTTGGATTCTTAAATCTGATCTGTACTGCTAGTGATCTAGCTGCATTAATCTCACCATGGAAAAAAATATGAAACACATGAATACATTCAGATTATATAACATTTAACTGCTTTCATGATATCTGTCATTCGATGTCCAAAGGAGAAATATATTTCCTGTCTGACCCAATTCAGATCATGAGGACCACATGCTTCACAAGCCTGCCAAGAAAACATCAACAAAAATTTCCAATATCCATAGACCATTGTGTCATTTCTTACCAGAACAAAACCCCAAGATAATCCTGATCCAGGGAACTCTGAACAATTTTCAATGCCCCACAATGCAGTCCTATTAGAAGACACTCATCTAATTGGCAGAAGGTTCCTCCTAAGTGTAATGAAAGTACATCCGTTATGCAAAACAGGATTATGTTACATGCAAAGTGCAGCCAAAAAACCTATTCCCCCCGGAGAAAGAGATATTTAGTTTTACACACATGAGATCAGAACTGTCATTCTTAAAACACAGGTGTTTTAACCATCTCTCTTTATGAGAATGCCAATGGATTCCCTGCCACATGCAGTCATAACATGTATGGCAATTAAGACATGATTTTCTCTCACTAATTGGGGCAAGAAAATTCCATTTCAAATCCTCAAATGGAATGAATTACAGTCTGGTACAACATCCTATGTAAAACTAGTTTTTGTGAAAAAATTTTTTTTTCTAAATGAGGTTGTAAGGTACACTTGTGCAGACTTGAATACAACAAACAGAAATAACTAGAATTTTTTGGCATTGAAGATGCTGTAGTATCCCCAGACAGTTAAGTCACATACCCCCCTAAAATTGGCCCCTTCTCCTGAAGCATATACTGACACTTGAGGCGACCAAGGCAACCAGGGTAAAGATCACAAATGTTTGAAAGTGTCCAACAATTTGGTGGAAACAATTTGTTAATGTGGACTGTTTACTTACAACGCAGGATGGCAACAAGGGAATAAAACAGCCGTATATTAGGTACTGAGACCATATTAGTGCTGGAATGGTTTTGCTGGGAATTAATAATTTATATAAAGCAAAACTGAACTGATAGAGTGAAATAATATTTATAAAATTGTTCATGATTATGTCCCTTTAAGTTTTTGTGTGATTTTTACCATTAATGAACTTATTAAAGTAAAGTTCAATCACTGGTCCCCTAGAAAAAGCCCTGACCTCATTTTTAAAAGGCTGCTTTAATTCCTTTCTTCCATATCTACGCACTTGTAAAGTTTGATAAGGATGCATGAAATTTTTCATGAGTTATATCACTCTCATTCTCATGGACGCAGAACCATGCTAAAACCATAGTTAATTCCCAAACTTTATCTGAGGATACAATACATTAGTTCCCTTTGTTACCTGACTTTTTAATCTTTCCTTTTGGCAAAATACATTCCTTCTAAAACATTTCAATAAGGGGGCTACTGAAGCAAAAAAGCACACCACTGCATTAGCCATAAAATATAGTCTAATCCTGCCTTATTTCAATTGAAGAATACATGCTTATTCCTGCAGATATGAATTAACATTATCATGATGTATATACCTGTGTCAACTAAATTCATATCATGCTATAGTTACAGGGTCATAAAGGCTTACTAAATTAGAGGACATCTCTGTGTTATTTTTTACATTTTCTAGGACAACATCATTAACATTATGAAGTGGCGAGTACCACAATTAGGGCAATATTGGATCACTGTAGAAGGTAACTCTTTTTTAACGACTGTGACGAAGAGACAGGAAAATAAGAAGTACACTGCATCAATAACAATCAAATTCAAACAAAAGGTTTGGGTATTTTTTAAATAAGCATGATTGGAAATTCAAAATAATGACAATAGTAAATCCATTCAATGACATACAGACATTTTTGGTTGATTGAACTTGACCTGATTTTATGTTCAGCTCTAATTTAACCAGTTTTCCAGGGCATGTACATGCTCAAAATGCTTTTCCAGGACTTTCAAGGCATAGATTTTTAAATGGCAAATTTCCAGGACCAACCAGGAAATTAAGGATGTGTTCAAAGCCTTTGTAACTAGAAAGACTTTGTTTCTGGCAGTCACAAAAATAGATATATGTTCTCCGATGACACTGTCCCCTACTCACATATCAACAAATTGGATAATAAAATATGCATTATCTCAATTTTATGGTGTTACAGAAAACATAAATCTACAGATTTGAGCTCTAAGATCAAGGGCAAAGTCATCCCTTTTAGAATTTGTCTGAGAACTTCATGCAAACAACTGACGTGTCAAGATACAGAGCAAAATCATCAATATTTCAAAAGTATTGGGTTACAATTGTCTTTGGTTTCAACAGGCTTACATACGTCAAGGTCACATGTTTTCAAACTCATCAGAAAACTTAATGGTAAAACAACCTGTGTGTGAAATTTGTGGGGAAAATCTTCAGAACTTCTAAAGTTATGGGGTCACAATGAACCTAGATTTCAGCAGATATGACCTTGAAAATCAAGATCAACAGTTCAAACTCCTCAAGGAATATGATGAAATTTGTGTGACAAATTTGAGGAAAAATAGGTAGCATTTCAAAAGATATGTGGTCATAATAATAGTCATAATGGAAAAAAGGTCCTATTTTTGGTGTACTGAGTGTCCTGTGGCAATACAGGTAATATATATATATATAACTTCTCAGAATAAGGACATGGTCCTGATAATATCAGAATACCTGTAAAAGCTGACATGATGCAGAATGTTATCAAACCCTTTATAGGTGAGATTTCCAGACTTGCAAGATTAAGATCAAAATGATTTAATTAAGTACTAGTGAGAAGATTGGAATCTTATACCTTGGTCTGATGGTCTGACAAAAATCTGCTTTATTCACACAGGTAATATTGGAAAACATGCTATTTAACAAATTCTATTAGTCTAACTAGAATACGGATAGTCGACATCGACTACGTGTATCCGCCAAAATCAGAGTGGAACAGGTGAGGTAAGGCATGGATTGAGTGGCAAGGGGAAGTAGAGTGAGGTGTGTTGCATATTAGCATGGATGTCTGCAGCTGAAATGTGTATGTAGGTTGGGCCACTTACCACGAAATCCAGAAAGCTGTCCAAGTTGTATACATATGCAAAATTTTTGGCAGATAAGCCAAACCACTACATGTATATGAGTGATTTTATCCCACAGCAGACAAACAGAAGAACTTGTGCAAAAATGGTGGCAGGTGGCGCAACCAATTTTGTGTACGATTAAGAGCTATGTGAGATCTATACACATGCAAATTTTCAGGAAGATACGTCAAACCAGTCTGGGGATATAAGCATGGATGTCTGCAAGCGTGAACATGAATGTAGGTGGCGCCACCTGAAACAAAATCAAGAAGGCTATCCATGATGTATAAGCATGCGGAATTTCAGGTGAATTAGTCAAACCACCACAGAGATATGAGTGATTTTAACCCAAGGCAGATGAACAGATGGACACTGTGCAAACAGGGTTTCAGGTGGCGCCACCATTTTTTGTGTAAGTTATAAAGCTATCCAAAGGCTACATTTGTACAAAATTTTTTCCTGATCGGTCAAACGGTTCCCGAGAAATGTGGGTTTACGTGTCGAAACAGACACACAAATGGACACTGGGCAGAGAGGAAAGGTCAGAGGTCAACGCAAATTGGTTAGGCACCAGTTCACATGTGACCTTATAATTGGTGTAAGTTTTGGAATAATCAGTCCAGTAGTCTCAGAGTAGTTCTCCAGAAATGAACGAGGAGGTGGTGGCAGAACCCGGTCAAAAACATAGTATCCGCCAAAACGAAATTTTTAGGATACAATAATATTCAACTTACCAATGTTACAGGTACCGCACAGAAAAGAAATATTTATGATTCACCAGCAGTTTAATTATGTTCATCTACCATGTAATCTATTTGACAAAAGCTCATATACATAATTAAAAAGACAGGATCAGAATTCCATAATAAGACAACATATACCTAATCATGACAGGACCAGAACTGCTCAATTTACTGTATGACCTTAAAAGTCACCTGTATAAGGTATGTACATCAAGGTAATTAAGGTATTCAATATTCCTGAATCAATATCTGAGGCCCACCTTTGAAACATATGGAGGCAAAATATGACAAAAATCAGTATCAGAATCTTCTGTTTGGAACAAATACAACCCTGAGACAGACTTTTTTATACAGAATGCATAGAGATGTCCATCAGTATGATCAGCAGTGATAAATATTCCATGATTGTCGATGAATGGACATCCCTGATAGAATCTCTAGTCACATCAGATAGACTTCCTCAATCATAAAACTTTGTCATCCCACGGCTGAGGCCCAGACCCACAAGCTGACATCTCGCCCCAATAAACAATATGTTACCATTTGACAGCTAACAACATGAGGATGTAATGTTTTGCAGACACAGAAATGTCACTTCTTACACCCCTGGGGTTACAGGTCATCATATGCTGTCTCAAGGGTGACTGGCTGTAATTACTAGACAGCACACATCCAGCACATCAAGAGGTGATCCTCATAAACACTATAATAAACCCAGCACCTAAATGAATAATGAATAATAATTGCAAGTAATGAATACTTACACAGCATCAAGCTCAGATGAATACCACATAGTATGCCAAATCAATGGTTTAGTCAAGTGTGCCATGATGAATGCAAGCATCATCTGACAGCGGCTGTGCAGCACCACAGCATCTCACTGCAGCCCAGTAATACAGGTTTTACTGCTGGGACTGCTATTCCCCAGAGCTTTCTCATTAAGCATCAAGAACAGCCTGCCTAAATCTAATCCAGGAGACCATAGGAGAGCTTGTTTCCTTTACTCCAGTAATACTCACCCTGGTGCTGCCTCTCTCAGTCTCTACAGTCCCTGTCCTTAATACTTCCTGCCACACCAATGACCATTAATGAACATGCAGTCAGGTGCAGCCCTGAACTCTAGCCAGGCCTGCTAGAACATTTTAATTTACTGCACGAACTCTAGGTCTGTAGGTGTTCTCCAGGCTTTTATACTGGCCATACAATGGTTGTAGTTCTAATTGGTACTTACTGGGAGCTGATGATGGGGGGGGGGGGGGGGGGGGGGTACCGTGATGGCCTGGGAAGATAGGACACTTGACTCCAGTGGGGAATCAGAGAAATGTATCCAGTCCTGAGCACACATACATTGCAAAGCTGTCCCTTAACAGCTCACAGTGATTAAAGATCAGGCCATGTCTGATAATTCATGCAGAATCATTTTTCCTAATTCAGAGGCTGAAAGGTGATTGAGTTCTTACTCTTGAGGACTGTATCTAAATGATTAATGATGGATTACAAGACATTTTATTCCCATGCCTGAGTAAGAGTATTTAACCATGTCCATATGATTACAGATTGTATAATATACTGTACAACAGCATGGTACCTGCATGAGCAAAATGTGTAAACACAAACAAGGTACAGGAAAATTTCAGCCTTCGACAAGATTCAGGACGAAAAAGAAATAAAAATTTGTGGATTATTTATTATGTACACAAAGCATCTGAAATCTAATGGATTTATGGTTTTGGAATGTCACACATGTAAAAAGTAACTACTTTTTGCATCAGTGGTGGTTGCAATTTGCCTGACCTGGATGGGTCTGACTGGATGGGTCTGGCCATGTCTTCTAACTGTACTTCATATATCTGCAACTGGCTCCAAATTTGTGAGATTGAAATGTCAAGATATTGCATTTTTTGGTGGTTTTTTTAAGGTGTCTTTTTTGCTATCTCACCAGAAACCTATACAAAGGGAATTAGATTACATGAAAATTATTCACAGATACAATATAAATTTTAATACTCACCTGGGGAGATTAAGGTGACTGCATTAAGGTGACTTAAGTCATGCCCAGTGGTACCTGTACGTCACTATATTAACCATGATCACGTCACAATTGTAACAATGGTATTTAGGCCCGCTACAGAGCTTAAGTTCAGTATAATGTTATTGCAACAGGCCCCAGGTTACAATCATGACCAGAGTCTATAAACCCCTAACATAAGCTTATACTTGGACTGAGTGCCTTTCTGGCAGTCTAAATTCTATGCATAATGGAGGATGTTTGGGAGTATACGTACTGTATACAATGTGTAATGAAGAACTCATCTTTCAAGCCTGCAGGTGAGATAACTCTAACGTTCATTAGACCCTTTATAAATGACTGCTAGATAGCCTTGCTTATAGGATGTTTTTTTTTATGAAGTTTTATTTTCCAAAATATAACCCTTTTGTGAATTAATATCAAGGACTTTAAATCCCTGAAAATATTAAGCCACAGAGTACCAAGTGGCATATGAAGCTCTCTTGGAAATGCCATCCTCAAAGGCTGAAACCATCAACACTGACTGTTTATCTGATACAATGGCTGGGCTACCCACTGTTTATATAGATTTCCTAGTTTGTTACTATTAATGGTTACTGTCAGAAGTAATATAGGTAAACACTGTAGCAATACTATAACTAACAAGGCTAAACAGGTAAAGCTCAATAACACTACAACCTTCAATTACCTGCCAAACTCAAAGGTGTTCTCCACCCTTAAGTAAAAACCAGCATCCAAAACAGCTGTAGCTGAGGCTAAAGACGAGTATAATCCCTAGAGTGATGCTCAACAACTTTCTTACTTCCATCTGCACCCCAGCAGTGCTTGAGGCCTCTTTCCTTACCCTAATATTTACTTGACTGAAGAAACATACATCCTTCCTCAATGTTAGCTTTGCTGAGATTATTTCCTGGGTGTAACAGCAAACACATGTTGGGTTCATGCCCTGAAGTAAACTCGCCACACGACAAAAGTAACATTCCTGTTGTTATGAGACACCTACATGGAAAGAATCACATCAATTTTTACAAGGAATGCCGACTGCACAAACCATTAGGAGAGCCCATAATCAAGTTATTAATAGCAAGTACACCATCAAAGATTAACCCTGTAATCAACAACAGAGTACCAAGGCATACATTAAATGTCAGTGTTATTCATATTCTATATAAGAATTTCTATTTATGGCATATATCACCTTTCACATGTACAAATGTCTGATAACCATCAATAACTAATACATTTTGATTTAAATCTGTAAAATATGAGTCACTGATAAACAAGAGTCACAAGAGTTCCTCAAATATTAATTGTAGACTCTCAATTAAGGACCCGTGGGTCCCAACATTCATTCTATAGGGATATGTTTATAAGCACTTAAGCTTTTTCCAAATGTGGTTCCTGTGATCAAGTTAGTAGCAAATCTGTCTAACCAACAGGAGTTATCACCCATAAACTAATTTGTGAATGGATGGGCACTGTGACCTTGACCTTTGGACCCCAAAATCAAACAGAATCATTCCGTATTAGCAGGTGCACCACATGTGGAAGATGGACGATTTGAGATGAAAAGTTTGGCTTAAAATGCAACCACAATCTTTTTCAAGAAGTAGGTCCTGTGACCTTGACCTTTGAACTCATGACCCAAAAATCAATGCAGTTCTTACTTCAGTGGTAGCCATATATTAGTCAACTTTGAAACCGATATTTCAATCCAATCTTGAGTTATCATCTGGAAACAAATATGTGGACAGATGGTCCCTTTGATCTTGACCTTTGATCATGTGACCCCAATATCAATCATTTTCGTCCCCTATTTATAAGTCAGCTAGATGTGCAAATTGGAAGGTTTGGGATGGAAAGTTTGGCTCAAAATGCAACCACAATCTTTCTAAATTAGTAGGGCCTGTGATCTTGAACTCTGACCTCATGACTCCAAAATCAATAGAGTTCATGCTTTCATGGTGGGCCATATATAAGTCAAGTTTGAAAGCCATATGTCCATCCAAACTGGAGTTATCATTAGGAAACCAAGTATGGACATACTGAAAGACAAACAGAATGACAGACAGCAGGACAGGTGATTACTATAGGGTATCCACTTATTCAAGCAGGGCCCTATTAAACACACAAGGTTTCAGGATACTAGATGAAACCACAATTGCAATTCTGATAGTATCAATAAAATTTGGCAATCTCAAAATTAAGGGGAAAAAATGCATAAAAAATAGAAAACAAGGCTTACAGGCCTTATGCATACCTGTACAATGGGATATACACCAGGTATAATGCTTCCATGCTGGACCATTCCTTTTCAAGTGACATTTATATGTGCAATGCAAGCACTGAACATTTTTAACCTGAATACATGCCACAAATACACCAACGTCACTGCTGAAAACACTGGCATGGGTGCACATAACACAAAAATGATTGAAGTGGCACCACCAGTCTTGTGTTTGAGAAAGCCATCAAAGATGTATGGACATGCAAGATTTAAGGCAGACACTTTAAACCACTCTTCGCTATGTGCACAGATGCATGAAACAAATGTAGGTAGTGTCACAAGTCTTGTATACAACAAAACTATCCGAGATGTATTGACATGTATAATTTCAGGCTGATATGTAAAATCACTCACAAGGAATAAGCAGGAGCATACACTGCAAAAATTGTTGTAGGTGGCGCCACCTGTCTTGTATACGACAAAACTATCTGAGATGTATACATATGCCCAATTTCAGGCTGATATATCAAATACCTCCTAATAAATAAGCAGGGGCATACACTGCAACAATTATTGTATGTGGTGCCACCAGTCTTGTGTATGAGAAAGCCATCAAAGATGCATGGACAGGTAAAAATATAGGACCAATCCATCAAACCAATCATGAGTCAGGTGCACTGGGCTGACCAGGCTTAGGTGAGAAAGGCAGTTGCCCCGAGTGAAGCAGAACAAATTGCTAGCTTCAGCTACTGCCCTGAGTGAATTGACCTGAACCTGGCTGCACTGAGCAAACTGCTGACCTGTACCCACTGCACTGAGTAAACTCTTGACCTGTTGCATAATCTGATACAGTTCACAGTCTGCCAAAGCTATAAATAGATCCAGACTGACCTCTGGTCTGTTGCCAAATCTCAAATAGCTGGCCATCTACCAAGCTATTTATAGATACAGACACAATCTTAGCCTGTTGGTAAATCTGTTTACTCACTGAAAGACTTTAGCTTCAATGCTTTTTCTTCAAGCCACCATATCCATAAGATTTTTTTAATCAAAATATTTCAAATAATAAAAGATATACTGGTAATCCTTTCATTGTTAAAGATCTAATAATTCTGCCAAAGATCATTTAAGTAAACTTGAACAAAGGCCTTCTAATTATTTTTATGCACAACAGTTTTGTAGAAAAAGACTTTTGCAGCCCTGAGTTTGAAATAGGCTTACTAATGGCCACAAGACAAACATCAGCTTTCTATGACTCTACCAAAAATCAACGAACTCAACCTATTCTTATACAACTGAAAGAACCCTACCCTAGGATAGGGTAAATTCTTGTGAAAAATTAAACGATTGAGCTTGACAGTTTCATCATAAAACATTTTTAAGCTGAAAGAGGCTAAAATTATGAGGTGTTTGCCCATAAAAAAAACAGGTCAATGTTGGTAGCTCCACAAATACTACAATTTCAAAAGAAATCATGTGACCAACATTTGCACAAAACTTGGTGATGCTAGCTCCTGTCATTTCTGAGATTATTATGTCAGTATGCATACTTACTTAGCCACATGACTAAGTTCAAATTCCTGTAACTCAGCAAATTTCATCAAACCAAATGAAACCATTGAAACAAACTTGAGAAAACTCATCTCTGGGATATTTCTGTGAAATATTGAACAATTTGGCTGAATGATTTCAGAGAAGAGAATTTTCAAAGGTTTTTTAGCTTTTCCCCTGTAAAATATAAGTTATCGCAGGTGGTGCCACAAAAAGCTCAATCCCACAACATTTGTTACGTGACAGATTTTTGCATAAAATTAGGGGATGCTAGCTCCCACTGTTCCTGAGAAATTATGGGTTAATGTACTTATGACCAATGGCCCTCATATAAAAAAAGTTGATGCAGGTGGTGCCACCAATACCTCAATTTCATAAATGAGTCATGTATCTAACATTTGCATAAAATTTGGTGAAAATAGCTCCAACTGCTTCTTATATTGAAATTTTAGTATACTTTCTTGGCCAACTGAACTGGTTAATCAGCTTCCTGTTATTCCGCCAAAATTCACCAAACTGAAACTATTTGAACAAACTTGAGAGAGGTTGTTTCAGAGATTATTTCTCGAAATATTGAACCATTTGGTTGAACAATTTCAAAGAAGAAGAATTTTAAAGTTTTTTTAAGGTTTTTCCTTATAAAATCTAAGCAAATGCAGATAGCAAAAAAATAAAAAAAATCCAAATAAGTTTGACATGTGACTGATTCTTCCACAAAATTTGGCACTGCTGGCTATAATGGGTTTTTGAATAGCATTGGTTAATAAACAGTGGTTGGCGCATGCCAGACCAACGACAGATGACACTGCGCCATTGCATAAGCTCACAGGTTCGCTAAAAATACAGATGGCGGCACCAGTCTTCAGGAACTGGAGACACCAGACGTAATCTATAAACACAACTGGCAGGGTGTAATAATGATCAGAGTTACAACACCTCTGTATTATGTCGAGTGAAGTATGAGAATCTCGAAGGATCCAGAATCTTCCCAGGAAAAATTAAATTATCTATCCTCTGGGGCAAAATGAGAGTCAAGAGATGGTTTGGAATGATTCCTTTTCTTCATGGGTAAAATGAGAATTCTTATTCTTATTCAATGCCTACAGGCCTAATGCAAACCTGTGCAATGAGATTACACCAGGTATAATGCTTCAATGTTGAACCATTACTTTTCAAGAACATGTGTAACATGTATATGAACAAGGCAAGTACTAAACACTTAGAACAAGAAACAATTAAACAAACATCACTGCTGAAATTCTGGCATGGGTGCACACAACACAAAAACTAGAATATGGGTAGTCAACAAGCGACTACAAGTATCTGCCAAAATCAGAGTGGGACGGGTGAAGTGAGGCATGGATTGAGTGGCAAAGGGAAATAGAGTGAGGTATGTTGCAGCATGGATGTCTGCAGCTAAAATGTGTATGTAGGTTGCGCCACCTACCACAAAATCAAGAAAGCTATCCAAGATGTATGAACATGAAAAATTTTAGGCATATAAGTCAAACCACTACAGAAATATGAGTGATTTTAGCCCATGGCAGACAAACAGACGGATGCTGTGCAAAAATGGTGGCAGGTTGTACCACCAATTTTGTGTATGATTAAGTGCTATGTGAGATCTATACACATGCAAAACTTTAGGTTGATAAGTCCAACCAATGCAAAGATAAGTGATTTATCCGAAGGCAGATGAACAGATGGACACTGTGAAAAAATGGTTGCAGGTGGCGCCACCATTTTTAGTGTATGTTATAAAGCTATCCAAGGGCTACATTTGTGCAAAATTTTTAGCCTGATCATTAAAACGGTTCCCGAGATATATGAGTTTATGTGTGGAAACAGACGCACATATGGACACTGGGCAGAGAGGAAAGGTCAGAGGTCAACCAAAAATGAGGGCACAGCAGTTCACATGTGACCCTTTCATAATTCTGAAGTTAAAACAAGGGACCCTTGGTCACAGCGCTCAGCTTAAGTTTGAAATTTTGCAAACTATGCAAAATATTCTATTGTAATGTTTTTCATTTATATAGGCATATGAGAAGCTAAGAGAAAGGGGCCCTCCTACTTGGTTATATTAAAATTCTAAATATATGATTGCAAACTAATACTCTGACAAGACTGTCATGAAGAAAAACAGTAAAAGTTTTGAGATACTGTGATGCATATGAAAAATTTACAGATGGACAGGCAAGTGGACAGAATGGACTAATACCTTTATCTCACTTTCAAGGGAATAATGCATTTAAGTTTATATATAAGCCTATTTTTTCAGCATATCCACTTTTTCCATTAATAGTTTTTATCTGATTCATTTTTTTTCACAAGTTTTATAAATTTATAAAGATTCGTAGGTTTTAAAATATACCCTGTTAATGGACAGATGGCCGGCTGGACGGATGGATGGACAAAGGACCACGACTTTAGCTCAGATGACTTATAGTCAGCTGAGCTAAAAATGTCAATGCAACTTTATATGGTCGAATGGTCTTATATATGTTATATTTTTTCTGGAAATATTTGGCCGACTGGTCTGTACATATGGTTGAACCCAACTAAGTTCTTTTCAATTATAAAATTGCAAAATATTGTTCACCTTTAATTAACGAACAAGTTATTTCTCAATTTAAACAATTATTGAAGTAGACAAACCAGTTACCTGGAGAAAGGCATCAAAGGAGAGAAACCTGCTTCACACAGGCAACTAGTTAATTAATCAGCCACATAGAAGTTACCAAATACTGTTTAAAACAGGTGCAGCATCTGTTGAGAAACTCGTCTTCACAAACAATTGCAATATTATTCTTAAAATATAGGAACTATATAGAGGAATATTTATGGTAAATATGAGGAAAAACAGATGAGTGGTTTTGATTTTAGGCAGTCCTGAAGTGTGAAAATATGTTTTTAATAAAAAATTGAGGTTTTCCTTAATTTCTCAAACGAACAAAGTCGCAAAGACCCAGTTTTCAGCTTGGTAGGAGATCTTTGGAACATCTAACATTATGCCAACAGCCTGGGGAGCATAGAGATATGCACTGAATGACCTACAGTCACCAAAGTGGACTGCTTGACAATGTAAGGGAATACAACAAGAGCCTCCAAAAAAATTCAATAACTAGCCTAATGTTGCAGCTTTTATTTTCAAATTTAAGATTTAAACAGATTAAATCCTTATGTGTGAATGCTATGCAAATTAAATCCACGGTACTTACAGGAAAAAAACGTGCCGTGGCCAAAGTTGGGCAAAATTTAAGGTACCAATTTTATATTTTTGCCAATATTTAAAAAAATTTAACAGATTTTGATCTAATTTTTGGTTTACAATTAAATTTTGATAAATTAAAGTTGTATTACTGAAAAAAAGTCCCTACCTTTAACACTTTTGGTCTTAAGTGACCAAATATCTTTCCAGATTTTTTACAAAGTCCATTATGTTTGGGCCTATAACTTTTTTAAATAATACTGACTTAATTTCTGGCATGTACATAGGAACTATACAGAGGGATATTTATGGTAAATATGAAGAAAACCAGATGAGTGGTTTTGATATTAGGCAGTCCTGAAGTGTGCAAATAGATTTCTAATAAAAAACTGAGGTTTTTCCTTAATATCTCGAAGGAACGGAGTCCTATTGACCCAATTTTCGGCATGGTAGGAGATTTTGGGGACATGCCAAATTTCAGATTCATAGGTCCAATGGTGTTGAAACGTGCCAGTCTTACGGATGAACATCCGGACGGACGGACATACAGACGGACGGACAACGGACAATGGACCACGACTATAGCTCAGATGACTTATAGTCAGCTGAGCTAAAAATTCTGCCAAGTGGTTATGGAGGAGTTCTCCGGAAAAGCTATAAATAGAATGCAGCTACTGCACTGAGTGAACTCTTGACCTATACCTGGCTGCAATTCTTCCAATCCTGGCACTGTGCCAAAACTATTTACAGAGCTGACATCATCTTGGCTAATGGCCAACATCATGGCACTGGCGATCTGCAAATGGTAAATCAAGTGCTGCCATCTGTACACAAAAGTGGTCCCTACTTGAAATAACTTTGAAATTAATTTTCCTCAATACATAATGCTTTTCAGCTGACTTTTTATAAAAAGAAATCAGGAATATATGTAAAATTATTACAGATGCATACTGAATGCAAAATGAAAATACAGATATATCTCGTGATGGCAAATTCTTGAATTAAGTTGAGTAAGGATACCAATAATTGTATCCACCAAAACAGAGTTTTGCGAATACTATGTTTTCAGCTGCACGCCGCCGCCGCCGCGTAGGTGTCCGGGAGAACTCCTCCATAACCGCTGGGCGGAATTTTACGAAACCCGGGATTATGTTCGGGTCACATGTGAACTGCTGTGCCCCGATTTTGTTTTGACCTCTGACCTTTCCTCTGCGCTCTGCGTCCGTTTGTGCGTCTGTTTCCACACATAAACCCACATATCTCGGGAACCTTTTGACGGATCAGGAAAATTTTTTTTGCACAAATGTAGCCCTTTGAGAGCTTTATAACATACACAAAAAATGGTGGCGCCACCTGCAACCATGTTTGCACAGTGTCCATCTGTTCATCTGCCTTGGGTTAAAATCACTCGTATCTCTGCAGTGATTTGACTAATTCACCTGATATTTGGCATGCGTATACATCCTGGATAGCTTTTCTGATTTTATGACAGGTGGCGCCACCTACATTCATGTTTACGCTGCAGACATCCAAGCTCATATCTCGGGAACCGTTTGACCGATTGGGCCAAAATTTTGCATGTGTAAAGATCTCACATAGCTCTTTATCATACGCAAAATTGGTGGCGCCACCTGCAGCCATTTTTGCACAGCTCCCGTCTGTTTGTCTGCCATGGGATAAAATCACTCATATCTCGGCAGTGGTTTGACATATCTGCCTAATATTTTGCAGGTTTATACATCCCCCACAGCTCTCTTGATTTTATGACAGGTGGCACCACCTGCATTCTAGTTTATGCAGCAGACATCCAAGCTCATATCTTGGGAACCGTTTGACCGATTGGGCCAAAATTTTGCATGTGTATAGATCTCATACAGCTCTTTATCATACGCAAAACTGGTGGTGCCACCTTCTGCATTTTTGCACAGCGTCCATCTGTTTTGTCTGCCAGAGGCTAAAATCATTCATAAACATTTAGTGGTTTGACTTATCTGCCTCAAATTTTGCATATGTATACAATTTGGACAGCTTTCTGGATTTTGTGGTAGGTGGCGCAACCTACATACACCATTTGGCTGCAGACATCCATGCTAATATGCAACACTTCACTCTATTTCCCCTTGCCACTCAATCCATGCCTCACTTCACCCATTCCACTCTAATTTCAGGCAGATACACGTAGTCGCTTGTCGACTACCCGTATTCTAGTTTATAATCCATGTACAGTTGACTTTATATAGGCACAGAGAGCTGAATACCTATGATTATAACATTGCCTAATATGATGAATATCTTAAATCATAAATCTAATTTTTTTAAAAGCTTTTAAAAAACTTTCTTGTCAATATTAACCAAAGACAACCTGAAATCTAAATGTCTAGTGGCATGATGTAACAGATGCTGATAAACTGGTGCCAGGCTAGATGTAAGAGCATCAAATTGCTAACATATATGGTAAAATGACTCAATTCAATCTCCATAATTCAGCCAAAAATCATTCATGTGGAACCAATAATGACAATTATTATAAGAATTATTGTAGGGATTATTCTTGTAAAATATTTAATAAACTGGCTTCAGTGGCATGAGTCGAAAAACGTTTTGCAGGTTTATAACTCATATAGGAAGATACAGCAAACTGGCTAAGTTAACATTCCCACAACTCAGCCAAAATGCACTGAACCAAAGCCATTTGAACAAACTAGAATTATCAACATCTGAGGATAATTAATGTGTGAGATTTTAGAATTTAATTGGCCCAGTGCTTTTTGAGAAGAAGATCTTTGTAGCCACTGAGCTTAAATTGGCTGTTGTGGAATATGACTTAATTCATCTTCCGTAACTTAGCCAAAAGTCACTGAACAGAGACCATTTGAACAAACTTAAGAAAGCACTACCCTAGGATCATTTCTGTGTGATATTAAACATTTTGGCCATATGGTTTCAGAGAAGAAGTTTTTTGTAGCCCTCAGTGTGATACAAGCACTGATGACCCCATACAAAAAAGGCCTATGCAGGTGGCGCCACCAATACCTCAATTTCAGATATGACCTACATGACCAACATTGGCATCAAATTTGGTGATGGTAGCTCCAGCCATTTCTGAGACTGAAATTTTAATATGCATTTTTGGACAGATGACAAAGTTCAACCTCATGTAACTTGGCCAAAAATCTCTGAACTGGAACCAATCGAACACACTTGAGAGAGATTTTTCCAGGGATCGTTTCTGTGAAATAATGGACAATTTGGCTGAACAGTTTTGGAGAAGATTTTTAAAGCTTTTTTAGTTTTTTCCCTATAAAATCTAAGAAAATGCAGTTACAAAAAAATAAACAAATTTGATAGAGTTTTTCAGATGACTGATTATTTGCAAAAAAATTGGTGATGCTTTTGAGATAGCAATGGTTAACGGTCAGACACCGCACGCTGCACCACGCCGCACCATCGCATAAGCTCACAGGTTTGCTAATGAGAATTCTTATTCTTCCTTGGTAAAATGAGAATTCCAGTCTGTCCAAGGAAAAAAGAGAATTCTCATTTATCCTGAGAAAAACAGGAATCATTTATGGTAACTTATAACTCTTTTACTTTTTTTATGTTTTGTTTCTTCTTTTTCAGAGAGAAACTTTAATTTTATTTCTTTCAAATTAATTCTAAACTGTTCAAGTAGTTAAAAGAATAAATATACACTCACCTAAAATGAATTATGTGAATAAAATATGAAGCTTACACGTTATCTCACGTTGAGATAAGTAATATATATTTATGACAAGTTTCTTCTTTTTCTTGTATTATTATTTAATAATACCTAGGACAGATTCTTGATAATAAGTTGTCAGAAAATATTTAGCTGGGAAACATGAGAATTCCCATTCTTCCTGGGGAAAAACAAGAATTCTCAATAGTCCCTGGAAAAATGAGAATAAAGTGATAGTTTGAATTGATTCCCATTCTTTGCAGAAAAATGAGAATTCTCATTCTTCCCGGGAAGAATGGGAAATCTCATGTTTCCCAGGTACAATGGTTGGAGTTACAACATCTTGCATATATATACAGGGTATGAAACTGAATTCAACAACCCTTAGAGGTAAAAAAGTTTATTCATAATTATTTAATATTTAACTAGGGACTAATGGATCTTGACACTCAGCTGAATTTGTCTATACAGATATTTCTTTAAGAAATTTTTCAGAATGACAGTCAAAACCTCAAAATCTACAGATTTCTTCACTTTGGGCAAGAAAGCCATGTGTGAAAGATGGAAAGTTCGGAATGAAAAGTTTGATTTACATTGTATCCACAATCTTTTTAAAGATGTGGCTCCTGTGTCCTTCAACTTTGATCTCTTGACCCTGAAAATAAAAATGAATTTACTTAACTGGTGGGTCATTATTAAATCAAGTTTGAAGCCAATCTGTCAATCAAAAACATCATTAACCATAAACTAATTTGTGAATGGATGGGCCATGTTACCTTGACCTTTGCCCCTATGACCCCCAAATTCAAACAGAATCTTCCAATATTGGCATGTTAGCAATATCTTGAAGATGGAAGGTTAAGCTCTTTACACAGCGCTTTAACTATAGGCCTACTTCCTATATCGTAAGCGCTGTTTGTTATGACTTCGTATCCTGAATTGCTACACCAGAGGGGAGCACTGTATTTTTGGCAAATCAGATGAGAACTTGTGCTGGAAGACACAGCCAAGCGAGGAATACACAGAGCCAATCATGTTCATTTTGTTTTGAGTGACAGCTCATCGCCCCGGTAACCGTCTGAACAGGCCACAGGCTCACAGACGTGGTTTGCGTAGGGCCTTGGGCACATAGGATGCCTGGCCGGTGAGCTGTAATTCAAACGAAACGTAACAACAAAGGCTGCGTGCACATCTCGCTGGCTGGTTCAAGTTGTGCAGACAACAGATACATGGCTATGTTAACACAGTCATAATGCCATAATCGAATCGGTCTATGATGCGAGAATGCAGAGGGAGCAATTAAAATTTGACCGTCAACTGCAATCAAGCGGCGCTTGAAGCACAGCTATGGGCAGAGCCAGAGTGCCTGTGGAGTGTTTGTTTATTGGTATCTGCGTGGCTGCTTGTCACATCAAACCCACGTTCTTTTCAGCGGACAACGAACCGTCATCTGGTGTCTAAATGTATCATAAATGGTCAAAGCAGGCAGCGTGAAAATCAGTTGCTTCTTTAGAAGCGCAAGATTTCCACTGCCTCGGGAGCGTAATGGAAGGTTTGCAATGAAAAGTTTGGCTTAAAATGCATATGTATTCTTTTTACAGGAATGAGTCCTGTGACCTTGACCTTTGACCATTGGACCCCAGAATCAACATGGTTCTTACTTTAGTGGTGAGCCTATAAGTTTAGTTTGAAACCAATATGTCAAACTAAACTGGAGTTATCACCTGGACACTAATTTGTGAACAGATGGACCCTGAAACCTGAACTTTGACCTTGTGACCTCAAATTAATTAATGCTCTTCCCATACTGGCAAATCAGCACAATGCTCAAGATGGAAAGTTGCAACCAATCTTTTTAAATAAGTGAGTCCTGTGACCTTGACCTTGTGACCCCAAAATCATATAGGTTCTTGCTTTAGTGGTGGGCAAAAATGTAATGTTTTAGTCAAGTTTGAAATACATGTGTCAATCCAACCTCAAGTTATCATCTGGAAACAAATTTGTGTGGATGGTGGATGGACAGCTAGACAGACAGACAAACACACAGACAGGGTGATAACTATAGGGCATCCACTTGTGATCAACTGACACACCAGGTTTTGGGATACAAGATGTAATCACAGCTGAGAAACTGACATGATTGTTGTCATTTTACAGTAAAAAAATATAAAAATATTCGTTAAAATAAAAAATACAGTGGTGCCACCACTTTTCAGGGTGACAAACCTAGTCATGGTCAATATTCAAGGCAAGATTCATGACAATCCATGCATTAATTATCAGGATATTGGAGGTTTTGTATCAATTTTTTTTTTATTCTGGGGGGTATTTCAAACCCCATAGCTTGGAGAATATAGGTCACAGTGACCTAATTTCATGTTTTCAAGGAAATTTTTAATTTACCTCCCTGGATGTACACTTAGAAGTTTCTAGGACCAGCAGTTACGATTTGTGCCCTGCAAACAGACAGCCGGACGACTGGATGGACGACAAACAAGGCGCCATTCCTATACCTCAGCTGACTTACAGTCAGCTGAGCTAAAATCAGGAAGAGAGATGGAACAACAAAACAAATCACTTTAATTCCCATTCTACCGAGCCAGGAAAATAAAGAACAACTGTTTGTATTAGTTCCTAATTTTTTTAACATCATATTAATTTTTTATAATATATATAGAATATTTAGGAAGATAAATATCTGAAAATAACACTTGCTTCAGAATTCACAATTCTAAATTGCATCCTTATTTATCCATGATTTGGCTGATATTTTATCAAAATATGCCTAATTATGGGTTTAATTAGATTTTAATTTGCTTAAATTATTGAAAAGGAAATTTCTTTAAAAATGCTACATTACCACAACATGGCATCTTCTGGATTATTCCTTGAATTTCAAGAAAAGTTTTGTACATTGGACTGGAAATGGCTTTACAATTAAAGAAATACAGTTCAAACAATAATAGTTATTGCAATACACTTGGGGGGGGGGGGGGTGACATGAAAATAACTGTACACCTGTGACAGCAGGGGTGTTGACCAGTGTTGCATCACTAATAAGGTTAACCAGGCAGGGCTATAGTGACCAGAAGTGGGCTGCCTGGAGCTTGACAATGCAAATGAATACAATAGAGCCTCTGATAAAACTTCATTAACCAGCCTTATATTTTAGCTTTTTTTTTCAAAATTCAGAATTTAACAGATTAAATCCTTATGTGTATCTGCTGTGAAATTAAATCAAATATACTCAGCTTACAGAAAAAAAAATGCCATGGTAAAAAGTTGGACAAAATTTAAGGTACTGATTTTACATTTATGCTAATAACTTAAAAAAATTACAAAATTCAGATCTAATTTTGGATACACAATTGAATCTTGATTAAATTATTTCCTTGAAAAATGTTTCTAGCTTCAGCAATTATCATAAAGTGAGTAAATATCTTTCCTGATTTTTGATAAAGTGCATTAATTATTATGTTTGGGCCCATAACTTTTATTAATTACATAATACTGACTTAATTTCTGGCATGTACATAGGTACAATATAAGGGAATATATCTGGTAAATATGAAGAAAAACAGATGAGGGCTTTGATATTAGCCAGTCCTTAAGTGTGATAACAGGTTTTTAATAGAAAATTGAGATTTTTCCTAAATTTTTCAAAGGAACAAAGTGGCAGTTACCAAGCTTTTGGTTTGTAAGGGGAACTTAGAGACATCTAACAGTATGCCAAATTGTGGATTCATAGGTTTTACAGTTTCAAAATGTGCCAGTCTAACAGACACACATACGGCCACCCTGCCCCTCCCAACTGCAAAAGGAAAATGCATCCCCGTAACAATCATTTAGCAAGGGCAACCATGCAAATTCATGTCTGCTAAAAGAATTAAATTTCACTGTTTAAAAAAAAAGTTTTGCCTAGATGACTAATTAAAAATCTAATTTAACCCAAAGCAAGAAGAAATAAACAGATATTGGTTAAAATGGGCTTATTTGTTCAAAACAGCAAATTTAGAATATTTCTGTTAATTTTCTGAGCAACAGTACTGGCAGCTGTTAATGTACAGCAGATTTCAATGGTTCAATATATGTATTTCTTGAAATTTCTTTAAAGTTAACTGCATGCAACTGCAAGATTTGGAGATATAAAAGTAACTAGAAAACTGACAAGTCAGAAAGGGCCCCGCAAAAGATGCTGTCATTGTATCCGCCAAAACAGAGTTTTGCAGATACTATGTTTTCAGCCCACCACCGCCGCGGCCGCCGCGCAGGTGTCCGGAGAACTCCTCCGTAACCGCTGGGCAGAATTTTACAAAACATGGGATTATGTTCGGTTCACATGTGAACTGCTGCGCCCCGATTTTGTTTTGACCTCTGACCTTTCCTCTGCGCTCTGCGTCTGTTTGTGCGTCTGTTTCCACACATAAACCCACATATCTCGGGAACCATTTGACGGATCAGGAAATTTTTTTACACAAATGTAGCCCTTGGAGAGCTTTATAACATACACAAAAAATGGTGGCGCCACCTGCAACCATGTTTGCACAGTTTCCATCTGTTTGTCTGCCTTGGGTTAAAATCACTCATATCTCTGCAGTGATTTGACTAATTCACCTGAAATTCGGCATGCGTATACATCCTGGATAGCTTTTTTGATTTTATGACAGATGGCGCCACCTACATTCACGTTTACGCTGCAGACATCCAAGCTCATATCTCGGGAACCGTTTGACTGATTGGGCCAAAATTTTGCATGTGTATAGATCTCACATAGCTCTTTATCATACGCAAAACTGGTGGTGCCACCTGCAGCCATTTTTGCACAGCTCCCGTCTGTTTGTCTGCCATGGGATAAAATCACTCATATCTCGGCAGTCACAGTTTGACATATCTGCCTAAAATTTTGCAGGTTTATACATCCCCGACAGCTCTCTTGATTTTATGACAGGTGGCACCACCTGCATTCTAGTTTATGCAGCAGACATCCAAGCTCATATCTTGGGAACCGTTTGACCGATTGGGCCAAAGTTTTGCATGTGTATAGTTCTCACATAGCTCTTTATCATTCGCAAAACTGGTGGCGCCACCTTCTGCATTTTTGCACAGCGTCCATCTGTTTGTCTGCCACAGGCTAAAATCACTCATAAACATGTAGTGGTTTGACTTATCTGCCTCAAATTTTGCATATGTATACAACTTGGACGGCTTTCTGGATTTTGTGGTAGGTAGCGCAACCTACATACACCATTTGGCTGCAGACATCCATGCTAATATGCAACACTTCACTCTATTTCCCCTTGCCACTCAATCCATGCCTCACTTCACCCGTTCCACTCTGATTTAGGCGGATACACGTAGTCGCTTGTCGACTACCCGTATTCTAGTTATAAATTGAAGTACTGCATGTGAATTTAGTGTACTTTGGTAGCATGGGCTGACAGAGTGATATTTGAAAATTAAAGAACCTGTAAAGAACAGCTGACATGTATAAACTGGAAGAAAAGATATGGTAAACGGAAAATGTTCAAAGCTATCAAAATAATGATATAAAAGAACTACATGCATTTTTAGTTTCTGTATTTGTGTATTACCTGTGCCAATTATTCTTGGTTGAAGTCTTGGCTGGGCTGTGTCAAATATTTTTTCCAGTATTTGTATGTTGAATTGGCCTTATTTAATGTGAGGCTTGAGTCTGTACATGAATCTTGTAGTATTAGAGAGAGTCAGCTGCTGGTTAGTAGTGAGAAAAATGGTCATTCTCTTGAACTGAGATTAAGCTGTTCTTGGGCTTTGGTCTACGGATGCGCTGTGTTGTGTAGAATGGCTACATATGAATATCAATGTAAATTTGTTGATGGTCACAATAATAGGTCCAAATTCCTTGAGATGTTGGAAGTGGAGATAGATTTGTCCAAACATAGTCATCATGTTCATCAAATTCTTTGCGAGTTATTGCATTAACATCATTTGAGAATTATCACGTCTGTCAAGGTCATCGATCTTGAACTTGCCCTAGCCCTTCATAACAAACATTACTGGTGCAAGTTCAGTGAGTGTTAGTCAAATTGTTTGCGAGCTATTTGGTTAACATCATTTTAGCATTATCACGTCTGTGACCTTGAAAATCCATCAAGGTCACCCATCTTCAAACAGTGATGTAGCCCATCAAAAGGTCCATCACTGCCTTGAGTCTGGGGACCTTATATGAAATACTTTTTACGAGTTATTGTGTTAACAATGTGTGTCCTTTTGCATGCATATTTGCTAAGAGAGCACAACCTTACTAGGTGTTCAGTAATGGTTTTTACCACATAACTTACAGAAAAATGGCTGACTATGACCATATATCATGCATCATTGCTGTTGACACGAGGAACTGTCCTACTGTTAAGGTAGAAAAACAATTCTGGTTACAATTATGATTTCTGCCATGCTGAAAGAGGGACCTAAAATTTAACACCAAACTGTGAATAACTTTTTTGAACTTTGACCACCGGACCCCAAAATTGATAGGGATCTTCCATAATTGATGGTTAATACATTTTTCAGGTTTGAACTCAATCCATCAATCCTAACTGGAGTTATCATCCGGAAAAGAATTTGAGGATGGACAGACAGACAGACGGATGGACAGACAGCTAGATGGACCGACGGACAGACAGACAGATGACAGGTCAATTACTATAGGGCACCCGCTTTTCAAGCGGGGCCCTAACAAGGTCACACATATGCTGTGTATTGATTTTGGATTTTGCAGTTAGCTTTAGTCTGCAATGTGTGGTTTGGTTTTTGGTTATTCTTAATTTCATAGTGTACAAATCAACTGTTGCTAATAGATAAATGTTTTAAAGGAGCCCAATCACCTATGAAGCATGATGCATTTTCACAAAAAAATAGCTTCTTCCCTTTATAATAAATTTGTTCCTGCCAAAATATTGCCCTGAAACCATTTGCTTACTCCTGTTAAAGAGTGTTAAAAAGAGTGGACCAGGCACATTCACAGGTGTCAACATTAACACACTGGTGCATCCAGAACACGTCTCAATCAGGAGACTGCCTGACTGACTTGGCCCAAAAAATATAATACATGTTCCTGCTGGCTGAAAAATTCTGTGTTGCAGCTCACAATTGGACCACAGGTAACGCATCCTAGTTATGGTAAATCAACACATGTGGATTGTGTTTACCAACAAGCAGAGCCATGACAAAGCATTAAATGGCCATATGTAAGGTAATGAGACTGTGTGCTGGGATGATTTGCTTGGAAACTTTTGTATAAATCAAAACAGAACTGACAGCATTAAAGAATATGCATAATATTGCTCCTGATTATGTCCCTTTAACAGTTATAATCTGATTCTACTCAGAATGTAATGAATAAGTCATCAACCAAGCATGCAAGGAGGCACCATCAACCCAGCATGCAAGGAGGCACCATCAACCCCACATGCAAGGAGGCACCATCAACCCCACATGCAAGGAGGCACCATCAACCCAGCATGTAAGGAGGCACCATCAACCCAGCATGTAAGAAGGCACCATCAACCCAGCATGTAAGGAGGCACCATCAACCCAGCATGTAGGGAGGCACCATCAACCCAGCATGCAGGGAGGCACCATCAACCCAGCATGCAAGGAGGCACCATCAACCCAGCATGTAAGGAGGCACCATCAACCCAGCATGCAAGGAGGCACCATCAACCCAGCATGCAAGGAGGCACCATCAACCCAGCATGCAAGGAGGCACCATTAACCCAGCATGTAAGAAGGCACCATCAACCCAGCATGGCTGTTACATTTATATATTAATGTCATTCTTGCAGCAAACAGACAATCTGTCCCTACTACAAAATGGTCTTACAGCAGTTAATCTGAACTGCCAATGAAAACAATTTTAATCACCAATAAAACTGAAGTTTTTTTTATTTCTTTAGAACATTTCAAACAAATACATATGTATACTTAGGCACAGAAAATATTAACAGGCTGCTGAAACAAGTTTGGAGCCACTGTAGCTTTGTTAGATCATACAGGTGCCAACATCATTGATTATATTCAATAAAGTCCTTGTTAACAGATCTTTAACTATGCAATGGAGGTTATATTTAAATGTACCATAGGACAGGTTTAGAAATGTTGGTACAATATTTAGGTGATATAACCATTAACATCTTTCATTAAGTATTTATTATTAAATAGGGAAATTTGAAATGTAGTATGTAATGCCTATTAATTAATGATAACTGTATCCTCCTGCATACCTTACAGTCATAAAAATACGTACTGCACAGCAGGCTGACAACAGCAGCCAGCAGCACCCTAACACCATCCTCTGATTAAAAAAAAATTCAGCAGCCACACAATGTCAAGCTACAACATCATCTGATTAAAAATATGCCATCTGATACATGTCCATGAGTTGCCTGTATTAGCACATTTCAGCTATTGCAATGGTGACCACAGTTTAGAAACCTTGGTGAATATAATGTTATACTGAAGTCATTGCCCAAATGAGGCCAAAAATTTAAAATAATAGATACTTGTAATGCATATTCTCTACCACACACCAAAATGTTAACTCTCTCAAATTATGTATTTATTTTGAACCTGTTCCTAAAGATTCCATAAAGGCGAGTAAAATTCTCAACTCAGGGACTCATGTTGTGTAGCTGTAGCTTTCCAACATATGACAACTAGGGTCATCATCAGAAAACTGGTGTTCTTGACCATGTGATATGGTCAAATGCTATAGCTACATACAATGTAAATGGATCCCTAGGTTGAGAATTTTACTAGCCTTTATGCAAACTCTCAGATTAACTCTGCATTGCCTTTGATATAATGTATTAAAACTCATGCAATTTTCTAGTTAACTCTGATCTTAAATAAAGATCACATGGTATCATCAAAGACTGTGCAATGTATCATTTAATTTAATTGTTGTCCTTAATCATGTCTTGATCACTACATCTTGTGCAATGCATAATTGTATCCGCCAAAACAGAGTTTTGCGGATACTATGTTTTCAGCTGCACGCCGCCGCCGCCGCCACCGCCACGTAGGTTTCCGGAGAACTCCTCCGTAACCGCTGGGCGGAATTTTACGAAACCCGGGATTATGTTCGGGTCACATGTGAACTGCTGCGCCCCGATTTTGTTTTGACCTCTGACCTTTCCTCTGCGCTCTGCGTCCGTTTGTGCGTCTGTTTCCACACATAAACCCACATATCTCGGGAGCCGTTTGACGGATCAGGAAAATTTTTTTGCACAAATGTAGCCCTTGGAGAGCTTTATAACATACACAAAAAATGGTGGCGCCACCTGCAACCATGTTTGCACAGTGTCCATCTGTTCGGCTGCCTTGGGTTAAAATCACTCATATCTCTGCAGTGACTTGACTAATTCACCTGAAATTTGGCATGCTTATACATCCTGGATAGCTTTTCTGATTTTGTGACAGGTGGCGCCACCTACATTTACGTTTACGCTGCAGATATCCAAGCTCATATCTCGGGAACCCTTTGACCGATCAGGAAAATTTTTTTGCACAAATGTAGCCCTTGGAGAGCTTTATAACATACACAATAAATGGTGGCGCCACCTGCAACCATGTTTGCACAGTGTCCATCTGTTCATCTGCCTTGGGTTAAAATCACTCATATCTCTGCAGTGACTTGACTAATTCACCTGAAATTTGGCATGCGTATACATCCTGGATAGCTTTTCTGATTTTGTGACAGGTGGCGCCACCTACATTCACGTTTACGCTGCAGACATCCAAGCTCATATCTCGGGAACCCTTTGACCAATCAGGAAAATTTTTTTGCACAAATGTAGCCCTTGGAGAGCTTTATAATATACACAAAAAATGGTGGCGCCACCTGCAACCATGTTTGCACAGTGTCCATCTGTTTGTCTGCCTTGGGTTAAAATCACTCATATCTCTGCAGTGACTTGACTAATTCACCTGAAATTCGGCATGCGTATACATCCTGGATAGCTCTTCTGATTTTATGACAGGCCGCGCCACCTACATTCACGTTTACGCTGCAGACATCCAAGCTCATATCTCGGGAACCGTTTGACCGATCAGGAAAATTTTTTTGCACAAATGTAGCCCTTGGAGAGCTTTATAACATACGCAAAACTGGTGGCACCACCTGCAGCCATTTTTGCACAGCTCCTGTCTGTTTGTCTGCCATGGGATAAAATCACTCATATCTCGGCAGTGGTTTGACATATCTGGCTAAAATTTTGCAGGTTTATACATCCCCGACAGCTCTCTTGATTTTATGACAGGTGGAGCCACCTGCATTCTAGTTTATGCAGCAGACATCCAAGCTCATATCTTGGGAACCGTTTGACCGATTGGGCCAAAGTTTTGCATGTGTATAGTTCTCACATAGCTCTTTATCATACGCAAAACTGGTGCCGTCACCTGCAACCATTTTTGCTCAGCGTCCATCTGATTGTCTGCCACGGGCTAAAATCAATCATATACATGTAGTGGTTTGACTTATCTGCCTTAAATTTTGCATATGTATACAACTGGGACGGCTTTCTGGATTTTGTGGTAGGGAGGGCAACCTTCATACACAATTTGGCTGCAGACATCCATGCTAATATGCAACACTTCACTCTATTTCCCCTTGCCACTTAATCCATGCCTCACTTCACCCGTTCCACTCTGATTTAGGCGGATACATGTAGTCGCTTGTCGACTACCCGTATTCTAGTTTTTCATTACTTTTCTTGTTTTTTTTTAAAGAATCATGACCTTCTAAGTACTTTTTCATTACAAATTTCACAGCATTGCAAGAGCAATTAAACAACCCCTATTACAGCATCACCTGATCAGCTGAACTGGGTTTGGGTATGTGAAAAGGGCAGGGGTACAAACACTGTCAGTCTATGTACTCAGTTTCTAACTAATTAATCATATCAGCACATCATTACAACTTACCAGAACTTCTGTCAACTTCCTTTTGACAGTACACCTTTGCAATTTACTTTGAGGGTTTGTATGTTCACACTCTATCCAGGAATGAGCAATTATCAGCAGCACCACAGCAATTATCAAACAGCAGCATCTTGTTTATGTACACACTGCATAAGATCAACCAGGCACTCACAGCATCTGTTTAACACTGCTACAGCACTGCCCTTCAATATTAGCATACTGAAAACCACAGAAAGTACTTTTTCAAACTAGCAAAGCAAGATATCATACAGGCCTTGTATACATTAAATTATATACACAGCATAAATTATCCAGTGCTGACTGATTTAGCTGCAGATCTGGAATGTTATGACAAGGATCTGTCCCAAATTATTATATAATTAATATAGGAGGTTGTCAACCTCTTTTATTTATCAACAACAAATATCCTGCTTGATATACTAACATTAAAACATTAGATGATTACTTTAGATCATCTCCTTTGTGATGAACATCAAGAAAATGCAAATATTTTGATGAATTACATATTGGTAAGATGACTGTACCATTATTTGTGAATAACCAGTGTTTGTTTGTGAAATAGTTCTAAACAAACCACAATGTACAATACAATTAAATTACGTAACATAAATACAGCCATAAGATTAAAAGTAATTAACATACGAGACAAAGGGAATAATTTTTTAGGTACAATTAAACTTGCTATACCATACTTCCATGGAGATCAAGATATGATGAACTGCACTGCTGAAAAAAAGCAGCTTGGCCCAATAAAGAAGTTTAAGCAGCAATCAGAAAAGGCTTATGGTTTAAAGTTACCTATACCCATTACGGAGGTTACATTGTCACCTGTGTTTGTTTTGTCTGTAAGCAGCATTTTGCAAAGACCACTGAACCGATTTCTGTGAAACTTCAATGACAGGAACTGGGACACAGGAGTGGGAAACAATTAAATGTCTGAATTAACCTGGATAAAGGGTGGAGTGAGGAGGACTGTTATGTCTTGGGGGATGTATAGGCTCTACTCTGTGCCATTCTAGTTTGTGATTCTAAAAAGAATGAGAATAAGATGAATTATGGTCAAACTCAAAATATACTAGCTCTTACTGATGCAATGAGTGTACTTGACCACAAACTCACACAAAATGACTCAGCAAACAGAAAGCTCAGTACCAGATATACATGAACAACATAACACACCATGCTGATGTTTTTATGTGTCCATGAATGCCAACTTTTCATCAATGTTAGACAGATCAAAAGTGAAGCAGGTCTGCTGTGGTATTAATATAATAACCACACAAGTGTTCATGCAGTAATTTAGCATTCTCATGTTGTTAGATATATATACTATTGTTAAACAGTTCATGTGACTTTTCTGTCTGACTACTTAGGATAAAATTGGGACCTGTTTACCTTCTGTAAAATGATAACATTTGTCAGCATTAAGTGCTTTATAAAATAACATCCAAGAGATAATGGCTGATATTAATGATATTTAAAGAAACAGCTCTGCAGCTCCCTTATAATAGGAGGCTGATTACAAAAACAGAGACTGGAATATTAAATCCTCACATCTCTTCCCAAAGTATCTTCCCCATTGTGGAGCTACTATACAATGTATTCAGTTCAGCTTATAAAAACATCAATTTCAAGAGAATAAGTATGTATTTATTAGTATAAACTTCATCTAAAGGTATATTTCTATATATTGGAACAAGAAATAATTTCTAAATTTAGTTTGGGTGTATGTTCTGACTGAATAGTTCATACAGTGAAATCAATACTCCTGTATATATTAATGGCACTTTAATATACAATGTCAGGCTATGACTTGGCAAATTTATGCTTCCACAATTATCTTAATTTTTACCAGGACCTGTTAATTAAACATTTATGAACAACAAGCTTGCTTTTGGTTGCCCCAGATGGGTATTAACACAATTGTTTACACATTTAATAAATGATTCTTCACACCAAAGTGTGGTTATGTTACTCCTCAACTGTATATAAATTATATGTCCAAACATACAAATAATAATTTGTAATCATTCAGAATTATGGTCTGAAACAAAGTCATGCAATAACCACATAGCAACTGGAAGTGGACAGTCTTTTGCATATAATGTCATATATGCTGAAACATATCTTTGTTCAATTTTGTTCAATGTCTGACCTTGATGCTTAGGGAACCTCTTGTATCATATCTGATTAATGAACGTAACTACCTTTGTTACTTTTCTAGAAAACATAATGATCCTGACTGCCATCATCTTTTTTGGAAAAATGTTAATGTTCCACATTCCAGGAAAACCATCAACTGACAATAACAACAAACAATAATACAAAAGTGCATTCAATCTGTTTGGTAATAAACCAGCCATCATTACAGATGTGGTATTGAGGCTTATTCTCATGGCTTCCTTGCTTAAAGGCAGCTTCTGTGCTGTAGTAGACACACAATTCTGGAGAGGGTGTTGCAGCTGAATTTCTGCTTGACCGTTTTACCCTAGGGAGGTCCCTACAATATTTCCATCATTTTAAAAAATGATCTACATCTATAATCTGGGTTCAACAATCACAGGATGAAAAAAAAACTTATTGTAGTTCCCTATTTATAACCTAGATGGCAGCACGATGATGGTCTGCAGTTTCTGTCTATAATGATACTCTAAATAACTGCTACCCAGTTTTGTCAATTACAGTATGTGAAAAATACCTCAAGAATTGATGAACAAGATAATATGAGTAAGATCCTGTTGTGCCAAGGCTGCATGCTGGTCTATGGGACTGATGAATATTCTTTGATACCTCTGAAATTTTTAATCTATTCACACAAACAGGTTTTAACTTGCACTTATTCAACTTAATCTTTAGGGTATTTATCTAATGCCTGTTTGAACCACTGAGGCTTGACTGAATATCTATTCAAAATCTGTATAATAGATTTATTACTGTAATTTATGAATTACTCTTTATTATTAAAGTACATATATTAAAAATAAATAATATATAAATTATATATGTAAATCTAAATATAAACTAACAAAAAATGAGAGACTCTAAGAGACTACATGGAAAGTTAATTTAATTTTTTATAGACAAAACAGACCACCCTGTAGAACTGCAGCAACAGACCCGCATGTTGAGCATGCAGTCTGAAGGCTATACATAGTGCAGCAACTACTGCTGTCAGTGCTGAACATGAGGCAGGACCAAATGGCCCATTAACTTTATCCCTGCCTTTGTTATTCACCCATAAATACTCAATCCCTAGCAAGCTCAGCCCGATAAGAGGTTCTAAGTTTACTTCAAAACATGGGGTCTTTGATAAGAAACAGCACCAGGAAGATGACCTATTAAATTTTTATGATGAATCTTTAATGTGGAAATCACTTTATCCTTTACTTTTCATCTAATCATGCAATGAAGACCCGAGGAATCTTCCACAGGAAGAACCCATTTTTATTCTTTATACATGATCCATAATGCAAGGTGTGCATTTTTTGTCTCTTGCTGAAAATGTAAGAGCAAATACAAGAGCAGCATTATCTTTTTTTAAGTAAAGATCCATGGCCTTTTGGTGGCACAGTCTATCAAATGATAATGAAGGAAACCAGACAATAAGAATGATATGTTATTATTAAGCCTTCTGGATTTAAGAAATGTGAAAAAATATTACAGAATCATAAAATGCCTGGAACCAATCAAACTTCCTGACCTTTTCTCTGATTAGAGGCATTTTTCTTAAAATAAAAATTTGATGTTTCCCTGACTGGAAAATGGGAACTTGTTTTTCATGAACTCCTGGAAAGAAATACCAAATATGAAAAATTCGTTTTAGATGTTATAACATATAACTGTTACAGTGGCAGGATACACAGCATACAAATGATCATGAGCTGGATATATACAACACACAAAGATCATCACATGGACTAAATGTGTTTAAATTTTTAAGTTAGTCAATTAGACCTTTTTGGGAGCATATAAAAATTTGTCTGCTGTGTTTGGGCCTTAGATATATATATTTAATGAGCCAGAACTGTGGATCTTGATAAAAGAAAACAGATACATATTAACTTCAGACTCTGAACTAGAATACGGGTAGTCGTCAAGCAACAACGTGTATCCACCGTAATCAGAGTAGGACGGATGAAGTAAGGCATGGATTGAGTGGCAAGTGGAAATAGAGTGAGGTGTGTTGCATATTAGCTTGGATGTCTGCAGCCGAAATGTGTATGTAGGTGGCCCCACCTGTCACAAAATCCAGAAAGCTATCCAAGATGTATATACATGCAAAATTTTAGGCAGATAATTCAAACCACTGCTGAGATATGAGTGATTTTATCCCATGGCAGACAAACAGACGGTCATTGTGCAAAAATGGTTGCAAGTGGCACCACCAGTTTTGCTTTTGATAAAGAGCTAATGAGATCTATACACATGCAAAATTTGAAAAGGATACGTCAAACTAGTCCTGAGATATAAGCCAGCCTGGATGTCTGCAGCCTGAACCTGAATGTAGTTGGCGCCACCTGTCACAAAATCCAGAAAGCTATCCAAGATGTACATACATGCAAAATTTTAGGCAGATAATTCAAACCACTGCTGAGATATGAGTGATTTTATCCCATGGCAGACAAACAGACGGTCATTGTGCAAAAATGGTTGCAAGTGGCACACTAGTTTTGCTTTTGATAAAGAGCTAATGAGATCTATACACATGCAAAATTTGAAAAGGATACGTCAAACTAGTCCTGAGATATAAGCCAGCCTGGATGTCTGCAGCCTGAACCTGAATGTAGTTGGCGCCACCTGCCAAAAATCAAGAAAGCTATCCAGGATGAATACACATGCAAAATTTCAGGTGGATAAGTCCATTCAATGCAGAGATATGAGTGATTTTATCCCAAGGCAAATGAACAGATGGACACTGTGCAAAAATGGTTGCAGATGGTGCCACCATTTTTTATGTATGTTATAAAGCTATCCAAGGGCTACATTTGTGCAAAAATTTTAGCCTGATTTGTCAAATGAGTCCAAAGATATGTGGGTTAATGTGTCAAAACAGATGCACAGATGGACACACTGGTGAAAGGAAAGGTCAGACGTCAACACAAAATATGTTGGCACCTGGATGTCAAGTTAGAAGATTCCAGGTCGAGTGGTTATGATTTGTGCCTGGTTAACGGACAGACAGACAGACAGACAAACAGACAAACAGACAAAGAGTGATCGCTTCAGTCTGCTGAGCTAAAATTGAACAGATAAAATGAAACCAGAATGAAATGAATATTAATGGCTTATCCTTCATCTGTGGACCAGACTATGGATCTGTTGCACAAAACATAGCATTATAAAGCTGCCGTCAACAGAACTGCTTCAGCTAGGTTATCACCATACACATCTTTACTTTAAAACATTTAAAATGTCAAAAAGTAAATCAATCAAAGTATTCTTTGAAATGGTGATTATAGGCTTCCAAGAATGTCTCATTTTATTAAATGATCAAATTCATTTTACTGGATTATTATTATTTCTGGATTCTATAGTAGGCATTTCTGCAATTTGATGTTAATAATAGTTTGATTGGATAGAGAAAGAACAGTAACAAAATAAACTAGAAGTTAGACAATGGTCCTTAGAGGGCCCCCACATTTCTGGTAGTGCCAGACTCATTTACATATGGGTAAAAAGTTAAGTTTATAGTTTAAAAATATGACAAACAGAAACAGGTTTTTATCAATGTGCATGAGGGAAGAAAAATTCCTGGTTCAATTAAATCATGTTCAAGAAGATTTGTCTGAAATAATGTGTGGAATACAAAATCACAGATTGTACTCTGGCGCCATTTTTATTTTGGATTGGTCTGTAATTCAATAGGGATTGAGTCACACACCAATCATTCCTGTTAATCTGACAAAGATCAAGAGTATTCTGTTTGTCAAAATATGTGCGACAGAAAATCTCCGATTGTGGTCTGGTGGCCACATTTGTTTTTTCAGTGGGTTTGTAATTCAGTAAGGATGGGGTCCTTATAGGCACCAATCATCCCTGTGCATCTGAAAAAGATCAAAGGTATTCTGTTTGTGAAAATGTTTGCACAAGAAAATCTCCGATTGTGGTCTGACCGCCATTTTGTAATTCTGACAGGTCTAAAATTCTATTTGTCTGGAGCCCTTATAGGCCCTAGTGATCCCTGTGAATTTGAGAAGGATCAATCATGTTCTTGTTGAGATATTGGGCAGAAAAAGAAAATCACTGATTGTGCTCTGGCAGCCATAATGGAATTCTTACAGAACTGTAATTCAAAAGGGATGAAATGCTCATAGGTACCAATCACTGATCCCAGTGAATATGAGAAAGATCAAGCATGCTCTTGTTGAGATATCGTGCATGAACGAAAGCTTCACTGACGGACTGACACGGTGATCACTTAGTTAGGGCACCACTTTACAAGAGGGGCCTTATAATTGAAGCTACAATTTAAGTGATAAGGGTTACTATGACGACAGCATATGACAGGACTAAGAAACCAATTGCTCAGAATAAAAGAATAAAAAATTTTTGTTTAACATTTTTACAAATAAGATAAAGTTTATATTTAATCCAATTCTTCCCAGGACTCACAAGAATAATTACAGTTTGATGATGCCTATTACCTGACCTTCAAACAGGAACTATTGTCCAGTTTAGTGTGAATCTGGTGTGTCCCTAACATGGGATGACACAGTCTGCCACAAGATGTTCTATCCAGATCCAGGCTATCTCTAACAATAGAAATTCATAAAATGACCTAAAATGCCTGACTCTGCATAGATTTGATCTTCACAATAGATCTCATAGCCTTACATATATCAGTCTCATATGTTGCATACCGGTATGTTTAATATCCAATTCACAGGGGGAAACGATGGAAGAGTGGTTAACATGTTGGATAGTGTAAAACTTATCATTGATCATGAAAAATGAAAACTGACATTTCTAAAGATACTTTTTTGTATGGCCTTAATCAATATGAAAAGTTTTAAATACAAGTAAAAGAATACATATTTCTTATTAAAACATATGTAACAATTCTTAATAATAAATTAATGAATCTACCTTACTTAATTTAGATCTGATTCAGTTGCTATAAGAAAAAATTCATGGATGATCAACTGTTGAGAAAAAGCTAATTCAGCTCCTGATCTTCCTAACAATCAAACAAACATACACTTGCAAGATTCAGATGTGAGACCAACGGTAACAACAAAAAGATCATCTGCATCAATTTTGATTATTCAGATGTCCTGTTTATTACAGTTATACCATGCATGCTGCTCCACTGATAAGCACTGATATCTGAACACTTCTTCATAAAAGTAACAATAAAACAAGGTGAGATAAGGAAGTGAACAGTATTTGAGTCACAGGAGAGCACTAAGCCACTGCTCCATAAACCATGGTAATGTTGTGTGGGCTGAGCTTGTTTATAATTACCAGAGGTATGTTAGTTTTACAGATGAGATGAAAGCCTGAGATATCCTTTTGTTCTGCTTGTTGAGGCATAAACCAGTGCCTCTTATCAATTTGATTTCTTTTCCTTGTCTTAAAGCATCTGTAATAATACCCTTGAGGGCGATTCTTTCCTTTGACAAACAGTGTCAATCATCATTAGATATGCTGACTGGATCGTGATATTTGTTTATTTGGATGATTAAAAAATATTTTTTATTTCCATGTCAGGGCCCTATTTCTCTATTGCCTCCAATTTGTTGTTGGTAATTCCCAAGGCACTATTGCAAAATGTCATTTGGGTAGCATAAAATGAAGAGTAGACAAAATAACTTATTGTAAATAGACTGTTCATTACAGGAGGAAATGTAATCCCTTAGCTTGGTGTGCTTTAACTATATTTCTATATGGAGCAGTCACAAGAGAACAAGACTTGCAGATGAAAAAGAATTAATAAATGTCATTTAAGCTTATACCATCAATCTTCATACCATTACAGGGTACAAATCCCACCACCTAAAATGAGGTAATTAAAAGAACATATGAGAAATGTCACTTTATTATTATATATTTTACTCAACAGTGTGCAATAAGGAGATGAAATCATGATTGTAATATAAATATTTTCTTGGGAAGTCAAAATTGCAGTAGTATAAACAGTACTGGGGTGGCTGAATCTTGGAAAGACAATTTTGAATCATTTGACATTACACAGCTTGGAAAGACATAATAGGGGACAACAGCTTTGAAATATCACAGCCATAAGAACTTGGAATACTCGAGGTTCCAAGAACCTGGAAAACACTTAGGTTGACAGGAGCATGGAAGTGGCAAGAGCTTGGAAATACTTATGGTCCCAGAACTGTCTCATCAGCTAGCATGTGCATGAGAATTATTCCAATAATAGATGGGATCCCTTGACATGACCATAATCTGAAAGCTGACAGTATTCTCCACCTATTGACATGTAAAAGTTTGGGTTTTTGGTACTGGTTATTTTATTTAGATTTTAAAATATTTTGAGGCATTTTAGATATTTGATTGAAAATCATTTATTCCAGAATGTCCTTAACAGCTACAGAATATCTCAGGGCATCAATCATCTTAAAATATAAATACCCTCCCACCCAAGTTGTTTTTTATTTGGGGTGTTAACTAAAAAAAATTGTGGTTATATAGAGAATTGTAGTTTAAAATGTTGAAAAATAAATCTATTTTAATTTTTCACCTATAAAAGGCTTCCCATTAAAGATAACCAAGAAAAAAATACAGGCATTTTAGAACAGATGTTTACAAAGCCATATTGCAAAATGGCTGAGTATGTCAATTTTAAGTAAAAATATATAAAACAAGTAATAAAAAAAAACTAAATTGTAGAGAATATTTTTGAGCTTTCTGAAGTTTCAGAATATGTATATTTCTAGACGTCCCTGAGCAACAGTTCAGGTTATATCAATGAGAAAATTGAAACAATGTATAAACAGACTCATGAGACATTTCTGAGACCTTCAGGTGAAAAAGTTTGGAAATCCTTGAGGTGACAAGAACTTAAAATGACATTGAGACAAGAGCTTGGAAATACATTTTCAGTGATAAGAGCTTGAAATGACAAAAGCAACATGAGGCTATATTGGAACACTTAAAAAGCTTGAAATGACAACAAGTGCCAAGAGCTCGCATGGCAATAGTTATACGTCAAGGAACCTTCAGATAGTGATAGCACATTACTGACAGGACATTAAGAGCTTGGTAATACATCAGGGGACAAGAGAGTGATAGGACATTAAGAGTTTTGTAATACATCAGTTGACAAGAGACTGATATGACATTAAAAGCTTAGTAATACATCAGAAGACAAGAGACTGACAGGACATTAAGAGCTTAGTAATACATCAGGGGACAAGAGAGTGATAGGACATTAAGAGCTTGGTAATACATCAGTTGACAAGAGACTGATATGACATTAAGAGCTTGGTAATACATCAGAAGACAAGAGACTGACAGGACATTAAGAGCTTAGTAATACATCAGGGGACAAGAGAGTGATAGGACATTAAGAGCTTGGTAATACATCAGTTGACAAGAGACTGATATGACATTAAGAGCTTAGTAATACATCAGAAGACAAGAGACTGACAGGACATTAAGAGCTTGGTAATACATCAGGGGACAAGAGAGTGGTAGGACATTAAGAGCTTGGTAATACATCAGTTGACAAGAGACTGATATGACATTAAGAGCTTAGTAATACATCAGAAGACAATTAAGAGACTGACAGGACATTAAGAGCTTGGTAATACATCAGTTGGCAAGAGACTGATATGACATTAAGAGCTTAGTAATACATCAGAAGACAAGAGACTGACAGGACATTAAGAGCTTGGTAATACATCAGAAGACAAGAGACTGACAGGACATTAAGAGCTTGGTAATACATCAGGGGACAAGAGACTGATATGACATTAAGAGCTTAGTAATACATCAGGAGACAAGAGACTGACAGGACATTAAGAGCTTGGTAATACATCAGGGGACAAGAGACTGATATGACATTAAGAGCTTAGTAATACATCAGAAGACAAGAGACTGACAGGACATTAAGAGCTTGGTAATACATCAGGGGACAAGAGACTGATATGACATTAAGAGCTTAGTAATACATCAGAAGACAAGAGACTGACAGGACATTAAGAGCTTGGTAATACATCAGTTGACAAGAGACTGATATGACATTAAGAGCTTAGTAATACATCAGAAGACAAGAGACTGACAGGACATTAAGAGCTTTGTAATACATCAGGGGACAAGAGAGTGATAGGACATTAAGAGCTTGGTAATACATCAGTTGACAAGAGACTGATATGACATTAAGAGCTTAGTAATACATCAGAAGACAAGAGACTGACAGGACATTAAGAGCTTGGTAATACATCAGGGGACAAGAGAGTGATAGGACATTAAGAGCTTGGTAATACATCAGTTGACAAGAGACTGATATGACATTAAGAGCTTAGTAATACATCAGAAGACAAGAGACTGACAGGACATTAAGAGCTTGGTAATACATCAGGGGACAAGAGAGTGATAGGACATTAAGAGCTTGGTAATACATCAGAAGACAAGAGACTGATATGACATTAAGAGCTTGGTAATACATCAGAAGACAAGAGACTGACAGGACATTAAGAGCTTAGTAATACATCAGGGGACAAGAGAGTGATAGGACATTAAGAGCTTGGTAATACATCAGTTGACAAGAGACTGATATGACATTAAGAGCTTAGTAATACATCAGAAGACAAGAGACTGACAGGACATTAAGAGCTTGGTAATACATCAGGGGACAAGAGAGTGATAGGACATTAAGAGCTTGGTAATACATCAGGGGACAAGAGAGTGATAGGACATTAAGAGCTTAGTAATACATCAGAAGACAAGAGACTGACAGGACATAAAGAGCTTGGTAATACATCAGGGGACAAGAGACTGATATAACATTAAGAGCTTAGTAATACATCAGAAGACAAGAGACTGACAGGACATTAAGAGCTTGGTAATACATCAGGGGACAAGAGACTGATAGGACATTAAGAGCTTAGTAATACATCAGAAGACAAGAGACTGACAGGACATTAAGAGCTTGGTAATACATCAGGGGACAAGAGACTGATATGACATTAAGAGCTTTGTAATACATCAGAAGACAAGAGACTGACAGGACATTAAGAGCTTGGTAATACATCAGGGGACAAGAGACTGATATGACATTAAGAGCTTAGTAATACATCAGAAGACAAGAGACTGACAGGACATTAAGAGCTTGGTAATACATCAGGGGACAAGAGACTGATATGACATTAAAAGCTTAGTAATACATCAGAAGACAAGAGACTGACAGGACATTAAGAGCTTGGTAATACATCAGGGGACAAGAGAGTGATAGGACATTAAGAGCTTGGTAATACATCAGTTGACAAGAGACTGATATGACATTAAGAGCTTGGTAATACATCAGAAGACAAGAGACTGACAGGACATTAAGAGCTTGGTAATACATCAGGGGACAAGAGAGTGATAGGACATTAAGAGCTTGGTAATACATCAGTTGACAAGAGACTGATATGACATTAAGAGCTTAGTAATACATCAGAAGACAAGAGACTGACAGGACATTAAGAGCTTGGTAATACATCAGGGGACAAGAGAGTGATAGGACATTAAGAGCTTGGTAATACATCAGTTGACAAGAGACTGATATGACATTAAGAGCTTAGTAATACATCAGAAGACAAGAGACTGACAGGACATTAAGAGCTTGGTAATACATCAGGGGACAAGAGACTGATAGGACATTAAGAGCTTGGTAATACATCAGAAGACAAGAGACTGATATGACATTAAGAGCTTGGTAATACATCAGAAGACAAGAGACTGACAGGACATTAAGAGCTTAGTAATACATCAGGGGACAAAAGAGTGATAGGACATTAAGAGCTTGGTAATACATCAGTTGACAAGATACTGATATGACATTAAAAGCTTAGTAATACATCAGAAGACAAGAGACTGACAGGACATTAAGAGCTTTGTAATACATCAGGGGACAAGAGAGTGATAGGACATTAAGAGCTTGGTAATACATCAGTTGACAAGAGACTGATATGACATTAAGAGCTTAGTAATACATCAGAAGACAAGAGACTGGCAGGACATTAAGAGCTTGGTAATACATCAGGGACAAGAGAGTGATAGGACATTAAGAGCTTGGTAATACATCAGTTGACAAGAGACTGATATGACATTAAGAGCTTAGTAATACATCAGAAGACAAGAGACTGACAGGACATTAAGAGCTTGGTAATACATCAGGGGACAAGAGAGTGATAGGACATTAAGAGCTTGGTAATACATCAGGGGACAAGAGAGTGATAGGACATTAAGAGCTTGGTAATACATCAGTTGACAAGAGACTGATATGACATTAAAAGCTTAGTAATACATCAGAAGACAAGAGACTGACAGGACATTAAGAGCTTAGTAATACATCAGGGGACAAGAGAGTGATAGGACATTAAGAGCTTGGTAATACATCAGTTGACAAGAGACTGATATGACATTAAGAGCTTGGTAATACATCAGAAGACAAGAGACTGACAGGACATTAAGAGCTTAGTAATACATCAGGGGACAAGAGAGTGATAGGACATTCAGAGCTTGGTAATACATCAGTTGACAAGAGACTGATATGACATTAAGAGCTTAGTAATACATCAGAAGACAAGAGACTGACAGGACATTAAGAGCTTGGTAATACATCAGGGGACAAGAGAGTGATAGGACATTAAGAGCTTGGTAATACATCAGTTGACAAGAGACTGATATGACATTAAGAGCTTAGTAATACATCAGAAGGCAAGAGACTGACAGGACATTAAGAGCTTTGTAATACATCAGAAGACAAGAGACTGACAGGACATTAAGAGCTTAGTAATACATCAGGGGCTGAGAGTGATAGGACATTCAGAGCTTGGTAATACATCAGTTGACAAGAGACTGATATGACATTAAGAGCTTAGTAATACATCAGAAGACAAGAGACTGACAGGACATTAAGAGCTTGGTAATACATCAGGGGACAAGAGAGTGATAGGACATTAAGAGCTTGGTAATACATCAGTTGACAAGAGACTGATATGACATTAAGAGCTTAGTAATACATCAGAAGACAAGAGACTGACAGGACATTAAGAGCTTGGTAATACATCAGGGGACAAGAGAGTGATAGGACATTAAGAGCTTGGTAATACATCAGTTGACAAGAGACTGATATGACATTAAGAGCTTAGTAATACATCAGAAGACAAGAGACTGACAGGACATTAAGAGCTTGGTAATACATCAGGGGACAAGAGAGTGATAGGACATTAAGAGCTTGGTAATACATCAGTTGACAAGAGACTGATATGACATTAAGAGCTTAGTAATACATCAGAAGACAAGAGACTGACAGGACATTAAGAGCTTGGTAATACATCAGTTGACAAGAGACTGATATGACATTAAGAGCTTTGTAATACATCAGAAGACAAGAGACTGACAGGACATTAAGAGCTTGGTAATACATCAGAAGACAAGAGACTGACAGGACATTAAGAGCTTGGTAATACATCAGTTGACAAGAGACTGATATGACATTAAGAGTTTGGTAATACATCAGAACACAGGAGACTGACAGGACATTAAGAGTTTGGTAATACATCAGGTGACAAGAGACTGATAGAATATTGAGAGTTTGATAATACATAAGTTGACCAGGGACTGATAGGACATTAAGAGCTTGGAAATTAAGACACAACCTGACAATTAAGGGTCAACTATACTGTTATGAAGGTAAAACAGATTGGACCTATTTACATATCAGGTTAAATATGTTTAATATGCATAAAAATAGTGTTTTCTCCTTAAATCATAATGGTAACTGCAAGTAATTCCCTCTAAAATTGTTTGCCTACTCCTGTACTCTTGTAGCCAGTGTAATCAGAAGCATAAAGCAAACACATATATAGCACATGCCACCTGGTGGCCATTCCACCTAATTTCAAATGTTTTCAAGCTTCAAACTGGTGTTTTTCTGCATTTCTTCTTTCATGTTTCATCCCCTTTGTTTAAGACTTGCTGCCCCTTCTCAAGTTTGTACATCTGGTCGCAAAATTTTGCTAATGATAAACAGACAACATGGACTGTGGACTGTGTTTTCCCACACAGATCAACACACAAACAATCATAACACCATATAAAACAGGAAAATTTAAGATATTACGTCAATGTGAATGAATGGTTGTGCTGGGAAAATTATATATCAAATGAAATGAACTAACAGCATGAGATAATACACAAATTATCACAAATGATTTTGTACCTTTAACTGACAAGTACAAGCTGGAAAAAGCAACTGAATGGCAGGCATGGAATCATCTAGCATGACATGAGCTTGGAAAGACATTAAGTGCAAAAAGTTGAAAAAGTACATTAGGGCTGCAAAAGACATACTGGAAAATGCTTGCAGGGGCAATGGATGAAACAAACTTAAAGACAGTGACAGTCATACAGTAACTGACCACAGCCTGAAGGACATTAATTGACAAGAGTATATATACAAAGACACAGAACAACTAAGATTTGGAAATAGAAATAGTGCTTGGAGTGACATTTAAAAAAACGAGTTAAGAAGAACAAGAAAAAAATACCTGGAAGGCACATTAAAACTGTACTGAAAATAGCTTGCAAAAAACACTGAGTGTCAGACATTTGGAAAGATATATTTAAGTGACAAGAGCTTGGAAGTACATAAAGGACATGACAAGGGCTTGAAAAATAGCATAAGCCTGAATAAGATCCTGAATGCCAGGGGCTTTTTGGCAAGAAATTCCTGAAATGAGCTTTGGAATACTTGTGAAATCAAGTGACAAACATCAAATGAAAACAAGGGACCCATGGGTCACGGCACTCAGCTGAATGTGATTGGACCATAAATGTTTCTCCACTGTGATACTATATCTAGTCGATAAAGCTTATGAATATCATGGACATGTTGGGCTATTATAAAGGAATGTAATGTAATACGTGAGTAAATGATAAATGAAATAACCTGACTGATGGATTAATAGAGTCATATATAGTGGTTTATTTTTTATTTATTAAAGAGGTGTAGAAAATTGTGATATATTTGAGCAAATATGAATGCAATGACAGCAGTAATAAGCAGTAGTAGAATGATGATAAGGCTATTTGTTGAAGGATCTAAAGTGCATGGTAGTCTGCAAGCTTTCAATTTGACAGATATGATGTTATGATTAACTATGCTGATGAAGTGATTTATGAATTTGTGACTGTATGACACAATATCTCTTTAGTCTTGACAAGGTACATTATTGTGATGCCCACTATGTCTACATATTTCACAATATTGACATAATTTCTGGCATGTACATAGGTACCTATGGACGAATAGTTATACAAAATATTAAAGTATGAATATATCTGATTCATCTTGTTCTTGCTTACTGAGGCTGACTTTGGGATGGGGTTCGGAGAAGGGAAAAGTGAGGGCAGCACGAAGGTGGATGTAGAAATATTCTATTGTAATGTTTATCATTTATATAAGAATATGAAAAGCTAAGAGGAAAGGGGCCCTCCTACTTGGTTATAGTAAAGTTCTAAATATATGATTGCAAACTAATACTCTGACAAGACTGTCATGAAGAAAAACAGTAAAATTTTTGAGATACTGTAATGTATGAAAATTTACAGATGGAAAATTTACAGATGGACAGGCAAGTGGACAGAATGGACTAATACCTTTATTTCACTTTCAAGGGAATAATGCATTTAAGTTTATATATAAGCCAATTTTTTTAAGCATATCCACTTTTTCCATTAAGAAGTTTTTATCTGAATCATTTTTTTATTTACAGGTTTTATAAATTTTAAATGAAAAAACCTGAAAATATAAGTTAAAATATTAGAATTGTTGCAAAAGTTGCAATCATTATATATACAGAGTAAAAAACTGAAACTATAAGTTAAAATATTAGAATTGTTGCAAAAGTTGCAATCATCATATATCCAGAGTGTAGCTCATATTGGTTCATATTATGCATACACACATATTTAATTATTTTTAAATCATAAATGTTTAAACTGAATTTAAAAGAAAATAATGCCAAAACATGGCATCTAGAAGAATATTCCTTGAATCACTATTAAAAAGTTTTGCACATTGGAGTTTTCAGTACCTGCTTAATTTTATTCACCAAAATAAAATAAAAGATTCAGTAAATTTGATAAAATAAAACATCTTTTCAAATAAAGTATACACACTGTTGGTTGAATGAGAAACAAACAATATCATTGTGCTAATTACTATCCAAGTTTTAATTAATTACTGAAATTAATAGTCAATTTCATACCTGGTGAACATCCACACTTTCATAGCAATACACCACTTTGTGGACACAATTAAATGTACACTTTAATCATTGTTACCCAGGTGGTACAATACAAAATCTAAAATGTAGCATAGCCTAGAATAAGAATGAATCACATACAGAAAATAATAACATTCATCTAGTTTATGCACCATCTGGGGGGGGGGGGGAGGGAGTGCAGAGCAGAAGGGAAGCCTGCTGGTAGTGGCCAAGCTGACCCAAGGCAAGCTGCCTAGGGTGGGTTACATAATGCAAGTGAAGGCTGTAGTACTACTAGGTGGGCTAGATGTAAACAACACTTGACATGGTGTATGAAAACATGAATAAAAGCTATTCTTTCCAATCAATTTCTTTGAAATTTCAGATTTTAAAAGATTAAATCCTTATGTATATATGCTGTGAAAATTAAATCAACAGTGCCAAAGTTGGACAAAATTTAAGGTATTGATTTTTTATTTATGCTAATAACTTGAAAAATTTGCAAAATTCAGATCTAATTTTGGGTAAACAATTGAATCTTGATTAAATAAAGTTACATTCCTGAAAAAAAGTCTCTAGGTTCAGCAATTCTCATGTGAGTAAATATATTTCCTGATTTTTTAACAAATTGCATTATGTTTTGGCCCATAACTTCAAAATAATACCCAATACTAACCTAATTTTTGGTATGTTCATAGAAAATGTATAAAAGAATGTGAATCCTAAATACGATCAAAAACAGATCAGTGGTTTTGATCTAGGCAGCCCTGAAGTGTAACAATGGCTTTTTTTATGGAAAACGGAGTTTTTTTTCCTTAATATCTCGAATTCTTGAACAAAGTCCTAATGACCCAATTTTCGGTATGGTAGGAGATTTTGGGGACATCTAAAATTATGTCAACAGCCTGGGGAGCCTGAGATGTGCACTGAATGACCTACAGTCATCAAAGTGGACTGCTTGACAATGTAAGGGAATACAACAAGAGCCTCCAAAAAAAAATTCAATAACTAGCCTAATTTTGCAGCTTTTATTTTTAAATTTCAGATTTTAACATATTAAATCCTTATGTATACATGGTGTGAAAATTAAATCCACAGTACTTACAGGAAAAAAACCTGCCATGGCCAAAGTTGGGCAAAATTTAAGGTACCAATTTTATATTTTTGCCAATATTTAAAAAAATTTAACAAATTTTGATCTAATTTTTGGTATACAATTAAATTTTGATTAATATAAGTTGTATTACTGGAAAAATGTCCCTACCTTTAACACTTTTGGTCTTAAGTGACCAAATATCTTCCTGATTTTTTTACAAAGTCCATTATGTTTGGGCCCATAACTTTTTTAAATTATATAATACTGACTTAATATCTGGCATGTACATAGGAACTATATAGAGGAATATTTATGGTAAATATGAAGAAAACCAGATGAGTGGTTTTGATTTTAGGCAGTCCTGAAGTGTGAAAATAGATTTTTAATAAAAAATTGAGGTTTTTCCTTAATATCTCAGGGGAACGAAGTCCTATTGACCCAATTTTTGGCATGGTAGGAGATTATGGGGACATCTAACTGTATGCCGAAATTCAGATTCGTAGGTCCAACGGTGTCGAAACGTGCCAGTCTTACGGACGGACATCCAGACGGACGGACGGACGGCACGACAGACGGACGGACGACGGACAATGGACCATGACTATAGCTCAGATGACTTATAGTCAGCTGAGCTAAAAATCAACATAGCTCAATTAGAAAGAATTGTGTGAGCTACATAGTACATTACAGACAATTGCAATATTAATTTAAAACATAATTCTAATAGTGCATATTTTTTTAAAATAAATTTGGATATCTTTACTATAGACAGATACTGAAGTCACTCTTTTAAGAGAGAACAGTACTAAATCAAAATATATGTAGATTTTTATTGCAATAAGGGGCTGCATTTTTATCTCTGTACTTAATGGTCACAGATACAATGTAGTAAAAAAGTGTAAATATATCTTAAATAATAATATCTAAAATAAATAAGGGACCCATGGGTTACATCGCTCAGCTGAATTTTGGAAAATATTAGTATATTAGAAAATAAAAGTTTTATGTTTTTCAATGACCTTGACCTTAACCTTTGACCTATATTTACCAGACACAATAGGCTCCTAGATGTTTTGATTGTCAATCAACTGTGTTTTAAGTCTGAAAGCGACTGCTGCAAAATTGTGACCTGTAGGATGCATAAAGACAAAAAAAAAACAGACAAACATGCTTGCCAAAATCAAAGATTTCTGGAAAGCAAATAACTGTAGTTTACTGAAAATTAAGTTGATAGGTAAATATGGCCATTTGCTTCACTGTACAAAGTGTACTGTACAAAGTAATATCATAATTATCATACTTCTTGATAAACCATTTATTATAAAACTAGCACATTGGTAATATCCTCCTTGAAATATAAAGCAATATTTTGTTTTCAATTATCCTACAATGGTGTCAGGACTGCATTCAAGAGAATCAACCAGCAGTGGAACTTCCTATCTGCATGTCAAGTGTTTGAAAAATGAGCAATAACCAAGACCACCACCATCTGCTGACAGGAAACTTCACTGTTAAATAGTCAGAGTTTATGGTAAAAAGCCAGGCAGTTGTAGTATACAACCTACCAGGCTGTCACAGCAGCAGGTGTTACAATTTATTGCCAGTACAAATTATGATGACCCTTATAACATCAATCTTGTTCTTCAGCCACAGGAGAAAAGCAATTATCTTAAAATTTTGTCATTTATTATGAAACCCTCCTCCACTGATGCATGACTTTCATTAGTAGTGATCATGCTTACATTGCACATAATGTGTACAAAGATGATTAAATATTATTACTGAAGAAAAGATAATATTTGTAAAATGATGATTAAGTTTACAATATGAGAGCTAGACAATGACTTGGTTATCAACAAGATTGATAGAAGCACATTGTGCCCAATAAATTATTTTACTTCACGTACATGCTAATTATCTAAAGTTCAATTAATTTTAAACTGACTGCAAATTATGCAATATTGTTAGAGACAAGACTAATAAGTAACTTACTAACCAAACTTATCTAAATAACTTCAATTATTGTGATGAAAAATTATTTGAAAAAAAAATGTATCTGCTGATCAATTCAGACCTGAAAAATAGACCTCATGTCTTGGTAGCTCATGAAATATTCAAGGTATCGGTGAACATTATGAAATGAAATCTAGCCATCTGTTACAACTTTATGAATATGTCATAAACATTAAATATTTGATAAAGTTTGTTGCAAGGATGCTTGACACAATAGCATTTGTATGAAACATGTATAAATAGAAATACAATCAAAAGGGCAATAAGGTGATAAAAGACAAGAAGTAAAACTTTTGTTATAAAAACTCTAGGGTCCTGCAGGTTTTAATCATACTGAAAACATCCTGTTCCTGGTGGCAGGCTCCGTCTTGAGGGATTTTACGGCTTCAGGATCACACACAAATAACATGAAAACTCCAGGAGGGAATGATTTCCTGTCTGACAGTGAGTCTGGTACCAGCTCTATTTGGCCAGTGTTGCTATGGAAACAGATGACTCTGGGTTTAGTTGAAAGATGGGTCTCCATTGACTGATCAAAAAAAAAAAGAAAAAAATTAATATGAATGCCAAGGTATCTACAAATGTCTGTACATACACCACTTTCTACATTTACCTGAAGCCTACTGTGCATAATGATGTAAATGCCTACTGTGAATAATGATTAAATCATTATTGTAGATAAAATACAGTACAATGTCAAGCTTTTTACTGGTGTGTAATAATGTTTGTTAACACCCGAGTCTGTACCTTCACAAGTACTGTTGAATTATCCTCAGCAAAAGGTAGTACACATATACAGTACAATCTTCCCTTACCGAAAATTTTTATAAGTCCCATATATGTGAAAGTTATATGGCACATATAAGGCACATATATGTGCCATATATGTCCCTTATATCCAACCTTATAACTCCCATATATGTCACATATATGTCTGGTATATGGATTTTATATGCAAATTAGGTAGGAGCCTTATATGTCACATATATGGGCCTTATATGTCACTTATAAGGCTTCCACATATAGGTCCCCTATGTCCCTTATAACTCCCATATATGTCCCATATATGTGCCTTATAACTCCCATATATGTGCCTTATAACTCCCATATATGTGACATATATGTGACATATATGGGACTTATAAGGGACATATATGTCCCTTATAAATGACATATAACTCACATACAAGTCCAGTGTAGGCACCTTCTGTGCTGTTTGTCAATAGCTCAGTTACTATCTGTTGTATGTTCTGTTTTGAAAGGTGTTTACTCTTTTCTTTATTCCACAAGCAATTACGTTAGATGATAGAAATTAAGGTTTGTGTGTGTGTGTGGTGAGCTTCCTGCACTGTGCAATTCCTTGAAATCAATGCTGGCCTGCAGTCACACTGGGGGTCATCAACTTCAAACAGTCATATGGACACAAACACATGAAACATAAAAGTAAGAAAATACAATAGCCAAAATTAATGTTTATTAACACATTTGTAAACTGAAAATAATATTTTCATAAGATTTTTAAAACTCCCTGGTTCAGTCAGATTTGAGAGTGTTGTCATTTTAGGGAATGAAGGCTGGAAGGAAATATACACCCTTGCCACACGCTAAATCCTTTTCTGTCCCCTCCTGTTTGACCTGCAAAAACAAATGTTACCAGTCTAAGTATACACATATAGTCATTATTGCTCAAACTAATTATTTTATGAAATAAGTTTAAAGATAATCTTTTGACATTGATGCTTAGTATTGCTTTCTTAACATTAACATTAGTTTACCTTATCTGGAGGCAACACACAAGTCAAAAAAGGAAAAGAATTTATTTCACTGAAAGTACATCTGGTCTCTATATAGGGGTTTTAAATGTTCTGAAAATATGCCTGTTTAACATTTAGGATTATAAGTAAATACAGTTGGACTTCTCAATTACTAACAGAGGAAGAGTTTTCCGGTTATACAGAGTATATACAAACATTACAGATTATTAAATATACTGGTCATGGGACAGACACTGTGGCCTAAAGATGCTCATAGGTTCAGAAAGTAGGTTACTCAATTGAAACAATTGTAACATGTAAGCAGTTATATTAATATCCCATATGCACAATAAATGTTAACTACCAAATTTGCACTTCAAATATGGTAAGTTCCAGCTATTTGATAAAAAAAAAACCTACAATTCATAACATTTCCCATTTGCTAAAAGATTTAAATGTTCCTTTATATGATACACTGAATATGCTTACCAGACAATTCTTGCAAGGGCCGGAGATATCTGGGCTCTCCTTATACTTTCTGCACCATTTCTTCATACTGGTTCTATGAAAAGTAAAGAAATCATTACAAATCATAGAAACAAAGGTTGTTGGAAATAAATAATTAAGATCATGGAGTCTTGCATATTTTGACATTTAAGTAGACAAATTATTTAACTCAAAAAAGGCCTCACATCAATAAATTAACTAAAACAGTACATCAATGATATATTATTTGTCAGTAATGTTCAAAATGACGTCTTGATCTTTTATGGTGAAATGGCACTAATACATGTACATGTAAAAAGAAATCATTCAAGGTGGACTAAAAACCCACTCTTGATTAACCTGTAAATTGAACCAGATTTGATTTCTCTTTAGGAATCAAAACAGTACCTAATGGAATCATCTGATCCTTAGTGAAACAAATTCCCAAATTATTATGCTTTTTCTTTTGTGATGAAAGTGAATATGTTCGAAAAACCTCAAAGGAAAAAAAAGTCAGAGGACCAAGCCCTTTAAAGTTAAAGTGCTCATGACCTTTATAAAGAGTGTTCTTGATCTTCTGATGTCAAATTCAGATTAAAATGGAAAGGAACATAATTACCTTGTAGCAGCTTTTTCGTTTCATGACCCAGAGTTCAGCTAAATAATAACATGGTCAATAGCCATGTATAGGTTCAACAAATAAAATGGTAGTATGTGGTACTCATAGCATTTGTGTGCTGATTAAGCTTTATGTAGGTTAACTGATCAACCCTTCACAGGTAGGGGACATTCAGAAATTACATCAATATGTAACTTTAGGGCCTGCTGCTGACTCTTGATTTTTCCACACCCTATTGCAAATAGCACCACTGAAAAGAATATGTTCTTAGCTTCATGTTGGTGCATAGAGGGGCAACAGCATCAGCTTTTTGTAGAAAATGTGGTATTTTGTAAAAATGGGCCACCAAATAGGAAATGTTATCTTGAAACACACAAATTCTGTTTTTGCAGGGCAAACCAAGATAGGTGAAGTCATCTTTATGCAATCACTGGTTTACTATGCAAAAATAACTTAAATAATGCAAGATTACTTACCAATGAGACATTTTTTCAGCTATACATTCCCCTTCTGCTTGAGCAGCTTGACAAAGAACTTCTCTTCAAAGTGTGTACTCCCTTAACGGTTACCGGATGTTATCATTCAGATGTAAACTGACTCTGCATGCCTTAGTTGTGCACAGCCTGTACAGTATTCATGTGACGTCACCACTATTCCAGGGCAGGGTACAGTAAGGTCAATGGCCCATTGCAGAGAATGCTTGTACAGCAAGCTTGTCTGCTGGGGGGGGGGGGGGGGGGGGTTGTTACATATACTTGTGAAATTTACTGATTATAATGCTGGTTATTGTCACAATAAGAATGCAGATACTTATTCTTTTTAAGTACCTCTGCTTTTATCAATGCTGTTGATTTTCAGTGGCAATATTTTACTGCTAAAATGTGTGGGTGATGAGCTGTTTCTAAAACCAATATGATATTAGGTTATTGCCTATGTATTCCCATAATTGGTCAGTGGCACACTACATCAGTACCCTTTGTTCTGTATTAATGAAGTAGTTATCAATTGCAATTAGATGCTGAAGTACTTCTATATACACTACATTCCAAAAGAATTATTTTTTCTTATAATTATCAAGGGCAAATTAGTCAAATTATTTTTTTGTATTGTGTTTTGTGTAAATGATGTTTTACTGCATGCAGATTACTATATTTTACACTTCTTAATGAATAAGTCAGATGAAAAAAAAAATTATTTATAGGATTATTTTTCTAATATACATAAAGTTCTGAGGAAGCTGGTTATTTTGATACCCATTTTAACATACTTCTTAAGTATTTATTTTTCAATTATAATTCATTTTCTTAAAACCATAATGGAGCTGGGACTTAGAAGTTTCTGCAGCATTTGTGTTCCCTTGGAAAATGTCTAAGTCCTATCTTGTAGAACAGTGAGCTCACAGTATATAAACTTATAACTGACATATAACTGACATATACAGAACCCCTTCACGTTCACCTCCCTTATATCTCCCATACAAGTCACATATAAAGGAAATGTACAGAATGGCCTCATGTGCAACTCCCTTATAACTGACATATAACAAACATACAACTCCCTTATAACTCACATATAACAATGCCTGACTAAACATATAGCTGCAATATACATATAACTCACATACATAGCATTTATATGGGAAATATATGTCCCTTATAAGGGACATATAAGGCCCTTATAAGAGACATATAAGGCACATATATGTGAGTACTTTCCATTTTCGTAAGGGTTTATATACATCCATGCCATGGTACAACCACTGTCCTCTTATACCAGGGTCTGTACCGTAACCTAGCTGTACTGTGGATCCTGACTGATCCTGGGTAGCAGTTGGTGCAATACATATGATACTATTACTTATTGATACACTTCATGTATCTATGTCAAGGTATCTTCTACTGGTCCTGATACATGTACAAAATGACATTTTACTGAAATAATGCTAAAAGTATCTACCAATGTCTGCCTAACACCTGAGTCTCTGACTGAAATTTATCAGTCCTTTTGCAAATGAGCTATAGTAACTATATATATATGTATTACAACATTGTAAATCTGGCCATGGTAAGGTACTCACCCACACTTGAGTCTCTACTTTACCTGTCCTATGGATAATCTAAGATTCAATCATCAACATTATAAGCCAGTGCACAAACCCATACATGCATAGAGGGCATATATAGACATATATGTCTATGAAGTATTTAAACAAAAGGTATAGCTCTACTATTGTCTGTCCACAACTGATCACTGATATATAGGCCTACAATATATTACCATTGTGACTAGGTACTAGTAAAAAAGTAAAGTCTGTTTGGCTTTTACACCTGAGCTCATCAGGCTGGAGCTTATCAAGGTTTCTGTAGCGTAAAGCAACTTAATTAGGAGTTAAAACTCCTCCTGGATGGGATGCTAGTCCATCACAGGTTACCTTAACAGGTACCCATTTCTACTGCTGGGTTTGACAGAGGCACACTTGGGGTTTAGACCTTGCCTGAGGGTCTTGGCACAGTGGGGGTCTGACTAGGATTCAAACTCAGGACCTCTCAATTATGAGCCTGGCACCTTAACCATTACACCACCTCCCCAACCATTACACAAAAGACTGGGCATGGAGGCCTACAATATATACCCATCTTGACCAGGTACATAAGCCAACAATATATAACAATCATGACCAGATACATAGGCCTGCAATATATGTATACCCATCTTGACCAGGTACATTAACCCTACAATATATACCCATCATGACCAGGTACACACTCATGGCCTACAATATATACCCATCATGACCAGGTACATAGGCCAACAATATATGTATATACCCATCATGACCAGGTACATAAGCCAACAATATATAACAATCATGACCAGGTACATAGGCCGACAATATATGTATATACCCATCATGACCAGGTTCATAAGCCAACAATATATACCCATCATGACCAGGTACATAGGCCAACAATATATAACAATCATGACCAGATACATAGGCCTGCAATATATGTATACCCATCTTGACCAGGTACATTAACCCTACAATATATACCCATCATGACCAGATACATAGGCTGACAATTTATGTATATACCCATCTTGACCAGGTACATGAGCCAACAATATATAACAATCATGACCAGATACATAGGCCTGCAATATATGTATACCCATCTTGACCAGGTACATTAACCCTACAATATATACCCATCATGACCGATACATAGGCCAACAATACATGTATATACCCATCATGACCAGGTACATAAGCCAACAATATATAACAATCATGACCAGGTACATAGGCCAACAATATATGTATATACCCATCATGACCAGGTACATAAGCCAACAATATATAACAATCATGACCAGGTACATAGGCCGACAATATATGTATATACCCATCATGACCAGGTACATAAGCCAACAACATATACCCATCATGACCAGGTACATAGGCCAACAATATATAACAATCATGACCAGATACATAGGCCTGCAATATATGTATACCCATCTTGACCAGGTACATTAACCCTACAATATATACCCATCATGACCAGATACATAGGCCGACAATATATGTATATACCCATCTTGACCAGGTACATAAGCCAACAATATATAACAATCATGACCAGATACATAGGCCTGCAATATATGTATACCCATCTTGACCAGGTACATTAACCCTACAATATATACCCATCATGACCAGATACATAGGCCGACAATATATGTATATACCCATCATGACAAGGTACATAAGCCAACAATATATACCCATCATGACCAGGTACATAAGCCAACAATATATAACAATCATGACCAGATACATAGGCCTGCAATATATGTATACCCATCTTGACCAGGTACATTAACCCTACAATATATACCCATCATGACAAGGTACACAGGCCTACAATATATACCCATCATGACCAGGTACATAGGCCAACAATATATACCCATCTTGACCAGGTACATAAGCCCACAATATATACCCATCATGACCAGGTACATAAACCCACAATATATACCCATCATGACCAGGTACACAGGCCTACAATATATACCCATCATGACCAGGTACATAGGCCTGCAATATATACCCATCTTGACCAGGTACATTAACCCACAATATATACCCATCTTGACCAGGTACATTAACCCTACCATATATACCAATCTTGACCAGGTACATAAGCCCACAATTATACCCATCATGACCATGTACACAGGCCTACAATGTATACCCATCATGACCAGGTACACAGGCCTACAATATTTACCCATCATGACCAGGTACATAGGCCTGCAATATATACCCATCTTGACCAGGTACATTAACCCACAATATATACCCATCTTGACCAGGTACACAGGCCTACAATATATACCCATCATGACCAGGTACACAGGCCTACAATATATACCCATCATGACCAGGTACACAGGCCTACAATATATACCCATCATGACCAGGTACATAGGCCAACAATATATGTATATACCCATCATGACCAGGTACACAGGCCTACAATATATAACCATCATAACAAGGTATCTACAATACAATGTCTCCCAGCAGCTGACTCTCAACCTTCATCTGTACTGCGGCTAATGGTCCTAGGTAGAAGGCAGCATATATACAGTATACAGTAAAACCTGGTACATTCATGCAACACAGCTGAGTCCCTGTGTTAAACTGTACTGAGGACACTCATTCTAGGTAGAAGCTAGTGTGTATTATATATATGTAGGTTTAACAAACTTATAAAAGAATGTTAAAGTATCTTTCATTTTTTAATAAAAATTAAGTCCCACGCTAGAAGATTTAAGCAGTGAGCCTCTTATAGTATCAAATCCTGGCTGCTATATATTAATATTTTATATACTGGTATGGAAGATTTCAAGCTTACTACCTTGTACATGATTACTTTATTGCCAGCTTAATAGCAGCATATACTTACATACTAACACTGAAGCCGTAGACACTTAACTGCCAAATCAGCTGGCCAATGATGCTTTTTCTTAAACCTGTTAGTAAATACCTTAATTCCTCAGTATTTATTCTCTAGCAAGGCTTTTAAGGAACTTGATCATCAACATAATACAGAATAAGACAGAGATATATATGGACACCTAGCGAGGTCTCAATCTCACTGGGACATTACAGGGTAAGATAAGGTATGATTATGAGTTAACTGAGGGCTTTGAACTTAATAAGAGTTGCTTATAGACCATTTTAAAAAAGCTAGTAACCAGCATCTGTCATGCCATAGCTGTGTCAACTCTCGCTAATGTGACTTTTGTTGTTAGATTTTATAGACTGTCCAGATACCTGACATAAAACTTTAAAATCCTAAAAGTTATATGCATGACTAATATTGAGCAGAATTTCATTACAAATCTGGCATGAAACATTTGTACACATGATATCACATGCATACACATGGATGTTAACATACAGCTGCTTAGGGAAACGTGACAAATCACACAGACATGGATCACTTTCGTGAGGTACTTCAGGTCAATAACAGCAAAGGTAAAGGCAGCTCCGAAAAAATACCTCACATATTTCATTATAAACTTGGTCACTCACTGAAACACTAATGAAAAAGTTTATTTTTTATGATGCTAAAATAATCCTGTCCTACTCCAATAAAAATAATCAAATTGCCCTATTATGAGTTTAAAAGAAAACACAAGCATCTTAGGCATTATCCAAGTATACATGAGGCAACATCTGACATAATTGCACCTGAAACAGGTGAGTCCACAACCTTGATCTCTCTCAGGGTTAGAATGAATCAATGCTTTTATTACTGGCGTGCTTGGTCACTGTTCATCAAAGTGATGGGTACACAAGGTAAAACAACATTGTCAATAAAGACACCTTGGAAACTTATTGGCTGTCTGAGTCCTTTTGTTTGATACACCAATTAATCCAGTTCCACTTACTGTCTAGTCAAGAAAGCAGTCTATCAAGCTGATAGTAGCTTGATACCTAAGCAGGATTTTTGGATATTGCTCTGTATGTATGTTTACAAACTAAATCCATGTCACAAGTTCTGAGGTTCAACATCTTAAAGTTGTTTGATTAATAAAAAATGAAACACTCCCATGGGTTCAACATTTCACCACTGTTTAACACTGTACGAAATACTGACCCAGGTGCAATATCTCATGACTCTGTTTAATACAGAATGAAATACAGTCCCAGGTGCAATATCTTATGGCTCTGATTTATACAGAATGAAATACTGTCCCAAATGCAATATCTTATAACTCTGTTTAATACAGAATGAAATACAGTCCCAGGTGCAATATCTTATGGCTCTGATTTATACAGAAGGAAATACTGTCCCAAATGCTAAATCTTATAACTCTGTTTAAAACGGAATGGTATACTGTCCCATGTGCAATATCTCATGACTGTTTAATACAGAATGAAATACTGTCACAGATGCAATATCTTATGGCTCTATTTAAAATTTAATGAAATACTTTCCCATGTGCAATATCTCATGACTCCGTTTAATACAGAATGAAATAGTGTCACAGACGCAATATCTTATGGCTCTGTTTAATACAGATGGAAATACTGTCACAGACGCAATATCTCATGTCTCTGTTTATTACAGAATGGAATACTGTCCCAGGTGCATTATCTCATGACTCTGTTTAACACTGTATGAAATACTGTTCCACGTGCAATATCTCATGACTCTGTTCAATACAGAATGAAATACTGTCCCAGGTGCAATAACTTTTGGGTCTGTTTAATACAGGATGAAATACTGTCCAGGGTGCATTATCTTATGGCTCTGTTTAAAACATAATGAAATAATGCCCAAGTGCAATATCTCAAGACTCTGTTTAACACTGTATGAAATACTGTCCCAGGTGCAATATCTTAATTATGGCTTTCTTTTGTACAGAATGAAATACTATCACAGATACAATACCTCATGGCACAGTTTAATACGGAATGGAATACTGCCCCAGGTGCAATATCTGATGGTCCTGTTTAGTACAGAATGAAATACTGTCACAGATGCAAAATGTTATGGCTCTGTTTTATATACAGAATGAAATACTATCACAGGTGCAATATCTCAATTGGCTCTGTTTATTACAGAATGAAATACTGTGACAGATTCAAAATTTCATATCTATGTTTAATACAGAATGAAATACTGTCACAGCTATGCGCAATATCTTTCAAACTCTTTAATGTTCAGAAATTAAAAAGAAATCTAAATACTGTCACAATTCAATGTCCAGGGTCAGAAAAAAATGTTGTTATAGGTTCAGCATATCACAGCAGTTCAATAAAGAAGCTGATCCATCTTTTGAATGGGCATTTAGGTCTTTGGATCCACCTTTTTTGTAAGTCCAAACTGCATTTCAGTGGGAGCATGTATATTTGCATGACCTGTACTCAGATGACTCAATTCATATGCTTCACTGAAATCACAGACTCCCAAAGAGGCCCAAAGCCGTCCAATCTGAACAATCTAATAAGGAAACGCCATTAGTTTACACTTCATTATTCATGAAGTGAACAGGAGTGCTGGCTACTAAGATAATTTTAGTACCCATAATGTCAGCTAGTCTATATCAGCAGTCTGTAATCATATAAGTATTGATATTTCCATCTTGTCTCCAGGATCTGACTAATGGGTATCATGGACTCCTTGATGTACAAAACTTTGTACTCATACTACTTAAGTTGTATCAATAATCCTCATTATTATATTATTTGTCATAAATAGCTCATAAATAAATGTCTGCTTTTATATTTAAAACATTGGGGATAATGCAGGGATAATGATGTTTTATAATATATAGATCATTGATGTCAATTACCAAGCATAAATTATACTCAAAAGGTCTCAGATGTTTTAAATACTTTTTACCTCTCTGGTTGATAACATATATATATATATATATATATATATATATATATATATATATATATATATATATATATATATATATATATATATATATATATATATATATATATATATATATATATATATATATATATATATATATATATATCTCCCCTTATAGCAGTGATGTCATAATGACTGAATCAAATGATATAAATTTTGATGAAAAACTTGTCTGATCAAACAAATTACAAAGATAATCATTTTTCTTTTTCAGTTAAAACTAGACATTTTTGTGCATCTGTGTCTTGACATCACAGATGCCATAGTATCTCTCAGACAAATAACCCCCCCCCCCCTTTAAAAATTGGTCCCCATATCCAGAAGCATATATTGATACTTGGCAAGCCACCAGGGTTTCTTCAGGTGTGACCTTCAAAACCAAGGTCAAAGTCACCAATCTCTTTCAACAACTATCTAACATCTTTCATTTTGATTTTCAGATAGATACATCTATCGACTTAAGAAACAATATTTTTCACCAAATATGGGAATATTTTAGATCAAAGCCACTCTCATAGGAAAGGCAATGAGCCCAATTTAAATATACCTAATCCAATAACCCATATCTATGTATATATCTGCAAAATATGAAAGACATCTGTCCATTAGTTTTTGACTTATAATGCTCACAGTACTGCCAAGTGGCAATGATGGGGGCATTAAAAGGCACCAAAACAAGAAAGGACAAAAGGTGCATGGACAAAAGTTGTTGATCTTTGGTCAACTTGATTTTTGGATCAATACTTGCAACATTTTTTGAGATATTTAAGAAACTGTGTGATTTTCTCCTAAAATTTACCTATTTATGGTCAAGGTCAATCTCCTACTAAAGGTCATGACCCTATTTTAAAAAGGCTTTCAACTGATGCAAGTATATACCATTTAATGCACTCTAAGTTAAACAAGCTGTGGACAGAAATATGTAGGCCTGAAAAAAATCACTACACACATATATACATACATTGTACCGTAAAAGTCGTTGCAGAAGTCGCATCCTTAATACAAGTCACACCCTGACTTTTATGAACCCCATGGGGAATAGCCGTTCAAGTTTAGTTTATATAGGTCGCACCCAGACTTCAGAGGCGTCCCAACGACCTGATACATATGGAATTTGAGTATCATTCCTTGCGATGCAAGACTACAACCAACGTCCCCGTAGTACTTATGTAGTTTATAAACTAGATAAACCATTTAAACATAAAAATTATTGAACAGCTTTAATACAATGCTTATATTTAAGGAATAACAACAGAATCTAAACACATAAAGTCGAGGTTCAATTGTCAGGCAAGATTTGTACAGTGCCAAAGTCAGCTGCGTCGGATAACATTTGTGCTGTGAAACGATGTCATTGTTGCCGTTTCTTACTAGGTTAAGTAACAATAGAATGCAAATATCAAGTTAAATGACTGTATTAATAATCTAAAAGAGTCTGAGGCAAAATACTATCACAATCAAGCAACTCTTTAAATCGTTAAAGATCGTCAAACGTAGGATGGATTCATTACACTGATTAGTTTGCGTACGCGTGACAAGTCCCAATCCGTCGCATTGGGCATGATTTTAACTGACTTAAGACAACTGAAAGATGGAAAGAATAACTGAGTTTGATTTTTTTTCAACTAATTTCTGAAATGGGCTCTATAACTGAATTTAGTAACCCTTGAACTAATTGTTACAACTTACCATCTAGACGCGGCACATACTGGTATTACTGAAATCACTGATCATATGTCAGTCAACAAGGGGATAATGAACGCTTTATTGACCGGTCAGTTAATTTTAAATACACATTGATTAATGTGTCTTCATTAAAAAAAATCACGAATACGTCAACGCACGATTGACCGTAATGCATGCGTGCCGCCATATTGTTGACCGGACATACGATCGTCCTAAAAGAGACACGGGTAACACACGAAGCAAATCGTATATTTGCAGCTTACGTGAAACGTTATAAAATTGATATCCAAAACGCTTCAAAACCACGAGATGGTGACAGTGAAGTAACGGTTCTTAATATGAGAGTTTTTAACTGTGGATATCAGTCACAGAAGGCTTAGTTGACATGGGGATGTAAAGGCCATTGCACGGGTGACCCGGGGCTTGAACTTCCGCTTCACGGCTTCAAAGGTCAGCTGGTATTCAGCGATCAACCGGGCAGGCAAAACAATTCACGACGTGTCTGTAGTGGATTAAGCTTGAATGACACGCAACTTTACAAGCATAAACGGATATGGAACCACAAGTTTTTCATAACGACAAGCATACCCATATAGTTAAACGGATAGAAAATGTACATCAAAGAGCGGCAGACTGGCATATGCGTCAAATTGACTCATGATATAAAAGTAACGCAGATTAGGAAGTGTCACTTGAATTGCGACTTGTCACAACAGGTAGGCCTTGAACTGGGCAAATTTAAAATTTGCATTTAATGTTAATAAAATGAAAATTCCGTCAGTTCACAAAATATAAGCCATAAGAGATAGTTAAAAGTGTAAATTATTGGGGAAAGACGTTTCACAAAGCACTGGTTAAAGGTACGCATATTATTGCTCAACTGACGTCGTTCCATGAACCGGGAAAGCTGGCTAAAACGGGATACATACGTATTACAAGTCGCACCCCGACTTTGCTAGAAAATTCTAGTTTTTAGAATTCGATTTCCTAGTACAAGTCGCGACTTCTGCAACGACTTTTACGGTATATAAAATTACAAGTAATCAGCAAATACTAACAAGTGTGCTAAGTACTGATTTTGGACTAAAGTATTATCATGGCTTTATTTATCTGCATTGCATACTCCTTTCATTACAAACTAGATACAATTTGACACCTCTAAACAGAACTAAGAGATGAGAAATACTTGCAGCATCTTTGGTAACATGTACCGTATCTTTGATTGCTTGAACCTTCAGGTAACATCACTTCATTAAATAAAAGTAAATAAAATTTCTCGTTAATTTTCTCTAGGTAAGAGAGCTCTGTAATTCAATTACCAACTGGTAGTCTCCAGAGTGAAACTCAAAGGTCCACCATTTAATTTGACATATCTAAACAAAATATCCATGAAGGCTACCGGTATATATGATACTAAAATGTTTTATTGTGTCAAAATTGGCACATATCTTTCAGTCAATGGGGACTTTAATAAAAAGGAATATACTGCTGAGACAAAGAATATGAGACACCTATTCCATACAGTTTTTATTTGTCTCAAAAGTATTTGACAGAACTGCACTGTTGACTTGGCTGAAACTATATGTACAGCCAATGGCAATGCAAAAGTGAATAAACAGTTTTTTTTTTTTAATTTATTATGACAATATTTAGAAAACTTATGAAAGGACAGAGGTGATATAGCTTAAAGCTATTAGTCTGTAGGTGCAACACCATGCCAGGCACAAAAATAGTCAGGAAGCATTCCAGGGCAACTTCTGACTGCCAAAGACAGGAGCCAGGTGAGAAGTTAGAGCAGCCAACAGAGCAGCAGCAACCACGCTCACTTAATGCCTATTGCCTGAACATCCCTTCCAGTGGCTTCCACCAGCATGAAGACAGTTTGGTCCTTTCTGGAATCCTAATCTTTTTAGTTTGTTCATAGGCCATGTGTACACACATCAAAGTCTGAAGTCACTGTTATTATAACCAAGTCATGATGAGGAGAACAAGGGCAGATGACAATGAAAGATTAGTTGAATATATTATGACGTGGAGGAAGACCGGATGTATTGTTAAAATATGAGGAAATTTGATTGTTGACTGATTGGCTGCTGGCACCACATGCAAAGAGCAAGGTCTTACATCAACATACTTTGTGATAAAAGTAATCTATATATAGAACAAAAGGCTATATATAGAACAAAAGGCCACAAAGACTTTATCTAAAATGCATTATCAGCATTTCAACAACCTCTCATGTGCATATATCAGATGGTTACATGCCCAGCTGATAAAAAAAAATATTTTATCATACTTACATGTTCAATGACCAGACATATATGCTGACTAAGTTGGAATGACTGTGGCCTGTTTTGAACACTTGAAGGCCATACTGTATCAGAATGAAATATTTATGATTACATTTTGGTGTCAGAGAAAGGCCAACAGAAAAAAAGGCTAGTTCATCTGTTATGGTGCACTGCAGGACTTGGCCCACACTTGATCAAAAGCATTATTCTTGTAATTTGTGACAAGTTTAACAATAAGTTGTATATGTACAGTGAATATATGATATATGTAGCATCATTTATCAGAACACTTTAGATGACAAAGTTTTTGTTCTGATAAATAAACATTTGGATAAACAATCATGTGTAAAATTGAAACATACAAAGCAGCTTTGACATTAACCTGGTGTTGGTGGTAAAGTGTAACGGATTTTAAATAGTTTAGTTTTCAGTGAGTAAATAACAAGGAATCAGAACTGAATAGTCATTGTCTGGCTCTATGATATACATCAAATACCTGTTTCTTAACATGTCATGGCAGGCCAGACTGTTCACTCAATCTGACTCCACCTCAGCTGAGTAAATGGAACCATGCAAAAAAAAAAGATCAAGTATATTGTGAATACGCTTGAGTGTTTTAGTATATTAAGCTTATTTAGAAAACCAATCTGCTTGCATTATTAAACTGCTCAAATGAGTGATAGTTCCAGCATATCAGTCTAGCAGATGCCTATACAATATCCATAGTGGCTATTTAGCTGGTAAAGGCTAAACTAGATATTTCTTGGCACCGCAGGTGCCATAGTATCGCCAGACAATTAACCCCCCCCCTTCTGAGAATTGCCCCCTCCCATCTTCAGCAGCATATATTCTGACACTTGGCAAGCGATAATGGAACATCATTCAACTTTTTCACCAAATATGGGGGCCTATACAGAGAATCACTCTTATGAAAAGGGGATAAATTTACACTATAAAATGGTAAGGTAGGTGGTGCCACCTATCTTGTTGACGAGAAAACTCTACAAGATGGATGTACATGCCAAACTGGAGACCAACACGTTGAAGGACTCCTCAGATATGAGCAATTTTCATCTAAAGCCAGGGTTGGGCAAAACCCGGGTTTTAAGCATAAAACCCAGCCCAGTGAGTTTTACTGGGTAAACCCAGGTTTTATGGGTTTTATGGGCAACATAGTCTCAAATGGCTACTGACTGAACTCAAAATTTCTTGTACCAGTTTGGGAAATACTGTAATCATTATGCTTCTTTGCTTTAAAATATATATAACTATATAAATATATATAATATATAACTGGTATTGGTGATATATGGCAATTATAATGATAATTAATAAAAATCAGGAGTCTTTAAGATAGAGTATAAATCTACCATACTTTGTAACTCCCATTATTTCAATCATATTTCTATCTGAATCTGTCATTTGTATTATTTAAATATTTTGAAATAATTTCCTTTCTATAAATGAAAGATTGAAAATGGATGGATTACTTATTGGGTGTGTACAAAAAATGGTTGACACAAGATGGTTCCTGGCTGCCAAGTGTCAACTGATTGGCGGTACATGTCTAAGGATACCTCAAAAGTGAAGCCACAGTGACACTTCAGTGCTAGTGTTATACCCATCCAATCTGTATGCCAGCCAGTTCTGCTGCTGTAGAATGTGCATTATCTAACTTTGGCTACATACAAAACAAGATTCGCAATAGACTTGGAGTACAACGTGCTGCAAAGCTTATGACCTGCTATTGTGCCTTTTGTGCACATTCTGAACTGGACTGGTACTGAGTGGTAGCAGTTTGTTAAAACAGTTTGAACATGATGCATGATGTATCATAATAGCATTGGTGCATGACACAATTTCTTGCTTGTGTGCTTCTTCATTAATATCTTTGATGTTGCTCATCTATTGGTATTAAACTTATTTCATAGATAATCACTAGTTTTTCCTCTTTATTTGATTTTATGCATTTTATGCAGTGATTCTCAGAATGAAAAGAATTCTTCTAGAAAAGCCCAAATCATAATTATCATATTGCCCATTAAACCCCACATGTGGGATTTAAGGCTTATTGCCAGCCCGGGTAATAAGGGGTATTACCCACCTAACTCTGTCTAAAACAATGTACGGATGCACACCAGTGACACCACACAAAAAAAATGGCAGATGGCACCACCAGTCTTGAGTACAAGATGGAGGAGGCCAGGATCTACACACATGCATAATTTCAGAACAATATGGCACACCACTCCTTAGAAAAGAGCATTTATTTATTTTATTGAATTGGGAAGGAAGGTTGCACCCCCTACCTGGTTTACGTGAAACTTTTCCAAGATGAACAGACATGCAAAATTTCAGACCAATACCTTGAATCACTCCGGAGATATAAGCAATTTTCACCGAAAGCACATGTACAAATGGACGCAACAGCAAAACAATTGCAGATGGCGCCACCAGTCTTATGTACAAGATGGAGGAGTCCATGATCTATGGATATGCACCATTTCAGGCCAACAGGACAAATCACTCCTCAGAAAAGGGCATTAATTTATTCTACAAAAACAGGCAGGTAAGTGGCGCCACCTGTCTGGTTTACGAGAAAACTTTCCAAGATGGATGGACATGTCAAATTTCAGACCAATACCTTGAACCACTCCGGAGATATGAGCAATTTTCACCCAAAGCACATGTACAGATGCCAAGGCAAACGATTGCAGATGGCCCCATCAGTCTTATATACAAGATGGAGGTATCCTAGATCAATGTACATGCACAATTTCAGCCCAAGCTGTCCATAGGTTTTAGACTTTAATGCTCACAATACTGTCAAGATGCAATGATTGGGTATTAAAAAGGCACGGAAACAAGAGAAAGACACAAGGTGGCACCACCTGTCTTCTGCAAAAGCCAAAGCTATCAAAGATCTTTGGTCAATTTGATTTTTTGACCAATCCATGCATTCCTTATTGAGATATATTTATGATTTTGTTTGATTTTCACCATATATGGCAATATTCAAGGTCAAGGCCACTCTCATAGGAAAGGTCATGACTCCAATTTAAATATACAGCATCCCATAACCCATGTCTATGTATAAGCATAATATGAAAGAAATCTGTCCATTTGTTTTTTACTTATAATGCTCACAGTATATTTAAGTAGCAATGAAGGGGGTATTTAATGGCATAAAAACAAGAAAAGGATACTAGGTGGCGCCTCCAGTTTCTGGTACATGTTAACACTATCCAAGATCTTCCATCAAGTTGATTTTTGGATCAATCCATGCAAGATTTCTTGAGATATTTAAGAATATGTGATTTTCCCCCAAAATGGACTTATTTGAGGTCAAGGTCAATCAATTAATAAAGGTCATGAAAGTATTTTAGATAGGCTTCCTCCTCTCACCCATATCTATGCACAAGTCAAGTTTGGTAAAGATCTGTGAAATATTTTTTGAGTTATTGCTTCCAAACTAAATATCTGCGGCAGTGGTGGAGAAATCTAGCCAAAACCATAGTATCTCTAGACATTGTCTGGCGGTACAATAAATAGCTAGCCCAGCAGGCTATTTTCTCGGTACAGATAAAAGAGCCTTTTACATACAAATGCCTATTTTGCTGGTACAATAAAGACACCCACCATAACTTGATTAGGTCATAAATATGAATGCTTACATGGGGTCACTCATTCAATTAGAGGAGTTGTTTAAGCAAGTGTGAGTTTGTGTTATTATGGTCACATCATAACAGGGAGTACTGACTTAATTAAGTGGGTTGTTCCAGTTTGTTTGTGTTATAGTGGTCACAGCTTCAGAGAGGACTCTGCAATGAGAAAAGCCATGAATAATACAATGATTTTACATTTATTACCTCGTTTTTTATATATATTTCACAACACAGTTTATGGTGTGCATTACCAGCTATATAGCCTACCGGGCCATGGTTATGTATAGTCTATATGGATATATGTTTGTGTATTCTCATATGCAATAAACTGATTTATAATACGTTTATTACCTCTTGTTTTTTATGCTTATTCTACAACATAGTTTTAGTATTCATTACCAGCAATATAGCCCACTGGGCTATGGTTATGTCTAGTCCATATGTATATATGTTTGTGTATTCTCAATGCAATAAAATGATTATACGCTTATTATATACCTCTTGTTTTTATAGAGTCTACAACATAGCTCATAGTGTTATCTTCCCTGACAGATAACACCACCTGTGACACAAACAACCCGCCTTATTAAGTCAGTACTCCATTTTATGATGTGACTACAATATACAGCACAAACTCACACTTGCTTAAACAACTCCTCTAATTAAATGAGTGGCCCCATGTAAGCTTTTGTATTTATGACCCAATCCAAGTTAAAGTGGGTGTCCTTCTTGTACCAGCAAAATAGACATTGTAACAACTATGTAATAGGCTATTTCACCTGTACCTGCAAAATAGCTTCTGCCTGTAAATTTATCAGCTTGAAAGCTATTTGCTCATATTTTCCTGGTTGTCTACAGGTGAAACCATAAATATATAAATATATATATATATATCAGTATCTGAAGCATATATATTTTTATGACAATTAAGTATAAGTTATATACAATAACGTTAAGTCTTATCATGGCACCTTCATCAAGTATATTCATATAGGACTGTTAATTTAAAGTATCATCAAAGAATCTTGGTACGTACCATATAGCTTTAACTTCTTTATATATTGATACCGGACAGACTTAGTTGTGACAACCCAACTCAGTAGGCAATCCCATTAAAGCCTACTTGAGTCGTGATACAAGTAATATAGTGGAATGTATCACAGTGGTCTTGCATCAGGTTGCATTCATATTGTGGTAAATGGCCCATAATCTCAATATTATGCTAAGAATGATGAATCTACGCAATAGTATACATGTGAGCTCACAACCCCGACTGAAACACCATCTCCATGGACACGGGTCATTTCCTGTATTGCCTGCAAGCTGCCTGCGCCTTGTAGCCCGTGTGAGCCATTCTTGTGTTCATGCGGTCATAAATTCAACAATCATGCTGAGGAGTTTACCAAAGTGATGTACACAAAAAATTCTAAGGATTGCTCTGGTTTATGTTGATTGACAGCCAATGTACCTGTAGGCCATGAAGCATTGTAAGAAATGACGAAAATATTAGCATCTTCATAAGACCTTATAATGCATTCCTCAGACTAGGATGGAAAGACACTCTTGCGCCAGTAATCTGGTCGTAATGCCAGAGGGTCGATAAGATGCTATACCGGACTCAGCCGCTAAAATATATTGCACCTGGGCCTAATATAATATTGAGTCCGATTAAATCTGGCTAATCCTGTCAGTGATTGAAAATAGAATACCAGTACACACACTAATAAGGCAAAAGTAAAAAGAACATTAAAAAAAATGTGAACATGAATTAATTTTACAAATTTCATTCAACCTTTCATCAAAAGAATGATTCAGCATTTGTAACACTGAGTCACAGCCTAAATGGCTAAAATGAACTTCACTAATTACCATGCAGAATATAGCCGGGTGTGTCAAGTGGTGTCATAAATGCACACAGAAGCTGAACTGAAAGCTATTACAAATGTTAACCGAACAATGATTCAATCTCTGATATAGAAAACAAAATCGATGCCTCAATCAATGAAATGAAAGAAATAAATTATTGCCAACCTCTCTGAATTCTGCCTTATCTTCGGGCCAATTTTGTGCGCTCTTATGTTGAAGCGGTCCACAGCCATTTGCGTGTGCAACGGTTCATTGATACGGTGATGTGGTGTAATCAGTATTGTACGTGTATAGCTGCACAATACACATTCATACAGATCCCTCTGAAGTCAGCTGTTCGCGCTTGTCATATCAATGTTTACAATTGAGCACCAGCGGAAGCAGGGCCGGGCTAAATATGGAACTTTAGGAACATGAATCTAAACATGTAGTAATCAATATGTTACCATGTTATGGCACGTACGTTTGCGGATGGATCTTCTTTAACGTTTTATATTTTATATTTCAAGGATTTGTTTAAATAATTTCTGGTTTTGCTATTTGCTGCGGAGTTAAAATATGTCTGCGCCCTTGAAGGGCCAGATGTCATAACAAACGTGCAGCTGTCAGGTTGTATAACACCCACGACGTGAGTTGGTACCCGTACCACTGAGCGCATCATCACTGTCGGCTGGGAAGGACTGTTCATTGTTGTAATTTGTAAGTGTGAACAGTTGTATCCTGGGGTAAACTAAAACTATAGTCCGTTCCAGCACCCATGTCCACCTGTTTTTTTCGCGTTTATCTCTACATAAGACAAACTAGCAAATCATAATTTGCACCAATGGCATAAAAAGGCAAAAGCGTAATTTTTGATACCTTACCTACTCAAAATATAAATATCATTCACTTTACGGCCTGGTTGACATATCTCATATATATCCGTGGTTCATGGCGTCCCTAATAAGTGGCCATTGTTTATCCTCCTTGTATAAAGTAATGTGACGTAACAGTGAAGCCGTGCACGTGGAGAATACAAGTCTCACTGTAAACAGGGGTCGGCAGCTCTTGATTATTGGTCCCATGAATATGGGCGCCTCTTTAGTACGTCACGTCTATTATGACGTCATCACTAATCCCTGATATGCCCATTTCACAGATTAGTGGCACGATGTCGCTATAGAATAGACTTGTTACTCATAAAATGGTTTTAAATTGTTTACAGGAAAAAAATGACATAAGGTACGCTATTATTTCCATAATAGTTAATTACTCTTTTTCATCTTTCTGCCCTAAGATTAAAAAGTTTGGACATTCTTTGATTATCATAAAAATAATCACGAAAAAACAGGTGGACAGGGGTGCTGGAACGGACTATAGTAAAAGACTTAATGCACTGATAAATGTGGACAATTAAAACTTTACTGGGGGCAACCAATTATATACAGGAGGACCACCGGTTTTTGAGAGTGTCCTGTCCTCGGGACCAGTAGATTTTACAAAATTCTTCGAGCCCTGCCTATGCATCTATGTATATGGACCGTGAGTCTGAAATAAAGCATTATCTATCTATCTATCTATCCATCTTGCTAACAAATAAAAAGTAAACTCTTAAAAAACTCAAAAATGAAAAACTTATCTACAGAAAAATATTGATAAAACTTTTGTTATTTAAAAAAGCATATACATAGAACTAATAATAAAAAAGAAAGCTCCTAGGAAAAAGGCGGCTGATATCATCGGTGGCCGAAATCGACCTAATTCATATATCCATTTATAAGGGTAAATTGTGCATTATAGCGGGTAGGGCTGAAAGGAGTACTCGAGTACTCAAGTCCGGGTAATACTTACTGAGTACTCGAGTCCAAGATTTGGACTCGAGTACTCTTGTATGTACATGCATATATGTATTTTACTGCAAATTTTAGGACAGTCTGTAGGATTATTTATCCATTGTCGTAGCTTGGCGTAGGGCTCTAAACATATGCTAGTCAAATTAACCAAGGTCTTGTTATGACTTATATCTATTCCTTCGTTGCGATAAAGTTAAGCCGTCACTAAGTCAAATTTATGCATATTTAACATCGGTAAAAAGATGTTTGTTTTATCTTCACAGCGTTGCCATGGTAACGAGTACTCGAGTCCGAGTCGGGTAATGCCTATCGGGTACTCGAGTCCAAAATTTTGTACCCGTTTCAGCCCTAATAGCGGGTCTTTGTTACTTTAGTAAAAGGCTTAAGTATTTTACCATTTTCAATGCACTAATTCTAAATTTTGTTTATTCTATAATAAAGAGAAATGTATACTTACATAAGAATAAGGCTAACAGAGTTTGATATGCAATATATTTTAGATATAATGAGCAAAAATACTCATTTATAGCTTGCTTTCTTGGTGACGTCATCAAGTGACATCATGCCTAACATTATAACACACCACGAAAATTTGAGCAAATAAATTGAGACATTTTGTCTGTCAAGCAACACCACCTTTCATTATATAACCCTTATTTTTCTAAAATTATACATCTCTTGTATATTACAGAATATTACTTTTGTTTATAATTTGCGTTAAAGATGGTAGAATAAGCCTCTCACAAAAACCTACTAAAATGCACAATAACCCATTTATATTCTCTGCGTGTTTTTTTTTAAACAAAAGAAAAACATGGGTCTCGGACTTTCTTGTCCCTGTCACCATTGCATTGCTAAGAGAACTGCCCTTAGCACCCATGTTCCATCTCATCTGATTGGTTGACATGGTCAGCTTTGTTTACAGCTGGGGAAAGGACAGTATTTTTCCCCCTTTTCCTTGTTATCTGAGTATGATGTCGGCCAGTGCCCAGGCTGTGAAAATTATTCCATGCCCCCATCCCCCAGGAATGTGGCTCTTGACCAATCAGACCAAACAGCCATTATGTTGTTCATGGCTGACATCATCAAAGACGGAAAGGTGAACTGTTTACCGGCGTCCTTCTTTCATGTCACCTGTTTCTGTGAAAGGACGGGCAGGGCCTGGTCACCATCACCCTTAAAGTTTGAGGCGAGGTCTCCTATACTGCACTTTTACTGTAACGCCATTGTTAAGGTTACCTTTACCTGTTATACTATCACTGTCAGCATCACATACAACCTGATTAAATCAGATTCAGTATTATTAGGCCCTGTCCATATATTGAGTCCGATATCTATACATTGAGAGTTTCTACAAAATAAGCAATGGTATATGAAACCAAAACCACACCAAACCAACTGTGTATACCCCAGTATTCCCATGTTACATGTTGTTTCACTTTGCAATAATATAATTTATATTACACAGCAGTGTTGCTTGGTTTGCTCCTGTAATCATGCTTGTACCTGTAGGTTGAGTTTGATTACATGACAGAGTATATTTACATAAGAACTCGCTGAATCAGTTTAGTTGTTTGCTCTATGATTAGTCACCAGTTAAGTCGTCGTGATGTGGCCTAATCTGCATAGTTATCATGAGGACTTGAGAGCAATACCAGTGATAGAACCTTAATATTACTACACATTTGTGACTTCCATCTAATTGAAACTTACTCATCTCATGATTGCAAATCACAATTACAGTCCCCCCTTAGCTATTTAACTTTCTAAATTTAAGGAAACTCAATTATTTATATGAATCTATGAAGGGGTAATTTTCCTGAAGCAAGGTCACAAAGATATAATTTAATAAATACTATGAAGAATAGTTTTGAGATGACACATTTCTATTTTATGTCTGATTTTCAATGAATTGTTTATTATTTTTCATAAATGCAGGAATTCAGCCATAGACAATTTGGAATACCAGGGGCCATGTTAACAGTCCGTCTTTGCCGTCGTTGTTTGAGCACTGCTGCTAAAGATGTCAGGACTAAGGCAATGCTGGACAGCATCCTGAGAGTAGACCATGCGGGAGAACTGGGGGCAGACAGGATCTATGCTGGACAGTTAGCAGTCCTCGGGAAGACATCCGTGGGCCCTGTAATCCAGGTATGTCACTTCATCATGCCCTGAATGTAAAGGTCATTAACCCTTTCCTTTGTATATATATTTTAGATTTCAAACTAATTCTAACACTCTTTACATTCACATTAGAGATAATCTTGTGCTCAGCATATGTGTTCTCTTTACCATCATATTTTCAACAGTTGATATAGGGGTAACATAAGATACACTTTATCAGTCCCTTGCAAGGAAATTACGTCACATATCAGTTAAAAGGGGAATCTGTAATCATTGTTAATAAAATACTCCAAAGATCATTAGAAATAATATAAAACAGTGTTAACACTGAAGAATAAGAGCGAGAGGATTTGCTTTAGGTTATAGGGTATTTTAGATCTGAAAATCTATAGATATGCAATAAGTTTGACCTCACAGAATCTAACCATATTAGGGAGTCCTATGTGCCAGTTTTGAGTATGCTTTGGTGAGCCTGTGGACAGTAAAGGGTAATTATCGTTAGTGTATGAATAGTGTGACTGCCTTGAGATATGCCAAAAAAACATGGTGTTAGCAGATGTTTATTAGCATAGTCTAACTTGCACAGTAGAAATGCTCCTAATTGGCACCTCTAGGAACACCTGATTTTTGTTGATACTTTCAAGTGTCCTGTGAATAGTAGTAGAGATCTCTGACCTATCTAATACAGAAATTGTACCATTTCGGGCAATAAGCTTTAGATAACTATTAATAAAGTACTATATATACTCTTTATGGATGAAACACATGCTAAAAAAGTTTTAACAGAATGTAACAGATATAAAGTTTTTACATTAAAAATCTTCTTTAGAGGCCTGCTTGTACATTTAGTTATATATGATGTAATTGAGAATTTTAATTAATCTGATAATTACATCATCATCACTCTTGTAGCACATGTGGGAACAAGAGAAAGAACATCTGGCTACATTTAATAGACTGCTGCCTGAGAATCGAGTACGACCTACAGTCCTCACACCAATATGGAATATTGCTGGTTTTGCGTTAGGTAAATTTATCAGAATAATCAAACATCAAATTACCCCTATTTTAATAACTGTGGATCTGTGTGATATCATTTTGGTAGACTGAGATTAAGTCGAAACATCATCTGTGACATCATAATGATTACCATAATAACACAAAAACATTAAGTCTTCAACATGACTTTAATCACCTTTTAACTCTATAGACTGTTTCACTTATAACATGGTGTTTCAAATGTTTTTTAAAAAGTGTTTTCATCACCACCACTGTAATCTGATATAAGTTGAGACAGTAAAACTCACCTAACATTCACCTCAGTATAGCGACCACCTCAAAATTACAACCACTTTTTTCCATGGTTTCAATTTTTTCTCTCTCTTTATATCCTATATTTAAACTTGGGAATAGTGGGCACCTCATTTTTCTAATTTATAACCCTTTATGTTGGTCCAAACAGTTGACCTGAACCTCAATTATGCAACCACTAAGTACAGAGTACACATTGCCTTGACAGGCAAAGGGGAAGGGTGTATACAAACCAATGCATAGCATCACTGATTAGTTAAGGACAGTAGATGAAACAAGTGTTGGGCATGGATTAAGGCGTGTTCACAGATGACCACACCAGGCAAGGAAGGTTTGCTTCAGTTTCTTACCTATTTATTGGGTCTGCTGTTGATTATATCCATGATACATGAGGCCCTTAGCTTTGATTAATTCACTGGTCAATAAAGATTTATAATGAGTTCATATTTAACTCACCATTGTACTAACTATTTAAAAACTGTTTATCAGCTGAGAAAAGTTTTAATTTTTTTCAGTATTAATGAATAAGGGTTCATATTTAACCAGGGTAAAACCTATTTTACCCAAACCAGTGGGTAAAACTTGGGGAAAAAGTATTTTACCCAGGGTTTTACCAAATTAATTACCCATTTTCACAAGATTATCTGCTTTTATCATACATGACTCCTCATGAGGATCCAACCTTAGTTTTTTCTTGGTTGGTAAGCAGTGATTATTTTTTTGTCCCCTGTTTTCTCAGAACGGGGGACATGGATTTGGGTTTGTCTGTCTGTCTGTCAGGTTCTCATTTCTGTGCAATAACTTTCCTAAATATTATCCAATTTCATTCAAATTTGGGTCAGTGATTGCTCTCATGCATACCTTGGTTGGGATTTGTTTTGAAGTGTCTGTCTGAAAAGGTTGTACTCTCCAGCTCAAAAACAAAATTAAATTTTGTTCCAAATTGACAACAAAAATTTATGACATGGGCACATCACTTATCAACAAGGATATTTCTTGCAGTTAATGAAACAATTTTACACTGCTTTTGCTTTTCTGGCACCACTGAACATGTGTACAATTCTTATGGACATATCCACACCAAACTGTGCAACCATTTGGGAAATGGGGAAACCCAGAAACCTGTTTTCTGTCACAGACTGCTTGAGAATCGCATGTGATTGACTATTAAATATGTAATATGTATGGGTAGTGATATAAATATATTGGAAGTGATATAGATATAAAGTCATTTTGGCTTCATTTGGTAGTGTATATTTCACTGTGATTTTATGTGACTTTGATTTTGTTTCTAAGAAAGTGGATGGTACTGTCTTACTGGGTAGTGTTGTATTTTGCTGAGTAATTCTCATACAATAATTCTGTTTTTGACACAGGGGCTGGCACTGCCTTGCTTGGTAAGGAAGGTGCTATGGCCTGCACAGTCGCTGTAGAAGACACTATAGGAGAACACTATGACAAGTAAGGATGACTTAATACCTTCCTCATAAATAATACACTGGCACCTCTAAGGTGCAGTCCATGTATAAAGATGCATCTTGCAGAAGAATTTTTTTTACCTTACAAAATTTTCATTTGTTTGTATTATTATGATCCTGGGACAAGGTGTAGTGAATGCAAATGGCTCATAGTAAAATATAATGCAGATAATTTAAGGAATAAAAGAAAACTCTTTATACAGATGTTCACAGGTAAAAATCAAATATGATATATATATATATATATATATATATATATATATATATATATATATATATATATATATATATATATATATATATATATATATATATATATATATATATATAAAATTTTATATATAATTGAAGTGAAAGAAGGAATAACTTTTGAGAACCATAATGTATTCTTAAACTTCTTTGAATTTTATCAATGGTATTGGTTAAAGAAACCACAGCTGAAGTTCTATGTTGGCCATTGTCTGCTTTTTGTTTACCAGAATGGTAATTTCTCATAAGAAAGAAGACGTACTGGTTTATAATTTGTTGTTCCAGGATTTACATAATAAGAATGCCCATGATGAATGTTATATGAATTATTATTGGATTATATTTTCATTTGAATACTATTTAAATTGTATCTTTTGTATGTTTACAGCCAAATAAGACAGCTGATGAATGATGATCCAGAAAAACACAAGGAATTATTAGAGGTAATTACTAGGGCTGTGCCAGTTAATAAAGTCAATGATTTCTTGTTTTCTTTCATAATCTGTTAAATTGGTTGAATCTTTGCATAATCGATCACAAATGATTATGTACAATATGTATAAAGTGTTACTATCTAGGGAAACTTTTTCCTACCCTGAACTCGGGATGTATCATCAACTTGATGGTTCTCCAGATCTTTTAGTGTACAGTAACCTTAAATATTTGTTCTGCTATAATTGTCCATTTTAAAGTTGAACACCTGTCTGATGTGAATATATAAACTGGAGTTACACCAAGATGTGTATGATTACCATGATAAAGTGATTTAAAGTTACTTGAATATTTACTTAAACAGCAGATCTCATAAATATAGAAGTTACATAAAATAATCTATTGATAATCAAGTATCAGTTGTTTATCTCTCTCAGTCATCAAACATGATTTAACAACCAATCCTACCACACATCATACAGGCAGTCAAGTTCAGGACATTTTGATTTAAAATTGACCTAGAAATATGTTGATTGAAATAAAAATATACTTTGCATGGATTTCTTATAAGATATTAAAAGTAAAAATTGAGAAAAGAGTTAGAACTTAGGACAATGTATTAAAGTGTTCTCAATGGTCTCCTTGCTATCACTTGTGCATTTAATTATAATTTATGGAAGGCCCAATGACTGAATTTCTAAAGATGCCATGAAAGACAAGGTTGTTAGATAATAGGAACAAAGTTATAAAGTAAAAATCCTTCACTGACATTTAATTAGTGCACAACCAATTATTTTCATGTCTTGTAAAAGATTGTTTTGAAATATTGTTAAAATTGTGGCATGGGTAATGGAAGAGCATGTTCTTTAATGAAATTAAACATTGTTAAATATTAGAACTTTTCTTTTCTATGGGCAAAGAATAAAGAAAATTGAAGGGAAACTATGTACAGGTGTACCTTTTAATTCATTGTTATATCATTCTCAACATACTGTTCTTTAGAGCTTAATAACCATGGTTGAGCGAAACATACCATTCTGTAGCAATATATGAATCAGGGTTGGAGTCAAATACAGTATGCCAAATACAAATACAAATATAAATACGAGAGCTGTTCTCCTCCAAATACAAATACAGGTAGGTGAAGTTAAAAACAAATACAAATACAGAACATCAAATACAAATATGCAAATATAGGCTGTACAGAATATTTATTAATTTCTAGCACCATAAATATTCATAATGTCTACTTGTACCAATATTACTTGTGTACTTTTAGAGATCAGAGTCCTTCTATATTCTGCAAAGTTTAAAAGAAACATTCCTGTTGCAACACAGGAACATACATTCCTAAAACCTACTGTCTGAAAGACATCTTTATTCTAGATAGTCTAAATAAATTCCCCGTTGCAACGCAGGAACATAAGTCAAAAGTAAGGTAGTAGGTAAATTTTCAAAGTTATGGCATATATAAATATTTATTTATACATATGTATTTGTACAGGATTTGATCAAATATTGAGATCAAATACAAATACAAATATTGTCATTTTGCACATCACAAATACAAATACAAATACAAATGCACACTTTGACTGTATTTAAATACAAATACAAAATGTATTTGACCCCTTTCATATAATATGATACGATATGGTATTTATAATTTCAAAAACTGGTGGCACCACGTACATTTTTACTAATTTTTACCATATTATTTTCCTTTTTTGAGACCGTCAAATCACATCAATTATGTCAGTTTTTTTCGACACTGGTTTCATTGAGTGTCCCTAACCCTGGTGTGTTTATTGATTATGACTGGTTTCTCCAATATCGAAGACTGGTGGCCCCACCTTTTTCTCTTTTTTTTGTCCCCCACTCTGCAGATGCGGGGGACATTGTTTTGGGTTTGTCTGTCTGCCAGTGTGTCTGTCCGTCTGTCAGGTTTTTTTCATTTCCATGCGATACCTTTCCTAAATTTGATCAGAGTTCATTTAAATTTGGATCAGTGATTGCTCTTATGCATACCTCAGTTGGGATTGCTTTTGGAGTGTCTGTCTTTAAAAAATTTCTCTCCAGCTCAAAAACAAAATTCTCAAATTTTGGTCAAATTTCTCAGTGTTTTAGTTTTTATGTTCGCCTGCAGATGTCTCCACATGTCATAGTGGATCTGTTTAAGTTTTCATGTGCCCTCAAGATTTTCTCTACATGTCATAATTTGGGTTGCTTATCAAGCATGAAGGACAACAAGAGCCCAATGAGGAGGACATTAATTCCTTGAATTTGCTTGTTTACGAATTGTTTTCCTTTAACTCCAGTTAGGATAAATATGTTGGTTGCAAGCTTGATTTATATATGGCCCACCAATAAAGCAAGAACCCTTTTTATTTTGGGGTCAAAGGTCAAGGTCTCAGGGGTAATCTGTCCACATATTTGTTTCCAGATGATAACTCCAGGTTGGATTGAAATATTGGTTTCAAACTTGACATAAGGCTTTCACTAGAGTAAGAACCCTTTTGATTTTGGGGTCATGAGGTCAAAGGTCATGGTCACAAGACCCACTTCTTTAAAAAGGTTGCGGATGCATTTTAAGACAATCCTTTCATCCCTTTCATCTTCCACATGTGGCTCACCTGAATAGGGGAAGATTCTGTTTAATTTTAGGGGTCCAAAGGTCAAGGTCAATCCATTCACAAATTAGTTAATAGATGATAGTAATTTCTGCATCTTTAATTAAGCCCATAAAAGTACACAGGCAACTCCAGATAATCATAATCATATACAAAAATTGATGCTGTATCCCAGTAAGGTTTTTATGAAAATATTCTAATAATCAGTTTTAGCTGAGCTCTGTGATGCACAGGTCCCTTGACACAGTTTCTCGAGATTCCAGATGTAGATCAGTATATAGGCATGATTGTTTCATCTAACAGAAGAGCTTTCCTTGTTTTTCTCTTCATACAGATATTGACAAGATTCAGAGACGAAGAACTTGGGCACAAAGAAACAGGACTGGAACATGATGCTGAACAGGTAGTTTTACTTTTTGCAGTGGACAATATTACCTTTTTTGCTTTGTGTATATATGATGTTTCAGTGTGTGGTTAAAATAGCCATCGTTTTGACATCTGTCAGATATAACTGTTCTTATTATCTGTATGTGGCTTAATGGTTGTTATGTTTACGTTCTGTATATTTTTGTATATTAGCAATGCAGAAAATAGCCATTTGAAATTGTGGACTTGGGGACAGCTTTTAATCTGACAATGCAGCAAACATGAAATATATTTTTTTATTAATAAACATAAACAATTCTAATTTACTTGTAAAACATGCAACACTGTGCAACTGTCAAACTTTGTAAAGTCAAAAGAAACTAATGTGTGACCTTTGTTTCTTCAGAATTTATAGTCACATTCCATTTACTATAGCTACCTTATTTAAGGTTAAAACTGAAAATGTTTGTTGCCAAATGTCCAGTAACTGTTTAAATGAAACTTTTTTTGAAAGGCAGCATTTTATTACACCAATAATTTCTACATTTTCCTTAATTTCAGGCTCCCTTCTACAGTGCTTTGAGCAATGTCATCAAAGTGGGCTGCAAGGGCGCCATCTGGTTGTCAGAGAGGATATGATCCAGCTGAACCATAGGATGCATTATCTCAAAGACTCAGGGGGGTTTTATATGGGAAAGTCACTTGATAAAGCATGAGTGAATGTTATAGATTAAACAGTATTTCAAACATGGACAATAAACCATTTTGTTTTATGGAATAAATTTTTTTTTCTTTGGTGATGTGTCTGTCTTGGAGTAAGTATTAACTGTTTTATATGTGAAGAAAATGTCATCATTTATTTTCACTGTGCATACCATCAGTTTGCTACCTTCTTCTGTGAGGGAGCTCTGTAGAAGTGGTCCAGCTACACTAAACCTATGTCTAGCGTATGTTTTGCAACTATGTCTGCGCACCTCCAACTGTTTCCTGATGTTACCAGATTTTCAACCTTGTCTATTAACAGATCTTAATTTAATAGCTGATTTAAGGATTCTGGAGCTTCACCATATTAACATTTATGCACCAAATTAATAATTTTATACTCTATAAGTTATCTTACCGGCAACCAGTGTAATTCTTTATGAGCAGTTGTCATACTGTCATGCTTACGTAAACCTGCTCTTGTGGAGAATGAAAGATTGATGGCAAGGGACACTACAGATTTTCAAGAGGCCACGATAATGCAAAATAAAGGTAACCCCAGAGGAAAACAATACAATGGATTTACAAAGATTTCAAATCCAGAATGGGTTTGGACAGCTGAGAATTAAAAACACTGAAGGAAAATACAAAAGTGGTCAATATTTTGTTGGACTTGCTAAACTTTCACGTGATTCATGTATTTCATACTTATACCATGTAGCACTAAAAAGTTTCAATATTTCAAAGACTTGGGTGAAATACAGTATGGGCCAAACTTAGTCATTATAAAAAGTATATGCCGTTTTTTGTCAAGCACCCTGAACCACTGGAAAGTCTTTTCTTATAAGACCCATTCTAAGACTATCCTTTGTTCTACAAATATTCAGGGGATTTTATTCCTAGAACAATTTTAGTTATTTTTACTTGAGTATTTAAGAGACTGAAAAACCTTACATTTATTTGTCATCCAATGAGCCTATTAAAATACTTTAAATGATTATATTTAGTGGTACCTTAGATGCTTATCAGTGCCTTTTGTCGTTCACTGAATGAAATAAGAACAAGGGAGATGGTATAACAGGAAATTCCCATTACATATTCTCTTATGTAAATAGCATAAGGTTCTAGATTATATCAATACACTCAAAAATAGTAATCTGAATCCAGCAACAGTTTATATTGACAAGGAAAATTTACAATTATTCTGAGCATGGACACCTAGTAGTGCCATTAAACTATATGCAAGATCTTTGGGTAATATATACTGGTGTAATTATCTTAATAAACTTGGGGAAAACTTATATGATAGTTGAATTATGAACAGTTTCTTTGCAAAATGTGAATAATTAAGAATTTTTATACAAACAGAAGACATGGTTATTCACATTCTTTATTTTTCATTTGACACACACAGCACAATATCTGATTAAAACCTGTAATGATTATTATCCTTCATGACAAATATTCTATCTTTTTTTTAATAATAGGCATGCATACAAAAACTGCATATGAATAAGTTTTAAGACTTTGCTCTCAGCTTGTTTAAAAAATACTTAATCAACATGCATTCAGTCACTCTTACACTTAAAACGTAAATACTGTGTACCAAATAAATACAACAGAGATAGAAAATTATGTATTGAGTATATAAAAAATGTCATCATATATACTGCAAATAATTAACAAATAAATAAAGTACCGTTATCCAGCAGAATCTTACATGTTGGATAAAATCTGAACCAATTAATTCAACAGATATAGAAAATTCTGTATATTACATATGACATCAAATAACTGCAATTAATTAATAAGTGAATAAAGCAGACAAGATGGATTAATTCTTAGCTGGTCTAAGGTTCTGGTTTACCATTCTATACTATTCCAGAATACAGTCTTTACCAACTTGATAGAAGGATAAAATTGAAATCACTGTCAGTAGCACTGCCATTCATTAATAAATTTTGGCTGCAGTAAAGTGATACTTTGTTCGCAAGATGAAGAAAAACAGATATGCAACTATAAATCCTTCATTATGTTTCAGAATACTCTCAGTCAGGCTCTATATAAGCACCACATACTACCCTCCCACTTAACCTCATTTCTTTGACAGTAATATATTTTTTAATAAAATCTGCATTTATGGCATGAGTTTTATCCATTGTTAGTTCACAATGATTCATTTATACTATGCCAAACAAAATAAATTGGCAAACATAAACAAATATGGCACCTGTCAGTATAAACATATCTTATTTAACTAAATGAATAAATATTGTGATTGTATACATTTACTTACTTCTCTTGGTTAAAATGCCTCCACACATCCTTAAAACAGGATTTCTAAAGATATTTTTATGTTACAGGATTTTCAGAGATATATACATGTTACAGGATTTGCAGAGATATATACATGTTACAGTAAGCTATTTAGGAGGTCTGAGCTCATCTTCCCCTGGGCAGCCATGTCTTCCCAAAACCATACAATAACAGTATAACAGATTTTACAAGTAAGAAAAGACTTCTGCATGATTTTATGTAAATAAAACTTCTAGGATTTGTGTATAAAACTTTAACAAAACTATTTCATTTGAGGAGTCTCATTATGAACTAAAGAAATATAAACAGAAGGATGTTTGTACATCCAGTATATGTTTCATACCATATCTGATATATTACAAAAGACCCTCGTTCCTTCTCTTTCATCCAAAACCTTTTTGACCCATTCTTTTATTTATTGAAAACACTGGAGAACTCTTATGAATTAATTTTGTCCATCAGGGATACTTAAAGTAAGTCTATATTTTTGTCTATAACAATAAAAGCTACTTCCATAAACTTTGGGCTTTGTTAATATTCTCTTTCATGACCTGAGCTAAATTCTCTAATTTATTCATGTCACAAGGTTACTTCTACACTGTTCTCCCAAGAAAGTAGAGGCTCATTCCATATTGTTTTTCCCATGACGTGTATGATTTGCCATATGATTTTCCATAACATTAGAGATACATTTACTATTGTTTTACTATGTGGTGACTTTCTATATAATCTACTTCTTTCTTTTGTTTCTTCTTGTTCCTTGCCTCATATTCCAACCTGAAAAAAAGTTATGTGAAATTGAAAGCCATAGCCAAAAGACATCTGATGACTATCATAGAAGGCAAGTTACACTACTGTTGAGGCATCATCTGCTTCCTCTCCTGTTGGATATTTCTAGGGTTTTCCCAAACAATTTTTTAATACCAATGAGATTCAAAATAAGTGCTCACTGTTATTTCAGTGCATAAAATACCTTTTCTGCAATTTTCAAGCAAGAAAAAAAAAGGGAAAACTTCTAGAATATTAAGAATGTTTACTCTTCTTACATAAGCAGCCTTTATTAATACAAATGCTATTGTTTCTGAAATGTCTATTAATAAGCACTTAAAGTCATGAGATGGTTCTGCTGTTTATATAAAAATGTGTTAAAAGTGTCCTCACTATTAGAGGTATCTACTCAGCTGCAGACAACAGAGATGTATTGCTGACCTGTGTTTGATAATTCTCTCCACGATGTCCTGTGTCGTCAGCGTGTTTCCACTTGATATCCTTTTAAATTTCCCCATCTTCTTTGGCCACTAGTATTCAAAAAGCACAGATTATGTCATCTTCTGTGTAAGGAAACCATTTTAAAGCAGCAATAGCCAGTATACATGATTTTAATGTACCATTAATAATTATGATTTACAGAAGATGCCTAAGCATCTGGTCTCAACAATGCATAGTTCCACATTCATGATATTAGGTAGATGACATATAAATGCGTAGTAAAATGTTAATGATAATAATAATCTGACAAATCTATGTCTAACTTACTCTACTGTATATGTGTCATTACAATTCCAATTAGTACCATCATGATGTAGTTTTAATATTCTTTTATTTCCCTGATTCATCCTCTTGTCTCAGCATGCTGCGTGTGTACTTAATGACATGGCAGCAACATGCTGTCTTTTAAATGACAGGGTTACAGACACTCAGATGTTACAAGGGTTAGAATATGGAGGAAAACGTGGTTCCTTAGGGACAAAGTTCTGCACATAAAATGGCTCAGGGTATTTAAATTATTTGTGTAGGAAAATTTAAAACATCATTATCTGCATCATATTCTGAAACACAAGTATGAAAATGTACTGTAAATTCTTGGCAGCAATAGACTTGTCTGTCTAAACATACATGGCAGGGTCCAAATAGAACACTCTAGCAATGCCATTAACTGTAACATATAGGGGTGCAAGGACAACTTGTTCCTTCATGAAAGACGACCATATCAGAAGGTTTATCTGGGATGGATTAAAGATGCTCACCTCATATGCGTCCGAGCCGTCTTCATCCGGCATCATGACCGTCTGACCATGAACCACCACGTCCACCTTAAAGTGTTCCATCAGCTCCTTTGTCACCTTGTAGGGCGCCCCAATAACCACTTCAGATACGTACTGAAATACACAAAGTATACATCAGCAGACCTTATTAAAATATCACCACCTCGGTTACATACTGAAATATGTGAACTACAGTATATACATGAACCACATCAAATCCGTCCTGAAATACATGGACTGCATATACAAGAATTACCTGCAAAACATACTGAAACAAGAGTACCGCAAATGTGCATAATATGCCCATTGTGTATCTGGTGACCTCTGACCTCATTAAATACGCATGATTTTTTATGAGAATGTAATTCAGGTGAGAAACTATTGGTAAATATGTATTATAAGTTTCATGTGAATCAATAGGATTTTGGTTAAGTCACCAAGGTGCCTCCAAAGTGCGGTGACCTCTGACCTCATTTAACTGGAATTCAAACTTAGGCGAGATATTTTATTGATTAACATTTCTGATGAGTCTGATCAAAATCCTTCATATTCTTAGTAAGTTATCGCGTCCACACCACAAAAGAGCCGAGTGACCCGTGACCTTATTAAATGTGCATGGACATTGCACAAAATTGAACTTGGGGGAGATAATCTGTCAATAAGTACTTATGGTGAGTTTCGTGAAAATCCATCAAAGCCCCAGTAAGTTATCACGGCAACACTAAACAGTAAACGGACAGATGTGGGTGTACCATGATACTCCCGTCATAAGCCTGGAGTATAATAAATGAATTCTTAGTTTACACATGAATTGCCTCAGATACATACTGAAATACATGAACTGTTGGTATGTACATGAATTACATGCAATCCATATTGAAACTAGATATTTCTTGGCACCGCAGGTGCCATAGTATCGCCAGACAATTAATCCCCCCCCCCTTTAAGAATAGGCCCCCCATCTTCAGCAACAATTAATATCAGACCACACTCATAGAAAAGGTCATTCTCATAGAAAAGGTCATGATCCAAATTTCAATATACATCATCCCCTAACCCATGTCTATGTATATGCAAGAAATCTGTCCATTAGTTTTTGACTTATAATGCTCACAGTACTGATAAATGGCAATGATGGGGTATTAAACGGCACAAAACAAGTAAAAGAATAACAGGTGGCACCACCTGTTTCCGGTACCTGACAATACTTTCCAAGATCTTCGAACATGTTGATTTTTGGACCAATGCATGCATCCCTTATTGAGATATTAATGATTTTGTGTAATTTTCACCATATATGGCAATATTCAAGTTCAAGGCCACTCTAATAGGAAAGGTCATGACCCCAATTTATATATACATTATCCCATAACCCATGTCTATGTATATGCATAATATGAAAGAAATCTGTCCATTAGTTTTTGACTTATAATGCTCACAGGTTATAAATGTACTGTTAAGTGGCAATGATGGGGTATTAAAGGCACGAAAACAAGTAAAAGAATAACAGGTGGCACCACCTGTTTCCCGTACATGACAACACTATCCAAGATCTTCGTTCAAGTTGATTTTTGGACCAATCAATGCATCCCTTATTGAGAAATTAATGATTTTGTGTGATTTTCACCATATATGGCAATATTCAAGGTCAAGGCCACTCATTGGAAAGGTCATGACCCCTATTCAAATAAACATTATCCTATAACCCATATCCATGTATTTGCATAATATGAAAGAAATTTGTCCATTAGTATTTGACTTATAATGCTCACAGTACTGATAAATGGCAATGATGATGTATTAAACGCCACAAAACAAGTAAAAGAATAACAGGTGGCGCCACCTGTTTCCGGTACATGACAATACTTTCAAAGATCTTCGAACATGTTGATTTTTGGACCAATGCATGCATCCCTTATTGAGATATTAATGATTTTGTGTAATTTTTCACCATATATGGCAATATTCAAGGTCAAGGCCACTCTAATAGGAAAGGTCATTACCCCAATTTATATATACATCATCCCATAACCCATGTCTATGTATATGCATAATATGAAAGAAATCTGTCCATTAGTTTTTGACTTATAATGCTCACAGGTTATAAATGTACTGTTAAGTGGCAATGATGGGGTATTAAACGGCACGAAAACAAGTAAAAGAATAACAGGTGGCGCCACCTGTTTCCGGTACATGACATTACTATCCAAGATCTTGGGTCAAGTTGATTTTTGGACCAATGCATGCATCCCTTATTGAGAAATTAATGATTTTGTGTGATTTTCACCATATATGGCAATATTCAAGGTCAAGGTCACTCTCATAGGAAAGGTCATGACCCCAATTTAAATAAACATCATCCCATAACCCATATCTATGTATTTGCATAATATGAAAGAAATCTGTCCATTAGTTTTTGACTTATAATGCTCACAGTACTGTCAAGTAGCAATTTTGGGGATATTAAACGGCATGAAAACAAGTAAAGAATAATAGGTGGCGCCACCAGTTTCTGGAACATGACAACCCTATCCATGATCTTCGATTAACTTGATTTTGGGATCAATCCATGCAAGTTTTCTTGAGATATTTAAGAATTTGTGTGATTTTCCCCAAAATTGAACCTATTCAAGGTCAAGGTCACTCTCCTAGTTGAGGTCATGACCTCATTTTAAATAGGCGTCGTCCTCTCACCCATATCTATACATATACCAAGTTTGGTAAAGATCCGTGAAATATTTTTTGAGTTATTGTGTCCAAAAGAAATCTCTGCGGCGGCGGCGGCGGCGCGACCATGCCTAAACCATAGTATCTCCAGACTATGTCTGGCGATACAATAAATGAACAGTTGGTTTACACATGAACCACCTCAGATACATACTGAAATACATGAATACATATTAACCACCTCACACCAAAATATACCACCAAATATGTATATATCAACCACAACTATTATATACTGATATAGCAAATTATTTATCAATCTCAGCTACTTACTGTAACACATTCAGAATAAATTTTCAAAGATAATTCTAGAGAGCTGGGTCTTGAGCCAAGAAGTATTACTGAATTTTTGGTGATGATCTTTGTCCATGCAGATGCAGATCATTGATGGATGTGTGTTTGTTTGTACATGTACTTGCTAGCTAGCAAAGCCAAAGGAAGTATACGCTCATCGAGCAGCTACAGGTTGCTGCGGTCAAGACCCCAGCCCTGTGCGCTCCTTAAGCATGTTCTCTGAGCCAGTGGCCGCAGTGCCACGCCAAGCCAAGCAGAGAGCCGTAGAGGGCGCCATCTTCTCTCCTGGGCCGTTGTTAGAAAGCTACAGCATCCAAAGCCACAAAGCCAGAAGCAACCCGCATTCCCTCCACTGATCCCAGCAGCGGAGACCCAGCCATGCCATTCGAGAGCTGAACTCGATCCTTGTGAACGACCTTACTTGCTAGCTATATACAATAGGTCATGGGTGGATTAACTTGTGTCTGTTTGCACATGTACTTGCTAGCTATATACAATATAGGTCATGGATGGATTAATGTGAGTCTGTTTGTTCATGTACTTGCTAGCTATATACAATAGGTTATGTGTGGATTTAAATGAAATTTGTAAACACATGTCTTGGAGTTTTTTTAGTTTTCCAAAAGAATTGAATGATAAATTATGTATAACTGTTTGTCTGTTTGTTTGTACAAACTATGGCAGTAAATGTCAAGTGCTTTTTAGCTGATGCTGACATCTGGTGGATTATTTGGAACTAACTGCAATGGCTGGTGCTTGATTGAATTTGCAGATGACATGGACAAAATGCTGTCACTAGCAGAGAGATATGCATCTTGAGTTCATCTAGCATTTTTTCTTCCCTGAAATGCCAAGTTTAACATCAAATGATAAAGACTGTGGCTGGAAGTCTCTTACAGGGAATGTCCTAATTTCAGTTTCTGTTTAGATGACCCTAATTTTGAAAATAAACATTTGATTCTATGCCACAAAAATAATGAAGAATTACATACCCTGTTAGAGAGAACACTGAGGACTCGTTCATGTAAATTCATGATGGGATAATTGGCTCCTTTGTAACGGTTTACCACCTGCAAAATGAAATCACAATCAGCAGCTGGAACACTTCCAATATATAAAAGAATACAAAGTACCCTGTTTGATGACATTTATTTCAAACCTAGGCAAGCTGTTTCTCAACAGACCCTTGATACTTAATCAGTACATATGAACCTTCTCATGGAAGTCCTTAAAAATTTACTGTCTTTACACATAAAAAAGGTAAAGAGCTAATATAAGCCTTCATTATTTGTATGCAAAATATTTTATAACTGCTGGCTGCACACTGATGAAAGAGATGATTCCTACATTTTTACTTTTAAATTTGAGAAGCTTCCAACTATATGTTGAGCCCATGCCCTCTTGTAAAAAGACCTCTTGAGTGCTTGATTTTAATCCATTTTTAGAATATTCGCATAAAAAATATATATATAAGCAATGTGAGTCACATTTTTATCACATAGGTCCAATCAAATGCATGTATATGCTGGTTTGAGACCAGTTGACATGACATTTGACTTTATTGAAGACAGGAATTGTCAGAAAACATATGCCCAACTCCTACATTTCTGCCCTTAATACTTGCAGAAAATATAAACTGTCGATGGAAAAGTTTACATCTGAATTCAGTCATAAAATAATTTAAAAAAGAAGCCAACACTAAAGGCTTTATTGTTATTTAAAAGAATCTTAATAGGACTATTTGACACTTAGTGTATTGACATCATATCTTAAGATAAAAGACAACTATGTCTTACTATACTATTTTCTTTTATAGTTATCAGTTAACTTACCGGATCTGTGTGAATACCCACGATCAAGAAGTCCCCTTCCTTGCTGGCCTGTTCTAGAAAGTCTAAGTGTCCAACATTTGCCATATGTTAAGGGTACAACAGACAAAATTTACAACAATGATGTTAACATCTTAACAGTGGTGTCTACAAAACCTATGCCAGAGAAGAAAACAAACTTTGTTGGACATACACTTCCATTTTAATTATACATTCAATATTCATATTTATCAGTATTTCACAGTCTAAATGAATAGGGCTATAAATTGTTAGGAAAGTCATGATCAAACTTGTCCATGGGAATCTAAGAAATAGACTGATTAGTTAACTAAAGGTTCTTTAAAGTTTTATCTATTCCTTGTTTTATCTTATATTCCCTAAAATATGGATTTTAAATTTCAAAACACTTCAGAAAGGTTCAAAAAAAGGTTGTTTCCCATATTTCAAAATACATGTAACAATGAAATACCCATAGCTTTATAATGAAATTAGTTATTTTCCAAAAAATTAATCCATTCACTTACATTTTTATTTCTAGTGTCAATAGCATCAATCACAAGGTAAGAAGATATGCAAACAACTTCTCTTAGTATTCAGTAATTGCAAAATAATTAAGTAGACCTTTGAACATAATTAAAAACAACAACTTCAGTATCTTGATGCTTAAAGTAATAAATAACTCACTATACTGTTACTGAGATTCATCCTACGGTCAATCAGTAAACACAGATTAAAGGATATGAAACAAGTCAAATGCCCCAGCAGTATAGATCACCTTGTCTCCTGGCTTTGGTTCCTTGCCCTCTGAGAACTGGATGATTTTATTGGTTGTTGGCAGGAAGTGGGATGTACCAGTGTAAGGACTGACACTCTGGTGGTCCTAAAAATATGAATATTCATGAATACAAAAGCATAAATATTCATTATCATGAAAATATAGCCTCCCACCTGTCACTTTTACTTCCTTAATCAATAACAGTAACAGATATGATTGTTTTATTTTTCAGTTTATCGTATTGTGTTTAAGATATTGCCTTGTGAGCTCAGTACCAGACCAGGATGGCCTAAGAAAATATATATTTGTTAGATTAATTCCACTTTTAATAGAGTTAACACAAGAGAAACCTGACTTTCTGTGAATGTAGAATTCAGAGCAATATATTATATATTATCAGTTCATTATCATCAGGGCAAGGAGGGAAAAACTTGGCTGTTGTGAAAGAGATTTAATGCCTGACTTTCCAGAGCACTTCTTCTTACCAGTATGTCCCAACCACAATTTAATTCCCAGTATCAGTTAGTTTGTTTGCAATATTTTATTGATAATGAATATGGAAATACAATGTGATGTGAAATAAAGCAAAAAAATATCACATACTACATGCATCAAAGGGACTGAGTGCAAGCTACTGAAAGCTTATCTTGACTCTCTCCCTGTTATTTCTACAGCAGAAGTAAGATGGCAGTGTTCAACAGACAGTATTAGTTACAAGCGTAATCATTTAATTTCATCACAAAAATCTTTGTAATAACAAAATATTATCCTTGCCAGGGATTATGGCAAAAAAATTAAAATCAACATACCAGACAATTCTGCTTTTAACATATATTTATATATATTCCAGACTCAAGTGTATACCCCCAAAAACCATAATGGTGGCAATACCCAGCACAAAATCGCTTAAGTTGGCTTAATGTTCTTTCAGAGTGAGAGGCATCAGAAAACAGCTATCCAAGAGGAATTAAATAAATATTGCCACCAAGTAGCACCCTACAAATGCAAATAACCGTTTTAAGAACTATATCTGTTATAAAGTTTCAGTGAAAAACCTGACCATAAATTTTAATTTGAAACATCCCCTGAGTGGACAGGGTAACATTTGTGTGAAGCAGAAGGCAAAATGTTAAGGAGTGACTAACTAAAGAAAATCTCACCTGTTCAGTTGTCCATACAATATAAGTTTTACTTATAATATACAAATATAAAGTACTTTACAAATATAATATCACTGATTTTAAATTTTTAATCATCTCTGTTCTAGGCAATGTATATGACTTTCATTTAATTTTCAGTCTCAATGATATTAAAACATATGTACCCATTTAGTATGACAAGCATGTAGTAATAGTTTCACAATTATGTAAACTGTATCTGTTTATATATGACATATTATATTAATGTTCTGAAAAAAAGGATGTGTTATTTTTGAACAGGCCATGATTTCAAAATCATGTTTAGCCGACAGTGATAAGGACTGTGAAATTGTAACTAGGCTGACCAATAGCTTACTAGTCAAGATTAGGATCTGGGGGTTATTTTGTATGTAGTACTTTAATGACAAAACTGTATAGATCTGTACAAACAAAGCTTCCCTCAATGGAAGAAATCACATTTTCTTTGCTCAGACAGCAGAAGGTATTTATATACAGGGTAGCGTGCTGTTGGTTATTGTCAAATCAAGTGACCTCACTGCTGATTAATTTTTTTCTGTGGGGGAGGATGACAGCTTGTAGGAATCTGGTGGGATAGAGCATGAAAGTGAATCATTGTGACATACTTGATACATCCTAATTCAATGTGAAAATTAAAAATATCACTGTTAACTAGAATCATTAAAATATTTTTTTTTTTCATTTTACAAAAAATAAAAAATGAGTTTAAATTTATGTTTCTGCTTGAAGCAAGGGAAAAACAGGTTCCAGAGTACCCATAATAATATGACATTTAATCAGACATGATTTATATTGTTCATTATGCCATGAAATGTCAGAATTTTATCACTATATGTTCGTTAAATATTTGAATAGCAGGTCTTTAAACATTTGATACTTTATTTTTTGTCTTGTTTAATATACACATTCATCACTTAAAACTGTTCTTTCAATAAAGTTTAGAAATGCACTGATAATTAGTTTTCATTCCTAGATGTTCTGCTTACTTGCACATTCAGCAAATTCAGCTTTATGTAACAAGGGTTGTTCAGAATAGAAAATAATGAAAGTACATTTGTCAATAAAATCATTGATTTTTCAATGTACATCATCTAAAAGCACCAGAGAATTACATACCTTATTTATAATCCCCTAGAAATGGAAATATGAAATCCGGTCAGAATTTTACTTACAACCAGAGAGTTTCTGTTCTGCTGGCTACATCTACTAGAAGTTAAAAAATTCTTCACGTCAATTATACAGATATTTAGATTGGTCATTCAGAAATATTTTAAACATCCAACCATCACAGACAAAAACAAGTGATCTGAAAAGCTTGGTTTGAAAGAAGACCAATAATGAGGTGAAATCTTATTCTTTTTAGCTATTTTGATTAAACATTTTAATGAGAAAATTAAAATATAAAGGATCAGTTATTCTGAGCTAAATTTCAAAACTACTTAAAAGATTCTGTCTTGCAGGAACTCATTATTGTTCCTATAACAAATCATAGATCTATTTAACTGGTCTACATGTATCCAAATTACATGTTCTAAGCCATTTGTCATATGTATCATGCTAAAAACAATTTGTCCTGTACTTGGGTCATGACTAAAATCTCACATTTCACAGGCATTTTACCAACAGGCTTATACAAGCCAAGTCTGTGACTCTTGTTTTTTTAAGAAGCAATATGTTAACAGGCATGCCTGTCTGAATGGTTTTAGATTAAAATATCATTATTTGCCCATAACATGGAGTCATAGTGGCCAAGCTTCACTCATGAAGGTGAATTTTACTAAATAGTAAATACCTGTTTTCAGTTCATTTGTAACAATTACAAGACAATGCCATGTTTATAGGTATATTTCCTTAATTTAATATGAACCAAAGGAAAGAAAAGACATCATGAACAAAAGAAAATACCACAGCACAGAGTAAATGTGTTCTTCTAATCAACACACACAAAGTGAGGCGGGATTTCAGGCAACAGAAGTAGCATGTGGAGGCCATAAAACTAAATATAGGCTTAACTGTATTTCTCTACCTTACCTAACCCAGCTAATCAATATAATGATGGCTATATCCAGACATTGAATCAATATTTGCTATACACTTGTACTGTTGGTATTCTGCTGTAATTAGTACTAGTAGCCAAAAAAAATCACTTGAAAAAAAATCTATCAGCTTACATTTTCTTCAAACTGCTGTTAGCACAGAAGTCAATAACTTTTGTAATAAAGACATTTTTGTGACAAAGTCATAATGACTTCACTATACCATCTCTAGCATTTCAGCACACAGCTAATGATTGTGACACCTTTTTATTTGTAAAACTTTAATTGTAGTATTGATTTTAACAGTAGTTATGGCTACATGTGCAAGAAATGGACAAATGTAAACAAGGGACCCATTGGTCACGGCGCTCAGCTGATATATATGATAAAAAATATGATTTGGGAAAGAGGCACATGCTTGTTTTGTGTGGTAATAAATATAAGCTTTATTATGAGTTGTTGGTGTTTAGCTAATGTATGATTTTGATAGTATCTTTGGAGACAGGTAAGAGGATTGATTTCATTTATTTTATTAACAAATGGAGTGCTATTGTCACACAGATTTTGACTTGGCCATATAACTTATAAGCAGCACATATTATAAAAGAGTTTAACTATTTATTAAAATTTAATAACAAATATTGTGCCAATATAATTTTTATTAAAAGAATAATAAGAAAATCATATGATTTTTTAAAATAAAATATAACTGAAATGATTATTGAAATAATATTATAGAATATATTCATGATATTCATGAATGCATTCATGAATACATTTTGAAAGTATCTGGTATTCAAATACTTTCATTTTTACCTGAATTCCCATTCTTATGCAATAAAATTTTTTAATGCAGTACATATTCATATTCATATTCAAATACATTTGCAAAGCATTTGCACCATGTCTTGTATTTATTCAGTTTTAGCCAAACAAAGATGTTGAGAATCCAGAATATGCAAAATTCACAAATTTAAATAATGGTCATAAGTACCTGGTTTTATGGCTTTTATTTATATTAAAAAAATAAATGTAATATATTCACTTTGGACTACTTTCACATCAATCTACACACTAGACACAGTAGGAATCTAGATTAATATTATCAACTGCATCTTTGTCTATCATTAATTTCCTTCATATGATCCCTAATGATTAGTAATGAATAATATGATTTATTTTTTTATCATTAAAATTTCACTGAAAAATACCATAGGTGACTGCATGGTGTTATTTGGAATAACATTGACACTGACATTCTATCCATCCATACAAGATCTAACATCATCAGTAACTACAAATTAATTTTCTGTTACTCATCAACTAACAAATTCCTTTTCTATTAATTTTTCTTTAATTTGTTATAAAAAACCAATACAAAATTATTAATTTATTGTTTATTGTTATGTTGTTTTTCAAAACAACTACTAGATGAGTTGGGTTGGACACCTGGATCAACTGTGGCTGGGCATTAGCTGCCTGGCTGCCCCAGTGTATGCTTTGCTCAAGCATGCATAATCTGATTAAAGGTAAACAAGGTCAACATACAGGTGACTGAAGAGGGGCTGGATTAAGCCTGGGTCTGACATGGTCTCATATAAACATTAATAAAAGCTACAATATTTGGCCAATTTCTTTCAGCTTTCTAAACTACAAAGATGAAATCCTTATGTGTGCATGATATGAAAATTATATCAACAGTGCTCTCAGGAAACAAACATGCCATGGTCAAAGTTGGGCAAAATTTATGGTACTAATTTTATATTTATACTAATAAATTATAAAATTTGAAAAATTCAGAACTAATTTTTGGTATTCAATTGAATCTAGATTAAATAATGTTACATCCCTGACAAAAATCTCTAGCTTCAGCAATCCTCTTGTTAAGGGAGTAAATATATTTCTTGATTTTTTAAAAAGTGCATTATGTTTGGGCCCATAACATAAAATATTACGCAATACTGACATCATTTCTGGCATGTGCATAGCAAATGTATAGAAAAATATGTATATTATATATGATCAAAGTCATATCAGTGGTTTTCATATTAGGCAGTCTTACAGTGTAACAATGGGTTTTTAATGGAAAAATAAAGTTTTTCATTAATATTTCGAAGGAATTAAGTCCTAGTGATAAAATTCTTGGCTTGGTAGGGGATTTTAGAGACATCTAACTGTATGCTAAATTTAAGGAATTTAGAGCTGAAGCTGGGGAGCTGAGCTCTAGCAAACTGCATAACACTAGCTTGATGAAAACTTGATGTGACATCGTGCTTGAAAACTTGAATAAAATCTACAGTTTTTGATCAACTGGTTTCAAATTTTTGGTGTTAACAGACAAAATGCTAACAAAAACATGCTGTGAAAATTAAATCCACAGTACTTACATGAAAAAAACGTGCCATGGTCAAACTTTGGCAAAATTTAAGGTACCAATTTTATATTTTTGCCAATATTTAAAAAAATTTAACAGATTTTGATCTAATTTTTGGTATACAATTAAATTTTGATCAATTAAAGTTGTATTACTGAAAAAAAGTCCTTACCTAAAAAAATTGAGGTTTTTCCTTAATATCTCGAAGGAACGAAGTCCTATTGACCCAATTTTCAGCATGGTAGGAGATTTTCGGGACATCTAACTGTGTGGCAAATTTCAGATTCGTAGGTCCAATGGTGTCGAAATGTGCCAGTCTTACGGACGGACATCCGGACAGACAGATGGACGGACGACGGACAATGGACCACGACTATACCTCAGATGACTTATAGTCAGCTGAGCTAAAAAAATGGTTGATTATGTTGCATGTATAGATTTTTAGAGGAAAACCAACAAAAACAGCCATGTGGGGTGTACCTTGCCTATTGTAGCCACCCGCTCTTTATCTGGTCCTCGCTCCTCGTCATGTTCATGATGTGACTTGGTGACTAACAACATCCTGGAACATAACACATAATACATACCACTGTCCTTCCTGTTTTAAGTGTACAATTAGTTTGTAAGTACAACCCATTACCTGGTTAGAAGTCCATGGTGTAAAGGCCAGGAGACATAACTTCCATAGGCGAAAATGAGGTCACGCATAATATCCACATATAAATGTCAATAGGCTGAGGGGGACAAATGTCCGTTAAGCAAAAACAGGAATTTGTTCATTGTAAAGCATTATAATTTCACATATTTTGTCATGCACATTAGCACTGATTAAACAATTTCTTGTGATAAATTACCTATATAAAACATAATACAAACAGGCATGGGACTTATGCCATATATAAAACTGGGTAAAATATTTTTTTTGCACAAACTCTCGTATTCATATATTCTAAACATAACAGCAGGTGTTATCCTTAAATAAACATATTTTTTTTCATTACATAAGCAAATATAAATTGTTTGAACATTTAGAATACATTAATATATTCTGAAGAAATACTGACTACATAAAGAACTTTTGCATGGTGATGGGTGGTTATTATTTTACATATCATAGAAACTACCACAAACACTTTTCCACTGCAACCTTTTTACAGTAGTTACCTTTGCATTTTCTTGCCACAACAATTTAGCTTATATAACTTTCTTACCTTCCTACCAAGTCTGTTGTAGATACACCCTGAGTTCTTTTGCATTCTCTGCAAAATTTATAAATGTATGTGAATAAGCAGGGATATCAGAGTCGCACTTAAAAGGAATCAACATCATGTTATGAATGTAATAACAAGTAAACACAGTATATATATTACATATATATCATTCATGGATTTTATTTGAAAAAATGTTTCCTATTATAATTCATCATCAGCATTACATTTTCTGTTTCAGTGATAAATGCGATACTGGTATAAATTACATAAACAAATATTAGATAATAAAATATGGTATACATGAAATTTCCTTTGAATGCCCTGTTTAGTCTCTTATAGACTGAGGTGGAATGTCTTTTAACTAGCCTATATTTACAAAGCCTGCATCTCTCAGTTTACTTGGCAAAGTATATTTGAAAATGTTGATTTCCCACTTACTTGTATCTTTCTGCAGCTTTTACAAGATGATATGTATCCATGCCATCAGCACTCAGCGTTATGTCATCTGTATAAGATATAGACATTTAAATATAACCAGTATGTAAAGTTTATTTACTCTAGCAATGTAAAATGTAATGGCACAGGCTGTACATCATGAATAAACACAATAAAATAATTACGATACATTACACATGCTTTTTCTGGTAAAATGTCATATCATGTACTTGGGTCTTTTTTATCCAGTTCCTTAATATATTCTTCATTTTGTTGATGAACATGTTAGTTTTGGTCAGGGTTGGCAATTTCTTCCGAGAGGCGGTTTCTTCCTTGGAAACTTCCGGAAACTTCCGGCTCGGAAGAAATAGTTTCCTTCATTTCTTCCGGAAGAAACTTTCAAAATTCATGTGAGAATATATAAAACTAATAAACTTTCAGCTTTATTTCAGCTCAAACATAATCTGTTCCATCTTATTTGCAAAAATAATGGTTTATATTAATATATTGTTTTATCTTAGAATGTATGACTATTACTTTAATTTAGTTAGACAATATGCCTCATGTAATTTTCAGTTGGTCAGTTCAGGTGACATAATTAAAAATTATCTGTCTCAATTGAACAGGTATTTTCTAGTTTTGGCATAATTCACAACAAGCTCAGGAATAGACTTGGTGTTTGCAGAGCTGCAAAATTGGTGTTTTGTTATCGCATGCTTTGTGGTAACTTAGATGTAAATTACTGATAGGTACTGACTGTAAGCCATTGTGATTAACATTAGAACTTTCATGGAGAGATGCATAAATTTAAATGAGTGATAAAAGTTCAATCATAGTGTAATATCACACAGGATATTGTCAAGTCATACACAAGCACGCTATTAATTGTGTTATATTTGGTAGGAAGTGCAGTTTGCCTACTATTTAGATTCTACATTAGTTAGTGAGTTAGTATGCAGCACTCCATGTACCTTGGCAGCTATGCACTTGACTGTTAAGATACAAGATGAGAAAACTGTTTATCAATCTGTAATTCTCTATCATACAAAAGTAACGTTGCTCAGTGACGCAAATTGAGTAAGAACTAGTTACATATACAGAAAACTTCCTCTTACCCTCATGTGAATACAGGTAGACATTTAAACAAGAATCTTTTGTTAATTAACATGTCAACACATACTATGCAACACTACATACTTAAATAGTTGACATTCACACCCATCAGCTACAATTTTGGCAATACTATAAGAATAAAACTAACAGAATTATATTTAGATTAATCACAGCATTGTTCCTGTAAACTGATTAAAAGTCATATTGTTTTATTTTATTCAAAAGAAAGAAAAATAGTTCAAATATCTGATTTAATTTTTTTTGTATCACACTTTCACTCTTTCTGTCCACTAAATTCCACTTTCATCCATTACTTCCGGAAGAAAGTGGACGAAACCCCATTTCCTCCAATTTCTTCCAATGTCTCAGAAGAAATATATTTCTTCTGGAAGAAAACCAACCCTGCTTTTGGTATAAAACATGCCATGACAGCCATGCAATCAAAGCACTAATTTATACACTGTGACATGATGAGAATAGTTTTTTGGTGCAGAAAGATTTTTTCTAAAACTGAAGTCTATGTTCAATCTTTAACATTCACATTTACATATTAAAATATGTTCTCTCAAATTTATTTCCTGCCTGGGGCATGGCCTGAAAAAAAAAAAAAAAAACACTTTTTGATGGGGTATCTATCCATACAAAACATTTTTTTACTTCAGGCAAGTGGGTGAATGTTAATGTCCAACCTTGTTTATTAATGCATTGTTTATTACTTAGATTTTCAGTTGATCAGCTAAGATCAGGTTACTCATAGCTCACAGTGCTGATTGATAGAACAATCTATCATGAATATGTCAGTGTAAACCATGTAACCATTATAGGGACAAGGAACTTATTATATATTTTAACTAAAAATAACCAATTATGGTAACATTTAATTATTTGGTGATCATTTTGAACCTGTTTTCATAATTTTTTTTTTCATACCAATATGTATGAATGAAACAAGTCATTTCAATTTATAAATAACTGTAAAATATAAGATTATTGAGCCGAAAAGAGATGTAACTAGTATTTGCTAGTCTCATAAAAATAAAAATACAACTTCAATTTTACACCAACAGCCTTGTGTTACAGATCAATATCTAAGAACAATTATCAAATTTCAAAGCAATATATGGCATCCATTATTCAAACATTACATCTGTTCTCAGCCAGCTGGAAGAGCAACAGAAAAAGATGTGACAACTGAGGCTTTGAGTACGGTGAGCTGAGCTTAGAATCCCTCAGTTTATAAATTTACATGTATGAAAACTTAAGAAATACTTACCTCCATGGACACAGAAATCCATGTTATATTTATCCATAGTTTCTATGGTTGTAATATACGGAGCATCCTCAACAACCTGCAGCAGGAAAATAAACCCACAGTTACATGCAGTCACACTGCCAAGGAGGTTATGTTAATACCCATGTCCCTTTGTTTGTCTGTTTGTCATTGTGCCATTTTATTTTGGAGGGTGTACATGGGCCAGGGAAATGTAGGTGCTGATCTAGATCTGGTTAAAGAGGATGACCCAGTACAATTGTGTTGCCTTTGTAAGGTATGCACTCAACTCAATGCCACATTAATTATTATAAATTTGTAGTACTACAGGGTAACATAATATACAGAAATAAGAGTGAGTAAACATTAGTGTTGTCCCAATTAATTGCTTATATTGATGATTGGCTGTTTTCTCTCATAATCAATTGAACTGGTAGCATTTTTGCATTATCCATCACAAAAAAATTATGGATGTACATTCAAAGAAATCATATTAACAAGGAAAAATATCCCCACCCAGTCAGAGAAATAAGAGAGAAGGTAGTGAAGAGCATTACAACTAAACCTAGCTTAGCAAAAAAGGGTCAACAACTTGGGATTACCTTGACTTTTTAGCATGACATACAAGTCCGACTGAATTGACTGTCCATTTTTTAGGTATAATTCTATAAAGCAAATGTTGTGGTTATGTAAAAGGTAAAAAATAAGATTATGGTGATAATCTATGATCTATAGGATTTTACAACCAATTCTGACCACTAGTAATCATGCATGCAGTCACACACGATAATTACATACTGCACACCTGTCAGTGTATGGACATAATAATACCTAATGCATGACATATACATCATTTAGATTACTTATCAAAGTCTGTAAATAACATATGGCATTTAAGGGTCAACTGTAAAGTATAAATATTCATGGAAGTTGCATGCTGGTAGACTGTGTTATAATATTATCAACCGTATGTTACATAGTAATGGTTTCAGTACTATTTATGCAAGACAGCAAGTTTTAATTTAATCATATTGCGAAAAACCATTTTCCACAAATAGAACATCTGTGTCCATTAATATTCGACCTCCATTCTTATTTGCATATGCACAACTCCAAGCCATGACCAAAATCATGTGAATCTACACTATATGGAGCAAGAATTAGTATCATTTTCCATATCACTAGATACTCTATCCCAGAATTCTTCTCAGTATGACCAGCTTTATAAATTAAAGAAGGCTCAAAATTTGAATTTTCAATTCAAATTTGCTTAATTTTTATCTATTAAGTATCACTCCACTTGAAACCACAAACTTCATAACCCATCAAATACATTTGAATGTACACAGATATCATCTAACTCCACAGTAACCACAATCATTGTGTTACTGCAAATCAGATACCTGCTTTAAAGGGACTATATTAAAAGAGAGAGTAACAGAATGACCAAAGTCTGCTTATGTATCTTAATTTAAGATATTTATCATCAACTTAGTTTTTTTATGTCAGTTAGTGTTCATCTCAGAATTAACAGATGTAACTCCTATAAACTGACATGAATTACATTATAATATAAATATAAAAATACTCACCTCATCAACCCATTTAATAGCTCTAACCATTTTGTATCTCTCATGTTCATTGAATACTGGTGGACCTTTATGCATGGCAATTTCCTCTGAAAAAAATCAGTTATAAATCAATAGTATTTGTTAACACAATATGTGACATGTCTTTATTTTATTTATCTTCTTTAAGTTCTTATTCCTTAAATCAACTGCATTTATAAGGCTTTCAAGTGTACTATGTACTGAAGTAAGATCATTAGATTTCATAAAATTTTATTCACAGATAAGAATATATTATTACTATCTTCTTCATTTACTAGTTTGCACAGTAATTTATCCATCCTTTCTCAGATCATTCTGACTCAGAAAATAGACCGCTTTCTGATGAATGGACAATGATTTATGAACAACTCTCCTGTCAAGACAACTCGTATTAACAACGGGTCATTAAATATACAGCCACGTGGCTGTACTGGCAAGGGGTCTTATTCTAAAGTTTTCTTAACAACGGGGTCATAAAATGTACAGCCATTCAGCAGTACTGGCAGGGGGTCTTATTCTAAAAGTTTCTTATTCAGAATTTTAGTATTTCACCCTGTCATGGATATCACAAATTTGGAACCCCATGTAAATATGAAGAAAACTATAATATATATATATATAATGTGGTTTTGCCCTAAAACTTTCATATAAATGACCACTCTGATCATGTAAGCATATGATAGTATTACAAAATATAATATATATTATATATAATCATATTAAATAAAAGCACTATATGTATGATTTTACTTTACAATTACCAGCATATTGACTTTTTTCCAGTTCTTAGTACTAAACTGTGTCAATACATTCCCTATATATTAATATATATAAGATATATATGCAAAAAGAACACTGGTCAAAATCAAGATTTTTCACCCTCTAGTACCGTAAAATCTCCACTTAAAACCGCGGTTTAATCAAGAAATTCAAAATCTTCAAATCAGGTTGATTTCCTGAAAGCACTGTGCAGTTTATACTAGAAGGGTTTCCTGAATATCGTCCTGACAGACATCGTTTTGGGGCCGGCGAGTGGGCGATAATATTGCAACTTTCAAAGGCCGTTCTTAGCAGCAGTCTCGCATGCATGGGAGCCGTGTGTAAAAGTATTATTTACGATTATTTGTTATTTATAAATTAAATATTGCTGATTAGTTTTTGTGTGATATATAACTTGTTATAAAATTTTGGTAATTGTCACCAAATCATACGTTTACAACAACCCTGCTGTAACACACAGCGGCCCACTTAGTTGGGCATGGTCAAGCAAAATGAAATAAAAGCCTACTTTAAACCCATTTGCGGCATTATTTAGCAATGATTATTTGTTTAAAACCTAAAATGAATAAAAAGCTGACATCGTAAAGAGTCACACAATGGCAGACGATCGTTTTAAAATCAAGTTAGAGTGCCGCCATGTGCTGAAACGCCCCGGTATTCTGCTAAGAATATTTTGAACAGCTGTACGCGGTGGGTGGTAAACAGAACAGCCACCTATTTCGTCCCAGCGTGCCTTGCGTGAACACTGCCTTGACAAAATGGCTCCCCACTTGGAAACTTTCTTCAGGAAAAAAAACTTGCTTACCCCGACTGGCCACTTTAATTTTACCTTAAAATCACTCATTATCAAGCGTCATGTTTCCTATACGTGCGTATCTCCACAAGGTAACTTCAATTACTTTGATATTTAGTTAAGTTGACCAGCGATGTTTTCAAACGCGCCAGCAAATTGTGACATGGAGCGATGTCAACTTACGATGTGACGATGATAATACCGAAGTAACCCGTATGAAAATGATTTGAATCTTCCGAGTAATTCCAGAAAATGGAATTTTCATCAAAAATTTTTAGAATTAAAATATACAATGACTTGAAATGGATCAGCAGAATATTTTTTTTCAAAATATAATGACAAATCGGTAGCAAACAAGAATACGGCACGGAATATAAAATCTGTATAAACAGGCAGAGGTTCATCGGCCCTTGCGTCTTCCCAAACTTCATGCTTGAGTGACCCTGCAAAAAAGTGTTATGATGTGTTTAAATAAAATGCCCAAGGAATTTAAAAGTGGAAAGGAATGGCCGAGTCCCAACCTAAGCGTGTTCATTTCTAGATGATAGCTTGATTGTCTTTTGTCAAATCATTCCGTAGCAAAAGTTGGTGCGGTTTTAAAGGGGGGTTCTTAGTATTTGAGCCCCTCGCGATGTCTCACCTGGAATTTCGGCGAAGTCTGGGTGCGGTTTTAATCAGAAGTGCGGTTTTAAGTGGAGATTTTACGGTATTGGTTCAGGAACTCACAAATGTAATTTTTCCTGTATCTTTTGCATGGATGCATAATCTTTATAAACAACTGTACAAAAGATATGTGTCATTGTAAATAATTAAATTATTTTGACTCACCATCTGAGTGGACACCAACCACAAGGACATCCCCCATCTCCTTTCCCTTGAAAGAAAAGAAAAAATATTAAAATCACTGTTATATGCATGGATCATTTTTTATGCAGCAGTTATGAAATTTTCACTTGACCAGTTATATTAGGTTCTTTTAGCTGATATAATTCTTAAAAGCATGTCTGCTTGTCAATGTTTCCCATAACAAAACCTCACATTACATTTACAGCATATATACATCAATTAAACATCAGCATACAGATTAAGGGAACTTTTAATGTATGCTGCTCTCTGTAATTACCAGAAAACTGTTTATAACAACACATCAGTGCTGACTGTAGATTGTAGAACTTACTGCAAAATAGTTCTTAGTATGTAAGCTGACACAACTGTGGACAACTTGACACCTTAAATATAGTTTATAATTTCCAAACCTATATATTGTTAATTCTAACTTGATAATATAATCTTGTGGAAAATGCAGAGTCTTGTCAATCTGAATACGCCATTCATGAACAAATGACATATCAATAACAATTAAAGAATAATAGAAGATACAAACTGTTTTGCTACATTTCATTTGTAACAAAATGTAAGCATAATTCAAGTAATTCCTCTACGGGAGTTCACAGGTAATCTTATATTTTAGACTCACTTGTCTCAGAGCATTGGCATGTCCAAAATGTACCATATCAAAGCTAAAATGAAATAAAAGAGCTGTGTGATAATGTACTGATGAATTCATTCTGGAAATTTATACAGAAACTCAGTCTAAGGTAACAGAGAAAGATAATTTACAAATAAATTTATCATTAGAATATGATCAGTTTCCATATTTTATTTAAAAAATATATATATATATAAACTGGAATTGGAATCAAAATGTTTATGGTCTTTGGGTGCTAACTTAAGTTCTCACAGAATAATTTGAGGATTCAAATCATTCTTATTAAACCATAACTGTTTTGCCACTTCTCTATTTATATAGACAACTGATCCTGAAGATGATACAGTGTACTTTTATTTTGAATTAAGGTACTGAATGATTGTTCAGATACAAGATCTTACTTTTTCTCTGTATTACCATAATTTTAAGTTTAAAGAACACTGGCATAAAATGTTCCTCTATATTACAGCATATAATCAGAAGTTTTCCAGTTGAAGAAGATGATGCTGAAAAAATAATTAAATGATACATGGTGATACAGATATAGTATGCTTATCATGTTTGTTTACCCATTCAAGCCACATTTTTCACACAAACTCACTTCACCTGAAAATTTGTTTATTTGATGTTTTTAGAATATCATTAATCAACAGCCATGACAGACTATTCATGCTTCCTGTAATATATATTTAATACACGCTTATGTGAGTGACTTATAAGAAAATGCAGCATTACGACCTCACATTTGGTGTTATGAAGGTTCTTTCATGAGTACAAATGTTTTCACATTTAAAAAAAAAAGATCTGACCACAAGTAATAGTCAAATCATTTATAAACAGTATTATATAGTAATTATTACATTTAGAAAACCTGTGGTTCTTGTTTTATAAGAATCCACTGACTTACTTGCTCATCAGAGTATTAGTCTGATTTGAAGTTGCAAGATGAATAACAATACATACATAATATATATATATAAGTGTGTGTATATATGTGTATATATATATATATATATATATATATATATATATATATATATATGTATGTGTGTGTGTGTGTGTGTGTGTGTGTGTGTGTATGTATATATATATATATATATATATATATATATATATATATATATATATATATATATATATATATATATATATATATATATATATCACATAAACTTAATGCTTTCCAGTGTTTGGTAGTCAGTTAAACATGTTCACTCCATTCTTGCCACAATGTTGCATAAATACTTCATTTTCACTATATTTAATGACAAGAGAATCTGGTACTTCAGGCTTGTACATAATGCTGGTAAACTGAGACTGACCTCATCAATGGACTTGTAGCATGACAATGAGAACAGAATTCCTGTGACAACTGACAGCTAGTACAGTGAGCTAGACTAAAATAAGTTCAGAAACAGTGGGCGTGGCACTGATCAACAATAAACAGGGTTAAAGCAGGCGGTGAAACCTTTCGATAAGATTGAACCTTTCTAATCTACGATTGTTATAAAAATATATATTTGTGTTAATAGAGCAGGAATACCCCTTTATCTGTTATCTTTACACTAAAACAAAAGATCTAGCACCCCTAAATAGACATGGCACTATCACTGATGATTTCTTTGACAGTTTCGGGACTGTGTGCCTGACAGTGGCACTCATGTATGACAACTACATTAACATTTCTTTTCAATATCTTCATGAGCTGAAGGAGAGTAGATATGTATTCTCATGTTTGTATTATGTCGTATGCTTAAAATATTTCATGATCCGACAACACTTACCAGCCGTCCATCCATACCCTCACCGGTCTACGTTCACCGCTTTTCCCGTCCGCTTCGTTTGTCGCCATGTTGTCAACAAATGCGTGGTCAAGTCGACCTAACGCAAATTCACCCACAAGATATCCAGCTGTGGCATCTTCGGCAAAGGACCCCCAAGATTTGAACCAATCGATGGACATTTAATCATCTCGGCTCTCGTCGTCAGAAGTACGGAAACATTTAATATTAAGAATTTAGGCTGCTAGGGGTATTCTGGCTAGTATTATTCCTTTCTTTTATTACATTTTTAAAAATTTAACGTTAAAAAATCGTAATGTTTGTATCTCATTTGTTGTAGAAATAATATATTCTGCTATTTATTACAGATTTTGAATTTAAAGAATGATTTTATAAAGTTAGACAAGTAAAAATAAATCAGGAAAAAAGTCATGTGAAAATAAATATCAAACCAACAACAAACACGGGAAATCTGCGAAGTCTGTTTCACGAGAGTATCGCATATATATATATATATATCAGCTTACATAGGCCTCAGATGTTTAATCTGTTATTCCTGCATCCTTGTGTGCACATAAGCCTGAAATAATAATTTAATAGTAATCGATAAAAAATTCTAGTGAATAACAGCTGAAAATGGTGCCCTATATTATTAGTGATGTGATTAGTCATTCACATTACAGAGCACATCTCCTTTAGTGTTTTGTGGTCACAGTCTTATCAACTGTCAGGTCAGTATGTTGAGGGGAGCCCTATATACACACAGGTAGATGTAACAGTATGTCTGTTTGTGGGGGCTGTTCAGACTATAGACATAGATTCACGGTCCTATACTAGCGAGGTGGAGTAGATCTTATTAGGGCATACTACAAAGATTTAGAGTAATTATTTTTATCATTAATTAAACATCTAGAGGAAACCATTCAGTGTATTTATGGACTCGAATTTGAATTACTAGGCTGAACATGTAAAAACTATGGTGTGTGATTGTAAACATCTATGAATTTTCTGTCATCATTTTCTGATCGGGACAGCAACTAATTACAAGTTTCATCTATTATTCAGTTTGCTTGTTACGAAGCCAAGCAGACAAGAATTCCATTCACTTTACCAATATGGGATAGCCGAAGTACAAAGCATAACGTAAAATAAAAGTTGAAAATACGTACATTCTCCAGTTATTTAAATCCTAAAGTCATTATTCATAAATTAACAAAAATGATTGATGTTAGAACAAGTAAATTTGATCAGTTGATAGGTTGACAAGTTGACCAATTGTTTGTCTAGCCCGCTTGATAGGTCCTATTGATATACAGCTTACGGTTTAAAGGTACTTTCTGCCTGTAAGTATATAATATGACTTGCATAACCCAGTGTAACAATTAATTTTGAAAACATTTTATTATACAAAGAGTTTAATTGTTATTCATGCAAATTTGCATCCGCTGAGGTACATTTAAACACTGTATTTTTATGAATGGACTTTGTTCTTCATTCAACTTGTACATAATAATTGTTAGATTAAACAAATTACATAGCATGTCAAGTTATTCATAAGTTATTCTATAAGTGGTAGTAGTTCTAAAAATTTTTATAATGACTTTAATAACAAAGATGTGCATTATTGCTATATATATATATTGTGATACACTTTGTGTGAAATAGATACCGCTGCTTTGTTTATCATTGTCACAGGAGAAGGACATGTAATGCCTCCTTCTCACACCAGTATTTTCAGCACAGCTACAACGCGGGGGATACAGTTGATGTTGCCCAGCAACAATAAGGAAAAAACATTTTGAACTATACCAGCTCAGGGTCACAAGCACAGTGATTTCTGGGTAATGTTGTCATATGTGTCGCGATTTGGACATTATATAAAAATATTTTGTACACAATAATTTTTTTATTGGTGCATGAATTGAAATTGTATGTTGTTATCACTTTATGATTATCAGATGTGTTCTTTGAAGAAACATGACACCACAGCATATTGGGTGATGAAGAACACTTTAAGACATTGAGGGCATATGTTAAAAATACTGCCAGATCTTGTCATGTCCAAAAACAAAACAAAAGGACAGTTATGACAAGCTTCGGTTTTTTTTCCTGGCAAGTCTGTCTCCGAGTTTTTTTTTTAATTTGAAGGCTATATCATGTGGATCTGTTCAAAATTTTCCTTTGCCTTTATATTGCTCAGAAGTCTTTTAAGAAAAATGAAATACTTTTTCCCCCATAAAGGGAGAGATAATGTAAGATATCAGAATTATGTCTCATCCCTCTAAACTATAAGTGGACTTATATAGTTTAGGATTTTCATTAGTCCTCCTTGGTTTGACCCCCCCCCCCCTCCCTTTCTAAAATCCCGGATCCGCCCCTGGATGCCTCAGTGCAGTTATTGGACGTTATTCATATCAATCGTCAAGGATACACTTATTTTCACAAAACAGTAAATCATATATAAATATATTATTGGGGTCTTAACAGAATTTAAAAAGGGGCCTCAAAAGAATTAAGACTCAGAAGCATGAGGATGCTTTATTTCATGTGCGTTCGGCAAGACTTAAAAACACAAGGTAGGCGGGTATCACCTAAGGTCATCAAGTGTGCATTGGTTAACGTCGCAGAAAAGAAAAGTTTCAAAATGCATTCCATTTTCCTAATTATAATGTGTCTGCAACACATCCAAAGGTATTTTGGGCCAATGTTGAATAGTTTAGAGCATTTTAGGATTTGGACAGCACTATATATATATATATATATATATATATATATATATATATATATATATATATAAAGGCCAACCTTTTCCACTCATATCCTACCGCAAGATGCTGATATGCTTATTTAACGCACTTACCACGTTCTAGTTGGGTAATATGTTCCTAAAACATGTTCTGAGCTCTTCCGGCTTTCTGGTAATATGAAACCAGTTCCTCTGTTGTTTTGTTGGGAAATCCTACAATATATCGAGCGGTACCAGTTTACAATTTTCTGTTTGTACGTTTTATACGAACCTGTTTTTTTATCCTGCATGCTTTCAATAATAAATGAAAATTAAAATTACCTGCCGTAAGTCTATGTGAAACAAGGAAGGAACATCGATGGTGGATTCCCTGAAGGCCCAAGCAGATACCAAATAACAGGCACGTGCATGGTCTCATAATAAGGTTGCCATAAGATGATGGTTGCTATAAGATGCCTTGTGCAAGAACAACCTTTCAAATTAAATTGATGATGGCAAAAATGTAATTTTTATTTCATTATTTCCAAAAATGAGGCTGGGAATTACTACCTTACCTTTAAATAATGACACATCAGATATATTTGAGACGATATACGTTGATCCAGGTCCTATCAAGGCATATATCCAGACTTATGATGACTGATCCATAAGCAGGGGGGATTTAATAAAAAATCAATGCTGATCGTATCCATGAGGGAACACAATGCAGAGTGGGAAAATTTAGTTTGAAAAGTTATATGAAGTAGAACTAAACAAATGATTTCACAGTCACGGCATCTTAAATTTTGCGCTAGAATTGACATTGTATACAATCAATGATCACTAATGAGACCGGCACCAGGGGTCAGATTAATACCATAACAATTTGTGCATTAATCTTACTTAAAAGACAGGCGACCGGATGGACGGACGACTGGCATCAGTGAAAGGGCTATATCCTGTTTGTAGTCAGGAAACTGAAGACTTGGCTTTGGTCAGGCAAACACATGTAAATATTGTGTTGTAGCTATAAAAATCACTAGCTAACTTGTTTGTTACATACTTATATTAATAAATATGTATATTGAAAGTCTAAAAAAAAATAATTATATAAAGTGCAATTATACCTATATACAACTAAAAATCAAGTGCAAAATAAAAGGGTAATTTATAAAACAAATTGTCATCGCCAGTTCTAGATCTTGCGAAGAGCATGTATGTGGCTGTTGCCTAGCAACAGTATGTACCGCTTGACCATGGATATATTCATGGATATATTCATGGTTGGTTACATGGTCAATCGGTACAAAACTTTAGCCAGCTGTTGTCATGTTCATATTTAACGCCAGTGGTACTTCCAAAGTCGCCCCCTTTCAAAATCAGATACTTTCAAATTTATTGTGGACGGATTAGAAATTAAAATGCTATAAAGTTACATCTTGTATTCTATTGTGTAAACAAAGTGTGTTATTGTCTTCCACGTGCTACTGAATGCCACTGTTTCCTTTATGGACCATGATATTGTGTTGATAATGTTAGAGGCCGTTTTGGATTTTGGACGTTCATTATATTCACCTTCAGAGATGACCTATTCAAAGGCCAAGGCGAGGGATGTCAATAAAGAACGGGGTCAGGTGAAGGCTAACCATGGAGGGTCAGCAGGAAGACACTGTGGCTGTTGGCGCCACTTTTAAACAGGTATCACAGGGACCGGGGATGGGCATGTATAAAAACACACACCCATGTTCAGTTTTCGTGATTTGAATAGATCAATACATTTTTCAACCGTTCCATCTGGCAAATTAGTAGACCCAGTTGTGCCTTTTGGGCCTGTAACTTACACAAGTCATAAGTTAGACTTAGATCTATATATATATATATATATTACAGAGCCACAAGCCACTACCTTCATGTCCAGCGGAGGCCGAGCCTAAACGCTCAATATAGTGGATGTATGCACAATATTGTGAATATTGTGAATATTTTGTCTACATATATAATATTGTGCGTATAATTGCTTATGAACAGACTGATGAACACATACTATGTAACAAATTATCCAGCCCCCCCCCCCCCCCCCCCCCCCGGTTCAGCTTTTACATCTATTTCCCCCCCGAGTATTTGTACTTTATTTTCATTTTTCATATTTCTGTTTTATTCAGTAGCAATTAGGTTATAGACTTTAAACATTTTCTTGTTCATAAATTTTGGATCTTAATCAGCAGTTGCCGGAATTGCACCAAAAAAGTTAGCATTGAAATGTTTCTTTAATGAGGGAGAGAGTCTTTCCATTATTACATTCTGCTGGGTCCTAACACCCAGCAACCTAACACCCCCTGTAGATTTTATTCACAGGTGAAAAAAAAACAAATACTAATATTTTCATAGACTGAAATATATATTATATATATATATATATATATATATAAATATATATATATATATATATATATATATAACTCGGAGAAAAACCAACACTATAAATTCACAACAGTCTGTTTCATGGGATGGGACCCGATCATCAGGTGAATAGGGTTACAAATGTATGTATATTTAATAGTATGTAATATATATTTCAGTCTATGTAAATATTAGTATTTTGTTTTTCTTTTATTTGGAATTTGGTTATATATATATATATATATATATATATATATATATATATATATATATATATATATATATAGAGAGAGAGAGAGAGAGAGAGAGAGAGAATATAATATTATATAATTAATTTTATATGTATATATATATACATATATATTTAAACTAAGAATTTAAGAATAATATAAGAACTTAGTTTTAATCATACCAATCAACTGCCAACCCACTATTAACCACTGTTCTTGAATTTCTAGATACACCACTGTAAATGTGGCTCTGTATATACTACAGAGCTACAACTTGGTCTAGCTGATTGGTTGTCCAAGCATAGTTATGTCATTATATGGACTCCCATATAACATTTTAATGTCTATTCACAAATGCTTTGCCAATACTGGGTAGTCATACTGACATTATTTTAGAGATGTACTTCATCAAATTAAATTACATATCAAATATTAATTCATATAATACACAAATGATTTCCACAGGATTTAAGCATTATTTACATCCTATACACATTTACAAGAGATACTTGTGGGAAGTTATAAGAGCTGTAATTTGATGCTAGGCATACTTTGTTTAAAGTAGGAGAATAATCAGGCAATGGAAAACAGAGAGTTGCTTTAAAATTGGCATCAATATGAAAAATTGTGTCAACTCTTTGATAAAATTTTACCTGCCAAAATATTGTACTGAAACAGTTGGCTTAACCCTGTACACGTTTTAAAAAAGAAGGCAGGGCATGATCACTGACGCCAATGATAAACATAGTTTTCTGTTCAGGCTTACAACTGGTGTATCACAACTGTGTATGTTCATGTTTGGACTACTTGTTTGGAATCTGTCACGCATATGCAAACTCAGACCTCCAGTCACTGGCCTTGCTATGGTAAACAGACACACATGGACCTTGTTAACACACATCAAGACACATAACAAGGTAATAAACAGCTGAAGAGGAGGTATTGTGACCGTGTGTTGGTGTAGTTTTGCTGGGAATCATATTTATAAGCCAAAACTGAACTGATAGTATGAAATAATATTGCTCCGGATTATGTCGCTTTAACTATTGTAATATAAATAACATTAAAATAGTAACTAATTAATCATTCTGACCCAAAGCTGATATTGCCTGTATGATAAAAATCCTGTAAATGGCTCAGTTGTAATAACCCTGCAAAGAACTTGTCTAAGATCATCCTGTGTTGGCCTTTTAGTGCATGTTTTCTTGTCAGCTGGCATCCAATCTGGTTGCATGACTCATATGCAGTAGCCCTGAATAACAAAAGAGCCATGAGGCTCAGCTGAATTCAAGGAACCTTGGACAATGGGTAAAATGACTCCCCGAGTGCTCAAAGTCATGCATTTTGCCTGTAGACCTTAGATATAGTTTGCAGAGACCTTATTCTACATCTAATTTTAGGTTTCCAAGGAGATTTGCCTAGAACTTCCCTGGATGTTACTGTACAGTTAGAATTACAGTTTGTGCCCTATTAACAGCCAGACTGCTTCATCTGAAGGTGTCAAAAAAAGGAGAAAAAATGTGTAAAAATTTGAATGGGAAGAAATGTGTATTTTGAGCACCTCTATGGTAACATATGCTATCTACTTAAGGCATGACTATATACTCATATAGTGCAGTTTCGCCCATTTCTTGATAAAAACACAACCACAAATAGTGATTCAAGCAACTGTGGTAACAGCGACCCTGATTTCAAGTTTCTAAGGAGATTTAACATGGATCTCCCGGTATGAAATGTTAGAAGATTCTTGGTCAAATGGTTACAATTTATGCCATGTTATAGGATGACCGGATTGCAGACAGACAGACGATGGATGAACAGTGATTGCTATAGCTTAGATGACTTTCAGTCAGCTTAACTAAAAACTGACAGTAGAATAGACATTGACTAAATATAGAGAAAACATGGATAAAGTGATCTACATTTGGTAGATGAATGATCGGAGTTCAGTATCGCATTTCAGTACTCCAATTCTTCCTTTTAAGTACTTACTTATCCAAGGACGTCCTTTAAACTGCAGTCTACTCCGAGTCTCCGACCAGGTGAAGTTACATGTATAAAAATTCAACATCAGGTCCCATGTCAGACAAGCATGAGGCATTACTGTTTGAGACCCATTCACAGGCCTAGCTGCCTACATTTAACATAATACTTTTATTGTGAATCATATGTGTTCTTGCATCGGCCCTCAGCTGTAGATGGTCTGTTGCATAGACAACACAATACCATCACATAAACTGATTTAAAAGAACCCTAGCTTACACAAATGAAGTAAGCAGGTCAATCATATTTGACTTTCAGTTTATTGACAATAATTCCAGTATAAAGGTTATAGAAAAAAAATGTTTGAGGGAAAAAATTTCATTATTCAGTCATTAATGAATGCAATTTTCAACAGTTATGTTTTCTTTCACATAGGAAACCGTTGTGAAATTGTTGCGGCAGTATTTTCAAGATGGAAAAACAAGAAGTAAGAATTTTACCTTAGATTGATGAAGATATTTGAAAATGAAATAAACAAAAAGAAATAGTAAACTATGTCTCGAGCACTAATGCAATATACATTATTTCTCAACATGTATCAGCTAACGAAGTTAAGGTCAGAATTCTCAATTATTTATCATTAGATATCCATAGATGGATATCGCATGTAATTTTTTTAATTTTGCATAAATTATTTTGTAAGCTTTTCTTGTTTCTAAGCTCAAAGAGTGCCAAAAATATTTTCAGTTCATTTTTAACCTTGTAATGGAACATAAATTTTTACTTTATTTTTCACTGTAATGTATGCATGCTGATGACATTATACTATTCTTTCCCCATAATTTATATTGGTAAAGAACACTTTGTACCTTGTAATCCAGTGATACCAGTAATAGACAGAAACGAGAAAAAATTAAAAGAACAACCAATAACATCACATCACTCTGTCAGAAATGGTTGAACCTGATATTAAATTGTTCTCTTGTCTTTCTTTCATTGTAGTTCATAATGATGCAGCATCACTTACAGTAGAATTATTACATATATTTGCTGAAGGTAAGATAAAAGTTTCACTTCTGTTTTATATTTACTTGATCAGTTTTGGTCTGACATGAGTGATGGAGACCTGACACAAGCTCCTGTAAAATGATACAAGATCACATGTGAATGCATTTAATTACCGGGTATATTGACAAATAATGATGGGCTGTATCAGTGTCATTAATTTCTAGTTATTACCTGGGTTGACCTTGTGAATTCCCATACAACCCTGGGCAGTACAGTGACAAAGAGATGACAGAACAAGAATGGGAGTACTTGTATCAGGGTTCCCACAACCTTAAAGAGTCATTATGTTTTTTTAGCTCAGCTGACTGAAAGTCATCTGATCTATAGCAATCACTCTTTGTCCATCTGTCCGTCCATTTACCAGGCACAAATCATAACCTCTGGACCTGGAATCTTCTTACTTGACATGCAGGGAGGTCCGTGAAAAATCTCTTTGGAAACCTGAAATTAAGTCTCTGTTATCCATATCCTCGGAGTTATGGGGCTCAGAAAACCCCCAGAATAATTGAAAATCTTATACAAAATATCCAGTATCTGGACAACTTATGCATTGATCACCATGATTCTTCGCATACATATTCATCATGGAGTGTTTTATCAGTTCCTGCAGACTGGTGGTGCCAACTGGATTTTTAAATAATTTTTTATGCATTTTTTTTTCTATTTTTGAGACCTTCAAATCTGCAGTCTTCCGTTAATAGGGCACAAATCGTAACCATTTGACCTGGAATCTTCTTTCTTGATGTCCAGGGAGGTCCATGAAAAATCTCCTCGGAAGCCTAAAATTAGGTCTCTGTTACACAGTGTTCAAGCTATCAGGCTCAGGAGTGCCCCCCCCCCCAGAATAATTAAATATTAAATGCAAAAGCTGAAGCTCCAGTAACAGAATAACTAATGCATTGATCACCATGATTCTTTGCATGCATATTCATTATCGAGTGATACATCAGTTCCTGCAGACTGGTGATGCCACTTGTATTTTTTTTTTTCAATTTTTTTTATTTATTTTTTAGAACTTCAAAGATGCAGTTGTCTGTTAACAAGGCACAAATCGAAACCATTGGACCTAGCATTTCTTACTTCACATCCATGGAGGTCAATGAAATATCTCCTTGAAGCTCAAAAAATTAGGTAACTGTGACCTAAATTCTCCAAGTTACAGGGGTGTTTGAGCACCCCAGAAATAATGTAACATACAACAAATTGTCAGATTTCTCAGGAACAGTTAGAGGGATTTTCATCAAATTTGGTGTGTTATGGGTCTTAATGAGCCTTGGCTACTGGGCATAAATGATGATACCACCTACATTATCTTAATTAGTTGCCTGTGCAAGGACATATTGTCAACATGTCAGTAGGCTGAGCGTCATGACCCATGGGTCACTTGATAATTTAGAAATATGTACTTAAAAAACATGAATTTATGTTTTGGAAGTGTGGGAAAGGTGTCATATAACAAATTGTCATGAACGACCCAAACCGTCTGTGTCATATCCAATAATTTATCGTCAGAATTGTGAAAAAGATCATGAATTTTGGTAAAAGATCATGAAAAAGTCTTGAAAAATTATTCTGGTGAAGGTGTGGGAACCCAGTTTTATAGTCTAATGTGAAAGAAAATATGTTGATGTGGATATGCATATAATAAACATTTTGATAACTGAATACATTTAATCTTTACTTCTTGTAGAAGGTGCAAGACGTGCAGCTAAACGTGCTCAGGTAAGAGAGAATGTTGAGAGCCCAAATAAGTGATATCAGCTTACCGGTACTATAAAATTAACTGCCTGTATATAATGATTATAGATCTTAATGCCATTTATGATACCTTGTTGAAACAATGCATATTTTATCGAATTAAATAACAGACATTCCTGAGGGCAGTTGTTTTGAACTTCCTCGATACAAATAAAACTAAAAGTGATCTGCCTACTCAGCCATCTGAGAAGAATTTACTGATAACCTGCCATTTCTAGATTTGGCGCTTCTTTTATTCTTTCAGTTATATGTAGCATGCTGTAACATGGATCATGGCATTAGTAAGAATTTCTTAAAAATTAAAATTGACAGCTGATAAACTATTAGATATGGTGGACATACATACAATTTATATTTCAGAATGAAGGGTCTGAAGAAGTTACAATTGAGCATTTTGAGAAAATATTACCGCAACTAGTAAGTTTAAATTAATGGTTTCATTTATTGATTGTTTAAGGACTTTGTAGTCTAAATAGTTTTGTCTTTGATTGTCTTTGATTTGGCGCAGGTCAATAATTCTCCACCATTACTAAACCGAAAATAAATATGTTTAATTATAGCATTTGATAAAGATTCGAAATGTGGTGATGGTCAGTGTTTTGAATAAATTGGGTGTAAGTAAAGAGAGTATAGTATTTCTTTGGTAGTATTAGGACCAGGGTCTCCATTATTGTATTTTAATTCCTATTTCTGCTTAAAGCAGAATAGAATTAGAGGTCGCTTTAAAGGGATATTAAAATAATTCTATGCAGCATGGTGGCAGCTTAGTGCCATGACTGTTTTATTAGTGAAGGGTATTTATAGTTTCACATATATATTGTTATATCTAGTTTATTGTACAGACTGTTTAATCTGAGTTATCTTCTTTCAGCTTTTGGACTTTTGAATGATGTTTCATCAACTCTTCAGTTTGGTTCATCTGCAGAGAGATATGGAATCGCTAATTCTCACCTGAACTCTGAGAACCAATTGTTAAATGAGAGAAAATTACAGTGACTGTAATGTACAAAGTACTCTTGTAGTTCGTTAGAGGTGGAAGTGATTGGTACCAAGTGGAATTAAAAGAGCAGCTTTAAATGTATCTTTCATATATTGTATTACCTCTGACCGCGGATAACGCAGAACAGCAGTGTTGTGTGTCACAAGTTAAAACCAGTGTATGCTGTATACAGAGTTCAATTAGACGAACATAACGTTGAACAAATTCCAGATACAAGACAACACTGGTTGGTAGACCCCAACCCCAAAAATCAGATTATCCAAGGAAATAAAATTCTATTCATTTAATATGTTTACTGACGGTATTTTGAAATGACCAAATGTAAATGCAAGCTATAATGCAGTTTTATTTGCTTTCTTTTAGAGATTTTTAATGGGGCACTAGAAAGAGTATGGTAATATTCTAGCCTTTCAGTCATGGATAACAGGTATTTTCCAGCCATGGTAAATTATCCGACTGCCTTGTAATGCCTCAATTTTTTCTCCACTAGTTAAGTGACACAAGAAAACAACAAAGTCCTGAAGTTTATGGCAAGCATTTATTCGCTTTCAAATATTTTGTTAAGACATTGCAAACTTCTGTCGGCACACAAAGGGATGTTTAAATGCAGACAGACAAATAAACTTGCCAAAGCCATCTAAACTTTGATACGACTGTCAGTGTCGTCGTAGCTGTCATTTATAAAAGACAGACGGGTGCACCTTGAATCCTTGCCCGGGGACTGGTTGCCTTGGTAATGGTCGGCGCGCTGATCACTCGGTAATGACGACTGTGATGAACTGAATCGAGATATCAGCACTTGTTTCCACTGGTTTCGGACGTCGGGCAGCCGCAGACAGTGGAAAGTGAAAATGAAAACACCTTGCAGATTTACGAAGACAATGAACATGATCTGGAAAAGGAAAAAAAAATTACTGCCAAAACGACCCTGAGGGAAACAGAAAGTCCACAGATCCCTTCAATTAAAACGTTATGTTGAGTACGTGATAGATAAAAGTATAAACATGCCCATTTTGTGATCAAGAGTATAACGCCTCCATTTTAATGACTTAATAGATTTAAACATTTTTAAACAATGCTATTTATTCGTCCGTTCGGGGTGTTGTGTATATAGAAGTCCCTTCGTTGTGTTTCCAGTGTATCACTAAATGACATCCGTGAGCTTGTGTATATGCACCAAATCTCGACGATTACAAAAGAGATGGGGATACGAATCAGGAAAGACAAGTTTAAATGTTTTTAATCTAGCTGCCTATTTAGTTCATCTTTAAAAATGCGAGGTATCCTTTCCGTTTGTACGGTATACATCAATCGTTAAAACAGAGACAATGTTGCTGTTAATTTTTGTGTCTGACAAGACCACTTGACATTGACATTTGGAGCAATGCTTGATGGCAAAGATATTAATTTTTAGTTTTAAATCTTCACATTAACCCAAAGCAAAGCTTATGGGTATACAAACTATTGAAAATATGGTTAAATATAGTGGAAATGGGGACTGAAAACATATTACAATGTAAATATTGAGTGTCCAAATTTGTCCAAATTTCAAATAATCTCAGTTGTCAATATTTATGTCAAAAGAAAAATACCGGTATATGTACATGACACGTACGTGAAACACGCCACCGGCCATGGTCAATTCCAGGTCCTCGCCTGGGTTGACAGCAGCGAACGCCGCTAGGAGCCAGGGAACGCCCAGTAGGACCAGCATCGCGAAGGCACCCAATAGCTGTGCTCGCCAGCCACGATGACTGCCTGCAAGGAAGATGTTTTGTACAGTCCGTCACAGGAAAAGCCTCCAGTATTCTTTACTAATGTATGATTATTTGCGCTATAATTATAAACGCAGTGCAGAAAATGAAAAATTTCCCATAATTGATGCCATTAAATGTGTACGTCTAAAAATTTTAAATATCATTAGAGCTACATATAAAACATAAAAAGGAAAACCTTACAAAGCAACACGTGGAATGAATAATCAAACCAAGTGAAAATAAAAATTTCACATTGATTTCATCGATACTTTGTTCAAAACAATTACACAATATATTATGCCACCAGACGATGGACAGACCCTGCTTAAATAATGAACAAGTCACGTTATATTAATCTGCAGTGCATCCATATGAAGTTGAATATTAGCCACTCTTCATCTTTGGCACGGGTTGTACATCCAATGCTGGTCCACTGTACATAGCATGTAAACCGATAGATGAACTGAGAGTTGGAACAGGAACGCACTTTGCAGGCGAGATCCCCGAAAAAAATATAATAATATAATTGTATCTGTGTTTGAGTTCTGACTTATCTTCCAAAATCTTATAGAGGTAGGAAGGTAAGGTATGGATCCAGCCATGATGGTGTCCATGTTAGAGTATCGCGATATAAAATAAATAGTTACCAGGTTTCTTTCTCTGGTTTCGTAAAACTCTCAGAACGAGGCAGAAGATAACGATATTGTGTAACATGATCGTTGCCATGGGTAACAAAAAGGCCCAGTACATCACATTTGCAATCATAACACACCGGAATCTGCAAAGGCATCTGCAAATAACACAAATTGCATGCATAAATAGAGAAACAATTGTATATGTATGTTATGATTTACCATTCGTTGGAGCAAAGGTAAAGAAGTCGGTATGAATTGAAGCAAGTTACTGCTGACCCTTCCGTCGCCAACGCCACGGTTTTCGCCTGAGTTCTTTTTTCGTGCAGTGAATATAATCCCGTATGCTATTGTTTGAATTGCTTAAAACGTATGTATAGATTTATTACGATACCGCAATATTCAAACGCCAGTAAGAATATATATAGTCCTGTATAACAATGCTGGTCATAACTAAGCCTAAAACCCAACGGCTAAATATTATTAGAATAACTGGCTCAAGCTTTTCTGTCTTGACAGTACATTAATTTAGTTTATGTATGCGCATATTAACATATTAACCGTAAGTATACATGGTTCACCTGTCTTGACGTTCACAGTCTACAATGTAACGACCAGCCAGTCGACCATATGTAGCGGCAGCAGCTATCCCTACCACCACGGCCGGGCCTCCTGTTAATTATTTATTATATTTAAAATATATTATTTATTATATATTATATTTAAAAATAAAATATAGAATTAAATTTCATATATTCTTGTTACACTATCCATGAAGTAAACAATACATTTCTAGAAGTCCTTATGTTTTATAACTTTATTTTTCTGATGGCATGATTAAACGAATTCAGATTAAATATGAACTCAATCATGAAGAAGTAAACGTAACTGATCGGCAGAATTCCGATTGATCACAATTTAATCTGGATTTTTGTTGTAGTAAAAACACATGGCTTTTTGGCCATTGGTAGTAGGTGATGGATTTATTGAAGCCGTTTTTAGATTTGAAATAAGATGAGTACATCATTTAACTGCTGATGTCAAGTTAGTTTTTATATTTATTTTGTTCTGTATAAGACTAAACTTAACACCTACCCCAACAAAGCATGATGGCTCTGGGCATAAACTTGTGTATCTGCGTGTTGAACACTTTGACCAACAATAGGTACATGCTGATGGCCTCGGCCCCGTTCCACATCAGAGACACTAAAATGGAGTACATCAGAAAAGCGCTGGCGACCTGGCACCCGAGGAGAGAGGACATCATGGGCCTGCAGACGTAGATGACGGCGCCCAGCAGGATCAGGGACACGCAAAGATGCAGGAGTACCTGGGTCGGAATGCCACGCCGTACCCTCCTGTAGAAATCCCCAACATGTGAAAGAGTTGACTATTCCGGGAGAGCATGTCGCCTTTTGTATATATAAAGTCCAGTTTTGGGGTAAGAAATGTTGACCAACTCTACATAATCTAAGAGTGAACCCGGAAGTCCTATCAATTGGGTTACTGCTCATCAGCGATGAAATAAAAAAAAAAAAATCGTGTGAACAGTTAGGAAAGAATAAAGGGAGTTAGGAATACTGGAAGTTACATCGTTCACAGAGCTACAGATAGATGAATAACGTTGCAGGATAACAAAGAGTGACTGGAGGCCTTGTGTTGAACTATAACCCTTACAGTGAGATAAAAACACCTGTTGTATCTGCAATGTGTTCTGCAGTAATGTAAGGACATTACAAAAAAACAAGGGTAGCCATACTGATCCCTTTCACCAAAGCTTACTGAGAGGAAGAAGAAGCAGGGGAAAATCGACGAAACCCAAAATGAGTCTGACACACTGGCTTTAACACAGTCTACAGCAAGGTTTTAAACCTATCCAAAGAAAGAATACATGGATTTCAATCATCCTTTTCTCGACTTAAACCTCTGTTATCAATTTGTCAGCGACAAACTGTTGTTTAGTAATCAACATTTATATAAATGAATACTACCTTACCTGAACAAGAAGTAGGTTACACAGGTTGCGAGGAGACAGACCACTGACAAAGCAACCAGAACGTGACTCGCGACCGATAGCTCGGCTATATACGGAAATCCCTGAAGGAACGATTGATAATAATTAGAACAAAATCAGATCATTGCAGGGGAATATACATAAATAGCAGGAGTTATGAACAGATCTGGATGTAATTCTCCGATTGCATACCATCTCCATAAAAAAATTGATACCACCTTTGCATATATGTGTGTCAGGTGTACTTTCAAATAGTTTTCTTCAAGAAGTGGAAAAAAACAGCGTCCAGGCTGTCGTACGGGATATAAATATTGAGGGGAAGAATCCTCTTTTTGCTCGGAATTCAGAGAAACCAGGGGTCCCGGTTTTTTTTCAATCTTTAAACCAGCTAGGGGTCTCGGTTTTTGTATCAATGAACCAGAGGTCCCGGTTTTCGTATCTATAAACTAAGGGTCCCGGTTTTTGTATCTTTAAACCAGGGGCCCAGGATTTTGTATCTATAAACTCGATAAAATAAGGGTCCCGGTTTTTGTATCTATAAACTAAGGGTACCGGCTTTTGTATCTATAAACCAGGGTCCCGGTTTGTGTATCTATAACCAGAGGTCCCGGTTTTGTATCTGTAAACTATTGGTCCCGGTTTTTGTTACCTATAAACCAGGGGTCCCGATTTTTGCATCTATAAACTAAGGGTCCCGGTTTTTGTATCTTTAAACCAGGGGCCTCGGTTTTTGTATCTCTAAACTAAGGGTCCCAGTTTTTGTATCTTTATACCAGGGGTCCCGGTTTTTGTATCTAAAAACTATGGGTACCGGTTTTTGTATCTATAAACCAGGGGTCCTGTTTTTTCTATCTATAAACTAAGGGTCCCGGTTTTTGTATCTATAAACCAGGGGTCCCGGTTATTGTATCTTTAAACCAGGGGTCCCGGTTTTTGTTACTTATAAACCAGGTGTCCCGATTTTTGTATCTTTAAACTAAGGGTCCAGGTGTTTTGTATCTTTAAACCAGAGGTCCCGGTTTTTGTATCTATAAACTAAGAGTCCCGGTTTTTGTATCTTTAAACCAGGGGCCCAGGTTTTTGTATCTATAAACTCTATAAAATAAGGGTCCCGGTTTTTGTATCTTTAAACCAGGGGTCCCGGTTTTTGTATCTATAAACTAAGGGTCCCGGTTTTTGTATCTATAAACCCGGGGTCCCGGTTTTTGTATCTATAAACCAGGGGTCCCGGTTTTTGTATCTATAAACTATTGGTCCCGGTTTTTGTTACCTATAAACCAGGGGTCCCGATTTTTGCATCTATAAAGTAAGGGTCCCGGTTTTGTATCTTTAAACCAGGGGCCCCTGTTTTTGTATATCTAAACTAAGGGTCCCAGTTTTTGTATCTTTAAACTAAGGGTCCAGGTTTTTTTTATCTTTAAACCAGAGGTCCTGGTTTTTGTATCTATAAACTAAGGGTCCCGGTTTTTGTATCTATAAATCAGGGGTCCCGGTTTTTGTATCTATAAACTAAGGGTCCAGGTTGTTGTATCTTTAAACCAGAGGTCCCGGTTTTTGTGACTTATAAACCAGGGGTCCCTATTTTTGTATCTATAAACTAAGGGTCCAGGTTTTTGTTATCTTTAAACCAGAGATCCCGGTTTTTGTAACTGTGCTCCATTTGTTTAAACCCAATTTTATGTCCATATAACCAGAGCAGTTGGGCTCGAAACTAGCTGTTAAAAATCAGAAGCGGATCCAGAGGTGGGAAGGGTCCGGACCCCCCCCCCTTTTTTTTTCATCAGAAGCAACCTTTTTTAAGGGTTTCAGAAAAAAATTGTGCGGCCTGGATCCCCCTTTACCGGACATGGGGACTTTTTTTAGGTTTTTCCTTGGAATGCATAACACCCACATATAATCACACAAGTATAGAGATATTTCTGGCATCTCATATAGTGGCCTTTTAAATCAATTTAAAATGTGTTTGGTACTCTGATAGTCATGAAGTGTGACCAATGTGACATACTTTCTCTACATTCTTTCAAGCAACGTATGTGATATAGCATACCCGGACAGTGTGTTAATCCCAAAGATGATTAAAGATGTTTAACACCTGTGAGGGCATATATTTCTGTGTGGCTGATAGAACTACGACCTACCAGAAACTCTCCGATGTCTGGCGGCTCATCACTTTCCTGAAATACATACAGGCCTATTAAATGCGGTTATAACATGTACATATTTATTTAGTAATTGTCATCCAAAAGTGAGGAAGCTGATCCACACACTGTTAGCGATTCATATAAAAGTAAGTCCACCCCTCTCTATTTACGTTCACTTTAATAACGTTATCAAAAACTTCTATGCACACAATACACTACACTACATAGAATCGTTTGATCAAAGAAATGTGTGTATGTATGTATTTCGTGATCTGCCCCTGACACAGGTGCGAGTTGATCATAACGTGGATGCTTTTTTGCTAAACAAAAGGTTGGATATTAATTACAGGAGCATTTCCTTCTTTTATATAAAGTAAAATATCTTTATTTAATCGATTTATATCAGCTTTGTGCATCTGGTGATTTAGACCGATGTGCAAAGCGCTGTTATTCGTGTGTCGGATATAAGAGTAGCGTAATACAAACCTGGACAAAAACTGCAAATATTCCAGACTTCATACAAGTGCATGTCACATGAGTGCTGTTGAATGCTGATCGTTTACATATAGACAAACGTTTCTTCATACCTTAAGAGTAAGATGATAATAAAATAAGAAACCAAGACATAAAAGGTATCAATCATGTCCGTTAATGCGGATAAATAAAAAAAGATTTACACCATGTCCTTTGTCTTACTTGTTTCTTTTATAGATCACAGGGGGATTATATATATATAGTCTTGTTGGTAATAACCTACATTAATTATTTATGTGAAAATATAAACTAATTGTACACACAATAGGATTGAATGACCTATGCTGCCAATTTAAACATAAGTTTCAGTTTAACTGTAAGTTGAGTGACTCCACGTTGAATTACCCATTGTTTTTTTTCTGTTGTTAAGTACTGAACTGTTTCACATGAAGTACCTTCTCTGTACGGGATAAACACTATATGTGTCCGACTTGAGCATCTAAATGGGAGTAGCACTAAGTTAAAACGCGCGAACATTCTGCAGGCCTGTAGGGACTGACACACAGACGTATTGCATTGTTGTCCAAATGTGGTGCGGCATATAGACAAAACAAACGTTTATTGTATTCCTGAGGGAAAAATTGTTTATAACTGTAAAGTCTTAAAATATTGATAATAGTTAATTTTCCTTTCGCGTATATCTTTTCTTACTGCTTATTATTTTAAAAGAGCAATACATAAGAAATAAATGTACCTTCTTCAGAAGCCTGTGATATTTGTCCAACCACACAGGTGCTCGTACTTGCATTGACCTGCAGAGAGCGAGTAAATATATTGTTATATCAAATATTCATATCTTAGATTTTGCATGAAATTTAGGTCATATAAACACACACAAGGAATTGTTAAAATACCAAAAGAATTTCCGTTTTTAAAGATTGTGAAATTGTTAACACGCTAAAAATAAGTGACTATTCCGGTTTGGTTTCCGTGACAACAACATGGAGACCATATCTGTATTTATTCTGACGCTTTTTATGGTCACTAATTTTACATAATAGGACAATCATCGACACAAACCTTCTTATGAAATTTGAAGGTAATGGTGTAGGGTACGACCACTGCGAGTGTGACGTAAGGCTGTACCAAAACAACCGGCAACTGAAGCCGAAGAGCGGGTTTACGCCGGGGCCCGGGAGCCTCAGAGTACAGTATCTGTGGTTCTGTGGTGGTGGTGTTGACCCAGGTGGTACCACCGGCCGTTGCGCTTTCTGTGGAGTCATTGCTTTCCTCAGGAAAGTCATAAACATCTTCGAAGAAGTAGGAAGCGGAGTCGAAAAAGAAACTCACGAGGATTCCCAGGAATTGCTTTCCATTTTCAACTGTAAAGGTTAAAGTAAGTAAACAATTTCTATAACTTTTTTTTCTGTTGGGTAAGGAAACATAAAATGTAATGTCACGGTCAACAGAATCTAGCGGATTAATGAAGTTTTAAATGCGGTTACACTTTCACTCTGCAATCCTTTTTTATACCAAATTGTTTACTTCCAGGGTTACATTTTATGTCCTTATTTGAATATGTGACTAGGTATTGGTTACTACAATATTAGTTACCTTTTCAGAGTATAGTTCTATGGACTGTTGGTGGCACTGTCTGTTTAATGGGAATGAATTTATACTATAAGTATGATATCTTATTACTGAGCTTTTACTTACATTTTCTTCACCTCATAGACTGATTTGAAATATATCTCTGTGTGTGTGCACGAGATTAGAAATAGTCAAGAACTAGAAAGTTCCAGCCGGCACCCTCCTGATTCCAACCTTTAACTACCGCGAGGCTATATGCTACATGCCGATTTTTTTTGCGAATGCCAAAACCAGATTACTACGCTTTAACTGCATATTTGCTGCTCATTTTTTGGTAATAAGATCCCATATCTCAGAGATCCAGCTATTAAAATTACCATAATTATCGAGAATGATAGGTTTAAGAACAGTTCTTTGGTAAAGTCTACATAGAACTGGAAGTTAAGGGGGAACGTTATGAATTGAAACATAAAAATAAGTCTAAAGCTCAGATGAATTGATCTAAACTTTAGAAATTATGTTCGAGCTCTCTCATTTAAGTGTGTCCGTAAAGGCTAAAGGTTGTCATATTCTTTGAATATTTCATTTGAGATATCAGTCTGGCTAAAAAAAATCACTCTGAATCAGAACTTGATGAGCAGTTGAAAAGCTGCTTCGACTTGCTTACGTACTGCATTTATGTACCTACACATGTCCACTGAAATGTCCGGTATTCAATAGAAAACCGTTTTGAATCGCGATAGAACTTGAATTGAATACAAATGAACTAAAATGAATAAGAATTGATATTTTTTAAAAATCTTGAATTGGCCCTGGTCTGTTTATTAACTTACCTTTAGGCAGACTAACTGATGTTCCATTGGATTCGGCGTCGGTGGTTTCCGGGGTCATGTGACTCGCCTGTATCATCTGTCCTGTGTAGTTCCATCCTGGCGGCAGCTCCGCGTGAGACAACAACCAAGGCAGATATTGTAATGCACTGCGAAATAAGTACACAACGGTGACCTATTAAAACTTCAGAGGCTCATGTGGGAACATGTACTGTAATCTTATAAAGATCACCTAAATGCTAAACCGGATTTTAACCTGGTCGGACAATGTCCCCTGGATCCAGGGGCGGAATGGAATGGGAAACAGGCACTGGACATTTCAAGGGAATTAACCCAAAATAACAGCAATCGGAATAAAGATTTTATTTATATCAGTGGCCCATCGGCATCAAGATATTGTTTATATCAGTGGCCCATCTACACCAAGATAATGCTAAATCAGTGGCCCACTGGCATCTAGATTTTGTTTATATCAGTGACCCACCGGCATCAAGATTTTAGTTTTTGGTCAGTGGCCCACCTGCATCAAGATATTTTTGTTATATCAGTGGCCCACCTGCATCCAGATTTTGTTATATCAGTGGCCCAACGGCATCAAGATTATATTTATATCAGTAGCCCACCGGCATCAAGATCTTATTTATATCAGTGGCCCACCAGCATCGAGATTTTGTTTATACCAGTTGGCATAAAGATTTTGTTTATATCAATGGCCGACTGGCATCAAAGTTTTGTTTATATCAGTGGTCCTTCTGCTCCGAGAATTTGTTAATATAAGAGGCCCAACGGTTTCAATATTTTATTTTATATCAGTGACCCATAGGCATCAAGATTTTGTTTTATATCAGTGGCCCATCGACCTCAAGATTTTTGTTTATGCCAATGGCTCACCGGCACATTGATTTTGTTTATAAAAGTGGCCCACTGGCATCAATATTTTATTTTATATCACTGGCCCAACAGCACAAAAAATTTTTCTTTACATCATTGAGTCATCGTCGTCAAGATTTTTGTTTATGTCAGTGGCTCACCGGCATAAAGATTTTCTTTATAGCATCCGCCAGTCAGCATCAAGAAATAATACATTCATATCATAGACCGGAAAGACAACAGTCTGGACAATCAAACTATTGTTTTTTTTAGGTGGAAAGATCAAATACATAAAACATATCGCTACTTTCATAGGCTTACTCTTTGTCTTTACATAAAATAATTATGGTGGCACCTGGTGAGACATCTGGCGATCAAAGATGTACATGTAACTACTTTTCAGACTTGAATATTACCTTGAGTACTCCTGAGAATACGGAAGGTCACCAATATAGTCCACCAGTTGAAGCAAATTGACCAGTGTCCTGGCAGACGGCGCTTTCTTTATCAAGTGGTGCGTCCAAGCTGTGTAACTGAGAATGCTCTTGAAGGCCGTGATGAACCTGCTGGTTATGGGCCCGCGTGGCTCTGAGAGGCAGCTGCTGACCAATGTGTCAAGTGTCTTCATACTGAACTTTTTCTGTCGTTAAACAAAAAAGAGTAGACAATTTCATGGAAAGCCAAATTAACCTATACCCTTAATTTATTCTTCCACAGGTCTGTGACCAACCTGAGAATCTGCGAACCGCCTAACTGTAGCACATCTTGGCAGATAGACGGTCATTCATACATCTAGTCTTTTGCTGCCTGCACCGCATACAATAGGAGGTGAAAGTCTAGACAGTATCTAGAAGTATTCTGATTAGCTGAGGAGTTGATTAATGATTTATGCTAGTATGTTTATGAGTATTGATTAAATTTGCATAAAAACTAATAGTTATACATGAAACACCGTTGGCTGTTTCAAGACTGGTACTATTTTAGGTAAATACAGTAAAATACCAAATCAGTTTGATCAAACACCATGTTGTAAAGAATATTGATGGTACCCATTACTAATCAGTGTAACCAACTGTTAAAAAAATAAGTACAGGCATAAGTACGCCTCTCCAGGCGTTGACTGTTCATACACTATTCAATTAACATTCACCCCAACCCGTAAAATATCAAATCCTTTATAATATTAAAACTTATGAGGACCAGAATACTCCCGGAGAGCATTTAAATGCACCACATGTTAGGTCACCATTAAGGCCTTTTCACTTTGGGTTGCGATAGCTTGTGACTAGTTGGAGACACAACAATTGCTAGAAAATACGCAAATTAGGGAAAATTTTCACTTGCAATCACACTGAATTGTACTTACGACACGTTTGCGTACATCGCCTAAGTGTTTGGCCCGAAATTCGGCTAGTTTATATCACAGGCGCTTGACACAATGTCAACAAACATTGGCCTTGGCGACAATTAGAGGGATATAGGGCTTTGCCCCACATCGGTCTTTCTATCAGATAATAATAAATGAATAATAAATGAACTCGTTTATCCTTACTTTGAGGGGATTCACACCTTAAATAAACCATCTAGTCCAAACAAAACACGTTATTTTGAATTTCAGTCTATTGCAATTCTATAACTTATCCCGTCTATTCCTACATACAACCATGTGCAAAATTTGTGAAATATTCGCACGACAATTCGCGCCCTGAATGTCAAATATTCATTTTTATCTCCAAATATTCGCAACAGAAGCGGATCCAGGGGGGGGGGGGGGGTCCAGGGGGTCCGGACCCCCCCTTTTTCATCCGAAACAACCTTTCTTAAAGGCTTTTAGACAAAATTTTGCGGCCTGGAACCCCCCTTTTCCGGAAGTGATGACCTTTTTTTTAGGATTTTCATTAGTCCTCCTGGGTTGGACCCCCCCTTTTCCTAAATCCTGGATCCGCCCCTGCGCAATAAAGTTGCTCTCAAAGTTGTCTCGCAGTTCTCGCACTTCCTGACTCGCGGACACTGACTTGAGAATAGTTCGACGCATGTTCGAGACGGGTTTGAAAAACCAGCGACGCCTCTGCGACTATCTTCTTAGAAATTTTGTATTGCGAATTTTTTTAACATGTTCAAAATATCTGCGACGAGGTAGCGACACGTTGCGCATCATGGGAGGAAACCGAGAACCGCCGCGAATGTTCTAAGACACTCTTTAGACTCGCGAATGCCGTTCCCAATTTGCCGCAAGCTGTCTCAGCCCAGTGGGATACAGGCTTTACAAGTTTCATCATCTATCATCTCCGCAGGAGGTACTCCAACCAAACCAGACCTGAAATGTGAAGGAACAGCTGACAAGCCAGAGGTTCCGATAGGAACATTGTTTTTAAAGCAGGCTTGTCCAAAACGGGACAGTTTCTTTCAACAGTTTAGAAATGGGGTTAATGTTATTTTTTTAGGAATTACCCATTACTATGCATTAACCTACCTGAAATAAAACAAAGTTGAACAAACAGAATGAAACAGCCTCTCTGGTCTACAAAAATTCATGAAGTTCTCTTATTTAAAGAATCCCTACCTGTTCCCAATTCAGAGCCAGGGTACTGGCTGTTTGTCGAAACATGATAACGACTGGTGGTTCGTTACACTCCAGACTGTTGATCTCGTCGAACACCACCGCTCCCCTGGGATCTAGCAGACAGCTCACAAACATGACATGAGGCGCCGTCTGGTTGCCAGGGCCGAAAGGACAAAGCAGTTGAGCACGGGTTCCTACCACAATGGCGGGCAGCGTGAAGTTCCCGAGTCTACTGTCCTGAATAGTCTGATCACCGGAGCACAAATCTGAAGCAATGTACATTTAATTGATATATCCACATACAGTTGACTTGGCGATATGCATGGTAGAAATGACTGGTTAAACTAAACTATATTATAATGTAAACTATGTGATAATGAAATATCTATTTATATTCAAATATTTAACATCCACAGAAGAGTATAACAACTTCGGTGGTATAACAAATTAAATTAATCAATTAAATAACTCATATTCCTTATATTAAGATTCTTGAGTTTGGGACATGAATGGCGCCAATTTTTATAATTTAAAACAATTTAATTTTAACAAATATTTTATAACGATTTTTTGCGGTACCCATTACTTACAAGCGTATGTCAAAGGTAACTGTTTATATATGTGAGTGGCGTGACTCTGTCGAGAATAATTAGAGCAGTTTTTTAATTACCTCACTCTGCATGTTTTGTCTTAATTATATAATGGATTGTTCAATGAGTGTTCCGCCATACACAGGTAAGACATTCAATTAGATATAATAAATAAAGTCACAGGTTATACCTTTCCTGCATATTTCTGGCATGTATGGGTCATAGGTTTGTCTCAATTTCTGGATCTTCTCCTGGTAGGTGACGTTGTAAGTCTCAAACAGATCATCAATCTGCAGAAGCCTAGTCGTCTGCTGCGCATGCGCCAATAATCCGGCCAAAATTAACAGGGCACTTCCAAGCCAATCACAAGTGAGGATTAACTGCTGTGTGTTCATTGCTCTATCAACTTTTTGAAGTTGTGGCACACTTTTAAACAGATTTTGAATCTGTAAAAATTAAAAGTATAAAAATTTTTGAATAAAATTGCAACCATATTCAATATGTTGATTAAAAGTAGGTGATCAACTGAATGTCATAATATTCTTTCGTTAAAACAGGTGACTTTTAATTTAAAATTAAGACTACTTAATGAAATACCTAGCAATGAAGAAACTTGGAGTTTTAGGACGCCAGAAAACACCTCCTTGGGGATGGTATGCGTTCACACCTTTCGTGTTTTTGTGTGTTTCTGTGTTTGTTCACAACATAAGTAACTTACGCTATCTTGAACGGAATATCTCGAGTTTCAGGGCTTTTCGGGAATTGGCCAATGATGAATCGATTGAATTTGATGTAGATGCGGCACGCGATCCGGATCCAGGAATATTCACATCAAGCAATAGTCACAAATGTACAGTTACTTATGCCTGAATGAACCTGGGAATATGGGCAAAATAAGTTAATGGCGGAGGCGTTCATTCATTAGAATACAAATTTCTACTTTTTTGTTCGTTTATTCTTACGGATACACTGAATGATACGATTTTTATCAGTGCTTCAATTCTATGTTAGTTGCTAAAGTAATATTATATGTTTAAATATTTATGATATAACAATTGATTAACTGATTATAACTGTATCCGCCAAAACAAAGTTTTGCGGATACTATGTTTTTGACCGTTCGTTTCCGGAGATCTCCTCTAAGACTAATGGACCGATTTTTCCGAAAATTACACCAATTATCGGGTCACATGTGAACTGGTGCCTAACCATATTGCGTTGACCTCTGACTTTTCCTCTCTCCAGCGCCTCCATCTGTGCGTCCGTTTTGACACATTAACCTGCATATCTTCGGACTCGTTTACACAAATGTAGCCCTTTGATAGCTTTATGACATACACAAAAATGGTGGCGCCAGCTGTAGCCATTTTTGCACAACGTCAATCTGTTCGTCTGCCTTGGGATAATATAACTCATATCTCTGCAGTGGTTTGACTAATTCACCTGAAATTTGGCATGTGTATACATCCTGGATAGCTTTCTTGATTTTATGAAAGGTGGCAACCCCTACATTCACGTTCACGCTGCAGACATCAATGCTTAAATCTCCGGATTGGTTTGACGTATCTTCCTGAAAATTTGCATGTGTTTAGATCTCACATAGCTCTTTATCTTACACAAAAATGGTGGCGCCAAATGCAACCATTTTCGCTAAGCGTCCATCTTTTCGTTGGACTTGGGTTAAAATCACTCATATCTCGGCATTGGTTTCACTTATTCACCTGAAATTTGGCATGCATATACATCCTGGATAGCTTTCTTGATTGTATGACAGGTGGCGCCACCTACATTCACGTTCATGATGCAGATACCCATGCTTATATCTCCGAATTGGTTTGACGTATCTTCCTGAAAATTTGCATGTGTTTAAATCTCACATAGCTCTTCATCATACAAGAAACTGGTGGCGCCACCTGCAACTATTTTTGCACAGAGTCTGTTTGTCTGCTGTGAGATAAAATCACTCATATCTCGGCAGTAGTTTGACTTTTCCACCTGGAATTTTGCATGTATATATATCTTGGATAGTTCTCGTTCAATTAACAGGTGGCGCCACCTACAATCATGTTTACGTGGCAGACATCCATGCTAAAATATAACACATCTAACTGTATTACCCCTTGCCAGTCAATCCATGCCTCACTTCACCCGTCCTACACTGATTTAGGCGGATACACGTAATCGCTTGTCGATTACCCGTATTTTAGTTGTTTGAAGTTTTTGTTTTAACACTGATCTTTTAAATTGTAGATAAAATAAGCTTAACACAGACGGAAAATATTATTCTGATATTTTTCTGATTTTCATCAGTATCCCGATTACTATTATAGATTTAGATGAAGGATATGACTTGATTATATTCGAAAGAAATAGATGAGTTGAGAAGCGAAAATAATAATTTATGAATCAGAGCAAATCTGGCAGGCCAGGTGAAAAAAAAATCTAGTGTACGTCATTGAAATTGAACTTGAGACTTTCCACAATTCCTCAGCTACCGCACAATTAACAATAACATGTGGAATATATAATTTCTTAAATGATTTTATGCATGCACAGTGTTAACTGGGTAGCAGTGTCATCACTGTTTTTTTTTTTATATTTAAATTAACTTTTTGGAAAGCACTAGTTTTTCGAGGGTCACCGAGGACCACCCCGTCGTCATAGAGACAGCCAAATCCTTAGTAGCACAAATGTCGTGTCCATTGTGTGACTTTCAAACCCTGAATGTCTCATTCACCATCTGACATTTATGTGTAATATCCCTCATCTTACATTCGTCGCCTGAGCTGGTTCCTTTCCAGGGGCCTTTTATCCAGTAGACTAGAGTTTTATCAGAAAATGACATCTGACTATGAGCTTTTCCCCTAATATGACAGCAGTGACAGTATGGCCCGTCAGCTTCACTTACCACAGTCGTGCTATGGAGAGAAGAGTAAATATTCCGTTGTCATGGTTTGGTGATAAAGAGCACTTTATTCAAAATCAAACAACTTACGGTCTTTCTCTTAAAATCTGATAAAAAAACCTTCCGCCATTAAAAGAAAAAAAAGCAGAAAAATACGGCAGTCGATTTTAATTTCTTTAGGTGACACTTCAGTGCTGATAAAGGAAGACGGAGAAAGTTGCATGGAAAGTTTGGGAATTGTCAAATATACTTGTTCATTTAAACTTTGCATGAGTCTCTTAAATAATGTTATCATCTAATACTTATAAAAGGAATTCGGTTCACGTCTGTTCGCAATGTTCTCTAAAACCGCGTTGTGTAGAATAGTGTGCATTACATCATTTTAAAGATTATTATGCCCGCAGTGACATAGGCGATATGAGAATAAATAATTTTTAACGTACATATATTTTTGAGTGATTTTTCCGTTTTTACTGACTTGCACAGAGGTAAGACCGAGCCGAGCACAGCCGAACTGCCTTTGGCAATGACCGGAACGCATGCATTGTGTTCTTTCATCCTCAAACACTTCTATTGTTCATATGAATAACGCTTGCTTTCAGTTAGGGATTTGAGCTTCTCGGGCCTTTCATTTGAACGAGGCTCTCACCAACGTGCGTGTTCAGTAAAAGAGAAAAACACGCTTTATGAAATGGAGAGTACAACCCAGGAGGAATAATGCCAAAACCTAATTCAAGGTCCCAATTTCACGAACAGGCGTGGGGTGGGGTGGGGTGGAGTGGTGTCTGGGGATTCAGGCCTCAAAATTTGTCTGATACGATGAAAAAAAAATTGCGGCGGTTGAAAATGAATACGGACCCTCTGCATGGAGTCCCATTGGGTCCGCTTCTGCTACTAACGAGGTATGCATATTTCGTTTTCTTTCTTCAGGAACAGTTTCCTTGCAACGTATATTTAATAAATTAATGTGTTCCTCACATCAACCTAATCTTTACACGAATCCAGTTAAATATCATGGAAAACCTGATCGAATGTCCCCGCGTCTCGTTTCGGTTCGCAATGTCAATTAACACCACCACTGGCCAGGTCATCAAGGTAAATATACCGGGGTATAAATTTCTTGCCACGAGGACAGAACCACAAAATTAATGTTAAAAATATTGGAGCGACTGCAGGATCACTCGCGCATGGTCTCGAGCAGAATGGACTCCGCAATTGTTTATTGCCCCTGCAGTTAACTGTGATTATAACACTCCATACTTATCTGTGAGATTTAATATATATCCATTAATTAATGTTCAGTACATCTATGTGTATTGCATATTTGACCACTGGAAAACATTACTGTTCTATTCTCAGCACTATTTTGCACCACGGAAGTGAAAATATGAACAAAATAGTACACAGGCCTTTTGCATTATATACAGGACTGCCACCAAATGCAAGATGTCTTCCGGGCTGTTAATGCTGCAGTTCTCTCTGGACAAATAAAACAGTTATTGATGTCACAGGTGCTTCATGTTTTCTAGAATGGTTATTTTTTATTACAAGCCTTTCGACGTACAACATAATGTGAACATTGGTATGTTAAAACCAAAGGAAATGTTTTTATTCAATTTCCTTTCTAAGAGTAACAGATCGTATCGTGCTAAACCCCTGTTAGCCCTTCGGTAGGCCGGCGACACAACAGAAACCTAAACCTGTTGCGTCGCCGTCGGCGGCTACACCAGGTTATGAGTTTATACGGACGGACGGTATGATGTTAAGGATTCATGTTATTTAAAAGTAAGTGGCAAAATTAAGACACAAGCAGCTGTACATAGAAACGTTTTCTGTTCACAGAAGTGTTGTGCTTCGGAGAGGTGCGTGAGTTATTCTGCAGTCGTGCCAAAATGTTGATACATATCTTATGGAGACAGTTTCCCACTAAAAACCTATATTTTCTGTTTACTTTTAGAATAAAAAATAAGCAAACATTTCACATCTCAGTTAATAAATCTCTCCAACCCCGGTAATATATTTGCCCGGTATACCGGGTCTATCAGCTAGTATACTTATAAAAGGAATTTGGTTTATGTTTATTTGCTATGTTCTCTGAAACAGCGTTGTGTACAATATTGTGCCACACATCATTTTAAAGGTTATTATCCCCGCAGTTACATGCGATATGATATTAAATAATTTTTAATGTACATATAATTTTGAGTGATTTTTCGGTTTTTACTGCCTTGCACGGAGGTTAGACCGAGCACAGCCGAACTGCCTTCGGCAATGACCGGAATACATGCATCGTGGTCACTCAACCTCAAACACTATTAAGGACTACTCGCTGCTCCCTTGGAAAATCCACGGCTCTATCTGATGTATATTTCTATAATGAGCTGATAGGAACTAAACGACGCATATTTTAATCCTAAGGTTTAGCAGGATTTTTTGTCATGTGTTTCACCTATATGATATAAAGATTACTTTCGCCGAGTTCTCCAGGAACACGCTCCCCAAAAATATCAACATAGAAAGAAAATATATTCTATTCCAGAAATCACACATTTTTTCCCCGATAAACAACATAGGTCCGACAGCTTCATTTCTTGGGAAATATCATAGATAAAACGATTGTATAAAGAAGCGCTCTACCGTGAAATTATATGAAAAAATGCTTTGTATTAGTTGAAGCTCAGGCGACATCGTAAATGTCGACGATGTTTATTCAGTGTAGTCAGTTGAGGGTATAGTCTAAGGCATGTTAACAGACACATGCGTTATTTGTATACACATGCATATGTCGTTGAATTCTCTTGTACGCGAAACGTATAGCTGCCAATGTGAAAAAGATAGGCCCAGAAAAATATCTTCAACAAATTTTTGGTTTAAGTGTTGAAATTTTCATGGAATAAGCAGGTCTGATGCAAAATTGACAACTGTCCCAGATAAAAAGAAAGCAGGTTGATATATTTTGATGAAAGCCTTTAGCAAAGAAACCACTTCAGCCTTGGTTCGTTGCATTGTATTTCAGCAAATTAACGCAAAATGTAATATACAGATTTAGCTGGAAATTTGTAGAGGGGTAGAGTAAATCTGCAACCGTAATCGATTTTAAGAGGTTATCGGGATCACCATAATATATATTTTTTTCTTAAGTGCCATAATCACAAATCCATAAAGGAGGGGCTATTCCTTTGTCCCCAAGTAGAAGTCGCCCATTCGTATGCAGTTGTTCTGCCACTCGCCTGATGAACCCGTGTTCCTGAACCATGACAATGTTTACATGAAACGTGCACGTATGAACGAACGACTAATCAGTAGATTCTGGCGGGGGTTTCATAGTCCCCTAGAGATTGAGGACCCTCTGAAGTGTGTGCATTCCCAACCCCTGGGCTTCCTTAAAAAAAAACTTTTTTCAAACAAACTATAAATCGGCCGAACTACAAAAAACATGGTTGTTATGGAAAATACTTCTGAATGTATTAAAATCAACAAACCTGTAACCCCTATTAAACGACGATCGTGTAAAGGGACTCAGCTCTTTGTGTCCACTCAACGGAAAAGTGCTCCCTATTAAAAGATTCATGTGGACATGTGTTCCGCGCTTGAATTTAAAATATCTTCTTACTTTTGACAGAGTAAAATTTCTTAACAGGCGATATAACGAAAATGGGGTTCAATGGTGATTACTGGTGGCCTCCTGAAAAAGCGGGACAGACAAAAAATGTTTTGCTGAACATTTGTAGAGGGTTAGGGTAAAGACATATCAATAGTCCATTTCATTTTAGGAGGTTATAAGAATCACCACAATATATATTTTCTAATAAACCATTATGACAAAGGACCATTACTTTGTCCCCGTGTGGAAGCCACCCATTCGTACTTATTTGTCTTGTCATACGCAAGGTGAACTCGTGTTACTGAAGCATGACAGTGTTCCCACATGAAACGCATACACGTTAACACATGACTGATATTAAAGGAGATTCTGGTGGAGGTCTGTACGCCCTGACTACAGATTATAGTTTGTTATCAATTTAAACATGTACTGGTGTTTTTTTATGATCTTAACAAATATATATGAACCCCCCCCCCCCCCCACCCACCCAGCTCAAATGATAATTAAGTTGTAGGGCTTCTTTTTGAAAACAAAAACTTCATAAAACACATGACTTGGCCTAACTTTTTAAACCATGGTTATCATGGAAAGATAATTTTGAATGTATAAAAACATACATACCTGTAACCCATTAAAATTGTCAAACGGAGGTCACCTCACTGGTCTCAGTGCCCAGTGATGAACAAACTGAAGAGCCCTCGCATTGAAAGCGGAGTCATGTAGTCATTGAATTAAAAACCTTTCCTTCCTTTTGAGAGAGAAAAATTCCTTAAGAGGCGTAACAATGGATATGGGGGATCAATGGGGATTATAGTGGATCCGCGTGACCGCGTGTTGCACGGGAATGCTCTTTGGGCTGGACATGCGCTCTGGCCACGGTCAGAACAGGCCAGTGAAAATCCCCCAGGCGCCTCCTGAAAAGCGTCACAGGCGAGGAGGACCTTGCAGCACAAAAGAAATAGGGGCACCTGAGGGGGACATATTAAAATTATTAATTATTCAGAATAATAGGGCATAATCCCGCAAAATAAAACAAACTTGTCCAAGAAGACCGCTCCATCGATACGTCTGCCGAATATGGAGAGTCAAATCAGAACGGAAGCAGGTAAACCGTGGTCTAGAAAAAAAACAACTCCGTATTAATTATATTGATTGTTCATATGAATAACGCTTGCTTTCAGTGAGGGATTTGAGCAATTAAATGAGGCGCTCACCAACGTGCGTGGTCAGTAAAGGAGCAAAACACGTTTCTCGTTTTATGAAATGGAGAGTTCAACCTGGGAGGATTAACGAAAAACCCTAATTCAAGGTCCCAATTTCAGGAACAGGGTTGGGGTGAGGTGGGGTGGAGTGGTGTGTGTGTGTGTGGGGGGGGGGGGGGGGTTGTTTCAGGCCTCAAAGTTTGTCTGATACGATGAAAAAAGTTGCGGTGGCTGAAAATGGGATACGGACCCTCTACATGGAGTCCCGTTGGGTCCGCATCTGCTACTTACGAGTTATGCAGTTTCTGTTTCTTTCTTCAGGAACAGTTTCCATGCAACGTACATTTAATGTAATCTTACATGTGTTCCTTACATCAACTTAATCTTTATACGTCCAACGATAGAATCCAGTCAAATATCATCGAAAACCTGAATTCCCCCGCGTCTCATTCCGGTTCGCAATGTAAACATCATCACTGACCAGGTCTTCAAGGTAAACATACCGGGGTGTGAATTTCTTGCAACGAGCATAGTGTCATAAAATAACTGTAAACATATTTATACATATCTTATTGAGACAGTTTCCCACTGAAAACCTATATTTTCTCTTAACTTTTAGAACAAAAAATGAGCCAACATTCAACATCTCCGTTAATATATCTCCCCAAACCCCTGTAATAAGCCCGGTATACCGGGTTAATCAGCCAGTCTAGATCATAAAGAGAGTAGTATTTAAACAGAGGTTATATAAATTTTGAAACTTTTCTGAAAAATAATTTCTGATCTCCAGTGACATATCTCTTTTTTGGCCGCTGATTCGCGATAATAATTTACGCCCGAATCGGACTCAGTCGTGGACTTGGATTCGATCAGCTTGCACTTAGACAGGAATACGGTGGACTCGACCACATCACTGTTCGTGTGTATAGGAACGGATTTATACTCTGAAATCATACTGATAGCCTGGGAAATCTTTCATCCTCCATGAAAATTTGTTTAAACAGGTTAATCATGTGACAGTTGAAAAATATTAGTCAAACAATACAAGTGACCAAGGGGTCATAACGTAAGCTGATCTGTGACACCGGGAAATTTGATCAACTTAAATTACTGTCATTTTAGCATATTTGCCAAAGTGCCTGCTGCCGTTGTGAAGAATTTCTTCGTGATTTCTTTGTTTTCCTAAAAATGTTCCATGGTGATAGAAACGGGTAAAAGTTTCATATTCTTTTAATTTGTGCATTTTTAGTAAAAAAAAAGATTTCTTCGTTCCTGTTGTTACATGTCAACCCTGATTTCTAATTCTTAAAAAATTATTAAAAAATTAAATGCGTTTACATAAAGAAAATGTAGGTTTGTACAGCTGAAAGGGATAGTTAGGAACAATCAGCTTTACAAATTTCCACTGAGATATCCTAAGTGGGGTAAGAAGTTCATACACCAACATATTAAAAGTTATGGCCCTGGGAGTTCCGATTTTCCCCATATTTCGCACTATGCACAATCTTCTATTTTTGGGTTGAATGCAAAATTTACATTGGCATCCTGAACACTATCACAAGCCTGGTTTTCCAGGTGCTTAAAGCACAAATATATCGGCAAATTGCAGAATAGCGGTCACCATGACCTAATTTCAGGTCTACAGACAAACTTTACAAGATCGCTCCATATATGTCAATTTAGCATGTAGTTTTTATGTCAATTTAAATTAGTGCCTTGTTAAGAACGGAAAGGAGTAATTCCTAAATACAAAAAATGCGTAAAAATTCAGAAAAATGTAGAGGGCGCCACCTTGCACAGCTGAAAGGGCTATTATTAACATTATGTGTTCCTAAATTAAGATCATGCAATCATTCATGAGAAACCTAATCTCAATTTAAATTTCATACACTTAAATCCAAAATGTAAAAAAAAATCACAATTGTCTCCGTAACAGTTCTGAAGAATTGGCTGAACCTATTTTCTTTATTTTTTTCATGCTAACGCGACAATGCAATTTATGGGGATGATGCACAACATTTCATTTTCTGGGCTTACTGACACATCTCTAAATTTTGAAGTGTTCAAAATACTTAAAAAGTGTTTTTAGGGCGATCACAGAATAACGGTAACCGTGACCTAATTTCTTGTTTTCAAGGAGAATTTCCCAGGACCTCCTGGATGCTTAAGTTAGAAGTTTCTAGGTCAAACAGTCACCGTTTATGTTTTGTTAACGGGCAACCGGACTGCCAGACGAAGGACGGACATAAGGATATCGTTATAGGTCATATGACTTATAAAAAGCTATTCTGTCCATACAACCGGCCTTTCCTAAACAAAATGCAAAGATCTTAGATCTGTATGGTCAAGAGAATGTGTTCTTCGTGTGGTTCATTTGTTCAGTAAGCAATAATTGTTGTAAGGATAATAATAATTGCAGTAACGTACAATTACACAATACCAACATCCGCGTGTCTATGACTTTACTATGAAGGCTGGATGTGACGGAACTGGCGCTTCTAAAGGTCCGGGTAAAGATCTCTCGAAATGATAAACAGTTTGACATGCCATGACATGGACGACATTAGAAATACCTTTGTGTAATATTGTGTCTTGAAATAATAAATATTATATAATATTATATTACGTATTAAGTATTTTGCGGTGCTGATTCTATATCTATATCCTCTTAAAGATATGGATTTGCTTTCTCAACATAAACTAATATTCGATTGAATTTATTGACTGAATCTGACATTTCATTAGGTTTGATTCTGTCAATAAATATTTTTTTTATTTATTAATTTTTACAACTGTTATATTTTATAGTTATTGTGAAATGAATAATATATATATATGTATATATATATATATATATATATATATATATATATATATATATGTTGAGAATTAAATACGTTAAAGCAAACTGTTTGAGTTACACGCCTAGGGTGAAGATGATGTTTACACTCCTGCCATAGTCAGGTTATATAAACATAAATTGCTGGTGCCAAATAGTTCGGCCCCGATCTCTCCCTCAATCCTGGCTACGCCCCTGAAACATCCCTTTGCACAACGTGCGGCTCAATATAATCAATGTTGGTTGGATTTCGTTAGACGGGTTTCTACACATGAAATGCCTGGTGGTCAGACACCATAGGACTCTTCCGTTGAACTAAGGACTGGCACGCCCCGGACTTCAATGTCGCGAAAGTTCTTGCTTTACGACATCGTAAATGGGTCATTAAACAGACTTGCCGTCACGTTTAGAGGACTGCCCCAATTATATGATGGTTTAGAGTACAATATATTTGCCTTATTGCTGGTCAATACTTGAGCCACGCATCTTGTTCAAACCAAAGAGAACTGCAGTTTCAAGACACTGTTTGTACTCACGTTGCCTTACATCTGTTCGTGTTCTAGAAATCCAAAAACATTTAAAATTTTAAAGCCGGCTTTGTTTTATGCCAGTTAGGAAGGGAACACACTGAGAAATCGACGTCATCATCTTAACATATTAGCCATTCCTGAAACAATCGCAAACTAGGGTTTTTCTCTAAATCGAGGCGATTAATATATTGAAGTGAAAAAGTACAGTAATTTTTAAAACCGGAGTTATAGGCCAATTAGTAACTTACCTTAAGTTTCATTATTATATTCTTTCATTTGCAACAATTAAAAGCCTGATCAGTATCTTCCCCCGGGACATTATTTTCCTGAGTTTACCTTTTCACCCACTCTCAGTTTTTATATAATAATAAATTTGATAAAGTTGTTGGTGTTTTCTCTTTTTCTATATCACAAAGGAAAGGTGGATTTCCTTTGGCCAGCGCTAACTCCTGAAAAAGGGGAGGATGACCGTGCTAATAGAACGAGCGAATCTCTAGAGGGTAATTTTCTTTTTGAGGCATTAGCGGGAAGCGATGCGGACTTCAGAGTTAAGCAAATTAAAACATTAACCACCACGCTATGTCATTTTCCTTACCGGTACATGGGAAAGTTATATATTGATTGCTCCAGTATTTGTAGGTATGAAAAACACTCAATGCAAAAATCGCATTCCGATATAGTATTTATATAAATTCTTCAGAATTAATTTGAAAGACGTTTCCTTGCTTTATTTATTCTCTATCCCTTTTTTTTACATTCCCGTTTAAACATCTGCCATTTCAACTCAACTTTCAATATGAGGAAAATCCAATTCCGCGGAAATTGTATAAAAATACCACAAAACGGATCACTTACCTGTTGTCTTTTCTTTTACATTCTTCAAAACTTGATATAAATGTCCTTTCGTGTTATATCATAGTATACCGATAGTTCCTTGCATGCTTAATTTTCCTTGATAACATACACTGTTGCAACACTAATTAATGCCCTGGTTATACAGGAATAAAGGCATATGATGAATATAACAATGTGGAGACCTTGTACCACATTTAGAACAAATGAGCAGCAGCTCCGACAGTAATATTGATAAGCGGTGTGACTGCCACCTCTGTCATTCGCCCCGCGACTCTGGCCGACCACGCTGGCAAGTACAGTTATAGAAAGAAATCGGTCCCAAGCCAATTCAGTTTGACAGGCCGAATCCAGCATTGATTGTTATTAATCTGTCTGGAGGATAAAACATCAGGAACATGCAGTTAATGGCTACTTCACGTCTTTTGATTGGCAGAACCAGAAACTGGCAACACGAACCAAGAATTAAACAGAAACAATGACGTAAATGTTAAATATGTCCCGACCAAAGGAACCTTTAATTGATCCATGCTTATGAACATATGCATTATTAATTAGTAATTAACACTTGAATAAATAATCCAATGTCGCAAAGAAGTACAAAGAAATCAATACGTTCTTTCATAAATATTTTTATTCGTCTCTTCTGTGAGCGTAGCATCCCATTATTGTATCAATAAAACGTTATGCCCAAATAAAGGAATAACTGTGGTCGGCAATGAAATGTTTTATTATTTGATTTTTATTATAAATCAAGGTTACGACAGCAACCGACTGAACAATGCCATAAGATGATTTTAATCTTTGCATTGGCAGCAAAAATGGGACGTATTACCTGGCTACGAGCAGATAAAGAGTTTTCGAAACACGACGCCAGAATGCTTTGCTCTTTTACTGCATGCCATAACAAATTGAAAATTTGGTTTCAGGGCACGGAGGAAGAAAAGCGTCAGCTGGTCGGTCACTTTGCAGAGCAAAATCGTACTAGTAACAGTAAGACGTTACTATATAGAGATTATTGGTAACGGAATCCTTTTTTTCACATTGCATTTAGCTTCTAAATACACCACCGGCGCAGGTATAAATGTTATAAAGAGAGTAAATGTCTATTTCAATAAGTTGGATTTGAATTGCTTCAAGCAAATTGCATGAAGATTTTTACGAACCAAACAAAATAGCTTTTTGAACACATGCATGTGAGATATTCTGCTATAAGACTGTTCCGAGAGCCAAGTAGGCTTGCAGATCAGTATGAATGCCAACTTAAGGGTAAAACAGCCTAACGCGCTCGTAACGCTTGCGTCAAGTGTCAAATGTGCGTCACGCGACTGGCCACAAGTTCAAACACACTAACGGCTATACATTGTGCAGAACACGCGTCAGATTTGAGTTTAACCTAACTCCTGTCGTGAATTTGGTTTATCTTTATAAAAATAGAAATCATGATAATAAGCATTGGTATCAGGCCAAAAAATAATAAAAGTTATGGTTCTCAGGCACCGCCCGCGTCAATTAACTTTTCAAAAAGATGAAATAAATACAATTTTGATAACATTTTCTTTGTTTTGTAAATCTTTAACCTGTTTAGCCTTAAAATTTTGTTATTTTCATGATTTCATGACATTTTTATCGAAACATACAAAAATGGGGAAAAAATAAATGAAATATCGCCCGCCCGCTCTGATTTCTGAAAAAAAAACTGCCTGAGAACCATACCTGTTTAATTATGTTTGTCTTTATGACCAAACATGTACAAAATAAGAATAATGATATTCATACATTTGTATCGCTTTGTTGTTTTCTATCCATGTATACATCAGTAAGTATTATAGGATAAAGAATCACAAACAATTTACCCGCAGTTTAATCTCGAATGCGCGTGCTGTGGGGGAGCCCCTTTCCGAAGTTTAAATGTCATTATCACCGTCTGAGATTTGCAAACAAATATTCGCCACCGTCCAGACAATCCCCAGCTGGAAAAGGGTTCTTTTGCATAGAAACAACCTCGTGGGGGGGGGGGGTGTGGTATTGTATGTATATTTGTTGAAGTGAATCGATAAACCATATTATGATTATAGCAGTGCACAAGGGTTATGTGAGCTATATATGTATACCAACTGGTCATAAACAATTTACATATATATATATATATATATATATAATCGATAAGTGTATTTATTCACAATTAATCAATGAGGTAAAGAATCACTCAAATATGAAACGTAACGGCAGCTTGACATTATGTCTTAAATGTATACACCTTTAAGATTTTCAAGAAAACCAAACGAACATGACTACCACAGAAATCGGTGTAAGTTGAAGTGTTACTTTATTTTACCATCTGGTCGTACTTAAGACGGACAAATAAAAAGATATAACCTGGGTTCAGATTTCTTTTAGTACATGTAATATATTTGTAAACGTACTCATATAATTGTTTATATTGTATAGATTGTTATGTTGCTTTTAAAGGGAGAGTTAAACAGTTTTAAATGACCTCTCAGTAATTTTATAGCACTGAATATTTTATTAGTAATATATACAAATGTACTTAAATCACTCAATGCTGTTACGCTTTTAAATTAATGACGCTGAATCATCTCGGAAGCAAGCTAGAATTATGATGTTTATACATCAGTTGGACCAGATCAATTCCACTCCTTTGGCCGCTGTTTGGTCTTGTTCATAAACCCAACAATCATTTCAGACACACACAAGGACTTGACACCCAACTGCACTCAATAAATCATGTTTGTGTTGGTGAGACGAGAAGGTGGCTCATCTGACTGATTCTCACGCCCGTTCGTCACTTGTACCGATGACGCACCTCATCGTGGCACGAATTGCCCGAGCAAAAGGATATCAACAGAAACTTCCAACACAACTTCCAATAATGATATGGAGGTATTATTTGACGCTTGGCGATGGGGACTTTTTTTTAATAATTCGGAATCGTAAGCGGATAGCCTCGTTCCACACATGAGAAATACACATGCTACCATACAGGACCACCGGGTGCAATTCTGTGTTGTTATTGGGAGGACCCACAATAACCATAAATGATTGTTAATCAAAATCATGAATCAGCGACTATCTTTTTTAAAATGGAGGGGGTGGAACATTTTACACCTCCCCATGTTTTGCTGAGTAGGATGTCGTCATCCAATAAAAGGAAGCTGGTCCATTTCTGTCCTCAATGTTTTCTGTAACCGCGATAAGTTTGCAGGGTTGGAAAAGTCAATTTTTTAAATAAAACAAATATTTTTTTTTTATAAAACAAATGTTCCCGTTAGAATCAGCTATAATATCGAATCAAGTATTTATATTGTGTAATATGCAGATATGCAAAAAATATAAAGTATATTCAACATAGAATGCTTTAGTCTACAGGTTAAATATATATATTTTTAATTTTAAAACTGTACATATATATCCACATCAAATCCTTTAACTAGCTTTATAATTAGCTATCCTATATTACCTGTAAACGTCACTTGGCTTTCAAATTTATTGACTTAGATTTAAATTCATTTATTTATAACACATTCACAATTAAACCAACCCTGTGCGTTTAACACTGTGCTATATCTCATTTTCAAGGTTACTGTTTCTGCAGTATCCTCGCCGGTATATGAATAAATAATGTTCAATGTACAAATAATTTTGAGTGCTTTTTGCGTGTTTTTTAATTAAGTTTAGATAAACACCGAAAACAGCCGATCTGCTTTTGCCAAAAACCAGAATGTCTGCATTGTCGATTGGGGATCTGATTATTAACAACACAGGCGTGTGAAACAATCAGCCTCCAGTTAGATTGTCTATTGTGCATATGAATAACCCTGCTCACAGTGACGGTTTTTATGCATGTTTGGCCTTACGTTTGACTCAGTCACTGAACTATGGACTTGCACGGACAGTAAATGTAAAAATGTGACTTTCGATCCCTTAGCACTCATTTCTTATATCAGCATGAAATAATGGCTACTCCCCCAAATCATCTAGGTAATCCTTTTGCATAATGTTGAAATTACCACAACGTGTTGCTGCACTATTACCTTGCATTTACATCATCAACAATTCTGGAAACAGTTGTATCACCTTAACTATCCAAGGAAGCACATACATACGTTTCTGTTTATATTTACTTTACCGCGACATTACACCACAAAATGTGAGAATGTGACAAAATGTCAAAAAAGACAACCTACTGATAATCATTGTGAAACAGGGCTTCGTCACGCTGACCTTCCATTAAGTTTTCATTAACTGAACTCTGTTTCCTCACTTTTAGCGTTTTTTTCACACTTCAAGTACATCATTTATTGTCCCTACAAAGTACATTATTCCTGACTTTGAGTGGTTTCCCGTACACTAAATACATCATTTACAAAACAACGAAACACAATATTTAGAATTTTCAATCTCTTAAATCTACCGTCTACCTACTGACAATGGTTGTCAATTGAAGTGTTGTTATATCACCGCACACTACCAAAAGGATGGCTAGGTATCTGAATGCCCCGCGTTTCATTCCGATTCGCTTATGTAAACATCTTCACTGACCCTGTCTTCAAGGTAAACATATCGATGTATGAATTTCTTGCCATGAGCACAGCGCAGTGAAAATATTTGTACATATATTATAAATACAGCATCCCACGCAAAATCTATATTTTATTTTGACTTTTAGAAATAAAGCTATTGAGCCAACATTCCTCATTTCAATTAATACATCCCCCGAACCCCGATAAAAAGCCCGAGTACCGGGTCTATCAGCTAGTTAATAATAAATCTAACAAGTTATTACAAATATGAAAGTATGAAAATTGGATGAAATATTCAATTTTGTCTAAAAGGCTAGGTTCCAAATTTACATTAGGTATTGTCCCTTTTACAAGACATGACTTGCAAAAGTGTCATGCCAGATAGCTGAGAAATTTGTACAAGCAAACGAATACTGACCATAAGTTTATTTTATTTTATTTTTCTAAAAGACCAAAGCGCATTAGTGTTCAAGGAACTAAGCAACCCTTCTACAAAAATCTGAAAAATTTTTGATTGTTGCAGCTAGCTATTTTAGGTAATAATGGCAGGACACATTTTTTAGCCTTATTATTGGTACTTATAGTGATTAATATCTATAAAAAATATCATGAGAAAATGAACCAGATTGACACCGCTATCAGTTGTTATTTAATTTTTCCGATGAGTCAATAACATGAGAGTTTTAGTGGCATCTAGTTTGATATATTCATATTGCTTATAGGCATTGTTCACCTTTTTTTTCATTACTGAAGATATATTGACACATACATGTATCAATATACATGTATGTAGTTCCACAATTCAAATTACAAACTGTATCAACAACCCAATTTTTTAATCTTTTAGTTTTAATACTTGGTGACTGATAATGAAAGTAACACCTTTCACGCTTACATCTTCAAATCTAAAGAAATGTTTAACCTTCATTACGCCTCATACTTGCAAAATCCCTCAAGAACTAATGATGATAGCTCACAACTCGATGATTTAAATCCGATGTTAATTTTTAGGGAGAAATTACATTCTCTTATTTGCTGGGGTATATTGGGGATATTACAGATAACTGATCCCACTGGTTGAAAATTAACGGGAATTTCCCCCTCCACCACCAAGTGCCAGACCAACGCGGGCATTGCCCGCGAGAGCGCAAACACCTGCTTGACAGTCCAGCCCGGAATCCGGCACATGTCGAAAGAATAACGATAATGGACTGCACTTTATCCATACGCCGATCCGGCATTTGTGAATGAACCAGAAGATTAAATACTTTAACCGATGTCTGTCAGGAGGAGCCGAGTCAATCCACGGGTAGTTTTTAATATTTAAAGAAGAGTTCCATGTACTTGGTGATTCATTTATTCAAGGGACGACAGGACTGTGTTGAGACCATTGCTCAGCAGGTCTCCTTCATTTACCACAGGATCCAGCAGAAATGGTATTTTTGTTTATTCAAGCTCGTTGTGTATAATCAACATCACACTTAAAAGAAGGATGGCAATTTTCATCCCCGAGTTTAAGTTTTAGTTTAAAGTTAAGTAATTCAGAACGGCCAACATATATGTATAATATCACTGCTCTTTTATATGAATTGGACGCTTCTAAACTTCATAAATAAATCAATAAGTGCCAATAAACACAAATACGAGTCACCTTTCCAACGTTTTATTGACAACATCAATACAGTGTAAAAACATGTGCCCTGTGTGCTCGATTAATTTTGGATCCCGCTTAAAAGTTACACTGAAAGAATAATAGCCATTATGATATATGGTAAGCTATGTGCAGTTTATTAAAATAGTGAATAATTATTACAAATATCTAACACTGTCATTTAATAACTAAATAGATAATAATTTTTCTTTTGAATAAAGCATGTTATGTCCATGATGATATCTCTATCTATATATTAACAGCGTAATGTGTTTTTGAAAATATAGTGTCCAAAATGTTTACACGGATGCGATGAACGGATGCGATGAGCGGATGCAAATAAACGTTGGAATGTGTCACCAGCTTTTTACACTGTGCGATTATGTCGCCAGGAAAATCGGAGGGCAACTTTGAATAGCGATGTTCAACATAATATATTTTCATATAAAAATCATTTTATTTATCATATCAACTTCTCCGAAATATTCTCCGTCCAAACTCTTGGCTTCAATACGATGTTTATGCATAACACCATGCGTATAATGGATCCATATATTAATAGCGTATCGCGATTTGTGTGTATCTCCAGATTTACGGTGGATTTCTGATACCACCGTACGGATTGTTTTGTTCGCCCCAGACCGTGCGTAGCACGGGTATTTGCTAGTATATAGATAATATAAATATGGTGATTAAATGTAATATTAGGAAACTCCCATTTTATATCTTTATAAAGCACAGAAGTGTCAGGCGTATCTGCATGTCATGCTTAAAATTATTTATGATGTCGCCACTCGAGAATTTGGGTACAAATATAAAATTTGTCTGGTAAAGGTATTTATATCGTGTATTAAAAATATGACAAAAGTATACATATGTATCAATTTAACATATTCAACTTTCAAATATTTGTTTGTGACACTATTCGTAAGTTTCTGTTATACACATGGCAGCATCAAGAGATCATCAGGGAGGGAGATCATCAACCCTGACTTTGTATGTTTCTATCTGTTTGCACTGATAGCTAAGAACACTGTATGATCATGAACAATAATGTGCTAGTGCAAAAGCAGTGACAGAACATACCTCACAGTTTCAAAACACTACTCAAAATTACATATATGTAAAGTCTCTTATAAACATCCTGCTGAAGATGACTTGACATAGAATAAAAATGTGTCAAAAGAGTGTTTTCCTAAACAATGAAAAGCTATTTAAATATATCAGGTGACAGGATTGCATTTGGCTAAAATACTAGACACATATTAGTTGTATTTTTGGTAATGTTTTGTGCAGCGTTGTGATAACAAATAAGCGCAAATACAAAATACAGATCGTGCAGATGCTTTCATCGATATAATATTATTGCATGCATCTAATGCTGTACACAACAATAAGATTATGATTCTAGTAGATTTGAAATTTAAAAATTAAGGTCTTAATATCGTCAAATGTCAAATAATCATGAAATGTAAATTTTTCTAAAAACTTCTGATCATTTTAGTACACAACTTTTCACAAAATGTTTTATTGACATTTTAGTTCATCATTCAGAAAACGTAGCATTTATACTAACTTGTCAACCCCACGTGGGCATAAACGGAATCGCATGTTTATCCCAAGAGATCTAACACATTTTTCACTCACTGATTGGCTGGCAAATGGAGCTATGGCTTGACTGATACCTAGGATTATGACCTGCAGTGGCAGTCTTTCGAGCTTGAGTACTGCTTATCTTGATAAGATGGGCTTAATTAGTGCAAGCAAGAGTGGCCAGGTGACCTTAATAGTTGTTTTCATGGAACCATAAGCTCCGCCGCCTTCTTAACTTGACACACAAAGACTTGAATTTGTCAAAGAGTTTGAAAATTGAAGTAAAAGGCAGGATGACAGATATGCAATCAAAACAATGCCCGGAGATATTTGTGTATATTTTAAGATGACTTTTGTTATATGCATACTTACTGCATGATGCGAGATATATCACTTTAAAATGAAATAAAAATATGCTTTAAAATCTTCAGACCAACAAAACGTATTATATTTATATACAGCAGATCTAATAGAGGATATTCTGAGGAATTAAAATATGCATATGTTATTTAGAACTGATAGTAATTCCAGTCTTGATTTTAAAGCTAAACTGGTCCAAGTTAGTTTGACGTTATAAAGACCTTATTACATGTGCATAATTTTCAAATACGAGCTATAAATTTACAATAAAAATAGATGGTTCTCACATGTTAAACCACAAGACACAGTTATCAATGTTATTATTCCCATATACTACTTGTATTGTATTCCATTTAATTATTTATCTAAAAACTTTCATTTAACTTTGAATAATGCCTTGTCTTCATAATGTTTATATGATGACTGCTGCTAGATTATTAAAAGGGACATATGGGTCTCGACGCTCGGCTGAATTTGAAAATATTTTTATGAGCTTTTTCAAAATGTGGCCCTGACACTTAAACTTTTGACCTAAAAATCAATGAGATTTTTCTCCGATTAGTAGGTGAACCAAATTTGAAAGACTGGGGAAGAACGGTTGGCTTCAAATGTATCCCGAAGCTTGTCAAAGAATAGACCTTGATTTGACCTTAAAGATCCTGGCCAAGATAATCATTTTTCGATCTCATCCGAGAACTTCGTTTAAACAACTTCGGTGTCAGAGACATAATAAAAACCACCAGGTTTTAGGACACTAGATGAAACTTCAAGTGAGAAACTGATACCATCGATGTTATTTGGCAGTTCCCGAAAGCGGAAAACGTGTTAAAATAGCAAAGATACAGGTGGCACTAGCAGTCGTAAGCAGCTATTGAAGCTGTCAATGATCAATAAGCTATGCAGAAACCATGGCATTTCATACATTTATTTTACGAGATTATGGAGGTTTTGAATCATACAAATTATTTTAGGGTGTAAAAACAAGCCCACTAGTCTGCTTAGTTTCAGGTTAGCAGTTACTAGGTCCAGCGTTAACGATTTGTGCCCTGCTAACGGACGGACAAAGGCCGGACAAAGAGCCGAAGCTATTACCTCAGTAGACTTTCAGTCAGCTGAGCTAAAATCATACCGTCTTAATTATTATACTTGGATAAATGCTACAATAAAAATACAAGGTGCATATAGTCATTCCGACGATGATGTAATATTACAATCAAATATTATTGCTTAAAATATAACATTTCAACAACATTAAATCTTCACTACTGCCGTTGTGGTTGTCATATTGTGAACAAATATTCGTAGCTGACCTTCTTCATTAAGTCTGCATAAAAATGAATCCCCTGTATCACATTACCAATTACAGAGAGTCTCATCCAGGCTACTTTTCGATAGTTCAAACAGACGTAGCTATTTTCCTCTTTTTCATCTTGCCTTTCCAATGCATCATGGGTTGGGTCTTCCTGGCGCACTGTGGCCAGTCAGGGGACTCGAGCAATTCATAAAACTCATCAAGTCGCTTCTGCAGAATGGCAATCTTCTGCTGGTTCATGTATACTAAAAAGGACAAATCCAGCAATTTGATGTGTTATAACATTCAGGACCATAATGTCATTAATATCATCTTCACTCACAATTCAAGGGTGCACCTCCTTTGTATTTTTTTACAGGTTCTTATTTTTAATCATGTATCAATAATTAAAATTATCCAAGTTTTTATTCATAGTATGTCTTTTCAGAGGGCGCTGGATGATACCGGCAAAAGATATTACCCCAATCTGACCAATATTCATGAAATCCACATTTAGACATATTTTCAATGATTACATTGACAAATCAAAGTTGACGTCCACTCTGATTATTCTAAAATTAATCTTAACAAACGAAGGTTCCTGTAATGAAAATGTGCGTTTCTACATGTTTCTTTTTCAGTAGAGCACGGAATTAGGGGCGTATGGTTTTTTATATACTGATTTCGAGATGATTTCTCTTTTTTACAATTTTCTCAATAATCGATCAATTTTAAATTTAATGTCAAGAAATTTATGGATACGGTTATGGTTAAACTATAGTATGCTGTTGAATTTTTGTTAATTGATTTGAATCAACCGAAAATTATGAAAAATAACGTATGGATATATATATATATATAATCCACATTATGTAAATGGAGGGGACAAAAATATGATATTCTGGTATACAGCTTTGTATTCTTCTTTGGTATAAGGTTGCGGAGGTTGTCCGGATGGGATTTTTGGCAGGGTTGTGGATTTTGAGCATGTTTGTGTATACCTGGCAGGATTTAAGGTACTGGTTAGAAAACAATTTTTTTTGTGACCCTCACATTAGGGGGGCAAACATCACAAATAATTCTACAGGTATATCAATGTATATATGTATGATATTCAAAATATACATCCTACTATCACAGGAAACATCACAAATAATTCTACAGTTCTATCAATGTATATACGTATAATATACATAATATGCATCCTACTATCACAGGATACTATCACAAATGGATTGAAACATCACAAACATGTTACCTCCCCCTGTCTGACCCCTCTGTCGTGAGATGCCATCACAAATGGATATAAACATCACAAACTTGTTAGCTCCCCCTGTATGACCCCTGTGTCATGAGATGCTATCACAAATGGATGTAAACATCACAAACATGTTACCTCCCCCTATCTGACTTCTGTGTCATTAGATGCTATCACAAGTGGATGTAAACATCACAAACACGTTAGCTACCCCTGTCTGACCCCTGTGTCTTGAGATGGCATCACAAATGGATGTAAACATCACAAACATGTTACCTCCCCCTGTCTGACCCCTCTGTCATGAGATGCCATCATAAATGGATGTAAACATCACAAACATGTTACCCCCCCCCCCCCCCTGTCTGACCCCTCTGTCGTGAGATGCTATCACAAATGGATGTAAACATCACAAACATGTTACCTCCCCATATCTGACCCCTGTGTCATGAGATGCTATCACAAGTGGATGTAAACATCACAAACTTGTTAGCTCCCCCTGTCTGACCCCTGTGTCCTGTGATATTATCACAAATGGATGTAAACACCACAAACTTGTTAGCTCCCCCTATCTGAGACCTCTATATCCTCAATTACTATCACAAATGGATGGAAACATCACAAACATGTTTGCTCCCCCTGTCTGACCCCTCTATCCTGAGATACCATCACAAATGGATGGAAACATCACAAACTTGTTAGCTCCCCCTGTCTCACCCCTCTGTCCTGAGTTACTATCACAAATGGATGGAAACATCACAAACATGTTTGCTCCCCCTGTCTGACCCCTCTATCCTGAGATACCATCACAAATGGATGGAAACATCACAAACTTGTTAGCTCCCCCTGTCTCACCCCTCTGTCCTGAGTAAAATATTATCACAAATGGATGTAAACATCACAAACATGTTTGCTCCCCCTGTCTCACCCTCTATCCTGAGAATTACCATCACAAATGGATGGAAACATCACAAACTTGTTAGCTCCCCCTGTCTGCCCCCTCTGTCCTGAGATGCCATCACAAATGGATGGAAACATCACAAACCTGTTTGCTCCCCCTGTCTCACCCCTCTGTCCTCAGAGATGCCATCACAAATGGATGGAAACATCACAAACTTGTTAGCTCCCCCTGTCTGCCCCCTTTGTCCTGAGATGCCATCACAAATGGATGGAAACATCACAAACCTGTTACATCCCCCTATCTGACCCCTATATCCTCAGATACTATCACAAATGGATGGAAACATCACAAACATGTTACCTCCCCCTGTCTGACCCCTCTATCCTGAGATACCATCACAAATGGATGGAAACATCACAAACTTGTTAGCTCCCCCTGTCTCACCCCTCTGTCCTGAGTTACTATCACAAATGGATGGAAACATCACAAACATGTTTGCTCCCCCTGTCTGACCCCTCTATCCTGAGATACCATCACAAATGGATTGAAACATCACAAACATGTTTGCTCCCCCTGTCTGACCCCTCTATCCTGAGATACCATCACAAATGGATGTAAGTTAAAGCCAGTAGATTTATTTGTTATTAATTTTATTTTTCCAACATTAATATGACACACATACACCAAAGTGAAGTTATGTCAAGAACAATATATATCATTCGGGTTATTTCATTTATATTAATTAGATATTAAACAATTAATAAAATACTGGTACTGTCACCATTCCCTTTGGTTTGTGATCAAAGGCTTCAAAGGCTATTTGCCTTCTCTGTTGACCCATTGATGAGATTAATGTTGTATTCACAAAATCCAAGTTCTCAGTCTCTAGGCCTCCCGCTAATTAAGCAGATCCATAATCAACCAACCATAAAGCAATAACAAAGTCAGATAGAAAGGTTGACAGAAAGAATGAGAGAAAAGGAAAACAAGAAAAAGAATGAAAGAAAGAACAGAAGAATGAAAATGATATTTTATAGAAAGGCAAAGTTTAAGGAAAGAATGACATTGAAAGAAAGAGAAAAGGATAAAGAACGGGAGATAGATAGACAGAAAGAGAGAAGGGCAGAATGACAAAGGGGAAGAAAAGGAGTGAGAAAAAAAGAAAGATAGAAAGAAAGAGTAAGAAAATAACAACAGTAAAAAAACCCCAGAAAAATATGAATTAACAAGGAAAAAAAACGAAAATAAATAAAAGATGTTATTACAAGAGAAAAAAGAAACAATTAAGAAAACATTTCAAGTGCATGGTCAATCAACCAAAGAGAGAGAGACAGAGAGAGAGAAACAGATAGATAGACACACAGAGAATGAGAGAGAGAGAGAGATGGTGAACGAAAAATAGGGAAAGTGAATTATTTATCAGAATTAAAGAGAAAAGTAGGAAGAGAAAAAGACAGAATAAGGAATATAATACTAAATTAAACCAAATTACCCTAAATCAAAAACGAAAATGCAATGTTATTTGTGATGTTTACATCCATTTGTGATAGCATCTCAGGATAGAGAGGTCAGACAGGGGGAACTAACAAATTTGTGATGTTTCCATCTATTTGTGATGGCATCTCAAGATAGAGGGGTCAGACAGGGGGATTTAACAAGTTTGTGATGTTTCCATCCATTTGTGATGGCATCTCAGGACAGAGGAGTCAGACAGGGGGAACTAACGAGTTTGTGATGTTTACATCCATTTCTGATGGCATCTCACGACAGAGGGGTCATACAGGGGGAGTTAACAAGTTTGTGATGTTTACATCCATTTGTGATAGTATCACAGGACACAGGGGTCAGACAGGGGGAGCTAACAAGTTTGTAATGTTTACATCCATTTGTGATGGCATCTCACGACAGAGAAGTCAGACAGGGGGAGGTAACATGTTTGTGATGTTTACATCCATTTGTGATGGCATCTCACGACATAGGGGTCAGACAGGGGGAGCTAACAAGTTTGTGATGTTTACATCCATTTGTGATAGTATCACAGGACACAGGGGTCAGACAGGGGGAGCTAACAAGTTTGTGATGTTTACATCCATTTGTGATGGCATCTCACAACAGAGGGGTCAGACAGGGGGAGGTAACATGTTTGTGATGTTTCCATCCATTTGTGATAGTATCCTGTGATAGCAGGATGTATATTATGTATATTATACGTATATACATTGATAGAACTGTAGAATTATTTGTGATGTTTGCCCCCCTATTGTGAGGGTCACAAAAAAAATTGTTTTCTAACCAGTACCTTAAATTGTGCCACAAATGTGTTTGTGGATTTCCCCCTTCAAGTTTCTCACCAACTACATTAAAATAAAATTAAATGCCAGGCGATGGTCCATTATAAGTATCGTATTAGATATATCTTGTGCATCTTTTTGTTTTTATGAGACAAGTATCTGGCCGACCTTTTTCTAGAGGAGTTTTAGGTCGTTTTGGCTATCCTTAACGTTTCTACTTACCAAAGTGCACGTATTCTGCTTCCTTTTTCGTTTTCCCGCCAAGTCCCATGGCGTTTTTAAATCGGTCTATGATGAAGTCAACAATCTCATACTCATTGCTCTGTTTGCTGACGTCATGCTTGACCACCATGAAGGCCTCAATGACGATGGTCACGAAGAAGTTGAGGAGGATGAAGGACACGATCAGAGCAAAGAAGAAGAAAACTGTGGGTCCAAACACGCGGTCAGCCTTCACCATCTTGTTGAAGTCAAACTTATCTACAAAGTTAACAGAGTATTAGGAAAATGTTTGGTCCAAATACCAGGTGAGCCTTCACCATCTTGTTGAAGTCAAACTTATCTACAAAGTTAAAAGAGTATTAGGAAAATGTTTGGTCCAAATACCAGGTCAGCCTTCACCATCTTGTTGAAGTCAAACTTATTGACAAAGTTAACAATGTATAAGACCATGATGAGTCAAAACATGCGGTCAACCTTCACAATCTTGTTGAAGTCAAACTTGTCTAGAAAGTTAACAGAGTTTTAAGAAAATATTGAGTCCAAATGCCCGGTCAGCCTTCACCTTCTTGTTAAAGTCAGACATTTTGACAAAAATAACACAGAATTAAAACCATGATGAGTCAAAACACGTGGTCAACCTTCACCATCTTGTTGATGTAAAACTTGTCTACAAATTAACAAATTATTGAGGAAATAACGGGTCCAAAAACGTGGTCAGCCTTCACCTTCTTGTTGAAGTCAAACATTTTGACAAAGATAACACAGAATTAAAACCATGATGAGTCAAAACACGTGGTCAACCTTCACCATCTTGTTGATGTCAAACTTGTCTACAAATAACAACTTATTGAGGAAATAACGGGTCCAAAAACGTGGTCAGCCTTCATCATCTTGTTGAAGTCAAACTTGTCTACAAATTTAGGAAAGTTTTAAGAAGATTTTTGGTCCAAATACCCGATGAGCCTTCACCATGTTTATAAAGTCAAACTTTTCTACAAAGTGAACAGAGTAATAAGAAAATGATGAGTCCAGACACGCGGTCCACCTACACCATCTTGTTTAAGTCATACTTGTCTACTAGCTTTAACTAGTAGCCCATGGGCCATGACGCCAAGCTGAATTCAGGGAAAACTAAACAATGGGTAACATACTTCCAGAGTGCCCAAAATCATTAATTTTTACCAATAGACCTTTGAAATAGGTTTCAGTGACCTTCTTCTATATCCAGCTGCTACCATTTGTGCCCATGTGACTAATAGAGTGCTTAAATCATGTTCTTTTACGCAGGTACGGTGACATTTCAAGTTTCCAAGGAATATTTTAGAGTGACCTTTCAGATCTTAATCAAATTAGAAGGTTCTAGGTCCAGCTGTTACCAGTCATCTTAATCTGTCCTATAGAGTGCAAAAATCATGTTCTTTCACATATCTTGCAGAATATTGGTCACTATGACCTAACATCAGGTTTCCAAGGAGATGTGCCTAAGACCTCCCTGGATTAGCCCTGCTTCGGCTTTAGTGTATTTACGTTCACCACTAAAATGCTTAAAATAATACGTTGATCCATTTACCGATAGACTCAGTCTAACTCAGTACCAGCTCTAATCACTAAAGCCCTGTAAAGTCCGTATGGTGAATCCCTGATATTTGCATATTAGGGCATCACAAGGCTCCTGACGATTCCCTGGCATTTGCATATCAGGCCTTCATGCCTCCTGTGAATGGCATTGCTGCTATGTGAACGCTAGCAGCGGTCCCAATGGCAATAGACAGCTCAACCCGCTTGGTAACATTCGCACGGAAATAATGTTTTCAGGAAGTCCATACATGGACCTTCGTGTCCTATGATATATCTCTGGTGACGAACACTACGGTCCATGGGCCAAATGCGAGTGCATTGTAGACACTGCTACATCGATTTTGTACGGTGTATATGTAGGTGTTTGGGTAACACTTGAAAGTCTTGCCCCTGTTAAGTTGCCAACACACTGATCGCTGTGATCGTTTCAGCAAGCCGGTACATTACCTCGCGTGTCGACCTGAATATCGCACGCTGATTGGCTGAGCTAGAGATACATTTTCAAACCGGCCTGCCTTGAAAAGCGATGATCTGATAAACGGTGACGCACTGACTCACTGAGGCTGAGGGTTATACAAAATGTTGAAAGACTTGCCGTACTCAAAATAGCCGAAGACCTTAAAATATTAAGACTGATTAAATGGGTATATAAATAGCAAGCTGGAATCCCACAATAGGCGGTTACTGGATACCCATGTTGGTTTTGAAAAAAAAAAAAGATTCTGGGAGAGCCCACTATAATTACTCCCTACGTCACTGGGAAAGACCTTAGTTCAGCGAGGCGGTGATGTATGGCGCTGACTGTCCGGTATGGCCCAAGTTTACCAGTCGATGAAATAAGAGGGCCAAAGAGTGGTAATTAGTTATAGAAGTATACGAGAGGTGGCAGTACCGACACTACGTGCGATACAGTGAGAGAACGTTTGGTTTCTCTGTCAGAGGCAACAATTAAGAGCCATTTCATTGACTGGGCCAGTCTATCCTTGGATGTATATTTTGGAGATTCTAGATCTGACCTATTAACAGCCAGACTGTTTCAAAACAGAAAAAATACATAAAAATGATAAACTCGAATGAGTATCCCCAGACAATTACCCCCCATATCTTAAACAACATATACTGACACCTTGCAAGCGACCATGGTTTCTTCAATCTATCAACCATAGGAATAATATTTTTCTCGTCTAGCGACTATGTGTACCCGCCATATCACAGATGCATGAGTAAAATGAGGCAAGGAATGTTCCTTACATGACATGACTCCATATTTGTTGCAAGAGTGATAAGAATTAAACTCCTCATGTTTGTTTAATTTTCACCAAAAACAGATCTACAGATTGATACACCATGCAAGATTTCAGGCCGCGACATGAATCAACTACTGTGAAAAATTGATTAATATATTCTATAAAAAAGAACAGCATGTCACGCCACCTGTCTGATCTACGACAAAGCTATCAAAGACGGATGAACATGCCACAATTTCAGGCTGATACATCAATCACCTCCTCAGATATGAGCGATTTCTACCCAAAGCAAACAGATGGATGGACGCCAACGGGAATGTAGGCCACCTGTCTGGTCTATAAGAAAACTCTCCAAGATGTACATGCAAAATTTCAGACTAACACTGAAAAACTCCTGAGATATGACAATATTCACCTAAAGCAAATGTACGGATGAACGCCACACCAAAACAATTGCAGATGGCGCCAGCAATCTTGAATACGAGATCGAGGTACGCAAGATCTATAGACATGCACAATTTCAGGCCAATACCGCAAATCATTCCTGAAAAAAGGCCATTAATTTATACTATGAAAACGGTAAGGCAGGTTGCGCGACCTGTCTGTTTTTCGAGTAAACTCTCCATAATGGACGTACATGCCTAATTTCAGAACAACTCGGTGAACGACTCCTGAGATATGAGCAATTTTCACCTAAAGCAAATGTACGGATGGACGCCACACCAAAACAATTGCAGATGGCGCCACAAAATTTGAATATGAGATGGAATAATCCTAGATATATGAACAAGCACAATTTCAGGCCAATACCGCAAATCATTCCTGAAATAAGGCCATTAATTTATACTATGAAAACGGTAAGGCAGGTTGCGCCACCTGTCTGTTTTACGAGTAAACTCTCCAAAATGGACGTACATGCCTAATTTCAGACTAATACTTTGAACCATCTTGAGACATCTGCAATTTTCACCTAAAGCAAACGTACGGATGGACGCGACACAAAAACGATTGCGCCACCAGTCAAACAATTACAATTTGTGCCCTGTTAACACACGACTGTTTCTTTGAAGGTCTAAAAAATAGAGAAAATGCATAAAGAATTAGAAGAAATACAGGTGGTGCAACAAGTCTGCAGGAACTGATGGAACACTCCATGATGAATATGCATGTAAAGAACCATGGTGGACAATGCTTTAGTTATTCAGATACTGGAGCTTTTGTATCATTATTTTTATTATTCTGGAGGGGGGGGGGGGGGGTGTTACTAACGAGCATGGATAATTGAGACTTAATTTCAGGTCTCCAAAGAGATTTTTTATGGACCTCTCAGGGTCTTAAGTTAGAAGATTCCAGGTCCACTGGTTTGATTTGTACCCTGTTAATGGACGACTGCATCTTTGAAGGTCTCTAAAACAGAGCAAAAATGCGTAAAAATTAAAAAAACACTGCATGGTGAAAAGGCATACCAAGCAAAATGCTGATCAATGCATTTGTTATTTAGATACTGGAGCTATTGTATCAAATTTTTCTGGTCGGCACTTACGAGCCCCATTGCTCGGAGGAAATTAGGTAACAGAGACCTAATTTCAGGTTTCCAAGGAATTATTCATGAACCTCCCTAGATGTTAAGTTAGAAAGCTTCTTAGTACAGCGGTTACGAGTTGTGCCCTGTTAACGAACGGAAGGGCGGACGGACGGCATGGACGGACGGCCGGCCGGACGACGGAAAAAGAGTGCCCGCTTTAGCTCAAATGACTTTCAGTCAGCTGAGATAAAAAAAGGATTTAGAAAATGGTCGTTTCTGAGACAGCCAGCCTGCATCATTATGTTGATGTCAAACTTGTCTGCAATGTTAAAAACGTATTAATAAAATGTTGGTTCAAACACTTGGTCAGCCCAAACAATCTTGTTGAGGTCAAACTTGTCTACAATGTTAACACAGTATTAAGAAGACCATGGGTCCAAAAACACGGTCAGCTTTCCCCATCTTGTTGAAGTCAAACTTGTCTAGAAAGTTTAAAACGTATTCGGAAAAGGTTGGGTCCAAACGCGCGGCCCGCCTTCATTATCTTGTTGAAGTCATACATATTTACAAAGGTAACAAAATAATAAGAAAATGATGAGTCCAAACACGCGGTCAGCCTCCACCATCTTGCTTACACAGTAACAAAGTATAAAAAAATGATGGGCACAAACACTGCCTGCCCGTTATTTAAATCAAAATTATCTGAAAAATGACTGGGAAGGAAATAACTAGTCCCAACAAGCAATAAACTTCACCATCCTGTTTGCGTCCAAACTCCTATAAAATAACAATGTTTTAAGAAGATGTTGAATCTAATAACACTATCATCTTCCGTCATTCTCAAAGCCCTGTCAAGATTCAACGGTGACGAAGTCAATAAGTCTCAAATGTAAATTAGCATTTTAGGAAAAAATGGGTCTAAAGAAGCGATCTGCTTTCACAATAATTCACCTTCTTCAAACATAACTTTGCATCATAACATTTTAACATCATAGAAACGATTACGTGTAAGGCCAATAAAAAGGTATGGTACTCAAGCACCGTCCGCGTCAATTTTAACCCCCCCTCATCAAAAATTTTTATTTCGGTTTTCATCTTTCAAGAAGATAAAATAATTCAATTTTGATAAGATTTCCTTTGTTACGTAGTGCTTTTACCTGTTTAGGTAAAACAATCTGTCATCATCATGCTATTACCTGATCATATAACATTTTTATCAAAACATACAAAAAAGGTAAGAAAAATTAAAAAAAATCTCCCGCCATCACTGATTTAAAAAAAAATTGCCTTAGAACCATATTTTTTGGCTAAAAATTAATCTGGATTATAAACACATGCTAGAAATAGTAGAATTAACCACTTGCTTCCCTGATCATGTATTCAGCTTAGTGGACGTTAATTTTTATTCAGTGACGAGCAGTCTTCTCATAAACTGTGATGAGTTAATACAGTACTAGAAATCTACGTGTTATCATTGTCATCGGATATTAGAGTACTGGATATATACTCGGATTCTTTACAGAGTGTGTTTCCATTGTCATGGGATATTAAAATTATGTAAATATACGCACTCAGCATTTGGACGGAGAGTGTTTCCATGGTCTTGATGAAGGAGCTGAAGTCTATCACTGTGGAGCTGAAGACGAGATACGCGAGCTGAGCAAAGGACAGGAACACGATGAAGAAAACGACAGAAAACTGCAGTAGCGGCCGGGCGGCATATTGTAGTGTGGACCCAAGTATGGATATCCGACGGTTGAAGCGCAGAAGGTGCAGACATTTCAAATTAGCCAGGAATACGATCAACCCGAGCAAGTTCACGTATATCTGTAAAGAAACAAAATGTATACGTTAGAGTTTTTGTTTAATGGATTCAAGCTTCATGAATTTGCTTTATATTAAATGGGTGCATGATTTATCTATAAATACTAACAGCAGATCTTAACCAGGAATGAATGAACTTACTGACTGCGTGGCAGCATCCGTAGTTACCGACACTGAACATAAGTCATTCAATAGCAGCAGATGGGTAAAATGATAATACTGAATATCCGGTATGCACGATTGATTAGACAACCTTTAAGTGCCTACTGAGAGAACCATCTGACATCACGTGACTCTAATGTCCTCACGACATGTGTAACAGTAACATCCGTCAGTGGGGGCGTCAATTAGAATACCGAAACAAATGTTAGAAATTTTTAATGGGTGCCATTGTTGTGAGATACACACACACACACCGCAGGTGAGTCTTTTTTTTTTTTACTTCTGTCCTGTTTGATAATTCATTTTGGTTTCATGACGAGATGCTAACAAGTCACATGACACTTAGTAATAATAAAATGACTGTCAATGGAATTTCCTTCTATAATTACAAGAATATCTCATATACATATTTGCCGAAACCTTACTACAAAGGGATGGGAAGGAATATAAAATTACACTCACCTCATCCATGAGGGCAGCACTCTCGAAGTTTTGGTGAGATGTTGGGTTTTCCCGAATTCTAGAGCTAAGACTGTTGGCAAGATTTTCCCGAAACACAAACATCACGACAGCAGAGACACACAACCCCAACAGCATCAGCTCAAACACGTTCCAAAACTTCTGTTCAACATAATGGAAATATGATTCGTGGACTATAGTCTTAATCAGTTATACTGTTGCAGTATGACAGATAAAAAAGTGATACACAACAAGTTCTCAAATTTACAAAATTCTATATTTTTTTGTATACCACTATCACTCTTATTATATTTTCAGCCAATGAAATTTACAACATTATCTGCATCATCATTGAAATTATTTTTAAATATAACATATTACAATGGATGGTTCCATTAAGTATTAAAAATCGGTTTACCTTATAAGACCTACTGAAGTATTTTTAATTTGTAGAGTTATGATAGTTTGCTTTAGTGACACAACCTGAATTCTGCGATTTAAAACACGAGTCCAAAAGTGTTCACAAGATTTTCGCCTTAAATATTGTGACTTTTAGCAAATGTTATATATTTGTTTTGTGTAATAACCCTTGAGACCGAATTAAATATCGGAATTTTATCATCTGTAGGTGATATCCCCATTCTACGGTAGCAATTTAAGTTCGTCAAAACAACAAGAAAAAAAGTTTCATGATAATGTTCAGCTATTCCCATGAAATCCCCATATTCCCTCCCTGTGAATGGTGGTTTTGTTAGTAACCTTATGTGAGCTTTTTATGTATTAATGTGAACTTTCTCCGTTAGGAGTTTATACGCCAGAGTATACCAAAAAAAATTGTTCTTATGTGGCCTATTATCGCCCATGCCGACTCATTCCGGTGTTATTAGGTCACACTTTCGATCCAGTTTATACCAAATTTCTTCGGAGCCAGGAAGAGTACTTGGTGAGAGAGCTGTTTGTAAATACAGAAAAGCTCACACAAGTTTACTACCAAAACCACCATTCACGGGGAGGGAATGGCGGTGTTTTATTACGTAAACATAAATGTGAGCGTTTTCTGTTTTAATGAGAAACAACAGATAGTCCTTGGGGAGGGGATACCAACCAAGAAGAAAGCGGGAACGAGATGAAATCATCAAAGCTGAGTAGTCGGAGCGGCAGATGACGTCAAGGTAACGGAGGATGATGTATCGGTCGACGAAACAGAAGAATGGGCGAAGTCGATGACCTCACCGGTCGCAACCACAGGACCCATAGAGTGAAGCCCGGAATCCTAAAGGACGACATCACGTAGGTAAAACTTGTTAACGGTTGAAGGACTCTTCCAGAAACCTTTCTTGACCAGTTGAGATGAAGGAATCCCAGACATCCCGAATATGTGGCGATCGCCCGGACTTCGTGAGCCTTAACGTGAAGCTTCGATGGTTCAGTCCGGAATACTGATGGTAGATTTGAGCTAAGCACCTATAGTTATAGGGCTAATTTCTTTATTAGAAGAAGTTAATTTCGTGGAAATAAACAAGCGGAAGAAGGATCGGTGGAGGACAGTAGAGGCAACAGGACAGTACATCCGCGAGACCGTTCAACACGCCGGGAACAGGACACGCGCGGAGCGTCGCCCGCAGCGGGATACATAATTCGAGCAAAAGGTGGGTCTCCCGAAGGAGTTAGGGAGACCGGGTACCGCCCTGCTTGTTGATATAGGCTACCATCGTGGTGTTGTCCGACATGATGAGAATATGACGGTCGAGTAAGCGCGTGGACCAGTGAGTGATCGCGCGACGAACCACATTGATGTGAAGGAGACGCTTAGACGGGGACCAGAGGCCGGACATCTGGAGATTGGCCAAATGAGCCCCCCCCCCCCCCCCCCCCCCCAGCCGAGGAATGAGGCGTCCGTGAAGATGGTGCAATCGATCTCTCGGAGAAGGGGACACCCCGAAAAAGGATCGGTAGATCAATCCAGGGACGGAGTACGTTCCTGGCGATATGAAACGGGATCACCGTGGGACGAGCGAACCCCACGTGGAGAAGGGCCCGATCCTGAAAGAGCGACTGAACAGGCCGCAGAGAAAGGCGGCCCAGAGGAATAAACGTAGCCGCCCAGTTAAGGGCGCCGTATTGCGAAGCCGCCGCACGAGAGTCGACACGGCGGGCTGCCAGAAATGTACGTATCTGAAAACGGAGTTTGAGAGTAAAATTCTATGGAATTGAAGCGACCCCTGTCTCGAAGTTTAGCACTACGCCCGCCCAGAAACTGCACGGACTATTTTTTTTTTCACTCCTTTATTCACATCAATGCATACATGTATACATACATCATAAATGATATAAACATACAATGCAAATATTTCTGTTGTACCGCTCTTTTTTCATTACATTCTTCTCTCTCTCTATTTCCCTGCCCTTTTCTATTTGTTTTGTATCCACAGTTTATTTCTCAGTTCTTTCTATTTTTCCTCATGTTTCCCGACTTTGTTTTTCTTTTTTGCAATTTTATATTCAATTTCTTCGACCCCTTTTAGCTTTGAAATATAACCTTTTAAACTCAACTTATTGTCTCCTCTTGATAAATACACATATTGCCTGAACATATTTAAAATCTGATTTATTAACCATTTATGGTCTATTTCCTCAAAAATACCTAAAATGAGTGCTAATGCCTGCCTCGTTTAACCAAGTCATTAACTGTAAATATAGTGTGATTGTCACAGGACATCTACAAAAAAGATGATGTATCGTTTCCGGTTCTGAAAAACAGTATGTACACATACATGTTTCACAAAGACCCCATTTATATAACAAATAATTACTAGGTAAAAAACTATGCACAAGTCTAAATTGAAACTGCCTAGAGTAAGTATCAATGGAAGTTTTGTAGATATTTTGACAAATATGGTTCCACTGAACATCTTCATACAAGTTTTCGATTTTACGTTGTGCTGTAGAAATTTCTTTCACAGAGTCCACAAAGGTTTCATACACATGTTTTATTTTATACTGTCTAGCGTTTTCATTCCTCCCTTTGTACATATGTGAATAATACAGGAAAGTTGATGTGTTTTCTTATCCTCACACATCAAAGTAATCCAACCCTTTGGAATTGCATTGACCAAACAGTGCCAATTCAGGTACTGTCGTTTAATGAATTCTTCATTCCCAAAACTAAAATCTCTTACCTGTTTTATGCTTCCTGTATTAGTGACAACGTCCCCCACTGACCGTATGCCCATTTCATTAAGCTCTCTATTATACAAGGATTTCTCTGCGGTTGTAATTCTCTTATAATGCCACAGAGGTTGAATTAGCACTTGTTTCTTTTCCAAAGGATTGGCGCTTGCATATTTCGCCCACGCTTTAAACACTCTGACATAAAAGGCTGGTAATCTTTTTGGTAAACTTCTGATATCATAATTTGAGCGGACAAGATTCACTCCCCCTTTTACCTGAAAATATTTAGTTGGGATAACTTTCCATTTATGAGTATTTTCGGCATTTAATCTTTTAACCCACATCACTCTTTGAGTTTCTAGCCGACTATCTAAATCCATTAAATTTATTCCTCCCTCATTATATCGCGATACAAGTACAGTATACTTGAGTTTAGGGCGTCTCCCATTCCAGATAAAATCGACTATTATTCGTTTGATTCGTGGTATTACTTGTTCTGGTGTTTCTATCATGTTGCATACATATAATAATTTCGGCAATGCCAAGGTATTAACAACCTCTTTACGTCCATAAATTGTTAATGATCGTTGTTTCCATATATTTAATGATATTATAAATTTATCTATATTTTTTCAAAGTTAAGTTCATAATGCAGTTTCTTGTTACAAGTAAAATTAATACCTAATATTTTAATTGCATCTAGATTCAGATTCTTCCATTTAATTGATGATAACTTTTCTATATTATTGACATGTGACCTAATCCAAGCCGCTTCTGACTTAAGTAGATTGAGCCTTAAAGAGGATACTTCAGAAAAGAGGTTGATCATTTCTATAAGATTATTCAATGACTTAAGGTCTTTAAGAAAAAAGGTCGAGTCGTCCGCAAATAAGCATTGTTTTTTTCTGTGCCATCTATTGTGATTCCTTCTATACTAGAGGTACTTCTTATCATTTCAGCTAAATTTCCACTGTCAATATAAATAAATATGGAGCCAGTGGATCCCCTTGTCTTGTACCCCTTTGAATAACCAGTTGAATAGCCATTATTTATTACACAGCTTTCTGCATTTACATGTAAAATTTTAACCCATTTTATGATATTTTCGGGAAAGCCAAACTTGTCCATTACTTCAAAAAGAAAATTATGGTCTAATGTATCAAACGCTGCCTCGAAATCTGCAGCGAACAGTATTCCTTCCATATTTTCGGTTTTCGTGTACTCCAGCATATCTGAAATTAACCTGATCGGTTCCCCTATATATCGGCCAGTAATGAAAGCAGATTGATCCGAGCCAGTCAGTGATGGTAAACATGATTTAATTCTTGTCGCTAATACTTTCCCTATTAATCTGACATCAGTGTTCAACAAACTAATTGGCCTCCATCCATTTAGAAACCTGTTATCTTTTCCTGTTTTTTTCAATTAATTTTATTATCGCTTGTCTCTATCTAGGAGCTAATTTCTCCGGTCAGATAACCATATTGTATAGCTTGAAATAAATCTTCACTGATGAGAGTAAAGAAAGATACATAGAATTCTTTTGGTAATCCGTCATTACCTGGGCTTTTAGAATTTGGCATTGTTTTTAATGAGTTAAATATTTCACTTAATTTTATATCTTCCCTTAAGGTTTCTCTTTCTGTTCCAAACAGCGTAGGCAGTGTTATTTTCCGTAAAAAATGTGTGTATTCCTCTGTAGGCAATATATTCTTTCTAGCGTATTTGGTCTCGAAAAAAGTTTTGATTTCGCGTAAAATTACAATGCTATCGTTTGTCTCTTTGCTGTTTATTACAAGTTTTCTAATTGTGTTACGATTTTGCCTCCTGTTTTCTAGATTCATAAAGTATTTCGTATTCTTTTCGCCTTCTTCATACCACTGACATTTTGACCGGATAATAATCCCTTCAGTAATATGTTTGTACATTTCCCCTAATGTTTGTTTCTTAATTTCATAGTTTTTCTTGAATTCCTCAGAAGAATTTAAATTAAGGTTGTCCTCTAATTCTTTAACCTCAGTCTCTATTTTTGCCAGGTCCATTTTCATCTTCTTCTTTTTAAGCTTAGAATATTTAATTGAAAATTCCCTGACCTTGTATTTTAGATACTCCCACTTTATAACTGGATTTATTTCTTTATATTCTGCTTTCCATACCGGATATAGTTCCGTTAGCTGTTTAACATAGTCTGTATCTTCTAACAAGGACACATTTAAGCACCAATGGCCAGGGCCATGCTTCTGGGATAAAGATCGGTTTAATTTTAATATAATGACTGAATTATCTGAAGACATACTTGGTAAAATTTCTGTTTTTGTTACAATCGATTTCATGTGTTCTGATATGATAAAATAATCTAATCGTCTCTGTAAAAACGGGTTATTCGATCGCTAAGTATAAGCATATGTATTTGGATTTCTGAGCCTATATATCTCACACAGATCATATTTTTTCATAATATTCTCTATTCTCATGACTGACCTCTTTTTCAATTTGAAATTCCCGCCTTCTACGTCTCTGCTCGATAATGCCACATTAAAGTCTCCGCCAATTATTATATGTATATTGATTTCTTTGTCTGTAATCCTATCCATTTCTTTTTCTAAATTTTTAAAATATTGTAATTGTTCCAACTCCGTATTTGGTGCATATACATTAAGTAAGAGGCAGACAGTTCCCTGAATTTTACATAACAGTATTATATAGCGTCCTTCATTGTCAAGAATATATTTTTCTAATTTAAATTCAACTTTATCACCAACTAGTATTGCTACGCCACAGCTGTCGCTGGTCACGCGGGCGTAAAAAGATTCGCCCCTCCACTGAGTACGCCGACTGAATTCTGTTTTCTTATCACTGTGAGATTCTTGTAAAAAATTTATCCCGTTACTTCCTCCATGTTTTACTAACCAATTAAAAATCTTACGCCGTTTCTTATAATTGCGTAAACCCCTAACATTATATGACATTATTTGAACCTTAAAATTATTATTCTCGTATGACATTATCTAAATTTGTTAGAGCAAAATTTTAACCAATATAATTGTTATGGAGCACCCTATGGACACTTGAAAATAAATATTTGCCTCTGTTTTACTAACGTATGACTTCTTATTACCAACACTCAGTGAGAATTCTCCTCCCTGTTAAATATTTTAATTCACGGGTTATATGGGCATATTGTACAGTTAGAGCTAGCATTAATGTATACAGGAATCGTTTCGGATATCTCTTAATTATTCTAATACTGAGCAAAGTTTATACTCACAGATAATATATAGGTCTCGGCTGCTACACCTCTAGCGATGATGAAAATATTAACTTATCACAGTTGTTCACGATACTCCGCTTACATATTAAAACAAATTATATGATTCAGTATATCTAATACTTTGCTCTATCAGAGTCTTTCAATCCTTAATAATTAGAAACAGCCTTTTGATTGTCCATTTAGTTCTCTTTTATACTATACGTTTTCAGAGGTCCTCTCGTCCCTTTAGGAGTGTTCTTGTATTTAATTACCCTCGGAACGTTCCATGGTATATAGGCTATCCATCCCTTAGCTCTCATATCCTTCATAACAGTTACTAATTTTTTATGTATCATTCTTGTAGCAGGGTGAATATCGTCCGTGAGGTAAATTCTGGACTCTCTTAGCCTTGTTGATTTCGCTGCAGCTCGTAGAATTCCTATTTTATCAGTTTCATTGCTTAATCGAATAAGTATAGGGCGACGAGTCTGTTGTTCCTCAGAGGTTTGCTGGGATCCGGCTGACCTTCTTGCCCCATATCTATACGCCACTTCTATTTTTGGTAAAGACCCATACTCTATATCCTCTAATATCACTGTGTTAGCGACGCCAATACAGTCTTCATTTCCTGTTCCTTCAGGCACATTATGTATCAGGATGTTCTTCTTGCGTAGTTGATTACTAATATCAATGACTTCCTTTTGAACATGTTTAACACTTTCAAGAGACGCTGCAGATGTTTTTAATTTTTCAACATCAGCTTTACATTAAACAAGTTCTGTTTCTAAGTATGAAACTCCACGTTCTAATTCTTCAAAGTTCTCTCTTACTTCAGAAAGAAGTACCATCCGGACGAGATTCCTGGATAGTCTAGCAGTTCGGATCCCCGAGAGCGCCAGACCTCCGACCTGTGGTCCGGGACCGTGGCGGGGTCAGCTGCTAGAAAAGAACCAGGGGGAACAGGGGTCTGCCTGGAAACAGGAACAGGAGTCGAACCCGGACGCTCTGGAACAGTAGGTGGCTAGAAAAAAGAAGGAGATGGCCGGCAGGACCGAGAACCGCGCTGGCTTTGAACAGAAACCGGAGCAGCAGGCTTGGGAGCCCCTGAAACAAAGGTCCCGGTGGCTGGAAAGGGAAACCGACACGGAGCCGTAGGAGATGAGAGCTGCTGCAGACGCTGCGTAGAAAGGACCGGTGGGTCCGGAAACGCCACCGGGAATTCATCATGGACGGACCTAGACGAATCGTCTAAGACCGACATTAAGGATGAACAAAATTTAGTCGAGCGACACATGTCAGTCAAAGACTTCCGCTTATGGGATAAAGGCAATAATAATTTAGTTGTTGAAACAATGGACGTAGAGGTAGGAGTAAAATTACCCGACGGCAGAATGGGTGACCGCAGCCGAGCGGGGTCGCGGTTAACAGAGGAAGCCCCCCTTCCCCCCTCCAAACCACTGGCGGGGCACCCGAAAGGACGACGGGTGACCAAGGGGATATTCCAGGTACAGGGGTTTGGGTCCATGCATTATACATGGCCCACTTATCGAATGTCCAAGTTTGGCAATAATAACAAGGGTCCGTAGGACCCCGGCAAGTGTCATTCCCAGAACGACAAAAAGTAAACAAGTGGGGTGAGAGTCCGAGGCGGGATTTATAGACCCACGTCCGGAGCAATGACCAGATGGACTATCTATAGAGGAGGGAAACAAATTGATACTTACAGTAAGGTTGGTAAACACTAGCATACAAACCAACAACAGAGGACGTAAACTCGCAAGAGGCGGGTTCAAGCGTCCATTCTGGCTTACGCCAGAAGAAAAATGTGATTAACTTGACCGGAAATGTGACCTAGATAACACCAGAATGAGGCGGAATCGGCGACAATTGGCCCTATAAGGAAATTTTTTATGATATACTTAAGCGTATAAACTCCTTACGAAAAAATTTTCATTAATACAGAAAACGCTCACATTTATGTTATCGTAATGAAATTAGCCCTTTTGTATCCAGTCAGCTGAACTGTTTTTGCCAGTTGCACACAAAATATAGTTCATTATGACCTAATTGCAGGTTTCCATTGAGATTGCCCAAGATATCCCTGTATATTCCACTGGATTATTTTAGGGCTAGCAGATAAAATTTGTTCCCATCTGATTTTCAGGTTGCTAAAAATCATGTCTTTTTGCCCACAGTTCACAGAATATTGGTCACCATGACCTAATTTCAGGTTTGCAGGATTACTTGAAGGTCATGTTAGAAAGATTCTAGGCCTTACAAATACAATTTGTGCCCGTCTGACTGACTGATTGAAAGCATATTTTAAGCATGTAGTTTATAAAATATAGGTCACCATGACCTAATTTCAGGTTTCCAAGGAGATTTTCCTAAGACCTCCCATGTGGTACAGTTAGAAGTTTCAGGGTCTGACGGTTACGATTTCTTAAATGTTAACGGACGGACTGCTTCGTCTGAAGGTATAACAAATAGAAATTAGAAAAAAATACATGTGGCGCAACCAGTCTTCTGGAAATGATGAAACACTATTTGATTTATATATATGGAAAGGATCATAACGACAGACAAAACGTGATCGCTATAGCTCAGATGACTTTCAGTCAGCTGAGCTAATAAAAAAAGGGTTTTATTGAGATACATTATTTGTAGTATTAGAGTTTATTACCTTGAAGAAGCCCAGTTTTTCTTTGATAATCTTCTTGATGTGGGAGACCAGGTAGAAGATGATAAACAGAAGGGCACTCACTTCCATTGCCATGACAAAAAACATGAACTCTCCAACATACCGGTTCAAGCGCATCACGTACATCTTGAAATATGGATATATGGCTGGAAGAAATGACCCTAAATGAACTGAAATACTCATGTAAGATAATATGATGAATGGTTGTGAAAAATAAATGACGCAAAAAGTTTGTTTATATATATATATATATATATATATATATATATATATATAGTGGAACCTCTCCTTTCGGGCACCTCTGTAATAAGGGCACCTCTTATTTATGCCCAGTTACGGGAAGTCCCTTGAAAGTAGTTCCAGAAATCTATAACCTCTCTACTAAGGGCACATCTCTATTGCAGGCAAATACTCCGGTCTTGTCAGTGTCCGTAATTCGGAAGGTTTAATTAATATATATATATATATATATATATATATATAATAAAATTACAAAATGCCTTCGTTGGGAGATTTGAATTCTAAGGACATTTTAAAGACAGGCGTCAGAAAAGTTCAAAATTACAGTTTTTTCTTAATTTCGCCTTACAATAGATATTTTGCACTCACAGCAGATGATAGTAGAAACGGGTCAAAATTAAAAAAAAAATTATCTGTCTTTTATAATCGGTCTAATTAGATCCCGTGTTTTTTATGGTAAATCTCTCATTGAAATGCCTGAGATTCATAGATACCGAAATACATTCAGAGCACAGACCCTTCTCAAATAAATTCAACTGAATTTTAACATTGAGTATCAAGCTTCGGTATACTCACCCCCGATCTCTGGTATCTCAAAGGAAATCATGGACACAATGAACAAGTTGACGTTTGGGTTGAAGATCAAGAATTCAACAAATAGGACTCGTGTCCTATTATCAATCCAGTTACTGTTTTTCAGAAGCTGCAATGTGGCCTGAGCAGTCCTCATTGTTTTTCCCAGAGTGGCCACGTACCCGCCACCGGAGTAAGTAGAATGTCTGCCCCAGTACGGGTATGTGTCCAGGTCTGATGCTGACCGGTACGTCCAGGCTGGGTCCGGTTCATCTGTAAATGCAGTATGTACCAACCATTGATCAGGATTGTTTGGTTACATATATATATATATATATATATATATATATATATATATATATATACCTTCCTGGGAGTTATAGGTTTAAAGCAGAAATGTGGCGTTTTGGTAAGAAAAACATTACTGTTTAAATTTTTACACGGTTGGATGTAAAATCTACAGCATGTTAAAGTAAATCACCCCACCTGTGCTGTTTTTATTCATGGATTTCCAACCTTCCATGTAGCTCTCCTCATCCTGCGACCAAATGCTGTACCCATAGTGACATTCAGTACTTAACTTGGTCACTGGGTAGAGACACACACCTGTAAAATAGAGTTATATTATATAAACTGATGCACATATGGTACTGGACATATGGTACTGCAAGCTATGTTTACAAGAATTGTGCATTGGCAATGAGAATATTTTAGAATCTTTGGTAAATATGTCACAGTGTGTAAAAGCATTCTTCTGGTTATCTTGAAGACGCGTGCTAACGCATATATGCAGACGCTTATGTGATCGTTCTGCCATCTGAGTTATTTACGTTCATTCTTGTAGACGATGGTTTAAGATTTTTTCTTTTGAAAACAGAGATAACATCTCTTTGATTCCGGTTTTTAATTGTACAAATCACACCTGAATGAACAGTAATCAAACATTTCGTGCAACATACTGCTTAATGTATTGTGATACAATAGTACAAAGGCCACATAAATCAGTGACATGCAGGGCTAGCAGATTTCAATTAATATGTATTCTATTTCTGATTACCTGGTTTAATCCTGAGCTGACGAAGTCTGGGTTCACCGATCAAGTACCCCTGGTTATCTGCCACGAGACCTTTCTGCCACTTGTAGCTGTTTCCATCATAAAAGTGGGTGGAGTATAGACCAGGAAGGAGAGAGTTTGATACCCAAGCCCAGAAGCTGTTTCTGTCGTTCACCTAATATTGTAGTCAAACCAGATTGAAAGGATCAAGCGAATAAAGGATTGTTTTAATATCTAACTGCAAAGTGACAATGGAAACAGCCGATGTGTGGTGTATTTTGGGGTAAATATTCAATTTGCTAAACCTAAGTAATACATATCAAATGTCAATATATATTAAGTAAGGGTTCTCTAATACAGAACCTAAAATGGTCTTGAAGAGACTTTTTATATAAAGATGACTGAAAAACATTTTCCTCCGGCCAATGAAATGTATTTTAAAAATAAGCGTGATATATGTTATAATGTAACTAAATCTGTTTTTAGGAAAAAAAAATTTTCCGAAATTAAGATGGCGCAAAATTCGTCGGCAATGAATCAACCAGCTGGACCATGAGGTAAACTAATATAATACCTTCTCCAGTTTATTTGACCCATAGGTGCTGAAGGTGCTAGAAAGGGATCGGTAGACATAGAAGGATCCAGGGTCTCGGTAGGTGTAACCGACTATCATCAGTATGAAGAGAAACGCCAGGTACAGGATCACTTCGCGGATGATCTTCCTCATCTGTATCTCCTTGAATCTGTATTAGCATTAAAATACAAACAAAACAGTCCATGTCACTAGCGGGGTCAGTTTCAGGCCAGGTGTTGTTTACAATGTATTGTTGAGCACACCTTGTATTACATCCAGGTAATGTCGAATAAACACCAGATTAATATTTATCCCAAGAGTCGATACAGGATTTTAAAAAATAGTTGAGGTAGCGCAGAGGGGAGACGGTAAAGAAGTGAGTTCCCTCTCACACAGTGTTGTAATATTTTGAAAATGTTGGCTGTAATGGCGCAACCTGGGGTAGTTTTAATGCAGTCGGCATCGTTGTTCGGTATTATGCACTTATTGTTCTATTTCATATATTTCATAAGTAGCAAAAGTCCCCACTCCATACTTATACCTCCAGTCAGTGTTTGTCAAGAATAATAAGACCAAGGTTAATTCATAAATTCCACTTATGTTACGCCAGTCCTCCCCTGAAACAAATGCGGTTTAACAGTCCACCTACTTGCCTAGTTTTTATTATGTGTTTTACTTACTTTACTTTATTTCTACTTTATATTATTACTATTCGTTGAAGGAAGAAGTTGAATGTTAAAAATTAATAAAAACAAAAAAAACCTGGTCCATTTCAAGAGTTACCTTTTTTCTCTGTATTCTTCTAAATGTTTTTCATTCGGTGGGGAAGGAATTTTAATGGACTTTTTGAGCTCATGACGATCTTCCGCCTTCTCCTCTCTTCTAACCTCAGTTTCAGTAACGGGGACATGAAGTAGGGTTTCATCCTCTTTAACTTCAGGATTTTCATGTTCATTTTCTTCAGTAGCAGGATCACGGATGATTAGAGCGTAAAACAGGGCAATGCATAACACCTGCAAAGATAGCCATCGACAATGAACTTTAGACAGTCAAATTGCACATGTATTATAACAATACACTACTACCTTTTGGTAAACCGAAAAAGTCTGTTTTATTAAAGTAACCTGTTTTTGTTTAGTTAACAGGAGACGAAAGAATACTCTTAATCTCAAATATATAATATGACACGAAATCACATGCGGTGATTTTACCTTTACAGGCTGCAATAGGAAAACAGACTCTAGGACTGAAACACCAAACGACACGAGCCACTCTTCGGATTTCTTCTTTCCAAAGCTGCTGGCTACCCCAACGGTCATCCAGAGTGCAACACCAACACAGCAAACAGACAAAGCATAACCAATGATCGAAAACCACCATGGTAGGTAGCAGGTACATTTCTTTTTCCTTTTGTCCTGAGACGGTTGTGTTATCACGGGCGGCTTTAAATGCTTAATTTCAACAGTCGGCATTGCCTGACCTGTCTGCAGTCCAGTGGGTGTGGATGGGGTTGCGAGAACCAATTTACCTAAGTCATCTGTCTCCAAATACTCTATCTGTTGCTTCAGTTCTGATTCAATGACTTTCGAATGATTTTCCTCTTTTGTCGTCTTAGACCAGGTTTTATTTATATAGAACGCCTGAATTTGCTTAGGTTTAGCATAACGAAAAATAGCCACTATCAGTACATTAGCTGGAAAAACCATCAAGCCTGCCAGAAAACCTGTTATCAGCTGCGTCATTGAAAACCTGATTGGTCCGATCTTGTAAACCTGTGATCCAGGACTCTGCATTTCGTCCGTTTTGTAGAAAAATATGTTTGCCATCATGGAACAGAAGATGAGACAGAGGCAGCAGGTCAGACGCTGAACTCGTGTAAAGGTACTCCTCGCTGGTCTTTTGAAGACGGAGAACCAAATATGATTGTCAGCCAGATCTCGCTGGGTACGTCGCCAAAACAGGTGGTTAAAATCAGTAAGCTCAGATATACCTGCTACTGGCAACACGCGGTCGACCTGTATACAAAATAGAACGGACCTGACTAGTTTAACTTAAACATGTCACAGTATACTTATAATGATTATCTACTATATTATGATCAATATGTATTTATTAACGAAAAATATCGTGTATATATTTCATCAATTTAACATTCTGATGAATATTTTGAGCTTGTTTATATGCTTCATGGTGTGGATAGCAACTAAAATTAAATATCATTTTGGATGGAGTATTATTTGGGTGTATCATAATTTTGTAACATTTAGTGACCTTTTCAGAGGCATATCAGCGAGTTAAGTACGGACAGTGAAGAACACAGTCGTATAGGTGCTTAAATACCTTATTGGGAGCCTCGCTGACTAAGGTACTGAGAGCCAGAATTTTGTCACATTTTGTTTAAACGGGCCAACTTTGAAGAGTGACGCGCTGGCACGGGGTAATTGAAATATCTTTTGACACTGGTTACAAGGGCATTAAGTGGCGTGTAGTGCGAGGCTTATATTGTAGAAATCCTCACAATGGATATTGGACTCAATATATGGCAGGGCCTAATAATATCTAGTCCGATCAAATCTGGCTAACCTTAACTCTGTTATATACGACCTTTACTTCGAGTTTGTAAATTAAATTGGAGGATTTTATAAATTAATTATAATATTTAGAAATTAAGATAATTATTTGTTACTCCTTCTCAAGGACACATTTTCAACCTACCTGGCCATCATCTTCTTCCACAGCCAGCCATCGATCACAGATAAAGAAGTATTTCACACCCGTCTGTAGATCAGTCAACTGCATACGACTGAAGAACCATGAAGGACTTTCCCCACTGTTATCATGCCACACTCTTTAATAAAACAATACAACTTAGAATCAAAAGAAATGACTTCTTAGGAAACCATGCAGTACAATTTTAGAACGATGATAATTTATTGTTCAGTCATTCGTATTCATAAAACCAAGGCAAGTATTTATAGAATTGACTGAAGAACCATGAAGGACTTTCCCCACTGTTATCATGTCACACTCTTTAATAAAACAATACAACTCAGAAACAAAAGAAATGACTTCTTAGGAAACCATGCAGTACAATTTTAGAACTATGATAATTTATTGTTCAGTCATCCGTATTCACAAAACCAAGGCAAGTATTTATAGAATTGACTGAAGAACCATGAAGGACTTTCCCCACTGTTATCATGCCACACTCTTTAATAAAACAATACAACTTAGAATCAAAAGAAATGATTTCTTAGGAAACCATGCAGTACAATTTTAGAACTATGATAATTTATTGTTCAGTCATCCGTATTCACAAAACCAAGGCAAGTATTTATAGAATTAAATTGAGCATAACGTGTTTTCAAATATTGTATATATATGTAAACCTATTTATGTCTGACAGTAAAGGTTTCAATGAAAGGACATATATATATATATATATATATATATATATATATATATATATATATATATATATATATATATATATGAATCGAATGTGCAACGTGTGTGAGGAGGGAGAGAGAGTTCCGACCTCAGATGAGATAGATCACCAAGTGGGTTGGGTACGGCCATCAAAAAAGCATCAACAGCAGATGTCTGTAGGACAGGACGCTTGTCATCCCAAAGCAGGCGAGGCTCAGTCTCTGCCTGGTCACCTGACAGTACTATGCACACCTTTGCTGTTGTACCTAGATATAAATAAATAAATAGAAAAAAATCAAAACTCATAATAATCTCCTTTAAACGTGTTCTTTACAAAGGAAATCTAGCATCCGCATGGACTGTTTAATCTTCCATGGTACTGATGAGTGTGAAGCACAGTCACTTCTAAGCAAAGTCTTCATGCATAAATAAGTATTTAAATCGGTTTGGTGATACAAGGAGTGAAACGCAAGTTGTTATCATTTGAAATTCATGTGTATTAGCATTATAGTTATTTTTTCTGGACATTTGATTATAATCATGAACAGTTCATTGCGATGGTGCTTACCTGCACCTTTCCTCGCTCCTGTACAAACCAGTATCTCATATAGATATTTGTCCCGGGGATTGTTATCTAGGAGTGGGGTTACGCCAGCCTGAGAAATATCGAGGATATAAAATATTTAATAAAAAATGCTCATCGCTCATTCCACATTAGCCTTCTCGTTTGAGAAAATTATAAATAGTCCATCAGAATCTTAGCCTATTGATATCATTAAAAACGAACAGTATAAATGCAATATTACCAGAATGAATCTCTATCATTTTGGGCATTATTATCGGATGTTCACTAGTCTTTGCCAACTCAGGGAAAAAATACTGAATGTAAAAGATTTCTGTGCTTGATACCGTTCTCATATAATTTTCCACAACAAAGCTATATAAATATTCATCCGTTTATTCGGCAGCGTCAGAGGCTATGGCAATGACACGTTCTTGTTGTACACATAGCAATATTTCATAACCAGAGGCAAAATCGTAAGCCAAATCGTACGTCTTTTGTTCATCAAGATGAACCTACAGGATGACGATATCCTTATATAATAATATATTATATGATAATATATAATAATGATACCAATCTGGCCAGATGAGGGAGAAAGAAATATGGAATTCATCCTATGAATCAAAGACAAAGACAGGGAGGACCTTACTGGGATTTCTTTTATACATGTCACCTTATAAGGATTAAGAGTGATTTACATAATATTATCGTGTATCTAGACAGCAGGTCTCTGGATTACTTTTTGACATTTTAAGCAGATATTTTGGCTTTTTGGGACATATCAAGGTCTTGTAACTAGAATGCTGGGAACGGATGTCCGTACTTGGAGGGAGTTTTTCGTTATTCGATTATATCCGACAACGGAAAAAAAATCGCTCTTACCTTTAGAACATCGAGTTTATCTTTTTTCCGTGCCCATATGAGAAATAGAAAGTATATTCCAAGTATCGTTATCATGGTAGCTAAGACAGCAGGGTTCTCATTAAGATTGGCAAAGGGGTTGGCGAAATCAAAAGTGTTGATTTGGAAAGATGTGAAACTCGATCCAAAGCTCGTGAGATGATTACATAGACACTGAGTTATCTCTGCAGTGGTGGCAGGACCAACCTATAGTATGGAGATTTACATATTGAGAAAAATATATTTATTTGCATAATACTGACAAAACTGAGTCTACAAAAAATGTATACAGATGCGCCAGTTATGATTATCTACAACAAAAGATATATCTTATGCTCAAAAACTCAATCAAAGTAAATAAACAACAAACAAGAACGATCTCATGTACGTAAAATTGTAATCGTATATTTTCCTTGCCGCGCACTGTGAAATGCTTAGACCTATGATGCCTGCAGATTCAGTCTTACAGAAAGAATAACTGTGTGGAATATATACTTGAGCTGACGATCTTTTAGTGATAGCTATTTTCACAATTACAACTTTCAAATCAGAAGGCTCGAATATGACATTAAAAGAAAATTTATTATATTTTAACAATCCAGATAATAACAAACCAGATCAAAATGAATTATTCTTTGGTCTTGTTTACGCGCTCGGCGAAGGGGGGCAATATTAGACACGTTGAAGATTTTAAAGGTGAAGACTTTAAAATGTCAGGTGAACCGCTTACATGAAACGAATCAAGACTTTAATGTGCAGGTTATATCGATATATATATATATATATATATATATATATATATATATATATATATTAATATAACACAAACCGTGCATCCCTCCGTGGACCAGGTTTCATTAACAGTGTCGAACCACACGCACTTTGAGGAGTAAACCTGCATGATGTATGGAGATTCCCCGTACATCAGTGTCTCAAGATCATCATCCTCCAGCTCTGTATATATGAATAATGTTTTCATATATCATTTTTGCATGCTAAATTGATATAATAATTAATTTGGAAATTTTGATTTTCAATTTCATTTTAAGCGAACAGCTACATTATACCCAGTCTAAGTGCATGACTTATTGCATATACTTTTAATTTCGAAATAAAATATATTTATGATAATTATCATTGCATACGTCCTTTTTTAATAATTGTCTTGTTAATATGATTCAAATACTTAATTCCTGTGGGTGCCTCTGACTCTCACATCATAAACCTGTAATTGTTTTTCATGATATGAAACTAAATAATTACTACAATTACTTTAAGGCATATATTTTTGCCTCTAATATCAAATGTCTTATTGACATTTTTTCCTTTACTACGTCCTAAAAAACAAACTTCTCATTAAACTTACTCTTCTTGCAGATGATAGTAATCTTTCATTAATTTTAAACCCGATTGTATACCACCTATTCGAATCAACCTTATTAAACCTTGCTCTCCTTTCTGCATATTGGCCAAAGATTTAATTTAAAACTGGATTTTAGATCTATCCTAAACCAATAAACTATACTGGCTTTCAAACGCAACTGTTTATGTACTAATGATAATAATCGCTTTCTTTCATGTATAACTTTCAGGGTCACGGATAACGTGCCCCTTGTACTGAGTGTACTTCTTCGTAAAAGGATTCTTTTCAAAGAAACATGTTTAGGGAAGAATTTTACCTTCGTCAGAATCTTCCTTGTTGATAAACACTTGCCGGATCCCGAAGAAAATGTCAAACTCAGTTGAACTGAAGCAAATGATCGATGTTAAATGACAGCGAGAAGTGTATCTTTTCAAACACATTTCATAAAACTTTATATTTGTCTGATTTTTATTCTTCAGAGGCAGTGTTGAACTAGAGAATGGTTCATCAAACCTAATCCCTATCACCAAAAGAGTTCATGTTTTCCTTATGTCTGTTGGCTTGCATGTTTCCGCGAAACATTGTGGAGGGTGGGATATACGCCAAGGTGTATTTGGTGCGGTACTGGATAAACAATCGGGTCAGTAGGATTGGTTTGCCTCAACTGAATACAGATGAAAGTCGAAAATATGAAGGTTAATTCAGCTTTATGGATGTTTAACTTTTGAAGACGAGTTCCCTAATGATCAGCTTTAACATGAATTTAGATTTACATGTGTTTATCACATTAATTGATTTAATAGTGACTACACACGCCACAGCAGGGCAATGCTCATACACAGGAGTTGGGTTATATTTTTAAGTAAAGGGACCCTTGTTTGACATGATAAGAATAATGTGCAAGATAAAATCAGATATATTGTTCAGTTGCCGTAGAGGTGAAGGTCGGCAATCTGAAAAGAAATCTTCAAAATGCCGACTGCCTCTTACGGTAGCTACGTATATTTGAAAAAGATATCATGCGCTATAATAGTCCTGTATGGCTAATCTTTGAACAGTCAGATGAAAATTTAGTATATAAAGATTTCTATATGAACGTAAACTCACATGTTTGGGATGACATGGCATGTGTTGGTATCTTGGGGCGTTACAGTGCGGTCACTTGTCGTGTTCTCTGCATTGGTCGAATTCCTTACGTCCGTGAGGTTAGTTTTCTTATACTCTGTTTTGCTCGGTAACGGAAGGACACATCTGTAATCGTAACCTCCCCTCACATCATTAGGAGCATTGCCTTGCTTCACATAAACCAGCCATCGTACTGCTCTGTTTCCTCTTTCCTCTTTCGAGTGACCTTTGTAAGCCAATGCCAGTATTCATGTTTATAAAAGCTTAAAACCTAAGTGGTAGGGGAATATTGTCGACATTGTGTTGTGATTAAAATAATTTGAGACTATCATAAACAAATTATGGCTTACCCTCGGAGTGATTAGTGCGTACTGCATCTTTGTGGAGATATATTTTAATATGGAGTGATGCCTTTGGTTCCATTGTTACACGGTATATTTGCATTCCTTCGGATATGAGTCTGGTAGTGTTTGTCATAATCGTTTCATCTGAACTAGCAACGGATGTCCGAGGTAGAAATATGGCAAAGGGTTGCGGCAGGTCGCTGAATATAACCTCCTGGTCCGTATCGTTGTCCATGGACAGTTCTCTCACCATGGAGATAATTGTTGTTTCATTTGCATCAGAGGACCAAATGTATGGATTGCTGGGAAAACTCACAACCTTTAGGAAAAAGTCAAGAACTAATAAATACGCTGGTGTCTTTCATCTTTAAGATGAAGGACACTCTTTGTAAACATCCATAACGGGATTTCTTGTTTCTTAACAAGGCCACCAAAAATTAGTGAGACCACATCCATGCCACGCAGCCGTAAATATATATGTATGTATGTATGGTAATTTGTTTCAGCATAATCACATTTCTATATTGGAGGGTCGTCATTCCTTTTTTATCATTACTGCGCGATTAAATTGTTCGGTTTTCATTTAGATATCCCGTAATGTATGTTTGTATGGTGATTGTTTTCTAATAATCATATTTCTTAACTAGATGATTGTCTGTGTATTTGTCAACAGTAATGTGCAATTCAAATATTCATTTATAATTAAATATTCCTCTTTTCATCCCATTCTTATGAAAAAGGCTAAACGCCCGAAACTATCAATTGGACGTTAAAATGACAACCACACCATGTAGAAAAGTGCTCATGTACCATTGTTTTGGGCTGTTGTCATGTCAACAAATTATGCCTCACGCCACGCAAATCGACCGCCACGAATTAAACTGGCTTTATGTCTGCGTGTATGCAGTACACGTATTATTTTTCTCAATTCACTTTGTTTAACACATTGTGAAACCGTTTCGTGTGTGAAGCAAAAATAGTATATAACCTGAAAAAAACCGCCATAACCACTTAAGTATGTGTGTCTCACCTTCGCCTGTAGGTAATCCGTTGTCGCATTGCTATCGCCGAACATAGCATCGTTACTCGGCACGGTGAAAAAGCTGTCTCCGCCAATCTTTAAATCGGCTAAATCGACAACAGCAATAGCGATATGAGTATTTCGGCGGATGTATAAAATAAGTTGGTTGCTCGCTTCACTTTTACACTTTTAATTTTCCCCCTTTAAAGTATCAAAAGTGACGTGGCCAAGTAGGGGTGAAGCAGGTGCACACAGACCGCAATTTAAAATGTGCTTGGAATTTTAAAGACTAAAGGCACAAGTATGTATATATATGAAAAAATGCAAAGTAATTCATTACTTTCAATAATAATACTTAATAATAATGTTCTTAAAATGTCTATCAAAAGGAATTTCAATTCTCAATTTATCTCTGTACGAAAAACGGCTACCTACACAACTATCGTTATCTCTTGTTGTATAGGAAGAACAGGAGAAATAACAAGCGGGAATTACAATTTTCATGTAACTTTTAAAACAAAGGATACACTTATCACAAAATGTTGGGCATTGTATTTATCCTAATGCTAAGTCACTAACTATTTGCAAGTCTCTTGGTGAATTGTTTGACAACAGAAAGGTTCAGGGTTGGAGACGACAACACAGAATCGGCTTCTCCGGCCACTTTCCGTGACATCACAGTTTCACTGATGTCCAACACCATGTCCTTCAGAGACTGTAGCCTAGTTCGTACCTGCATATAAAAAAATAAATATGTGGAGCGCTCTCTCTCTCTCTCTCTCTCTCTCTCTCCCTCTCTCTCTTTGTTTTGTGCGTGATTTTGATAATAAGAGCATTTACAGATTCGTACAGATTCGTTGGCAAATGCCTCAACCACACTGCTCCGCCTTACTTATCCATCTGTGTCGATCTATCTATGCATCTATCTAGCAAGCTAATTATCGCATTATCTATCGCACTACCGACTGCACGGTCGCAGATGTGATCGCATTATTGGTCGTGGTATCGCAACGTTGCCTCGCATAATAACTTGTTTGAGATTAAACTGAAACATTTTTCATTACCTTGGTGATGTTCGTTGATTCACTGTTATCAGCGGCTGGTTTTGATTCTTTAATACCAACTGTGCTTTTCATAAGATTTCCTGAAAATACAAGGTTCTCATTCATTACTGAACCGGTAAAATATCTTTGATTTGTAAAACATAGTCGATCTGGTTTCACATGTTAATATAAATACCTAACTGACAGACCGAGCTAGCTTTTGGGTATCAAGAGTGACCTGTAACAGCTATCCACATTAAACTCAACCAGAAAGAACTGTACACGCTTCCAGAACTATGGAAAAAAAAAACTAGCCGGTGTACCTGTACACCTCCGTATGTATACATGTATTACTGTTTATCTCATTGCTTCTCACCTACCGATACAATTCAGTACATATGTTCCGGTATGTTCCATAGTTTCAGCCGGTGGGTCATTGTCGCGGTTGATTTTATGCAAGGCCTTGATCATGCCTTCCACATATTCAGCACCTTTTCCCTAAGAGATAAAATCGAAACATACTTTACCTTCATGATATATATATATATATATATATATATATATATATATATATATATACATATATATATATATATGTGTTACCTCACACGCAAAAGACTTTCCGTTGACATTTCCAAACACTTCCATTTTGTTAAATATCAATAAATGATTTGTATGCAGTATTACTCCATGGTGCTAACTAGAGGTTATAAATAAACGGATTATCTTGTTCTTTCTACATTAAACAGCCCTATAATCTGTCTGTTCATATTAAAGCTAAGCAGTACGAACTATGGAATATATGTGCAAAGATTTTAAAATTTATCCAAGCGACCACTTATGCACTAATCGGGAATTTAAAACAATATTTCACCCCTACATAATGCTATTTAATTCAAGTTAAATTATACAACCCATCATTATCCGTTTGATACACCAACTTGATATTCTCCTAACTATATTTTGAAAACAACCGGCAAGTGTCAAACATATCCATACAAATGTGTAATGAAACAGTTAAATATTATGAATGTTTAAACTATTGGTATTCATAAAAACGGGCTCTGACAACAGAGGCCTCAGAGATTTGTTCCGTGTTGAATGTAACAGTAGCCAGGACAGAGCTGAATTCTTCCAGGTCGTTTAACGTCACTGTCTTGCTATTCTCCAAAGCCGTGACCATCAAGTCCTTCACCTGAAGCGTACATATCAAAGTTAATAATCTAATACAAATTACTCAATTTCTTAATATCAGTTTAACTGGTCACGAAGAAATCTTATGTTATAAATGTTAGATATTTTTCATTGTTTGACCTTTTCCTACTTTCCTAAAAATTTAATCCTATATTTGGGAAGACAGGTATCAAATTTGCCGCAACATATCAATTATAACCAGAACCACATCTTAGTATATATGGAATGACTCTGAAACTGTCAACTACACTGCTGACGACGAGGCATCCAGTAAGATGAAAGTTTAGGAAGCGTTTTTACCAAACGTATTTTAAAATGACGTAATTTTTACTGAACATGGGGCAATTTATTGGAAAATACCGAATGGCAAGGCAAGAGATGATGAAACACTTTCAGGATACAACAAGTGACCCATGACGCTCAGCTGAATACAAGGAACCCTGAACAGTTAGTTGAATGACTCCCAGAGTACTCAAAATCAGGCATTTTGCTAAGAGTCTTTAGAAAACAGATTGTTGCGCCCTTATTTAGGGTTTCCAAGAAGACTTTAGCAGGAACTCTCTTTATACTAAGTAAGAAGTTTCTACGTCTAACTGTTACAATTGGTGTGTATTCGACCTACAGGGCACTCAGATAATTTTTTTTGCCCCGCTCACAGAATATAGGTCACAGTGACCTTATTTCAGGTTTCCAAGAAGATTATGCAGGGACCTCCCCGGATCTTAATTAAACCAGAAGTTGCTTGGTCCATCTGTAGCAAATCGTGCTAATCTTTCTTATAGGCTGTTCAAACCATGCACATTTACAGAGAATATAGGTCACAGTGACCTTATTTCAGATGTCTATGGAGATATGACCTCCCTTTACATTAAGAAAGACGTTTCCAGCTCCAACAGTTACAATGTGTGCCTGTCTGACTTTCTGGGTGCCGAAATTAGGTTTTTCTTATCGTAGATCAGATGATATAGGTCATAATGACCTATCTCAGGTGCTGAAGGAGAGTTGTAGTTTCTAGGTCAAGCGGTTACGATTTGTACACACTCGGACGAAAGGCACGACGGCACGACAGACGGACGACGGACAAAGAGTGATCGCTAAAGTGAATATCATTCAGCTAAGCTAAAAATCTTTAATTAATTTAAAAATTGGAGATCAACTTTTAATAAACACAAGGATGTCCGCCAACGATAGCAGGTGGGGAACAGTTATACAAAAGAAAATGTATGTTCACACCTTCATCATCTTCAAATTCTCCTGCTGCACACGTTCAGCAGCCTGGGTCGAATTTTCTGCCGTGTCATTCCCTGGCGAACCGAAGAAGAGTAATGTTTATTACTGCTCGGTACAAGTCTGTTTAATGATTCGGGTATCAGTCTTTTGATGTAATACGGTGGTTAAAACATGCTTACATATAATAATCAAGAGACAAAAAATGTATGTTAACGTGAAAGTTTCAAGCTTATTTGTTAATGAGTCCGTGAGACATACATGGATTTGGCAGACCTTCCTTATGTTCAAGGTCATCGATTTCGGCAAGATGCAAAGACGTATGTTCTCTTTCCATAAAAAAGTTCAGTTTTACATTACAACTTAAGGACAAGATGCGGTCATTTTCAGTTATATAATTAAGTCAAGTTGAGGTGGATGTTATTTTTATTACAATTTTATTTTGAAAGTCACTGAAGGCCCAGTTATCAGTTTGGCGATGTAACGAGATAAAGGTAATTCTCTTGTTAAAATTCAATTGCATCATCATTACTTCCGTTACAATAAAGTATAATGAAGACAAGCTACTGTTTTGTGAAACTATACGTGTAAAAGCTGATCTTTCAAGAAAAATACAGTAAGCTTTCTACACTGGCGCTCTATTTCTTTTAAATGATGTCAATTGAAAGTTTAGAATAACATTTATACTTTAATATACACCTTTTTATCAATTATAAGACGAGCATTAAGATATGACGAAGCCCGGATGGAAAGCTTTGAGCTTCAGGTCTTTACTTCCAAACCCGCCGTTGAGATTTCGATGGAATCTCAGAGATTAGCTCAAATCTCTTCACGTTATGTCAGGAGGTATGGGTTATGCCAAGCCTAGTGCAAACAAAACCTTAAATCATGGAGTCTTAATAATAACATACATGTACTATTCTTTATTGTCTGTATGTCCTCATCCTCATGCAATACACGGTCCCAGCAGCAGGCCATGGACTTTCCATTTTACAAAACAAGACCATCATTGTATGAACGAGCGTTCACCTTGTCATAAAATTGATATCACTAGGTGTCAATGACCACTTGAATATGCGTCCATTTTGTCACAAAATTGATATCACTAGGTTTGGTCTCAATGACCACTTGAATTAGCGTCCATCTGGTCACAAGATTGATATCACTAGGTTTGGTCTCAATTACTACTTGAATGAGCGTCTATCTTGTCACGAGATTGATATCACTAGGTTTGAAATCAATGACCACTTGAATCAGCGTCTATCTTGTCACGAGATTGGTATCACAAGGTTTGGTCTCAATTACCACTTGAATCAGCGTCCATCTTGTCACAAGATTGATATCACTAGGTTTGGTCTCAATTACCACTTGAATCAGCGTTCACCTTGTCACAAAATTCATATATCAATAGGTTTGGTCTCAATTACCACTTGAATCAGCGTCCATCTTGTCACAAAATTGATATCATTAGGTGTGTTATCTATAACCACTTGAATCAGCGTCCATCTGGTCACAAGATTGATATCACTAGGTTTGGTCTCAAATACCATTTGAATCAGCGTCCATCTCGTCACAAGATTGATATACATTCGAGCGCCGTTTTTCCGATAGCGTCGGGGGACAAGCTTCCTGTTCGTAAAAACGAACATTCGGAAATGCGGATTAGGGTCTAGCGGCAGGTTAGTACGACATTTAATGATTAACTTAATGCCATTTTACCCGAGGAACACGGTGTTTCTTTGCGATATTCGTAACTGACGACCTGGACGTATAAAAGATATTGGATTATTGCTGAACATAACTGCAAAGGTCAGTCTCACCTGTTTTAAGGATACGTTGGCTCTTTTTTTCCATCAAATTAACTGGAGGGATAGGTCAAATGACATCGCTAAGGAACACAGCGTTTCTTATAGATCAACGTAACTGAAGACCGGTACATACAACAGCTGCTCGAGCACAAGCGTTTAATGAATTATACCAGTCACCAATACTGATGCGAGTAAACTGCTCAGTTATTTAGCATGGCATCCTGTCCCAAGCCGACGAACTATGCTTGCTTGAGTTCAAACGAGATGTGGTTGATAACACACAGGTGCTCTTGGATAAACTGCTCAGTCGCTTGCTGAGGGTACAGGGGGCCGAGCGTTTCGGGGCTAGCTGTAGTTTTCACACCGTTGTTCTGGCGACAACATCGGCCCAGTACTAATTAATTAGAGTCACCACTGGGCTTTACACATAACTTCAGGCCTTGTGGCCCGTAATTACAATATTTATTTTAGATTTACATACTTGAAATATATTTCGGAAATACGAATTATTTTTCGGTTCCCCATTTTGATTTTCGGAAATTCGGAAAAACGAATTTTCGGAAATTCGGCATTCGGAAATACGGCGCTCTACTGTAACTAGGTTTGGTCTTAATGACAACTTGAATTAGCGTCCATCTTGTCACAAGATGGATATCACTAGGTTTTATGTCAATGTCCAATTTAATCAGCGTCTATCTTGTCACAAGCCTTACATAACTAGGTTTGGTCTCAATGCCCACTATAATCAGCGTCCATCTAGTCACAAGTTCGGTAACACTTAGTTTGGTCTCACTTACCACTTGACAAGCTTGCAGTATTCAAAACGGCACAGAGTGTAGCCACAGTTTGTGGAATTTTCGATGGCGGTAATTCGTTGAGAATATTTGTAAGATAATCAGTTGATGACGTCACATTCTCAAGCAATTCGGCTGTTGTTTCCGGTGGAACTGGCAAAACCTAGAAGCACAAGCGTTCGTGTCACCAGCCATGAATTGTGGATGTCATGAATCATTTCAGCATTAATGTACACCTAAAATTGCATGGAATTTCATGAAATATATATCATGGTAAAATCATGGTTACCTGTACAGAACAGTTGATATAAACATATGAGCCATACTTGTCTGTAGCCTTCACCTGTATCTGGACGGAGTAATTGTTCATCTCTAACCCCATCGGCAAACTGAAAGGCTCAGCCGCAGACAGGTCTTTGCCTTTTCAAGCATAAAAAAACAGGTTGAATAATGAAAGAATCTACCACTTGAGAAAAATCCCTTACATTTCCATAAAATCACATCTCATGATCTTGTATCAATGGACCACTTTGTTTATAGTTTACAAAGTATACATATGGTCCTTCTCTTAATTGCCTAATGTATTTAATTAGTGTAATTTTCAATTATTACGGGAAATTGCCTAATTATCGCATAAAAGTGTACAGTGAATGAGGTATGACAGAGAATTAACTGTTTAACTATCTAAATTCATCATCGGTATCAATAATAATAATAACACTCTAACCTGTGTAGTGTATAATACTGGGCTTTCCGTCCACTTGGGAGGAAATTTGGTACACCTGTATACCTTGGTCGTCAAGGAACTCTGAACAGCTCACCAGAAACTCGGTCTCCAACGCCTGTCCAACTGCTGGAGTGACAGAGCAGTTCCCAGGCACAGGAAGATCGTTAAGGTAGAATTCAAAAGTCCCTATTCCTGAAATGAAATTACCTTTTCCATTGTAACTGGTATCCAAATGGTTAAATTCCATAGACTGACGATTAAGAATACGAATACTCCATTCCTGAAGGGGAATCAAGTCATGTGAGATCTTATTTTGTTATATCGCTGCACGTAGGAGGACATTACTTATTGTAATTATATATTCTGTAATCAATAATCATTTTTTCTTGCCTATCATAGCTTTGTTGACCCATTCAGGATTGAATAACTGAGGCGTTATAATGGGAAGAATAAACCCTTTATATCAAATGTTGCAGTTGATGTAAATAGTTTATGTATTTTTCAGGGGCGCAAACTATTTGTGTTATTTGAGAATCTATATAACAGAGTGGGATGTAAAATGCAAAAATGCAAATTTAACTGCTCGTATATACGTATGAATCTATTACCATTAGGCCTACGTGTCTGACATATTTAAATTGTCCGTATCTACGTATATGATCGTGACATAAAACCGGACCGAACTGTATCGCTAGTGAAGCCTGCTTTTCTAGCGAATCGGTTGGAACATGTGCGCCGCCGACATGGGTTCGAATCCGGGATCGGCCCAATGTTTTCCCCTGAACAATTTGTCTTCGTAACAAATGGGGGCTCGTCTAACGTGACGGTAAACTTTGGCGCCCGGGGAATGGAGATTTGAAGTAATTAGGAAGTTACAGCCACCTAGTTCACCGGAGGTGTGACTTCTGGTATATTCTTGTTCTGATAGCAGAACGTTCTTAAGTGGGGGTGTGTTACGGGGTGACATAATAGTGGACCGAACTGTCTCGCTAGTGAAGCATGCTTTTCTAGTAAAGCGGTTGGAACGCCGGACATGTGCGCCACTGTCATGAGTTCGAATCCCTGATCGGCCCAATATTTTTCCTTTAACAATTTGTCTTCGTAACATAATATCAGTAATAGTTCCCATCAGCTAGGTTCTCGATCAGCCACTCTGCGAGAGACCCCACTTCAGCCGGCCAGTCTGCCTGCTTTTTCATGAATTATAAACGAGCTCGCACGAGGACGAAACCATAACAGTTATTCAAAGATTACGTAACTAGTTCAACAGTGCATAGTAATCAAAACTGTTCAGTGTTGTTTGAACGAGAACACTTACAGAAGGGAACTGGTTGGCTTTGTGGTGACGGTCTGACTATTCAAGACTAATGATCTATAATAGCAACATTCTTAATTAAGGCTGTATGAGGATGCAAGCTTTTTGGTAATTTCTGACAACGCCTCCTGACCTACAAGTAGGGTGTGACTTGACATAAACCGAACCAATTGTTAGGTTTAGTATACTTTCTACCAACATCTAACATAAGCGAGAAAAATCCCGTTTTAACTCAGCATATTGGTAAGTCATTCCACTTGTGTGTTGAATTTCTGACCACATATATACAAGCATGGTTCGCAAGGGTTACTGAACACAGCCATCTTGCAGCGCTACAGGAAATGACTCGTTACCAAAGAGACAAAGTTTCAGTTTGGGTTTTGAGTTCACATGTATGCTTTTGTGTTAATTCATCATTGGTGTCCTAATGTTAAGATTTTGGGCAGTTTAACACGCTTTGAATGAAACATGATAAAAGAGCGATGCATTCATCGATTTGGCTTGTAACACGACTCAAGTTAGGCTTTCCGGCCAAAATAAGTGCCTACTAAGTCGTGTTGTCACGGCTACGTAGAATCGGACCCATAAGGATACGACCCTTCTGACCCTTCTTTTAGGGCTATGGAATCTACGGCTCACACTGCGTGGGGGTTTCTACAAACACAGATAGCTGAGGCATAAATGTAGTGAAGAGGATAATTTTCACCATTCAAATAAGTCTACATTGAATAAGAATTTTTAGAAGGCAAATTACATGAACATTGGTGTTCTTGTGGTAATGATTTCACGGAATAAGAAATATTTTGCAAGCATGCGCATGTAAAATGTAAACATATGTTTCCTTTAAATGTAAAAAAAATTCTAAAATTTGACAGCTGAGACAAGTAGTCCAGGCAGCCCCACAATGCATATGTGGAGGATGTTCGTTTCGAGAAGAAACGAAATCTTGTGGAAGGGTGCTGGGAGTCTGGCCAGTTAAAGCAAGGTTACTGGGAGCGTAACTTCTCCAGAACCTGGCTTACAGGAAGCTGGAATACTGTGGTTTTTGTATTTCATAAAGACCCTTGTTGGTGGTAACGACTAGGAATACATGACCTTAGGGAAGTAGGCCTACACGGGAATTGTTATAACCACAAAAGGGTGAAGTGAAAAGCAAACCTGTTGCTGTTGACCCTACTCTGCTGCAAAGCACTTCAATTAGAAAGAAATTCAGCGAAGTGTTACGAAAGAACGTGTTTGGTTGTAGTGCCAGGTTGGCAGATACTGTTCCAGTCGTGGCTTTGTCCTTCCACGGGTAGGGGTACGGCGGGCGCGTGCGGGTCATGTGACCAGGATCCATGGTGATTGTCCATCTGAATTAAAATGGTCCGACTCTTTAATATTCAGCGCGCAATAATACTTATCGTGTAAATATGTCTGATACATGTATTGCTGTATCTGTAAAACTCACTTATTTCATTCCTATTTTTTTATTTAATGGGGCCATTTACTTATTAGACTATTTCTGACCGAGTATAATTCAGAACTTAATAATAATTATAATAATAATAATAATAATAACACTTATTATAATGATAATAACAGTAAAAATAATAATTTAATCAATTAGTAATTAATACCGAGAGAATAAATGATGATGATGAATAATTAATGCTTTACGATGATTTTTATTTTATATAATTGTCCAGACAGATATAGGTGTGTCTTATAGCTATGAATTACTAACAGGTATTCTAACTCCATGCCTCTTCTATAGTTTTTTATGACACTCTCCACTGAGAAGCGACTTGATGGATTCATATATCTTCCACAATTAGTTCGGCATCTGAAATAAGACATTTTTCTCATTTCACTAGCTGGTTGTGTAACCAATATTAAGCTGGACTATGATTTCGCCTTATTAAACGTGTTAAAGTGACAGGATTTTCCATGGTTTTCCATATATTTATTGTTACAAAAAGTCAGGTTTAAGTATGGAATCTTTGACAAGGACTTTCTGCATATATAGAACGAATCATACCTTTTATAATAATAATAATAATAATAATAATATTATTATTATTACTATTATTATTTTACATGTTTTATAAATATAATTATCAGAAGTATTATATTTAAATAAATAACATAAATTTTATATTATTAAAGTGTTATTCCGTTAAACATTATTCGATTTTTTCATCGGCTGACCTCAGTTCGCTTGTTTCCGTAACCACCAAAGAGTTACATATTACTTGGAGATAACTTTGTGAAACTCCATACATAAATGCCCTACATTTGCCAAAAGTCAAAACTAAAACTGCTTTCGCGGAGTTGTAAGTGATTGGAAAGATTAGAACGAAAATGCAAGGAAATCCCACAAGTCACCACAGATAAAGCCTGGGCCCGGCCATGACTATTAATTATGTAACTAATAGGCGCGTGTGCTGGCGAAGTGTTTCACTTGAGCACTGCGTGGTAAAAAAAGGGGACTTCTCAATGTTTGAAATGTTGATAACATATATGGTCGTTTAAAAAGTATTTCGACACGCATGCCATTACGAGGACAATACCGAACAGAAGAAAAGCTACATTTTATGAATTACTTGATGAATATGTCAGGTGGGTCACCGGTGATGATGTTCACCGCCTGTGTCATGACCAGTGTCCTCGTGTCCTTCATCACAACCACCATCAGGTCGATGCTCTCCTCCTCGTACATGAAGAAAGTATCCACTGTCCACTGACCCCCTGTCACGTTAGGAAGTGGTCCTGAAATATATCTTACCGTGTTACACCTTCTTATATATATATATATATATATATATATATATATATATATATATATATATATATCTTACTAATGAATGCGTTGGGAAGCGGGCCATTAATTATATCTTCGAATTCCTCCCATATTGTCGCCCAGCCTTATCTGGAACGCGAGGGAAGGCGATTTGTCTGGCGAGTTTCGCCTAGCATCCCCTCTTCTCAAGTTTCCTGGTGAGGAATAAGAAATCTAGGAATTCAACATCAGTGTACGGAAACTTCTTACAATATTAGAGCCAGTATACCCAGGCAGGAACGAGTGCGGCGATTCTTCATAACTTGCAGCAAGTTTGTGTACGAGTCCCACGAGTTGAGTGCAAGTTGAACGAGTCTAGAAATTGCGTTTATTACAGGATAGTACTAGTTCAGAGCGACTTACGCGCAGGACATTCATGCATGGCCGGCATTCCTTGCAACGTAAAAATTGTATAGATGTTTAAAATATTCGATTGTGGGTAAAAGTTCATATGAGTTAGGGCGTCTTTCACGAATTATTCCACGATTTTCGAGTTTTGCAGAGCGATCCAATCCGGAAATCCGACATAGATTGACATCAGAGACTGATACATGCCGTACCAGGTGCATTGAGTAAAATGGTGGCGGTTATCGAAACGGAACAAAATCTTTGAAAAAAATACACTCACCTGGGTAGGAAGTAAGAAACCGCACACATCCTCCTTCATGCCCTCGTGCATAACTACAATTATTATGTGTAAAACTTGTATTCAGTAACTCGTAGTGAGGACCAAACTTTGGCCAGTTTTCACATTTTCGTTTACAGAACCATTTAAATTCCATGTCCGTTTTGTCTGTGGTGTTCCACAGGTCGGGGTCTGAAGTGCTAGTCTCTGCATCAAACGTATAGTTGACACCCCACTTTACGCGTTTGATGCGTCCGCCGACAATACCGCCGATTAGTTTTGTTTTGACAACATTTAATAAAAGCGAGTCTAAAGTCTGAAGATCCTCTTCATCAACCACGGACACGTTCAGTTCCAAACGATAAAGTCCGTACCACAGGGCTCTGATGTCAAGATTGAGTTTATCTAGACCGATACCACTGGCCAAAGTATTTCTCAAATCAGTGATCTCCTCGTTTTCTGGATGAGTAAACACTCGCCACATGAAGTAACCAGTATTTGAATAGGTACAGTTCACCACAACGTTAGAGTAGAACTCCGGCATTTCTGATCGTTTCACTGTCAATGTTCCGTTATTTTTGCATTTGCCACCGGCGCACAGATTAGGCCCTTTGATATCTACTGATGGTGGGTAACAAGCCCCCTTTGTGACAGACACTAAAAACTGCTTTTGCTCTTTTGATAACAGATTCACAGCAGTCAGTATAACAAAATGACGACCCAGTTCATAGTACACACGCTCATAGGTAATTAAACCATTAGGAGGGACACTGACAGATCCCGGATTCTGAAAAGACGTTTGACATTGCGATTCATTACCATAAAAAACGACTGATTCATACCTGGAGGCAAGGTCCAAGCGGTAACAAGCCTGAGTGTCTTTTGCTCCCAGGTTGACTAGGCAACTCACAGTATTGTTCCGGATCACGGGATTTGAACATGATACATGCATTCCGCTGATCCGTCTTTGGACCTTCACGTGAATCGTGGACGTGTGTTCAGCGCTAACTAGATTTGTGGGGCTGCAAGTCAGGGTAGCGGTCATAACGGTGTCAAGGTAATCGGCGGGAACGACGACATAGCTGTCATTCTCTTTTAGCTGGTACTCAGTCAGACGATGACCGTTAAAGTAGGCATTCAGAGTCACAAATGACCCACCTCGCAGATCCAAGAACACCTTTGTTTTTTCTCGGAGTGGGAGCACAACGGGATGTACAATACTAAAGCTTTGTATAAGATTCTGAACAGCAACCGTTGCTTGACTTGTTTTCCAGCTCAGCTGGTTACTAGCATTAACATTTAAAGTGTAGTAACCGACTTCCATGTACAAATAAAGGAACCTCCCGGAGGTAGCTGAAAAAAATAATGTAAACATAGAAAAAATATATGCACAGAAAAATGTATTGTCAGATGAAAACGATAGGATATATGTATTTATACTGTAATAGTGGAAGTGATCACATAAGACGAATGTGACTTTGAGACCATGGTGGCCCTATAATATAAATAGTAAAAGAGGTTACGGGAGATATATTGCTCTAAGAGACGCCAGATATGTTTTACAAAACTTCAGTATCTATTTTAACCTTGCAAAGAATGAATTATAGAATGTATTATGTAAAGCAGTAATTGGCAAGGTGGTACGAGAACATTTCGTTCCTGCAAGTTTGTTGAAGTAAAATGAGCGAGGTGTGTGCCTTAGTTACTGTATGTTTGCTGAAGTGACGTGAGCAAGGGTTGAACATTACTTTTGTGTCAACTTGTGATATGAAAGAGGTATTAGAATTTCTGTTGGTTTGCTGAATTTAATGAGCGTACCGTTTCTGTAGGTTTGTTGTAGTGTAGCATTAGTCTCCAGGGAGCCGTCATATCTCCATATTATTCGCTGACCGTCACCCATTGTTACATCATATGTCACATTTTCTCCTTGAGAAAAATAAATATTTTGCAGTATTTTGGATATTCGGGAATCTTCTAGAACTATATATCAAATTTTAAGTGTAATAAACAAATTTCTACTGAGGTTACCTTAATGTTTCGACAAATCATACGAGGATAGTAACCACGTGCTGATACGTGATACGAACCACCTTATGTGTATGGTACCAAATGATACCACTCAAATATATGAGATTAATAAACAAGTGACCCAGGGTTCATGACGCTCAGCTATCAAGGAAGACATTCACAAAAGGAATTTTATGATCTGGATGCAAAATTTTGTAGGTGGTATGCCTTTTCAACTGAAGCATAGCTGAAAGGATATGGGTAACAGAAACATAAGTTCATATTTAAAAGGAGATTTTTTCATGGATGTCAAGTTAAAAGATTCTTGGTGCAATGGTAACGAATTGTGCACTGTTGATGGATGACCGCATCACTGAATGAATCAAAAATAGAGAAAAAAGCGTAAACACACGAGAAAAAAATTCAGGTGGCGCCACCAGTCTCCAGAAACTTATGAAACAGTCCATGATGAATAAACATGCAAAGAATCATGGTGATCAAGGCATTAGTTGTTCAAATACAGGAGCTTTTGCATCAATTTTTAATTATTCGGAGGGGGGGGGGGGGGGACTTCTGAACCCCATATCTAAAATGATATGGAGAACAGAGACCTAACTTCAGGTTTCCATGAGGTTTTTCATGGATCTCCCGGGATGTCAAGTTAGATGATTCTAGGTCCAATGGTAACGATTTGGGCCCTAATAACGGACGATTGCTTTTATGAAGGTCTCAAAATAAAGAAAAAAATGCGTACAAAATCGAAAAAAAAATTCAGGTGGCGCCACCAGTCTAAAGGAATTGATGAAACACTCCATGATGAATGTGCAAGGAAAGAATCATGGTGATGAATGCATTAGCTGTTCAGAAACTAGAGGTTTCCAAGGAGATGTTTCATGGACCTCCCTGGATGTCAAGTTAAAAGATTCCAGGTCCAGTGGTTACGATTTGTGCATGGTTAACGGACAGATGGATGGACGGACGGACGACGGACAAAGACTGATCAATATACATGTACCTCAGATGACTTTAAGCCAGCTGGGCTCAAAATGATACCTTATATCGGTGCATATGATTCATGTGATGTAAGCTCTGTATGAAACCAAGCATGTATGATATCAACCACCAAATTGTGTAAGACAAGTATGGTATAGGGTTCTGCCTTCTTATGGTATAATCCCCGCTATGGATGAGACTGACTGCCAAATGGTGTAAAACAAAACGTTGTTAGGTACGATACCAAGTCCTGTTCGGCTCGCACTTTTTTTATGAATAATTCAAGATGATTCAAAATTCATAACATATTATCCAACTGCCCTAGGTATGAACTACCTTTGAGTGACCATGTGCAGAACCCGATTTAAGAACCAACTTGTTTTTATCTTGTCAATGCTCTCTTCAGTAAGCCGGCATGAGTCATGAGTCTGCTTTCATATCTTTATAAATTTCCCCATATACATTTGTAGCCCCCACAATATAAAAAATCTTCCGTAATCAACGTTCCAAAATACTCGTACTGTGGTATGTCACGAAATGGGTCGTGTCATTTTGTTTTATTTTCTCGGGTTAGCTGTACCGGGTTAGCTGTACATTCGTAATTGTTAGTGAGAAACGATGCGCCGGTCAAAGAATTGTGTAGATAGACAATGGCTAATTTCAAAAGAGGGGTTGCAGAGTGCGCTGCAGGTCAAGTTATGCCATTGTTGTGTGGCTTGACGTGAAGTTTAGCGTGTTTAGTATTCAGTGTGTTCATGAAAATAGTTAGGACATAGTAGAAAAAGTAGGCCAGGTTTTGTATAAGTAATATGAATATAAATGAGCCTCCAGGGCTGAAGGTTATTTAAAGTTGTACACACGCAGTATTGGGACACACAGTCTATTGAAGTGCCGCAGCCAGTGTCCAGAGAAGTACGGCTACCCAGTGACCCGAGAGGTGTCCAGAAAGGTTCTGCCACCCGGTGACCAGAGATATGACCAGAGAGGTGTCCAGAGAAGAACGGCTACCCAGTGACCAGAGAGGTGTCCAGAGAAGAACGACTACCCAGTGACCAGAGAGGTGTCCAGAGAAGTACGGCTACCCAGTGACCAGAGAGGTGTCCAGAGAAGTACGGCTACCCAGTGACCAGAGAGGTGTCCAGAGAAGTACGGCTACCCAGTGACCAGAGAGGTGTCCAGAGAAGTACGGCTACCCAGTGACCAGAGAGGTGTCCAGAGAAGTACGGCTACCCAGTGACCAGAGAGGTATCCAGAGAAGTACGGCTACCCAGTGACCAAAGAGGTGTCCAGAGATGTACGGCTACCCAGTGACCAGAGAGGTGTCCAGAGAAGTACGGCTACCCAGTGACCAGAGAGGTGTCCAGAGAAGTACGGCTACCCAGTGACCAGAGAGGTGTCCAGAGAAGAACGGCTACCCAGTGACCAGGGAGGTGTCCGGAGAAGTACGGCTACCCAGTGACCAGAGAGGTGTCCAGAAAGGTTCTGCCACCCAGTGACCAGAGATATGACCAGAGGGGTGCTGCGAGAGTTGCTGCCACCGAGTTTCCAGAGAGTTGCTGCGACAGGTGCTGCTAGTGCTGCCATCGGGTGTCGTGCGAGGGGCTGCCGGCAGGTGTCGAGTGAGGTGCTGCCAGCGGTTGTCCAGTAAAGTGCTGCCAGGGGTTGTCTAGTAAGATGCTGCAAGCGGGTGTCCAGTGAGGTGCTGCCAGCGGGTGTCCAGTGAGGTGCTGATTTTGAAATCTGCACCTTTTTTCTTCTTTTAATATATACTCTTGTTGTTTAACCAACGCCTTGTTTTGTTGTGTGCCTGAGTGCTGAGTGCTGATACGTTGAGCGCGCCATCGAAACACACAATCTCTACTTTCCACAGTTTAACCAAAGGCAACCCGGTCCTTCACTTGGTGTCGGCAACCTTTTACCAACGGGTGCCAGAATGGGGTTACTTTTATCGGGTGACATAGGAAAATTTAAAAAATTATTCAATCAAGCGTAAATTGTGAAAGTGCTCAGTTTCAAGTGAAAAGTAACCACCATGGGCCGCTCAAACACATTTCCATTAAATCTTATTTTTCGTCCGAGTCTGCAACTGGTGGTCAGTCACATATCTGGCGGGCTTCGCGAAGTGCCCCACGCTCCCGCCAGATTTCGTTTCTGCACAAAAAAACACCTCTTCCAGTTACACATTTTGTGATAATTTGTCTCATTTCAAACATCAACAGAAAATTTTGTTTCAATTCCAAAAGCCGTCTATTTACATTATACACATGAATGCTTGCAAAATACTACTTATTCTGTTAAATTGTTATCACAAGTCTTATCCAACATATTACCATTTTAACTACATTTATACCTATAAACTACTGATGTATATTGAGCCCAGTGCATTATTGGGGAAAGGATTCTTTACCTACTATCCCTAACAAGCAAAGATGTACTCCTTTGGGTACGATTCTGCCCAGTGTGTCGGTGCACTTTGAAATTTCTCGACTTCCGTTTCGAAGCAAATGTGTTAACTGCCGTTGCTCTATTCGGCGGAAGAACATGTGCCCACACGTTAGCCATACGGCCGCCGTGAGGTTTTGACAATTTTCCGTAAATTTTGGGCATGTACGGGCGGTTTTAATATAAGTATGTTCTAACTAGTTTTTGTCACATAATGTAAGAACGAATGCTAACTCACCTTTGGAAATTGTCCAGGACACCTGTGTTGAATGGTTAAAGATGGTAATCTCTCCTTCGACTAAAAGATTCATTACTGGTTCGATAATCCTCACATCAAACTGAAATATGACAAGAAAGTTTTCATGAAAATATTGCCACTCACCATGTAATGGAAAACACTATGTATATTTTGGCCCGTTCAATAGTCCGTTTCCCACGGAAAAATACATCGGCTTGCAGATGACATGTGAATATGAACCAACGTTTCTACCGACGTTTTAGTTTTTTTTCAGAGCCATTTTGGTACTTTGTTTTGTGGTCAGTTAATTTTGCTAGTTCATCTTTAATATTTATTATAAACGTAACCAATCAACTTCTGTCACGTTACTATTAATGCATGGGGTCAAAACTTTTCTTCCCATGAGCATGCCTTTCAATAATGCGTGCCGTCGAAAATGACTGTGACAATCTAGCTCAACAAATCGCAAATGCCAAACATGCTGGGTTTGCTAGAAAATAGGGTTCAACAATCGACGACAAGATAGCCCCAGACGATACACGAGACATTTTTGAAAACCTCATCTTTGAAAAAAATAACAAATGACTGAATTTAGCGACACATTGATTGCCACTGGCTCATTAACCTTAGCACTTGCAAGATTTTTTATTTAGTTACCGGGCTTTCTAAATAATTATCAAAAGTTACCACCAAAACAAGTTGGAAGGGCAAAACCTTTTTGGTCGTTTCCTGCATTACGTAAGACGTCAGTAAAACACGTTTGATATAAATCAGGACAAACCACAGGACGACGAACCTGGACGAACTTCGTCTCGTCCAAATCGACTAGCTTCAAAGTCGCCAAATGATGTAGATACCCACAAAAAGCTTCTAAACACAGAAAATTGTTGACAAAAATAGATTTTCCTGTTTATCGGACATCGATTTGGAAACTGAATGAGAATATTTTTAGATTTGTTTAAATGGCCTGTATTTGTATCTGTTCTCTGAACGTCAGGGGACTGAAACAATCACTAAGAAAATCGAAAGAAAATATTCTATCAGAATATTGAACAGCTCGTGGGATGGTACACTTTACCATTCAGCGTCAGATACTTCTAATGGAAAAGGTGTTGCTATTTTGATAAACCAAAATGAAGAGCTAATTTTATAGATGAATATCGAGGTCACTTGGGCAGAAAATTATTAAACAACAAATATCATAACACTTGTACACATTGGTTTGTATGTATGCCCCAAACCAGGATCAACATCGGTCTGAGTTTATAACACAGACACTGAATGGCTCATTAAACACTGCATGGCTCAGGAAAGTTTAATGATTGTTGGAGAGTAAAACAGTATTCTTACACACACAGATACTGATACTAAATTTCATTTAAAGGATAAACGGCTGTCTTTCTTTTGTACTCCTGACTTAGTAGACACCTACAGCATCATTTTAGTGATAATTTTAAACGTTTAACATGTGCTGACAATAGCAGGACACTCGGAAACATTAAAATCCCATATTAGAAATTACACATACTGCACAGTAATTACCGGTAGAAACAGAGAACGTTTGACCGATCACAATGCGGTTGGCTTTGACATAGAAACGTGCAAGAAAGGTTTTAGAAGTTTAATATCAAGTTTTTAAATGACATCATTTACATAAAATTAATAGAAAATATTATAATCAAGTGTCTTGCAGAATATAAAGGTACTATAACACTTTTATTGTTGTTGAATCTCATTAAAATTAAAGTAAGAGAAAATTCAATTGTTTACTCAAAGGAAAATTCTTTATATGAGAAAAATAAAATATGATGTCTTTAACAAAAGATAATTAATATGAAAAAGGAAAATGGAAAAGAAGAAGAAATTACCAAATCAGAATTAGAATTAAATGTTCTATATGATAAAAAGCGAAAGGTGTCCAAATCCGATCTAGAGCAAGATGGGTTGAGGATCAAGAGAGAAGTTCCAAATATTTCTTCTCGTTCAAAAGAAAACATCAAATGATGAATACAATAACTTGCAAAAAAATACCGTAATATCTCTTATATAGATGATGACAAGATTCTGCAAATTATAATAGAGTTATATGAACAACTTTACACGTCATCAGCCATATCTTAATCTGAGATTGATACATGGGTAGAACAACAGGGGTATTTCCTTAATTATCTGAAAAACAACATGAACTATGTGATAAACCGATAACAAAACAAGAATATGATAATATTATAAATCTGTTAAAAGATAACAACTCTCCTGGTTTAGATGGCCTTCCCAATGCGTTTTACAAAAGGTTCTTGAAAATTCTTAGGCCAATTGTCTATGATATACAAAATGAAATTTATATATAACAGGAAATGCCAATATCAATTAGAAAAGCCGTTGAGGTCATCTCTTTAGAACTTTAAAAAGGGAGATAAAGAAGAACTTCATATTTACAGACCAATCAGTCTGTGTAATACATATAACAAAATATTAACATTTAGATTTGCAAAAATCATCCGGAATGTAGCAGATTATATTATTAATTTAGACCAAACCGTCATATTAAAGGCGACATATTGGTAACAATTTTCGTTAACTCAGGACATAATTAATTTTAAAATTATGTAACAAAGAAGGCCTTTAATTCAGCTCGATTTCTAAAAAGCTTTTGACACCTAGGAATGGGAATTCATTGTCACTGCATTAAAGTATATTAATTTTGGAAATAATTATTTTTTACGATGGATAAAAATATTTTACAAAAAGCCTGAATTATATCAATAAAAGTTATGCAACGCAGAATAAGACGAGGGTGCCCAGTTTCGGCTTTGCTTTTGAGTTTATGGCCATTAGGATGAGGAATAATAATGACATTCGTTGATTTACGATAAATTTCATGGATTTGTGAAATTATCACAGTATGCGGACGACACAGCTATTGCAGTCACAGATCAAAGGTCCATACCAAGTCCATTAGAAGAGATAAAACAACTTCGAAAAGTATCAGGTCTAAAGCTCACTCTCCAGAAGAGTATAGGATCATGGTTAGGTTTAAAGAAAATATCCCCAATGATAGTTATGAAATTCAGTGGAAAGAAGAACCAGTTCAATTCCTGGGGGTGTATATTTCAACGGATGAAAAGTTTGCGCTACAAAAAATGGGACGAAACCATAAATAAGTAAATAAAAATAATAAATATTTGGGAGAAAAAACCTTTCTATATTCGGGACATTTCTAATTTTAAAATCCCTTGGTACATCACAACTTCTTCTTAAATCTTTGGTAATACAAATTTATACAGAGGAACTACGTAAAAGAGAAAGGATTATGTATAATTAAATATGGAATTCTCGTGATCGAATTAAATGAAACTCTTTTACGTACGCATGACCAAGGGTGATTAAAAATGCCCGAAATAAAATCTGTAGTCCAGGCCGAAAAACGATTGAATTCTAGGAATATTACAAAATAAGTATAAAGCACCTTGCTTTCTACGTTTTTTCTTAGCCAGATTGGTTTCGCCTTAACAACAGTGTTAAAACAAATGTTACAAACGAGAAAGAATTACAGGATTTTGCCTATTTACCACTGTTTATAGACTAATGATTTTCAGTTATAATAACTGTAAGACATTTCTTACATTGATTAAAATGACATCAGGCAAAACATTCAGCCAGTTCATTTGGGGAAATAAAAACATATAAAGAAAAACCCCTCTTTTTAAATCACGGGTTAGCGCGAATATAACACGCCTTCATGATTTGATTATAAATTTAACGTTCATTTCAGAGAAATAAATTTTGAGTAGACTGGGAGATACTAGAAACTAGATTATTGAATATTCTGTTCTTAAAAACATGTTGAAAAATATTTAAATACATTTATATAGAGGTCGAAAAGACTAATTTAACACTAAAAAAGAACTTGCAATATTTACAGGTAATAAAACGGTAAACACTGATAAAAAGAAATTCTATGATTTATTGATAAATAAAAAAAAATAATTTGCCAATTTTACACACAAAATTGAAAATTTTAAAAACTAAAAACACATAGATATGCAATCCTTATTTATTAATTGTTGTTTATAAATAGTTATTTATTATACGAAAGTAAAAAGTCAGATAAGGCCCATGGAGATAATCATGGAAATCGATTGGTTAGTTATTGAGATAATGGAGCTTTTGTAACAAATTTTAAATTATTCTCGGGGCTATTTACAAACCCCATAAGCTCGGGGAATATTGGTGACAGAGAGCTAATTTCAAGTTTCCAAGATTTTAATGCACCTCCCTGGATGTTAACAAAGAAGATTCTATAGGTTCAACGGTTACGATTTGTGCCCTGTTACAAACGACCGCTTCATTTGTAGGTCTAAAAATAGAGAAAAAATTGGGTAAAAATTCGAAGCAAAAAAAAAAAATACAGATAGGGCCACTAGTCTACAGGAATTGATAAAACACTCCATGATCAATATGCATGCAAAGTGTCAATACATTATTTATTCAGATACTAAAGTTTTTGTATCAAATTTTTAATTATTCTTGGGGGGCACAAACAGGTCCCATAACTTAAAGAATAAAGGTGGCAGGAACCTAATTCCTGGTGTCCCGGGAGAGTTTTTAAGAACCTCCATGGATGTCAGGTTGAAAGATTCTATGCCGAATGGTTACGATTTGTGCCTGTTAGCGAACGACCGGATGGACAAAGAATCGCTATAGCTCAGACGAACTCAGTCAGCTGAGGTGGAAAAAAATACAGGTCTTTTACTAATAAGCTTTTCATATAAGAGCAGTGTGTTTTATTAAAGACCAACTAATGCACAAAAATCTTAAGTAATAGTATTTACTCACGAAAGCAGTTTGACTGCTGATGCCATTGTATACCTCTAGTTTGACGGTGTAAATGCCCCGTAACGTGAACGTGTGGGAGACATTACGTGACTGCGACTGTGTCTCAGTTAGCTCCTCACTAAACTTCCACTTGAAGGACAAAAAATTCCCCTGGACCGTATGAGCCGTAAACTTATGTAGTTGGCCTTCCAATCCTAAAACGGCAGGAAATATTTCAGTAAATCAGTGAGACTGATGAAACAAAGATATACAAATGTATGTTGAAATATTGGAATAATTCCACAATACGTTTGACTGGTACAACGTCTGTGTGAGATTTGCATGGACACCTTGCCCAAGAAAGTAAAATCCGAAACATATACCTACAGTATTATTCGCTTTGAGATCTTGAGAAGCAGCTTTGGCGATAGTGTTCATGTATTATAAAATCGCAGATATAATCACGGATTACAATGGATAAGAAAATAGATGCTTTATAGATAGGACAATTTATATATTAAACCCTCATGCAAATTATTTCCAGTCTTGATATTGATCTGGACAGAGTTAAGTTACTTGGTGTACCTGGTGACATATTATAATTCATACGAACCAATTTAACTTTACCTCTGTCAAATGCTGTCTTTTTGGACTTAAAATAATTTCATATGATGTGTGTGTATTACTTAACGTAATCTATACCTTCGTTGAATGGAATTTCAGCTGTAAAAATATTATTTCCAAAAACTTACCTTCTGTTAGGGTGACTATACGTGTTCCTTTTATCGGCAATGCCACTTTAACATCTGTATAATTACTCTCGGTAGAGAACAGGTTAGATACTCTGGCCTTGATACGTCGTCGGCCGGTATGACAGTAGGTATGTTTGAACTCAGATGGAAGTGACGGGTTGATCAGGTGGAACTTGACGCTTGGTCGATAAGAAGAGTAGGAATAACTGTTGAACCTCTCTGTAGTACCTATAATTTAAATAAAGGCAAAGGTTGACACATGATGAAATGCCATAACACATTAACAGTAGCTTAACTTTGGCCCGTAAACAAGCATTGGAACCAAGTCATACTGATTATTATTAGTCTGTGTCTGATCATTATTAGTAAGTTTTTATGAAAGTGAAGTGCTTGTAACTTTAATCCCATCTGCAAACTGATCCTGTTAGTATATTAAGGGTTTGCCCGATTGTAATAGAAATGGTCACGTCAAGCTTGCTATTTTGGCATCTGACTCTAATAATGGTACTGTCGCATGCGTGCCGACTTGTCACCAGGCCGACCTGACCCGACCCCCACCTTGTGCTTTTACTATATATTTATATAGATACGTTTATAACTGATAGTTGTGACCGGTTAAAAAAAATCCCCCTTTGAAAATTGTACAAAACGGTATATTGGCTAGCGAAAACGTTTGTTATTACTCGTCACGGCTTGGGGACCACTCTCATATATCCATCCGGATTCAGTGGCGGATCATCTGTGACATCTCTCATTTTATCTATTTCTTTTCTAAGTTATAAGTAACTCATTTTCAGTTCATTTGTTATATCTTTCTTTTTATTCAAGAGGCCCAGTAACTAAATATTAAATTAACTACAGTTTATTACATTCTAATTCATAAGTTGAGGATATTAATGAACAGCAACTCTCCATTTGCATTCGCCTGCAAGTGAAGCAAGGCCTTCCCACTAGCCTACATAGCTCAGCTTGGGTTTGGTCGGCCATGAAGTATGTCACGGCCCTTCGGTTCTTGCTCTGTTGATTCCAGTGCGCTGCCTAGATGATGGCACAGAAGCCACTTAAATGCAGAGTTTAACCATGCAGGGAGATTCAATAATAATATTATTGAATTATTATTTTTGAATTTTTATAACATTAGCAAGTGATATACGTAGATGGTCATTTGAACCATTTAGATATCAATATGCTACAAAAGATTTAATATCCAAATTTTGAAGAAATAATTGTCGGCCAGACGTGAACCCAAACCCTCAGAAGTTTGACTGCGTTATGCAAAGAAATTTAAGGAAACAGTAGTAAAGGAACAGAAATTCCTTGCATTTTTTAAAGGTGCCTTTTACATTACATTTTATAAGCTTACCGATGTCCAAAGTCCCGACCATCTTCTGGCCAATCAGCACTTCCAATTATGCTGACTGCCAATAAGTACATGACTTTTATATGGACACGTCTTTAGAGACAAAACTCTAAGAAAACCAGACTAGACAGCTGATAATTCATTCGAAGTCTACAACAGACAATCGTTACTATAGAGACCGCAAAACAGAGACGGCTCCCGCCGAATTTAACTGAACTGAAATTAGCACCAAACGAGACACATGTGCTCACGTTTTTTAACCTGATACTCCATACTTATGTACAGTAACCTATTAAAAATCATCTGGTTATACTCCCTACTTGAACATGCAAGACAATAACTAAGTCACAGTCCTTTGGTGACATCAATCCCTCTTTAAAAGAAAATACACAGTATTGTTTCAATACACAGTATCGATCCATTACAGGCTATGTAATTATACACTAACATTATACAATAGTGATCCATTACAATTTATGTAAAAACACTGTCACAGTCAAAATCACAGTCCTCTGGTGACAATTGCTAATAAAGTTCTCTAGCTTTTCCCGCAGAAGCGGGTATACATGACAAATGACGGTGTCTTAGCTGGAATAAACGTTCTGGAATTCGCGGTTAAGGTGGAGAACTTTTATATTTGGAAGTTTAATCTTGTAAATAAGGATGTTTTCAACAAAAAGGCGCGTGACCATGCTTGTGAAGCGGATAATTCTCCGGAATTCGGACTTGTGAAAAAAAGTTGTCTTGCCCGCGTAGCGGTGGAGTTCATTACCTTGTTCTTTTATAACGGGTAATATAGCCCATACTCAATGTGTTTACGATTTCTAGGCCATTTTAGTGCTGGAAACGAGTGCCTGTGGTCACGACCCATCGTTTGGATCCGTATCATTTGGATCCCGCCCTCCCGATACGTTCCCCAGCGCTAAGTCGCAAACGGCACATGCGAATATTATTGACTTCACGTCTTACTCACGCTCTGTTGCCTTACGCTCACGGTCATATCTCTCTGTCCAGGCCAGAGTAGCAAGGACAATATATATAGTGAAATAAAAGTACAATTTTCTGGGATAATGATCCACACCGTACGACAGACACTGTTATACTAATCCATAGATTCTGCTACAAAAAAAAACATAATCCTGCCTACACTTGCTTTAAATTTCATCCTTTATACATCCACACGGACTCAATGTTATAGTCCGTTTGTATTGAACTGTGACTCCTGATTACATGAAAATTCTGGAATGCGGATCTTTGTACATAACACAATTCAGATTGCGTAAAAGTAGTTCCACGGAAACTGGATGTGTATAGAAACTGAAGTGGCCTCATGTTCACAAGTGAGAAATCCTCTCTCCGCCAATTTTATCACCGATGATTTAGTTTCTGCTCTCAATAAATAAATACACCCAAACTCTTTCCACCAGCCATCACTGACCTACAGTAAACTCATGCTGAGTGATACCATTATTCACTTATGAACATTACAACTGCTCACATCTATGTACAACACAGGAACATATACCAGCGAATTTCCTATCGGTCTGGACCGGGTTTGCCACTCACATATATGTTGTTGGATCCCAAGGACCCTTACTCTCAACTCTTGACACATTGGAAAACGTCCCTTGGCAAAAAACTCACTGGCTACCACACTGTGCCGATGATATCCCTATTTATCTCCAACAATGTGATAGACTGTGCCCTGATCTTCTTCCTATCATCCAGATGTCGGCATTTATATACCCATGCCCAAAAACGGTATACCTCACATACAAAGATCACCTCTGGCCTCTCGACCTACAGTATTATCCTGACCTCTGACGCTCTGTGCGTGAATTATTATTAATGGGATTGAGTGGATAAAGACTGAGTGGATAACATAGATATAAGATTGATTCCACAATAATAAAGGATCCAGGGATGATCTCCTGTCGTGAAAATCTGATTTGAAAATTTTACCAGGTACCCCCTGAGATACACAATTAAGTTCTTGCTGATAAAAGACAAAAAGGCAAAGAAACATAAGTAAATTGAAATGCATACTAACCTTCATTGTACCTTGACAACTGTGAAAAGTAATAACGGAAAGCTCCTGACTCATGGCGGGTCATGGAAATGCTTCCATTCCGAGTGGACACTGCTATGACGTCACCTGGCTGAACACGAGGCTGGTTTCCGACAGGAGCATGGTATGTTAAACTATTATCACTGTAGTGACGGCGGCTCCAGATTAAAACACGTAGTATGTTTAAACGTTCTGAACTAGGTTGCACAGGGGTTTTCACAGGTTTACCACTTACTTTATCAATGCATGATTTAGAAGATAAACTGTACGCAGTGTTTCCAGAACATCTTATGTAACCTCCGTCGCTCCTAGGGGTACAGTCCTCATGGTATCCTATGCATGCATACTTAAGGTAACAAAACTTGAGCTGATTACCACAGTCAGGGCGCCAAACCTGGAATATATCAGACATAACCATCTGACGTTATTGCGTTTTAGCGTTGGTAAGCGAATAAAAGAGAACAGAAAATGAAAGAGAACTGACCCAACTGATCACGCGTCAAATTAAAATAATTTCAAGAGAGAAATAGGCTTTATTTTTTTGCCATCTGTGAGACATAGTAATTAACATTGTGGACTGTATGCTCATTAATTGAATGTGAAAATACCATTCCCGGTCATTGTAATATGTCTTCAGTTTTTTATGTGTTATAAGGAAATATAGTGGTAGGTCTGGCCACTGTTCAGTCTGTAGTGTTTCATTGTCGGTCGTCATTAAGACTTGTTTGTATTTGCGCCATCAGGGGTCAGAATGTATATTCCTGTAAGGGTATCAGTCTAAACGTCTGCAGCATAAACAGCATGGCGGTCTTTTTGTTTTAATTCGTGTTTAAATCCGCGTGTTTCTGGCATGACTGTGTGGGATAATTACGAAAGAGTCGGCGTAGTGGTAGTTTGAATTTGACAAATCTGTCAGAGGTTAACGAGCGCAGATCTAAAAGTTCCCTAAAATTTTTGCATGCACTAAATTGCATTATTCACAAGTCTTTCAAGTAGAGTTTTCTCTTGTATTCATATCCACAACTGTAATAATGGGTTCCCTCCAAAATTAGAGTTACAAAGACACATGAATGTTTATTGATATGTGTGTGAGGAAAGTCAATCGTACTGCCTCCTGGTAATACACCTGTTGAAGACAAAAGTATAGGCTGTAAGTGGCCGACCATGCTTGTCCCTTGCTTATGATTTCCCTGGTCACCATATGGCGGTTGGTGGACTTTGCCCCCCCCCCCCCCCCATGCACACATCTTGATAAGGGTGGTAATCCATGTGATCATTCAATCTCATGTTAGCATCCAGGAGATAAAGAAGATTTGGTTTGCTGACTAAAAGCGTTACTTCATGTAATTCAAAAGGGTAGCCTTGATATCCTCCTTGGTATGCGTATTCACATTTATGCCTGATTATAAGTACAGATCATATGCGGTTTGGTGATAGTTAAAGTTTAGAGTGAAGTGGTGCATATAACTCTATATACTTGTTGTGGTTTTTAATTATCCATGCAGACGATATACAAAAGTCCTGTCCTCAAAATTAAAAACCCACTAATATTATATTGTATCTGTGTTTTTTTTCATTGACGCGTTAAGTGCCCTAAAATGTATGGACATTGGTGTTTCCAGTGTTACGTGATACGTGCTTATTTGAGCCTTAATATTTTTACGCATCTCGAATCCATTATGGTAATAGCAGAATATGGTAAATTTGAATACGGTGGAAATGGATGTTCATTCTCACGTGTAATCCAATAGATGATCCATGAGGGAAAAAAATGAATTGCTTGCTACATGTCACTTACCCGTTTAAGCGGAACAAGCTTATTTGCCCAGCGTGTACTGCCTACACACTCAGTGTAAGGATTTGACACCGAGGCCGTGATGCATCCTTGTGCAGATAAAAAAAAACCTGGAGGGAACCCACATAGACCATGTCTTTAGCATAATTGGAAATCTGGTTTATCTTAGCAGATGCTGAGTTTAAATAACAATCCATTCATTCATTAGGCTTTAAATGAATCGTATGAAAACAATCGCGATCCAGAAGCATGACGTTTAATATTTCGGAAATCTTTATTTGACGAAAAGAAAATTTGACGCTCACATCTTGTGAACTAAATTTCAAGTCTGACACTGCATTTACTCGTGGTTTGTATCATCCAGCAGTAAATGTTACCGTGGAACATCAAAAGCAATCACTGAGGAAGTTTTCCCATTCACTGGATTCAAATTTGCAGGTTAACTGGATGTAATATCGTCGTACAGCATATAAACCTGTGTTTCCGTTAAATTAACTGCTGAAAGGACACATGCGTATGTTTCAGTTAGATTTCATTCTCTCGCTCTTCTGTCATAAGGAAGAGGCCATGACATGAGCCAGCGGATGTTAGCATAGGATAGTGCCCACGTACCGTTATTTCGCGAGGAACTAACTACACAGCACCGTCACAGTGGGCAGTTCCGACCCATAGGTTATTACTACTGAAGCATCAATATAATGTTACTAATAAAATGTCTTGAGTTCAGATCGTTTTATGCTGTAAAGGTTATTAGTAATCCTCGGGAATAAAGATCGTGTTGCCTAATGTGCGAGTCCAGACGGCGTGAACGAGTCTGCAGAGAGGATTTATAACTTTCCCTTTGTCATTCTTGAAAATCCATGCAAATCTAATTTTAAAACAAGTATAATATGGCCTTCTTTTAATTTCAGTTAAAAGTAGTTCATATTATATGCAGTAATTTATATAAATAAATGAAGGAAATTATTCCTGTTTACATTTATAAATATTCTACCAGGAATACCTGGTGTGGCTTGTCTGTTTAAGAGTAAATGTCCCTTTCCCAATGCCGCTGTTATAGACATGTAGGTACCCAGTTAATTAAAACGTGTTTAGGATCTCAGTGCTGAGTGTTGAAGTCGGTGTATGAAGTGAAAGAGGTTTTTATTTATGTGATCAACAATAAAGTGTGCTTGTAATTATAAAGTTATCTTTATACCTCGAAATACATATCTGTGCTTGTTCTAGCGTTGTACTCGAAGGCAACGAGAGTGGATTCCTTCGTTATCATATCATCCAGGAAGAGATACCTCACCGAGTATGGATACGATGAATCGTACGATGAAGTTCTTTCATTCGACCCAATCGTGTAGTGGATGGTCGAAGCTGAAGGAATACCGGTTTCAAATCATATCAGGGATTAAACAAGGTGCAAGGAATACACAAGATATTTCAAATGACAAAGAGATTCAAGCTAGTTTTGTTATTTAACAAATTAAAATACTACCAATATAACTACCTCTAATCAGGATTTACGATTTTATACCTTTAACTAAACAGGATATACAATTTTATGCACAACTGTGGCCACAAGTTATTATATATATATATATATATATATATATATATATATATATATATATATATATATATTATGCGAACTAGCAATTTAACAGGGCACACAATCACACTCACACGCACCAATTACACTCCTGAGATACTAGCATGGATGTTAACAAAATAATGATGTTGGTAACCCTAACGCGCAGATGTATGGACATGCAACATTTTAGGCAGATACGTCAAACCACTCTTGAACTATGTAAATAGCTGCAGGCTCACAGATACGCTAATACACAGAAGTAATCACCGAAAAATGTTGAAAGTTAAGATCAGGAGCTTGTTAAAATAACTGAGATCACATGCCCAACACTGTATGTGAATCTTTGTAAGATTTATTTTAAAGTACTTTTTCGCTTTCTTAAGCGTTTAGACCAAAATGTTGAATGTCCTACCACATATCTGACCTTAAACGTCGAGGTTCAACTTATTAACGGAAAAAAAATGTATAGTCTTGAAGGTCCGATCGGGTACTGTAGCCGTCGCCGCAACTGTTTTAGAGTTTTAGACCAAATTATGCTGCCTAGACCTCCCCTTTTCCTGACAAGGTGACCTTTTCTGCTTCCCGGAAATCGAGGTTGGTCTGTTGCGTAAGTCTGTTTGTTGCTTACCGGAGATCTTGGTTTTCGGCAAAAACCCTAAAGGTTAACTGTATACACTGTAGCTCATTTTGTTCAGCATTTCATCGCCTTTCTTCTGATATGAAGCTTGCTCAATCTGCTGTTACCATATTTATGAAATTTTAGTATAATAGTTGATAATTTGAAAATATTGATGCTATATTTTCTATCTTTGTAAATTTAGTAGCTAGAGATCTGGTTTTCGCCATTAAGTAGCTTATGGCCAGCTTGACATGATAAACATAAAGGTCTGCCAAAAGCTTGCATTATATCTCGTCAAACGAGAAAAAAATCAAGATTTCACGCAAATGATAATAACTTTTAAAGCTAGACAGATCTAGTTATCAGCATTTCGTAACATTTGACCAGTTTGACTTGATAAAACTGCAAGACTGGCAAATTTTAGCACCATATCTCTTGACATGAAAGAAATACAAGATTTCACAGAAATGCTTATAACTCTAGGACTTTTACAGCTAAACAGGTCTAGTTTTCACCATTTCGTAACATTTGGCCAGTTAATATGACATGATAAAAATGCAAGTCTCGCCAAATCATTCACCATATCTCATCAAGCGAGAAAAAACGAGATTTCACATAAATGCTTATAACTCGGCGACTTTTACAGCTTTTACATTCGTAACATTTTTCCATCTGGACATGATAACAATTAAAAATAATTGCTAAATCTCCCACAATGTCTAATCATACGAGGAAAAACTTGATATGCATTTCAAAATGAGTACCGAAATGTAGGATTTGTCATATTTACGATTTTTTACACCATCGACCTTTGTGCGGCAATCTGAATACCTTACATATGATATATTTTAACAAAAGGTCTTATTCGAGAGCCAAGGTATCGGCTGTTAGGACGCATATTAATATGTGGTACAGGGAAAAAATATTTGAGCAGATAATTGGCAGTGATACCTATCACAACCCTTTGAAATTATGAGCATTTTCCATGTTTTTTTTAATGTCAGTTCTTATCAACGTCAAATTTTAAATTTTTAGAAACAAAAATAGGTCAAGACTAGTGGACTGGTTCCTTGCCCAACTCACAGATATGAAGCATTTGTATGTTTGGAACCAGTCTACGTTAATAAACAGCAAAATTAGATATCCCACAGAACCAAATATGGAACAGGGAACACCACTATGATATACATACAAGAACTATAAGACCATTCAGTAGCGTAAGATGCAGGAATGTATTATACAGAAGGGGAAGGTGATAATTGTGCAAACTACTGGCTAGGTGTATCTCTTTTGATCTTGCATGTAAATGTTCGACCAATTGTTTCAAAATTATTTGAAAAAGCCATTCTGCATTTATATTCCTATATATCCTTGTTTATCCACCGGACACTTTGATAAATAAGTGGGGTACACAGGGTTTTGGTCTTAGTAATGCTGGACCCGACCATATAAAAAATTATTACTGTAAGAGAACAAAGGGGGAACAATTCCCATGTAAAATTTACAGAAAATTTAAAACATAACCAAAACTTTTTCATCAAAAGTCACCGCTCATCTGTCTCTACTAATAGATTAAAAACACATATTTCAAGGTCACTACGTTAAAGAGGAACCCCTGAACGCTCTCAAGGTGCGCCTGCAACAAAAAAGCACTCCATGTTAAATGCATTTAAGTTTCAGGAGTTTGGTATATTTTGTGGAATGTCTACCCCTAGATAAAAAAATCCGTCTCGTAATCCAGCAATTAACAAATGAAGTACCATCTAAATTCCTTGGAAAATGAGTACTATAGAAGAAATTTTTGCCATCTGTAATAAAGGGATGATGAAAAAAATTAAGTGAGAATTAGAGCACCAGAAGATCTTCACGCAGCAGACGTCCAGTACCACAAAGACTGTTTTTTTACACGTTTCACATGGTCATTGCTGCAAAAAGGAAAAGTTCAATCAACATGACTTAAAGCGAGAGTGAATTTAAATTTGCAACGTCGCAGATTGTGACTCAAAGAACAGTGACCGCAGTCGTGCCTTGACATTCACTGGATTGACCTCACCACATCAGCCCAAATGCTCCGCCCTTTAATCTTACTATTAAAATGATCCCCGAGAACCATCCTACAGACAAAGTCTTCCATGCCCTTGGTAGCGAGAGCTTCTTACAACATAATAATGACGTCACATAGGTCGATGACGCATGACGTCCTGTTGAATGACGTCACCAACTGGTATCGCCTGACCATTGTTTACTATATTGCAGTCAATCTGAACTGTCTTGCAAAATTTTGGAATATTTGCCTTATACGAATTATGTGCAAGGTAAGACATTATTATTTACCCTGTAGTCGAAGGAATGGCTCCTGTAACCTTTAGCCTTGAACTTGTTATACTGTTTGTCTTGTATAAAAAAAACCTGCCGACATGGGTACTGGTAGTTTTTACAGACAACACGTGTTTTGTTTGACATAGATCTGTCAAACTTGAGATTAAATAAGCAAAATTTTGTTTTTGTCAGATGATTGACGCTTTACAATGTTTAAGGTCACCTGATTGGTTGCTCGTTAGTCCTATGCTTATGATTATTCATTGAATGAATATGCGATTAAGGTCACATAGAGTTCATGGATAAGACAATTACACAATGCTTTTCTGGAGATCCTAGGAAAAGGTGCCGACACAAACTCTCGGAAATGTAATGTGAAATGTGGATGAATTAGGTAACGAAATCTTTGTAATGAGAGTAACAGGCTGCGCTAATCTAATTTTTTTAGAGCTACCTACAGAACAACATCAAATTGGTTTAGGATAATGAAGATGACGATTTACAGTCATTGTGTGACCAGATACGGTAGGAGTCAAATGCTTTAGAAAAACGGTCGGATGATCTAGGTCAATTCAGATCATCACAGACAGTAGCAAATACCAGCTAATCACTCCTGCATCTTGTTACAAATTTGATAAATCCAAAAGGAAAAGTTGGACACAAAATGAATAAGGACAAAGTCTGTCTGAGCTTAGCACAAGCAAAACAATACCAAATAAACCATGTACCAAAATCAAACAGCATTAGGATTAGGGATCAGAATTCATCACCGCTTGGTGTTTTTAAATTTCCTTAATGGATATGGAGTCACTGTCACATATGACGAGGTTTTAAAATTCCGGCAGTCTGCCGCGAAATACGCAGGTAAGCAAACTGTTCCTTCAGTGTGTATACGGCCACACAGCATGCCACTATGTGTATGGTTTGATAATAATGATCTTCAAGTTTTTTCACCAAACGGGTGTAGGATGACTATAACGTTTACTCAGGCGTCGGATGAACAAACAGAAAGTTCGGATCAAGATGAATTATATTAGGTTGTTCCAAGACTAAGCAAACAAGAAACTGCGAACCTGTAACTCAATGAGCTGATTGCAATTAATATCTCTCCATAACAATGAGAGAAGAAGCCCATACCTCCTCTGGTGAAAGTGACAACTGGCACAAGCTTTGCACAGTCACAAAGGCAGCAGCAAAATGTACAAATAGCTTTGGCAGAGGACGCTGTCTGCCTTTCTTCCGTGATAGAAACAAGACAAGTGCGTGAACTGAAAGAAATGGTGTCGGAATGGTCTGGCAATATGAAGGAACGCCATACTGGCGATGTAGGCAAGGCAACCATATATACCTTTGGTCCTGTCCTTGATATTCAACCTGCACATCCAGACAGTGTTTGTCAAGCTTGCTATACTTTGAAAATTTTGTTCAGCAACACAATTTTTACAGGTCACGGCTGATATGCAGCTGTACAAGATTGTTAAGCAAATACAATGGTCCAATACAAAAAGGTGGACAAAAATTATTGCCCGGCTTGGCGGCATGCATACCCTTATGTCCTTTATAGGTTCCATCGGCTCTCTAATAAAGGGAACCGGTTTAGAGGAACTGCTTGCAGAATCATTTAAAGGTGTTGCTGGATTTTGGCAAAAGGCCATACGTGGGTTGCGTAAGGTTGTTGATGTAAAGCTGAAAAATGCAACAGCCTCATGCATTACCTCTGCTGCAAGATAGAAAACTACCTTGAAAAGGTTCAGTGCAGAACCAACAGGCCGCCTGTGGCTTGAGTGTCTGGTCTATCCTGTCATCTTAGCACATTTCTTCGGCAGGGCAGAGCGATAGGAGACTGGTTGTTACACCTTTATGCCTTCACATAATGTAGCCCTACTTTTTTGGCAAGTGGGCACACCAACTATGCCCGCAACTTAACCTGGCACTTAATGGAAATATCTGCCTTGCTACCTCCAGAGGCTGAGGAGTATTTCTTGATTGGGCCTTGGCTGAACAGTTTTGAGAAAAAACCTACACACGCTAAGGTAAAGCAAAAGGAGAACTAGTTGGCATCACTCTGCCCCGGACCACGTTGCTTGCTGGGTACTATTATACCATACATGTAACACAGTAACACTGCTGATTGATAACATGTTTGGCGTTAAGGAGGAGGATAACTTAAGAAACACAAAGAAGCCAGAAGCAAAGGAAAATTGTTAGATGCAGAAGTTACGGATATAATACATAATCAATTGAGAGGAAGTACACATCCTCTTGCGGCCGGTACACCACTGATGAACATAGTCAATGGCATGATGGCAGGAGATAAGGGAAACGTCAGGACGCTCTGTCGATCGGAGAGTCTATGGTTGCCTAGTTCAAACCTTAAGGTTTTTATGTTACCAGTAAAAGTAAAGTTACAACCGTAGAAACCACAAGAAAAGGAGTAAGGGTTGGAAAAAAACTGTGTACAACACAGAAAAATCTGTATGCCAGAATGATGATTATTTCTCAGAAAAGAGTTCTTGACATGCAGGAAAATAATTTCCCATGATTTGTCCCCTGTGCCTAGTGCCCTCTTTGATGAGTATGGTGATTTGCGTAAATCATCAAAATCCGTTCTGCTGAACAAGCTGTCAGAATTGTGTGAAGCACCTTCTACTATAGATGTCGAGATATATATTGATAATGATCTGGGTGAGAGGAGGAAATGTTTAGGATTTGTCAGAACGATTTGTGAAGTCAGTCAGCAAGCAGCATCAATTGTGGTTATATTTGACCGCTTAAAAAATGTCAATCAATTAAGATGCATGGGCGTGCACCTGCACTGTCCAGCATGACTTGCAACCCACTAAAGGAAAACTTGTTTTCTATCATACGCAGAGCACAGACGGATGACAATGTACAGCTAATTGGAGCTCAGCAGTGCCGTTACGGACACGAGGATCGAAACAGATGTTAACATTGTTGCACACATGTTAGAAGCAGATCAAAATGGAGCAAATTGTGTTCAAGTCACAGCTTACGACACTGCAATTTTGTGTTGCTTACATACTTCTATTGGAAACAAAAGCTTGACGTGGAACTGTTCATGGAAAAAAAGATGAAAAGTATGTAGATATCAAGAATACTGTTTTGATGCCGTCAGACAAGTTCTCGGATTTGCCGTCCCTTCACGCTATTAGTGGGTGTGATTCTGTGTCATATCCATTTGGAAGTCACAGCTGTAAACGTCCTCAGGGAAAACAAAGATGTACACTGGCATAAAATAGACGATGCCAATACTGACGAACAGGAGGTACTCAAAATAGGAAAAGCTTTTTTTTTGTCTGTGTGAAACTTTATGTTGGAAGACATCAAAAAGATTTGCCTATAATCTCCCTGCATGTTGCTTTAGAAGATTCTAGGCCTGATGAATACAATTTGTGCCCATCTGACATAAAGGGTGTTCATATGACACCTTTTTCCCTGCAGGTTGCAGAATATAGGTCACAGTGACTATTTTTTCATGTTTCCAAGATCATCTGCCTGGAACCTCCCCGAATATTATTTAAAATTTTTTAGGCCTAATAGGTACAATTTGTGCCTAATCTGCATCTGTCTTGGTACTCAAAATCATTTTTTTGCCTAAGTTGCAAACTATAGGTCACCATGACCTAATTTAGGATGCAATATGTGCCCAATCTGACTGTATTTAACATACAATATAAGAATTAAGTTATCTAAGTTCAGGATTCAAGGAGAACTTGCCAAAGACCTCCCTAGACTTTTCAATACAAGGTTAAAAGGACAATTTGTACCTTGTCTGTCTGTATGCTCGAATTCATATATATTTTTTTGCTCATAGCACATAGAAAAATACCCTGTGCACCATTACATAATTTCTGGTTTCCATGTTGCTTTAGAAGATTCTAGGCCTGATAAATACAATTTGTGCCCATCTCACATTAAGGGTGTCCATATGACACCTTTTTCCCTGCACATTGCAGAATATAGGTCACAGTGACTATTTTTTTATGTTTCCATGCACATCTGCCTGGAACCTCCCCGAATGTGTTGTTAAAACTTTCTAGGCCTAATGGGTACAATTTGTGCCCCATCTGCATCTGTCTGGGTGCTCAAAATCATTGTTATGCCTAAATTGCAAACTGTAGGTCACCATGACCTAATTAAGGATGGAATATGTGCCTAGGACCCCCCTAAATGTTATGATAGAAGGTTCTAGGCCTAATGGATAAAATCTGTGCCACATCTGACTGTCTGGTTGCTCAAATTCATGTTTTCGGTTCATAATTGCAAAATATAGGTTTCAGTGACCTTTGCCTAGGACCTCCCTAAATTTTACGTTAGATATTCTAGGCCTAAAAGATACAATGTGTGCCCCGTCTGAGTGTTTTGTTGCTAAAACCATTTTCAGTCCATGGGTTATAAAATACAGGTCAGCATGACGTAATTTCAGTTTCCAAGGAAATTTGCCTAGGACCTCTATAAATTTGATGTAAGAAAATTCAAGGCCTAATGGATTCATATTGTGCCCCGTCTGACTGTGTGGGTGCTGATTTTACATATTTTCCTAAAGGTCGCAAACTACAGGTCATGGTAACCTTATTTCATGTTTCCAAGGACATTTCCTTAGGACCTCCCTAAATGTCACGTTCGAGGATTCTAGGCCTAATGGGAGTAATTTGTTCCCCATCTGACTGTCTGGGTGCTCAAAATCATCTTTTCGGTTCGTAGGTAACAAAATATAGGTCAATATGATCTAATTATCGACAGTTTTTTTACTATATAGCTCGGTATTGAATATTTTGTACTTGCGAAATACTTCCCTTGTCCAATTTACCCCAAACTGATAGGCAGTAGTCAATGTGACATTGTAAAAGAGCATTATATAGAGTGCACAAGGCCGACTGCGGTAAAAAGTCAGAACTGAAAATATTTTGCGGGGAGAGAAAAAAATTACTCATTGTTAACTGAGGACTGTGACTTAGTTTTTGTATTGCATGTTCTAGTAGGGAGTAAAACAAGATTATTGTTTTGATAATATACTGTAAATTTATATAGAGTATCATTAGCGTGCGATCTTTGGTTAGAGACCACACTTGTCTCCTGTGTTGTTAATTTCAGTACAGTTTTATTCTGTCTCTGTTTAAGCCTTCTTTTCCTGGCTGTCTCTTAAGTAACGATTGTTTATTGTAGACTTCAAAGTATCAGCACCTGTCTAATTGGTTTTCTTAGAGTATTGTCTCTGGAGGCGTGTCCATATAAAAATTCATGTACTAATTGGCAGTCAGCATAATAAGAAGTGTTGATTGGCGAGAGGACGGTCGGGACTTGTGACGTCTGCAGGCATATATTAGTCGTGATTAAGATGAAGTTCGCTATAAGTGCCCGATCACTGCACTAGTTCTTGAAACCTGACAATATCTGCAGTCCAGGGGCAGGTCTGCGTGCATCAAGAGTCTTGACAGCCGAGAGATGATGTTTATAAGCGTAGATTATCGGTGTCTGAGGAAGGCCACGGTGATTTATCTGAAACGGACTTTAGAGCGAGTATCGCATTTTGCCGACAGACTGATAATCTGGCGAATTTACACCTGATGTGAGCGGTTCCAGGAACCGACCAAGGAAATTATTTAAACGCGTAACTGTGGAGGTGCTGGATATTGTTGGGTAGAAGCATATTCGGTTGCCTAGAGCCAGATGATTCCAGGAGACATCAGCTGTGAAAGACGTTGACTCTAAGTCAAGATAGAATTGTCTGTGCGCTAATTAGTGAGTACTGCGTGAACTATGTCTTGAGAGTTATACTTGGATTCCAATTTGATGGTCGGAGATCCGTGTATCAAAAGTGGACGCTGTAAACTCAGCGTGAACAAAGAGTGAGCCGGGCAGCGCAACATTCCGATATCGTGTGTGTCATGTGATCAGAAGAAGTGTAAATAAGGTACTACGCTGTGTACTGTGGTTAACGGACTTGTTGATCATTATTTTTCTTATTGTCGGACGTTTATTATCATCAGTGCATATATGTATGGAGCGCCTCTCCAAAGAAACGTAAGTGTATGTTTCCTATCATATATGATTTTTTTTTTGGGGGGGGGGGGTAATTTATGTCTTATTTATCTTTTGGAGTGTGCGTATGCCTGTTGTTTTGACAGTTAAAAGAACCTGATCGTTCACAGCTGTAGTGCTTTGACCTTGAATGGCGAGCGTGCCAGGATTGATTTAGCCGTTTTAGAGCAAACATCCTGTCAGGTAATTTATATCCTGAGCATTTGGTAAAGTTGTTCATGCTGATTATTGATATAACTTCTTTGAATTCTTCAGTGTTTTGTAATATTTGAAACCGAGAGTCAGTGCTGAGACTTGACACATACACACTCCTCGTAGGTAACTTTTCAAGTGTCAGCGGCAGAAGCTCTGGTCCGGTCCGTGAAATGGCTAGCTTTCTAGTGGATTAGTCCGAATTAAGCAAGGCTCGAAATAAGCGGTATTGCATCGCAATTTACGACGCAAAATGGACCCGTTGTGAATAATTTTTTTGTAACTGTTGTTGTGTCTTCGAATCAATTAAATGCATGTTTTGCCTTTTGCGGAGTGCGATTTTTTTTCAAACTATATGTGAACTATATTACACATTATTAAAGCAGGCATAAGACCGCGCCATTCGGCTAATTCTCACGTGAGCGAGCTTCATTGAACGATGTATAAACTGACAGGTGCTTGCTGCACAAGTTTCCAGGAAAAGCTAATCATTATGGACACTGTGACACCTGATTCACAAGCCCATTGGCTGACATTGCATCGACGTCATTTGACCCATGCATCCTATGGTTGACCTGGACTTTATTTGAATAAACGTCATCTGACCTGACCCCGCTGGTCGTTGTGTTTTTGCACTGACAAAAAAGGTCCGGCTTGGTTGAACTGCACTGGACAAGAAAGCTTTCACCAATGTTAATCATAAAGTGTAATATTTGTAATCATTATGGCAAAGTAAATTATCCACACTCAATAAACGGGCCGTATGCACTTTCGTTGTGCCCATTTTTACCCTTTCATCAAAATCCTAACCAGGTATAACAATGCATGTGCCGTCGATGTCAATCTTTTACATCGTAAGTGACAATACTACATTACAAGTCTGTCAAATTCCCGATAACGATTTTCATCGGGGAAAATGCAGTGAAAAATAAAAATAAATAATGTGTTCTTTTGTCTTCTACTCCTATTTTCTTATCCGCTTTTCCCGGTATTTCGTCCTGTTACAGATGATGACATGCTCACGTATAGGCATACCCACCCTTGGTACCGAGAGGGGGAATAGCCATGAAAAAGTCCCGCGCACGTATCAGAAAAAAAAAACGTGTTTATGTTTTGAATTATATTTGGAGAGTTATTTGTTATATTATAAAAATATAAAAACGGCCCATATGAATAAACCTCTAAAATGAACTTGTCATGTTTCTATAAAGCAGACTGAGTGACACATTGTTATGGGGTGTACATACTATCGATGTCAGCCGCACACCGTCTTGTTTAACGATCTTCCTAACTGTCTTCACAGCACATTTATATAGACTTTTACTCTTTGGTGGAAAATGCAAACATTTATAAAAGAAATACGCTGAAAATATATTATTTAATGTATTTCATGCAAAGTGAACAGGTATGTCTTAAGGTATCGGGAACCGCATGTTTTTCCAGGACAAGAACGAAGACAGGCGTGATACGCGTGTTTACACAGAGTGACCGGGGCTGCTGCAGCCAGGCACGGAGCTGTTTGTCTGCCTTGGTGTCACAGGTCATTAAGGGGACGGGGCCAGCCGAATGGCAATTTGAATTAAACGGTCACTTCTGGACAGTACAAAACCTCAACATATTCATAATTAAAAGAATATTTTGAACAAGTAATCAAACGTTTAGGGGTAATATTACATTGCTAATCTAATTATGTGTTCGGTATAAATCGTTTCATTTGAGCTTTAAGTCCTTTGTTGCGTGGCAAGGCGCTTAATACTTACGCGCAGTTAGCAGTTGGCGACGCCCTTGACTACGATAAGCTAAATATAGCTCTTTTAAAAAGTTGCCAGATGACTAAGGAGGGTTATTGCATAAAGTTTCGTACTTGTAGGACGGAGCGTTGTGAAACTCCATGTCAGTTCGCGATCCATGCAGCTTGGTGGATACCTTCACCATTGGATCGAGATGGCGGGTATAGGCGATGATTCCAACCTGTTTATTGACTTGCTGATAGGCAAACAGTATTTGAACTGTTGCAGCAAGGATCTCGCAGTGTTTTTTTAAAGAAGAAAAGTGTTGCGATATAGAAAGCACGGCGAAGATGGCTGAGATGTTTACGGATGTAGAACGCGGATCACTTAAACAGTCTGTAAAGCCACCGGGAGGCTTACGTTGCTTCATTCGTAACAGTTTAGGGCATAAGGTGTGTGAATGTAAACAGACCAGTGCCAGGACTGGGCCTCGGTCTACCCCACAGGCGTTGCACTCATCTGTTGAAGAGCGTGGGGCTAAACCGAGTAGTAGTCAGGGGGCTAAACCAAAGCGTAAATCCGAGTCGATGTCAACGGTTGTTACGGAATCAAAGACTTATACCGTTGGTCCCGTTGATCCGGAATCATCCGGATTGACAGCTCTGGAAAAGGGGCTAGCTATTTTCCCATTTGTGAGTGGTTAGTCAACGGCAATGTAAATAAGTTGTTACGCGATTCCAGTTGCTCTTCAGCAGGAGTACGTGAAACATACGTGGATCCGGACTTGTTGACCGGACACGACGTCAAATGTCGGATGTTTGTTGGACGTTTTCCTACGGAGAGAGAATTAGTGTAGACTCTCCCTATCTGTAGTCGGTGGTAAGCAGTGATAGACGGAGATGCCGTCTGATCACGAGGAAATGTATCAGGATTGCGGAATCCAAACGATCCTAATCTTACGTGGAAGTCTGATCGGAATTCAGGCATAGTGCATGACAACGTCCAGTCAACACCGAAAGTGACGTCTTCAGCAGAAACACGTACCGCTTAACGTAAGCAAAAGTCGCCGACGCGAATTTACATGTAGCTAGTCCAGACGCTGATGTAAGTTTGGTCGAATTTTTGAATGCACAAGAAGCAGATCAGACGTTAACTCCGTACTGGAAGCTTCCTAAGTCTGCTAGCAAAAGTGATATCCCTTTCCGGGCTAAGGACGATATCTTAGTCCTATTGCGCGAGATACGGTGATCCGGACAGATTAAGGGTCGTGTTGTCCCAGGCGTTACGGACAGATGCTATGGAAATGGGCCACGAGGCGATTATGGCAGGCCATGCATCAAGGCGTGGATCGGACACACAAATGCGTTGGAGCCCAGATCTACTGGAAGGAGATGTATGGTGATACCACAGGCACTTGACATGATAAACACAGCCTATGGGCGATAATAGAAGTACGACAGCGTCCCTCCCTTCCCTGCTGTTCAAGGATTTCTTAGCACTAATAAAACTTATTTTTCCTTACTTTGAGTTGTCTTTCATCTGATATATATGATTATCTAATTGAAAAACTGAGTCTTTTAACATGACTTCTTGGAACCCGTTCTCTCGGATTAGTTTTATTAGTGCTAAGAAATCCTTGAACAGCAGGGAAGGGAGGGACGCTGTCGTACTTCTATTATCGCCCATAGGCTGTGTTTATCATGTCAAGTGCCTGTGGGTGATACTGCGGCGTTTTACAAGTTGTATCCCATATGTAAAAAGGCAACAACGAAAGACAGAGTGTCAGGGGCCACGTTAGGCAAGATGGTTCTTATTGACGAACCTTGGCGTGGGATCGCCTTGGATCTGGTTGAACCAATCCATCCCTAGTCCCACAAGGGTCATCGGTACATACTGACCATCATGGACTACGCTACGCGATACCCGGAGTCAGTGGCCTTAAAGAATATAGACACCGCGACCGTAGCCGATGCGTTAGTCGACGTCTATGCAAGGGTAGGAGTACCGGTGGAAGTATGACTGACACGGGAAGTCAGTTCACATCTGACCTCATGAGAGAAGTTAGCCGTTTGTTGTCTGTAAATCAGCTAACTATCACACCATATCACACGATATGTACCGGGATGGTGGAAAGATTCAATCGCACACTAAAACTGATGTCAAAGCGTATGTGCGCTGAAATACTACGAGATATGGAGTTTTGCGTCATCTTGTATTATGCTGCGTAAACCGGACTGAAAGATCAGATTCGTGATCGATTACCTAAGTTTAACAATTTGTTCGAATTCGATACAGAACCGATGCCGGAGCCGGAAACACTGTTCATGAAAGTAGCAAAAAGCCGATACTTTACCAAGATCGATCTCACGAAGGGCAACTGGCAGATTTTCATGTCGGAGGTATCGAGAGACGAAACGGCTTTCGTAAGGCCTTGCAGACATCACCGGTTCAGGGTAATGCCATTTGGATTAGTGACGGCAGGGGCAGATTTTACCTGCATGCTGTGGAAGTTCTTCAGTGACATGCCGAACGTGATCTGCTACATAGATGACTTGCTAGTACACGCGGAATTGTGGGGCGAGCATGTATGAAGTGCTGGCTATATTAAAGCGAGTCAACCGTGCGGCTAACCAAGCGAAAAACATTCGTAGGTTGTTACAGTCTGGAGTTTTTGGGCCATCTTTTGGGCACCGAATACTTAGCTACAAACGCGTCGCTACCTAGGAAAATCCAGAGCACAGAAAGACCGAAAAACACTTTAAACTTGACAAATTTAAAAATATAAGACAAATTTTTCATATTTAATGAATTTTCAAAAAAAAATATGCTTAATCAATGATAAGATGCACATCAGAAGAAAGACCTTGGAATGACAAATAAAATGAGCTACAGTTTATGCTTCTACGCCCATTTTTCGCATAGACATGAAGAAAAAAAAGTTTGTACTTTTTGATGACCTTGACATATGACCTATTTGCACCAACAGACTATATGCTTATGGCACTTTAGGAATTCTATCAACAATATAACACGCGAGTGATTGCTAAAAATAAAAAAAACATGTCTCTTGACTGCTATATGTCAGACGAAAGAACATTCATGGAGACGAATTTGACGAAAACTGATAAACAGACGGACAAACTGATACATCTGTGATGAGTGATGACCAAAACATGCTATGATTAACACTCATAGAAACAAAATGAAGTTTAGTTTGTGTATACAGAATAATATTTGACGAAGTTATGTGGACCTATTTTGACCAAACCAATAGGCTTCTAGGACTTTAATTCTATCAACTTTGTATGTTAAGATTGATTACTACAAAATTGTTGCCAGCAGAGTCCAGACAACACAAAAACACACAATCAAACAGACATACGCGACTAATCAACATGCTTGCAGAATTCTTTGATTTCCGAAAAGCAACAAACCATCACCGACAAAAGCTTAACCCCGGAAAGTGTTAATTTTTTAAAGAATTACATTTCTGTGTTAGAAAATCAGTTTCTTATTCAGCTTAGGTTTCCTTATTGAATTCTGAGTGTCTGCTGATTGAGGTGCTGCTCGAATACATTTAGTATATAAAGACATTATACACTACCTATAAATCACATCAGATTAAACATATTTCAGCATTTAAAGCATATTAAAAGTTACAGGTTAAAACTAAAATTACTGTCACTAAATTTTCAATACAAAATTATGGCTAGGACAACCAATGCAGAAAAAGTCTTATAATACATGTAATGAGTAAATATTTGTGTAAATGCCAAATTTTCATTTTGAAAATAGAAATAAATTCGCAATAAAACTATTAACATTATATATACTGATGAAGAGATTAAAGTTAATTCAGAAAAAAAAAATATAAATCGTTATGTGTGAGTAATATACTTAACTATATGCCTTAATTAGTAGAAAATTACCATTAAATAATTTCTATTTTTTTATATAAAATAATTTACCCAAGGGTGACCATGGGGCATCACCCGGATTTTCATTTTCTGACATCCAAGGAACAATATACAATAAAAAAAAAACTTTCTCCATCCAACTACGTAAGGTAAATTCCTCACTGGTATCCAGACTAGTATTATGGAAAATTATCGATATCACAGAAAGGTCACACATAGACAAAGATGAGCAACACGCGAGGACGATAAACCATAGGTCGTGCCGCTCATCTGAATCTGACACGCCAATAAAGGACATAACACATAAATATAGGTCACAATTCTGGGTTGACTAAGACGGTTTAACGGAGTGTGTCTGCAAACTAAAACTTAAACATTCTAGGACTAATGGTTATAATTTGTGCCCTGTTAACATACATTAATAGCTGGAATCCAGAGTTTTCACACTGACAATCCGTAATGATTATCGAAGTAATAACGTTAAAGTGAAAAAAAAAACATTTCATTTTTAGTCCAACAAATGTTGTGCCACATGAAGCTTAAATCTGCAAAACGTTAAGAAAATGGACTTTCACAGAAAAAAAGGTGAACATAAGTGGCCCCCTCCACCGTACATACACTCACAGGAACATGATTATGATCAGTATTTGGTGAGCGACAAAATTTGATAAAATAGAACCCAGAAATGTCATCAAATATACAGCAAAATGAAAAATATTTTCCTTTCTGAAAAAAAATCAAATTACCAATTAAATTCTTACTTTTAGGAATAGTTATAACTATTAAATAAAAGCTAGGCGTTTAAATATTTCCTTTCTAAAGAAGTCTGTACAGAAATAATTGACACAGGGTCAATATTCCAGTAATCTGATGGTTGCATTCCCAGCAGTTTTGGGATACTGGGTAACAGACTTCATGTGGGCAAACGCATGAAATTGTAAAAAAAAGTTCGGTTACATTTTTAGGATAATTCAATTGAACTCATACTCAAACTATCCTTTCTTTAAAGAACAGTTAACAATGATTTTAAAGGCAAAGTGTTATTTTTCTGTCATACTTGGGAAAAAGGGGGCATATAGCATTTTAGCTTGCATGAAATATGTGAACACAGGTAGTGCCACCTAAGAATACATGTATAGAATAGGTACAGGAAGGATATAACTGTATTATAAAACTGTAATTATATAACTGTAATTAAAATAACTTGCGCCAGTTCCCGACACATATGACACCAAACACAATTTACGTTCATGAACACACATAATATCATCATGTTAATAAAATCATAAATGGACCAAAAACTTGGAGAATACTCTTCTGTTCCGAATTCGCATACTAGATAATCTAGATGAAGCGCATTATTTACAGATTATGAACAATCACAAAACAATTGCTCCAAAAGATTATAAATTTGGGAGAGACCGCCATTCAGAGTGCCTAAAATTATGCTTTCGGCCCGTAGCTAAGAGAATATAGTCTCAGTGACCTAATTTATGCTCCAAAATAGATTACTCAAGAGCCTTACCAGATATTGAATAGAAGGTTCTAGGTCTAATGGTTTCGATATGAGTCGTGTTGACGGATGAACAAAGGCTCATCCCTTTAGCTCAGATGACTTGCAGTCAGCTTAGCAAATAACTATAGCTCCTCCTAACCCCCAGCTGCAGACTTGAAAGACCGTTAGGAACATTTAACTTACCTAGAGGAGTGAGTGCGATGGCCTCGCGCTCATCAAATTTGATGTCCAAGCGAATGTTGCTCCCTTGAATGACTGTGATGTTACACTTGAACTGTATTGCCTTTTCTACATACGGGGGACATTTGATTATAACTCCCTTGACTTCGGACTCAACCTGCAGTTTAAGGGAAAGACAATCCTTTATTGAAACATTAACCAACAATAATGAAGTTGACGATAATGACGGGACATGACGCTCTGCTTATATTCTGACACACTATTAAAGGTCACAGCAGGTACGTTATACGATTTGTAAATCGTAGTGATCTAAGTTTGACTTAATTAAAGGGAAAGGTCACCAAGTTAAAAGCTGAAGTGTTGATACTTGCAGACGAAGCGGTTGCACAGATTCTGTCACATCGGTGCATTAATGTACATCAGTGAACACATCACTAAGTTGATAAAGGATTTCACGTACTGCTTCCGCGATCTGTGCAGTGATCTCCTAGTCTAGTCCATATGCACGTCGCCACGAACTTGTTCTAGGCAATGGCCTGTATAGCCGTCGGCTTTAACCAAGTGATCATCGTCCCCCGAATGATTCTCTTTGCGTGTCAATTCACTCACCGAAGCGAAAATATGTTGCTCTGGTGTGATAATTCTTAAGTTGAATAATATGGAAGGTTATACCATCCCATTAACATTAACTCGGTAGTCGAGGTCACTGACCTCCCTGACGACTGTATATGGCCCCTTCCCTTGCAATAATAACGCATTGCAACGGTCAGTCGGCATCAACTACAAAACTTGACCGCTGATTTTAATATTGTGCACCCCCTTGCCTCTACCGTAGAGGCCCTTATCTCAAACTGCAGCCTTTGCTAATGCCTCACTCGCGACGACTCACGTGCCACTTAAACATTCTTTCAGGTCCAGGACGTATTGATATGTTGTTCTTACCTTCGCTTCTGTGCCTTCTTGGTCCAGGGTTCACACAATATCAGCATAGGACCTCCATATGACCGCCCGTAAAGCAACTCAAAGGGCGAAAAACCCGTGCTTTCCAGTGGAAACTCGCGATAAGCAAACAATACAGCATCTTCGGGTCGCTCACTGCCTATCTGTTTAAGCATAAGCTTCAACTTTCCATTAAACTGCTCCACCATTCCCTGACACACACGATGGTAATGTGTGGTGGTCAAATGCTTGACAGAGAGAAGTCGGCTAATCTCACGCATACATTCAGAGGTAAATTGACTCCTTATGGCATTAAGAAATTCGGCCGGTATATATACTCGCCTCTATATATCTACTAGTGCCTCTGTTACCGTGACCGTCTCTTCGGCAGAGAGCAATGGCATAGCCTCTGGCCAGCGAGTGGAGTAGTCCATTACGTTGAAGATATAACCTGATACCGATTCCCCGAATCCGATACCGGATGTGTCGGTCCGACCAGGTCTGCTGCCACACGATAGAATGGTTCGTGGACTAATGGCCGTTTACCCAAGGGAGCGGTCAAAGCCTTATCTTTTTGTATTGTTCGCTGACACACTTCGCACGTCTTACTAAACAGTGCACCGTCCCGATACATTCCCTTCCATAACAACTGGTTAATATTCTCTCGTACTATAAAACTGTTCTCTCATACGTAGTTTCTATACCCTGATGACCCACCATCATGGTCCAATGGCCCAACGTCATCACGTGAACTAGGAGTTCTGCTGTTTCCACAAACTGCATATCAGACTTGCCGTTATCTTTCGTAACGTATACACCAAGTAGCTATGCTTTACGTGAAACCGAGTACGATCCGCATCTGCATCCGATTAATGACTCTTTCCAGTACGGAGCCAAGGATAGGTCGTCTTTCTGTGCCTGGGCGAACTCTGACGGTATGATCACCGTGACTTGTTTTGAAACGGATAGTTCACGTGTCCCTTGCCCTTGCTTACGAGTCATTGCCCGGGTTTTACTGCCGAAGCAACTTAGGGAGTAGACTTAATCACGTACGTATCTTCTAGCTCAGGGTAAGTGTTATGACCCTGTACTTCCAAGTCCGCACGAACGCCCCGGACATTCCCGACGATTAAATCTGACAAGGGGGTCTATATCACGACAGCTTCCGTTTTCCCAAGTAAACTGGACATTCTACACTAATAACCGCCATCGGGTACCACGAAGGTACAGCCGGTGTCCCGCAACTCAATAACATTCCGATTATTATTCCAATTAACAATGCCCCGACAAGTTGGCAAAGCGAGCTCATCACAGCTCCAAGCTAGGCCTCCCATCTTCTCGGGACTCTGGGCTATATCTGTATTAATCGCATCGCCTGGCCGTGCATCACTGACTGCCTACAGATTCTATGCCAGTCTTAAGTGGAGGTACACTTTAATAAGGCCTAGCGCCAGTGCTACGGTCTTCCGATTTTGATGTACACCGTGCCTTTTACTCTGACCTACATCGGGCTTTCTACAATCCTCTATGTTGTCACCTACTCCGCCATATCGGAAACATCGCAAAGGGCTGCGAAAACACGTTTCGACCAACCTGACCTGTGACCCCTGCGACTGGGCACGTTCTGGTACTGCAGTATTCGTTACATTTTTCAAACAACTATCCACCCAATGTGCTTCAATGAAACGTTCTGCTAACGTGGCCATTTCACTTATCGAGCTACACTTCTTCTCCTATAAGAAACCTACTATCCATTTGCTGCAGCAATTAACAAATTGCTCTCACCAAGAAGGCCATGAGAACAATTTAATCCTGTTGTCTAGTAATCAAAACTGACTGGGCGTCTCGCCACGCTCGGGCATACTCGACCTAAATTGTCCGCAGTATCCATCCTCTGTCATCCTTTAACCATTAATAGGGCTAACTTTTAACTTATGAAGCACGTAGTATAGTAATGTAACCTCTGAAGTATGGCACTTAGATATATGAGGAGGAGAGGGGGTCAAACGTAAAGGGTCAAAGGTAAAACCAGAGCAACACTGCGGACACGCTGGTCGTGCGAGCTATACATGTGAGATATTGTACTACGGATTAAGACAAAACGTTACATATAATTTTTTGTGTCAGTGTTTGCATGATCGATCTTGCAATCGGCGACTAGGGGAAATAGGTACCGCACTTGATCAGAAAACTGGGAACAGCAAGAAACGGTAAGTGTTCAACACGGCAAGATGGCCAAGACCAAGCTTTCTCCGCGCGTCCCGCTCAAAATGAAAGCCCTCGATATGTTGACGGAATACAAAATGTGGATGTAATCTTTTTACATTATATGAGGTGACTAGTGGACTGAATTAAGTTAAAGACGAGGTAGGACAAGTTACTTTATTGCATTGTTTAGGAACACCTGTACTGCTGATATTCCTAAACCTAACAGGAAATAAAGACACGTATGAACAAAAGAAACTTCCATAGGCCCAGTCATATGAGGAATCAGTCGATGCTTATGTGAATCCTTTGAGCCAGCCAAAACATTTGAGTTTGGTTCACTTGAATCAGATATGATTAGACATCACCCGGTAGAGAGATGTGCATCTAAAGCATTAAGGGAGAAATAATTACAACAGAAAGAACTAACACTTGAGAGGACTTGAATATCTGAATCTGCACTAGCTGAATCTGAATTGATGTCTGATCCTCAACAAGGGTTAAATGAATGTCTTAAGAAAAGAACACGGCAGTATCCGGCAACAAGTAAACGGGCAAAAAGGCAAAAGCCATGGACTGCTACTGGTAGGAAAGAACAGACCCACACACACACACAGTGCTACAACATGCTACCGCTGTGGTACAGCGACACATTCTCCAGTTGAGCGTGGGTTAAGGAGAGCCTAATTTCTGTAACGAAAGGAAGGTAGGACACTTTACAAGATTATGTATGAATAAAGCGAACGCAAACAAAACAAAGAAACAGGAAACACAAAAGATACAGGAAAGCAGTAGCGGCGACCATCAGATTTAGATAGCTGGGAATATGCTGTTAGTGATGAATTTGAAGAAAAGGATACTGTGATAATTATTTGACAAACGGGTACAAATGTCACATTACACAGGCAGTGAATGCAATTTTATTAGTGAAGATCTTTTCGGTAATGTGTTTTCAGACCAAGATACTGAATCGTTGTCTTCAAAGAAACGTTTTTATGCATACTAAGACTGGTCCTTTACATTGTGTGGGATATTTCACAGATGAATGGAAATGGACATCAAACTGTACCGTTGACGAGGTGTATGAAATAAAGATGATGTTAATGGTCTTACAGAGGAAAGACTGGTTTGTGTTGAATATATTGAGCAAAGGAGAGAATATTGATCAATTAGAACATTCTGTTGATAGATTTGTAAAGCTTCGAAGGAATACAAAACCTTATTAACAGGCTTATGATAAACAACGGGGTACAGACACAAAGTCACTGACGATGAGAATAAAAACAGTTGCTCAAATTTCGAGATGCGTACCATACCCTATGATAGGAGCTGTATATCAGGAACCAGACAATTGATAGAGGAGGGGGGGGGGGGGATAATGGAGAAAGTGCATGAAAGAATAGAATAAGTGACAAATATTTTACTAGTTCACATGAAGGAACACTGATGGTGTCAGGTAATGTGTGGACTGAATAAAAGTTAATAAGGGTCTTGTCAGAGAACGCGACCCAGTCCGCACTATTGGCAGTATTCTGCATTCTATGCAAGGATCTAAGGTTTCCACGAAGATAGATACCAGAAAGGGTTTTTGATAGGTGTTACTGTCACCAGAATCCTGCAATGTAAAAATTCATCACTCACCGGGGTTGTTACAGCTTTAAAAAGGTACCGTTGGATTTTCAAACGAACCGGTAGCATACCAAGAAGCCATGGACTGGATGCTACAGGGCATACCAGGTATAGTGTGCTACCTTGATGACGTATTATTCCCTGAAACAGGGATTGCACTAGAAAACAATCTGTGCAAAGTGTATGACAAGTCTAGAGAAAGAGGTTAAAACTGGACGAGAACAAAAATTGCTTTGGACCACGCCAGATTGATATTTTAGCCCACATTATTACAGCTGAGGTGATAAGACCTGATCCTAAGAAAGTTGAAGCATTCGTCAGAGCGCATCTACCAGAAAACTTTAGAACACTGCGCTCCTTTCTCTGAACCTGTGGTTTCCTCACATAATTTATACCGAACTATGATAATCTAGCAGAACCTTTAAGTAATTTGACCAGAAAATGTGTTTAAGGGTAAAGGACCATAGAAACAGAAGCTACGTTTCAGGAAATGAAACAATCATTTGCAAATGAACCTTGTCTCGTTGACTGCAAGCTAGAAGCACCGTTGACTGCAGCAGTTACAGATGCTTGTCGTGTTGGACTTGGAGGCATATTACTGCAACTGCAAAACAATGTTCTCATAAGGCCAGTGGCCTACTCAAGTAGGTCATTGACTGCCATTGAAAAAAATGCTAGGCGCTTGGATGCGTCTATGGAACATTTTTGACCATATCTATGAGGAGAAACATTAAAATTGCAAACGGACCATAAACCGTTGATTTACTACTCCCTCCAGACTATTCAACTATGTTACCTCCAAGTATTCAACAAATGAGCTGGAAACCTCAGCCGTACAGTTATTCCAAGCTCGATTTAGGTACACGCCGATGTAATTTACAGTAAAACATGTTTGTATGACTGTTAAGATATTTCTAGTGGTAACTAGGTATCTATAGGTATACATTTTCCAGATTCATTTAAGTGTATATTATATCACACCATTACAATCAACAGTTAAAATGAGTAAGACGTACAAAAAAGCAGAACAGAAGATACAGATAATATTTCTTACAAGGGGAGAAATATATAGTATAGCATTTATGAGATTATGGAGGGGGGTCAAAGAAAAGAGTCAAAGGTTAAACGAAAGCAGGACGGCGGGCACGCTAGCCGTGTAAGGCTATCCACGTGGGATATTGTACTGCGCAGAACGGTTTTAAGACAAAACGTTAGATATCATGATTGTGTCAACGTTTATTTGGACGATCTAAAAGCCTCTTTCGACAGGCCCATAGTAATAAACGACTGCGCAAAACGGACGCACTATCCTACGTTATAACTACGGTATCTACGACCTGTATGCTAACGCGAATGAACTCTATGCTACCCTTAAAACTACCATTACACTACACGGATAAACAGATAAATATTCCTGCCTCAAAGGGGATACGGTACCTAAAAAGAGCAGATATCCGTCCGGGATGGTGAGGGGTTAAACTCAGTTGTCGGAGTCACTGCAGAATCGAGTGACCAGGGTTCCTTTGAAACTGCAAAGTACCAATACCCAAACCGTTTACTAAATCTACGTAAAAAGAAGCTGTAGGCCATTCACAGCTCTCTTGTTACAAGTTAAGGGTAGACTCTTAATTACTCAAAGGTGCCGCTGAACACACTAACACCGGCTTTATATATGAACAGGTCGGGCGCCAGATGTTTTCTACACCCTAACGCTAGCTTTACTAACGTGTACACGTTATGAACGTTGTTGATTCTGAGTACAAACATATGAGTAAGTTCCCCCGCAAACATCCTTGATTTAAGCCTAAACCTTTCGTTAAACCTACCGAAGCTGGGCACCAATCAACGTCACCCGATACACGTTGCCCCTTACCGGTGTTCAAGGAAAAGACTGCCCTTACCATCTGGCGGACCGGGTTGACTTTTGTTTAAAATGATAAGACTGAGATGGTGTAGTTTTAGGCATATTCATCGTATTGGCACTAAAGTACACAGCAAAACTGTTCCCATCTGGCGGCACTGGACCCCAAACGGCGGCACTGGACCCAAATTGGCGGGACTTGACCCCGACTTGAGGAATTGGATACCGACTGGCGGAACTGGTCCCCGACTGGCGGAACTTCTCAGCAACTGATGATTGGCTGGCTTTCTCACTGTGTATGCGACGTTGTTAGATACACTTCTACCTTGAAAGCCATATTCTTAAGTCTCACACATTGCCTGGGATGTACTTTCTCCTGAGGCTCTAGGACAACTACTTGACTCCAGGTAATTGTCGGGGAGTAATTTTCGCAGGGGTTAATTGTCTCGGGGTGAATTGACCGGGGGTAATTGTCCGGGTAGTAGTTCTCCACTTGCCATTAATTTAGAAGTTTCTGGGTTCAATTGTTACGATCTGTGCACTTTAAATGGACGGATGGACGTTGAGACAGGCGGTTAGACGGCACAACGGACGACGCATCAAGGGTGATTGCTTAAACTCTGGTTCTAAGTATATACCAGAACATAGGTTCTGAACACAGTCACATATATCGAAGACTACTTTACTACTTGGACTACTTTAAATTAACATATTTTAAACAGAATAAGTGACGGTCCTGCATTTCTGGTTGAAATCCCCCTATACATTTCTGGATTTGATTGGACTTTACCTTGACAGGATATGTGACAGTCTCGTAGTCTCTATAGGAGGAGTTTCCTTTGAAGGTGACGTCATACTCTCCAGCCATCATGTATGTGTGTGTAAATGACGTAATGCCGTAAGCGTGTGGAGAAGATGTACTAACGAAGCCATCACCTGACTCCATCCAAAGTCGAGTACCACTGTCTCCAGGATGCCCGACTCTGATGGTGAACCTCCAGTGAGCTTTCACAACTCCTGCATAAACACATTTCCGTCAAGATTACAAGGAGAATGACTCTCATGGGCTGTTTGTTTTTATCTATAAAGATGAATATATGTGTTTGTCCTTTGAAAAGAAATAAAAGACCTCTAAGCTATTGTAATGCGTTTTTCTTTGGTGATGATGCTACTACGCCTACTACTGCTACTATTTTTATTATAATCATTATTTGTAGTAGTGGTATTATTATTATTCAAGACAACCTTCCTGTTAGTATTTGTACATTTAATATTTTAGAACTGTATAGAAATAAGACTATCTATTCAATGAAGCACATATTGTAAAACTGAGCACAGCCTTGCAAATAGAGTAATCTATAATAAATTCAAACTGCATTTATTTTACATTGATCGTGCTAAACGAGGCAATTTCCATGGCTCAGGTGGTGGCGTCCTGTAGTCTTTAATGGTGAAGATAACCGGAGAACGTGGAGAGAACCACAGACCTAGGACGGGAATAAACAACCCACTATCATAGCAACGCCGGGGATCGAACCATGATCGCGAGTTACCACTCAGCTGTCCATGACCCTCAATGTTCAATCTTCATTTGATGAGATTTTCTATTAAAACTTTGTTTCATATACTTCCATTTTATATGTTTTATAAACAACAAGTAAGTTGGTTTATAATATTTGACTTAAGGCCTTTTCCGACAACCAAATCTCTATTTGGAACACTGGTCATGGAAATATACGGTCGGGTCGGGAAAAGAGATTAATAAGTAGTATGCCAAAGAAAGACCTAATTACCTGGGGGGTAGGTGACCCTGAGAAGACCAGGGAGACGGTATATCTGCGCATTCTCTCTACCACCGCAACTTTGATTTTTCTCGCCAGGGCACCGCAGGCTACATAGCGACGAGTTCCTCATTCCGTCTATGTTAGATGCACACATGCAAAACCGGCCTTCTGTGAGCGCTGCAAACCTGATATAAACAAACACATTGTGTGTCTTAAACATATTGTGACCTGTCTGAACTGTACGTCAGTTGGCCGTTGCCTGTCGCCTTTTTTTTTTGTGTGTTAGAAGCTTTCCTATGTATTGGCTGCATATAAAATGCCGAAGGTATGTATCGATGTGTATGCTGGGTAAAGTGCTGCGTTAAACAAATATCATATTTGATAACACCCCGTACATTTTTTTTATATTAATATGCCTTTTGAGAGTTCTTTCACTTGGAAAAAGTGTCATAATATTGGCATTTCGCCTTTTCTGCAGTTACTGCCCAATCAGCTTTAAAAAAGACCAAAAAGTTTTCATTCATAAAAAAAATAAATGACTACACCAAGCAATTTCTCCGAAGTGTCGAAGATTTGTAAAATTGAATGAATTTATGCTTGTTTTCCTTTTTTAAAAATAAAGCAGCAGGAAACGTTTCTCTACAATTCTTATGGATTCTACCTGTATGTTGCACATGCTTTTATCTGTTCAAAGGGAGCACATTTGATAAACGTGATTTCGTCATCTACATTCTTTGACATTGCTACAAGATTATTCAGGATTGTTATGTACCGTCATAAAATTGTATCCAAGGTAACACATAGGCATCTTTCATAATATAATAAAAATAATACGCCTGAATTTAGACCATTATATAGTGGGTGTTTTTTAGAGGTTATACCGTATTTTACGTGATGAGCGCCCCATTGGTCTAGTAAGTCCAAGTTGTGTCGTGTTACAATCCCCTGATATTGAAACTTTTGTTTGACGTCGCAGCACAATCGCGGTGATCCAGGGAAGTAAACGAACCCTTATGATGAATGTATAGCATTATGAATTAAATAAAAAGTAATCCAAATGTGTATGTGGCATATTAATACGAACTTATAACATAAACATGGTTCTTGAATAGCAAATTCACCAACTGCTAAAATAAACAATCATGTCAACGTAGTGTTGTTCTAGGATAAGTAATGATTTTTTTAGGATTATCTGTGAAATTTTATATGGTAATCTTAGGAAAATGTCGTTTCGATAGCCAATATTTACGTGCCTGGGAAACCCTATAATATTTTCACGCAACCAAAATCATCCAGCAAGAACGAAAGTACTGCTAAAGCTTTTTTTCGGTGATGTCGGCTCATCCCTTTTTCTCAATGAGATCCCTCAAGAATTCAAGGGGGGGAGGGCTGATAAAGTCGAATACGGTATACTAACGATTGATCTGGTTTATGTTGATTGACAGCGTATTTTTATTCTATGAGGCGTTGTCAAAATTACGAAAATTTATTCATCCTCATCACACGTTACAATGACGTCCTCAATAGAAGATGGATCATGCTTTGACACTTCGACGCTGGTCGTAGACTCTGTAATGTCAGAGGGCCGAAATGGCCGTCGTTTTAACATATCCACCGCAGAGAAGTGCAGCTACGGCCTCTGTTGATTCATTTCCCTGGCAGTCGTGTAATTAAGTTTACTAATCAATGCCCAGTGCCATTCAATAACATTCGATTTGAGTAGGTTTATTTTCTAATTATTAAATTATATCCAGATGTTGTGAACTAGACGTCTGTAACAGCAAAGACTTAAATTAAAAGTTTGATTTCAAACCATGCCCTTGGATTTTATTCTAATAGAGAAAGATGATGAATGGCGCATCGGTTTCACCTTCGTTTAGATTTGTGACTTAAAGGTACGTTTCCATAAGCGCGCTTGCTTTCCCACTCGATAACAATATTAATACAATCTAAGCGATTTTTATAACGTTCACGCTTATGGAAACGCAGCTTTATGCTATTTATTGCTATACATAACTTACCTGTATTTGTGCTTATCGCAGCTTTCATAGCAGACCTCATGTTTTAGCTGAGAAGGCTTGTAATCTGAACCAATAGCCCGAAACATACGATTGTAAGGGTTTTCGTACTTGCATCCCTCATACGCTAAAAGAGGTGAGAGTTCATTGTCAGGTCGAAAAATGACGACACGACTCATCAGAATAAAGGATGAATATTTAATATGAGCTACTGTATGTGATATAACCTCCTTGGGATTACATCCTTCTTAATAGTAACATAAAGGGAAATGATCTGCAACGTTTAACCGCAATTTTGAAAAGCACTTTCAAACGTTAAAAAAGTAAATTTATATATATTGTTTATTGTTTGAAGGACTTAGATGTGTAAATGCTGTGTTTCATTACACGTTTAAAGCATTGACAGACCAACTTAAAACAGGTCAACTTTATAGATCATTTATAATATATAACTGTTTAATGAAACTAAGAACATTCTCTCTCAAATAGTGAAGTTCATGCAAAGAATGACTTACCTTTGGATATGGGAACTCCGTTTGCCACCTGGAACACACGAAATTTTTAAGAACTGATAGCTTTAAGTATCATATTTCATATAAGACATTCCTACCGTGGCTGATATAGGAAACATATCATAATTTTTATGTCGAGATCTCGAGATCATAATATTTCGAAATTCTGCGATATAATTTCATAAAAAAATATAAGATACAGAAAAAAAATATCTCGAGATCTCGAATTAGTATTTCGAGATTCCGAAATAAAATTATACAGAAAAAAAATTTAAGTCCTCGTTTGCGTTGAATGAACCATTCAAAGCTTAATTGAAACCAAACAAAACAAAGTTTAAGGGGCTCATTTCGATATTTGACGTTTGCTAGATAACATATTCCCTTGAACAATAAAAAAATAAGCCAAAAATAGCCGTTCCTCCGGGGTACAGGTTGTCCGATTTGTTTATACCCACGTGTTTATAACAATATATCGTTCGAAAACCATTTGCTTGCACCGGTTTCCATCGGGTGCGATCAGTGACGCAAATCATAATCATAGCGTGCATGCCACTCCCCACACTTCACAAATCATATCATAGCGTGCACGCCAACCCCGCCACTTCACAAATCATATCGTGCTCGCCACTTCACGAATCATAATCATAGCGTGCTCGCCACTCGCGCCTTATCATAAATTATAACCATAGCGTGCTCCCCACCAGTGCCACTTCACGAATCATAATCATTACGTTTACGCCATCCGCGTTTGAACATTGAAAGATTCCTAGTTGCAGTTGGCGAAAGCATATGAAGCAATTTTGTTTTTAAAAGAAGCCAGATATCTTCGCTGGAACTGTTTCGTTAACAATCGTCCGCTAATTTTGCGTCCCCCATGTTATAAACATGTGAATATATATGATAGACGTCAGGTAACTTTGCTTTACATCAATTAAGCATCGAAGCGTTCGTACACGGCCAAGGAGGATTTAAATATCTAGAGAGAGTTTCCTTCTGTCCTTTTTCTTTGCGAAATTGTATTGCGATATCTCGTGACATTATGTCGAGTTCGCGACATAATAAAGATTATTGCCTGTGTCCTAAATCAGCTACTGTACATTCCAAAACTTTATAGAAATTGTTTTAAATATCGGTTTTATAAAGGGTTCTGAAACTTGTGCCTCATTACAGATCCATAATAATCTCGGTAATTATGAATATAGAAATCTTCACGCGATCACAATACGGACAGTTTAAAAACATTAGTAAAGTTCTAACGTTTCTGCTCTTCAGGAGAATTACGAAAAACAACTTACTATATCATATATTGACTATATGTGACCACACAATATTCACGACATGAGCTATACATTTTTAAGATAAGGTACGATTTATAGAAAACGAGCCGGTCTTAAAACCATGCCCGGGCCGTGAGACCAAATTAAGGATTGCCTGTTTTGAAAGGTCTTCGAACATACCCTACTTTGGACCTGGAGACATAAATTATACCAGACCAGGAAAGTTCTCAACTAATAATGTCGTCTTAAGTATAATGTGTTTAACATTAATGCATTCCTTCTCAGAAAATAAATTTCTACAAAAAACGTCGCATTCATGTCCCCCTACGTTCAGTCTGATTTTTCATGGAAAGATCAGCTATAATGCTCATAAAAATTGCAGAACAATTCAAATTACTGCTTAATAAACACTTAAATTATGCATTTTTTACGGTAAATGTTGCATTTCATGTCCCCTATGTTTGTCACTGCGAGATCAATTATACTGCTTATATTAGCATGCATAACCATTCAAAATGTTGCTTATAATATAACTGCAATTATGGGGGAAAATAATTTAAATTTGTTAGAAAGAAATACGAGTACATAACTGTAAATGTAAAATTACCCTTTACGGTCAAAATTTTATTTAGTGTTAAAGCCTGGGTGAAGAAATGACAAAATATGAAATTCAGAGAAGTGGCCGGTTATTGACATATTTCATATTCACAAGTTATGAGAGTTCCAAAATCAACAAATTCCGCAACCCCAGGTTATTCCGTTCTCCAGGTCTCCATGGTGCTGGATTATTTAATACAGCATTACCATTTTATTCTTAACGGAGTCATAAACTTAAAAAAAACTGCGTCTAGCACTAAAACTGTAATTGAAAACAATGTCTGAACAATAATCATATTTTTTTCAAATGTATCCAAAAGTTGTTTGCTATACAAGCGATCTATAAAGCGGTGGGGAAAATCCACAAGCCATTACGTCAAATAAGCATAATAATAGCACGTTTAACGCTACCAAATGATTTCACTTGGGGGAAAAACGTATGACGCACGACTTAGCTGCGAGCATGCTCCGGAATAATAATGCGGATGATACGGATTTATTTGTATCAAATCCCTTCATTTATATAGAACTGCAGATGAGTACATTGGCTTTAGAAAATCATAACGTAATTAATACATGCATATTGTCCCATGTTTACCTCATCGTTCTCCCCGGCCCTGGCAGGATGTCAGGTAGCTGTCTTGTCAACATATATTTTCACATATATGTATGCTTCGATGGTACAGACAGAATGACCAGTTCATTGATCGGCTTTGAATGTGTCTAAAATGGGTTTTGTGTGTGTTGGGGGGGGGGGGGTTGTTCAAATCACAGAGGGAAATATATAATATTGCTGGAATAAAGAGAACGTAAAAGTTGTCAAAACGGGGATTTCTGGGTGCACCAACCTTTAATTTTCTCTTCATGAACAACCTTGTGACTGTGAAAAAAATGTCCACAACCTTGCGACCGGGATTTTGCCAGGTATAGCTACATGCGATTATGAACTGGTATCATGTCAATTAATTATATTGTTGGTATTATTCTCAAGAGTAGGATCCGGAATAAAAACATAAAAAACAAAAGTTATAAATGATATAAACTAAACATTCATCTTCAAACATGTGGTTCAGTGAAATTTTATAAAATTATTAAAGCAGACATCACACTGTCGAATCAGTCCAGCGTCAATCAGACAAGAAAACATTTGCTTACACACGCTTAAGTTTATTTGAAGACACTGATCTGGATTTGTTGTTAATAAGCTGTCGTTCCTTGTTTTTCGATCCAAGGAACAGCTCGTACGCAGAGTGGAAAAGCTCGTTAATCGCGAACGTTTCGTTCGTCCGTCCCCAGTAAGGTAGCGGTAGGTCACCTAAACGGCCTAATTCGTCCTTCACAAGAAAGGAAATTTCGTAGTGAACTCATTGCGAGTTGATATCAAATATATTGCGAATTAACCACCTTCTTACGAATTATTTTTCGCGTTAATAATGCTAATACAATGCTATATTTTTAACAAATTGCATAAATGTCGTTTAGTTTGTACTAGTAAAAAGTGACACTTTCGACTGGGTCTGGTAAACGGGTTTGATTTTTAAACTGCATAAGGTATTATTCCATGGATAAACCCATCTATATCTAAACTGTATTGAATCCACAGTTGTATTTAAGTTTCAAATCTAATGCAAAAATAATCTTCTGAAATTTCGGCTATTGATTTCCGTGTTAAAGACAAAAAATGGATGACTGAAAACTTCCTCAAACTGAATTAGGATAAAATTAGGTTATGATATTGGATAAAAAAATCTACGACAAAAAGTGCAACTGCCGTGTGCCAAGATTGGTAACAGCAAGATCGTACCCGACACTTCTGATCGCAACTTTGGTGTCATCCTTGATGAACATTTATCAATGACTCCTCATATCAATTCCGTCGTGAGGAGTGCATATTTCATCTAAGATATTTTGCTAAAATAAGGCGATATCATTCATAAAGATCGACCCAACTGCTTGTTCAGGCCATGATGACGTCACTTTCGGACATGTGCAATTCTTTACTTGTTGGACCGTCTTTTTTGTTTTTGTAACCGCCTCATTTTTTTTGCTGGCATAACTATAAGTATATGTGTATCTGTGGAATTCCATTCCGGTTTCGGACTACTTGGCATGGCAGTATCACACTGCAAGGCGCTCACCCTGGGTGGGGGCCGACCGCAAAAAAATCTCGTCTCGGCTGAGATTCGAACTAACGATCTCCCGGCTTTGAGTCCTGTGCTCTACCACCGAGCCAAAGAAAGCGGTCATCTTACCTGCTGGACAAATTGCAATCTGTTTAAAATAGCGCAGCTTGTGTTATATATGGTGCACAGAGGTTTCACCATATAACACCACTTTTTATTGATTTACACTGGTTACCAATACGTCAGCGTATTGTCTTAATAAGTACCCCTGCATTCCATGGTTTAGCGCCAAAATATATCAGCGAGCTGGTTTTTCTATGTCAACCATTTCGCGCTCTTCCAATCAGTTAGTACTCGTTAAACCAGCAGTAAATTTTTCAGCGTCCGGTGGCCGGGCTTTGTTCGTTGTTTGGACACGCAAACTTTTTAGGAGTCGTTTAAATATATTTAGGGAAACATATTTTCAGTGTTTTCTGATGTTTTTGGAGATGCTTATAAGTTATATGTTTTTTTTTATTTATCCATTTTATTCATTTTTAATTTTTTTTATTTTTTTAAATGATTATGGTGAATCAGAGAGCTCCGAGAATATACTCAAAAAGACCTTGACACAGGTTTCAGAGCTGTCTAGAATGTGGCTTTAACTCATCTATCTCTGTGTCCTTGACTTTTCGTACAAATGGGGATACATATATAGATCTATAGCCAGGTTTATATTATATTTATAAACTCTAACTGAAAGCGATGGGAAGGCCACTAACTGACAGTTTTATTTGCAGCGATCACTGACGTTGATAAAGTATGTGTATTGTACGTGTTATCAATTACACATATGCACCGCAGCTTTGCAATTAATCTCGTGTCTTTAACAACGAGGCGGTCGCAAAAAGGTCATGTTGGTATGAAAAAATATTGATGGTACAGGACTATTATTTAGTGAAAGAAAAATGTAAATGTTTAATTTTAAAGAGAAAATGTTAAGGAATCGTCACAGATAAAATGGCATACATCGGCTTGCTCCATAACAAAGGAATGGCTCCGAATGGAAGATTCGCACATTCTGTGGGCCTTATAAAAGTCATCTTATTGCGCCCCAGCTTTAGTTAGTTTTATATCCCAGCAGGGAAAAAATCGACAAGTTACAAATGCATACCATATAAACTCAGTGAACCCAGACAGCTGATATAAGTTAAAATGATATGTTGCTAAAATATGTGTTATGTGACAACTTCATGTAAAAATATAATATTCTTGCGGTCAATTCCGCAGTTTTCTGTAACTTTTCCGCAAATACCTTGTGCTCAGTAATAACTCAGAGTGACCTAGGTCGCTACTGGATGACGTCACATATAAAGGTAAATATAAGTCCGGTTAAAACTAAGAAAGTACCCGTGTATGATTTCGCATCACGTAATTTACATACAATTTTAATAAAAAACGAACACTTGGTAGACATTTGTTCAGTATATCCATGCGGGAACAGGCTGTAAAAGTAGGGTCTTTTGTTAAATATTGATTGTTCGCTTGTATGCGTAGAAAGTGACCATAATGTAATTAAGTGCTCAACTCGGGAATCTAAAATTCTTAATTTACACTTTCTCTTATCAAAATCAATTACAGTGAAACCTCGTTGTGTCGAACTCGGTAAAGTCGAATTCCCGCATGTGTCCAAGTCGAATGTGAAGTCCCTGCAAAAATCAGTTAAAACCATACTTCTGTAACTCCTTTGGTGTCGAATTCGGATGTGTCGAAAAACCTGATGTGTCGAAGTGTTTTGTTGGTCCACAGCTAGTATTTCTATCGTTTAACTCGAAGTCATGTCGCTTGAATGTTTTGATAAAAATCGTGACTGGGCCGTGATGACCAGTAATACGTAATTAATACTGCCACGGCTCATACTCATCAAGCGCGATGGCTCTGTCGATCAACTGAAGGTCATCCCCTATTTATGTTTGGATAACAGTTGTGCACGGTGCATCAATTGAAACATACCTACGGCCGTGATGACCAGTCCAGCAATTAATACCGGCAAGGATATTACCCATCAGGCGCGATGGTTTACACATCTGGTCCGTTGTTTGGCCAATTAGTCACTCATAAACATGCATTCTTCTCTCGCCGACAAAGCATTAATTCGAAATAAGAAGTTATTAATAAACCAAACAAAATGGAATCCTTGCCTTCGATGTTTCTAGGATATACATACATGAATCTATATATAGGAAGAAACATATGACAACGTTCAGACTGACTCTTTATTTACCATAGACCATGTTATACTGCTTAAATGCTTCACTTTTTCATTTACTTTATCCTATATTGGTGGAACTTATGTTTTTTATTATAAATTAATTAGTAATATCAATGATAATATCAATAATATCTTTCACGCAAACATTTGTAAGAACTATATAATATAGGCCCTAAACCTGTGCAGTATTTATTGATAATTATCAAGGCTGAAGAAGAAGGAATATATTGAATATCGGTTGTCTCCAACTCCAGTTGTGCCGAAGTAATTCACCAGTCCCTTCGACTTCGACACAATGAGGGTTTTCTGTAATTACATTAAAAACGAATGTCCACTTTTCAAAACCATGTAATGTCATAATTTCAAACTACTTAGAATTTTGATAGGCGATTTATATTTATCTTAGGTTTTTGCCATTCACATTCTGTAACGTAAGGAGCTGAAAGAGGAAAATTTACAAATTTTCCGTCCGTAAAAATCAGGTCGATGCAGGTGGCAGAAAAACCTCATTCTGAATAAGATTCATTGGAATAACATTTGCATACACTTGGTGATGCTAGCTCCTGCCCGTTCTGAGATTGTTATCCAGGCATGTTTACTTGGCCAAATGACTTAGTTTTAATTCACCAAACCCGAACCGTTTGAACAATCTCTAGAGAGCTCGACTCTGAGACCATTTCTGTGAAAAAATTAATAATTTGCTTGAATGATTTCAAAGAAGATTTTCGACGTTTACTCGGTTTATCACCGTAAAATGAAAGCTCAATTAATTTGACATGTCACTGAATTTATATTAACTTTTGTGCTCCTATCTCCTGAGATTTTTTTCGGTTAATGTACAGAAGGCCGATGACCCCCGTACCAAAAATGGCCATGCAGGTGGCCCCACCAATACCTTAATTGCAAACATATATCATATGGCCAACATTTATACAAAATTTGGTAACGCTGGGTAGGGGCTTCCAATGATCGCACACGGCACACACTAATTATATTTCCTTCAGTAAAGCTGGATGGTACCAATATAATAATATATTTTTATATATATTACAATGAAAACTTTCTGAACAACAAATCTAGAAAATCGATTACAACCCCCAAGACCATGAGTTTCAAAGGTAAACAGCCACGCTGTCCTCCCATACAAGTAACACATTGAACAACAGGGGCGGTTCCAGGATTTAGGAATAGGGTAGTCCAACCCAGGTAGACAAATGTAAATCCAAAAAAAAAGGTCATCAGTTCTGGAAAAGGGGGGTCTAGGCCGCAAAATTACGCCTAAAACCGTTAAAAAGGTTGCTTCGGGTGAAAAAGGGGGTGGGGTCTGGACCCCCCCCCCCCCCCGACATGATCCGCTTCTGAGCAATATACCAGTACCATACCGGTAGTTATCATTTTACGTGTTACATAGCCCCGTCTAAGACCGGTCGTATTACAGTAATGGGCAGCGTCCGTCTGCCTGTCCGTCCATTAACTTTAATAGCACCGCGATAACTTACCAGGAATTTGATGGATTTTCACGAAACTCTATATAACTATTTATAACTATATAGTTGATCTCGCCCAAGACGAGAACATCCAGGCATATTTACATAGGTCACGGGCCAGTAGACTTCGGACCGCTGGCGACTTGATACGCTCCCGAGGCAGCGGAAATCTTGCGCTTCTAAAGAAGCAACTGATTTTCCCGCTGCCTGGTTTGACCATTTATGATACAATTATACACCACATGACGATTCGTTGTCTGCTGATAAAAAGCGCGTATGATGTTACAAAAAGCAAACCAAATGCCAATTAACAAACACTCGACAGGCATCCTGGGTCCGCCCATAGCTGTGCTTCAAGCGCCACTTGATGACAGGTTATGGTCGAATTTAAATTGCTCCCTCTGCATTCTCGCATCATCGACCGATTCGTTTAGGACATTACGACTATGTTAGCCTTGCCATGTATCTGTTGTCTGCAAAACTAAAACAAGCCAGCGAGGTGTGCACGGAGCCATTTTTGTTACATTTCGTTTGAATTACAGCTCACCGGCCGGGCATCCTGTGTGCCCAAGGACCTTAGCAAACCACGTGAGTGGCTATTCTCTCTGAACCTGTGGCCTGATCAGACGGTTGCCGGGGCGATAAGCTTTCGCTCAAAACGAAATGAACAACATTGACTCTGTGTATTCCTCGCTTGGCTGCTAAACGGTGTTGTCTTCCAGCCCAGGGTCTCATCTGATTGGACCAAAATACAGTGCTTCCTCTGGTGTAGCGATTCAGGATACGAGGTCAAAGCAAACAGCGCTTACGACATAGGTAGTAGGCCTATAGGTAAAGCGCTGTGTAAAGAGCGTAGCGACTTGATGACTAAACAACAATTTGATTGATTGTCAAGAAACCTGTAAAACAAATATCTAGTAAAAATGTGCCTAACCTGAATTCAGTTCTATGCAGCTTTTGTGCAAATGTAATGAGGTCAAAAGGGACACGTACTTTTGTTATTGTATGGGATATCGGAATACCGGTATTGTGTCACTTTACTTTTTGCAGTTCTTTCCGTAATTTGTTTAAAGCAGTTTCTCAGTCAAAATGAAAACATAATGAACTGAAGCAGCCCGTGTTTTTTTTCCAAAAGGCAAAGGTCTTTTTTTCCGATTCTACGCTGACTTTCTTTCATTTCATTGGGCATGAACATCGTATAATATTATTGGCTGAAATGTGCAGAAGAAACCTTGATACAAGTAACACCGGCATTCATAGAAAATTTGTTCGTCCAATAAATTATATTGTGCTGGATATATAGAAAGAAAAACCTAATCGTTGCAGCGATACATAGGCCTATACATACAAGATATACATTTTGAGTGATATTCACAAAAATTACAATAAATATTTACATATAATGGAAATGTTACTTTACCTGGATCAAAATTAGTATAAGCAGAAGTGATTTGTCAGCCGTGGCCATGGCGACGGCTGCAAGTGCTATCCTGATCACTGCTTCTGCAGGACTGACGTTTCACAAGTTGGGAGGATGGTTTTGAGCTGATGAGGTCATATTTATTGATTTACGAATCGTGCAGAGCCTATTTTGTACTCCAAGTGAAAGCGAATTTTCAGTATTAAATTGTTAGATGACGGGTTTTGTGTGACTTTTAACGAAAGTAATTGTAGCACCAGTCAGTCAACCGTGATTATGGAACATCAAAAACCACAAAGATTTCAGTAATAATAAACAATGTTACAGTAAAGATCACCGTACAGTTGTCAATCTTACGCATGAACACTTCCATAATTGACTTTGTTTCAGACCAGGCCTAGTGTTACCTTCTTCTCTAAAACACTTAATTGCAACTTTTAATTTTACCACCGCCAGGCAGCGATATAACATGTTTTCCCTTAGTTGGTTTGTCTGTTTACAGCTTTATCCAACTGTATGTTTGTCACAGAGAGGTCAGCTGTAATGCTAATAAAAGCAATGCATAACCATTCAATTAGCTACTTAATAAACACTTAAATTATGCAAATCTACGATAAATGTAGAATTTCATGTCCCATATCTTTGTCACTAAGAGAAAAGCTATACCGCTAATAATAGCATGCATAACCATTCAAATTGTTGCTTATAATATAACTGTAATTATGTGAGAAAATAATTTAAATTTGTTAGAAAGAAATAAGAGTACATAACTGTAAATGTAAAAATACCCCTAAGGGTCACAATTTTAATATGTGTACAAATCTGGATGATGAAATGATAAAATATGAAATTCAGAGAAGTGGCCGGTTATTGACATATTTCATATTCGCAGGTAATGAGAGTTCCAAAATCAATAAATTACGCTACCCCAGGTTATTCCGTTACATAAGAGGGTGAAGAACTGTAGGGCCCCAATGGTGCTGGATTGTTTTTTTTACGGCATAACCATTTTATTCTAAACGGAGTCATAAACTTTAAAAACTGCGTCCAGCACCAAAAACTGTAATTGAAAACAATGTATGAACAATTATCATTCTTTTCAAATGTATCCAAAAGTTGTTTGGTATACAAGCGCTCTATAAAGCGGTGGGTAAGTCCACAAGACATTACGTCAAATAAGCATAATAATATCACGTTTTACTCTACCAAATTAATTCACTTGAAGAAAAATGTAAGACGCACGACCTAGCTGCGGGCATGCACTGGAATAATAATGCGAATGATACCGATTTATTTACATCAAATCCCTTCTTTTATTAAGAACAGCAGATGAGTACATTTGCTTTAGAAAATCATAACGTAATTAACACATGCACATTGTCCCATGTTTATAATATTGTTCTCCCTGGCCATGGCAGGACTGTTGCAACCACTATTGTAATAACGGTCACTATTGTAATAATTATTACAATAGTGGTTGCATATGCAACCACTATTGTAATATTTTTTTTATTACAATAGTGGTTGATGTTGCAGGCGGAAAATTTTCCTAGATTTGTCGAGATTCTTCCAAACAAATGACGTTTCCGAAAAAAACACACAATTCATACTCTGTCTCCCCAAAAGCGCATCAGTTTGTAGTTCACACTTTTTTACACTAGTGAACTTTATTACATTAGTGACCGTGTCGAGCAACCACTATTGTAATTTTGTATTTTATATAAAGAAATAATTCTATCGTCGTTCATCTTGCAATGCCACCATTGTTTTAAATTTGAGTTCAATACTGCAGAATTGTAGTATTCCAAACTTTATAATCCACTCTTAGATCATGAATTAAAGCAATTACGAAAGTTATCACAATAGTGAACGTTATTACAATAGTGACCGTGTCGAGCAACCACTATTGTAATAACGGTTACTATTGTAATAAAAAATAGCCGCCACTGTTATCTCAAAACTGAAGAATATTTCCCTCATAGTTCATCTTGAATTGCCACCATCTTTTCATATTTGTGTTCAAGTGTGATAAGCTGGGAAATTAAAGTATTCCAAACGTTGTAATCCATCCTTACTTAATTAATTTTACCTATAACGAAATTTATTACAATAGTGAACGTTATTACAATAGTGACCGTGTCGAGCAACCACTATTGTAATAACGGTCACTATTGTAATAGAAAATAGCCGCCACTTTTATTTCACCACTGTAAAAATAATTTTTTTCTGAATTTAACTAAATTCATAAAAGTAATAGGTTAGGGATCTTTTTAATTCAGAATACATTAACAATCCTCTCATACGTGTTTATTGATGCCACAAACGATATTTATTACAACAGTAACAATTATTGCAATATTAAATATTAAAAAATAGCCGCTACTTTTATCTCACGACTGAAGAAATAAATTCCTTCATAGTTTGTCTTGAAACGCCACCATCTTTTTATAGTTGCGTTCAGTTGTGATATGCCTGGGAATTATAGTATTCTAAACGTTGTTATCCATTCTTACTTAGTTAATTATACATATAACAAAATTATTACAATAGTGAACGTTATTACAATAGTGACCGTGTCGAGCAAACACTATTGTAATTTTTTATTTTATATAAAGAGAGAGAGAGAGAGAGAGAGAGAGAGAGAGAGAGAGAGAGAGACGCATTGCTCTACTCATAAAATTTGCCGCAACTGCTTGAATACCTTGGTCACCCATATTATGACATCATGTCACGGGTCGCTCGGTACAAAATGCGGCCCCTCCATGGAACAGCCTTTGACATGGATAGGGGCTGGGATCGGAAAATGTCGGGTCATCAATATAATTTACATATGTACAGAGCTGATTATATATGTCATAAGACAGGTAACGATGTTTTTATGGGGAATTTTTAAAAGTTTGAATTAACGCTTGAATTTAGAAGCTTGCATTTGAAATTATACCATAATTATAATAAACAGATGTATAATGAAGCAAATATAAGGGTAAATTAATGTAAATTAATACATTTTGGGAATAGCAACGACGTTAAACTGAACCAATTTACTAGAAATGTATGTCTTCCGCTATATAATGTCGTTCATGACGTTGTAAACGTCGTCAAGAAAACTAGACCATTCAAACATATATTTACATGTTTGTACGCCTCATAAAGAAGGGTAAAACAGGGAACGTGTTTCATATTATTGTATCCACAGACAAAGTGGGCATACTTTGGCTTAGGCACGGTCGCGCCGCCTCCGCCTTCGCCGCCGCCGCAGAGATTTCTTTCAAGCGAGATAAAAATATTTCCGGATCTTTACCAAACTTGACATGTGCATAGATATGGCTGAAAAGACGGGGCCTATTTAAAATGGGGTCATGACATATACTAGGAGAGTGACCTTGACCTTGAACAGGTCCATTTTTCTGGGAAAATTACACTCATCCTTAAATATTTCAAGACATCTTAAATGGATTGCTCCAAAAATCAAGTTGACCAAAGATCTTAGATAGTGTGGTCAAATACCGGAAACTTGTGGCGCCACCCATCATCCTTTTCTTGTTTTCGTGCCGTGTAATATCCCTAGCAGTACTACTTTACAGTACTGTAAGGATTGTAAGTCAAAAACAAAGGGAGAGATTTCTATTATATTATATATATACATAGATATGGGTTATGGAATGATGTATATATTCAAAATCGGGTCATGACCTTTCCTATGAGAGTGGCTTTGACCTTGAGTACTGCCATATATGGCGACAATCACATAAAATCATAAATATCTCGATACTTGACGCATGGAATGGTCCAAAAATCATGTTGACCACAGATTTTGGATAGTTTTGTCTTCTGCGGAAGATTATTGGCGCCATCTTCTGTCCTTTTTTCTGATTTTCGTGTCGTTTAATATATCCCATCAATTCCACTTTGCAGTACTGTAAGCATTAAAAGTAAAAAAAAAATGATGGCTAGATTGAAATGAAATTGTTCATGTTCATTGACCTGGGATTCCTCCATCTTATATTCAAGACTGGTGGCGCCATCTGCAATTGTTTTCATGTGGCGTCCATCCATACATATGCTTTAGGTGACATTTGCTCTTATCTCAGGAGTGGTTCAATGTGTTGGTCTGCAATTTGGCATGTATATCTATTTTGGAGACATTTCTCATCAACAAGACAGGTGACGCCACCTACCGTGCCCTTTTAAAGGTATAAATTAATTAAACGAAAACGTTATTAAACATATAACACAATAATGGTCATAACGAATCCCGTACACAGTACACTGTAAAAAATGGAGACACGTCTAATGTTTTGTACACCAGTGTTATATTTAAATACCCACATGTTTAAAACGTCTGTGTTATGCAGAAAACACTGGTGTCTACTGATAGACAAAAGACGTGCTTTTACCAACCCGTTTAAAGGTCCCTTTAAAGTGGTATAATTCTGTCAAAATAAATCTCAATACATTGTAATAGTTTCAATTTTGTGTAAATGAACTTAAAAAAAATATTTAATATATATACACGTGTTTCAAGCATTATTGTCAGGGGTCAGTACTGATTTTGACCATATATATTTGCTGTTAAATAATTTATGGTGGATTCGAGAAATAATAGGTCTTATAATGCCCTTCCGTTTATTCATTAATTCATCAGCTTCTATAACATGAGCAGTAAAAACACCCGGGTGTTTATAAGCGGCTCGATATAAACACCTGGAAACCAAAGTGTTTTCATGGTTGACAAGGGTCCAGTGCTTGATGAGATCACGTGATACTGTGAGGCAAGCTGCTGATAAATGCGCGGTTGATTTTAAATGACCAACATATGTTGCTTCAAACTAGTATGTATATAGACATTTAAACATCCAGTGCACTCGAGTTGTATCTAATGTCATTTAGAATTTCACGATGTGGACACAGATACGTCTTAATTTATCCTAACAATTCTATATTAATAATGCTATAATTAATGATGTAAGAGTGGATTATAAAGTTTGGAATACTACAATTATGCAGCATTTTAGAATTGAACTCAAAATTAAAACAATGGTGGCATTTCAAGATGAACGACGATAGAATTATTTCTTCAGTGGTGAAATAAAGGTGGCCGCTAGTTTTTATTACAATAGTGACTGTTATTACAATAGTGGTTGCTCGAAACGGTCACTATTGTAATAACGTTCACTATTGTTATAAATTTCGTTATAGGTATAATTAATTAAGTAAGGATGAATAACAACGTTTGGAATACTATAATTCCACAGCATTTTACACTTGAACACAAATATGAAATGATGGTGCCATTTCAAGATGAACTACTAGGCAGATTAATTTCTTCAGTTGTGACAAAAAAGTGGCGGCTATTTTTTATTACAATAGTGACCGTTATTACAATAGTGGTTGCTCGAAACGGTCACTATTGTAATGAAGTTCACTATTGTAATAAATTTCGTTATAGGTAAAATTAATTAAGTAAGGATGGATTACAACTTTTGGAATACTTTAATTCCGAAGCATATCACACTTGAACACAAATATGAAAAGATGGTGGCATTTCAAGATGAACTATGAGGGAAATATTCTTCAGTTTTGAGATAAAAGTAACAGCTATTTTTTATTACAATAGTGACCGTTATTACAATAGTGGTTGCTCCACACGGTCACTATTGTAATAATGTTCACTATTGTAATAAATTTCGTAATTGCTATAATTCATGATGTAAGAGTGGATTATAAAGTCTGGAATACTGCAATTCTGCAGTATTTTAGAATTGAATTCAAATTTAAAACAATGGTGGCATTTCAAGATGAACGACGATAGAATTATTTGTTCAGTTGTGAAATAAAGGTGTCCGCTAGTTTTTATTACAATAGTGACCGTTATTACAATATTGGTTTCTCGACACGGTCACTAATGTAATAAAGTTCACTTGTGTAATAACATATGAAATACAAACTGATGCGTTTTTTGAGGAGACAGAGTATGAATTGTGTTTCTTTTTTTCATTTGTTTGGAAGAATCTCGGCCAATCTAGGAAAATTTTCCGCCTGCAACATCAACCACTATTGTAATAAAAAATTATTACGATAGTGGTTGTGTTTGCTTGTGTTATATATGGTGCAAAGAGGTTTCACCATATAACACCACTTTTTATTGATTTACACTGGTTACCAATACGTCAGCGTATCGTCCTATTACGTACCCCTGCATTCCATGGTTTAGCGCCGAAGAATATCTGCGAACTGGTTTCATCATATGAACCATCTCGCGCTTTCTGATTTTCCAATCAGTTCTTACTCGTTAAACTGTTATAAGGTTGTTATACACTGGTTTAGACTTTAGCTGTTTCAGAATTATCAGGGAATAAATTAGGTAGCGTAATACTGCAGGGCACCGGGCAATGTAGTTCACTCATTGAATGTGTTACGTGTAACTAACCTTTCAACTGGGTTCCACACGGAACAAACTCAACTGAAGAAAGACTCTTTAAATGATGATATTTATAATAGACATCATTATATACAGTATATACAAGAATACAAAATGTTTGGTTCACATAAAAGTCTGTCCAAATGTGACACCCATATTATAGAATACTTAGCTTAAAATGAGGTGTAGTAGGCGTGCCTCCAATCAATAAATCACATAGTGCGAGTGCGAGTACAAGTGCAGGTACGGCCCCTGGGGCTGCGTAGGAGCCGTTCACGATAAAAAGTCCATCCTTAAACGAAACAAAGATCAAATGTCCAAAACCAGGCCTGGCGAGCACCGCGACAGTTCAAATAATAATTGCAGCCCATACGGGATCGGGCATGTGATGCTTTTATAGCTGTACACGACGTGAGGTCGTACCGTTCACGAAAGAAACAATTTCCAGTTAATATAAAGAGTCACATGTTTGTCTGTTGTCTTCTGTGGTGTTATGCTTCAACGCTCTCCGTTCGATTGTCCCCCTGTGTTCTCCTGTGTCCTTACAACCGGTAACCTGTAGGACCCCAGACGTCATCAACGTCTCTACAGAACCACATAACAAATGTTACCGGTCAAGTGCAGTCAACCATGACGGTTGGTCATCTGATAGGTCTGCATAGGCAAACACTGATTAGTTAGTCGTAAGTTCGGGCAACTTAGCTAGTGCAGATTCAATCCACCCTTAGGGTACAATTAGGGGCCAGAGGGCCACGCTAGTCAGAGTAAAGGGTCTGGGGACGATATTCTTCCGGTCGATATCGACGGAGATTCGGAGTCGGAAGGTTCGGAGAGCACAGTGGAAGGCAGGAAAGTGGCCCCAGTGATGACCAAGACCCAGAGAAAGAGAAAGGCTAATAGCCCGGCAGCGCCATCGGCGCCCAAGAAGCCAAGCGGACCGGCGAGAGCGCTGATTAGTGTCGCACAGGGGAAGGCGAGCCGAGCGGCAGCACCCGGCCGAAGGGCTCGGGGCCAGGTTGTGGGCCCCGAGTGGTGATCAAGGGGCTGTCGCTGGCGGTCAGGCAAATCGGGGGGAAGGTAGCCGAGGCTATCAAAAGGTGCCTGTGTGAAAGCCAGATTGCTGGCCTCAGAGAGAGCAAGGCTCACATAATCGTATATGTCAGGGATGTGGCTAAGGCCAATGAGGCCAAATGGTGCCCAGTTAGGGAACTGGGTAAGAAAGTACAGATCATCCTGCCCGGACAGGATAACATGAGAGAAAAAAAACACGGCAGTTATTGTAAAGGGCATGAATCCAAATATTTCCGTAGAGGAAATAAAGGAGGAACTGGCTGATAGGGGGCAGCCAGCGGACAAGTTTGTGCAATTTATGCACAATATAAGCTTATCTGGAAGGTAGTGATTGAGTTCCAGAAGGCTGAGGACGCCAATGAGGTCGCAAAACAGGTCTCAAGTACACCTTTAGGAAGTACAAAGCTTAGGCGTACAGACCAATAAAAGGGCCAAGTCAATGCCTCATTTGTTTGGGCTACGGACATGCCACAAGCACACGCAAAAACGCTCGCAAGTGCAGAAAATGCGGCCTAGAGGTACATATCCCTAAAATTTGCAATAAGCAAGCCGAGACATCGAAATGTGCCAATTGTGGAGGTAACCACAAGGCCAACTATGAAGTTGCGAGCGTTACCAAGGGCTCAGGAAAGAGAAGGTAACAAAAGGCAAAGGCGTAGGAAAAGAGACCCGGGGCACCCACCCGGGGAAAAAACACAGGAAATAACGGGCATGTATGAGCCACTCGTGAGCTTAATGTGTGGCATTTTTATAGATATGTTCGCTGCATTTGACCGAAACAGGGCGGCAAAACTTTTGCATGCTAAAGCTCCAGTGGAGGGAGTACCAGTCACTTCAAGGAGGTCTTTAATATCAATAAGGCGAGCGGGCAAAGAAGCATCCGACCCCAGCACAGTCCAAAAATAACGGATTTAAAAAGTCAGTAAAGGGCAAACATGGATAGACTCAACTATGCCATATAAATCCAAATGGCGTCTTTAGTAAACGGAACGAGGTACTTAACATGGGACAAAAACACGTGGCAGACGTCATAGCAGTGAGTGAGTAAAAAATCACAGAGTTGGGATCATTTGCCGACTTTAATATGATACACCGAAATAGAAAGGACAAAGCCGATGGCGGGGTAACCATACTGATACGGAACGGTATCGATTACCACCACACAAATTGGTTCAGCAGGATGGATATTGAAGCCATCTTTTAGACTGTAACCAAACGATGCCGCCGCTTGATAAAGTGGTATATTACAACCGTCTGAGTGACACGTCAAGAGCACAAGAGTTTGAACGGATAGTAAGTCATAGCAACCACTATTTTATTCTTGGTGATCTGAACGCACCACACACGGCTCACGATGGTTCATACGTGAATGTAAATGGAGAAATTCTCCATGAACAGTTGGACAGATACGGAATGATAGCCATGAACAGTATTATTATTATGTTACAAAACTAGGAAAAAACTTTAGTCTGCCTACTAGCTAGTCATGGGGAAACTATTCGAGAGAATATTCGAAAGGAGAATGTATACCTTCCTGGAAGATAGTACATTCTTCAACAAAGATCGGAGTGGCTTTCGGAAACGTAGATCAACCACTGATCACTTGTTCAGATTGGCGCAATCAATCGGAGCTAGCATGAAAAAGGGGCAAAACACAAAAGTATTCCTAAATGTCAAAAAAGCTTTAGACTCAGTGTGGCTAGATGAACTCAGATTTAAAATAGGAGAACATGCAAAGCTACCAGATCCGATTGTGCGGTAATCTCCTCATTCCTGAATGAGAGGAAGGGAACTAACAGTGGAGGTAGAGGAGGGCAAAGTCCCAAACGATAACGCTCAAGGCAGGCACACCACAGGGGTCGGCGCTTAGCCCCTTGCTATACCTCATCTATGTGAATGACCTACCGAAGTACGATATAGCAAACCAAACAAAACTGGGAGGAGTCAGCCAGTTCGCTGATGGCATAGCCATATGGGCTTACGGCCACAAAAGCGATAAACGGGTACAGACATTATTGGATCGGATTAGCAAGTGGTGCAATACATGGTGGTTTAGGTTCAACGCAAAGAAAACACAAACCTGTGTGATCTCGAGAAACAACAGGTCAAACATAAAGCCAGTACTGACACAGGCATGACAAAATCTTGACATACAGGAGGATGTAACCTTCCTAGGTCTAACCTTCGATAAAAGGTTAAATTGGCACAAAGACCTGAACCAGGCTAGAGATAGGATAATGCAGAGGCTGAACTGCATGAAAGCTCTACGGGGCACCGGATGGATAATGTCGGAAGAGAGCTTAATACACCTATACAAAGCATGGGTACTGCCAATAGCAACCTACGGAAGTCATACCTTTCTCATAGGTTCCAAAGCTCAGACAAAGAAAATTGCAAACATTGCAAAACAGAGCGTTGAGCACTACGACCCCCCCCCCCCCCCCCCTCTGAAAACACGGACCACTACCCTACGAATAAGGACATGGTAAGAGAGACCATGATAAGGCGGGGGCGGAGCTATCGAAACAGAGTGCAAACACAGTAATTCTTTGTCGAGCTAAAGCGATGCCATGAATGGCTTAAACTTTGCTGGCAGACCCGCAAAACACCGACAATTCTAGATATTCTGGATACAGAATAACGGGTGAGACCCAAAAAGCAGCCAACTATGCCAGCTGCTCCAATCAAAACAAAATAGGCTACCAGTCTTAAGGCTGGGCGTCCCCCGGTGAAGACGATAAGCCGGCTGGCCCGTGTGATAGAGCAGGTGAAGTCTATGCAGGTTAAAGATCCTATACTCAGTAGAAGAGTGGGCCAGAGTGCAGGCAGTATCGACTAGGGGGTCTTAAATTGGGGTCGTTTTGTGTTGATTGGAAAGCTAGAACAAAACAGCAAGGGAGCAGGGATCCAAGAAACCCTGGGTGGATGCACGCACACGCCTGTGGCGCCAGAAAATGACTGACCTACGGGCACCGAGGTGGTGGTTCGCCGCGGTCGGAAGTGGGGGCTGGGAGGCAGGCAGCTTCGGAGTCATAACTTCGCCTTAATAGGGTATTAAGTTAATGTCTGAGCAGCTCATACTGTTACGTTACGTAACGCTAGTCAGATCGGTTTACGACATCGTATGTACAACTTCAGCTTGAATAAAGATTATACTGCATCGCTATTCGACATATGAACTCGCAAAATATCAGCTGGTGGAGGAGAAGTGCCGTTCATGTTATTGAACAAAAGATGAACACAAGAGTAAACTCAAGAAAACAAGCCATGGCAGCACATGACAGCGTGACGATGGAAGCCTTCACCGGCACAGAATCCCCCAATGATGCTGCAAGCTGGTCCACCAAGTGAAATCTTTACTGCCCACAAGAGATTATTACAAGAGATTCCGATAGATGGCGCTTTTCGAGTAAGACCAGGTAAGACCGGCTCCGTAAATAATTTAATTGTAGAGACTTACAGGTATTTGTTGTAAAAAAAAAGTACAGGTATTATTACTGCTTAAGGTGCTTGTCTACAATTTGCAAATAAGTATATAAGTGCATCCTTGCATGTTATTTAAAAATCAGCAGTTTTGGTGTAGCTGCAATATAACTGATATTTGTGAGGTCAAGGTTGCATGGGAAAATGCATGAGGTACCCAGGGGTTGAAATAGCTTCATGGAAACAACTTCGTGTAACCAAGATAAGAAACGAGTTCATAGCGACTCCTCTGGTAGTAATTCATTCCATCAAGATAAAAAACGTCCAAATAAAGATATCAATATGAGTGAAATGGATCAATCCTCTGATGAATATCCTCTGTCTAATTTAAGCCAAAAACCAAAACAAACTGGACGTGATCAGACTATTGTGATAAGTGACTGTGATAAATTTACAAAATATTTAGAGGCAGCTCTGAAATCTGAAGTTATTAAAACTTCATTGAAAACTATCGTGGATGCAGCGGTTGAGGAAAAGTTGAAAGACTATAAACAGAAAGTTGAACAACTAAAAACACGTGTGATGGACTTGGAGAACACAGTTTGTGAGATGAAAGATGAAATTGACAGTCAACAACAGTATTCGAGGAGAAAATCTGTTAGGATCACAAATACATGGGCTGAGAATCGAGGTGAGGACATAGACAAACTAGTTATAGACATGGCCAAGAATCTGATGGATGTTCATATCAGTAAGGACGACATTGACAGGTCCCATAGAACAGGTAGAACCCTGCCAGGGGGCAAGCCGAGACCTATTCTTGTCAAGTTTTTGTCCGACAAAACAAAACTGGCCTTCATGAAAGGCAAAGCTCGCCTCAGAATGGCCGGGGATCGGGGTAAAGGTCTTTATGTGAATGAGGATCTCACAAAGACTAGACTGAACATGCTCCGCTCGGCTCTAAGCATGAAGCGTGACAACCTCATTAACGATTGTTGGACAATGGATGGTGTTGTTTTCGTGAGAGATCGCACATCAAAGGTACTGCGATTCACTGCCGGCACAAAATTTTATGCTTGGCTAGAGGAGTTGAGACGTAATCCACCCATTACGTTTGCTCAATCCCTGGATGTCCAACACACCAGTGTACAACCCCAACTCACGTCTACTCCAAGGTAATGAGAGTCCACAGGTGACCTCGATTGTTTATCACCAATCTGTATAAATGTTAAAGATATGTTACAAAACATAAAAGGTTAATTATTTCACTTTGGATAGTTTTTTTTATTCACTTTGAGATAACGATCTGCGTAAATTCACCTTGAATATGTCTTATTTAATCGACTTTTATCTGAAATATAAAAATAGAAGGAGCCGGTCTTCCTGTCCCCTTGTTTCTCTTAATACATTCTTTTCGGCTTCTGTCAGATTGAGTTATTCGATCTGAACCTTGAATTCAACGCAGAAATAAGATTGCTTTCTCTTATTCAATTATTCCTTTTCAGAATTCGGCACTATTCGGGATAATAACCGGATATATTCGCCCGAAAGGCGCCATACTAAAACACATATACACATATTCATTTATTTATCTATATAATTACTTTGTTAAATTCATTCAGGCATTTACATGCCACTGCTTTGTTATATTCTCTTATACCTTATTAACATTTACATTGGAATAGACAGTGTCTTTATATATAAGAAAATGAGATCCGTGAATGTAATAAACAAATTACACGGAAGCGGGAAAAATGTTTTAAATACTGTAAAAAAGGAAACCACTATTTATCAATTTGGTTTTCTTTAAGAAAACCGACCTATGCTAAAATTCTCTATTGTCACCTTAAATGTGCGGGGTATTAGAAATAATAATAAAAGACGGGAGTTATATAATTGGTTACAAAACAAAAGAGGTACGGATAGTATTATATTTCTACAGGAAGCACACTGTACTGAGGACATAGAAAGTGAATGGAGAAAAGACTGGCCTGGTTTCACCTTCTTTTCTCACGGAACTAACCTAGCAAGGGGTGTATTAACACTTATTGGAAATAATCTTGAATTTGCTGAAATTGAAAGTAAAATAGATGAGCATGGACGTTTTATTTTGATAAAAGCGAATATTCAAGGTTCTTTGTTTATTATTGTAAATACTTATGTCCCAAACACGGAACAACAACAAATATTATTTTTCAATATCGTGAGTGAATATTTGCAAAACATGGTTACAGATCAAGAGACACAAATTATATGGGGTGGGGATTTCAACATGTGCCTGTCAAGTCTCGACGCAGGAGAAAAAAATTATAGTCTAAAAATCAAATCCGTTAAATTCATGAATTTTTTTAAATCTAATTTTGATCTCATTGACCTGTGGAGAATTAGAAATCCGTCTACTCGTAACTATACATGGCGATCGTTCAATCCCTTCAAACAGCGTAGATTAGACCTCGTATTGGTTAGTTCTGAATTAAATACCATTGTAAAGGATGTGCGAATTATTCCAGCTATCTTGACTGATCATTCAGCTGTTATCGCAGATATATGTTCAATAAATAAACTTACACACGAACCGTCCCACTGGAAATTTAATCTCTCCCTCCTACAAGATCAGAATTATATAAAAGGAATGAAAGAATATATCAAAGTAGTGAAAACCGAGGAGGAAAATGGACTTAACGCAAAACAATGGTGGGAATATATAAAGTTTAAAATAAAAACATTTACTATGAGATACTGTAAGAATAAAACAAAAAAATCAAAGAAGGAGATTACGTATCCTAGAACAACAACTTATGCAAGCGGAAAATGAATTATCAGCCAACCCATGTAACCATATAAAGTATAATCATATAAGAAAAGAAGTTGAAGAATATTATGAGAAACATACCCAAGGACTGATAGTCAGATCTAGAGTACAGTGGTTTGAGGAGGGCGAACGTAGCTCTAATTTTTTTCTTATCTGCAGAAACATAATAAAAAGAAAACAACGATAAGGAAACTTTTTATATCTAATAATGAAATCACAAATCCAGTTCGCATCATAGAAGAAATCAAATTTTTTTTTCAGAAAAAGTATGCTAGGGAAAGAGATATTGATGAAATAGATTGTTTTGATGTAATTTCTAATTTGAACATGCCCAAATTATCCGAAAATGAATCTAAATTATGTGAAGGTATTGTTACCAAAACTGAAATAATAGAGGCTTTAAATGAGATGAAAAATAACAAGACGCCAGGAAACGACGGTCTGCCTAAAGAGTTTTACCTAACCTTTTTCGATTGTTTAGGAGATGACCTTTTGGAATGTTTTAATGTATGTTTTGATGAGGGAGTATTGACGACAAGTCAAAGACAAGCTGTTATTACGTTGATAGAGAAGCCTGGTAAAGACAATAGACACTTATAATCATGGAGACCCATTAGTTTAGTTAATGTTGATTCCAAAATTTTAAGTAAAATTCTAGTCAGACGAATTAAGAGAGTACTACCTAGTCTAATAGGCGAGGATCAAACTGCTTTTATGAAGGATCGAAAGATATCTGATACAACTCGTCTTATCAGCGATATAATAGACTATTGTTATATAGAAAATGAGATATCTGTCCTATTTGCGGTCGATTTTGCGGCAGCGTTCGACTCAATTGATTATGTATTTTTATTTACATTTATTGATTGGATTAAATTATTACATAACGGATTAGAAAGCTGCATAATAAACAACGGTTATACCACAGGGTATTTTAAATTAGAGCGAGGAACAAGACAAGGTGATCCGTTGGCGCCTTACTTATTTTTGTTGGTGATTGCAATATTGGCAATTATGGTCCGTCAATCCAACTTGGTCAAAGGTATCGTCATAAACGGCACTGAATTAAAACAATATCTCTTTGCCGATGACAGCACATTCTTTTTAAAAGACTTGAAATCAATGGGGGCTTTACTGCAAATTTTAAATGATTTTTCAATGATATCTTCAGTGAAAGTGAATTTCAATAAATGTGAAGCCGCTTGGATGGGAAGGAGAAAAAACACGCTAAAATATTCAAACAATATCAAATGGGTTGACCTTCATTCCGATGCTATAAAAATCCTAGGTATATGGTATACATACAGGGATGATTTGTCATACGAGTTGAATTTTGAAAAGGTTTATAATAATATTTTAAGAAAGTTTAATATGTGGAAATCGAGAGGGCTGACAATATTTGGGCGAAACACGATAATTAAAACCTTCGGAATATCAAAACTAATGTACACTATGAACATTCTTGAACCCCCAAAGCGTTTTATCAAAAAGGTGAAAAACTGCATTGTTGATTTTATATGGTATGGCCGTAAGCCGAACATTAAATATGATGTGCTGATAAGTGAATCAGAAAATGGAGGTATAAAAGTACCAGATGTTGAGTCTATTTTAGAATGTCAAAGAATATCTTGGCTGATCAGATTAAAACATTTGGCAAATTTAAAAAGCACAGTTGTACCTAATTTCTATCTACAGAGAGTGGGTGGTATAGGAAACATGGGGGTTAATTTTGATATAAGTTGTATCACGCGAAAAATTTCTAAATTCTACAGTCATTGTTTCGCCGTCTGGGATAAGTATACATCTACTGACCCACAATCTGCGGAGGTAGTTATTCTGCAGTAAATTTGGAATAATCAATACATCAAAGTTGATAAAAAATCTGTCTATTTTGGTTTTCTAGATAAAATAGGGATACGTTTTCTATATCATCTATATAACGCCGATGGCTCTTTAAAATATCTATCAGAAATAGTTGACTGTTCCAGCAAAGAATACAAAAAAAATGTATCTATACTGGATGTCCATTCAAAAGTCAATACCACAGCAATGGATTACAATCTTGAAAAATAACAATGATATTCAAGATTATAATATTTATGTCTCAAATCAGCTGAAAATACCAATCAGTGGTAACATTGTTGAGTTGACAAAGTTGGGATTTAAGCACTTATACACCCATGTTCTGCAAAAAAAAATCATAACCAGTAGTTATAAAGAAACTCCAAAATTTATTTAACGACAAATTAACTTTGAAAGATGCTGCACTTCATGTATACTATACAACTCGTGATATGTATCTGCGTGAATTTCAATTTAAAATACTGCATAATATTCTAGCAACCAATGAATTGTTGTTTACATGGAAAATATCTGAAACCAATAAATGCTCTTATTGTTTTACTGATATTGAATCATCGGTCCATCTTTTTTGTGAATGTAATGTTGCTGTTACATTCTATAATCAAATTCAGATGTGGGCCGGAAAATTTGGAATCATGTTACCCGCACTCTGTCCAAAGATTGTATATGTTGGTTGTGATGTTGAAAATGAAAGGAAACCGCTTATTGATATCTTCATATTGATTTATATGTTTGTGTTATTCAAAAGCCGGGATAAAGAAACCCCGCCTCTGTCCTTTTTCTTAAAGAAAGTATGTACCATCGAAAGTATGGAAAGATTAGTCGCGGAAAAAAAATACAGTGAAAGCGCATTTACAAAAATGGAGAGCCATTAATCTGCCGATGTAATTAGTTTTCTTTTAAGGAAAATACCCTTATCTTAATGGACACTTTGTCGCTATTGCTTGCATGTACATGTTTGTATATCAAGTTCCGGGAGATGTCGATGATGAAAATGATAATAAAAGAAAATGGTATACAGTATTCTGAGACTTGTTTCGAGGGAGATCAAGAAAGAGAAAAAAAGAAAGAAAAAAAAAAAAAAAAAAAAAAGATTATCTCCTGATTCTAAGATAACGTGCCTACCACTACAACTATTTGCAAGAGCATTTGAGTTGTACCAGCGCCCCGATGTAAAATCACACTTTGAAACACTCAAAGAAGAATTCCTGTCAAGATATGGTCCCGATGTCAAGAACCAGTTGGAGAAACGGCGGGAGCTAAGGCAGGCAACACAGCGCGACCAGGAGGGTGTAAGGGACTTTGCGGACCGCGTGCTAAGAACAGCGCACCAGCTTGGGCTAAGTGAACAGGATCAGAGGGGTATATAACCTGCTGGGTTAAAGCCATCCCTTCGCCAGGCCGTTCTGCAGCGTGATCCAGAAACAGTTGACCAGTTTGTTCGGTATGCCACCCGACTGAAATTATCAACCGTCCAGAAGACAGTGACGGGCATGACCGAGTTTTCGCTTTCTGGGAACGGACTTTAAGCAAGAATGAACGGAAATGGACAATCACGGAACGCGAATACTTGGCAGTTGCTGAAGACATAAGAGCTTATCATCCCTACCTTGCTAATCAATGTTTTACGGTGATAACGGACCACGCAGCCCTCCAACGGTAAGCATAGGTAAATCAAATTGGTGGCCGACTCGCAAGGTGGGCGTTGCTACTTCAGGCATACACATTCAATATTGAGCATCGCCCCGAAAGCAAATTAAACCATGCCGATGCGCTATCTGGGCGTATGTATCCGCAGGCGTAGGTAAAGCACGATACAGAAGAGGATGACCAACACCTTCGAAGCACAGCAAAAGTGGCCCAAGTTATCGGCGACCAAATACAAAGTGCGGGTATTTACATCTAGTTAGTATATGAACAGCCTTTGCATTCATCAGAGGGAGGTATGCAGAGAAGCATAGATGCAGATTTATTTTCGGATTCTGTTTTATGTCAGGACTTTCACAACCTACAACAGAAATGCCCAGACAATAGTGAAATCGTAGGATGTCTGCAAGAAGGGAACCTGCCCGATCAGCCTGCGCGGGCAGCCCGTATTGTAGCCAAAGCAGAGCAGTATGTAATGTAAAATGGTAGAGCCCGTCTGCTGAAAGCCTACCACGACAATGCCACAGGAGGAGCCCATCAAGGAGCAGATCGCACTTACGGACGTCTCAGAGGTAAAATAATACTGGCCGGGTATGTACTCACATGTTCACGAATATGTACGTAGCTGTGAGGCGTGTCGATTGAAAAGAGAGGATACGGCAAGAAACCAGCTCCATTGCACCCTTTACCTGTCGTAGGCATGTTCAAACGGTGGCATGTGGATAATTGGGGCCAATAACCAAGACAGAGTCTGGATATCAATATATTTTGCTATGTGTTGATAGTTTCAGTCGCTGGTGTGAAGCGTTTCCTGTGAAATCACAAGATGCAATCCCAATCACAACGGTGCTACACATCGAAATATTCCGCAGGTATGGTGCACCGAAGTCGCTTCTCTCCGACAGGGGCCATAATTTCCTGTCCCGCGTGGTAACACGACTTTGTGAATTGTAAAATGTGAAAAGCGCATGTGTGCGCACGAATAGTACAATTGAACAGGTACTATGTACTTATGTAGACAAAGAACAAACGAACTGGGACAAAATACTACCATTAATATTGATGGGGCTGCGTAGAACGCCGGTCACGCAGTCAACACAATTCTCCCCGTACACATTGCTATTTGGAAAGAATATGCGACTTCCTATTGACAATGAGTTGCCAGTTGAGTATACCTGAGGTACCTCGGACCATGAGCATATCTGCAACGCCTAAAAAAGTCGTTACAGACAACAAGGGAATTAGCAGAGGCTTATGTCAAAAGATCCCGGACGGTGTACTAATAGAGGCATGACCGCAAGGCGTCGACTCCGCAATTAAGGGTAGGCCAGAAAGTGTGGTTACGTAATACCAGAGTTCCAAGAGGCCTCAGTCAGAAACTGACGCCAAAATTGGCCCTTTTACATTGCGGATTCCGGACCTAATCACACTTACGCGCTTAACCATTGTGACTCCAATAAGCCTCTGCGTTCATTGGTGCATGCGAACAGACTGGAGCCCTATACCGACCCAAATGCGCGACCACCTACTATTAATCCAAAAGCAGTCACGCCGAATCAGCAACCAAGCTCAGACGAGCAGTTAAATGACGATTAATAGGAGGTAGAGAGACCTCGAGCGTGCAAAGGCACAGGGCGTCGTAAGGTGTACAAACTAAAATCGAAAGGTTTCAAGGAGACTTCGTGGGAGCCAGTTGAAAACAAAGGCATATTAGCACTCCAAGAATTCCATGCTAGTCAGAGAAGTAAGAACAGACTTCGCCCGTAATAGATTCTCAAATCCAATTAATGCGTCTGGATAATTTATGGACCATATGTTCCATCTAATGTTTTTAAGCGTATCAAACAGTATACTAATTTGGATACATATTTTTATGGAATATTTCTATTACTGTTCTGGACGTTGTCAATAACAGAAGACTTTATATCTGTGGGACTCTTTGTGTGAAGTATATATGTATATATTCATCAATTTGCGGTACATTGTTAAAACGAGGACTCAGATTGTAGTGTAAGTTATATAGTGTACGTTAACATCATTCCATATGTGTTAATATATATGTACTTATATTATGTTTAATTTGGAGGTCCATTTTTTTTAAGCCAAGGGGGAGTTGTTATAAGGTTGTTATACACGTGTTTAGTCTTGATTTGTTTCAGAATTATCAGGGAATAAATTAGGTAGCTTAATATTGCACGACACCGAGCAGTGTCTAACACTGATTTGTTAGTCGTAAGTACGGGCAACTTAGCTGGTGCAGATTCGATACACCCTTCCGGGTATAAATAGTCAGATCAGTTTGCGACATCGTATGTACAACTTCAGCTTGAATAAAGATTATACTGCATCGTTATTCGACTTGTGATCCCGGCATATCCAAATCAGCTGTACATTTATCCACGTTTGGTGGCAGGTCTTTTGCAAATGCTGTACCATAAATTTTGAAGAAACTCCCTTTAAATGTTTGTTGTTTGGACACGCTAACTCTTTTATGAGTCGTTTAAAAACTCATTTATTTAGGGAAGCGTATTTTCAGTAAAGCGCCTTGATTAAACATACATGCTTAGATATGTGGCGCTTTATATATGTATATAATAATAATAATAAAAATAATAATAATAATAATAAAATATAACATGGAATTGTATTGGCAGACACAGGATCATCATGGGCATATTTTGAGGCCGCAGTACCACTAGGGTAATTTCTTTGTTGTTTTTAATCGGCTTTAAAATTGTATCATTCATTCTATATCACATAAGATTCTATTAATTTGCATATAGTTTTTATCTGCCAAATTTTAGGGTTTTCTAAATGATTATACCGAAACAGAGAGCTCCGCGAATATACTCAAAAAGACCTTGACACACGTTTTAGAGCTACCTGGCATTTGGCTTTAATTCATCTAACTCTGTGTCCTTGACTTTTCGTACAAATGGGGATATATATATATATATATATATATATATATATATATATATATAGATCTTTAACTAGGTTTATAATATATTAATAAACTCACACTGAAAACGATCGGAAGGCCGCAAACTGATAGTTGACATGTATTAACAGAGATCACTGACGTTGATGTAGTAGGTGTATTGTTCGTGTTATCAATTATATATGTGCACCGCAGCTCTGCTATTGTTCTAGCGTCTTTACTGACGCAGCAGTCACAAAGAGGTCTTTCACCATGTTGGTATGAAAATATATTTATGGCACAGTACTATTGTTAAGTGAAAGAAAAATGTAAATGTTTAATTTTTAAGGGAAAATGTAAAGGAATCGTCACAGATAAAATAGCATACATCGCTTTGCTCAATAATAAATGAATGTTTTCGAATGTAAGATTCGCACATTTTGTGGGCCTTATTAAAGGCCTCTTATTGAGCCCAAGCTTTAGCTAGCTTTATATTCCCGTAGGAAAAAATCGACAAAGGCCTAGGGACAAGTTACAAATGCATACCATATAAAATCAGAGAGCCCAGACAGCTAATATAAATTAAAATGATATGTTGCTAAAATATTTGTTAATTGACAGTTCATGAAAAAAATATTATATTTCTTACGGTCAAGTCCGCAATTTTCTGTAACTTTTATGCAAATACTTTGTGTTCAGTATGGACTCAGAGCAACCTAGGTCGCTACAGGGTAACATCACATATAAAGGTGAATATACTTCCGGTTGAAACAAGAAAGATCCCGTGTATGATTTCTCGACACGTAATTTACATATAACTTTATTCAGGGACCGTCATAACTTATATTTGAATTTAAAAACAAACACTTGGTAAGCATTTATTCAGTTTATCTATGTTGGAACAGGCTGTAAAAGTAGGGTCTTCTGTTAAATATTGATTGTTCGCTTGTATGAGTAGAAAGTGACAATAGTGTAATTAACTGCTCAACTCGGGAATCTAAAGTTCTTAATTTACACTTTCTCTGATCAAAATCAATTAACTACATTGAGAAACGAATGTCCACTTTTCAAACCCATGTAATTTCATATATTTCAAACTACTTTGAATTCTGAAAGGAGGTTTATATTTATCTTTGGTTTCATGCCATGCAAGTATTGTAATGCAAGGAGCTGAAAGTGGCAAAAAAATACAAGTTTTCCGTCCGTAAAAATCAGGACGATGCATATGGCGTTACAAGAACCTGATTTCGAATAAGATTAATTGTAATGACATTTGCATGCACTTGGTGATGCTAGCTCCTGCCCTTTCTGATATTGTTATCTTTGTATGTATACTTGGCCGAATGACTAAGTTTAAATTCCTGTAACTCGGCCAAAATTTACCAAACCCGAACCGTTTGAACAATCTCTAGAGAGCTTGTCTCTTGGACTTTGTGAAAAGATTAACAATTTGCCTGAATGATTTCAGAGAAGATTTTCGAAGGTTTACTGGGTTTATCACCGTAAAATGAAGGCTCAGTCATATATTTGACATGTGACTGAATTTACATAAACCTTTGTGCTGCTAGATCCTGCTTGTCCTGAGATTTAATGGGTTAATGTACTGAAATGGCTATGTTGATGGCCCGACCAGTACCTCAATTGCAAACACAATCGTGTGGCCAACATTTGCATAACATTTGGTGACGTTGGGTTGGGCTTCCAATGATCGCTCAACGGCCAATGCAAAACTATCATTAAATTTATATATATATATATATATATATATATATATATATTAAAATGAAACTTACTGAACAAGAAATCTAGAAAATATATTACAACCTCAAAGACCATGAGTTTCAAAAGACAGTCCAGCTGTCTCCATACAGGTACCAAATTGAGCAATATACCAGTACCTTACCTGTAGTTTTCATTTTCCGTTTTATATAGCCCCGTATTAAACACACGCTATTGTGAGTGATATGGGAATACCGGTATTGTGTCACCTTCTTGGCAGTTCTTTCCGTAATTTATTTAATGTAAGAATTAATTTAATTGTCAAGAAAATGAAAACAATCTGAACTGAAAACAGCCTCTCTGTTTTTTTTTTATCCCAAAAGACAAAGATGTTTTTCCCGATTTTACGCTGACTTATTTCGCTGATTTTCATGTCATTGGGCATGAACATCATATAATATTATTGGCTGAAATGTGCAAAAGGAACCTTGATACAAGTAACACCTGCATTCAAAGAAAATATGGAAATTTGTTCGTCCGATAACAAAAATTGTGCTGGATATATAGAAATAAAAACCTAATCGATGCAGCGATACATAGGCCTATACATACAAAAAATACATTTTGAGTGATATCCACAAACATTACAATATTTATATATACATATTATGAAAATGTTACTTTACCTGGATCAAAATTAGTATAAACAGAAGTGATGTGTCAGCCGTGGCCATGGCGACGGCTGCATGTGCTATCCTGATCGCTGCTTGTGCAGGATTGCGTTTAACATGTTGGGAGGATGGTTTTGAGCTGATGAGGCCATATTTATTGATTTACGAATCGTAGAGAGCCTACTTTGTACTCCAGGGGAAAGCGAATATTCAGTATTAAACTGTAAGATGACGGGTTTTATGTGATATTTAACGAAAGTAATTGTAGCACCAGACAGTCAGTCGTGATAATAAGCACAAAGGTTTTGGTAATAATACACAATGTTACGGTCAAGATCACCGTACAATTGTATATCTCACGCATGAACACTTCATTTTTTGACTTTGTTTCAGACCAGGCCTAGTGTTACCTTTTACTTTAAATCTCTTAATTGCAACTTTTCATTTTAACACCGCCAGGCAGCGAGATAACATGTTTTTCCTTGGTTGATTTGTCTGTTTACAGCTTTATCCAACAGTTATGAAATGATTTGCACGATATTTGGTGAATGGCTTGAACGTTTCCTGAAAGCACGGCATGTAGTTGACCAAACTTCCATCACACGAAAATATGTGCTGAAGTCTTATAGGGCTTTTTGTCAAAGTATATAATGTAGGCCTACAATCTTATAAAACACACCTAGGCTTCTTTGAAAAAGAAACAAAAACATATAAACACCTGTTTGAAGCAATCTGTTTGAAAACAGTTGCTTGATATATAGGATTTTGTACGGTCGCACTTGTCGCCAATAGATCAAGGGTGTTATAATCTGGAAGATCTTATATAAATACAATTGCTATATCAGGTGCGGAGTCAGGATTTCTTTTGTGCACGGAGTCTTGTCTTAAAAAAATGTCGTTGGTTAAGAGCAGGGGGGTCCGAACCCCAACCTCCCCCCCCCCCCCTCCTTCTTGTATCTGCGCCTGTATGTGCTATATGCATAAAGATTGGTCCAGATTTCTTTCAATGATCGGAAGAAGGAAAAGGGGGAACAACCTGAAACAGGTCAGAATATTAATAAAATATGCATATTTCAAAGGGACATTAAGGGAGTTTCATTTGAAACTAGAAATCTGCATTATAATACAAGCATTCAACATGTGTTTGTTGGGGGTGGGGGGTCGCTCTTGGCATGCTCCTAAAATCGTGGTTCCATTCATGTATTCATCTCATATTCCAAGTTTCATTCATACACTGGTGAATATTTCCTGAATCCAGATGAAACACCAGACCCACACAAAAATATAATTGTTTCTTCACTGGCCAATTCCTAAAATACCCTTAAAATTTCTTGAGGTTTTGTTGAGTTATGTTGTGAACACACATGAACGGAGATGCACGCATACCCTCCTCGCGAAGACAATTAGGTAATATCTATATTTAGAAGGTCCACAGTTCACAGGCAGCAGTTATCATTTTGTATAATGCAAAACAACGCATGGTTGCTTCAATACTTTATTAACAGCACTGTGCAACAATTACTATTGAATATATATATATATATATATATATATAATATCATAGTATATATCACAGTAACAAAAATGAATCCATAATCCAAATTGGGTTGTCCTACGTTCAGTATGTTTGTCACAGAGATCAGCTAAAATCTTAATAAAAGCATGCATAACCATTCAAATTGCTGCTTAATAAACACTTAAAGGAGCTCATTCCTCCATCTTTGAAAAAGAATTAATGTGATTTCTTGCTTCTTCTGTGTTTATAATTAAGATCTGAAGGTAATTTTGGTTGTGAACAAGTTCCTTAAAAGGCCTTTGTAAAGGATATATGAACTTGTTAAGGAAAACATGTTTGTAAACACAGCAATGGTGACAAACAGGTAAAACATGTAACCTAAGATGGTAAGTTGCATATAGGAGGAGGTAGAAAGGATACTTGTTGCAAAATACCATTTGCAAAGCTCTGGCTTTTCTGAATTCCTGCAAGACGCCCTTGTTGAATTTGTTTTGATTATTTTGGCGGACCCACACATAAAAAGATGATAAAAATTAACAAAACAAGCTGCCTGTGCGCGGTGATATCCACGTTTCCTGGCTTATTTTTATAAAATCTCCGAGGAATTACCTTTAGTTTGTAAAGGTCAGATAGGTGATTGGGCCCCTGTAACTTTTCCATTTCTACGATAAATGTAGCATTTCATGTCCCCTTTGTCTTTCATTAAGAGATCCGCTATACTGCAAATAATAGCATGCACAACCATTCAGATTGTTGCTTATAATATAACTGTTTTTTTTTTAGACAATAATTCAAATTTGTTAGAAAGAAATACGAGTACACAACTCTAAATGTTAAAATACCCTTTATAGTCAAAATATTAATGTATGTACAACTCCGGATGATGAAATGATAAAATATGAAATTTAGAGAAATGGCCGATTATTAACATATTTCATATTCGCAGGCAAGGAAAGTTCCAATTTTAATAAATTCCGCTACCCCGGGTTATTCCGTTCCATAAGAGGGTGAAGAACTGCAGTTCTGAATGGTGCTGAATTATTTTGTTACGGCATAAACAATTGATTTGAAATGGAGTCATAAACTTTAAAAACGGCGTCTTTCACCAAAAAATGTAATTAAAATGAATGTCTGAACAATAATCATTCTTTTCAAATGTATCCAAAAGTTTTTTGGTATACAAGCGCACCATAAAGCGGTGGGGTAAGTCCCAAACATTACGTCAAATAAGCATAATAATAGCACTTTTCACTCTACCAAATAAATTCACTTGGGGGAAAAAACGTATGAGGCACGACCTAGCTGCGGGCATGCTCCGGAATCATAATGCGGATGATACGGATTCATTTGCATCAAATCCCTTTTATTATATAGAAGAGCAGATGAGTACATTGGCTTTAGAAAATCATAACGTAATTAACACATGCATATTGTCCCATGTTTACCCTATCGTTCTCCCAGGGCCTGGCAGGAGGTCAGTTAGCTGTCTTATCAACATATATTTTCACATTTATGCAGGCTTTGATGGTATAGAATGACCGGTTCACTGATCGGCGTTGAATGTTGGGGTCGGGGGGGGGGGGGTGGGTGGGGGGGGGGGGGGGTTGTTTTAAGCACAATGGAAAATATAGGGAAAAAAGAGAACGTAAAAATTGACAAAGCGGATATTTCTCGGTGCACCGAGAATAAATTTTCTCTCAATGATCGACCTCGTGACTATGAACATTAACTTCCTGTCCTTGCGGCCGGGATCTTGCCAACTATAGCTACATGCGATCATGCATGTCAACTGAGTATTTTGTTCATTAGACCTATTATTCTCATAAGACGGATCCGGAATAAAACAAAAAACAAGTTATAAATATGATAAACTAAACATTCTTATTCGAACATGTGGTTCAATGAAATTCAGAGAAAACAATAACACGGCAGTTATTGTAAAGGATGTGAATCAAAATATTTCCTTAGAGGAAATAAAGGAGGAACTGCAATCTTAGACATGGCTGTAGTTTCATTGTAGTCTACCGCGTTTCTTTCACGTTAGTACCGTTATTTCACGGCCCGGCCGTATTTTTCTCGCTTTACGTTAGACTACCGTAAACTGAGCCAGCAATGCAGTCTTATCTTTCCTTGCGACCATCTGGTCACCCCAGGGGTCCCGAGCACGTGCGTCTTCTTAGTAAACACCCGGGCATTTTCAGGGTTTTTTCACTGCTATCTTTGACTTTTCAAGCAGCACGCAGAGGCATATACAATCTAAAAAAATCCCATTTTTTCGGTTATTTTACCTTTATGTCTTGTTTCGCAAACTACTTTTGAATCAACAATCAGCACGTATTAAAATAGTTCTTTGGTAAATTTAGATTTTGTACCAAAACTGGGTTCTCTAAATCTTACCATCCCTGGCTTGGTGGTATCACTGTCCGTGCTGTGTATTTAGAATATTGTGGGTAAAACGGTGTGCTGATATATTGTTTGTTTAATATATTACAGATATACCGGACCCATTTGTGTATCACATATTGGCTTACATGATTTTCCACTTTTAATACATCTCTTTTATATTATCATGATAACAACACTGTCGTACATACATACATATATATAAATATATATATATATATATATATATATACATAAAAGGATGAAGAAAAACAACAATGTAACTTCACTACAGAATGTTTCACGGGATGCGATCCGATCCTCAGATGAATGTTGATAGAATAACAACATATACATATATACATATATACATATATATAATAATAATAATACCATCGTACATAATCATAATAGTACCGGAATTATAATATTTTATAAAATAAATAATAACCACATATTATTACAGAGGATACAGAGATATCAGATCTCACTGAAGGCATACCAGAAAGTATAGACAGGGCCTGCCCCATGGTAGAGAGCCGAAACAAACACTGGTGGGCTTTTACACCGGAAATTCACGAACCTGTACTCGAGAGACGTAGGGCGAGACGCCTCCAAATGAGTGATATACACGCCTGAACAAAGGCACCAGAACAATATTCTGAATAGAAGGGTAAAAGAACCCATAAAAGACCAGAAAAGAAAGCAATGGCAGAAAATCACTACAGATATTGATTCAAGACTTCAGCAACAGATTTCTGGAGAAAAGCGAAACAATACACAGGTGCGGTGAACATGCAGGGATGCGGGTCCTTCACACTGAAAGGCAAAGATGACACGGAAGCTAACACGGCACAAGATAGGGCAAACCTGTTCGCCAGTTTGCTTGAAAAAGTACACACGATGCCCACGGGGTCCCAGTTTAATGCCATGCACAGGGCACATTCGAGCACTATGTCAGGCTGGCAAAGGAAACGGTATTTTCTCCACTTAAGGAGCCCGGAGGTTGGCAGACCACAAACAATGAACCAATTCTCAGAGTGGTTACGAAGACCGAAATTAGCAGAAAATTGGCTCACTTCAAAAACAGAAAAGCCCCGGGTATGGACGGAATGACAAAAGAGATACTCCAAAAAGTGCCGGAAGAAATGTTAGATGGCATAGCCAAAACATTCAACGCATTTATTGAAATGATATATTTTCCCAGAGCGTGGTAAAAAGCCATGTTACCAAAACCAGGAAAAGACTTTAGTCTGCTTATTGCCTACGTCATAGCAGTGAGTGAGACACAAATCAAAGAGTTGGGGTCATTTGCTGACCTTAATATGATACACTGAAATAGAAAGGGCAAAGCCGGAGGCGGGGTTACCATATTGATACGGAACGGTATCGATTACCACCAAACAAATTGGTTCAGCAGGATGGATATTGAAGCCATCTTTTAGACTGTAACCAAACGATGCGAGTGTGCCGCCGCTTGATAAAGTGGTATATTACAACCGTCTTAGTGACAAATCAAGAGCACAAGTGTTTGAACGGATAATAAGTCATAGCAAGCACTAAGTTATTCTTGGTGATTTGAACGAACCACACACGACTCACGATGGTTCATACGTGAATGCAAATGGAGAAATTCTCCACGAACAGTTGGACAGATAAGGCATGATAGTCATGAACAATATTATTATTATGTTACAAAAAACAGGAAAAAACTTTAGTCTGCATCCTAGCTATAGGCCAATAAGCCTACGACCAGTCACGGGCAAACTATTCGAGAGAATACTCGCAAGGAGAATGTAACCTTCCTGGAAGATAATACATTCTTCAACCAAGATCAGAGTTGCTTTCGCAAGGGTAGATCAACCACTGATCACTTGTTCAGAGTGGCGCAATCGATCGGAGCTATTATGAAAAAGGGGCAAAACACCATAGGAGTGTTCCTAAATATCGTAAAAGCTTTCGATGGACTTAGAATCAACAAGGAGAACATGCAAAGCTACCAGATTGTGCGAGTAATCTCCTCATTCCTGAATTAGAGGAATGGAGCCGACAGTGAAGGTAGAAGGCACAAATTCCGAAACGACAACGCTCAAGGCAGGCACACCACAGAGGTCGGCGCTTGGCCCCTTGCTGTACCTCATCTATATGAATGACCTGTCCAAGTACGATATCGCAGTTCTCTGATGATATAGCCATATGGGCTTACGGCAACAAGAGCGATAAACGGGTACAGGCATTACTGGATCGGATTAGCAAGTGGTGCAATACATGGCTGATCAGGCTCAAGTCAAAGAAAATACAAACCTATGTGTTTTTTAGAAACAACAGGTCAAACATAAAGCCAGTACTGACACTGGCATGACAAAAGCTGGACATACAGGAGGTAGTAACCTTCCTAGGTCTAACCTTAGATAAAAGGTTAAATTGGTACAAAGACCTGAACCAGGTCAGAGATGGATAATGCAGAGGCTGAACTGCATGAAAGCTCTACGGGGCACCGGCTGGGGAATGTCGGAAGAGAGCTAAATATACCTATACAAAGCATGGGTACTGCCAATAGCGACCTACGGAAGTCCAGCGTTCCTCCTGGTTTCAAAGCTCATACAAAAAAAATAGCAAACATTGCAAAACAAAGCAAGAACACGGACCAATACCCTTCACAGTAGCGCAAATATGTACATGGTAAGAGAGACCATGATAAGGCGGGCCGGATTTACCTAAACAGAGTGCAAACACAGGAATGTCGAGCTAAAGCGATGGCATGAATGGCTTAAACTTTGCGGGCAAACCAACAAAACACCGACAATTCTAGATATTCTGGACACAGAATAACGGAAGAGACCCAAAACAAAACAAAATTGGGTACCAGTCGCAAGGCTGGGCCTCCCCCGAGAGGACGATAAGCCGCCTGACCCGTGTGTTAGAGCAGGTTAAGTCTATGCACGTTAAAGTTCCTATACTGCTTATCGATAAAAGAGTAGGCCAGAGTGCCGGCAGTATCGACTATGGAGCCTTTGGGCCGTTTTGTGTTGCCCGGAATGCTAGAACAAAACAGCAAGAAAGCAGGGAGCCAAGAAACCCTGGGTGGATGGACGCATACGCCTGTAGCGCACGGGCACCGAGGTGGTGGTTTGCCGCGGTCGGAAGCGGGGGATGGGAGACAGGCAGTGGTTGGGATGCCGGCGGTACGATCTAATTACTTGGGTCAGTAAAATCAGGCTCAGCATAGTAGACATAACTACGCCTGAATAGGTTATTATGTTAATGTCTGAACAGCTCATACTGTTACGTGACACTACGCTAGTCAGATCAGTTTACGACATCGTATGTACAACTTCAGCTTTAATAAAATTATACTGCATCGGTATTCGACTTTTTATCCCGGCATATCAATCGGCGGAGAAGAAGGTCCGTTCAAGTTATTGAACACAACATGAAAACAAGACTAAACTCAAGAAAACAAGCCATGGCAGCATATGACAGCGTAACGATGAAAGCCTTCACCGGCAAGGAATCTCTAAATGATTTTGGTTCTTCAAGTTTGAAATCCTTGCTGCCCACAAGAGATTATATCCTGATTCTAAGAAAACATTTCTACTACTACACCTATCTGCAAGAGCATTTGAGTGGTACTAGCGCCCCGATGTATCATTTCAATAAATGCGTTGAATGTTTTAACACATTTTGAAACACCAATAGAAGCATTCGTGTCAAGATATAACGGAGAAGCGGTGGGAGTTATTGTAAGCACATAGGTCGAGCAAGAGAGTGTAAGGGGCTTTGCGGACCGCATGCTGAGAGCAGCGCACCAGCTTGGGCTAAGTGAACAGGATCAGAGGGATATATTACTCGCTGGGTTAAAGCCATCCTACAGGGTGAACCAGAAACATTTGACAAGATTGTTCGGTATACCACCCTAATGGAATCATCAACCGTCCAACCCAGCTCTAATGATGCAAGGTTAGTCGCCGCCATAAACTTGGCTCACGGCTAGACTAGACGCGCTGTAAGAAGAAGTTAGAACAACATCAACAGTACAAGCCGCGCGGAGTCAACCGGAGCGATACGACGGGCCCGCGCCTAGGGATTCTCGAAGGCCCAGAAGATAACATCCGAATCAGAACCGTCGCTACGTGCCCATGGAAGAAGACCTACGCTTCCAGGGTGGCAGCACGACCCATTTCCCAACACACTGCCATGCAAGTGACCTCATTTGCTACCGGTGTAACATCATCGGGCACGTCCAACGAATGTGTGGTTTTCCAAGGCGAGCGCATAGACATAAGGGGTGCGCGTCTACCCGCCACAACTCGGGTAGACATCTCTTCGGTCATCAAGATGAAGTATGCCGTGTAGACTTATGTCAATTAGACGCTGAATTGATGAGTGAGACTCAGCATGTTGTTATTAAATGACTTTACCAGTTGACACAAACACCATCATTGTGCAGATCAACAGCGTAAATTGTAGTGCGATCATCGATACAAGAGCCACTATATCGTGTATATCTTTGAGTACACTACAAAATACGGGACTGAACATTACACTTGAAAATTTACCAATTGCGAATATTATCGGTGTTTGTGGTGAATGACATCTAGTCATTAGCACAGTGGATTTACCGATAACCGTGAATCGTTTAGAAATGAAAGTAGATTTTGAGACAAAAACGCTCAATCTCCACCAGGGAATGTCTGAGGTGAACATACTTCACGGAGAGACAACAGCTACAGCAGCCCGTGCGGTGTTCTGTGTTACGATACAAACACAGTCAGAGTGTCTGATACCTATTAAAGTGGACCAAGCAGGTGAGATTTGCTTTTTACTAAAACCAAGCCAGTCATTAATTACACGCGTTAATTCATTGTGTGCTAGGGCAGTTGCTTCCTTATCAAATGAATACCTATAGTTAGTGTATGCAACCCTTCAAACGCACCGATCAAATTACCCGCAGGTCAGGTCATAGCTACAGCTCGGCCAATGATGGAAATTGATAAAACAGTCGTTGGGGATGCCCTACCAGTCATAAACGTAGCTGACAAAGCAAATGAATCATATGCGGCAGAAAAAAACATGTGCAAACAGCAAAGGATTTACGTTTTAACTGGAAAGTGACCTTAATCCTGAGGATGAGAAAAAATTGCTGTCTTTTATAGGAAGACATCAAGATGTATTCGCTAAAACACTGCTGGATTTGGGAGAAACACATGGACATTATCACACAATCGTTTCAGGAGATGTGCCATCGGTCCGCAGGCAATTCCACAGGACGTCGGCTGCAGCTAAACGAGAAATACAAAGGCAAGTTGATGAGACGTTGAGAGCAGGTGTCATAGAACCCAGTTTAGTGGAATGGGCAAGCCCCGTGGTCTTAGTTCGGAAGAAGTAGAATGAATTTCAGTTTGCCGTCATTTATCGCAAATTAAACAATGTGACAAAACCTAAGTCACATCCTCTACCGCGCCTTGATGATGCATTTGACTCACTTGGTGAGAGTGAAGCCTCACTTTTCACAATTTTTGACTTAGCCTCGGGCTTCTGGCAAGTGCTATGCATCCAGATTCTTAACCTAAAACAGCATTCGTGACACACGAGGGTGTATATCAGATCAAACTGATGCCATTCTGATTGGTAAACGCACCAGCGTCCCTTCAAATTTTGATGTCTGAAATCCTCCCTGGCCTCACTTGGCGCTCGGCAATTGTGTATGTTGACGACATATTGATATTCAGTCACAATATCGATGAGCCCTCGGTGTACCTACAGAAGTTTTTCATTCGTCAGCGTCAACAAATCTCTAGCTTCGTCCTGACAAATGCCACTTCGCGGCCACGAAACTATCATATATTGCGCATGTGCTAACCCCCAGTGGTGTAACGGTAGACAAGGACAAAATACGAGCCGTTCAAGACTTTCCTACGCCAAATAATAAAAAAGGGGTGAGAAGTTTTTTTGGTTTGAACAACTATTATTGTCGTTGACGCTCACAAGGCAGCTCCATTGAACGAATAACTGGAGAAGGAAACATCATTTATGTGGTCCTCTGAATGTGAGAATTCATTCAAGACAATTAAAGAGACATTGACGAGTGCCCCAATTCTCACATATTCAAATCTGAATGAACCGTTCATCCTTACCACCGATGCCAGCGGGTGCGCGATAGGATTCATTTAGAGTCAAAAAGAAAGTGACGGGCATGACCGCATTACGGAAATGGACAATCACGGAACGCGAATGCTTGGCCGTTGCTGAAAGCATAAGGGCTTATCATCCCTACCTTGCTGATCAATATTTTACGGTGATAACGGACAACGAAGCCCTCCAACGGTAAGCATCAGTAAGTCAAATTGGTGGCCGATTCGCACGGTGGGCGTTGCTACTTCAGGCATACACATTCAATATTGAGCATCGTCCCGGCAGCAAATTAAACCATGCCGATGCGCTATCTCCGCGTATGTATTCGTAGGCACAGGTAAAGCACGGTACAGAAGAGGATGACCTAATACTTCAAAGCACAGCAAAAGTGGCCCAAGTTGTCGGCGACTAAATACTAACTGCAGGTATTTACATTAAATTAGAATATGAACAAACTTTGCATTCATAGGCGCCAATTGCAGAGGTATTTAGGTACACACTATGCAGCTAAACGAACGTGCAGTTTTGGACTCTGTTACATGTCAGGACTTTTACCATCTACAATAGAAATGCCCAGACCATAGTGAAATCGTGGGATATCTACAAGAAAGGAAGCTGCCTGATCAGCTTGCGCGGGCAGCCCGTATTGTAGCCAAAGCAAAGCAGTATGTAATCCAAGACGGTATTTTATACCATCAGTTTGAAAAGCGAACGCGAAATGTGCCACGGGAAATGCGTTTAGTACAGCAGCTAGCAGTACCGACAGAATACAGAGCCCGCCTGCTAAAAGCCTACCACGACAATGCCACAGGAGGAGCCCATCAAGGAGCAGATTCCACTTACGAAGGTCTCAGAGGTAAATGCTACTGGCCAGGTATTTATTCACATCTTCACAAATATGTACGTAGCTGTGAGGCGTGTCAAACTGCAAAGAGAGGATACGGCAAGAAACCAGCTCCATTGCACCCTTAACCTGGCGTAGGCGTGTTCAAACGGCGGCATGTGGATATTTTGGGACCAATAACCAAGATAGAGTCTAGAAATAATTATATTTTGCTATGTGTTGATAGTTTCCGCGTGGTATCACAGCTCTGTGAATTGTATAATGTAAAAAGACTGAAAACTAGTACTTCTAGTATCCTAAACTAGTATCCTCAGACAAAAAGCGCATGTGAGCGCACGAATAGTACAATCTAACAGGCGCTACGTAATTATGTAGACAAAGAAAAAACAAACTGGGACAAAATACTACCAGGAATATTGATGGGGCTGGATAGAACGCCGGCCACGCAATCAATACAATTCTCCCATTGCACATTGCTATTTGGAAAGGATATGCGACTTCCAATTGACAATGAATTGTCAGTTGAGGTTACCAGAGGTACCTTGGACCATGAGCAGTATCTAAAACGCCTCAAAAAGTCGTTACAGAAGTCGCAGAGGCTAATGTCAAAAGATCCAAGACGTTGTACCAACAGAGGCATTACCGAAAGGCGGCGACTCAGCAATTTAAGGTAGACCGAAAAGTGTGGTGACGTAATACCAGGGTTCCAAGAGGCCTCAGTCAGAAACTGACGCTAAGATAGACAGGTCCCTTCTACATTACATATTCCGGACCTAATCACACTTACGCACTTAATCATTGTGACCTAATAAGCCTCTACGTTCACTGGTGAATGAGAACAGACTGAAGCCCTATACCGACCCAGATGCGCGATCACCTACTATTAATCCAAAAGCAGTCACGCCGAATCAGCAACCAAGCTCAGACGAGCAGTTAAATGACGAGTGGTATGAGATTGAGAGACCTCTAGCATGCAAAGGCACTGGGCGTCTTAAGATGTACAAAGTATAATCGAAAGATTTCAAGGAGACTTCGTGGGAGCCAGTTAAAAACATAGGCCAATTAGCACTCAAAGTTCAACGCTAGTCAGAGAAGAACAGACTTCGCCCTTAATAGATCCTGAATCCAATTTATGCGATAGGATATTTTATGGACCAAATGTTTGATCTTATGTTTTTAAACCATATCAAATAATATATTAATTTTGATATACATTTATGGAATATTTCTATAACTGTTAAAGACCTTTTCAATAACAGAGGTCTTTACAACAGGGGTCTTTATATTTGTGGGACTCTTTGTCTGAAGTATATATGTATATATTCATCAATTTACGGTACATTATTAATACAAGGACTCAGATTGTAGTGTAAGTTATTCAGTGTACGTTAACATCATTCCACATGTGTTAATATATATGTACTTATTTTTTGTTTAATTTGTAGGTCCACATTTTTAAAGCCAGGGGGTGTTGTTATAAGGTTGTCATACACGTGTTTAGTCTTTAGCTGTTTCATAATTATCTGGGAATAAATGAGGTAGCTTAATATTGCAGGACATCGGGCAGTGTAGTTCACTCATTGTATGTAACCGGTCAAGTCGGTCAACCATGACGGTTTATCAGCACCGCGCTTGCTGATTGGTCTGCATTGGTTAGTCGTAAGTTATACTGCATCTCTATTCGCCTTGTGATCCCGGCATATCAAAATCTATTTTATTGTTTCTAATGCATAAGTATATGTACAGCGCCTTGATTAAGAATACATGCATAGATATGTTGCGTTTTATATATGTATATTATAAAAAAAATAAAATATCAAAGAATTGTATTGACAGACACAAGATCATCATGGGCAAATTTTGAGGCCGCAGTACCAACGGGGTAATTTCTTTGTTGTTTTTGATCGGCTTTGGAATTATATCATTCATTCTATATCACATAAGATTCTATTAAGTATCATGGTTTTTGTCTTCCCAATGTTAGTATGTGTTTTCTAAATGATTATGATGAAACATAGAGCCCCGCGAATATACTCAAAAAGACCTTGACACACGTTTCAGAGCTGCCTGGCATGTGGCTTTAATTAATCTAACTCTGTGTCCTTGACTTGTTCGTACAAATGGGGATACATATATAAATCTATAACCAGGTTTATAATATATTAATAAATTCACACTGAAAACGATCGGAAGGCCGAAAACTGATACTTATATTTGCAGAGATCACGGAGGTTGATTGAGTAGATGTATTGTACCTGTTATCAATTACACATGCGCACCGTAGCCCTGCAATTGTTATGGCATCTTATTGCGCCCCAGCTTGAGCTAGCTTTATATCCCCGTAGGAATAAAATCGGCAAAGGCCTAGGGACAAGTTACAAATGCATACCATATAAACTCAGTAAACCCAGACAGCCGATATATGTTAAAATGATATGTTGCTAAAAATTTTCTTAGGTGATAGCTTCATGTAAAAATATAATAATTCTTGCGGTCAAGTCCGCAATTTTCTGTAACTTTTCCGCAAATACCTTGTGTTCATTATGAACTCAGAGCGACCTAGGTCGCTACAGGATGACTTCACATATAAAGGTAAATATACGTCCGGTTGAAACTAAGAAAGAACCCGTGTATGATTATGTATCATGTAATTTACATATAACGTAATTCTTGGACTGTTATTACTTATATTTAAATGTAAAATTACGATTATTTTGTAGACATTTGTTCAGTTTATCCATGTTGGAACAGGCTGTAAAAGTAGGGTCTTCTATTAAATATTGATTGGTCGCTTGTATGCGTTGAAAGTGACCATAATGTAATTAACTGCTCAACTCGGGAATCTAAAATTTCTAAAATTACACTTTCCCTTATCAAAATCAATTAATTACATGGAAAAACGAATGCCCTTTTTCAAAACCATGCAATGTCACACATTTCCAACTAATTTGAATCCTGAAAGGAGGTTTATATTTATCTTGGGTTTCATGCCATGCAAGTTCTGTAACGTAAGGAGCTGAAAGAGGCAAAAATTACAAGTTTTCCGTCCGTTAAAAAAAGTAAATGCAGGTGGCGCCACACAAACCTCTTTCTGAATAAGATTTATTGGAATAACATTTGTATACACTTGGTGATGCTAGCTCCTGCCCTTTCTTAGATGGTTATCTTAGTATGTTTACTTGGCCAAATGACTAAGTTTAAATTCACCAAACCCGAACCGTTTGAACAATCTCTAGAGAGCTTGTCTCTGGGATGGTTTCTGTGAAAAGATAAACAATTTACCTGAATGATTTTGGAGAAGATTTTCGAAGGTTAACTTGGTTTATCACCGTAAAATATATATTTTTAACATATATTTTACATATGACTGAATTAACATAAACTTTTGTGCTGCTAGCCCCTGCTTGTCCTGAGATTTATTGGGTTGATGTACTGAAGACCGATGACCCCCATACAAAAAATGGATATGCAGGTTCCCTCAACAATAACCGAAATTGCTAAAATATATCATGTGGCCATCATTTGTATAAAATTTTGTGACACTGGGTGGGGGCTTCCAATGATCGCTCCACGGCAATTGCAGACATGTAATTAAATTTCCGTCAGCAAACCTGGATGGTACCAACATTATCATATATATATATATATATTACCATGAAAACTTACTGAACAACAATTCTAGAAAATCGATTACAACCTCCAAGACCATGAGTTTCAAAAGTAAACTGTCCCGCTGTCCTCCATACAAGTAACACATTGGGCAGTATACCAGTACCATATCGGTAGTTTTCATTTTACGTGTTATTATGTCATTGGGCTTGAACATCGTATAATATTATTGGCTGAAATGTGCAAAAGGAACCTTGATACCAGTAACTCCGGTATTCAAAGAAAATATTTAAATTTGCTCCTCTAATGATAAATATTGTGCTGGATATATAGAAATAAAAACTAAATCGTTGCAGCGAAGATATACATTATGAGTGATATCCCCAAACATTAAAATGCATATATACATATTATGTAAATGTAACCTTACCTGGATCAAAATTAGTATAATCAGAAGTGATGTATCAGCTGTGGCCATGGCGACGGCTGCAAGTGCTATCCTGTTCGCTTGTTCTACAGGATTGACTTTCAACAAGTTGGGAGGATGGTTTTGAGCTGATGAGGTAATATTTATTGATTTACAAATCGTGCAGAGCCTACTATGTACTCCAAGTGAAAGCAAATTTTCAGTATTAAATGTTTAGATGATGGGTTTTGTGTGACTTTTAACACAGTAATTGTAGCACCTGTCAGTCAGCCGTGATAACATGTTTTTCCTAGGTTGGTTTGTCTGTTTACAGCTTTATCCAACATTTATGAAATGATTTGCATGTTATTTGGTGAATGGCTAGAACGTTTTCTGAAAGCACGGCATATAGTTGACCGAACTTCCACATAACGAAAAATGTGCGGAGCTTTTATCGGGCCTATTGTTGCAAGTCCGTTGAACAAAGTATATTATGTAGGCCTACAGTCTGACAAGACAGGCCAAGGCTCTTTTGAAAAAAGAAACATACATATAAACACCTGCACCTGTTGGAAGTAATCTCTTTAAAAACAAGTGGTCCATCGGTCATGACGCTCAGCAGACTGACATGCTGACAATATATCCTTGCAAAGGCAACTAATTAAGAAAATGTAGGTGAGATCATCGTTCATGCATCTTAGCTTAAGTTCTTCAAGACCCATAAGCACATCAAATTTGAAAACAATCCAACCAGCCTTTTCTGAGGAATCTGGCAATTTGTGTGTATTTTGCATTATTTCTGGGGTGCTCAAACATACCCCATTACTCTTAGAATATTGGTCACAGTGACCCAATTTCAGCTTTCTGGGGAGAACTTTTGAGGAACTCTCAGGATGTCAAGAAGATTCTGGGTCCAATGGTTATGATTTGTGAACACTTTGGTATTACACTTTCAATTATTCTGAAGGGTGCTTATACATCCCATAGCTAAGAGAATATGGGTAACAGAGACCTAATTAAAGGTTTCCAGGGATATTTTTCATGGACCTCCTTGGATATCAAGTTAGAAGATTCCATATCCAATGGTTATGATTTGTGCTCTGTTAACAGATGACAGCTTCTTTGAAGGTATCAAAATTAGGGAAACAATTCATAAAAATTAAAAAAATACAAGGGGCGCCACCAGTCTGCAGGAACTGATGAAACCATCCGTGATGCATATGCATGCAAAAAAAAAACATGCCAATCAATGCACTAGTTGTTCAGATACTAGAGCTTTTGTATCAAAATTTTAATTATTCTGAGGGGTGCTTATAAACCCCATAGCACAGAGACTATGGGTAACAGAAACCTAATTTCACGTTTCCAAGGACACTTTTCATGGACTTCCCTTGATTTAAGTTAGAAGATTCCAGTTCCAATGGTTATGATTTGTGCCCTGGTTTGGTATCAAATGTTCAATTATGCTGGGGGTTAGCTGATGAAACACTCCTTAATGTATATGCATCCAAAACAACCATGCCAATAAACAATGCACTAGTTGTTAAGATATGAGAGCTTTTGTATCTTATTTTTTAGTAATTATGAGGATACTTCTGAGCCCGATAACCAAGACAATATGAGAGACTGAGCGTAATTTTTAGTATTCTAGGAGACTTTTCATGGGCCTCCCAACATGTCAAAACAGAAGATTCTAGGTCTAGTCCTTACGATGGTCTCAGAAATAAATTTAAAAATCGTAAAAAATCGAAAAAAATAGGTGGCGCGCCCAGTCTGCAGAAACTGATGAAACACTCCATGATCAATATATGATAAGAATCACGGTGATCAATGCATTAGCTGATCAGAAACTATCAATTTTCCGTTATTCTTGGGGGGGGGGGGGGGATACTTCGGAGCCCTATAGCCCGGACAGTATGGGATGACATAGACCTAATTTTAGGGTTACCAAGAAGACTTTTTTTATGGGCCTCCCTGCATGTCAAGATACAAGGTCCAGTCATTACGATTTGTGCCCGGTTAACAGATGACCATTAACTTTAAAGCTCTAAGAAATAGAAAATTAATCGTGAAAAAATCGAAAAAAATACATGTGGCCCAACCAGTCTGCAGGTACTGATGGAACACTCCATGAACAATATCCATGCAAAGAATCCTGGTGTTCAATGCATTAGTTGTTCAGATACTTGAGCTTTTGTATGAATCTTTTCATTATTCTTTTTTTTTGGGGGGGGGGATACTTCGGAGCCCCATAGCTTGAAAACAGAGGTCTAATTCAAGGTTTCCAAGGAGATTTTTCATGGACCTCTTTGGATGTAAAGATTGAAGATTTCAGGTCCAACGGTTACAATTTGTGTCCTGTTAACGGGAAGACGGCCGGATGGACAAAGAGTGATCCCTATAGCTCAGATGACTAAAATTGGTCTAAAACAAGGTCGTTGGTGTAGGGCAGGGGGTTCTGAAACCCGCCCCTCCCCTTGAATCCGCGCCTGTATATGCTACATGCATGAAGATGGGTCCAGATTTCTTTCCATAAAGGGAATAAGTACAAGGGGGAACAATATAATAATTCAAAAATGGTCATCAGAGTACATTTGGTGATTTTGTATTACACATTATTTCAAACATATCTGTTTTCATATGATTTGAACCAGAATGATTTTTGTGTTCTCATTCACATTGATAAAATTCTGTTTCTTTTTATCATACTTTTAAAACTATATAATATAGTCTAAACCATTTACCCATATGTTCTCTAGACCGGCACTTCCAAAAATTGCTGGGCCCTCTGAAAATCGTTGTCAGACAACGTATAAATACGTATAGAATTTATAACTTGAGAAAAAAGATGACAAACGTTAAAAAACAAACAGTAAAAAGTAATGTTTTCAGTTCTTTGTTTTTCATTTTTTTCAAAATTTGTAAGATATCACGAAGTACCCAGACTGAAACATTTGGTGTATCACATTGGAGAGGAAAAGTATGTAGTACTTCTTAAGTAAAAGACGACGTCTACAGACCATGCCGCCACCGCCGACTGGCCAACCACTATTCGAATCCCCGATGGGAGGGGAGACACCATGATCGCATGCTATACAGACAAATAAATAACTTGAATATTGTCTTCTACAACACACTACAGCATGGACCTCTTTGGAGTTCAATAAGGATTTGTGGATGGCAGATAATCAACGATCATTTAAACAACAGTATGTAAATGCATGCAATTGAATCTTTCAGTTACACATTGATGTTAAATCCTTGAAACAGAACTCATAAATACACACATGGAACCCATCGGTCACGGCACCTAGTTGTCCATACGGGTTAAATAATTCTCGAATAGACCTCTATTAAATGATTAGATAAAATATAAGCATTTGTATGAATTTTTAACGATTTTACTGAAAAATGGCAGATATTCATGAAATTTGAAAACAAAGGTTAGTTTCACCTTTTGAAATAAATTTTCTAATTCTAATCAAACTTTGCTTTGATGATTTTCATAAAGGTCTGAAAGTAACACGCATAATAATCAGAGCTTTGAATATAATCAGCTATTCTCAAAATGGTAATTAATTTGCAAATAAAAGTATAAATTTATTTAATTTCTGATCAACTCCTGCAGCTTTAGCTATATATTACACTAATTGAAAAAGTTAGATTAACAGAATAGTCTTTCTCAAAAATTATCATTATAATTGTTAATTAAATTTGTGGTACCAAAACGGCAAGTGATAATTTAATATAATCAAATAATATAAGTAGTTGATCATGAGTAATGGCAGTGAAAACCATAAATTGAAACATTTAAAAAGTAACATTATCGGCGTACAAGGATTTTAGGTTTTATTACTGGTGACATTTATTTTCCAAATCTACAGGGTAAATGTAACTCTCATTTAATATATTTATATAATAACTTTACTAATTATACCTGCTTAAACATGGCATGATTCATTTATTCAAGCCGGATTCGACCTTTTTGTCAGGAATCATATATTATATTAGAAGATATAATTAATTGGCTTATTGTGAATACAAATTTATCAGGATTATACAAGTCACGAAGGAATTATTTTAAAAACATTTAAGAAATAAAAGTAAAAAATATTCAGATATTGATTCTCATACAATTTTATTGCAAATTTGATGTTTAACAATATTATCATGTTTTTTATTTAAGAATTTAATTTTTATTTCTTAAAATGTTGACATCATCTGCACTAATGGTACAACTCGAGCAATACATCACTCAGGAGAAGATGAACACATGAATAAGATCAACCTCTGGTAATATGAAAACATCCAAAGTATAAAATATAGGACTCTAAAGCTTTTGCATTCCTTGTGTTTTACACAATGTGCTATCAACTGAGAGGAAAGGGGGGGGGGGTTCTCTGGGTAACTAGGCATCAGGTGACATGCAGTAGAAAAAACCCAGAAGTCCAACATTGACGCTTCCCTTGACCTTTAGTGACCAGCAGGTGATTCAGTTAAATATGGTATGGCTCCTTTCAAAACTTCTGTATCTGGTCCAGTTTGGGGGCAATTACAAATTTCAGAATCTTAAATCCATACGATTATATATGATATGTAAACTAAATCATAAGATCTTCCTGGAGAGAATTTTGCCCAGCCCTATTTGGAGGATATTTTTATTGATTATATTTTCTATAATCAACAACATTCATTTCCGATCTTCAGTTTATATTTAGATAAAAAACTAAAACTAGGTATATCCTAAAAATGGACTGTATAACATTACTAGTTAAAGATATCAAAAGCACAAATACACTGTTCACAAGTATGATTAAAGCTTAGAAAAATCAATAGCTACGGTTTTTATCAACTGCTTTCACATTTCAGATTATAGAGGAAGAGATCAGCAGTGCCTACAGCAAAATAATGTGCCATGGTTAAAGTTGAGCAATTTTGTTATGCTAAAAAACCTTGTTGCTAATAACCAAAATCTTTTTTAATTTCTGTGAAAAGTTTTATCTAATTTCTGGTATACAATTTAATCTTAATTAAATATAGTTATGAAAAATACCTTACTAGCTTTAACAGCTACAATGTCAAGTGAGTTAAAATATCTCTCCTCCTTTGTTTGACAAGGTACCTAATGTTCTGGTCCAAATGCAATATTAACCAAATTTCTGGCAAGTATATAGGATATATATAATGGAATGTTTGTATCAAATATAAAAAAAAACAGCAATGATTTTCCACAGTCTTGAATTGTAAGAAAAGGTTGTAATGAAGCATTGAGACATTTACCTTATTTCTCAAAGAACCGAAGGCAAAGTAACCAAGTATTGGGTTTGGAAGGAGAACTTAGAAACATCCAACTGTATGCTGAATAGGTCCAACAGACTTTCAAAACGTGCCTTGTTAATGGATATCCGGCCAGCCGAACAACTCCACAGACAATGGACCATCGCTATAGCTCAGATGAATTATAAGCAGCTGAGCTAAAAATACAATAACATAAATATTATGGATATTACAAAAACAACACTACATGTATCATAAATAACAAATGTCAAATTTTCAAGGACAATATTGAGTGTCACAAATACAATGAGCATCTTTTGAAAATTAGAAGTGATTGATTTTTATCTCATTTTGATTTTATGGGAATAAATAACAGTAAAGTATTGCTTTTTAAAATAATAATCAGTATCACAAGCATTACCAAGCTGAATTACTTAAGCAGGTGCACAAAGTTGCATGTCTGCAAGATAAAAAGTCATTTTGATTAATTTTGTTCCATATTTAGTATATTGATTAAAGGTAACATAGAAATATTTAAACAGTATTAAACACAATGATATAATGTTAACACAATGTGCTGTTCTCTTTGGGTCATCTTCATTGTCTTTCATCCAAGATAATTAGAGAAAAAATGTGTGCTACACCTACAACTGCGTAAATATAAAGTAATTAAATTAAAAATTAAGAAAATAACACATTTTCAAGAGTCACGCTTTATATGGGTAACATTGCATCCAAAAGAATATCCTCACAATGTTTCTATTGTAAGGGTCAAGTTGTGTTATATCTACAGACAGTTCAAGCAGATAAAATGATCTTTCTCTTTCTGATTTTGTTCCTTGCTTTTTCATGATCTGGCGTTCTATTGGGGGTAACATTTCTTCAATCTGTAAATAGAATGCTTCCAACCTCTGCTGAAGCCCTGCAGTTATCTGGTCATCACAGTATGAGCCTGCAAATAAAAGTGCTTGCTTTTATATACATGTGAAGTTTTGGCCTGTGAATTTTTTAAAATTTTGGTGGAGATAAATGACCAGACCCTAGTTTGCTTTGGCAGAGACATGCACTCTACTTAGACCCATTCTAGAAATTAATACATTCAGTGTTTTAGAATACTGCTTTATGAATTCCCAGGCCAGTAGTTCTTTCTATTCTTTCTATTATCAACTTAGTTTTAACATTGTAAAAGACAGTTTAGAAACATTTTATGTTCAATGATTTTCGCCTGTTAAATGTTGAGTATTTATTCCCGTTAATGAAACCTAGTCTCTGCTGTAATATACATGTCATTCACTATAATAAAGTAGTTTCTAATCAATGGAATATTGAAGATAATTAAAACTGAGGGTGGTCATCCTGTACTTTTGTAGCAATACATCTCCACAATGACCACACACAGATATCACGTTTTTGGTTTTGAAATGTCTGGAATAATGAAAAAGTGTCCTAAATTATGTTTTTTTCAAATATTTCCCCTAAATCATGAGGTGTTTTACTTCATTTTCCCAGTAGCAATTGCAACCCCCTGTATCAAACTACACCAGTCATTCAAATATCGATAAACTAGGACCAATGGGCCTCAAGAATGGGTTTCAAAATCTGGGTTTTGTGACCTTGACCCTTAACCTTGTGACCTAAAATCTACAGGCTTCTTCCACTATTGGAAGGTTGGCTAAATGTTGACTGAAAGGAGCAAAATTGGGACGAAAGAATTGGCTTCAAATGTGTCCAGAAGCTTGATAAAGAAGAGTCCTGTGACCCTGACCTTGTGACCTCAAAATTAATAGTGTTCTTCCCTTATTGGTAGACAACTTTACATGAAATATGGAAGGTGTTGGATGAAAAGTTTGGCTTTTAATGCATGAAAATAATAATCTTTCTATTGAAGTGGACCCTGTGAACTTAACCTCAAAATTATGAGCTCAAAATCTGCAGGAATCCTCCCTATAATAAGGTAAAGCGTTTGTAAAAAATGGAAGGTGTTACATTTAAAGATGGTCAGTACTTTAAAAAAGGTACAGTTCACAAATATCCTAAATTTCCATAGATTTGAAGTATTATTTTAAGGTAAAATCAACAGTTTCAGGTCAATTCAATTCTGCTGATTATTATTTTTTAGCTAATAACCCGCACTATTCTCAAGTGGTGAGGATGGGGGTATCAAACATTCAACAAACCCTACAGGCCTAATGCTAACCTTTGCAATGGGATATACCCCAGGTATAATGCTTCAATGCTTGACCATTACTTTTCAAGTACATGTGTAAAATGTATATGAACAATGCAAGTACTAAATATTTTGAACAAGAAACAATTACACAAACATCACTGCTAAAATTCTGGCATTGGAGCACACGACACAAAAATGATTGTAGCTGGCACCACCTGTCGTGTATTCAATGAAGCTATCAGAAATATATACGTATGCCTAATTTCAGACTGATATGTCAAACCCCTAATGAGAAATAAGCAGGGACATAAACTGTGCAAAAATTATTGTAGATGGCGCCACCAGTCTTGAATATGACAAAGCTTTACGTTATGTGCAAATGTGACCAATTTCAGGCTGTTGTATCAAATTTCTCTGGAGAAATAAGCAGGGATAAAAGTCACTGTATGTGGCGACACCTGGCTTGTTAACGAGAAAGCCATCAAAGCTGCATAGACAGGTAAAAATATCAGTTTATGCAATATGAGTTTGATGCTTGGGACTGACCAGGCTTAGGTTAGGTGAGAAAGGCAGTTGCCCCGAGTTAACTGTGATAAATTACTGCCTCAAGTAATGCACTGAGTGAACTCTTGACCTGTTGCATAATTTGACACAGTTGGCAGTTTGCCGAAGCCATAAATAGATCCAGACTGACCTTTGGTGCCAAATCTGATACAGTGGGCAGTCTGCCAAAGCTATAAATAGAATCCAGCTTCTGCATTGAGTGAACTCTTGACCTATACCTGGCTGCATTGAGTGAATTATATACCTTTTGCCTGATATGATACAGTTGCCAGTCTGCCAAAGCTATAAAAAAAGTTCTTGGCCGATCTTTGGCCTGTTGCCAAATCTGAAATCGTTTGCAGTCTGTCAAGCAATATCTAACCTGAAATCTAGTGGCATGATGTAACAGATGCTGATAAACTGGTGCCAGGCTAGATGTTAAAGCTTCACACAGCTAACATATATGGTAAAAATTTCTCAATTCAATCTGCATAATTCAGCCAAAAATCATTCATGTGGATCCATTAAAGACAATTATTATAAGAATTTTTGTGGGGATTATTCTTGTAAAATATTAAACAAACTGGCTTCAGTGGCGTCAGTCGAAAAATGTTTTGCAGGTTGATAACTCATATTGGAAGATACAGCAAACTGGCTAAGTTGAGCTTCCTGTAACTCACCCAATAAGCACTGAACCAAAACGATTTGAACAAACTTGAATTATCAACAACTGAGGATAATTAATGTGTGAGATTTAAGAATTTGGCCAGGAGGATTTTGGGAAGAAGATCTTTGTAGCCACTGAGCTAATAAAGCCTGTTATGGCATATGACTAAATTCAGCTTACCATAACTCAGCCAAAATCACCAACATACATCTTAATACAGAAGATCCATATTGCGACAGATTTATTGAAACATTTTTCGCCAAACAACTCATAATTTGCTCGGGATGTACCCCAGTTATTCCCTAACATGATTCCAAATCATCCTATAAAGGGTTTCTAATAACTAAACTTTTGGGAAATAATAACTGAAAATAATGTTTATGGTATTTACAAATGACTTGAAAGCAAAACTTTCTTGACATTAGTAATTAAATATGATGTATTGAATGTCAGTTGGATGAGGAAAACTTGAGATCTATATAAAGACCGTGAAGAAGTGATGCCGGTTTAAATACTAGTTATTTATCAATTAACTGTAAATAATCTTCACCGACGGTAATTACAGTATCTTATGTAATTTATATTGGGAAATAATAATTACTATAATGCCTTACATCAGATATATTATTTTTGTCCTAATGATTTAAATTCATTTTGTCGAAGCCAGATTGAATGAAACGGTTAATTTAAGTAACACATTTAAATATAGACATATAATTGACAAAATGAGAGACTGCAGACGAAGGTTGTTCTCATTTATTTTTGAGAAATAACGATTGTCAGACGCAACAGAATGATTATTATGCTGTTAAAACTTTTTTTTATTTGATATTTCATATTTTTTAACAGATCTATATTATGATACCCTAGTGATAGAAGGCTGTCGATATTATCCAAAGTGACCTTACCTGAACTAGCATCAGTAATGCCAACAAACCCACCTCTGCCGACCTCATGACGACTGTCTCACGGGTTGGCCTGGCCAATGCAGTTGCTAAAAATGAGCCCGTCTGTTCTTTTGCGGGAGCGCTTCACGGTTGATTTTGGATATAGGACACAGTGGACAAGCAAAACTAGTATTCAGAGATAGCAGTCTTCTTTCTATAATATAGGTTTAATTTTTAATAAAAAAAATAGTTGATATTCATATTGACATTATTTAAGTGTTAGTTAATGATCTATCGTTTTATATTTATTTATTTAATTATTTTATATTATTTATATCATTTTTACAGAGGATGATAAACCAATCAGCAAAAATTAAGCTGGTCTACCTTGATGCCCTGTAAAATTTTAAAATAAAAGCTATAATGACCAAAATATCAATATTACTTAATAAAGAGTATTAAACATATTTATAATAATTATGTGGACTTTAAACATACAAGAATATTAAGGAAGTATAGGATGTTTATAATTATAAAAAGCAAGCGGATTTCTAAAATATCAAAGTCAGTATATAACTATAATGTGCGGCACGAAGCAATAATGATACAATATTCTGTACCATTGATAGACCTAGTTATAGCAATATTCTTAAAAAGCAACATGGAATGAAGTTAATTACTATTCTTATATGATCATTGAACGCCTATTAAATAGTTTTACTTCAACAAAAAATATGCTACTGAAAAATATGTCATGTAGCCGAAAAATTCTCTAAAATTTCTCGTGTCAATCGTTTCTTGAAAGAAGCACAAAAAGTCATAATCGGGCTTATCTAGATTCACCGGATAAACTATTCCAGACTATTTGTCCAGCAAATTGTAATGAATTTTTCAAATAGTTGGTTTTAGGTTTAGGACCGACTAAATTATTACTCGCAGCAACACAGTCCAATGATAGTGAGCTTCATTGACAAAATGAAAACAATCCCCTTATGAACCAGAAACCATTCAGCAAACACATTTATACATTGGCTTTGCAATAGAATATGTATAGCGTTGATGTACATTCATTCATCCGAGTTCACTTACTAGTATCATAGAATTGACATATCTATAGCAGTTTTTCGTTATAATTCGGGCAGCTCCATTCTGTATGTTTTGTTCCATACTGTTAGTAGGTGTGAAGGACCATTCCCAGATGCCAAGGGCATAGTCAATGTGTGGTTGAATAATTGTGCCATAAACCTTGGTCAATGATAACCAACAAAGTAAAAATGAATCCAATTTTCAATATCCTTTTTTGAATTACCCGGGAGCGTGACAGATATATTATAATTAAGAGTGAGCAGGTTTTCGTCATACTAGGTTGTTACTTAATATAAAGTACGCTTTAATTGAATATCAGATTCTTCAGAATTTTCCATGGCAGTAAGAGTTACATCATCTGCGTACATCACAATAACCTCAGTATCTAGCACATAAGGGAGGTGGGGAGCTGTCGGTTTTGAGGAAGGGCTTGCACTTAAGCTTATGGGGATTTTAGATTTTCTGCAGTGCATTTTCTCTTAAATAGACCAACGGTTATATTAATCCTACGTCAGAGGGAGCACCAGGCGGGAATGAAAGGAATGGCCTTCGTGTAGCCTTCGTGAAGTTCTCTGAATGCTCCGGTAGGGCGAACCCCCTGGCGGTCAAACACTGAGGGGCTCCCATCCAGCAATTTTGCAAATTGCCGGCCATTTAGCAACTTAGTAGTTCCATGAATCCCCCGGTAGGGTGAGCACCCGTCGGTCATACACATAGAGAACCCCATGTAGCCATTCCGCAAATTGCCGGCAATTTAGCAACTTTGTAGTTCCATGAATGCTCCCGTAGGGTGAGCCCCGGGTTCCATACACTGAGGGGCTCCCATACAGCAATTCCGCAAATTGCCGGCAATTTAGCAACTTTGTAGTTCTCTGAATCCTCCGGTAGAGTGAGCCCCATCCGGTCAAACACAGAGGGGTCCCCATCTAGCAATTCCGCAAATTGCTGGCAATTTAGCAACTTTGTAGTTCCCTGAATCTTCCGGTAGGGCGAGCCCCCGACTGTCATACACTGAGGGGCTCCCATCCAGCAATTCCGCAAATTGCCGGCAATTTAGCAACTTTGTAGTTCCCTGAATCCTCCGGTAGGGTGAACCCCCTGGCGGTCAAACACTAAGGGGCTCCCATCCAGCAATTTTGCAAATTGCCGGCCACTTAGCAACTTTGTAGTTCCATGAATCCCCCGGTAGGGTGAGCACCCGTCGGTCATACACAGAGAGAACCCCATGTAGCAATTCCGCAAATTGCCGGCAATTTAGCAACTTTGTAGTTCCCTGAATGCTCCCGTAGGGTGAGCCCCGGGGTTCATACACTGAGGGGCTCCCATCCAGCAATTCCGCAAATTGCCGGCAATTTAGCAACGTTGTAGTTCCCTGAATCCTCCGGTAGGATAAGCCCCGGCGATCATATACTGAGGGGCTTCCATCCAGCAATTTTGCAAATTGCCGGCAATTTAGCAACTTTTTAGTTCCCTGAATGCTGCGGTAGGTTGAGCCCCGGGGATCATACAGTGAGGGGCTCCCATCCTGTAATTCAGCAAGTTGCCAGCAATTTAGCAACTTAGTAGTTCTTAGAATCCTCCGGTAGGGTTAGCCCACTACGGTAATACACAGAGGGGTCCCCATGTAGCAATTCCGCAAATTGCCGGCAATTTAGCAACTTGGCAGTCTTCTGAATCCACCGGTATATGGAGCCCGGGCGGCTATACACTGGGGGGACCCCTTCTAGCAAATCCGCAAATTGCCGGCAATTTAGCAACTTTACATTTTTCTGAATCCACCGGTAGAGGGAGCCCCCGGGGGTTATACACTGAGGGGTCCCCACCCAGCAATTCCGCAAATTGCCGGCAATTAAGCAATTTTGGAGTTCTTTGAATTCTCCGGTAGAGGGAGCCCGGGCGGTCATGCACTGAGGGGCCCTCTTCTAGCAATTCCACAATTTGCCGGCAATTAAGCAACCCTGGTCTGTCTGATTAAATACTTATACGCTGATGCCCAATTGACTGTATACTTGCTTTGGAGCACAAGTCCTCTGCCTGTAAGTAGTGTAACCTCAATTGTACATGGCCTGTGGAAGTTGTGATGTCGTGAAAAACGTAAAAATCATCAAGCCAATTCCTATAAGGATACAAGGCTTACAGGGGTTGATGAGTTTAATACTATACCAATATTATTCTACTATTGTTTGTGTATGGACTTTGTCAAGTTCCCCAGAGTATAAAACCATTTAATAACTTTTTTCTCCTTTTTGGGTGGTTAGTTTTTCTGTTTTTCTTTCTTCTGCCATGTTTGTGCTAGAACTCACATATGGCTGATTTAAAAAAAAAAACCAACCTTCTTGCGTAATATTAGTCTGAGGTGACAGAGTTGCACCTGATATTTACTTTGGACCTTGACCTGATATCCATGGTCATACACTCCATAGCTGATGCAAAATTATCGCTCCGTAGGGAGCGTCAAGGGGGATTCCAGTGATCCTAAGACTGATTACAAACAACTAGTTTTTCTTTATTTACGGACATGTAAACCACCATACTTAAAATATTTTGGGAAGATATGCTTATAAAACTAACATTTTGCTACATTAGGTATTTCTCTATATTTGCTATTAATTAAAGAAAATATATAATTTTGATATATTTGGGTAGAATGTAATGAAAAATCAATATATGAAAGTAATGATATGCAATTAATATCAAGGTATCATTTCTATACTTGAAATTCCTATAAAATGAAAGCATAATTTAAACATATTTTGGTAAAAAAATATACCAGAATACCTTTCTACCAACAAAAACAACCATTACATAATAAGACGTAGTTAACGTAGGCGTGTTAACGAAAATTTTCTGTGCGTACCCCTCAAATATGTGGGGATTTTTCAAAAATAGCTGGAAATATTTCTGTTATAATCTTTGATTCAGACTAACCTTCATGTACTAACCTCTCAAAAATTGTGGTTCACTGAAATTATAATAAAAACAATTTTTGCTCTTGGAATATGGATATGTTGGCATTGTTGTCCAAATTCACAAAAGCTTGATACATTTATGTAAAATTAATGTAAGGAAGATATACAGTCAATCTCACACTCAAAAGTTCAATCTAATAACTACGGTATAAATTATATGAACACTTTTAAAGAACGGAACAGGCTCTATAAAAACAAAAGTGCATTACTCCAGGTTAATTTTTCAAAAAGTTTTATTCTCACTAAATAAAAACATGATGTACGTTTAACTGAAACATCTTTATCAATTGATGCTGTATATGATTGCTAAAGTTTGGAATCTCACTCACAAATTGACCATTAATCTTTCATAAAACTGTCCAAAGATACTACCTGTACAGATCATTTCAACCAATCTCGCACTATATCTTAAGATATCCAAAATTAACATGTGCAACAAATAATAAGATAATCCATGAAATAATCATGGAAAAATCGTATATATGAGTATTTACTTGAAATAGACCATGAGAAGGGAAATTTCACATCTGATAGTCCTTTTTATAAGGATTATTTTTCCTAATTTTGTTAAATCTTTGAATGATACCCAGAAAATTGGTATGCCGGATGAATTTTGTTTTCATAGTAAGACAAATAACTGCAGAGTTACAAATATCAGTTGAATGTAAAATGGGAAGTTCTACTTAAATAGAAAACTACTCACTACAAGAAATATTAAATATATGTGGCTTATGAACAAAAGATAAATTTATCTAAGATGGATAAGCATAGCAAATTTCAAAGCAATGTATGGATTAATTATTGAAAATGGAATTCCTCATGAACTTCAAATGATAAGATCATTGTGAAACTTGGGAAAATTTTGTTCAAATGTATGATTAATAACAGGAATGTATAAGTACATGATATTTTTTATTTTCAATTTATGACCTCTAATCAATTTAAGTGCAGCAGGGATTAAGACTCAGATGAGTCTGGCTGTCAAGGATTTTACAGTTACATATAGCTCATAGAATATAGGTTATTATGACTTAATTTGGGGATTCCTACATGGTTCACCAGGACTTGTTCGGAAGCATGATCTCCCTCAAGAAACATCTTGTACTTTGACCTAGTGTTTGATGTTGCCATATTTCTTTGCTTAACTTTCTTCAGCTGAAGGAAACAGATTATCAGTACTTCTTCATAAATATAGAGACTTTCCCACAAATACAACTGGTAAGGGCTTTTGTGAGGAAAATACTGTACATCTTTTTCGGTGATTATTGAAAAGGTGTTTCCATCTGCAAAAGTATGGGCATCAATCCATACAGGAAAGAAATGTTCCAAAAGGGCGCCCTGAACCTGCGAGTCTTTTCTGTAGCACTTAAAGGAAATATTCACAAGCAGAATATATTTTGTGTACTTTTCTGTTTAATATATATTTTGCTATACAGTTGTAAACACATTCACTAGAAGACGGGGCTATAGGAAAAAAAGTGTGGACTAACAAAACCATGTCTTCATGATAAATTTTTACAGGAAGGCAGTAATCATTATATGTTGAGCCCTTTACTTTTCTCACAGCATTTCCAACTTAACACAAGTCCAAAAATATTTAACAGCAGTGTGTTTAACATATTTTTCATAGTCTGATGTTATAGTCCAGGTTTTATTCAGCAGTATACTCTAATATGTTTTGATAATATCAATGTAATGTACCACATTACGCAAATGGTGTCCAGTAGGGCAATCATGTGCACATATTAACTCCCTGTCTGAATCTAATGAATAAATAATATTTGAATATAAAGTGAATATAATGTTCCTTTATTCGATCGATAGAGTTGATGGCATTTGAAATTGTGCCAAATGTACTGACATGATCATATTAACCCAAAAAGGAGAAAAAAATTATTAAATGGTTTTATACTCTGGGGAACTTGACAAAGTCCATACACAAACAATAGTAGAATAATATTGGTATAGTATTAAACTCATCAACCCCTGTAAGCCTTGTATCCTTATATATATCCTTGTATTTATATAACGATTATCACGATTAATTTATGCTATATCCGTGATACGGGTTACCCTAACCCCTTGTGCATGAAATACTCAAGTAAGTATTTTTCACAATAAATATATGGTATATCCCTGATACGGTTTACCCTAACCCTTCGAGCATAAAATACACCAGTAAGTGTTTACTCCAGTAAGTGTTTGTCACTAATAATATATGCAATATCTGGGATACGAGTTACCCTAACCCTTCGAGCGCGAAATACATCAGTTTCTGTTTACTCCAGTAAGTGTTTATCACTATTAATATATGCTTTATCCGAGATACGGGTTACCTTAACCCTTCGAGCATGAAATACACGAGTAAGTGTTTACTCTAGTAAGTGTTTGTCACTTTTAATTTAGGGTATATCCTGGATACGGGTTACCCTTATCCTTCGGGCATGAAATGCCCCATTATGTGTTTGTTACTATTAATATATGCTATATCCCTATTCGGAGCAAGTGTTAATCTCTATTAATATATGTTATATCCGGGATATGGGTTACCCTAACCCTTAGGGCATGAAATACTCCATTAAGTATTAGTCATGATTAGTAATATGCTATATCCGGGATACGAGTTACCCTGACACTTTGTACATGAAATACTCCAGTAGGTGTTAGTCACTATTAATATATGCTATTTCTGGGATACGGGTTACCCTTACCCTTCGGGCATGAGATATTCCAATAAGTGTTTGTCATATTTAAGATATGCTATATCCGGGATACGGGTTAGCCTTATCCTTCGGGAATTAAATAATACTCCAGTAAGTGTTTGTATCTATTAGTATTTGCTATATCCGGTATACGAATTACCCTAACACTTCGAGCAGGAAATACTCCAGTAAGTGTAGGAAACCCTTCGGACATGAAATACTCTAGTAAGTGTTTGTCACTATTAATATATGCTATATCCGGGATACGGGTTACACTAAGCATTCGGACATAACATAACTCCAGTAAGTCTTTTTTACTATTAATATATGCTGAATGCGGAACACGGGTTACCCTAACCCTTCGGACATGAAATACTCCAGTAAGTGTTTGTCAGTATTGATATATGCTTTTTCCGGGATATGGGTTACCTTAACCCTTCGGGCATGAAATGCCCCATTATGTGTTTGTAACTATTCATATATGCTATATCCCTATCCGGAGCAAGTGTTAATCTCTATGAATATATGTTATATACGGGATACGGGTTACCCTAACCCTTAGGGCATGAAATACTCCATTAAGTGTTAGTCACTATTAGTAATATGCTATATCCGGGATACGAGTTACCCTGACACTTTGTACATGAATAATCCAGTAAGTGTTGGTCACATTTAATATATGCTATATCCGGGTTACGGGTTAACCTTATCCTTCGGGAATGAAATACTCCAGTAAGTGTTTGTCATTTAGTATTTGCTATATCCGATAAACGAGATAGCCTAACGCTTCGAGCATGAAATACTCCAGAAAGTGTTTGAAACCTTTCGGGCATGAAATACTCCAGTAAGTGTTTGTCACTATTGATATATGCTATATCCGGGTTACGGGTTACCCTAACCTTAGGGCATGAAATACTCAAATAAGTGTTTGTCACTATTAATATATGCTATATCCGGGATACGGGTAAGACTAAGCATTCGGACATGAGATACTCCAGTAAGTCTTTGTCACTATTAATGTTTTATACGGAATACGGGTTACCTTTACACTGCGAGCATGAAATACACCAGTAAGTGTTTACTCCAGTAAGTGTTTGTCACTATTAATATATGCTATATCCGGGATACGAGTTACCCTAACCCTTCGAGCGCGAAATATACCAGTATGTGTTTACTCCAGTAAGTGTTTAACTATCAATATATGCTATATCCTTATCCGGAGCAAGTGTTAATCTCTATTAATATATGTTAAATCTAGGATACGGGTTACCCTGACCCTTAGGGCATGAAATACTCCAGTAAGTGTTAGTCACTATTAGTAATATACTATATCAGGTAAACGAGTTACCCTGACACTTTGTACATGAAATACTCAAGTAAGTGTTTGTCACTTTTAATATATGCTATTTCTGGGATACGGGTTACCCTTACCCTTCGGGCATGAAATATTCCAAAAAGTGTTTGTCACATTTAATATATGCTATATCCGGGATACGTGTAAGCCTTACCCCTCGGGAATGAAATATTCCAGTAAGTGTTTGTCACAATTAATTTTTGCTATATCCGGGATACGGGTTTTCCTAACCCTTTGTGCATGAAATACTCTAGTAAGTATTTGTCACAATAAATATATGGTATATGCCTGATACGGTTTACACTTACCCTTCGAGCATAAGTGTTTACTCCAGTAAGTGTTTGTCATTTTAATATATGTTAAATCTGGGATACGGGTTACCCTAACCCTTAGGGCATGAAATACTCCAAAAAGTGTTTGTCACATGTAATATATGCCATATCTCTGATACGAGTTACCCTGACACTTTGTACATGAAATACTCCAGTAAGTGTTTGTCACTATTAATATATGTTATTTCCGGGATACGGGTTACCCTAAAGGCGGTTTCACACAAGATGCGTACGAACGAATTTTACGTCCGAACGAAAATTTGCTGTACGAACGAAAAAATAAAATACTTCATTTTATGTTGGTGCATACACACCTAATCCGAACGATGCTATCCGAACGATAAAAATAGAACATGTTCTATTTTTTGTCGTTCGCATCGGACAAGAATGGCTTCTTTTCACCTTCAACACAAAAGAGCTGGAATATTTTTAACCAGACTGGTTCATTTGTACGTTACCTATTTGATATATATGTAATACTGTACAACATAGAAGTGTTGTTTCCTTGTCCACTATTTTAAAATTATGTGATAAAAATATAAAAAAGGGATTAATTTTATTTCAATCAAATTTATTTGATTTAAACAGATATTTATAACTTTTTTTTAGCTCCAAGGTTTTTTTCATTTAAATCAGACTTCTTTTTATATAATCTGTAAATTTCCGGGGGGGGGATTAAATTATATCAAAAGGGATTTCAATTGCCGCTAGGCCACTTATTTTAATTTGTAATCGGGGACAAAACAGATTTTTAAACCAGGTTTAGATGTAATTTTTCAGGGTAAATTCTAATTTTTAATATATTATTTGCAATATATTAAAATTGTTCTCCCGAGGGGGAGAGGGATGATTACATTGATTACATCATCCCCCCTAGCCCCCCTCCCCCCCCCCCCCCTCCATTGACGCCCCTGAATATAAGTCAGCTGTGTAAGCGATATGACACAAATTAGCGACATTATCCAGGACAAACTGTTCATAACCAATAAAAAATCCGCGGTAAATATAGAAAAAAATCATGGAACAATAACTTTTTTCATTTGTGTTTTTTATTATTATCATAGTATTATTTTTAGTTCAACGTTTTGCATTTAAACAGAAGTTTCATAGCGGTGCGCAGACTGTTCAAAATCATATTGGCAGATTTGAAAATGAAATGTAAATCAAACTTAACTAGTGATTCAAACTTTAATTTAACTAGAATTGCAGCAGTTACGGTGGCATCCGTTCTTTTGAAACAAGAGGTTGCGCAATTATTTTTAAATTCATGTTGAAATGGGAATTTTGGTCGAGTGCGTGGTAAATATTATTTTCAATTATACAATCAGTACACTTAGAGATAAAAACTTTATTATTAATAATTATTAATTAAAAATTAATGAGAAAATCAATATACCCGTTCAGAAATATTCGACATTTTTGTATAGATCTATATATATGGCCATAATGCCTATATTTTAGTGCATCCGATATATTGCTCCTATATCTGTCCATTACGAATTTCGGAGACGAAAATTCCTCGGTCGGAAACCAAAAATGTCGCTCGGATTTGGTGTGAATGAAATTTCGGATGCGACAGGATTTTAGTCGGAACGACAGAAATATTCGTTCGTGTCATATTCGTTTGGACGCATCCGGTGTGAAACCGCCTTAACCCTTCGGGCATGAACTATTCCAAAAAGTGTTTGTCACATGTAATATATGCTATATCCGGGATACGGGTTAGCCTTACCCTTAGGGAATGAAATATTCTTGTAAGTGTTTATCACGATTAATTTATGCTATATCCGGGATACGGGTTACCCTAACCCTTTGTGCATGAAATACTCCAGTAAGTATTTGTCACAATAAATATATGGTATAACCCTGATACGGTTTACACTAACCCTTCGAGCATGAAATACACCAGTAAGTGTTTACTCCAGTAAGTGTTTGTCACTATTAATATATGCCATATCCGGTATACAAGTTACCCTAACCTTCCTATCGGAAGATTAAGAGAACCACAAAGTTGTAAAATTGCTAGCAATTTACGGAATTGCTAGATGAGGGGTCCCTCAGTGTATGACGCCGGGGCTCACTCTACCGGAGCAATGAGAGAACTACAATGTTGCTAAATTGCCGGCAAAATGCGGAATTGTTAGAGGGGGGTTTCATTTGTTTGGAGCCTGAGCTCTCTTTAGCGGATGAATAAGATCAGTCCAAAATTGCCAGCAAAATGCGGAATTGCTAGACGGGGGCACTTCATTTCATTGTCGCCTGGGACTCGCTCTATCGGAGGATTATATGAACTTCGCCAGGGGCTCCCTCTAACGAAAGATTATGAGATCTTCAATGTTGAAAAATTGCAAGCAAATTGTGTGTATGAGAGACGGGAGGTCTTCCCCGCCGAATGGCAAAGTTGCTTCCAAAGTTGCTAAATTGCTAGCAATTTGCGCACTAGGATTAAAAATTGCTGGTTACCTGATTGATTGCTGGCAGTATATGCAAGAGCTGCTGACAATTTGCGAGACTGCTGGGAAAGTCGACGGGCACCACGCAACTTTGCGAGAGAGGCAAACTTAAAATGGAAGAAACCAACGGTTCCCCATCTATATGGATAGATAACTATTCAATTTAACTGTCTGTTAACGATTACAAAGATATGAATGAAACCAGGGCGCGGTGCTACTTTCAAAACTATTTACAGTCGAACCTCTATAATGTGGGCACCCTTAGGACCGGGCCAAACTATATATATAGAGGTGCCAACTATATGGAGGTATAGCTGCCACATTCAGTGCTGTCACCTTTGAAATATTACTATAGTTGCTCTTGGTTAACTTTATACAATAACATGTACGTTTCTCCTGTTTATAAACATAAAGGTTAAATGTAAAAATTGTTAATACATGTGTGTGTGTGTTATAACATATATCTATTGACATAATCATCAAGCATCTAATCTACAATCTTTCTAATAGTTTGATAAGTTACCTAGTGCATTTTTAGATATACCTATGGCTCTAAAAATTTTCTTTAAGACAAGCCACTCTGAGAATCTGTGAATAGGTACACTTTATGGCTATAGCAAACCGTTATATTTCAGTCTTGGGTTGAAATTTTATAAGTAGACAGTAACAGTGAATATGACACAGAATGACCAGTGTTTTGTGTTGATCATTGAGTGCAATTAAAATGTAAACAATGCACTAAGACAGGGGACCCATACCCTATTATCTTATCTCAGGGTACCAAATGACTGGGTGAATGAGCAAGGCATCCTTTCATGGTATTAACTTTAGCAGTTTAGTTGCTTCATTGACTTAAGAAAGTCTAGTGAAGTCAAAGTATGCCTATCCGTCTAGTACGAATTGCTACTGAGTGGGCATTCACTGCTGGCTATAAATATCACAGGAACAGCCAGTCTGAGCTGAGGTCTGACCACACAGAACGGGCACATCAAAGAAGTCTCATTAGTATGCATGTATCCCATGCCTAGCCTTGAGTCAAGAAGGCTATAATTATGATTATGCAATAAGACAGTAATACACCTCTGGCCTTTGTTCATCTGTTTGACCATTATTATTAATCATTGAAATATAAATATTTAGTAATAAACAGTTATTCTGATTACTCATGATTTAAATTCAAAATTTATAAATCTCCTTAAGTTTAAATAGGAAGACACTTCAACTGGGAAAATCGATGAGGTGCCCTCATAAGCTAGGGTAAAGTGCCCACTTTACAGATAATATTAGTGCCCACATTAGCTAAACATAATAAAGAGAAGAAAAAAAAATGGGACTGGCTAAAAGTGCCCACATTATAGATGTGTCCACTTTAAAGAGGTGCCCACCAAGAGAGGTTTGACTGTAATTTTTTCGAGCATTTATCCAGTCAAGCGGGAAAGTTGCATGAGATATTGGTAGATTATATAGATAGTATCACGCAGGCTTGAGAAGCTCAAAAACATTCGGAGTAATGTGATTTTTATTTCTACAACATCTGGAGTACCGTATATGACGTAATAAGCGCCACGGGCCCTCTCCAATTTGATCTTTTCCAAATATCTTTTATACCCTAATAATGCGCCCCCTCTAGGTCTACTATGTTCTAGTTGGGTCACGTCTTACGATCCCCTTATACTGACAATTTTGTTTGGCATCACCTAACGTTCGCCGTGATCCTGAGAAGAAAAAAGAATCCAAATGAAGATTGTGTAAAAGTAGTGTAAAAGTATGCATTAAATGATAACTAAACCACACGATATATATATAGTATATTCATCATCTTAACACCAATATATCACATAAGAACGATACTTGAATATCATTAACACCTACTGTTAATATAAACAAGCCGACCAATTTTCGTAGTTGATGCCATTTGCCGCTTTTCACAGGATAGAATTTCCCGATTAAACGCACGCTAAAAACTCTAAACAACCCGTCTTTATAATAATTATCATATAATAATATATAATATAATATTTCCTGAACCAACGCACTTTTATATATGTTACCATCTTTCACAAATCGCAAACGCTGGTCGACGAACTTCGCGAGTCTTTGCTGACCCGTAAAGAGCATATTAGCTGGTAACTATATAACTTTACCCAATATGTCCCAAGCGACCGGTGCTCAAAACAGCCGAAAGTTTTTTTCTCGTGCATCCAGTATGTTCAGGGAATTTAATACACGTATGTAGATTAAAAATACAAAGATCAGGTAATTTCTGTTCTCCCCTAATGGAACTTGACATACAGAGGCCCGCTACTTTTTTTGCATTCAGATTGTTGACAATTTATCTTCATTAAGCCTCCCCACGCGATTTACAGATCCCCAAGCGAAACGCAGATCAAAAACTCATTAAGGACACATTCTGTGCTATCAATTTCATTGCTTACATTTTTAGATGAGAAAGATTTTCCGCTGACTTTTTTAGCGTATTTGTTTTTATTTTCAGATGCCACCATGTTTAAACTGATATTCACTGATAATCTGTTGATTTTTAGGTGACACATCGTATTTTCCCCACTTTCCTTTCATTTCCAAAGTATAAATTAACCATGTTATATCTAGGGGGTGCCGCACATAAGACGTAACAGCAATTGACCTTAATTATTACTTGTGCCTTAGCCAATCATTTCCCTCGGCTAAAACAACTGTACACGTGAAGCTCGGTAACAGCCGAAGTAACCAAGATATGAGCTTTGTTGATACGGTCAACCAAAAGGACCCAGAGTCAATTCATATCCTAACATTTCCGACAGAACTAGGTTGTCGGACGTCAGTTGTTTATTGCTGAAAAACTAACATGGTTTCCATGTGTCATAAGAATCAACGTTAACGTAGCATTGAAGGTGCTGGTACATTTCATCCTCAGAAACTTTTTTCTTATAATGACGTAATTTTTTTTAATTGAATCCGGCAACACTATCATATTTTGAAGTAACACCCGGCAAAAGTTAGTAAACAGGCGTGTACTATACGACGCAATTTCCTTCGTAAGTATTGCAACCGGCCAGAACGCTGACATTCCCTTCCATGGCGGTACAGATTGTTTAGATATATTTAGGACGGAAAGCGACGATGTTAATAGTAAATACGGTGTGGACGATTCCATCGTACAAATGTGGTGCTGTTCTTGGTTAAGGTTTGTCATTGGATTACATTAACGTCATGGAAACTTGTTGCACGGAATAGAGAGCAAGCTCCCCCGAACAATAATAATAGGAAATCACGCCAGATTGCCAATGCACATTAATTATGTTCACAAATGGTCAAAGGATGTTTAATTCAACAGTTTAAGAGAAGAAATGCTGTTTACTTGACCTAATCCTTCCTAAACTCACTAAATTATCCATGTTTCGACTGACGGCAATCAACCATCGTCGCAATTTTTTTTTGTGGGACGTATTTTGCTCCACGAAATATGAATGCTTTTTCCAAGTCTTAAGTGGCCTAGTCACTTTAGTTTTGGTCGAAACTAGGTTAAGATATTTTAAGACTTTTTAAAGGATTTTGGGGACACTTTTAGGTGCTAATTACCTTTCACTAGCCAATATTTATGGGCTTGGGATACCCTGGCATAATGTCACGCCCTTAAATGATCAAGTGAGGTAGGGAAAATAACTAAAACTAAAATAGCTTTTTTAAGTAAGAACGCTCATTCCTTCCGTTTTCTTAAGGAGAGCCCTTAAAATTCCATGTGGGGGGGGGGGGGCCTTATTGTGGGAGGACGCTTATTACGTCAAATACGGTATATTGTGGGGCTGGGTACGGACAGCAAGTAAAATCTTTCTGTATATTTTACCATATCAAAGGAGGGAGTCTGAAACGAAGCTCTATAATATTCAGCGACCGAACAGGATGAGACACGGAAGACGGAAAATTTGACGCTAATTTATCACCAATGGTACTGATATAACCATTAATCTCGTCACATGATTTCTCAATATCGGCAGGTCCTTCTAATGAGCTCGTGGCAGTTTACCTCCCTCAAGTGGGTCCTTAGGACACCGATCTGTTGCCGGTCGGACTACTTACACGTTAACTGTTTGTGAAATCGCGCAAAGCATTGCGGGTATTAAAGGCTACATTCCTGTTGATGCATGTGTAGACTGGAAAATCCTATTAAAATGATTACATTTATAAAAAAAATAAAACAAGTGTATATAAATGTAAAACAAGAATCAGGAAAACAACAACTATATGAAATAGTTCAGATTACAATAACTATAAATATATATGCATAATAACTTTATGAAATGTACTTCAGTAAATTATATGTTTTAAGTTGTAAACAAGTCTAAATTTAAAACAGGCATCTGTGTGTCTGGTAAGTAAGCGCCAAACTGTCTGGTGGATGAAATTATTGACTGCACGTGTTAAATATGTATAAACATATGATATATATAACATAAATAATACTATATCCTGCACATATATTTACATAAAATAATGTTGTACTCATATTATAAATGTATATATATATATATATATATATATTATTTAAATTAAATAAAGTTTAGATACCCGTATATTTAAGAGTAATAAAGATTGAAACACGACCTTTAATATATTTATATACTGATATACAGATATGTTAGTAAATATTATGTGAATTGATAAATAATATAACTTAAAATTAATATAATTTGTTTTATAAGGTGAATAAAGGTTAAACATGGATTAATATATTAATCTGGTAAAATGTATATATATATTATTTAACATTTTATAAAACTGAATACAAAATAGGTAACCTGTATATATAGGATTTAAATGAAAAAAATGCCCCAATAATATAATTTATTAATATTTATCAATGTTATAAAAGGAAGAGTCTAGGTACTGGTATGTATAATTAATATTGAAGTCAAACTATACTTTGGTTCAATATAGGTTTAAAATGTATAATGAAATAAAAAACAATATAAATTTATAAACGGTACACATATTTGAAATTATTTAATGGGCTGAATAAGTATATATAAGTATAATATTTGCTTTATAAGTAATTAATTTGAATGTTTTTGATAGCTATGAATATATTTTCCTGCCGCATATTATAAGCATTATAATTAAAGTGAGTCTTATTCTACTAGAATTATATTTTTACAGTAAATTTACTTTAATGACTATAAATTACTCTAATTATGTTTGAAAATTATGTTTTAAAATATGATTCTTTTTGTTATTTTTATATTTCATAAGTTACTTTGTTAGTTTTGTAAGTTAAAAGTGTATATTTTGTTGTATAAGTATGATGTTCAAAGTTCAAGCTGCCGTTATCATTCTGTATCAAGCAAAAGAACGCATTGTCGCTTCAATACTTTATTAAAAACACTGTGCAACATGTACTCTAGAATATATATTGAATATCACAGTACATATATCAGATTAACAATAATTAATCAATAATCCAAATTTGGTTATGATCTCCGATTTACCCGATAAAGAAGAGAACCTGCTTCTTCTTAGTACCATTAATTAGAAATTTCTGATATTACCAAGTATTTGGAAGCAATGAGCCGCTTTGGTAATTATTTCATGTATATTTCCTGACTCTTTAACTTGAATAATGCGGCTGCCGGAGCAAGTCTGGTGCTAGGTCCCCATCAAAGATTTTGCATTCCCGGAATGAAATAACGAGATTTTGAATAATCAAATAGAAGCGATATAAACTTTTACCATTACAGATATATATATATATATATATATATATATATATATATCGCCCCTCCCTGTTGGTCCCCTATCCCAAATTTGAGAAAACAAATTGTGTACTATGAAAAAGGTTATTGTGTTAATGGAAATCATATATTTCAACACATTTGACCTTAACAATCCAATAAAAGGATCCAAATGCTTGGTTTTTCAAACCCTTCGCGTACTTGGTTGCAACATTTGGTGTATCAAATTGGAGAGAAAAGTTTGTAATCTTCTAAAGTTATGAGGCTCACAAAAATCCAAGATTTCTAATGATCTGAGCTTGAAGATGAATGACAAGGCACAAGTGTTTTAACTCGCCAGAGATTCGGGTTGGAACAATTGACATATTAAATTTCATGGAAAAAGTTCACAAGAAAAACCATTTCAGTTGAAATGAGATTAAAGATAAAGGTCAGGGTCACTAGTTCTCCAACTGGTCCGAGATATTGGTAGAAATAATTGAAATGAAAAAAAAAATCGGAAAGAATTTGTACGGCTTCAAAGGTTATCTTATTACAGAATATTCTAAATGCAAATAGCAAATACTTTCGCTGAATTGACCTTGAAGGTTAAGGTCACTGGTTTGATTAGTTGAAAGAACTTGTGTATCAAATATTAGGCAATATTACGCAATACTTCAAAATCTACGGTGGTCACAATTTTTCCCCGGCCTATGTGACCTTAAAGATGTTGGGCCAGGTCACCGTTTTCCTTCCAATTTTGGTAAATACTTTTGAAATATGAAACTTCATGAAAAATACTGTGTGATTCAAAAGTTATCGGTTCACAAGAATTCACACATAGTAAGCCGCCGCCGACTGACCAACCACTTTTCGTCTCCCCGGTGGGATGATCGCATGCTATACAGACAAATATATAACTTGAATGGTGTCTTCCAAAACACACTTCAACATGGATACATCTTCGCTAACGATCCCTTGTGAGTCCAACAATTTTTTTTCAAAGGCAGATAATCAACGATAAATTAAACAACAGTGTGTACCTCTTGTGAGTTCAATAAGAAAATGTGGATATCACATAATCAATGAATATTTAAAACATCAATATGTACTTCTTGTGAGTTCAATAAGATTTGTCAAAGGCAGAAAATCAACAATAATTAAAACAACAGTATGTACCTCTTCTGAGTTCAATAAGAATTTGTGGATGGCAGATAATCAACGATAATTTAAACAACAGTTTGTTGATGCATACCACTAAATCTTTCAGTTACACATTGATACACATTATTTAATCCTGGAAACAGGACTCGTTATAAATACACACATGGGACCAATCGGTCAAGGCGCTCAGTTGGGTATCAGGGTTAAATGATTTTAGAAAAGATCACCATTAAATGATTAAATAAAATATAAGCTTTTGTATGAATTTTAATTAGGTTTACGGAAAGAGAGCTGATATTCATAAGTTTAAAAAGGATTAATTACAACCTTCAGGATTTTTAGTCTGAAAGAAACACACATAATCAGTTTATTGATTCAATGCTTAATATCAAATGATGAGCACAATAGAGCTTTGAATGTTATCAGCCAGTCTAAAAAAAGGGTCATTACACTTGCAAGTTAAAGTATAAAAGTATAAATGTATTTAATTTCTGACTAACTAATGTATCTTTAGCTTATATTACACTAAGTAGATTAACAGACTAGTCTATCTCAGTATTATTAAGATATAATAGTTGACTTAATTTGTGGTACCAAAACAGCCAGTGATATTAATGTATAACAGCAGTCAAAGCAATTAATTGAAACATTTGAAAAGTGAACATGTTTTACTGCATGTTATTTATAACTGTTTTCAGCCCAAATTACACAACTTACAGAGTAATTGTTAGTGTCATTAAATATATTTTTATAATAGCTTTACTTGCTTAAACATGGCATGATTCATTTATTCAAGACGGATTGCATCTTTTTGCAAGGGATCATAAATTATATCAGCAGAATTAATTAATTGGTTTATTATTAAATATAACAGAATTATACAAGTTACGAAGAAATTATATGAAAAAGAAATTAAGAAATTCAAGTTAGAAAATTCAGGTCTTGATTCTCATACAATTAAATTCAAAATTGGATCTGTTAACAATATCATCTTTTTTTATTTAAGATTCAAATTTATTTTGTCATACCTCAATATTCGATTTAAAAATGTTAAAAAAATGTCCTTTATCAAATCATCTGCAGCATCAAAGTACAAAACAGTGATTTACTCAACTCAAGCAATACATAACTCAGTGGAAGTTCAACCACTGGTAATATGAAAACATCTAACGTATAAAATATAGGACTCTAAAGATTTTACATCCCTTGTGATTCACACAATGTACTTTCATCTGAGAGGAAGGGGGGGGGGGGGGTCGGGGGTTCTTTGGGTTACTCGGGATCAGCTGACATGCTGTAGTAAACCCTTGTAGCCAAACAGTGAAGTAAAGCTGACATGCCGTCTTGACCTTAAGTGAACAGCAGGTGATTCAGTTAAATATGGTATGGCTCCTTTTAAAACTTGAGTATCTGTTAAATTTTTGGGCAATTACTTTCACATTTCAGAATCTTTAAGCTTAAATCCATATGATTACATAATATGAAAACTAAATCAAAATGTCTTAGTGGAGAGAAATTTGCCAAGTTCTAATTGGAGGTTAATTTTGTTGATGTTTATAAAACCAAAGCTTATATTTTTTATAATTGACAATATTAATACCGGATCTTCAGTCCATGTTTAGATATTAACTAAAACTATGGATATCCTAAAGATGACCTGTGCAACATAAACAGTTAATGTTATCAGTCCACAAGTGTGATTTAAGATTATAAAAGAATAAATCCTTAGTGTGTTTGATAAGAAAATTAGATCGAAAGTGCTTACAGAAATAAAATGTGCCATGGTTCAAGCTGGGCAGAATTTATGGTAACGATTTTCTTTTATGCAAATAACCAGATTCTTGTCTTATTCCTGATATACAATTATATCTGAATTAAATATAGTTATGTGCTGGAAAAATAACTTACTTAAACTTAACTTAAACAGTTACCATGTCAAGTGACTTAAAACATCTCTCCTCCTGTGTTCGACAAGGTACATTACATTCTGGCCCTTATGCAATATTGACCTTATTTTTGGTATGTATATAGGAAATATATAATGGAATATTTGTACCAAATACAAACAAAACAAAAATAATATTCCACAGTCCTGAATTGTAACAATGGGTTTTAATGAAGCATTGAGGCATTTATTTAATTTCTCAAAGATCAAAGGCACAGTAAACAAGTATTTGGTTTGGTAGGATAACTTAGGAACATCCAACTGTATGCTGACTTTTGGATTCATAGGTCCAACAGTTTTAACACTTTCCTTGTTAACGGATATTCGGCAAGCCAGACACCTCAACGGACAATGAACCATTGCTATAGCTCAGCTGACTTACCGTCATCTGAGCTGATAATACAATAACAAATTAAATATTCTGAAACAACATACATGTATAATTTATAAAAATTCAATTTTCAAGAACAACATTGAATGTCATACATACAATGAACATCTTTGGAAAATTTAAAGTAATTAAGTAATAAATAAATAAATCTTATTTTGATTTCATGGGAATAAATATCAGTATAATATTGCTTTTTAAATGAATAGTCAGTAGCACAAGCATTATATAGGTGAATGCACCTATAAGCAGGTGCACAAAGATAAGTCTGCAAGATTAAAAGTCATTTTGATAAATTTGTATTCCATATTGAGTATACTGGTTTAAGGTAACATAGAAATATTTAAACAATATCAAACACATTGATAAAATGTAAGTACATTTTGCTGCCCTCTTTGTATCATCTTCATTGTCTTTCATTCAAGATAATTAGAAAAAATATGTGCTACACCTACAACTCCCTGTAATATTAACTATTTAAGTTAAACATTAAGAAAATAACACATTTTTATGAGTCACACTTTATATGGGTAACGATCCCTCCAAAGGTTTAATCTCACAATGTTTCCATTGTTAGCTTCAAGTTGTGTAATATCTGCATGTATATCTTCAGGTCGTTCAAGCAGATAAAATTATCTTTTTCTTTCTAGGTTTCGATCCTTGCTTATTCATGATCTGGCGTTCCTCAGGTGTTAACATTTCTTCAATCTGTATATAGAGTGCATCCAACCTCTGCTGAAGCCCTGCAGTCATATTGTCATCTAAGTGTGAGCCTGCAAATAAAGTGCTTGCTTTTATATACATGTGAGGTTTGGGCCTGTGAAGATAGTTTTTTTTAAATATTGGTACAGAATGGGATAAATGACCAAATCCCAGTTTGCTTTGGCAGAGATATGCACTTTACTAAGACCCATTCTAGAAATTTAATACTTTTAGAGTATTTCAGAAAACCTTTCATATATGAATTTCCAGGCCAATAGTTCTTTCTATTAGACTTGAAATCAACATCGTAAAACATAGTTTTGAAATATATTATGTTCAATGATTTTCACCTGATAAATTTTGTTTTTTATACTAGTTAATGAAACCGAATCTCTACTGTTATATACAAGTCCATCACTATAATAAACGAGTTTATAATCAATGGGATATTGAAGATAATTAAAATTTAGGGTGGTCATCTTGTACTTTTGCCATGCATCTACTCCATGACCTCACACAGATAAGCATGTTTTTGGTTTTGAACTGTCGGGGATGATGCCAAAGTGTTCTAAATCATGTCTTTGTCTTTTCCAATATTTCACCTAAATCATGAGACGTTTTACTTAATTTTTCTCAGGGACGATTGCGACCCCTCTATCAAACTACACAAGTCATTCAGTTATCGATTAACTAGGGACCAATAGGTCTCAACACTGCTGAATTTGTCTATAAGGATATTTTTATGAGCTTTTCCAAAATATGGGTTTTGTTACCTTGACCATTATCACTGTGACCTAAAAATCAACAGGGTTTTTTCCCCGATTGGTCGATAGGCCAAATGTGAAAGATGGAAGGCTTGGGATGGAAATATTGGCATCCATTATTTTCAGAAGTTGATAGAGAAGAATCCTGTGACCTGACATTGGGACCTCGAAATAAATAGTGTCTTCCCTTATTGGTAGATAACTATACATGAAGGATAATAGGTTTGGAATGAAAAGTTTGGCATTTAATGCATAACAATCTTTCCATAAAAGTGGGCCCCGTTAACCTGAACTCTGAAAATCTACAGGTTTCGTCCCCTATTACAATTAAGGTAAAGTATTTGAAAAAAAAAATGGAAGGCGTGACATTTAAAAGTGTGGTCAGTACTTCAAAACATGTACAGTTCACAAAATCCACTAAACTTTCCACTGATTTGAAGTTGAAGTTTGAGGTCATGTCACCAGTTCCAGATCATGCTGATTATTATCTTTTAGTTATTAACTCACACTTTTCTCAAGTGGCAGTGATAGGAGTATCAAACATATTATAAACAAGACCTACAGGCCTTATGGGAACCTGTGCAATGGATTATATCTGAGATATATTTCTTCTATGATAACATGCCATAATTTGAAAAGTGCTACAAAAAACGTGTAACAAGTAAATACTAATCATTTTGAAGCTGAGAACAAGCACCAATATACACATCACCCCTGAAATACTGGCACGGATTTATACAACACAACAATAACTGCAGGTGGCGCCAGTAGTTTCGTGTATCAGAAAGCCATCGAAGATGTATGTACATGCTTCAACCCATTCTTGAGCTCTTTGCACAGATTCATAAAACCCAAAACAGGTGTTGGTGGCGCCACAATTTTTTTTGTATAACAAAAGTATCCAAGATGTATGGGCATGCACTATTTACGCTGATAGGTCAAATCGGTCATCAGATATATGTAGGGATGTTATCAAATGAAACTAATCATTGTAGGTGGCGTCCTATACATCACTTTACTTAATGAAAATGAATCTCGTTTGGTAAAGATTTACTAACGTACGAAGCTGTCATGAAACGCTTGAGAACTAAGAAATAATCCCTTAATCTAATAATATATATGTGCGTCGGTTGCAGGTAATCTGTTGTTAACCCACAGCAGCACCTCGGGATCAGCTACGTCATGGCTCATACAAACGCACTTGAAATTTGGCCTATTTGTAGAATCTGCGACCGACAGTTCTAGATTTATCAGCCACCTTTGAAAACATCGGCCAAACAGTGAAATGAAGTAATGGGCGCATCGATACCGATAGACGAACAAGAGAAAAACAGCTCAGATATTCACAAGATTTTTTAAAATAAAATGTTTATAAATAGCAGATGCCTATTGAAAGCAAAATCAGAATACTTATATATTTTATTTATGGATTTATCTTACTCATAATTTTTAAATGGAAACCAATAATTGATTTTATTTTTTGTCTGTTACCAATAAACATCTACTAGCTCGTTAACCAAAGAATCTTTCATTCCTTTCATTGTTGTCATCCAACCAAAAATCATATGAGCAAACTTTAACAAAGGCTACTTAAGAATAATTTTGTGCAATGTTTTAGAAAATGAAACAGCACTTTTGCAGAAGAAGACCATTCCAGCTATCAGTTGGCTTTCTTGGTCACATGATCATCTTCAGTTTTCTTTGACTAAACCAAAAATCAATGAACCTGATCTATTTTAAACAAATTTAGAGAAAACTATCCCAGAGTTAATTTTGAATGAGGCTATAATTGTCAATGCAGGTGGTTCCATAAAAAAAACAGAATTTCAAATATGAGTCATGTCACCCAGAACAAAATAATAAAACATTTGACAAGTGACTGAATTTAGCATCAACTTTAGTGATGCTTACTCGGAGAAGACTTTTTAAAGTTTCTTTTAGCTTTTTCCCTGCAGACAGCCAAAACATAAGCTCAATCCAACAGATCAGATGACTGAGTTTCGCAAAATCTTGAGGGATGCCAGCTCCTGCCGCTTTTAGATAGTATGGGTTCACTTATGGCCTACGCTGCGCTATTGCATAATCTCGGTCGAGTGGTGACAATGTGTGCCCTGTTAACGGATAATCGGACATTTGGACGACGGACGAATAGTGATCTACTAAAATGTAGAGACAAATAAGAAGGGGAAAAAATTATTTTAAAGAAAACTTAAAAAAAATAGAACTCAGTATTAAAAAAAACTCAGTTTACACCTACCTTCCACAAAGTATTCCATTTCCAGCTTTTCCTCCGTTTTATTCTTATTTCCTTTTGTAGACATCCCCATGGCATTCCTAAAGCGGTCTATGATGAAGCTGACTATCTCGTATTCATTGCTCTGTTTGCTGACGTCATGCTTGACCATTATGAAGGCCTCAAGGACGATGGTCAAGAAGAAGTTGAGGAGGATGAAGGACACGATCAGAGCAAAGAAGAAGAAAACTGTGGGTCCAAACACGCGGTCGGCCTTCACCATCTTGTTGAAGTCAAACTTATCTACAAAGTTAACAAAGTATTAAGAAAACTGTCAGGGGCGTAGCCAGAGAGGGGCCGAAGGGGGCAATGGCCCTCCTCCCGGTTGCATCCAGTATACTCGCATTCCTTTCCGAATTTTACTTAATTTAATACTTATATATATATATATGTGTGTGTGTGTGTGTGTGTATTGTTACGGGGCCTAATAACAACAGACCACGTAGTCGTGTCAAGCATAAATTTGTTACGGAGATAAATAAAAAAGAGATTCTGTTACACTAGGCAGCGTGAAATGTCTAGGGGAATGAATAAAGAAGTCAGTGTTTTTTTGTTAACAAATAATTATAATTTATTCTTAAAACAACCCTAACATTACAATACACTAAATCAATACAATTACACAGTATAACAACAGTATATCAGTAAATCAATACAATTACACAGTATAATAAATAAAGTATACAGTACCAGAGTGTCCGGATCCTGTGCTTTTCTCAACAAGTCCTTAAAAATATATAATCTAGATGAACAGTTCAAGTAAATCTTCTCAGAGAATAATAGTCCAATGGAATCCCGAAAACAATCTGTTGTAATCCAAAAGTGAAATTCTGCTAAAAATCCCAAAGGCAAACTGAAGACTGTATAAAATCCGTTGCAAATTGCGAAGATCTATAAATTCTGCAATTATCGGAAAGGTCCTCAAACTGACTCACATCCTTCCATGTCTGCTGGAATTTTCCTCTCTCTCTTCTATAGGCTCTAAACACAGCTCCTAATTTATAGCTTCTCACCCAAATGCCTAGAAACTTCTATTTCACGATCAATTTAAAGAACACAACAATACATAATACATGCGCGCCCAAAGAACAATACAAGACACACGCTCATAGAGCGCGAACAACCCAGATAATTCCAGATTAGCACGAGCGCTGTTTCTTTACACGCCAGGGTTCACCCAGTACAGATTACACCTAGTGCTGTGTCTCTATACGTTATAGCAAATGACGCCAAGGGCTTGAGCCTAACACGAAACAGAATGTCAACAGCGCACAAAAAAGAGACACCTGTAAATATATATATATATATATATATATCTATATATTTATGCATTAAATTGCCTTTGCTATCAGTGGCGGATCCGCGGGGGGGGGGGGCGGGGCCTTCGGTGCGCGGCCCCCCTTGAGCTGCAATATATCTCATTTTATCTGATTTCCAAATTTCGCGATTAATTTTCGTTTTTCGAATTTCTTTTCATTTATTAGCAATTAGATTTTATTAAAGTTATCTGCAGTTTATAACTCTTCAATTGCATTAGCTGAAGATGAGAATATTCATGAACAGCTGCAGAACAACTACAGAGCGATATGTGCTCTTAGGTGTCCTGTGTGCTGTCGAGACCACGGATCCTGGTTAAATTAAGTTTAACAAAGTTTAACATAAGACATCAACATATCGGTATTTTCACTCCGAGCATTACATTTAAAAGATAATATTTTGCAATTTATAAACGTAAATGTGCCTTTGCGCAATTGACTTTAACATGTTAAACACGATTGATATTTCATATCCTAATTTTGAAGAAATATAAATATTAAATATTGAACCTCTCTAAAGTTTAACTACATACGCAAAGACATAAAGGAACAGTTTTTCACAAAAGAGGAAATGCTCATTTTTTGTTAAAAAATGCCTCAAAATGTCCTCTTTACATTGAAAATTTAAAAAAAAAATCCCAATATGGGATTGGGATATCCCCCCAATACCCTCTCCATGTAACTGAAACTAACCTTAATAGTGACCATGATTAATAATTAAAATTAAAAAATATGCATTTCCATACACTGAAAGATATAACATATAATAATAATAATTAAAATATAAACATACATACATATACACGTAAATATACCCCCCCCCCCCCGGTTTTCTCAATTCTGGATCCGCCACTGATCATGGCCCCCTCCCCTTCCTCAATCCTGGCTAGGCCCCTGACCGTGTTCCAAAAACGCGGTCAGCCTTCACCATCTTGTTGAATTCAAACTTGTCTACAAAGGTTAAAAGATATTAAGGAAATGACGGGTTCAAACACACGGTCAGTTTTCACAATCTTCTAGAAGACAAACGTCTCTACAAAGTTAATAAAGTATTGAAAAAATCACAGGTTCAAACACGAGATCAACCTTCAGCATCTTGTTGAAGTCAAACTTGTCTGAAAGGTTAAAAAAGAAGCAAGGAAATATTGATTTCAAACACGTCGTATTCCTTCACCATATTGTTGGTTTCACACTTTTCTGCAAGGTTAAAGAAGTATTAACAAAACCGACGGTCAAAAACCGCGGTCAGCCTGCACAATCCTGTTGGAGTCAAACTTGTCTACAAAGTAAACAAAGTATTCAGAAAATATTGGGTCCAAAACACAGGTCGCGTTCACCTTCCTGTTGAATTCAAACTTATCTACAAACTTAACAAAGTATTACGAAAATAGTTGGTCTAATCAAGCGGTCAGACTGTGGAAGTCAAACTTATCTACACAGTTAAAGTATTTAAAAAATGATGGGTCCAAAAACACGGTCAGCCATCACCACCGTGTTGGAGTTAATCTTGCCTAGAAAGTTAACAAAGGATTTAGAAAATGATGGTTCCAAACGCACAGTCAAGCTTCACCATCTTGCTGAAGTCAAACTTGTATACAAAGTTAATAAATTATCAAGAAAATAATGGGTCCAAACACGCAGTCAGCCTTCAACATCTTGTTAAAGTCAAACTTGTCAACAAGGTTAACAAAGTTTCCTGATAATTGAAGAGTTAGGGTACTGAGGCTCACCTTTAAACTTGAGCTTCCAAATAAATATCACACTGTCAATCCTATGAATATTTGTAGGGTCAATTCCTATTATTGGTTATTGTCCACAGTTCAACTTTCGCTGATGACTTAAGTTTAATTGAACAAGAAGGGTTGCAAATTATTTTCTAATTTTATGACTAAAGGTTAAAAAATTGAGTAATCAGTATTACAATTTCATGTGTTTATCTTAACAAAGCATTCAATTAGTTCATTTCAAAATTATCATCCTGTATTTTCCTTGAACACCTAATTTTAATTTACTGTAAAGCTTGTATGTTTCTGGAGTAGTCTTTTCCATCAAATATTCTTTTTAATTAACTGCTTGTGTTTTTTTAAAGTTTAATGGAGGTTTGTAAAGACATATATGCAACAGTTAGGGTATTGAGGTCTGTGTTCTTACCCTAACAGTGTTAGGACAGAAAGGTGTACATTCATGCCCTAACAGTCGTGGCTTGAAGGTATCGATCGTGCCCTGTCAGAGCATGAAGTACTTTTATAAAGATATAAAATCATTTTAACATAGTATTCCTTCTTTAAAAGAGAAACCCTGACCTATATGCCAATTTTGTTATTTGCAGAAATTTCTGAAAATATGAAATACACATATATCAAAGGAGAGTTAAATTATTATTGGTTAATAAAGTAATAAAAATCTATGCACACAGCATTTGTACAAAGTATTTTTCCATTGTTATCAGCTATAAAAGTACTGGAAATTTACTCACTCAGCATCTGAACGGAGAGTGTTTCCATGGTCTTGATGAAGGAGCTGAAGTCAATCACTGTGGAGCTGAAGACGAGATACGCCAGCTGAGCAAAGGACAGGAACACGATGAAGAAAATGACAGAAAACTGCAACAGCGGCCGGGCAGCATATCGCAGTGTGGACCCGAACAAAGATATACGACGGTTGAAGCGTAGCAGATGGAGACACTGGACATTGGCAAGGAATATAATTAGTCCAAGCAGGTTTCCGTACACCTAAAAAAACAAAAGCAAGGATCCCATGGGTCATTGGGAATAGCTGTCTATCAGGGCTAAATATTTGTAGAACAGATCTATGTAAAATGAGTGTAATATACCTAGCATTATGAAACAATAATACAACAAGAGCCCCTCATATTTCTTTTGACATGTTACCCTATTAAATATTCACGTTTTTGCCGAGAAATAATTTCAGGTGAGAAATTCTATTGGTCAATATTTATAATTAGTTTCATAAATCCATTAGATTTTTGGTAAATAGCATTGCCAATTTCTGGTTACCTCTGAAGTAATTAATAATACTAAAGGCCCTTTCACACAGGGCTGCCACCATTGTGCCACTTTTGAGCGACAAAAATTAAACAGGACGCTCAATGGTCGCCTAACCCCAGAAAATCCTGTTTCTGTGTAACTGCTCCATACCTGTTTCAGCGATACTTGTGCCTCCCTTGAATCTCCCAAAAAGAAGCATAAGGGCATTTTCATGCTTGCCTTCCCTCTGCTTTCCCGTTGCCACCAGCGCGACAACTCTGCCTTCATTCTACAACCACGGGAATGCTTGTGCCCTCCTTTTACCTCCTTTGAGCAACCTACCTCTTCGGGGACCTTTGTGCGATTGTTTTGAACATGTTCAAAAACTCACGGCGACCATTGCGTTCATTGCGATGTCTGAAACTCATGCGTATGACCTTTGAACGACCTAGGCAACCATTCTGGCTTCTTTGAGCCTCCTACGGCGACCTGGTAAATTTTGTGGTCGCACACGGGAGGCACAAAGGTCGCTATTATGTGTAAAGGCCCCTTAAGATTTTGCCAGGGAATCAAACTTAGTTTCATTTAAATCTACCACGTTCCTGGTCAGTTATCAGAGTGACACCACATCAGCATTTTATATATTTTAGTTTTTAGCTCAGCCGACAGAAAGTCATTTGAACAATGGTAATAGTCCTTTGTCCGTCCATCCACCTATTTACATTTCATTTTTTAAAACTATTGGATATATATTAATCCTAAAATTGACATACGGTTAGGGGTCACTGACACTTTGTTCTTTTCAGAAATTGAGGTTTTCCATTAAAACATATTGTTTTACTTCGAAGCTATCTATTTTAAAAACCATTTGTGTAATTTTAGTCTTTTTTGGCATACATGTTATTCTATATATATTCTACAGACATGCTAGAAATTAGGTAAATATTGAAAAACATCTAGAAGTTACTGACCTGAACAAATGTACCTTGTCAAAGTACCAAGAAAGAAATTTACCCAATCAACATTATAACTTTTGCAGTTAGTCTTTTTCAAGCATAAAACAATATGGATCTGGTTTAAAGTGTACACCAGGAATTAGATCGGAGTTTTGATTTTTTTTTTAGGTTGATGGCATAGATGAAATATCAGTACTTGAAATTTGCCTATGTTTTATCCTCTAAGCCCTGCTGATTTAATTTTCACAGTATATATACCTAAAATTTAATGTTCTAAAATCTGACATATGGAAGTGAAGCTTTTATTCACGTTTTCAGACACCTGATAAATTATTGGTTTTTTTTTATCAAGCCAACCCAGTACAGTGGTGTGCAAGGAGTGCTACAGCTCTCATCTGGCAAAGCGGTTATGTAACTTGCTTCACTCTAGGCAGCTAACTTGACTCTGCTAAGCTTATGTTTCCTACCCCACGGCAAAACACCCAATGGACTGGATTTATAAACAAGAGGAATGTCACTTTTTTTTCGAGACTTTTGCTACATTTTGAATTTTGTGTATATAAAAAGAGTAACAATGATTAGGTTGCACATTGAAAGCTTCCATGCTGTGGTATTCATTTATCGATTTTTAAATTCAGCTGAAACATTTTATAATTTACACAAGGCCTACAGACCTAATGTGAACCTGTTCAATTGAATAAAATCGGGAAGAATCTTTCCCTGATGACAGACTTGACCATTATTTTAAAAGTACTTGATTTTTTTCAAGTACACATGTAGCATATGCATGTGCAAAGCAAGTACTACAACTTTTGAACCTAAATATTAGCATCAATTACACAAACATCACTCGTGAGATACTGACACTTGTCTATACCATGCGAAATTTGTTACAGGTGACGCCATCATTCTTGTGTACATAAAAAGCCATCTTAAATGCATGCATGGACACATAAAATTCCATGCAGGTACATAAAACCATTCAATTGTAGGTGGCACCACCAGCCTTATATATGTCAAGTGCATCCAAGATGTATGGACATGCACAATTTCAGGCTTGTATGTCATATCATTCCTTAATTACTGTCATTCTAGTACATCACACAAACATTTTGATATCACCTGAGGTCTTGTGTACGAGAAAGCAGTACATGAAGAATGGACGTGTAAAATAGCAGGCAGCTACCTCAAATTACTCCTGAATTACTTGTTTTGATGTACACTGCTCAAAAGTAATTGTGGGTGGAAGCTTTTCCCTGATAAATGTAAGTGGATAAAGTTTCCCCCGAAAAAGCTTTAGCTGACAAAGTTTGACAGGTTACTGATTTTGGCATAAATTCATTTTCCATTTTGAGATTGTATGAGTTAACGTACAGACAATGTATGACAATATACGGACGACTCTACACCATCGCAAAAGCTCACAGATTCGCAAAAAAAACCCTTTACTGTAAACATATACTTCTGATTTTGAATAAAAAAATCTGACGTTTACATTTACAATATATAATATCTTTTTCAGTTTTTGCAAAACATAAAAATGCAAAAAGGATGGTCACTTTTGTTTTAATCAAAATACAGCCTCACCTGTTTTTCCTTTTTCTCGCTTTTTGTTATTTATCAAAAATTTATTTTCATCATGTGTAATTGGTTGGAGTTATGTGTCACTTTCATGCATTTCGGGTCCTTCAACAAGGCAAGTATTTTCACTATCCTGTAGGAAATACTGGGAACCAGCTAAAGTTGTTTAACTTCTTTTATAAAATAATTGTTAATGTTTGCAATGAATATAATATATATTATACAGCCTTTATCATGCACTTCACTTACCTCATCCCACACAGCAACATTTTCGAAGCTGTGGTAGGCATTTGGTTTTTTCTTGATCTTAGAGCTCAGGATGTTAGCAATGATCAGACGGTAGACAAACATCACAATCGCCGTCAGACAAACACCCAAAAATATCACCTGATACACATTCCAGAACTTCTGAAAATTACAAGAAAACATGAAATACATGAAAAGTGGGGCTTCCTTCACAAGGAAAGCGAATTTCAACAGACCAGATGATATCATTGATTTTTAAAAAGAAAAACAATTCTTCAAAGAGTTGTTGTCAGGCTACTGCTGCAGTGTTTTTACATTTGATTTCTTATCTAAATATTCACTCTTATTCTAAGAGGTTTGCTTGAAAAAGCTTACAGGAAGCACAACGTAATTGGATATTGAGATGGCTTGGCAGGAGGAGATAAGATGTCTACAGGTATGATAATGCAAACTATCAAAGTAGAAACTGTAACAAATTCCCAATAAAAGAGCTACAATAATCATAATTTTGTGATCGGGCCGTGATCTCTCTATTGATGCTGTTAAAAGAAACAAGATTAATAACATCCATGATCACTTATTTTTTCTTGATACAAGACACAGACAGTGCAAAAGAATTTTAAGAGGAGTAATTATGAGGTGGCTCATCCACTAGACATGTGACAATCTGATATCCAAAATCAACAATGGAATCTTATCATCAAATGGAAAATATGCTTGCAAAGTTAAAATTTTCATATGATCAGAATTTGCTCATTTAATAATTATATATAAACTTTATATATTATATATTAACATGCACTGCAAGGTTTTAGACAATCTGTGAATTACTGACTGAGATACTGATAGCTGTTTCATACATTTATGATTTACTGAATGAGCAGATTATGGTTAATTGGTTGAGCAGATTTTAAGATTAGATGGTTGAACAGATTTTGATTAACTTGTTGTGGAGATTTTGCATGAATGCTCACACATAAAAATTGATCCAAAGCAAAATATTTGCTTTAAGCTTTGCACATTATAGGTCATCATGACAATCTTTTTAGTTTCCCAGGAAAATAGTGTAGAGCCTCTCCCAATGTTAGAGTAGAAGATAACTAAAACTAGCTCTGGTCAGTCTAAACATTGCATTTAAGCGTGAAAGAAATCCATGGGAATTTAAGGGAAATGTGTGCATTAACTTTTTACACACTGGAGCATAAGTATAATGTTCTGCTCCAAATAGACCAAGTGTAGTGAAATACAAAAAGTATCATTGAAATTTCAGAAGTTTGGTTTCAATTGGAACAACTTGGTTTCGAATTTGTTTGAAGAAACTTGCAGAACCTCAAAGTCTCCAATAATACATGGCTTCCTAAGCAATATATATTAAGTTAAATGCAGAATAAAAATATTGATTTATTCTGAAAACCATACATAGATAATCTTGAAGACAAAGAATGAGAGTTTATAATCTTTTTCAAGGTGTGCAAAATCACAGTGAAATGTTTCAAATGTTATTGAGTTAAAAATTGAATATAATATTTCATAAGAAATAAGAGTTTACCTTGAAGAAGTCAAGCTTCTCCTTGATCAATCGTCTGATGCTAGACACCACATTGAAGATGATGAAGCAAACAGTACATGCCTCCAAGGCCATCACAAAATACATGAACGGGCCAACGTAGCGGCTCAAACGCATCACATGCATTTTAAAATATGGATAGAAAGCTGCAAAACACACAAAAGCCTCACAAGTATTTTCGAACTATGAAAGTTATGGATGTTTTCTACATATGATTAAATTCATCATTTTATTCTTTGAATTAAAATAACTCACTCTGTCTCTCTACAATTGTCCATATTTCATTCTAAAATTTTACTGGCATGAACGGAAAGTCCTTTTATCTTGCCGCATTGGCAAAAGAGAAAGGTAAGGTGACTATCTAGTTGGCAGTGAATTATAATTATTACTATCCCTCATAAATTCCATATTTATTATTGCAATAAAGCTTTACTTTGAAGGAACATTTCATTACAATACACAGATTTGTATTACAAATATTTTCACATTGCATTTTTAGTGTAAAGCAACATTTCATTAGTATACACACAAATGGTATCACAATATTATTTCACACTACATTTTTATATGGCATTCATATAATAATATTTTACACTGCAGTTTTACATGGCATGTACATAATAGTATTTCACACTATTTTACATGGCTTTTACATCAGAGTATTTCACACTGCATTTTTACAAGACATTTACATAAAACCATACACATGCAGAGAACAGCAACATGCTAAGTGAATTTTGCATGTCCACAGTGTCATCACATCCACGCTGCATGGAAACTGCTTCACAATATCTGGATCCTCTATCACATTATCTGACCCCTCTTTGACCCACAATTTTTAAACATGCCTTATAACATTGGCTTAGATACCTTGACCTTCTGGGGTCACCTACCACGGTGAGTCGTTCAGGTTCACTCTACAAACAACTCCTTATAAAACTACACTTCTTTTATATTAAAGCATGATGCCATACTTTCATACATGACCTCCTATTCGAACTTATAATCTTGTACAATATTTAGAAAGCAAAATTAGCCAAGAAACAAGGGCCAATGGGCCTTGACGCTCAGCTTGAGTGGCGCTCAGGTAATGTATGCAATTGATTTATGTTATGATCTAGTGTAAAATATTCGCTAAGGAACCTTGAATAATTAATAAAATTACTTTCAGAGTGCCCAAAATCAGGCGGTTTGTCCAAAGGCCTTCGAAAAAAGAGGGTACAGCAACCATATTTAGGGTTTCAGAGATGGGTTTTTTTACCAAGTTTCCTATTCATTTTGTCTTCATTGTCCAGCTGTTACAATATATGTCCACCCATCTTCACTGGTGCTAAATGCTCACAGAATATGGGTCACAGTGACCTTATTCAGGGTTTATAAGAAGATTTTACATGGCTCTCTCTGGATCTTCATTAAATTAGAAATTTCTAGGTCCAACTGCTAACATTAATGTCTGTCTGACTAATAGAGCGCTTAAATTATGTTCTCTCAAATAGCTGAAAGAATATAGTCACAGTGACTTTATTTTGGTTATCCAAGGAGACATATTACAACAAGTTTCTAGATCAAACATTAAATTATGGCCAAGTCTGACATTCTGGTGCTAAAAAATTAGGTTTTTTCCTATACCTCAATGAATAAAGGGCATCTTGAGCTAATCTCAGGTATTATGGCAGTTTGGTCCTAGACCACTTTGAAATTTAAGTCAGAAAGTTCTGATTCCAACTGTAATGTTCTGTGCCTATCTGATTTTCACATTATTAAAATCATTTTGTTTTGCTTCAGCTCACACAGTATGTGTCACAGTGGCCTAATACCAGGATCTAAAGGGGATTTGCCCAGAATCTTTTTGGATGTTGCGTTGGAAGATTCTAGGCCTAACACATAAGAAAAGTGCCCATCTGACATTCAGGGTGCTCATAGGACATCATTTTTACTATATCTCGCAGAATATGTGTTACGATGACCTAATCACATTTGCCCAGGATATCCCTGTATATAACTAGTCCTGATGGATACAATATGTGCTCCATCTGACTTTCTGGGTGCTCAAAATCATGTTTTTGACCTACAGGTAAATTGATCACCATTGATCACCATGACCCAATTTAATTTTGTTTTCAAGGAGATTTGCCAATAACCTCCTGGGTGTTGCGTTAGAAGATTCTAGGTCTATCAGATACAATTTGTGCCCATCTGACATTCAGGGTGCTCATAGGATCTCTTTTTTTATCGGTGACCTAATTTCATTTTTCCAAGGACATTTGCTCAGGACCTTCCTGCCTGTAGAGTAAGACATTTCTAGGTCTAACAGTTACGATTTGTGTCCTGTTAATGACGGGCCGGACGCTTGACAACGAGTGATCGCTATAACTCTGATGACCTAAAGTCAGCTGAGCTTAAAACAGATGGAAAGGGATTTTCGAATAGAGCATATTTGAATTAAATTACCTCCAGTTTCGGAAATTTCAATTGCAATCTGGGATATGCTGAATAAATTGATATTTGGATTGAAGATCAGGAATTCAACAAATATGACTCGTGTCTTTTCATCAATCCAGTCAGTGTTTTCCAGCAGCTTCAAGGTGGCGTTTGCAGTCTTGACTGTTTTTCCTAGGGTGGCAACATACCCGCCACCATAGTAAGTAGAATGTTTGCCCCAGTACGGGTAGGTGTCCAGATCTGTTGCTGAACGGTACGTCCAGAACAGGTCAGGCTCATCTGTAAATATACAGGTAATACTTTTATGCATTTTGGTCTGTTTAGCAATTAACTAGCACATTGCTCATTATCCATGGACCGAGCTCACTAGTAGTTGAGTTAAACATGTCCGAAGTTATTAAAGTTTCTTACAGATGGTGCTGGGTTAAAATCTTGAAGAGAAACTCAAATTTCTCAGGACATATTGGAAAATACGGAAAATTACCCCCTTATGACAAGCTTTGCAACATTTCTGATATAGTAATAATGGGCATTCCCAAAGCCCAATGTCAGTTATGATATAGTTGGCAGCCAGTGCCTCCAAGTTTAACTTTGGGTGGTACAGAATGTGCCTCGAAACCTCCGTAAACATAATGAACTGGAATAACGTTAGACCCTTTGCTGACAGGTGAAAACAGGTACTTGTTAATTCTTACATTTTAAAAGAATATAAATCTGTTGATTAAATATATCCAGCTACTTTCACCCCATGCCGAAAAAATGAAACAATTATCATATATATATAATATATCTGAATGTAGACTTTGATATGTATTATATGACCTTGAATTCGAACGTAATATGTATGTGTCATTGCTGTTTATATATACCCAGTCTGTCAGTTACAAGAACAACGTGTGTCAATTTTACTGATTATCAGACATCTTTAAAAATGATAATGATGTGAAAACATTACCTGTGCTGTTACTGTCAACTGGCACCCAGCCCTGCTTGTAGCTTTCTTCTTCTTGTGTCCAATAACTGTATCCATATCGACAAACTGATCTAATTTCACTAACTTGATGGGGGCATCTCTCTGGAAGTATAAGGCATATTTTGTTGTATTCTTTGGTTTACAAACCAGCTGACACCAAAATTTCCTTTAATTGAACAGCCATGTACAGACTGGTACAAATGTTTATCGAGTCACACATTCATGTATGGTCAATTGAAATTACTGAGGTTTATGTACAATTTTAGATGTATTATACGGCTCGGTTAACATTCAAGATGTAATGAACGAAGACTATAGGGGAAAGGACCCGATATATATATATATATATATATATATATATATATATATATATATATAATGTAAGTCACCACCGCCGGTTTCTCCTCATCGGCTCATCAGATGACTGATATTCAAATTTTACGATTTCGGTTGATACAATTCGGAGCGTTTGTTCAGCACGTTCTTTTGTCTTGAGCTTAGGATTGCGAGTCTGGAGTGCACCAGATGCACTGGTTTGAAGAGGTCATAATTGTGTTGGATTATAGACCAGGTGATGGTGAAACATTGTTGCTTGTCTTTCATGCACCGTTTTGCGAGTTCTGTTTCGTTTGAGTTAGTTCTGTGCTTTAATGATTTGTTGGGGTTGTAGATGATGTTTTCAGCAAAGCACGTAAGTTGAGATCAAATAATTACCAACGTTCTCTTAAAACGGAATGAGAGGAAAATGATTCAAATATCCATATGATCAAATTAGCGCTCGGGTATCAAGAAAACACGCCATTGTCAGATCTGAAAATCAAACTTTTCTATCATTGAACAAGACTTGTCCAACATTCAATAAATTTCTACAAAGGATTATTTCCTTTCTATTGACTGTACAAGTCAAAATATTCCTTTAGCTTGTTATCATTGTATACTGTTATGCGAATAAATATAATTGCCTCAGACATAACAGTTTGTCTATTAAATGTTTGTCTTGTTGTCCGGCCACCGGCTATCCAGCCACAACATTATCGACTCAACCTACATCATTGCTCATAGAGTGGAACCGGCTAGTAAGCCATGTTTCCTTCAAACCGGCCGATTTACTGGTCAATTACTAGCTCGTAGGTCTGCTTTCAGCAGACAAAATGTTTTCAATTTGTGTATGACATTCATAAAAGATTCAACCCCTTCTTCATAACTCTGATAAGAAACTTTCACACATGAAATAGACAATTAAGATAAACAATAATAATATGATATGCAAAATACTATTAAGGATTATTAAGTTAATAACATATATTAAAACCATTCATTCCAAAGCTCCGATGTTTTCAAGTGAATCATGCCGTTCACAGTGATCGTCAAGTCAACCACGGGGTTATAAGACCAGAGTAATTAGCTTTGTAGAAAGGCGCTCCTATCACATCCACACAACCCAAATGGCAAGTCTGTGTTTCCCTAATTTGTATTGTATTTGTCAGGACAGGATTTGCTGCATTTTGTTAAATATTTAATCATTAACTGGGAAAAATAACATTGTTATTGGTGACAGAAAAATGTGGACATTCCAAAAATATAAGATATTCTAAACTTTGATGACTTTTTCATGACTATTTGAATACTGAAGACCTGCATGTTACCCGCCTGTCTCAATCCTTCAGCTTTCAATATATAGATTGCATACTTTCATTATATGAATATTTTTTTCGTAGTAAGCTATTAAAATTTACCTTTTCCAGGTTGATAAAGGTAAACGGCAGAAGAAAACGAGTTAGTATTCCGGGAGAACAATAAAAAAGAGTGAAAAAAGGAGTAAAATTGGCAAATAATAGCCATTTGTTTCTCATCACAGACATAATAAAGATATGCTTCACATTTTTCATTATGAGTATATGTATATAAAGCTTAAAAGGTAAAAAAAAAAAAAAAAAAAAAAAAAAAAAAACAAGCATGGTCCACATGACTTTACATGAAGAAAAGGGCATTTTAAATAAGCTTTGATACAATTATTTGAGACCTAGGGAAAAAGCATGTGCCATTCTTGCTCTTACTTGACTATTTAACAGTTCCCTTTATTGATCTCACTGGACTGTACAACAGAACAGAAAAAAAGATATCTGAACTATTTCACAAAGAAAGGGCAAAAAGGAGAGTACTGCTAAAAAAAGAGTGACTCTTAAAGAAGACTAAATTTATAAGCCTGAATAATTTTAGGCTATATACTTTGTATTCAGGTAATGTTGTGGATTTTACATGAGACGCTTTTTGTGCTTACGTGAATAACTGGTTTCAGTAGTAGTTTCTGGTGTTGTTTACTGACTTTACTCTGCCACATGTATAAACAAAAACAAGCGGTGTTAAATTGCTTTTTTAAAAAATTGCATATATGAGAGACAGGGACTTATCAAAAGGTCATTGCTTACCCGGACTTAAATGTAAGCCCACACGATGTTATAACTCAATGCATAGCTGGCTATTTAAACTTCTATAATAAACGATAAGATTGTTGCCTTTTTTATTTTGTGAAAAAAAGGTTACCAATGAATTCCATGAAACATCCATGAACAAATCAGAATCCAGAGTATTTTAGTATCTCTCATTAACCGACATGCATTTGGTCGGTTAATACTTCTTACCAGGTTTAACCCTGAGTTGACGGAATCTGGGTTCACCCATCAGGTATCCTTGGTTATCTGCCACGTGACCTTTCTGCCAATGGTAGCTCCTCTTGTCATAAAACTCTGTGGAGTAAAGGCCAGGCAGGAGAGACTTTGATGCCCAGTCAAAGAAGGTATGTCTGTTGGTTACCTGTAAAATATTCGTACGTTACAATGTATATATGAGAAAAATACATGAAATATATATATATATATATATTAAAACAATGGTGTTCACGGTTAATAGTAGGCTATAAAAGACATTCAATGAAACAGAGTACAAATTTAATTGATTAAATTCATGTACACAAGTAAAATGATTATGAATAATCATAAGTGCATGAATTGATATTAGGCTCTGAGACCTTTTGTTCGTGAATAAAATTTCATTCAGTTACACACATACATATACATGTAATTAATATCCTCACCATTCCCAGGCTGCTTAAGCCCAGTGTTGCATTAGGATGGTTGTTGTACGCTCCTAGCATGAAGCTATTAGACAAAGATCTGTAGACTGTGTGGGACCTAGGATCACGATTGGTGTAACCAATCATCATCAGGAGGTAGAGGAACACCAGGTACAGAATGACTTCACGGATTACCTTGTGCATCTGTATCTCCTTGAACCTTTGTGAGATGAGACATCACAGTTGAATATACAATTAAGTGATGAATCATATTAAAAAGGGAAATTCATGCAGAGTTATATTTAAAAAAAAAACATTTTACCTATCATAAAAATCCTTCACCATCTGGAGGCCTGCATTCCAGGGAATGTATATTTATAGTTAGCAATATTGTCCCTTGCTCGACTCCAAATGACCATAATGTTAATTCCAGAAATTTCATATTTTCTAAAATCATAGTTGATTAATATACCTTTTCTTTCTGGCTTGCTCGAGGCATTCCTGGTCCGGGGGCGAGGGTATCTGGCAAGCAGCTTTTAGATCTTTTAATTTTTCTGCCTTTTCTGCTTCTGAAGAGTCCAAACTTTCCCCATCTGTATTCTTCATATCATCAGTTTGAGTGCTGGGTTGATGTAGTAGTGTTTCATCAGCCTTGACCTCAGGATTTTTATGTTCATCTTCATCAGTGGCAGGGTCGCGTATTATCAGAGCATAAAACAGTGCAATGCACAACACCTGCAAATTTGGGGTTATCTGATTGGTTTAAAGCATCAAGGTAGTATAATATTAGGTATTGTACACGCCAGTCATTCATTATAATCTGAGAAAAGGTTAATCATGTAAGCCACTACTAAAATGTATCACTACAGATGGATTAGGTGATGTTGAAATATAATTTATTTTTCATTTGTCATACTGAGAGATAGAGATTGTTTGGTAAAATCTGATTAAAAGATCAATGGGTGCAATATCAAACTTTTAAATATTAACTGTAAAAAGTCAATAACAGGCCCTGCATTAATCTCTGATTGGCTTCATTTATGTACATTTACTTGGAAAATATTTTTATATTAATTGTCAATTTAACATAAATATCAAAATGAAAATTGTGTAGTTATCTCAGGTTACCTTCAGTGGCTGCATCAGGAATATTGACTGTATAACTGAGAAAACAAAGGAAATAAGCCATCCTTCTGCCTTTTTCTTTCCAAACACGCTTGCAATCCCAACCGTCATGTAGAATGCCACGCCAATGCAACATGCAGACATGACATAACCGATGATTGTAAACCACCAAGGAAAAGTGAAGCTGCACTTTTTCTTCTTATCACTGGATGGTACTGTATTTACATCTGCCTTGGCTGAAGGTGCAAGAGGCCTCAGATAATTACTTTCAACAGATTTTGAACCTGGTTGAGTGTTCAGTTTTACAGGTACGGAGGGAGATGCAAGAACAAATTTGTTCAGATCTCCCGTGTCTAGAAATTCTTCCTGCTGCTTAAGTTCTGATGCCATAGCCTGGGATTGATCTTCTTCCTTACTGCTTGATCTCTTGCCATTTCCAAGGACACTTTTGCTCGGTTTTGGTTTAGCATACCTAAATATGGCCACAATGAAAACGTTAGCTGGAAACACAATGAGACCAACCAGAAAGCCTATTATTATCTCCCTCATTGAAATGTTTATTGGTCCAAGGTGAAAAACCTGTGTGGGATCAGGTGGGTCCTCAGTTTTGTAGAACAAAATGTTGGCCATCATTGAGCAGAAAAGGAGAGAGAGGCAGCAGGTCAGACGCTGAACTCTTGTAAAGGTACTCCTCGCTGGTCTCCTGAAGACTGAGAACCAAATATGGTTGTCAGACAGATCACGCTGAGTGCGTCGCCAGAACAGATGGTTAAAATCAGTGAGTTCAGATATACCTGCCACTGGCAACACACGGTCAACCTGTAAATAAGATATTATAATATAATAAAATATAATAAAAATACCTTCTCTAAGTTTGAACACCAGTTTGTAGCAACTGATGGAACTTTAATTATTCAGGAGGCTATTCACGATCCCCATAACTCGGAAGAAATGGAAACAGAGACCCTAGCACAGGTGTCCAAGGAATTATCCATTGAACTTCCTGGATGTTCAGTCGGAAGTTTCTAGGCCAATAGTTACGATTTGTGGCTTTCGAAAGGACACTGGGATGGACGACCCGATGGAAGGAGAGACGGACAACGGACAAAGAGAGATCGCTATAGCTCAAATGACAGCTTCAGAGCTTACAAGAGGAAAATGGAAACAAAGAGGAAGTGTGGAATGCATGATGGAATGCTGAGAATGAAATGGAAGAGATGGAGGGAACACAGAATGAGTAGAATTGAAATAAGGAGAAAATGTGAGGAACACATAAGTAGACGGATACAACAAGACGGAATACACAATCAGTAGAATCAAACCCTAGACAAGGATAGAACACAGAAGAGAAAGATAGAATGCAAAGACAGTCACAGAAGCTTGACAAAGGTAGACATTAAAATTCACCTTCATTCATAATTGATACATCAGACAATATTTCAGGTAATTGCTCTGTAAGGTTAATTTAACATCATAAAAGATCACTTATGTAATATCTAACTTTACATATGAACTCAAAAATAAATCAAAATATTTTATGTAACAAGTGGCTCATGGGCCATGACGCTTACCGGAATTTGTCATGTATGATAAGAATAATTAAGGGACCTAATTTCAGGATTCGAAGGAGACTTAATTTTGGCCTTCGTGGCTTTACAAAAGAAGGTCCAAGGAAATTGATACACTTTTTGCACTGTCTGTTTGGGTGCTTAGATTCACATTTATTTGGCCCAAAGCTTACAGAATAAAACCTAATAGGTCACCAATTTCCATGGAGAGAACCTCCCTGGATATGGCATAATGCCCTAATTTCAGGCTTCGTGGAGATTTTCCTAAGGGTTACGATTTGGGTCCTGTTAAAGGGTGATCGCTACAGCTCAGATGACTAATAGTCGGCTGAGCTAAACAATAGAGTACTGCAAAACACGCCCCACTGGTTGTACATGTGGAGAAGTTCACTTTATTTTAATAAAAGCAAAGCCAGTGTCCGGACCTCATTTTTCTTTTGATGTTAAAGAATGTAAAATACATATATGCCCATAAAAGCACACATTTAAAAATGGTGAGCACAACAATGCTGTCATTTTACAGCAGGGTGATACAACTTTACCAGCATATTTAATGACAAGAGTTATGTTTGCCTACCAAGCCATCGTCTTCTTCCACGGCAAGCCAGCGATCACATATGAAGAAATACTTGACATCTCTCTGTAGATCTGTTACTTGCATGCGACTAAAGAACCAAGATGGGTTATTGCCACTGTTGTCATGCCAGATCCTTTAGAATTTAAAAGTGGATTTTTGAAAACACATTATACACTTTAACTTATTTTTATCATGGTGAAAGTTTAAGAACTTAAAACATTGCATTATTATATGAAAACAAGTGAACTGAGGATATTTATGATGAGATGACCAGCATGCCATTTTAGCCTATGATTCATAACAGGAATTTAGTCATCTGAAAGCCATATTGATATTAACTTCAAATGTACCATAGTCGACAGGGTGTGTCAAAGTTGTGTAGAAAAACAAATTGCAGTGACCTCTGAAAAGTGATGAGGCCATAAGGTTTATATATAATTCCGCAGGTTTGATGAAAACTGACAACCACGACAACAATTAAAGACATAAGACGGGATTAAAAAAAATGTCTCCCCACAGAAATGGAAAACTATAAAATAAAGCCACAGCGGAAAAACTGACACCTTCATGTGGTTTGGCAGTCTAAAATTAAAGGGAAAACATGTGAAAATAGAAAAAAATACAGGTGTCAACACCAGTCTTCCATACAAGAAAAACATTAAAGAATTTCAAGCAATCTGATATACAGAACAACCAAACCTGCCTGCCTTAAGATATTTGGCAAGGGTATTTTACTTTTTCTTCCTGGGTTGCTGTATCATGCCCAATAACGTGGAACATGGGTCATAGTGACCTGATTTCATGTTTCCAAGAAGATCTTTTTAAAACAGCTGAGACTCCTAAATGCTGTGATCTTTGCCCTTACAATTTATGCTCCCTTGATAGAAAACTGGAGATGACTGCGCTATGAAAGACATGAAAACTGAACAAGGACTACAGGCCAAATGCAAACCTATGCAATGTCATGTACATTTCATATAATGCTTCCTTGATAACATGCTTTAAGATTATTTAAAAAGTACTTGATTACTTTGTACGTTCATGTTTGACGTGTATATGTACAAAGCAAGTACTGAGTACGATTAACCAATTACACATACATCATTCCTGACATACTGGAATTGATGTGCACAACACATGATATATGTAACCCGACCAGTCTTGTATGCGTGGAAGATATATGCAGGGATATCCATAATTTCAGGTAGATATGCTAAATAACTGCTGAGATATAAGCAGGCACATACACTGCGGAAATAGTATGTAGGTGTCACCAAAGGTGATGTGCACGAGAATGCTGTACTAGATGTACAGATATGCAAAGTTTCAGCCTGATATGTCAAATCACTCCTGAATAAACTTTTGACTAGTACCTGGCTGCACGAAATGAACTCTAGACCTGTTGCAAAATCTGATACAGTTGATATTCTGCCAAAGCAATAAATAAATCAAGAAAGAAAGTTAGTCTGTTGCCAAATCTGAAATAGTTGACAGTCTGCCGAGCTATTTATAGATAGAGACAAAATGTTTGCATGTTGCCAAAACTGTTTATACATACTGAAACACTTTGGCTACAATACATTTTTCAAGCTGTATATTCATAAGGTATTTATAATCAAAATGTTTAGAATAATAACAGATGCCTATTGTAAGCAAAATCAGAAAACAGATATATTTTATTCAGGAATTTTTCTTATACATAGCCTGGATTTTATTCATTTAGCTCGTACATCTCTGCTTATATACCCAAAGAGCTCAGTTTTTGTATATACAATAAATCTAGTAGCTTTGTATACTAAAGTATCTCAAAGTCCTATTATTGTTAAAGGTCCCCTTATTCTGCCGAGAAAACTTGAAAAAAGGGCCTCCTAAGAATATTCTGTGTGCAATGTTACAGAAGTTACACAACAGTTTCGCAGAAGAAGACTAATGTAGCCGCTCACTTATGGCCACAAAACCAACTTCAGCTTTCTATGATTCAACCAAAAATCAACAAACCCAATCAATTATTTTGAAAATGAGTCAGGTAACCAACATTTGCACAAAACATGGTGATGCTTGCTCCTGTCGTTTCTAAGATTTTAATGTTACTTGCCACAAAAAGCACAATCCAACAAAATTTGATGTGTGACTGATTTGTACGCAAAAGTTTAGAATGCTATCTCCTTATGTTCCTGAAAATTAAGGATCCATGATAACCGATGCCCCAATACAAAAAAGGTCGACGCAGGTGGTGGCACCAATACCTCAAATTCAAATATGGTACATGTGCCCAACAGTATAAAATTTGGTGATGACCGCTGCAGGCGTTTCTGAAATTGTACTTTTACTAATCTTTTTTTTTCAAATGACTAAGTTTAGCTTCCAGTGAATCTGCAAAAAAATCCACAAACTGAAAACATTCGAACATACTCGAGAAATATTGTTTCTGTTAGTATTTCTGTGAAATATTGAACAATTTGGCTGAACCGTTTCGGAAAAGATTTTAAATGTTTTTTTTAGCTTTAGCCATGTAAAATCTAAGTCCATGCAGATGGCCGTAAAAATAAGCTGAATCCGATAGAGTTTGACATGTGACTGATTTTTTTCATTGTTATGGAACCTTATAACAACAGATCACGTAACATGACAAGAATTAATTTTGTTACGGAGATAAAAAACAATTCAGATTCCGCAACACTAGACAGCGTGAAATATCTAAGGGGAATGAATACAGAAGTCAGTGGTTTTTTTTTTTGTTAACAAATATTTATAATTTTTTTTAGAACATTCCTAACATTACGATACACTAAATCAATACAACAACAACACAGTATAACAATAACTAAAAATGTACAGTACCAGAGTGTCCGGATCCTAGACTTTGTTTCTGGATACTACCATTGTCACAGATAAACAAGAGTCCTTTAACACAAAAAAAAAATCCAGATAAAAAGTTCATGTTAATCTTCTCAGAGAATAGTCTGATTTAATCGCGAAAACAATCTGATGTATTTCAATAGTGGACTTCTGGTAATAATCCCTAAGGCAAACTGAAGACAAATCGTACACAGTCTGTAAAATCCATAAAATTTCTATAAGTTCTGCAATTATTGGAAAAGTCCAAAAACTGACGAGAGAGTCACACACTTCCGTGTCCGCTGGTATTTTTCTCTCTGCCGGCCCTAAATAGAGTCCTCATTTATAGCTTTTTTACCCGTAGTCCAGAAACTTCCATTCACAAACATTCCACGGAAAACAACAATATACACGTGCGCTCACTGCGCCTGAACAGACCCGAACCATCTAGAACACAAAGAACGCTGTGTCTCCAGACAACAAAACACGTGCGCCGACAACGCCTGAACAGACCCGAAAACTCTAGACTACAGTGAGCGCTATGTTTACACTCCGCGAGAGTTCAGCAAGTGTGTCTCCCACAGCAGCACACAGGGATTGCGCTTGACCCGAATCAGAATACCTAGCACATGCCAAGTCATGTAATACCCCGCGCATAATAAAACAGATGCCTGTAACACCATAAAATTTGGTGCTGCTGGCTCAGACAGTTTTTTTAGAACGCATATGTTAACGTATGGACGACGGACGCACAATGCCATGCCATCGCATAAGCTTACAGGTAAGCTATAGCAATCCATCCAGCCTATGTTGAGATGTCAGACCAGTTGTATAAATATTACTTTATTTCTATTAAGTTCTATATCATATCCCATAACTCGACGAATATGTCCCACTGACCTTATTTCAGGTATACAAAGCGGCCTTTTTATAACCTTTGAGATGCCTGACATCTGCTTAAAAGTCACAAAATCAAGAGCTGCAAAAATTCCTGATATGTACCATGACAGTCCATGATTTATGCAATAAAAAGAAATAATTAAATATATATTTCCATAAAAAAAGAATTCTGAAAATCAATATCAATATTCGTTAAAGTATTATGCTTAGTGCTGAAGCTTCCTGGAATATTTGATAAAAGACTACACATCATGAATGCAACAAATCAGATTCTCAAATTATGTGATCAAATTAGAAGTTCAGAAAAGACACCATATTGAGAACAGTTTAATTAAATTTTAACTCACTGCAAAAACACCATATTGAAAACAAGCTGACATAATTTCGGCTCATTTTTCTTCCCCTTCCCTTAAATAAAAACCTTTTATTATGATATGACTACAACATTAGTGATACTTTATGAGTTATCTCTGAAAAAGAGGACAAGACAATTCCTGTCTGCAGACAATTGTCAGGATAGGAGGCGACACTTGTGGCTAAAAATCTTATGACCAATGTTCTTGTGAATGTTAGAGCGGAAGGCTTCATCCGTGCAAGAGATATTTGCCAACAGACATTACATCACGAATGGAACACATTTATTTGTTAAATTTTACTGTATTCGCACTTATTTTATTTTCCATTATTCTTTGACATTTTCTACCATCGTGAAAGCCAAAATGACAATGTTTTATGGCTTATCCTTTAAATACTATTTGAGACTGCAGATAGCCTGGTCAACAAAGGTGTTGTGACAACCTGCAGCTCTAAATCACATAAAAATGATATAGCCACCAAAAGCTAATAGCTAGTGCATTCTGCTATGTCTAAATTCTGGCTTCTCTCGAGTTTTTTTATACAGATGTTTGCAAACATTGTTTTCATAACTTTGAACCATAATGTACTAGTAACAAAAAATCGACATTTGCTTTTTTTCCTTCCGCAATCTCAGATAAATGGCGGCCATATTAAAACCTGGGCTTCATATCACCCGATATACCATGAAGCACCATTAAAGACCCGGGTCACCAAAGGACGATTTAATAATCCTCGAAAGACAACTTTTCTTAGTTTATTTATTCTGTTGCAATTGATTGTATAATAAGTAAATACATTGATTATTTTGGTTTTATTTGAAAAAAGTACATATTTCGGGCACAAAATAATTAAATTTGATAGAATATAACATATTTCTTGTATAACATATTTCTTAATACATTAAAAAAATGTAAATAAAAAATGCAAATTAGTCGAAATATAAGATAAAAGGTAGTGGTCTTTTCATAAGTTCACCATAACGGAAATAGTTGTTAATAATTCACTTGTTAGCTGCGGCTGGATAATATATTGTTTTTTTATTTTTTTACGCTGATTTCTAAATTTGCCTCATATATTAACTAATTTGCATATATAATTACGTTTGCATGTATATTTAATATATAGTGATACTGATTGAATTTTAAAACAAATAAATGTAATTTAGAAGTATACATTAAAGATGTTTAAATGGTTTGTCTGCTTACTTAGGTATTTGGTTACTCAATTAAGTTGTCCATTGAATTTACAATGAGTTAATTTGCATATTTAATGTGCAACGTGTCTTTTCGTGATTATCGCGGGTTTTATGATATTGCATCTGTTGGTTATTTATGTCAAGTCTGCTTCCCTAGGTGCCGCGTTTAAATTGGTCTTATCTTCCAGTAGTCTAATAATTACCGTATGTAATGGGTCAAATAACGACCATCATGTTTGTGTGCGAAATAAGTGCGCAAAATACTATCGATTCACTGAGATTATAATACTGCAGAAACACAAACTACATGAATATACCTTTTCTTGATAGGCCTGCACAAAGACTTCTGAGCGGTATGCTAGTGCGACTACCTTATAAAATCCAGCTAGATTACATGGGTTGAGATCAAAACCTAAAAGTCAGAGAAACAATAGACGAAATACCTTGAAATTATACTGAAATCATTTAACTTAAAGCTGAGACATTCAGATTAATATATTATACCTTAGATGAGAAAGATCACCCAATGGGTTGGGTATGGCCATCAAAAAAGCGTCCACAGCAGATGTCTGTAGGACAGGACGCTTGTCATCCCAAATAAGGCGAGGCTCAGTCTCTGCCTGGTCACCTGACAGTACCATGCACACCTTGGCTGTTGTACCTACAAGGTTGAGCACAAACTACTGAATGATTCAATATGGACAAAAGATAAAAAATAAACAAGTGGCCCATGGGTCATGGCGCTCAGCTGACTGACATGTTGACAAAAGCGAGCCATGCAGCCTTCTCTAGAAATCTGGTAAGTTGTATATACTTTTTACAATATATTCTGGGTTGCTCAAACACGCCGACCAACTATGAAAATATAGGTCACATTGTCCTAATTTCAGGATTCTGAAGAGAACTTCATGATACTAGAACCTTTGTATCAAATTTTTAATTATTCTCAGGGGTACTTTTGAGCTCCATAGCTCGGAGGATATGTGTACCAGACACCTTATTAAAGGATTCCAAGAAGGTTTCTTTCAGGGAACTCCTGGATGTCAAGTTGGAATTTTCTAGGTCCAGTGGTTCGTTTTGTGTCCTGTTTAACGGTCGGACGGACAGACAGACAAAAGAGACGGACGGCGGGCAAAGAGTGATCGCTATAGCTCTGATGATTTATAGTCAGTTGAGCTAAAATCTTGAGATTACATCAAAACACAACTATAGCATTGTAAAGGGTGCATAATATGCCTTGTAACATTTGACCTAATTAAATGTGTGTGAAATTTAGCAAGAATTCAGTTAAAAGTAAAAACATTTAAGGTAAACCTATATACCTGTAAAGAGTTTCATGAATATCCATAAGATTTTTGGTAAGTCATCATGGCTCCTCTGACCTATTAATTATGAAACAATTTACTTCTAAGTCATGTTACTGTCGTGTGATTTTGGAATCTTTTGTGGATAGAACGTATGCAAACCAAAGGCCTATAGACAAACCTGCATTTTTCCTTGCACCAGTGCATATCAGTATCTCATATAGGTATTTATCATTCGGGTTATTGTCCAACAGTGGGGTTACTCCAGCCTGAAATGATGATCACATATGTCAAATATAAATGTTCCAATAACCTTCGTTTTCGTAACTGGTCAATTTTTTATATTTTATTCAAACCCTGACATTAATAAATCTTACTTATGGCTGCTGGCTTATGAGCATCATTGGTGGTAAAAAAATTAGTAATTAAAAATATGACAATTCCATGGGTTACTTTATATTTTATTTTTAAATTTGAATTGGTCTGTACACCATGTACATATGAATATGTATCAGGGCTCATGTTAGGTACATAAAACAAAATGATGATGCAAAATGATATTTGATCATCAACACATCTTACAAAAATTAATATGATTTTTTTAAGTCTATGAAAGAATAGATCAGGTATTATTGACTTTAAAGAAAAATTATAACAATAAAAGTAATATTAAATAACTTTATCAGTTAATCACAAGTTTTTAAACTATGCTTAAACTGCAAATAGCGATTTGCCCAAACACTGTGAGAGTCTCTCACAGTATTTCAAGGCAATAAAAATGACTGCTGTTGAAAACCTCATTGAAACAGTCAAAAGAGTATATTTTTCATGCATAGGATTAAATACTACCAAGCTCCTGAAGGGCACAATTATTTAACAACAATCTTCCAATTGCAGTAGATTAATATTCCATAACCTTTACATGAACTTAAAATTTCATGACCTGCCCCCCCCCCCCCAACTTGACGTCAATGTGGTAAATATAATGGAAAAGTCAAATAAGATAAAGGATTATAATTCTACAGCTAGAAATTAAATTACTATAAAGTTAGTTTTATTTAAACGGAGATTGAAGTTCATGGGGTCATTTCTAAAATACCTTGTTATTTAATGGAAGGAGGAATATATCATATTTCGGCATCTGCAATCATATTTTTTTTACAATTCATTACCTTTTTAATAGCCTTTAAAATCATTATTTGAAGAACCGAAATAATACTTTTCCAAATTCATTACTTTTTCAGGAGGTCGGGAGCTTGTTTAATTTATTCTCTCCCTTATCATAAGAAAGTATTTCGACCAAAATTCCAGCAGAGATACGAATAGATCCATCGAATACAAGCTGAATTCGCCTATGATAGAAAATATCAATACCTCACAGAAAGAAGAGAGGCTATAGCTTTTTATATATAGTTGCATTCTTACATGAACATGTAAATCCTAATGCCAGATGAACCTGTGTACATTTATCGGCAACATGAATGATGTAGGAGCCTCTAGTGATTAACTATATGAATCTAAGGATCGGTAACTCAATATGAACATGAACAAAAATGGGACATACACATAAAACTAACAAATAAAGAATAACATAATTAACCTGTACCAATGTGAGCTTTATTTGTATATATTTCCTTGAAGCTGACGATTTTTTAAAAATCAAATTTAGTTGCAATATTTCCAGTTCTTTTTTTATTCTGTTAAACGGCTTTATTATAATACAGTTTTTTTATTTCAATATCATAGTATTTCTTCAGTCTATGAATAAAGTTGTGAATGCTTGGATTAACATTATTAAATCTAGTTTATACTCTTAGATGTTTTGATTAAAGCAAGATATAAAACTTAGCATTATAACATTAATAATGTTCATGGTATTTTATGAGTGCTAATGGGGGGGGGCAGCTCAGAAAGTCTGAGCTGCACTAAATCTGCGCTCTCCTTCAGCAGTGGCCGGACAAAGGGCACCAGTCAGGTAATTAGCCCAGTGTACCTAATAGCATTAGAAAAGATCAGTCTGGATGTATATCAGCTGTCCCTTTAATTTTTGTAATGTTTACAAATATGATCTTTAAATATTAAATTAAATGTCAGTTTGAAAAAATATAAAACAAATTCCAGAATGAAATAATTGTACCTCAAGCAATCAGCCTCAGTGATAAAATTTATCATGATTACCTGTTTATGAACACGGTTCTTCCTACAGCCAGTGGCAATGAATTTTTTACCAACATAGCAACACTGTTTTTTAAGCCCCATTTTATGTTAACTCTGGCTTTCAATATCACAGCCTTGTAAGCAGTAAAAAATGCAATTGATAAACAATACGATATGCTACCTCATTGGTTACAAACCTTTACATGTATACGTTGTATACGTTACATCATGAAATGGGCAAAATTGCTTAATTCTGCTGGGCGTATCATGAAATTGGAAACTTCACTACAGAGAATTCGTTTCTCAATTCTTTAAGGTATAAAGCACTGCTTGATTTCTTGTGACTATTGTTACGAATATAATTTTTCAGAGGAAAAAACCGATCCGTTAGTCGAACCCATATCGATGGCGCACAAGTCCGGCTAGACAGTTCGGTCCGCTTTTATGTCAACCCGTAACACAATCCCTCTTAAGAGCGTTCTGTGATCAGAACAAGACTAATTACCCTAGGTTCCATACTGTGGTGAGCATATTCCCTGTTCCACTAAATTTTACCGTCACGTTGGACGAGCCCCCATTTTGTTACGTATACACATTTTTCAGGGAAAACATTTGGCCGATCTGAGAGTCGAACCCATATCGGTGGCGTAAAAGTCCGGCGTACCAACCGCTTCGCTGGCAAAGCGTACTTAACTTGCGAGACAGTTCGGTCCGCTTTTATGTCAGCCCGTAACACTCTCTACACTCATAAATGCCAGGTCGAATATTCTCTAAAAACCATTTTGGAACAAAAGCAGCATATGCAAAATGATATATAAACAGATCAAATGACCAAAAGTCCATATATTTGTTGGTTTCATAAAATAATGTGTTTGTTTGTTTCTTAAAATATTAAACAAAATACTTAATCAATGTATTAAGCACTATAAATCTGCATTGTAGTGCCAGAGATCAAATAGTACTGAATAAGATATAATATTGTATTAATATTACTGAGATTTCATTAAGCATTTAGTAGATTACTGTACATTATTATAATGCTTATTTCTAATAAATTTACAGTTAGATTTTAATTTTTTTAATAAAATGAGCGTATCTGCTTTCTGTAACGAAATATCTCGTAACCTACTCATTCATTAATGCTTAACATACACACTTTTAGCACAATCCCTATTTCTGTCTAAATATATTTTAATGATATAAAATATAGACATGTATTACATATCTGTTTCTCTAAGTTTCATAATATATTTAAGAAAAAAACTCTTAGCAGTGACAAATATCCATAATAAACACGAATGTTAAGTTATTGCTAGAAACAGTTACAATAGAGCGTCATTTATCCGAAAGACTCGGGGTACAAGCTTTCTGTTCGGATGAACGATTAGTATGAACCTGCTCTGAAAATCCCCGTGATTAGGCCTACCGCCGAGTTGGGGACATTACAAGAAACTTACCAACCAATATTGTTTAAGCTAGCCCCTGATAAACGTGTGACAATATATTATTACATTTTCGATCGATTTAATAAATTTATCATATACAACACATTATTATGTTATAATATAATTATTAGTGAACCGTCCTGCGCTGGAAACAATAGGTATCGTACCTACATCATGTCAAGCGTGGCTGCTATGTTAACTGGAATGACCTACCATGACCTCGAAAGTGCTGCCATCTATCGGCAGATAAGTTAACTACGGGAAGCTTTATATTAGTACTGTATTTTTATTGAAATGACAAGCGTGAGGATCGGTTGAAAGTAAAGTAAACACGATTATGTACACAGCTTCAATTCAAATAAATCAAAAAACGTAAATGTCGCTGATCGTTAATCTTTCGATGTTACATTCTCTCGCGAGGTCAGTTGCTCGTTACACGTGTCAAGTCTTGCAAGGATCGACAACGTGTCATCAACTGACAGGATATGGCGCCTATGTGACTCCACTGACGAGTAAGAGTTAACAGTATGTAAACATTCACGTAAAGAACAAGCAGGATGAGCAGTAAAACGTGTTGACATTGACTTTTACAATGGTTTAATCAGCTTCGTAGCATGGTTTCTAAAAAGCTAAGACTTCCTGAACTGCAGTCGTAAGCAACGATTCTAGCTAAAAAAATCACATAAATTTGGCAGTAATAATCTGGCAAATAGACTTTGTGAGTAAATAATGAAGGCGCAGATAAACTCAACTTATGCTCACAGCTGTACTTAATGCCTTGGCGACTACCGAAACGAAGATTAAAGCTATCCTTTAAAGCCACCCTGATCATATATAGCTGGGGCCGAGAACTACACTGATCGGCGAGGGTGAGATTATCACACCTACAACCTGCGATCGGCTACTTAGTTATTATGGTCTGTTTGTAATATTTTGTTTGTACAGGTTAATTATCTCGGCCTGGGCATTCTGATTAACGCGAGGAAAACCCCGGCCAGCGTGGTGGTGTTTTCACACTTCCTGCTTCGATTGGGTGCACTAATCAGTCGGCAATATGTATCACCGCTCATGTGGCTTCTTTTGCCTTGTATCAGACAATCCTTTATACAATTTTTTTTATTTTTTTTTTTTGTGTCTTTATTCAAGTTACCGATAAATGGTCAAAATTTTGGTCCTCCGTTTTTATTTCGGATGATCGATTTTCCGGATAAATGATGTTCGGATATTCAACGTTTTACTGTATTCATTAATATGAAATTTGTTTGAAAGATTTTATTGACACAAAAGATTGAAATAAACATATAGTGATCAGAATACAAGTATACAACCAGTATATTGGAAGGATTTGGGCTAAGTTTTACCGTTCCCACGCAATACATACATATAATAATTTCAAAGTGACAAAGCTGGTATAGCATATAACGAGATATTCGTAGAACATTAACCGTTGAAAAATATATTATGAGACCATATTTTCCTGTAGCTGATCATCAGGTTTTCTTAATAAAGAACTCAAGAATTTCAAATTATTCCTTAGAGTTATGAAGGAAAAAGGTATATAAATCTGACAGGCTGTATATAATATTTGCTAAATGAAATAAATCGGATAATCAATGTTTTGAAATTATTTGTTACAGAATAGTAAATTATGTCGATCTGCATTGAGGACTATGTTGATAAGGCTGACAAGAAACGAGCAGAAATTCTCGGTAATAAATTTGACCATCACATCTGAATCGGCAGTTTTGCCTATTTATGAAGTTGGCAACTGGTTTTCCCAGTTCATGAAAACGGGTGCCCATTTCATACTGCTGGTTCCTGGTGATGCATGTCTTATCAGCCATCTCAACATGATGGTCAGACATGCCAACCTACTCGTAATAATTTTTCATATCCGAAAATAACAAAACTTTGATTATCTCATTCTTAATATGACAAAATACAGATAAAAGATTTAATAAACTTAATTCAAAAGCCCGGCCCCTTTTCAAATCAGGTATTAAATTCTGAAAATTACACAGGATATATATATATATATATATATATATATATATATATATATATATATATTTATATATATATATATATATGAGAGAGAGAGAGAGAGAGAGAGAGAGAGAGAGAGAGGAATATTTATGCCAAATATGAACAAAACAAGATCATGAATTTCGAATCTTAAAGTGTTACCATTGGTTTTAATGTTAATGGAGGTTTTTTTTCTGAATTTCTCAAAGCAAAGAAGTAAAGCTAACCCGGTTTTGCATTTAGTTGGAGAAATAGGGAACATCTAACGGTATCTTAAATTTTGGATTTGTAGGTCAAATGACTTCAAAATGTTCCAATTTAAAGGCCGGATAGATGGGGGAGCTATAGACTTATAGTCAGCTGAGCTAAAATTTAAATCTCAGGTCATGGATTCAACAGTTGGCCCCTGGGAATATGACAAGACATGCTGGTATAAATTACCTTGAGGTGGTCCAGTTTGTCTGCTTTGCGGGCCCAGATCAAGAACAGAAGATATATACCAAGTATTGTTACCATGGTGGCAAACACCGCAGGGTTCTGATCCAAATTGGCAAATGGGTTGCCAAAGTCAAAGGTGTTTATACTTATAGATGCGAAACCTGACCCAAAACTTGTCAGATGATTACACAGGCACTGAGTTCTTTCAAGTGTAGTCCCTGGACCAACCTGCAGAATGGATATTATTTTAATTAGACCATAATCGACTGTCCATAAAACCACCAAGTGACCAATGGGTCATAATGCTCAGATTACGATTATGATTATTACAAAAGATAATCATTGTTTCTTTTTTTTTTATTTTTATGGCTAAATATTCACAACGTTTAATCACATTTAGTGGCCTGGGCAGCTGAGTGGTAAAACGCTCGGCCTTCTCCGCTGACGACCGGGCTTCGATTACCGGCATGGCTATGAGATTGGGTTGTAGTGGCCGTCAAAGGTCGGTGGTTTTCTCGTACCTCCGGTTTCCTTCTTTTCCAACTACCAAGCGCCAACATCAGAGCCACGGTGTGTGCCTCGTGTTAGTTATAATAACTAGTTGTACAATCCATGTAAAATAAATAAAGTTTATATTTACATTTTAAAAGAACATGAGTATGAGGGGTAACCGAAGATATGTCAGACAGCATAGGTACAGGAGATCAATGTATTAAGTTATGTCTGTTAGTTAAAGAGTATTGGTGAGTTTGAGTTATTTTCAATATTGCATGGAGGATATGAGGTAGTTAAAGTGTATTTCCAATTTTGTGTTGAGAGTTGTTGAAAGGAAATGGTGCAAGATGGGTTATAATATTGGAGCGTGGGATAGCCAGAACTTTTTAAAGAAGACCCAATCTAAGGTTTGGACAGCTCTTGCAGTGATTGTGGAATGGATTGATGGCTGTCATACTCAACTGTTAATGTCAGTGTGACGAATGTGTTAGAGAGCCAAGGGTACCTTAGCCTGCCTCTTGTTGAATCTTTCTTTGGTGACAATAAATTGTGTCATACGCAGACCGAAGATGTCAGTCGAGAGAGGCTGGCCCAAAAATTGATAGAAATTTTGTTCACCCTATGCAGAAGGCCGAATAGGATAATTTGTTACAGAACGTTACATGATTGTTCAGGGCAAATTTTGTGACTGCTGAGAAACACTGTGACATGACTGATGTATGTCAGTCTCAAAAACCAGCCAACGTTGAAAACTAAAAATGCAATGATGGAACTGTTTAGGGCTCAGCCATGCCCAGGGTCATGTGTCCTTGTTGCGTTGTCGGATTTATGACAGGCACATAGGAACCTTATACATTTACGAGCCATGGTTTCTTGAGATAAGGAAAGAAAAGATAAACATTCTTGCCTGGTAGCCAGACTGAATTTTGGGCTCAGACAGTTCTTCAGCTGATGCATATGAAAAACGGAAATTTGATAGCACATAAGAAAAGACAACAGATATTTCACGATTCCTGCCAATGGCTTGAACAGTCCTTGAGATACAATGATTTTATACAGTCAAGATTGAAGGTAGGGTTTCAATGCACGAGATGATATATTTTTCTTACCTACATTTTGTATTCCTCAGAGTGTCTACTGAATCTTAATGCTCCCATTATAAAATATTGTCCCATGGAGTTTGTTTGGTGGTCATCTTGGATAAAGCTTCAAAATTAACTTTGAGCTAGACAAAGAAATTAATGCAAGTGAGCCAGAAGGACAGACAGTGTGATGTGCAACACCACATTTATCAAATTTCTAAATTATATAAGGCCTTTGCACAATAATGATTGATATTGAACAACAGTCTCCATTTAACATAATTGAACAGGACTTACAGGTCTTATGTGAACCTGGCCAATGAGATTAACTTAAGGTATAATCGATCTATGCCTGACAATTTAACTGAATATTTATTGTATCCTCCAAAACAAAGTTTTGCGGATACTATGGTTTTGACCGGGTTCCGCCGCGGTCGCATCCGTTTCCGGATAGAACTCTGAGACCACTGGACAGATATTTCCGAAACTGGACACCATTATCGGGTCACATGTAAACTGGTGCCAAAATATTTTGCGTCGACCTCTGACCTTTCCAATCCGCAAGGCGTCCATCTGTGCGTCTGTTTTGACTCATGAGCTCACATATCTTCGGACTCGTTTGACAAATCGGGATGAAATTTTTCACGAATGTAGCTCTTGGATGGCTTCATAACATACATAAAATGGTGGCGCCACCTGCATTTTTTTTGCATAGTGTCCATCTGGTTATCGGCCTTGGGTTAAATCTCTGCAGTGGTTGGACATAGTGGTTGCTATGTATATATATTGGAAAGCTTTCTTGATTTTATGACAGATGACGCCACCTACATTCATTTTTAGGCTCCAGACATGCAGGCTAACATCCCAGGACTGGTTTGACGATTCCTCCTGAAATTTTGCACGTATATGTAGATCTCACATAGCTCTTTATCATACATGAAACTGGTGATGCCACCTGCAACCGTTTTTGCACAGCGTCCTTCTGTTTGCAGGCCATGGGATATGTATATATATCGTGTATAGCTTTCTCGATTTTGTGGCAGGTGGCGCCACCTAAAATCATGTTTACGCTGCAGACTCATATCTTAGGACTGTTTTGCCGTAGTTTCATTTAATTCTGCATGCGTATAGATCTCACATAGCTCTTTATCATACATGAAACTGGTGGCGCAACCTGCAACCATTTTTGCACAGCGTCCTTCTGTTTGTCTTGGATGGGAAAAAATCACTCATATCTCAGCAGTGGTTTGACTTATCTGCCAAAAATTTTGGATATATATATATATATATAAATATATATATATATATATATATACATCTTTAATAGCTTTCTATTTCAAATATAAGGTGGTGCCACCTATAATCATGTTCGAATGACATACATCCATGCTAATATACAACATATCTCACTCTATTTACCTTGCCACTCAATCCATGCCCCACTTCACCCGTCCCACTCGGATTTCGGCGTAAACGCGAGTCGCTTGTCGCCAACCCGCATTCTAGTTTAACAAGTATTCGATTGCTTTTCAAGTACGTGTGACATGTATATGCCTATAGCATTTGGACCTGAGCAGAGTACGAATTACTGAAACACGACTCTTGAGATTCTGGTTTGGATGTTCACTATGTCAAAATGATTGCAGGTGGCATCACATGTCTTGTGTACAGGAAAGTCATCAATTGATGTATGCATGGATATCAACAATTTTAGGCAGACTTGTCAAACACTTTTGATAATATTGAGCGCAGATGTAACTCACCCACCATCTCTGAACTTTTACCATTTGATCAAACGTGTGCCCAAGTTAATTTCTGTGAAATATTAAATAATTTTGCTTGATTTAGTTTGGAAGAGTTTTTTAAGGTTCTTCAGGTTTTTTCCCTGTAGATCCAAGTCAATGCATTTACACAAGTTTGCCCAAATATGTCTCAGCACTAAACGTAGGATATTCCCATACTTCAACAGCTTTGTGAAGTGTATTTATATGTTAATGAATATATATATAATTAAGGATATAAGTTCATCAATTAAATAAAACTTGATAAATTTGAATGTATATACATTTAAATATTTAGTGATGAAATGAGTGCACATATTCAAAGCATATAGGGAATGGTATATATATATAATTTGCAAAAATAGTTAGCTAATGAAACTGTCTTTTTGTTATGGAAATTATAATGTTGAATTGAACTTCTTTTCCACCACTAAAATTTGAGATTTATTATAAATAAATTACTGAGTTTGAACCCTAGTCTTACCTCACATCCTGCCATTGACCAGGTATTATTTTCCTCATCAAACCAATTGCATTTTTCCGAATAAATCTCCATGATATATGAAGACTCTCCATACTCCAGTGTCTCCAAACCATCAAGTAATGTTGCAACAAACTCAGCATCTATAAATCACATAAATTATACGTATTTATTATTCAGACATGCTAATTAAGTGTCACATCAGTTTACAAAATTCCCATTATTTCGGACATATCGTAGAGTTTGGTGGAAACAATCTGTGTCTCAAATTTGTGGGAAAATACATAGAACTCAAAATGTTATAGGTTTAAAAACTATTCTGTTTCGACAGATTTGGCCATGAGAACCAAGGACTCAAGGTCAAGTTCACAAGTTTTCAAACACATTTGCGATCTTTGTGCGTCCAGTTTGAAAGGAAAATATGCAGTATTTAAAGAGTAATGGAGTTCACCATGAATCTTAAATTTGGTTCATTTGACCTCGAAGAACATGGTTTTCACATTCATTTGACAAATGTAATAGTACCTTATATATATAATATATATAGTACATAAAATGTAAGGAATCTGTTCGTTATCATATGTTTAATAATTTACATAGTATTATTTTTCTTAATTGTGCCAAATGTCAGCTATAGTGATATCCAAATTCGTCACTGGTTATAAATGATATTGTATGTCATCTTATCTAGATAAAAATGTCATAGTATAAAGGCCATGACTTTCTTGTGAAAAGCCTTTTCCTCTCAAGTATATCTATGCACAAATCAAGTTTAACCAAGATCCGCAAGATATCTCAGAGGGCAGCGCCAGTTAAACAAGTTTCTCTTGGGCAAGTCCGTGATTCACAAGTGACAGATTATCAAGCAAAACTTTGTGTTTATATGAAGTAAAAAAATCAGTGAAAGTAAATCTGAAAAACAATAAGTTGCCTAGATGCCATGTATGACGCTTGTATGTTCACTAACTGAACTGTATTATACGTTGAACTTTTTATGTTTTTTTTTTCAAATCTATAAGTGAGTGACATGCTTTTAATCATTTAGCTATAAACTATATTATACTCCTAGTGTGTTCTATATATAATACCGCATACTATAAATTATGGAAAAGGTCTACTACACTAAATGGTGCTCCTATATCAATGTACCTCTTTCACATATACACTAATTTTCATTCAAAATGTTACTGAAAAACTATAAACAATATCAGACCGATTTATTTCTCTTCGAGGCCAATCAAAGTCCCTGGTTTTCCCTAATTTGAGACATTTAAGCTCAGCTGACTGTATCTGAGCTGAAAGGATGGCACTGTGTCCAGCGTCCGTCCGGCTTTTAACAGGGTACAAAACGTTACCGTTAGACCTAGAACTTTCTAACTGTACATCCTAGGAGGCCTAAGAAACCTCCTGGGAAAAAAAAACTGAAATTAGACCATGATGACCTATATTCTGTGACTTATTTGCCGGAAATATGATTTTGAGCACCAAGACAGTCAGACGGAGCACAAATTGTATTCTATAGGCCTAGAATCTCTTTGGAAAAGTCCTAGGAAACATGAATTTAGGTCACCGTAACCAAACCTATAGGGCCTGATATCTTCTAACACAACATGCATGGAGGTGCTGGGCAAATCTTCTCGGAAATCTGAAATTAGGGAATTGTTTCCGCCTAAAGTTTTGCGGATACTATTTTTGTTACCGAGTCCTGCCTCCGCCGCCGTATTCGTTTCCGGAGAACTCCTTCGAGACCACTGGACCGATTTTTCCGAAACTTGACCAAATTATCAGGTCACATGGGAACTGGTGCCTTACCATTTTGCGTTGACCTCTGACCTTTCTTCTCTTAAGTGCGTCCATCTGTGGCTGTGTTTATACATTAAACCTCATATCTTCGAACTCGTTTGACCGACCAGGTTGGAATTTTGCCCCAATATAGTTTTTGGGTAGCTTTATATCATACAAAAAAATCGTTGCGCCACCTGCAACGAATTTGCACAGCGTCCATCTGTTCGTCTACCGTGGGATAAAATTACTCGTATCTCGGCAGTGGTTTGACTTATCCACCTGAAATTTGCATATCGTATTTCCTTGAATAGACGCCCGGCGTTTATTTTTTTTCAAACCCTGTTGTAACCCGGCGTCTAAACAAGGCCGACTTCTATTTAAGTACGGCATTTATTAAAAAGATACATTATCAGGCTCATCAGACAAACTTAAAATATAGAACACGCTGAAACAATAAACCCGCCGGTCACTACTTCGAAAAATTTCGAATCAGATATATTATCAATAAAACACAAACCGAAATTCATACAACAATCTCTGGTCAATTTGACCAGTTAATGCACCAGTTATAGTAAAGGGAAAAGACTTTTGGCGGCAAACATGAAAACTACTCTGACACCAGGCCTCTGAAGAAGACCGGCGTCTATTTAATGCCGGCGTTTTTTTTTCTTGGACACTGTTTTATTACGGCGACTTAATAAGGCAGGCGACTATTTAAGGCACGACGTCTGATCAAGGAATACGGTATATATACATCTTGAGTAGTTTTACTTTCAAATAACAGGTGACGCCACCTACAGTCATGTTTACGTAGCAGTCACCCGTGCTAATATGCATCACATCTCATCCATTTCCCTTTGCCACTCAATCCATGCCTCACTTCACCCGTCCTACTCTGTTTTCGGCGGATACACGTAGTCGCTTGTCGACTACCCGTATTATAGTTTTTTATCTATATTCTGAGACATATTGAAAAAAAAAATTAATTTTATTACAAATTGTATCCCTTAGGCCTATATGTATCATTGAGGGAGGTCCTGGGTAAATGTGGATGGAAACATGAAGTTAAGTCACTATGACCTTTATTCTGCGATCTATAGAAGAAGAACACCCCGAGTGACAAATGGGCAAAAATCTTAACTGTTGGACCTAAAACTTTCTATTTTAAAATCCAGGGATGTAATTGGCAAGTCTCCTTTGGACTGTAAAATTAGATCAGGCATATATTCTAGGAGCTTAAGAATAAAACATGAATTTTGTACTGTGAAAGTCAAGTGGCCACGAATTATACTTAGAACTTTCTCACTTAAAACTGAAGACGGTCCTGGAAAATCTCCTTCATCACCTGAGATTAGCTCATGATGCCCGATATTTTGTGTGGTACGAGCAAAAAAACACCAAAAGAGCACCAAGAAGTTACATGTGGCCCTACTTTTAAACGGTGGATCCAGAAACGTAATTGTATGTCTCCTTGGACAACGTAAATAAGGTAACTGTGACTATTTTCTGTTAACTATAAGACAGGACATGAATTTGGCACCCTATTAGGCGAGCACAAATTTCGTTGTACCTTATCCGTGCACATGGGTTAATTTGAGTGCTCTCTTTCTCTAACATATAAAATCAAGCCAGATTTCACCAGAATAACATCAGCCAAAACAGACAAATTGGAAGCAGGGCATTCGCTTATACGAGAGTTTTTAAAAAATAATAAGATAATAAGATCTCGAATTCACTGTCATTTAAATGATTAAATTACCATTGTGAATGTAGCCTTTAAGAAGCAGTGTATACCGGTTTATGGTTGACTGACATGGTGTAAGATGTCCCATCTGCCCGTAAGCAAACACACCTATATATACAGTGGACTCTTCCACCGGGGGATCCCGTACACAGGGTAGAGAGCCGAGAGAAAGGCAGATGGGTTCAAGGTGTTTGGAGTTGGCGGAAGACGTTAAGCAACGGTGTAGCTAATAGCCAGGAACCCTCCATATCTTTCCTAAGTCGTTCTCAGAGACTGACAGTATTCTTATATATGGCATACTAAAATAACCAGACAGACCTTTCAGCCATGGACTTAAAACTTCAACTAGTGTTGTTGTATTTGATTGATTGTATTTTAAATCTTACAATGCTTCAGTAGCAGTGACTATGGCATCTGGTAAATTTAAAAAGTTCTGCGGGTTTCACCTGAAAGACTGACGTTTTTGCTCCAAGAATCAAGGTTACAGCGACTTTTTTTCAGGCACTAGCAGAGACATTATCAATAATTGCAGGCAATAATTCGGGCCTTTCACATAATAAGCTGCTAAACATTATTTATCAAGTGATGAACAGCAGAACAGACAGACACTCATCAGACAGCCAGGCATCATATTAGATCACTGACAGTTACGTTGCACTCAGCTGACATATTTTAAAATAATTCTATAAAAACAACAATAATTACCTCCACACAAAGAAAAGTTATTTTTTTCAAAACGACAATAGTTACCTTTATCAGCGAGTGTCTCATTCAGATATATTTGCCGCACACCGATGTAAACAGCCCCTTTTTCAGTCCTGACGGTTTGCGAGAAACAAAATTAAAATGAAATATTAATATGTGTTTACATTAATATGTGTAAACACTGATAGAATGGATTTTGTTTATTTATTTATAATACATGGTTAGTACCATCTTCTTTTGGTAAGTACAACGTGGAGCTGACTTTACAAGTTTCACAAAACTACCTGCAACTTATATCTTTGGGAATATAAATACTATTGCAACGCAATAGGAGTGACAAAACGGAACGTTTAATGTGGAGCTGAAATGCCTTTATCATGACAAAGGTGAAAACTCTACTTGATAATTACCTGTTTGGATTGAAAATACACATGTTCACATCTCCAAGAGGCTCTTTACTTGTAGGGCCATAAGTATATGTCGCTTTGTCAGTAGTATTCGTCACATTGTGATTAGTATCTGTCAAAATTTCATTAGTTGTTGTCAAAATGTCATTAGTAGATGTCACACTGTCAGTAGTATATGTCTCAATGTCATTAGTAATTGTCACACTGTCATCAATATTTGTCACATTGGTGGAATTAAGCAAGCTTGTGTCTTCCATGTAGAGCCTTGGCAAGAGACACCTATGATCATATTCCCCGGCCGTGTCATCTGGGGGGTTGTTATTTCTTACATACACAATCCAACCAACCGTGCGATTATCAGTTGCAGCATCATACCCTGGTGTTGTGGTGGATGTCGCTGTACAAGCAAAATAAAGAAGCAACATTAAATGATTCAATTTATAAAATAAATAAATATATATATATATCCACATATATATATATCTATAATATAAAGTTTCTGTTGTATGCTTTCGACATAAAACATGGATGACTGTAAGACATTTTGTTTAAAACACTGTATATCCATTGCCAATTGGTTATGAAGGTAACCATGACATTTCCTAGATCAGTTCCCAGCTGTTTATTTATATCAGACTCTCCTTAGATCCAATGTCAAAACAAAGCAGGCTTCTATATAAGGGCAGCGGTTGTTAACAAATACAATATCCAGTTTAGCATCATTCAATCACTTCTTCGGGGTGCACTTGAAACATTGCAGGTAAACAAATTTTGATAGCAATATGTCTACTGTTAAAAATTCCCAAATTCTCCAGTCCATAATAATGAAGGCCCAAACAAATGCACAAATTACCAATACACATTTAAATGCTGCTGGTTGGCTGTTCTGTGTCGCACATATTTAAAGTAGGGTTGCAACCATGGGAGACACCAGGTAACCTGACCAGGTCAGAAGACCCTGGTCAATCTAGTAAGTTACATAACATATTTGTGGGAAAATGTTTTTCCATCTCAAATTACACAGGTGTAATTTAATGATCAATGGTGATAAACAAACCATTCAGGTGCATTTTGATTGCGCCAGTTAAGTTGTAGTATATGCTTTATTAGGTAAACTTTGCCCAGAAACATTTACATAGGCGAAACAAGCCTCATACTAGGTCTCAGATTAATGGCCTCTGACAGTTCATTAAAGCTACAAATTTACCGGACGATGAACATTTCTCTTATCAAAAACACACGTCAGAATGCCTGCAAATGTGCATTCTAAACGGTCATCTAACCGATAAAGGACAAGGGCAGATTAAGAAATTGATAAATTTGACACTATAAGAAAATGATTAAATCGCGATGTCTTTTAAAATGGCGCACCACAGACATTGAGGCCTGCCAAAATATTGGTAGCACTGAACGACCTCACCATATCCAAAATAATGTGACGTCATTCCTTGCCCATGCGTGCACATTCACGCCACAGATAACACCGTGTTTTGAGATCGCCACTAATGCTTACGTAAAATAATACCAGGAAGACTGCAGGCATTATAAAACTCTACCTATACTTTACTATGCTTACCATGTAATGTATCATTTGATAATATATATGTATATATATATATAAAACATGTCAAAATTCTCCGGGTGCTTGTTAAAGACAGTCAATGAAGCAAAAAAAAAAAAAAAAAAAAGAAGAGAGACATCAACGCAAACATTTCAAACAATCAAATATTTAGATAACATATACAGATTGTTGCTAAATTTTCAGCAGCCCCTGTAGCCTTTGTCAGAGGCAGTGACTCTCCGTAAACAAAGCTGACAATGTGACCATGTATGCTGGAATGAAGACCCATGAACGGATTAGTTCCGTATAACTTACCCTCCGTTATTTTCATTATCTATCCTCCATTATATCGGTATATTTCCCCCAGTTACGAATACACACGTTAACACCAGGTTATATTGACAAATTAAGTTGAAAAGTACAGAATAATCAGAGAGAGAATAAAAATTAAAACCAAATTATTATTTAATTTATGCATTCATTAGGTAAGGATATATGCAATGATAAAAGCGATTTGACAACACAAAGGTTTAGCAGAGAGAAAATGCCACCGTTTTACATCAACCGTAGGAACATGTGTCATTAACAACGGAAAAACGCAGATTCCATGACTAATACAGGGCTAGCCTTTAGTGGCATATGAAGGCATTAAGTAAGTTAACCAAGAGACTTCACCCCTCCCCCCCCCCCCCTTCTTTTGGCAAGGTGAATTAGAAGCTGGATATTTTCTGCTTTAAAAAAATGTACAAGAAATACATTCTAACCTCTCTTAACTAAAAGCTTAAACATAGGCGATATACAAATATGGCAGAATGAGGGAATCTGCCAACTGGCTTTCAGCCTTCAAACTCTAAATACATGTAAATGCATTAAATGAAACACTGATCATTTAACGTTGTTCGAGTCCCGGTATTCTACTACTTGTTCTTAGTTTTTTTTACCTCACCTGAGATAATTCTGTGACAATCTTCCTTTTAAATTGATACATAAACTTTCACTGGTGTCCCTAATGTTCCTTGACGTTGTCTTGTCACAGTGGACCACCTGTTTACGCGGAAGCCTCCTTGTGGTGGCTAGCTGTTCTTTTATGAACCGTAAACCTTTTTGTTAAGTTACATAGTTACTTAAATTAACTACTGTTTTACAGAGTAATGACAATTTGCTTGATAACAAAAAGAAATAATTAACCTTACAATCTATGTATATCGAATATTTTTTCTTGGATATTTACTGCACACAAATGATATGTAAAATAAATGTCTTGTTTTTTTATTGACATACAAGAAGATCACTAGAAAGGAAACACATATGTAAAATTAAGTTTTTGCTTAGGTATAATATTTAACATAGATATATTTCACGTTTGTGAATATTATGTGTGTTATGATGTAAACAAGATGGAACAAAGTGAAATGTGGTATAAATTAAATATGCAAGATATGTTTATGAATGTGTAAGATATACTGAGAATAGAGGGGTTAATATGAACAGTGGTAAAAACATGTATATCACTTTATTACTTTGTTTATAAATAAACATGAAGACATTCACGTGATAAAACAAAGCTTGCTTTAGTTGCCATATATTATGTATGACAATAGAAGTTGTATAATTTGCATTTAGAGTTTAATAAACAACATGTAACAATAATTTGTATGCTGGCGAGGTCAGCCTCATGCCATTCTACCAACAGCACGTCGATCAAGCTTGTCCACTTTTGTTACAGAAAATAAAACCCCAGTCTCAACTTTTGCGAAATCTGACATTTAAGTATCCGAGTGAGGCGATCACGAACACAGCCTCACCGCCCACCCACGACACAGTCACACACACACACACACACACACACACACAAATCACCCTTCCAAAATAGGACTGGAAATTCAAGATTATGAATTAAACATTTTCTTGCCGTATTTGCTTTAGGTTTTCACTGTACTGCAAGTATTAAGGCCAAAAAAAAATAAAAGGTATGGTTCTCAGGCACCGCCCGCATCAATTTTAAACCCCCGCATCAAAACTTTTTATTTTGATTTTCAATAGAAACTTACCAATTTTGCGCTGCAGCCGCTCGGGCATTTCTTTCAATAAGATAAAATCATACAATTTCCTTTGTTATTTAGTGCTTTTACTTGATTAGCCACAAAAAAAATCTGTTGTTATCAGGCTTTTACCTTATCATTTGACATTTTCATCGAAACATACCAAAAAATTAAAAATAAAAAAAAAGCCCGCCCGCATTATCTGAAAAAAATTTCCTAAGAACCATACCTTTTTTTTATATGGCCTAACATATTCATTTTTACGAAGCTGTACATTTGATGATATATTTTTACATATTAATCCCTGAATATATCACCGAACCTGACAGTCAGAATGACCGATAAGCTCTCTCCTGTCATCATGAAAACTTTTGTGCCAGAAAAACTATTGTGATTTTGGACAGTTCATTTTTAGTTGGAACTTGGGAAACAAGAGCACATCTTCATTTAAAATGTTTAGATTTCGCTGAGAACTTAAATCGGGTAAGATAAAATTGGAAAATGTTTAAAACGAACTCTTTGGATAAATAATATTTCTGGCATGTAACCATGGCACCACCAAAGTCTTGTGACCTCTGACCTCATCAAATATGCATGGATTTTGCTGGGAATTGAACTACGTTGAGATATTATATTTGTTAATATTTATGTAGAGTTCACAATCCATCACATTTCTGGTACATTATCATGGAAACACCACGAAGAAGCCTGGCGACCTCTTGAATTCTTGAAGTAATAGTTAGTTTTGTGAAAATCCATCTAAGCCCTGGTAAGTTACTGTGGTTGTCTTCTTATTTGCGGTGGTTTCAAATTCGCGATATTCGCGGTCCCTCTCTGACAGCGAAATTGAAACCACGCAGATTTGAATGCATATATACTAGGCCATGATCATTAATTTCAGAAGCTGCCGTTGTAGTTATAGTTGGCGACAATTGAGATTAATCTTCAGCTAATTGGTGATGTCCATCAAGCCTCGTGAATATAATTTAAGTGATTCAGGGAGAATTAGAAACAGGGTCCATTTAAAATAATATCGCCTATCGGTTTGCTCAGATGCAAAAACCGTGACCCTTTGCGGAAATGTGCTGACCCGGTGGGCGCGCCTGGCAGTGTTATCTACCGCCCGGCACAGGCCTGAAGTCTGGAAAGTGTCAATGCCCGCCGGGAAGTAATATTTTAAAAATTACGTGTATTATGCCCGCCGGGCAGTTAATTTTTCAAAATTACGTGTATGTGTGCCAAACCAGGTGACATCCACTGCCGTTTAAAATGAATATTAAGTAGAAGGTACTCTTTCACGTTGTGCCGTATTTAGTCATTGTTAATAAATATAATTTGCCACAAAGTAGTGAACGTAGCCGCTAGGGTAGCGCCACCTTGTAACTGTATAAAGGACTAATTCTGTCACTACCGAAATCATGATGCGCCAAACGATGTTGGATTGGCTAGTGATGACGTGAATTTTGAATATATTTGAAAGGTCATAGTTCATTATGGGGCCAAATTGCCGTAGAACAGTGGAATGTGAGATGTTTTGAATGAGCCTTGGCCCTGAACTGATTACAGCGCGGCCAGCGTGGTCAATGCTTCCCGCACGTGTCGGCTCAGCCGTCCGTGACCGTTCGAACATGCGATATCCGGACAGAGAAAAAGTAGACCTGGATAACCATGAAATCAGCGGTTTATGAAATAATTTTGTCCTCACAGTTCTTTGTTTCATATTTGATAATAAAATATACTACCAGACTATTGATAGAGCGCGAAAAAAGAACCCCGTGAAACTTTAAAAAATACAAAAACTGCGAAAATTCAGCCCCGCCGATATAAAGGCAACCACAGTATTGTAGCAACACAAAAAATAAACAGATGGATAGATACTTGTTGTACCCTAATACGTCCCAATCTGGGAGAGGTATTATGGAAAATTTATTTAAGTATATCTGTCAACACAAATAAATAACCAACACTGACCATTATTATATTCAGCAAGCTTTTCTGTCATCTAAAGTTACTTTTGAACGTGAAGTACTTCTTAAAATTTTTAAGAAGTTCACTTCAAATTTTAGTAAAGGAAAAAATAAAAAAATATGTATAATTCCAGACAATATATGACCAGAATAGTTTTGTTTTTGTAGTGCAAAACTTTGGCCCATCCCAAAAGATTAGGTTTTCAAATATGCATCTAAATACAATGATTATAGAAGATTTTACTGTGAAGATCAGTTAGTGAACTCAGAGATTCTTTCCCGTGTAAAATTTGAAGAAAAATCTTCAGTACTTTCAAAGTTATTGTGGTAACACAGAATTGTGGGATTTCGACTTTGAAGATCAAGGCCATGGTCAACACTCACCAGTACCCTTTTCTATTTGGAAAACTTGGAAGAAACAACATGTGTATCGAATTTGATGGAAAAATACACAAAACTTCATAAGTTATTGTGATGACAAAAAACAACCATAATTCGGCTTTCTGGACCTTGAATATTCTGGTCAAGCTTTCTGTTTTTCAAACTTATCCGAGAATTTTGTTGGAGCAAATCGTGTAACAAATTTGATGATAAATTAGATGTTTTATATCTCAAAAGTAATGGGGATCACACAAATTTTACCTTTTGACAGATCTGATCTAAAATATTACAGTCCAGATCATCGGTTTTCGAGCTCGTCTGAGATTTTGGTAGGAACAATTTGTGATTCAATTTTCGGGGGAAATCATACAGGCTTTCAAAAGTTTTCCCGTTCTCAAGACATCCTACAGACAATGAGACCTAAAAAACATGTCTCTCCCGGAGAGGATGGGGGTGACATAATAACTGATTAATCTACCCACACAAATAACCACTACTGACCATTAGAATAATTGGTTTGCTCTGCTGAAGGATCAAGAAGAACTCGTATGTTGAGTGATGCTTTTGCTTCCAGAATCACACGGTAGATAATCATTTTCTCCGTTATGAGTTTTGTCGTGTTTTTCATTGTTGTCACCTCTGACATCTTTGTTCTTGGTAAGTATATCTCAAAGTTCTCTGTCAAGTCTGAAAACCTAACCTCTTCATCCTGGTCATCCTTCATGTACAACTCTCTCACCACTGAATTTATTGTTGTCTCGTTTACATCTGATGCCCATATAAATGGGTTGGTTGGATAACTGATGACCTGTCAATAGAAATAAAAATTCGTTAGTTTATTAATAAAGAAAAATGTTTGGATGGCCATGCTGGTCCATCTCATTGAGATTTAGAACAAGAATACACAGAAAAAGTACGGTCACCCAGTATGGGAATCGAACCCATGACCCTCCAAAAGCCGGTCGTCTGCTTTACCACTGAGCTAACAGGGATTCCAAACTTTCTATATGTATCAGCGCACTTTCATAGGAACTAGCGTAATGACGTCACTTCTGTGACTGGTATTATACATACTAAATATATCCACACAGCGACTTTGCGTGCAGCAGTGATAAACTGCTAATATCATCATCAACATCTACACATTCATGCGTAGCTCTGGCAAATGTAATCTATGTGTATTTTAACTTGTTTTTGCATTTAAATGGGGGGCATAAACAACTGCTTTGTGTGTGCATTGCCCTGTGTAGGCTTGTGTGTGATTTGCACTGTGTAGGCGTGTGTTTATCTCGGAATGATAATCATGTATTAATACATAATGATTTTCAATAATATTACAACCAAGAATGGCTTCAGCATTTTCATTTGATAATTTCTCTTGCAATATTGCATGTTGAATATATTTTTATGAATTCATTACATTTATGTCGAATAGCATTTCTCTCGATCTCTGTCTCTCTCTGTGTTTTGTGACCAGTGAAGTTTACAGGACTGTTAATGTTATCATTAATATGCATTGATTTGCTGGAAAAAAAACTTTGGCGAAGTTATATATTGTTAATATTACTGTTTAGTTTCATCAAAGTCTATCATATTCTCAATAAGTTATTGCGATGGCACGACAAAGTACCCTCGTGACGTCTGACCTCGTTAAATATGCATGGTTTGCCTAAATCGAACGATGCGTATAGCATAAGAAGTCCCGTCATAGACGTGCGTATAATAAAATGGTGGAACAATTGGAGAATAGTAGAACATATGACCGGGGAAGAATTAGTGTTTAAGTCTATTGTTTTGCTTTGAGAGAGGAAAACTTTACCTTTCCTGGTTTCTTCTGATATCAGGTCATACATACCATATATGTGTATGTATATGCGTGGGTGGTGCACACTAACCTTAGCTTGCACAAACTCCGTTGTGTCATTTGCAGGACCAAACATTGCAACTTTGCTTGGGGCCTTGAACGAGTTGTCATTGCCAGCTTTCAATTCCTCTAAAAATTGAGTAACTTATTTCGTACTCTTACATTAGAAATTAAAACCTGACTTACTATGCAAATAATACAGTGACACGTATCTCAATCAAATGCTTGTAACATTAATAATCATCTTAAATATGTAAAGATGTATAGAATGATTCTGAAATATTTCTCATCAGACGTAACAGTACCAATATGTGTTTTCCTTTGAAGAAGACAGCATACAAGGATGCAATAAATGATTTTATCTAATCTCATTATCTACTCCTGAGACAAATAGATAGCTTCTCTTATGAAACAAGGGACTCGGCGGACGGGGTATGCATATACATAGAGGGTATGAACATTAATTTAACACTGCTTATTGGAAAAAAAATGAGTCATGATTATTAAATATGTAATAATAAACAGAGGGATGGACTAACAAATGACTTTATTTCCCATTTTGCTAGACAGAAAATAATGAACAAATCTGTGTATTAGATCTTTTTTTTTATTATATCAATTTTTTCCAGGATTTAAAAAAATTGCAACACACACACATATATATATGAGTATATGTTGGTTCCCAATTCTCTATTGCATTATAATTTATCACTTGCTTTACTCATACAGCATGGCATTATGCATAAAGATGTAATTTTTTAATCACAAAAATTTTATATATTTTATAAATTTGTACAATAATAAATATATATTATTTATCCATTATTTGGCTCATATATTATCAAATTATACATACTGATGGTTTAATTTTAATGTATTTTATTGAAATTATTTAAAAGAAAATAATTTTTCTTAAACATGTTACATTACCTCTGGACTCCTTGGAATGACTATCTCAAGTAAAGTTTTGGTACATTGGTACAAAACCGCTTCATAGTTAAGACAAGGGCCTAGCTGCAAATGTAGTCCCCTGCCATATGTTAAACTAGAAAGTGTGCCATCAGTGACGGAAACATTTTAATAGGCCTTCCTCCTTATGGCGGGGGGACTAAAAATACGGTTCAAGCAATGGAGAGGGACAGGAGGGGTGATATGAGAATTGCAGTATTCCTGAGACAGCAGAGAGGCTCAAAAATAGTGTTACCCAGACGAAGCTGAAGTGGCTAGATGCCTGGGGCTTGGCTAAGCAATTGAATGCAATAGGGTCTCCAAATAAAAATTCAATTTCTAGCCTACTGTTTGACCTTTAATTTTCAAATTTCAGATTTTAAAAGATTAAATCCTTATTATACGTACTGTAAAAATTATCCCAATAATGCTTATAGGAAAAAATCTGCAATGGTCAAAGTTGAGCCAAATATTAAAAAAATGACCTCACTATAATGCTATAAATTTCAAAGAAATGAAAAATCCTGATCTGATTTCTGGTATATGATTGAATCTTGATTAAATAAGTTATATCTTTGGAAAATCGGCTCTGGCTTCAACAATTATCTTTTTAGGTGAGTAAACAGACATCCTGATTTTGGACAAAGTACATTGTTTGAGCACATAATTCTACAATTTATGCAGTGTTGACCTTATTTCTGGCATGTGCTTGGGATTTATATATCAAACAGATCTACATTGAACTTGGGGACATCTAAGAATATGCAAACTTTTGAATTCGTTGGTCCTGTGTTTCAGATAAATAAATACAAAATTTATTTTATAACATTACACATAAATCAAATGTCTTAATTTATAAACCACACTCACCGTTTTCAAATTTCTTCATGAACCTTTTGACAACTGACATGTTCATTGTAGGAGACACAATCTTAGAATCGACCTCTCCTGCCACTTTCCTGGACATCACAGTGTCAGATATGTTCAACACCTTTTCCCTCAGTGAATTTAATCTCCAACGCACCTGCATACAAATTACATGATAGCTTCAAAAAAGGCATCCGTTCCATGTTCTGACTTTTATATAATTAGAAAAGGCTCCCTTGAATAAAATAAAAGATGTTTATAGAAACTTTGGTGAAAATGTCACGAGTATAACATGATCCCATTCTGCCAGAGCTAAGTCTGACTCTCAGTTCTGATTATTTGTGTATCTTTTTAGATCAGCTGTCTTTCTGGTGATATTTATCAAAATTCCAATACTTCTATTCAATATGACAGTAGTATAGGATTCCATAATATCAAGGAATGAAACCTTCAGTGATACAGAATGAAAAACAATGGTTCAGACCTATCATTTTTATTCTGAACTACTTTCTGGGCAATTCAACATGAAGCAGGGCACTGGATCTGGTCTATCAGTTTTTTCTTTAAATATTACTTAATTTATTTTAAATTATTTAAATTATTGTCTCTTAACATGTTATATTTATATTTTACTAGATTAACCTTGTTTTTGCCGTCGCAAAATCAGATATATTGGCTCCCATCCCCATTTTGGAGGAAAATATCCACTAATTCAAAAGCTATGGTGTTTACAGAAATTTTATATTTCCACGGATATGAATTAATATCATATTCAAGGTTACAAGTTTTAAGACTCCTTGGTTTTTAACTTTGAAAGGAAAAATTGAAACATTAGATTACCGAACTTGACAAAAATTTGCAGTACTATGTCATGGGGTTCAAAACGTCGTACATTTCTGAAGATTTGGCTTACTAGAAGTTTAAGGTCACAATTGTTTTTAAATTATCAGAGATTCTTAATTTTGGCCTTGAAGACAATGCAAAAGTGAAACTTTTCTAAGATCTTGCCTTAAAAGATATGTGCATCAATTCTCAGAAATAATATGCAATACTTCAAAAGTTACCCACAGAAATCTTAGAGACAAGGAGCTTAGAAGATTTGAACTAGGCGAGCCCCGCTTAGTTCACCACTTACTGATCTTGTACAGGTCTTGTGTATTCAACTTGAGGAAAATATGTAAAAAATATCAAGACTGTTGGGTTCTCAACATGTTTTATTTTGCCTTGACCGTGATGATGATAGTCAAGTTCAAGTTCACCTTTTTCATCTGCGAATTTGTGTTGGAACAGTTCATGTATCAAAATTCATGAAATATTATGTAGTTGTTTAAAGGTTCTAGTGTTCACAAAAAATAAGTTTAGTAGGTTCGACCATGAAGATCAAGGTCACCAGTTATTCAACTTATTCAAGAACTGGATTGAAACAATGTGTGTATCAAATTGTGGGGACATATGCAAAAATCTATTGGGTTCACAAATTTCTTTTTGTTTCATCTAGATCTTAAAAGGTTACATTAAATATCACTAGTTTTCTAACTCATCTGACATTTTGGTAGAAACAATTCACTTATTAAATTTACAGTAGAAATCGTGCGTTGTTCAAAAGATATAGCATTCACAAGAATATCTGTTATATCTCACTTGACCTAGAAGATGAAGTCAAAAGCACATATTTAAGAACTCATCCAACGACTTAGTTGAAGCAACTTACTTTTGTATCAATTATGAGGACAATATATGTTTTTATATACTTCAACAGTTCTCGGGTTCACAAAAGTTTTTTGAAGATCAAGCACGTCATGTTTTTCAGGACAGCTGACCACAGCAGAGGAAACAGAAACTATTGCAGGAGTGTGGGATCTCCTACATATAGGTATAAATGTGTGTAAAATATAAACAAGGCTTACAGGCGTCATGTGAACCTGTGTAATTGGATAAAAAAGAATCAGGTAAAATCCTTCCCTGGATAACATACTTGATCATTATTTGAAAAGTAGTTGACAAGTAAACTACAAACTATGAACCTATAAGTAAAAGCATCAGTTACAAAATCGTCACTCCTAAGATACTGGATTGCTGACCCCACACCATTGTATTGGCGGAACTTTATCCAAAAAGGTCACAAGATGTTACCTTAGGGTTCATTGTTGTATTTTCATGTTTACTAGAATCTTGTCTGGCTTCTTCCTCATCAGCTGTGCTTTTCATTACATTCCCTGAAATACATTTCGTGATACATTCTAATTCATAGGCTTCATAGTAAAATTATTGCCATGAATAAACAATTAATTAGTAGAATCTTTGTGAAGCCTTAAAAAAGTGATTTCGCAAAACTCTTAAGTAATTTGTGGCAAGACCATGAAAAGAACTGACATTCTGCATTCATTTTTGTTTATATAATTTCTTTATTAGTTATTGGATAACCTGTAAAGATTAATGTTGCACTGTTATCTTATGCATTTACCATTTAGTATCTCATGTATCTCATTTTTCGCATGATGGCCAACATACAATACGAGGTAGACTAGTCATTTTAAGGAATTTTAAAATATGCATAAAATTATTTACCTAATGCATTTATTACATATTTGGCAGTTGTTTCCATTGTTTCTGCTGGGGGATCATCAGAGTGGGTGATCTTATGCAGGGCACTAGCCATCTCAGATATGTAACCTGTAGCTGTCTCCTATTAGAAAAGGGAATACACAAGAAAAATGTTCAAAATTCACCCCTAAATAAGTGCTTGTCTATTCATTCTCATGCTGCCCCAAGATTGTAAGGGGGAATATATACAACATGTTGCAAGAAAAGAAAGTATAAAATCACTTATCATCTCCATTATCATCTTGATTACCTGACACTAAATGCAATACCCCCCTTTTTACCTTTGATAGCAAGGCCGTTGGATTGTCAAATCACTAAAGGTTACGGAGGCTCACGAATCAAGGTGAATTGGATGTTTGAAAGGTAACTTATTAGTATTTTTTTTATTTTTACATGTTATAATAAACCATTTACGTATTTGATTTTGCTATGATTTATATGAGTATTGTTTATTTCACATATATGAAATGTTCGTTAAGATGGTATAAATATCCCCAGCGGGAAAACCCCTATCCCTCCATATATCGTAGCCCTGTTTTAGTTCCCCAAATAGTAGTTTAGGAGGATCTTTCAACCTCAGACTCATTGTCACCATCACCTCTGTCTTCTGTGAGAGAATGGCAGCAATTTTCGGCATTGCTTCTGTGTTGTTGCACACGATTTATTCCTCCGAGCGCATGTTGGACAGTGCTAGTGTGTTTTTTTTTTTTTTTAATTTCCCGACCTCGTTTTCCACCTCCACCGCATCTGACGTGTTTTCAGCATATTTTACGTATAATCCTTGCAAACCGACATATGGTTGATTGTTTCACACACTACCATGCTTCAGATGATATCGTTCACATTATTGCGCTAAAATCTGCCTTTTGTATCGGAATCCCTCCAAAGTCCAAACATGTGACCTTGTTTGATCAAAGATTTTAAAGAACCAAACGTATATCTGCAGTCGTCTCCACATGGAGAGGTGTTTGCCAACTGAATGATGCAAACTGGCTTAATTAGTCAGACAAATTATCTCAGTCAGTAGATCCAGAACAACATGCATCACTGGATTTCATGAGTACTTGATCTATTCGCCATCACACGGACCCGCCGATTAACATTAAAGGAAAGTAAATAGGTCGGATAGTTGAGTCAGAAACGTTGTCAATATAATTTGTTTATGTGTCATGTGATGTCTTATTGAAGTCAAAATCCAAGGCTGCTGGTTTGTCAAGGCTAAATTTTGTTGTTCCCTTATTTTTACAAAATCTGTCAGATTGCAAGGTTTTCGAATGGTAAAGGGTCGGAATGTCAAGTCGTGTCTATATATTTGCTGTATGTGATGCTCTTATAGAAGCTGCAGGGATATGCCAGTAGCAGCTATTTTAATAGCTATAGGAACCCTCAGTACTAAAATATCTGTCATTTTGTTGCTTATAGTGAGATCATGTCCAAGCTTTACTGGATTAAATGGACATTCCCTTGGTAAGAAAACTCAGGAGCAGGATATAACACTCTGTCCCATACAGGTCAGTAATATATGTATAGAGAGTAAAACCATTTTGAAGATCCTGATCTGCCAGTAGAAGTAAATTATAAAAATAACTGTCATCTTTTAAAACTGACATCCATTATAGGCGCAAGCTGTGACATTTTTTCTATAGGTGATATTGGTTACAGAATCAAGATCAAGGTAACGTGTTGAATAGAGTTTTGTAACATTCACAAACACATACCGCTGATGTTTCAGAGATGTGTTGAGTATTGTAGGTGACCGTGGCAAGGACTGAACTCAACTGCTCAACATCTTTTAATGAAAATAACCTTTTGTCCTTCAATTCAGTGATCATTTGCTCTTTCACCTGCAAAAACAGGTATATAAATTAACCTTGGTCAATTACATGAATCATTCTTATAACGATTTATAGGTAATACTGATTACCTTTAAATGGAAAGGACTTCAAAATAACAAAGGACTCATGGGTCACAGTACACAGCTAAATTTTGAAAAATCTTTAAAAAAAAAATAGACTAATTTCGTATGTCATTTCTTTAAAAATTATCATTTGATAAGACAAGAGGAAATTACCATGTTATTGGTTGGTAATCAAATAATTGACTGAACAGACACAACATCTATGAACAGACAGATGAACAGACATACGAAGGGAAAACAAAGAGTGAGCTAACAAACAGTAAAGGGTTTCGAGATACTTAGGTTTGCATATGACACATTTAAAGAAGGCAGATGGACCAAAAGAACTAATCATTTAACTTCAATTTCTGCTGAGGATGGGGAGTAATGATTTCAAATTTATCTATTTTTAGCAGGAGAATAGTTGAGACATGTACACCTTTTTTTACCTATTTTTTAACACGTTTATTTTTTAATGATGACAGATTGTGGGTATACCATTATATGTCCTGTCATAGACGGGTGTAGCTGCCGCAGCATCTAGCGCAGTTTTGTAAAAGCATCGGACGGGAATTCGGCGAGAGTCACACGACAGAAGTCGCGTGGTCTTCACTCGATCCCCACTTGAATCTTGATTTAATAAGAATGTGTAGTTGTTTCTTAAGTAGTTAATACAAGTTTTGCTAAATTTTATAAGCACACCACCTAATAGTTAAAGATTCTCTCCATAGTTCATTTTTCGAAAATGTTATGAAAACCTCATACATACTTCATCACTGTATTACCAGTGTATTTGTGTATCCTCAATAATACAACGATTGCAAGATGTACATAAAATTAAAGACCGAACCTGAACTCTTAAGTTATTTTTTTGGATATTGACGTTAGCTCCAAAGGGCATCTAAAATAAGCAAATAATAGGAAAGTTTAGACAGCACAACCAGTTTTGCACAACTGAAAGGGCTATCCAAGACCAATAAGGAATTACCAGCCTATCACAAATGAAAAGGCTATCCATGATCAATAAGCCTACCACATTTCAGAAAAAAATCTATCCAATCATTATCAAGATACTGTTTTGCTTTTTTAAGAATGATGCCGGCAGTTTTTAATTATTTTTTCTTACCGTGTAATATAGTAGATTGGCAGAGAAATTAAAGTCAAAGATTAAACTATAAGAATTAAATGATGTATAGGTCGAATTATGAAACATTTGAAAGGACATTTTTATTTATTTAACGTGTAATATTTAAATACATTACAAAGCGAATTCTGTCAAAATGCTACTGTGAACCCTGGGATATGCCAGGGGGATTCCCCATCAAAAAGCACTTTGATCATGCGTTACTAAAAAGACCCAAAGAAATACATAAGAAATTTCTTATATAAAGTCATTTAATCTTGTTGATATTTCTTATTCAAATCTTAATTGTGCAAGACGCATAATGAAGTTCTTTTAAAAAAAATATTCTGCCCATGGGCCTCGATGGCAGCCATATTTGGTCATACCAAATGGTCATGGAGCATGAAAACAGTGAAAATACGCAAATATGTCAATGTTTTAAGGATTTATGAACGTACTGAAATCTATTAATTGGTTTAACTGGCAAAAGTATCATCAGTGCAGGGTAATAATTTTCTTTTTTTTAAGTAGCGATCAAGCATTTTAATCGATTACGTGGACGATTATTTGAAGGCCTTTTTTTTACCTTTTCTCCTAAATATTTAAGTCAATGAAGATATTCAATAATTAGCCAAATCAAACAGACTCATATTTTGCATAAAATTCGGTGATGCTAGCTCCTACGAATTTTAAGATAGTATGTTTATTTTAAGGAAAAAGGTGATGTTGGATGGCAGACGGAGGACGCCACACCAATGCATACGCTGTCGACTTTGGTAAATATAAAGTTGGCGCCACCATTCCTCATAAAACTGTATATGATCAATAAGCATGTAAAGAATCATGTCACCTAGAAAATCTCCCTGGATCTCAATTTTAAAGATTCTATATCCTAAGGGTACGATTTGTGTCCTGTTAATGGACGGCCAGACGATGGGCAAAGAGTGATCGCTATAGCTCAGATGATTTTTAGTTAGCTAAGCTAATAACACATATAAATTTCAATTAACAATAAAGTGCCCAAGGAAATTATTAATGCAACACAAACATGTATACACTAAAGGGAGTCGGGACAAGTTAATGTTTTGAATGGTAAAGATTACAGCCAATTATCATCTGTGTGTATGTGTACATACCTGGGTCATTTTCTGTTTCTCCTCCTCCTTTGCAGATAAAGTGGCATTTTCATCTTCTTCTGTCCCAGCTTAAAACACATATATCCATGAAAAACTTTAAAGAATAACAACTGAATTTCAAAATGTTTTCTGTACTTATCTTAGTGACTGTTCTTGATTTACCGGGGGCCTATGGATCATGCAACTCATTTGAATGGCACATAAAGATATCTTACAGTGACCTTAATTTGAGTTTTGGAGTTTCTCAGAAGAATTTACCAAAACTTGTCTGCATGTGAAGTTCGAATTTCCCAGATTGCAAGGTTATGATGTATGCTCTGCTAACATAATATGTAGCAATAACTGCGTAGCTGGGGACCTTGACCAGTGAAAAAACAAACATAATACAAATGATTACTCAACCTAAATACAATATATATATATGGAATATGAATTCAATAAGGTAAGTGGTTGCTGACTTATAAAAACTGAATTATTTTTTTTTCACTGTGCAGTTAAAGTGTTTACAGATTTTAACAACGCTGATGCATGGACTATGGTGTAAGCTCTCCTGATCGTCATTCAATTGAGTTAAAAAAGAACTAAAGCAGGCTTACCTTCTGAGGGAGTATCAGAGTTTAACAAGTTAGCGAGGGTCGAAATAGCTGGCAAGACTTCTGATGCTGACAGTTTATTCAGATATGTGGCCATGGCATCTCCTGATGTCAAGTTCTCTTGGACATCCTTTGCTGTCTCTGGCAGCATCGGCAAAACCTATGAAATGCAAGAGTGAGTTTACGGGTTATACGTATTGCACATTCAAATGTTACCATCATGAGAGCTCTATAGATCATGTATTATTTTACCGTGGTGCTAACTTTAAAAACTGGGAAATGTTAATTGGCCATGGAATTAGTGAAGTGATGCAAACTGATCCATCACCAAACGATATGGGTCATTTTTTGTCGGTTAATTTCGAGAATATGATATGATCTAATATGTTGTACCATGGATGCTTGGTGACCTGAACTTTTCTCATCTGTTTCTTTATTGTTTTGTAGAGACAAGAAAAGTATAATAAAGATGACTCGATTTAGTGAAGTGATGCAAACTGATCCTCCGCCAAAGGATATTGGTCATTTCTTGTAGGTTAATTTCGAGAATATGATATGATCTACTATGTTGTACCATGGATGCTTGGTGACCTGAACTTTTCTCTTCTGTTTCTTTATTGTTTTGTAGAGACAAGAAAAGTATAATAAAGATGACTTGATTTAGTGAAGTGATGCAAATTGATCCTCCACGAAAAGATATGGGTCATTTCATGTAGGTTAATTTCGATAATATGATATGATTAAATATGTTGTACCATGGATGCTTGGTGACCGAACTTTTCTCTTCTGTTTTCTTATTGTTTTGTAGAGATAAGAAAAATATAATAGAGATGACTTAAAAGAGGAAACATTTAATTTTTCTCATTAGTCGTTTTCCGAACCCGCTGATTCTTAAACTTGAAAAATAGAATAAAAATAAAAATGAATTTTCGTTTTTTTATTTTCGCTAGGCACGCCAGTTTTCTTAACATTTTTGTCGCTTGTCTCTAATTTAGGTGACAAAACACCCGACTTGGTAACCCCGGTACCCATGACGACGCGGCATGCCATGTGGCTTGACAGACAATATTTAGTAAAGTCTCTAGGACCGACAAACGGTGGCGCTCCTTTTCCTCCCCAGGGTTTATTTCAACTCATTTGCATTACCTAAGACATTAAACGGTACTGTATACGAAAACTACCGCTATTCGTGCATGTATGTTTTAAAAAAGGGGCCATACGGGAAATGCAAACTGTCAGGGCGATTTAGAACGATCTCAAGTCAGTACTTTTAATACTGAATTCGTGGCTTCGGCCGTCAGACAAGGACTCTGGGAATTGATTCTTCATTAGGACAGGAAGAAACCACTCATTACTCAATTCTCTAGGGAGACATTTTTAATATCTGTTAAAGCGTTTTTTTTTCTGTATTGCGTAAAATCTCTTCTCACTTATCACGTGGTTTCGCATGCATATTGGAACCAGTTTTGGAGACCGTATTCCCGGAGATCGTTGACATTTGATTTAACATATGTTCCCATACGATTTGTGTATCCTCATAGAAAAATATATCATGTCCAGAGTTGAGGCTCAATGTTGTTTTTTTTATTTCAAATTCAGTTCCAGTTAAAAATGAACACATAAAACGCTGTGGTGAAATCCATTGCTGGTTGATATCAGCGGCCTAGTTTAGCTCTGACCCTTGACCTCACCGTGATTTTGAAATTGCGTGGGTAGCAGTCGTTCAATCCATCCAGAATATTGACAAAATACGTATTCTTTTATGATATTATTTAAAAGAGAACATATAGATTAAATAACAAACATCAAGTGAAAATACTTTAACAGTTTAATGAGTGATACATCCACATGCCTATCTAAATGCAACGGGGATGGACATCATCAGTTATTGGGCATGCACGGCATCGCGGTGGCGGTCTGTCTATTAAGCCGGCATATTGACGATGTCCAGTCCAGAATTTGGCTCTCAGACTTTATCTTCAAAATTTTAGACACCATGATTTAAAATTGTAACAAAGCCTTACCTTAAAAGTTTGAACTGTTGTTTTCTAAAAAAAAGTAGTTTGATTGCGAAAGTATCCTGGGTATCCTAAATGTCCTACCGTTTGAAAATGGCTCTCATTTCTATTGACTATTTTGATCATAAAATTTTGATTTAAATATGAGAGGAATTATTTTTGTGTACGTAGATAGGTTTTTCATAGTTAAAGATATGTTAATGATCTTTCTGTTAAAATATGTTTATGTTTAGTATTTAAAACTGAAGCCAAAGATTTTACCATGTTCGGTAAAATGTTAAGTGAAGTTTTACATAAAGTGAATACATGAAAGAACATACAAATAGCTGAGACACTGACATGATTGACGGTCTCAAAAACAGAAAAACAAAATCTTAAAAATTAGAAAAAAATAGAGGTGGCTTAAAAAATTACAAAATTCTAATCAAATATCTGGTATACAATTTACACCGAAATTGAATATAGCTCAAGCACTCACTGTGCACACCAGTGTACTGTTCTAAGCTGATATAAACAATACCTTACATAGTGTCTAAATACTTTAAGTAACAGTGACCATAGGGAAAATTGTGCCTTGGTCAAAGTTGGGAAAATAATATGGAACTAATTTGATTTAATGCTTATAACTTAAAAAATGCAAAATTCTGATATTATACCTAATATACAATTGAATCTAAATATAAATATAGTTCTAGTCTTAAAAAACTATCTGGCTTCAAATGCTGACCTGTGGACAGTAGTTAAATATATTTCCTTATATTTTGACAAGGTACACTATGTTCTGATCCATAACTTCTAAAACTAACGCCATACTGATCTGATGTCCTGCAAGTGCATAGCAAATATATTGTGGACTATTTTTGTCAAATTATATGAAACAATAAAAGCGTTTTTTTATAAGTGGGCAGTCCTTTTTTTCAATTCTCGAAGGAATAAGATAGCAGTAACCTAATTTTGGGTTTGTTAAGAAAACTTAAGGACATGTAAGGACGTGCAAAAGTTCAGGCTAATACATTAAAATTTTTCAGAGTTATGTGCACGAATGCATGCAGCCTAAAAGAGCTGTTTGTGGTCTGTTGCAAATTCTGTTTATAATGTTTTATGGGTTCATTCACAGAAGACGGCTTATCCCCTACAAAAATGTCGATGCAGCCGGTGCCACCAACACCTCAATTTCAATTTGCCATGTGACATACATGTGCATAAAATTTGGAAAAGTTAGCTCCATTTATTTCTGAACTTCTAATCTTAGTATGCTTACCTTGCAAAATGACTTAATTTTAGCTTCATTTAACTGAGCAAAAAAGCAAAAAACTGACACCATTCGAACAAATTTGAGACAGCTTGTTTAAGGGATTATCTGTAATGAAATATTCAGCGAAATTGCTTCACAGTTTAAGTTAAGAAAATTTTAAATGTTTTCCAGCTTTTATTCGTGTAAGATTCATGTAAATGCAGTTATTGAGTTGGCCAAAAATAAGCTCAATCAGACAGAGATAGTATTGTTTAAGGTACAGACTACAGACGACAGAAGATGCCTCACTATTGCATAAGTTCTCAGGATTTGCTAAAAAGGATTTTGGGGACAGTTTTTCAAGAGAATTACCTGTACAGAATTGTTGACATACACATATGACCCATGCTTGTCTGTTGCTTTCACTTGTATCTGGATGCTGTAATTGTTCTCTTTAAGTCCCATAGACAAAGGGAAAGGTTCAGCTGCTGACAAATTCTTACCTGTGTAATAGCAAAATAGTATTAACAATGAGAACACTTATCCTGATCACGAATGAAAACTTGAGTACGTAACATTCCATAAATTTTAGACAATTTTTTTAAGGCGGTATCCGGTTCAAATATATATGAATAGGTTTATGTTGAATAATTAATATAATGGTAAATGTAAAAAAAAATACAATAACAAAAACATAATATAAACATAATAAATAGAGGCATTTTTTCCTCCTAAGATATATTGTGGTTTTATAATACTGCATATTATACTATACTAACAATTACCCGTGCTACGCACGGTATTGGGCGAACACGACAATCCGTACGGTGGTATAGGAAGTTAACAGGAAATCCGGAAAATCACACAAAACGCATTATACTATTTATATATAGATCCATCATATGTATGGTGATGTATTGTCTTTCGGAACAGCGTTCGGAACATGTTTCGGAACAGCGTATAGTCGCACACGATCACCCCAAGCCAATGTCTTACATGTGGTCGGGGTTTCGGACAAATAGTCACCTACACATGTACCGTATTACATAAAAACCGGATCAACAATATCACATATACATACAAAAGGAACCATTGAATAAATCTTATAAGAAAATGCATTTGTGAAAATAGTAACAATGATGGTCATGACTTATACGCTATAAGCATACATACTGAATGAAAGAATAAAAAGTCTGTAAAAAAAAAGTTTTACTTTTAAAAAAAATTGGACTTGAATGTAAAAGAAACAAATACCAGTACAAACGTATTAAATTTACATTTTTACAGGAATATTACATTTGTAATTGCAGTAATGTAAAAAAAATCTAGATTTTCTGAACATTATAAGTCAATTTTATGTGTTTACAACTTTGGTGGTGTGAAGGTCTCACTTCACACGACGTGAAATTGGTTAACATTTTCTTTACATTTGTTACATAGTAGGCCTACATGTGTTGGTGAAAATCAATTTAGGACCACAATCGCATGCAAGGTCATGGACTATGTGCGACCGTGTACACCATCACGGATTGCTGGGACCCGGCAGATTTACGCACTAGCATATCAGGTCATGTGAGCGGGGTCGAAGGAAGGAGCCTTCTTCGTGCGACGCCCCGGTCGCAGGAAGGCCTGCAAAACGATTCTTTTAAAGATCCCCCTTTTGAGAAGGGATCGCCGATGGGGATTATTTCTGGCCGGTCAACGCGAAATGTAAGAAAACCTAAGAAACTCTGTCCCGCCAACACACAGTATACGGCCATTGTGTAACCGGGCCCGAAGACACAAAGAAAAGGGGCGCCCGCGGGGGAGCAAATATATAAATGATAAATTATGCACGTAATACGCAAATATTGAAAATAAAAGTGGGTGAAATCTCTTTGGGCTAACCCGGAGCATATGAGTGTCGAAATTCATGACAATCCGTACGGTGGTATCAGAGGAGATACGGACAATTACAAAAATCGCCTTAAACTATTAATATATAGATGCCAAGTGCCACTTCCTGGTGTAAGTATCAATTTATTGGGATATTTGTAGACCAGGCTGGTTGCCTGGAGAGATGCTGCATAAATCTGGACCTGCACGTGCTTTATGTGGTCCAGTTATTAGATACATTTTGAATGTGTCAACACAAAAATCACATTAGTGGGTGATATATACAAGTCAGATTGTCAAGGTAGACACCACAGAAATCCTGGTGAAGCTTTATTCGGCGTATGAGACAGCAGATCATAGCCAAAGCCTTTAAGCCGGATGAGTGACACACCCCGCCATGCTGATAACAGTACAAACAATAGAACACTGGACTTATCTGTACCTGTACATGCAGGGCTTGTACTTGTAGAAAGCAATTGTACTAGTACTAAATATTTTTAATCCGAGTACAAGCATAAATTAAACAAAAGTCACTCCAGAAATAGTGACAGTTATGGACGCAACACAAAATGATCGTAGGTGGCGCCACCAGTCTTGCGCATGAGAAAGCCATAGAATATGTAGGGACATGCAATATTCCAAGCAGGTACTTCAAAACACTCTTAAGTTATGTCCACAGATGCAAGAAACTCTTAAAACAATTGTAGGTGGCAACAACAATGAAATATACATATTCTTCATACAATAAAAGCTTTCTGAGAGTATGAATATGCACAATTTCAGGCTGATATATCAATTCACTCCTTAGAAATGAGCATGTACATACAGTGTGTAAATCACTGGATGTGGCGACTACGGTCCTGTGTACGAAAAAGCCATGAGAGGTGCATGGGCAGGCCAAAATTCGAGGCTGACATATCAAACTTATCTTGAGTCAGTTGCACTTATATGAGAGTATGAATATGCACATTGTGAGGTTGATATATTAATTCACTCCTTGGAAATGAGCATGAACATACACGGTGTAAATCATTGGATGTGGCGACAACGGTCCTGTGTACGAAAAAGGCACCAGAGATGCATGGGCGGGCAAAAATTCGAGGCTGATATATCAAACTTATCTTGAGTCAGTTGCACTCATATGACCAAGCCCAACTGAGGAAGACAGTTTCCCCAAACTGAACCGAAACTAAAGTGCCGGGTACGGCTATTGCATAGAGTGAACTCTAGACCTGTACCTAACGCTGGCAGTCACCATTCTATCCAATAATGAATAGATATAGACTGAAACTTGGCCTATTGCCAAATCTGGAGTTGTCGGCAGTCTGTCAAGCTATTTATGGATAAAGACAAATTCTTGGCATGTTGCAAAACCTGTTTAAACATACTGAAAGGCTTTTGGTGCAATTTTGTTTTCAAGCTGACATATACATTTTTTTAACCAAACCGCTTAGAATAATAACGTATGCCTATTGAAGACAATAACAGAATGCATCAGGACAGACAAGTCCTTTCATCGTTAAAGGTCTGATAGTTTAGACAAGATTATTTTGAATAAACTTGAACAGAGCTAAAGAAAAAAAGCAGTTTAGCTGTCATGGAAACGCAGCGTAACAACATTGGCGGTTGGACAATCCTCGCTAGGCTGAAATGTGTAGTCATATGAGCAATCCTCCCGTTCGTGTACGACACCTGGTGGTGTCGTACCTCACTAATACTTTTCCGGTGACTTCCGCCGAAAAGAGGTCCCCTGTGTGGGATATATGCGGGGTGTTTCAAGCTCGGCTTCGACGCGGAAGTTTTGTGATCAAACTTTACAAATGTGTGTGATTTGCGGTGAGTGACATTTTTGAAAATATAGACTTATGGATTCTGATGGACATTATCTGTGTCTGCCCTAGCGCTGAGCAGCTGGGCGATATTGGAAGCTTGTTGCACGGCTTTTAGCACTGGTGTCGCATACAATTTATCACCTGTACTATTCTAGTGACTTTATCGAGACACCGTTTATTCAACTGTTAAATGTAAGCCACTCACTAAATTATGTCTACAAATGAGAAGCTAGAAAAAATAGTTCAGCAGCTAGGTTCAGTGACAATATCTCTGACACACATATCCGCCAAAGTTGAAGACATTGATTGCCGAGTTAAAGAGATCTCGTGACAACGAACTCCAGTCACAGCCTATTAGTCAGGGCCAACCTACTCAGCCTGCACCAAACTGTGAAGCTCCCACGCCTGTTCAGGAGGGTGCGGCTGCTCTTGTACCCAGTCTCCAGGGAGACTCCTACGAGATCGTATAGGACCAGTATGAAAGCATTCGTGAGTCCCTAAGCCGTTTTAAGCTTGACCGCAAATTTACATTTAAAAGAGACAAATCTGGTGTGAAAAGGGATGATCAAAGAGTGTTCAACATCATTTCTAAGTGCGCCACTATCTCTAAAACACAGATAAAGCTTTTATTATCCATACAGGGTCGAAGTGTATCAGAGGCAGAGTTGGACGATTTATTCACATGTGCATACGCTCAGACAGTATATCTGAGGGAAGAATTCGCCAACATTCTAATAAAAGGTGAATACGGTGATAACACAGCTAGATTGTACCGGAATCTTCAACGCCACAGTGTTTTCAAACCAGAAAGTGTAGAAACTCTTAAATCAGCTGTACAGCTTGCATCTATACAGGACTCTAATAACCATCGCCGTACAATAGGACGAGGACAAGGTGGCCAGCGCGGCTCCCATACGTTCAATCGTACCCACAGAGATAGATTCAGTCAGTATACAGATAGACAGGTGCAGCACCGTCGTTATACACCAACACAACACCAGGATGAAGTTAATACTTAGTCGTGTTAAGAACCAAACTTTATACAATGCCATTCAAAACGTGCCTGCCATCTCCGACAGGTTTATCTCGGGCAGCGGCGCATTGGAATGCCATATCAGCTCCTAACAACATAATAGACATTGTATCACATGGTGTTTGTATTCCATTTCGTGAATTACCAGAAGCTTTTGAATGTCAGAATGCACCACTATCTAGGACACAGGTCACGTTTATTGACAGTGAAATACAAAGCCTACTGGCCAAGGGCAGCATCATTAGATGTAACAATAAACCTCGTTGGATCTCTTCGATTGGTTCAGTAGCTAAAAAGGGCAACAAACAAAGGCTCATAACGGACCTGAGAATTATTAACAAATACATTGATGCACCTACATTCAGTTACGAGGGCATAGACACTATCGCAGAACTTATACAAGCTGATGATCAATGTGTTTCGGTTGATTTAAAGCAGGGTTTCCATCATGTACCGGTTCACTCTGATTACCAGGAATATCTGGGTTTTAAATGGCATAAGAACTATTACCAGTGGACTGAACTTCCTTTTGGGTTATCATGTAGTCCATATTTCTTCACCAAGGTGTTAAGACCGGTAATTGCATATCTTAGAGAACAAGGTTTGAGAATCGTCATTTATGTGGATGATTGTATTTTAATGTGCTCAAAAGAAAAAATCACTGATCAGATTGACTTACTGGTGCATACCTTACAGGATCTTGGATTCTGTATTAATTGGGATAAATCTCAGCTGAATCCCACTACTAGGATCGAGTTCATCGGATTCATCATTGATACATGTGGTACAAATAACGAACCTTGGATTGAAATTCCAAAATAAAAAATCGCAAAATTACTCAAATCAATAAAACGGGTGCAAGCGCGCACACTAGCAAGGATTGCAGGCACGTGCGTCTCTATGACAAAGGCTATTATTCGAACAAAACTGCTGTTGCGTAATGTTTATCGCCTCCTATCAACCAAGAAGTCATGGTCCGATATACTTCCATTATCGCCACCTGTCATACGTGATTTCCAGTGGTGGTTACAGCAAGGAGTTTACAGGGATGGAGTATCAAGTGAAAGTCTGACCGTGTCGGATGTTGCTGACGGGGGTCATAAAACTGCTCTAAGGCACAAAGAGATGCCGCTGATAAGCCTGGTGATACAGCGCGAGAGACCCCCCTTTGGCGTGACTTCGGAACAGCTCGTTATAGTACAGGTATTTTTTTCATAAATATTGACACAAGGATGAGTAAGTTTCTCCCCAATTGTGTCTCCGGTAGTATTTAATATAAATCTTTAAACAGTCATAAGTTTGAACACCATATTTACATAAGTGTGGGAAACGTGTGTGAAGCTGTCGTTGCTAATGACGCCTGGGCTATAGCTTAGCTGCGGTAAATATGGGCGATAATACGAGGACAACGCCGTCATTGACAGAGGGGGCGATGTCTCACTGTTATCCATCAAAATGAAAGTCACCCGTTCATAAGCGTCAAAATTTTTGTTATCGACGGAATACTTTAATACATGGCTAAATATTAATATAAGTCAGAAGTTTGGGAAATGATGGAATTTTTTATAATTCCGAAGTTATTCAGGGAAAGTAAGGTTTACACTGACCAGTCGTCCGTCATGAATCACGGCAGAAGTTGATGTCGGGAACCGCATCTATCCTAAAATCGATCAAGTGATTGCTCAACACGAGACCTTTCTAAGTATATTTGTTGCGCATTATTTTTGACAAAACAAACCATTTGCGCATTCATGATTCCGGTCAATGTTATTCCCGTGATTTACTGCTCAGTTACTGGATATATCGCTCTCCGCTTCAGCGGGCTACAGCCGACCGCAGAAGTAACATCTAGCAGGCTCGCTTTATCAAATGCTGCGCCTGACACCGCAGCACAATAGAGTTAATGGGCTTATCATGTCTTAATTGCAATTAGCGCACGACTGACACTCGCGACCTGGCAGGGCTTCTGACAGTTGTTACTCCATCCCTGTAAACTCCTTGGTTACAGGGACTTAAATCATGGAACGGAAAGTCAATGCTCCGACCACAAATCGCCGCTCAGCTAGTTACAGACGCCTCCAGCACCGGCTGGGGTGGAGTGACAGGGACATTAGAAGCCAGTGGCGTATGGAATCAACGTGTTGGGCGTATGCCAACAAATTACAGAGAGCTTCTGGCGGTAATTATGAGTCTAGAGTCATTCAAGAAAGAACTTCGGGGCAAACACGTTCAGGTATTGTCCGACAACCTGTCGACGGTAGCATACATCAATCATTTCGGGGGACCAAGCCAGTCGCTATCAGACCTCGCACAGTCTCTCTGGAGCCGTTGTCTGGAACTTGGAATATCGCTCACAGCCCGACACCTGCAAGGCCTTCAGAATTACCATGCCGACAGACTGTCGAGACTGTCTTCCAGACACGAGTGGAAACTGCATCCAAAACTATTCAAATTCATAGATTCAGTGTTTGGTCCCCACACAATCGACAGATTCGCGTCACTACTATCTCAACAGGTGGCGCTTTACAACAGTCAGTATTACGATCCGGCGTCACAAGGTGTGGACGCATTAGCCCAAACAGATTGGGCTCGACACAACAACTTCGTGAATTGTCCTATACGACTAATACCGAAAGTTCTCGATGTGCTAGAACAACAAGGAGCAACCTGTACAATCATTGCACCCCACTGGCCGGCACAGGCGTGGTATCAGCGACTGAAGGATTTCGCGATCGAGCAGCCGTGGCGCATTCCACTAAACAAAGACTCGGTAATTCCGCTCAGTCAGGTCGTACCGGAATCGCTAAAGAACACCCGGTGGAAATTTTCAGCCTGGCGCGTGCGTGGGAAGAAAAGCTTGACTCGCTAAACTGGTCAGTTCGTGCACGCAAACAGTTCTCTTACGCCTGGGCCAAATCAACCTTGTGCCAGTATGATCGGATGATCGGGAAGCTTTAGGATTTCTGTCGAATAAATGGTGCTACATTCCCGACTGACACTGCAGTACTGGCAGACTTTCTGTGTTATCTGTCCGATACTTCGCAGAGACCAAAATCGATTTTGGATTCGGCATTAGCCAGTATGTCGAGCATGTATCAAGAATTCGGCACCATGAACCTGGCAGTGCATCCCGACATCACAAGACTGTGTCAGGCCTTAATAAAGAGTGGGACTACGGCTCCTCACACCAGAACTCCTATTTTACCCATCGCACCTTTACATGATATGTTCGTGCGGTGGCCCACTAATGAACACTTGGACGTGCCACGCCTGAGGCTGAAGGCCGTGACACTGCTGGCGCTGGTCGTCATGCTTCGTCCGTCAGATATAGCACCGCTGGGAACGGTGTTCGACCCCCTTGCCTTAACTGAACAGAAACTCCTCTTCTTTACGGAGAATGTGATATTCGATGACGATGGTTCCATGTCCATAACACTTCATGCTATAAAAAACGACTCATAACGATCAGGGTTTACAGTCAGAATTCCTCCGGCGTCGCATGATAAGCTCGATCCAGTACTGGCTCTCAGGTGGTACATAAAGGAAACGTCGAGGCTCCGATCCAGGCCACATGGTCCTGTGTTTCTCCGGCTTAACCGACCCCACACCGCACTTCAGTCATCGGTGATCGCGGCCGTTCTGCGTGATGCGATTAAGGCGGCTGGGCTTGCTGATAAAGGATTCCCGGCCCGTTCCTTCAGACCTACCGGTGCAACGGTTGATGTTATGTGCGGACAGGACCCCAATATCGTCAGGGCCATGGGTCGTTGGAAATCTCAGTCGGTATTCGAACATCACTATGTACATATAATTCCGCCGTCGAACTATACCGACAGCGTCCTTCAGCTATCTGGCTGTACTGACGATTAACCGTTCGGCATATCCGCATGCACTTAAAGGGCTATTTCTTACTTAAGTCGTTATATTTTCTCTGCAGTTGGCATTTTTTGTAACTAAGCTTTTTTAACATAATAAAGCTGTTCGGTTTGCTCATTATGACGGAGTTTTGAATTTATGAAAAAGTGTAGTCATATGAGCAATCCTCCCGTTCGTGTACGAGCAATTTTGTTTTCAAGCTGACATATACATTTTTTTAACCAAACCGCTTAGAATAATAACGTATGCCTATTGAAGACAATAACAGAATGCACCAGGACAGACAAGTCCTTTCATCGTTAAAGGTCTAATAGTTAAGACAAGATTATTTTAAATAAACTTGAACAGAGCTAAAGAAAAAAAGCAGTTTAGCTGTCATGGAAACGCAGCGTAACAACATTGGCGGTTGGACAATCCTCGCTAGGCTGAAATGTGTAGTCATATGAGCAATCCTCCCGTTCGTGTACGACACCTGGTGGTGTCGTACCTCACTAATTCTTTTCCGGTGACTGTCATATTTTGGTAATTGGTTTTTATTGACATGTTCTTGTAACTGACAATGATGATTGGTGGAAGTCATGTTGGACAAGTATGGCATTTTATGTAACTAAGCTTTTTATTACATAATAAAGCTGTTCGGTTTGCTCATTATGACGGAGTTTTGAATTTATGAAAAAAGTCTTAATGTCATAAGTGATCGATTGAGCGGGATCGCTGTGGGAGCAAAACTCTACCTATTATTTAATAATAGTCCGCTCAACTTAGGTATTTTCCAGTGATTATGTCGGCAGTAACTGGAGGTCTTTCCAAGAATTTGTCTCAATTCTAATATGATATTCAATCATAACCTATTCCGGGCTTCCAGTCTGCTACCTATATCTCTGTTTACCAGTCTTAACATTATCCCTCGTATATGTTGAGTTTTGCCGATACTTTTAAAATTATAATCCTCAGCCTTAGTGGTAGACTGTGTTGCATTATTGCTGTACAAAGTTGGCCTGTTCAAACAAAAGGCAACACAACACGGTTCAGCAAGTCATCGGGACCCACAGTGAGATATTCAAGTGTACATGCAAGGAACGCTGTCAACATGTAATACTTGAAACTATGGCGACGAATCGCATGATGGCAACTTGGTAATGCTTACGCCAAAACACACAAGCTGCGCTTGTCATCTAGGCAAGGAGAACTGGACCTATCATCAAAACTTGTTGCGGTTCTGTCTTCTCTGCACTTAAGTTTGGCCCATGGAATGTAATGTTCGTCCAACAGAGATTTGTTACTATTGCTATTGCAGAATGATGCCGACTATTGCTGTACAAAGTTGGCCTGTTCAAACAAAATCCAACAAAACACGGTTCAGCCAGTCATTGTGAATAAAAGAAAATGTTATCAAGCGCGTGGATCTGTCGATTGTCTATGTCATGCACATATTGGGTGGCGACCTGACATGCAAGTGAGGAAATGGGTCCCCAGAGAGCCTTGTGACGCCTTTATATTAAAAATTTCAGGGTTTTACCATGTGTACCTTACGGGCTCTAGTGAAAAGCGCTGGCACTGAGTTACGTCTGTCGGTACAACATGGAATCACGTTTCACTTTAGGCCAGAATTTTTTAATTTTTCGGTTTACGAACCCGCCGACCTCCGATTTCCTCATTTCAGAAAAAAAAAATAAAATTGGCATTTTGACTTATTTTCCTTTATATTGCGTCGCCGTATCCAACACGGTTGTTCACAAATGAAATGTTAATTGACCGTGTGTATTAGATCACCTCAAACGTTAGAACTCTTATGATTGGCTTATAAGGTCACTTTCGTAGTGACAGATGGCGGGTTTAAGCCAATCACAACAGGGTATCCTTGGGCCATAAATGCAATTGATTGGCCAACAAGTAGTCAAAAGATTCAGCAGGGAAATTGAGAATTCTTGGAGAGTTTTCAAAGTTCGTTTTCTGCACTACAGTTGCATTTTCAAAGCAGCGTTTATGTCATATTTACCTCGTTAAACATATTTGTTTTAGATAAAAAATTATTTTGGTTGCATAGCGGCTTTACCAGCTTGCCACCGTTAATAACTTGCTGGATATACAAACAAATTTACTTCTTAAGACTTATTATTGCATTCAAAGTCAGACGCTATTTACAACTGCAAATTGGCTAAGTTTCACAAGTTTACTCTTAAAAAATTTATAACTTGTCAAAACTTTAAACTTAACACTTACAAGAAAATTACTGAACAGATGAATACATGTACTGCAAGAGGTCGTCATGTTTTCTTTGAAAACTCCAGGAATTCTCAGGGTTTCTGCAGGATTTCCAACTACCTGTAGTCTTAGTGGCGCGGGTTGAAGCGTAGGCTTTGCGGGTATTTCTTATTGTCAAAACAAAAGCAAGCTAAAATCAAAGCCATTTAAAATTCAGAAACTTTGAAAGGATTCATTTAATTGTTCTAAGCTGGAAGCTTTAATGTGTATGGATGCCGAAAAGCAGTACCTGACTGACAGTGGCCAAGTGACGGCATATTAAACCGAGTACGGTACGTACTGTCACGGCCGTGGTAAGAAATGCAGATCTTTATAAAAAAAATAAAGATTATTCATCCTTTTTTAAACTTTTAAAATAGTTGAATTATTCAATGTGATCTCCAATGGAAACCTCACTTTATTAGCAGTGGTTGTATAATCATTCAATGTGATCTCCAATGGAAACCTCACTTTATTAGAAGTTGTTGTATAATCAAAGGACTATCAAACATGCGCAACACCAAAAAGGAAAGGTTATGGTTATGAATCAAACAACTCGAGTTCCATGTTGTTGACATTTGATAAACAACAGGCGAATGACTGCAAGTCGCTTATTGATATTGTCATTTACGACTGAAAAATAAAACTTCAGTCTATCATGCTAGCAGTGAAAATTTAGTTTTCTCCTTGCATATCTGACAAAAATATATTATTTTGTATTTGTATAAGTATTTGACTGGTCTTTAATTTGTAAAACTTATAGGCAGTTCATTTGGCAGGGACAGTGACTAAAGTTTTATTTCAGGTGTGAATGAAATCATATATAAGTTATATTGTTTAAACTTTTATTTGTCATTATTTTACCTTCGATGACATTTGAATGGCTTGAAATAACATGGCACACGCATGATTCATGTGGAAAACTCAAGAGGATGATGATAATATTTTAATTTTTATATATTATTTTATATCTTATATAGGTTTATAAAGTGCCTTTTTAAAAATGAATTTTATAACCCAACTGTACAATACAGGATTCGCGAACACCAGTATCCAGGTTTGTTCCAATTTTTTTTTTCCTACCTCCTACCTATCACTTTTGTCAAACATGTTCGTAAACCAAAGAATTAAAAAAGTCTGGCCTTAGTAGAAACTATGGCAGAACTTTGGCCCAGGCAGAACTAGGCAAAATAAAATGATGTTCTCGCCAATGGTCCTGTATTTTTAAGAGACGAAAACTCGCTTGTATATGATGAAACTTGACTGCTCTTTATCAGGGAAAATAGTCTGAATTTTGCCTGGTAACTTGATAGGTTGATATATATGTATATCAGTGGCGGGTTTGCCGCCCAGACCCTGAATCAATTAATTTATCGGTATTTCAGCTCTAAGTCATCCTTTGATTCCGTCTTTGGACTTTTGTTGAGTGGCTTATCTTCAGTTAAGCCGGAACCCGGGGTTCATGAAGACTCTTAGCTAATCACATGCTGTTCTGAAGAGATGTCCGTTCATCTCGGAAGACTGGGGTCATGTATTAAGAGAACTTATGCTCCTGCAATTTGACCTTACCTCGGATGGTAGTAACTCAGACCTGGATTGGTTTGAGCTAATAGCTGTGCATCAACTAAACTGAACAATGCTCTTCGGATACCAGTACAGAGATTCCTTCGTTCAGTCTAGCTCTATAATTATGATATTCTTATTCCAACATGTCTTGCTGGGCCGAGATGCAGTTGAGTAGCAATATTCTATCCCAGGTTTGTTCTCTTCTCTCTTTCTCTCCGTGGAATACTCCTTTTGTATTTATTTTTTTACTCACATAGTTGATGATATAATAATTTATGGACAAAGCATGCCTGAACAACAACCTGCATGACCACGTAATTAGGATTTTTTAAAATCTGAATATGAATCAAAGAGCACCTTGAATATTAAGTGTCACACTCCTAGATTTCTGTCAATATTTCAGTATCAAACTGAGAACATGATTTTTTATTAAACAAATAATCTTCCAAGAGTACCAGCTGTGTTCAGGTTTTCTGCATAATATAGGGTTTTTACATTTAAAGGCGTAGAAAATTCCACTTCATTTCCAGGACGACATTTATAGGGATAGCTATAGTGGTAAATGCAACATTAAAGACTAAACTTCAACAATTTGATGGGTACATAAAAGGACAGGAATATTACATAATACAAAAAAAATAGGTTTAAAGCAATGTTTCAGTTTATCAGTGTATGAATATACGATTAAAAATTTGGTAGAATGAAATTAAACCATTTCCTAACATACAAACATTTTTTATGAATAGACTCATCTGGTCCGTATGTTCCACTCTGCAGGTTTAAACAGTTTTAAAGATGCTTTCATTCAATTGAAGGGCAAATTCTCAAAAGCTTGTTTTTCAGTACTTTCCTGACCTGGATTTTGGAAAAGGCGTTTACTAGGACCTTAAAGGTTATCAAGGACACATAAAAACTATGTAATGAAATAGTATATCAACACAAAGACATTATTTACCTGTGAAATGAACGGTGAATGGCATTCTGTCGTCTATACGCGATAAAACATGGTAAACCTCAATACCATCTTCATCTTTGAACTCTGAGCAGTTGACTTTATAGCGGGTCTTCCAAGCAGTTCCATTCTTGGGATCTACGCTGCATTTTCCATGTTCCGCCAATTTTGGAATGTCATTTATGTAAAATTCACGTGTGCCCAATCCTAAAATCAAAAATGGGCCAAAGGGTCAAGGCTCTCAGCTGGTTTTTTTTTTTTTTAATTTTAAGCTGATACAAAATGTATTTATTTCTACTGTTATTGCTGGGCCGCACATGAAATATATACAGATGGACGAACAGGTGGACACAAAGGACTTTATTTTACTTTCTGCTGAGACAGGGGCATAATTATTCCAACTTTTTATTAAACCCTATATTGTTGAGCTTATCGATTTTTGGCAGAGGAATAATGATTTATGTAACAAAACTTTTTATCATCTTCAATTTTAACTTAATTAACAAAATTGATTAATTTTTTTTTTCTATAAAATATAAATAATTCTGAAAATATAATGCAACATTATTTATGTTCAGCTTTGTTCATATTCTTTGAACTGATACAATTCATATACATATTTTATTATTTTTTTAACCATTAACTGGGCTTATAACTTAATTTCAAAGAAAATAATCTTTCTTTAGATAAAATCAATATAAACAGCAGAACATGGCATCTTCTGGATTATTCCCAAAATGTTTGTATATGTGTTTTCAGTTAAATGTCTAGCTTGTTTACGTTACTAAAAAAGATTAAGTAAAATGATTTAAATTTCCCTTTTCAAATCATGTACGCACACTCTTAATTTTATCAGGGTGGATATATAATTTCAATAGAAAGTACATTATGTTCTGGCCCATAACTTCAAGAAAATAAAAAAAACTACTAACCCATGCATTTGCATAGGATATATATATATATATATATATATATATATATATATATATATATATATATATATATACAGGAATATGTATATCTATCAGAACCACAAAGAAACTTTTGTGGTTCTGATATAAAGCAGTCTTGAAGTGTATAAATTTTAAATAAAGGATTTAACCCTAATTTCCTACAAGAACCTCGGGACATCCAACTGTACGTAGAATTTCGGATTTGTTAGTCCAACGGTTTAAAAACTTGCTTTGTTAACGGACGTCCCGAAAACCGGAGGCCAGGATGACGGGCGGCGGACAAAGATCCATTGCTAGGGCTAAGATTACTAATAGTCAGCTGAGCTAAAATCTGAAATTTAAAATGAATCGATCAAAAAGTGTTAATTTTGTTAAAGTTTTCAAACACCATGTTAATTATTGTTTAAATTAAGATAATTCATCACAGTAATATGCAGGGAGTGCTTGAAGCCTCATTCATCCAAGCTAGCTATTGTGCAACCAGCTTCACTCAAGGCAGCTCGCTGTCTTTGTCCAGCTTAACTAGTCTATCCTTCTGCCCTTCCCTCCACATCAAGGAGAGTATGCATAAACAATATGAATGTTATAATTTGCAATATTTAGGTCATATTTTAGACTTTTGATACATTTTTTAATATGTTTTGTTAAGGCGTTACAATAAGTGCACATTGAATTGTGTCCACATAGTTTTGTGTTGCTATAAAAGTGAAGATTTTTATGTTGCGAGGTATTTCTGACTCAGAACTGTTTCCCGTCTTTAAACATGTCTGAAATTAAGTATTAAATTACAGTTGAGATGAGATAATAATTAGCATAATAAAGTTGGTTCTGTCTCATAAACCTTATTTGATAAGGGAATTTTTTTGCGAACCTGTAAGTTTATACGCTGGTATGGAGCTGTCCGACGGCCTTCTCTCGTCGTCTGCACATTAGCCTATACTATTTTAAAAAACGACAGGAGCTAGCATCGCTAAATGTTTGAAAAATAAAATCTAAACAAACTATATTTGATTTAGCTTATTTCTGATTATCTTCATTTACTTTACAGTTATTTTATATTAAAATATAAATGATCTTTTAAACTTAAACATTTTATTATTTTAACAAAGATCACGACGCTCAGCTGAATTTCGTAAAAAAATGAGCGAATATATGCTTAATTCTATTTTCATCGTTTTCAGATGTTATACCACCTGAAAAGCTAGGAGGAAATGGTCCTCCTCTAATTTGGTTGTAGTATATTAACAGATAAAATTGATTGGAAATTATACTCCGACATGATTATCATAAAAAGAAACTGTAAAAGATTTGTGATACTGTGTTGCATATGAAATATTCACGGATGGAGAGACAGATGTATAGAAATGACGGATCCTTTTATTTCATTTCAGGGAAAGAATTATAATTTTAGCTTTACATTAAAACCTATTTTTTGGCATATCCACTTTTTGCATTGATATTTTTTAAATCTACAAATTTTAAAAATAATTTGCAATTTAAATTATGAAAATGAGTGTAAATTCAGAATTGTAAGTTGAATCATTATTAACTTTATTTTGGCTTTTACCATTTCAAATGAAGTATAAACATATATTTAATTTTTTTATCACAAAATGTTTACAATGAATTAATAAATATCACTTAAACCAGGGACCTGTGGCTCTCGGCACTCAGCTGAAATTAATAATGAGAATATTCATAAAAAAACTTACATATTGAAATTATTAGGGATGACGGAACATCAGTTCTTGATACAGATGTACCGGATAAACAGCGGTGACTTAACCACTAGACTTTGGTCTGGTTGTGAAAACCTGTCCTTTCGTGTGTGCGACGTTATTGGCTGGTTATTGCCGGCATGGTTTCACAAAATATTAAACGATTGGGGAAACGTGGACCTGATCGCAGTCACTCCAGTTCGTGTAACGATTCTGAGGGTAGGGCTGATGTTCTGTTTGTTTTGTGTAAGTCCGTTTGGATCATGAACTCGAGTGTTCCGTTATGTTAAGGCCAATTTTAAATTCAACGAGAGATTTTTCAAAACTCCGTTGTAACGGAACCTGGCTATATAGAGTGTTTATTTATGAAATCCTGAACCTTTTTGTGCATACCGATAATAATTAAGTTCAACAGTGACTGTATTAATGCATTACAGTTTTGCACTGCATTTGTTTAATATTCCATTTTATTTTAAATATGTATTTAAATCAATACAGAAATAATACTGGATTGAATATTAACTGTAAAAATGTTTGTTTCTTAAAGCTTATTATGCTGTATATGCTGTAATAAGTAAGGCAGCAGTGTTTCAAGAGGGAAATGGCCATGCTAATAACTCAAGGGACGCATCGGTCACGGAGGTCAGCTAATTTTTTTAAATATTGGCAATGGCGAAATATAACATTTTTTAGTACATACCTTTTCCAGTACATTTTTATTTATATATATTATGAGAAACAGAGATGGACAGACAGAGCTGATCACTTTATATTCCATTCTGATGAGGCAAGAATATATGTTTTAATTAGATTAAAAAAATTTTCTTAATACACTATTTTTTCTCATTAAAAAATACTTTATACAGTTCCTTATAATTCCTATCATTATCAGGTTCTCCCTGTGCTGCTCCCTGCTTGTCAGTTGAAGTATTAGTATGTGATTTCTGTTAATGGAGAAACATTGCATTTTCAGGAATAACAATTCAAATGACTAACATAATTTTAAAGTTTTTATTTTCAAATTGTTAACAGATAAGATAAATATGTACGTACATGCTGTGAAAAATAAATGCACTGTTCTTACAGTGAAATAAATGTGCCACGGCCAAATATGAGCAAAAGTAAGGTAACTGAGTTTATATTAATGCTAATAACTTATAAAACTTGAAAAATTCATATTTAATTTTGAGTACATTTGAATCTTGAATAAATTAAGATGTATCCTTAAAAATAGTATCTTGCTTCAACAATTCTCATGTTAAGTGAGTTAATTTTTTTCTCCTTTCAAAAAGTACCTAATGTTTGGACTCACTACTTCTTCAAGTTATGCATTTATGATCCAGCCTAGCATGTGCATAAGAAAGTAACGGCTATAACAAATATGATTAGATTAACAACATTTTTTTAATTATTAGCAATTTTGAAGTAAAACAATAGGTTTTTACTCAAAAGAATTAAGTCAAACTGACCCAGTTTTCAGTTTAGTGGGAGATCCTGGGGACATCGGACAGATTCCCAGATATAAGATTCGTAGATCGATCAGTTTTTAAATTACTAGTTTAACAGAGATCTGGCTTGACGGCCTGACGACGGACAAAGAACCATGACTACAGTCCAGATAACTTATAGTCAGCTAATCTACAATAGTCCTCTATCTTCAACAGTTACAATGTAAAGTAAATAAATATCTTTACTGATATGGACAATATACATGACATCCGGTCCTATAAATTCAACAAATTACGTTATATAGACCCTAAGTTAAAGCATGTTCATAGGAACCATATAAGGGAAATACTTATTGCAAATATGACCAAACACCAACAGTAGTTTTGACATTAGGGAGTCTTGAAGTGTAACATTGGGATTGTGACGGAAATGGAGGTTTTACTTAACATTTCGAAGGAACAAAGTCACAGTGACCCAGATTATAAAAAATCAATTGCTTACAGTACAAAAATGTTCCATTGCCAAAGTTTAGCAAACATTAAGGTAATGATTGATGACTTATGCTAATAAAACATTTACAAAATATGATCTAATTTATGTATTACAGTTATATCTGAATGAAATATAGTTATATGCTTGAAAAAGGCTCTCAAGCTCCCACAGTGATGATTTTAGGTCAGTAAATATTTTCTTCATTTTGACACTGTATACTTTCTTTTCGGGCCACAACCATTTAGGTTTTTTTATGGAAAAAATGAGGATTTTCCTTTATATCTTGAATGAACGAAGTTACAGTGACCTTCTTTCGTGTTTGCTAGGAAAACCTCTTTACATCAAACTGCGTTTCAATTTTCCGATTTATAGGTCTAGCTGAGATAAAATTGGAAAGTGCTTACAAATTCTGCAAATAATGGTCAAGGTGATCCAAAAATGAATTAGTTCAAGGCAGTTATATGTTTCTTCGTTCCACCAAATATAAACAAAATCAAATGAAAACAATAAGTTTTATCATAAACAGAGGTTTCCCCTAGACCTTTTTGACTCTACCTTGAAATTTATGCTCTGACCACATAGAATAAGGATTTTAACACCAGCCATACAACACTTCAGTATTATATGTTGATAGTTGGAAGCGTGTCTTAGATGTAAGCATTCTAATAGTGCACAAGCGGACATGGACACTGAGGCAAGCCCATATAAAAAAACATGACAGGGAAATTAATTAGAGTCCTAGATTGGCTCCAACAAGAATATAAATTAACATGAAATACACCTATGTCTGAACATATACATGTATCTTCATCGTGTGTGTTTTATACTACTCTCACTGAGGACATACCTACTGCTGTTGAACCTTGTCGGTTACAATGCACCTCAAGCAAAAGGAATTTCCTGGACATATTAAATGTATTTGGTTGTAATGCCAGGTTGGCAGAGTTGATGCCTGTGTTGGTTTTGCTCTTCCAAGGGTATCGGTACTCAGGCCGAGCACCTATAAGACCACCGGAATACTCCGTGATTTTCCACCTGTGAATGAGCATGAAATATTCATCAAAAGTTATACGTTATCCTGACATAATAATGATTACAAATGGACCAGGAGCAGCAATATTTATGTTACAATGGAGGTAACAATGCTTAAAGAATACTTACACTCAATGATTAATGTGTGCCAATAAAACATTCAGTTTTTATGAATCTGGTATATCCAAATGCAATTTATATGCAAAAAGCCTAGCCAATGAACAAAAAAGAATAAATAAATATTCTGTGATAGATGTAGATTAAAAGAGGGTAAAAATAATTTAACATTTGACCCATGGGCCATGACACTCAGCTGAATTCAGGGAGCCTTGAACAATGATGACTCCATGAGCGCTCACAAACATGCATTTTGCCAAAAGACCTTACATATGGGTTTCAGTGACCTGATTGTGAGTCCAACTGCTACCATTTGAGCAAAGCTGACTGACAGAACGTTAAATTCATGCTTTTAAGAGAGCTTGCAGTTTGTAGGTCACAGTCACATTATTTTAGGTTTCCACGTAGAAATTTTTATGGACCTCCTGAAGATCGTGTATGAGGATTTTAGGCCAAATAACTACAATTTGAGCCCGTCTGACTCACTCAGTGCTTTCAAATCATGTTTTCTCCCTTAATTCGCAAACTAGAGGTCACCATGACCTTATTTCAGGTTTCCGGGGAGATTTGCCTATCAACTCCCCGGATGTAAACTTGGAAATTTCTAGGTCTAAAGGTTACGGTTTGTGCCATAGCTATTGACAGCCAAACCACATAATCTAGAGGTATAGAGAAAAGAGAGAAAATATGCCTTAAAATAAAAAAAAATAAAGGAAGTGCCACAAGCCTGTAAGAACTGATGAAACACACCATGATCAATATGCCTCGAAAGTATCATGGCGATCAAATAAACAAGTATTCAGATACTTGATTTTTTTATCAAATTTTCCTTGGGGGTACTTACAAGCTCGATAGCTCGTAGAATAGGGGTTACAGTGACCCAACTGCAGGCTTATCGTGATTTATTTTGGACTTTCACTCACTTTAACTGAAAAACAATTGTTGCTAGAGCATCTTCCGTTATTATACATGCATGTGTTATATTTAAATTAAATTATATTTTTTATATTTTGTCGATGACATATATGAGAACAATTTACCTGCTAATTTATTCATGTAATAAATTTACTGGGTTATAATTTCTGACTACCCACAACAATAATACAACTTATCCAGCTATTAAGTTAAGACAGTGTCTGAGTGATGGAGGAACCACACATGCAAGCCTTTCATTCCGTAAAAGAAGTAATAGTTTCTCAAACAGCACTTCCTCACTGCGAACCAAACAGAGCCACTTAGGTGTGTACTGATGCGAATAGCTTTGGTCTAGGTGGTATGCTCATGCAAGAACGTAATGAAGAAGCATTTAACTCAGTGTCAGACATTGAAACGTGGTATGCCCAGATGCGTAGGCACACGAGAAAATCTCACGTTACTTGTTGGGATTAGAGAGGTTTTGGATAGTCATAGACCACAAACCATTGATAACCTTTATCATTGACCCATACCTCGATATGACACCAATAAGAAATCAACAGAAGTTGATGAGATTGATGAGATTCAAAGGCAAAGCGAAGTACACACCAGGAAAGACGCTTGTTATTTCGGATCTGCAAACATAGAACAGAGATATCAGAAATGCAAGGGTACTTTAAATAAAGTGCAAACAGGCCTTAGAAAAATCTACCATTTATGCTATGACTTACCGTTGCGTGGTAAGTGCCTCTTGATATCAGAATCATTGAGACAGGAAATGCTTAATAGGTTACGTCAAGGGCATATTGGCATCAGCAAATGTCTCTGACATGTCAAGATAACATATGGTGGCCTAAGCTTGGCAAAGACATTAAATACATAATAGCGAGGTTCCACCATCGACAGAACCCAAACCAATTTGCCGCGCTAATCATCTGAAACCTGAAAAGTTACCAGATAGGCCATGGCATAAATAAGTGCTAACTTGCTTGAATTTGAAGGTTCTATGTGGATTGTTGAAAATTGTCATTACCCAAAGCGGATTTAGGTGATGCCTTAAAAATCAACAACTCAGATATTCATCAAAATATTCAACGACGTTTCCACATGATGGAGCATCCTAGAGTGCTTAAAAACAGACAACAGTCCACAATTAATTTCAGTCGAATTTACCAGATCCTTTGGAATACAAATTTAACCATCTGAAATCAAACCTTTATAATGCAAAGGGCGATGTAGCAGTGGATTGGGGTGTAAAGCAAGCAAAAGAAAGCCCATCACAGGGAGTCTTGCTTTGAACGCTTACCCCCACCACGATCACAGATTATGTATGCTCTTAGCGTACTGCTAAATGGACGGAACAGCTTAAGCTGCTCGGCCACTACTACAGAGACGGAACCTTCAGAAAACATTACTTACTTCGAGCAAAACACCATGTCCAGATCAGATAGACATCAGTGAAGTGCGTCTTTAGCAAGAACACGGCAAGATCACCCCATCAACATCACAGTCACTGCCATTTGTGTGTATGTGTACCCCATACCCCGAATACCTCATTATCATGGAGCTTTCACCTGGTTATTATAAACAAGTGTGTATGTGTAACCTATAACCAGAACTCATTATCATGGAGCGTTGATCTGGTCACTGTCATGTGTGTAAATTGTGTACCCTATCAGCCTAATTAACTTCTCATTATCATGGAGCTTTCAACTGGTTACTACAAGCATGTGTGTATGTGTACCCGAAACCATAACTCCCCATATTTGTGGATCTTTAATCTGGTCATTGTCATGTTTGTATGTGCACCCTATAACCCTAACTCCTCATGATTATGGAGCTTTCGCCTTTTTACTATAAGCATGTGTGTATGTGTACCCAAAACGAAGCCCCTCATTATCCTGGAGCTTTGATCTGGTCACTGTCATGTGTGTATGTCTTCCTTTGATCTGGCCCTTATAAGCATGTGTTTATGTGTTGTCTATGAACATGACTTTTCATTATCATGGGACTTTAATTTGGACCTTTAAATTATTAAAAATCCTTAAATTCAATGATATCTTCAGACTAAATAGATTATACTTTTACTATAATTACTGCCATGAATCACTACCAAAATACCTACAAACATTTATATTTTCAACAAGACCATGACACACGAACATGACCTAGACATAAAGATACCCTTGTTACAAATAAAACTTGAACTAAGATAGCAGATAACGGTCTGAGAAACGTAACACCAAAAATCATTAATGAAACCGACCAAATCATTGTTGACAAAATCTTCACTCATATTCTTCAAGGTTTGATTTGCTACATCAAACAAGATTTTATAAATTCATAAAGAGACAAATGTGTATATGTGTACCCTATAACCAGAACATCACATCATCGAGCTTTGAACTGGTCACTACAATCATGTATGTGTATATTCAGCGTATAACCAGAACGCCTCAAAACTATCTAGCTTCAATCTGTTCATTGTTATCTCTGTATGTGTGTACCCTATGACGGGAATCGTCAATATCTTTGAGATTTGATCTTGCTGCTGCCATGTAAGTGTATGTGGAGCTTTAATCTGGTCACTTTAAGCATATGTGTGTACCCCATAACACGACATACTTTGGACCTTTGTGCTGATCACAGCCCAAAACTGTAGAGCTTTTAGCTGTTTTCTGTCATGTTTGTGTATGTGTATATCAGGAACTTTAATCTGGTCACTTCCAAGAGCGTATTGTGTACCATTTAACGAGAACTCCTCAATATCTTCGAGCTTTGATCTGGTCATTATAGGCATTTATGTGTACGTGTTCCGTATAACAAGAACTGTCATTATGAAGGTTTGATCTAGTCCCTTTTGCATTTTATATGTATTTTCCACGACCAAAGCTCCTTCTGTCCAGTAAAAACACTTAATATTTATTGAAGAAACCATTCCACAACTTTTGGATAAATATATATTTGCATCAACATATAAAGAAGGAAATAATAAATGTGTATATTAATTCATTATATATTATCTTTTAATTTTTGAAATATATCTATCTTCAATTATTTTAAATGTTATACAAAAGAAATAACTTAATATTTCAAACATAATTATTATATGTCTCTCATATCCTGATTGAGATATATATGGCCTTCATCACACTTTAAAAGAGCATAATATAATTTTAGAACACTGATCTGCTTTATAATAAATATCATTATTATACTATTATTATCATACTTTGTTTTTCCCGGTTTGTATCTATCAAGTTAGCTATTCTTAAATATTTTCATGTCATCTTATGATGTAAAGATTTGTTTATTCTCTGCGGTGATACGCCTAACCTAACCATTCTAATGAAATCTGAAACGATTTGCACTTAGAGGGGGGCGTTGTTTTTTGTCAGTTTTTAGTATTAATAAGTATTTCAAATGGGGATACATAACACTATGAGCAGCCATTTTCACTTAAAGAGGTATTTGATCCTGATCAGGATCGTAGTGGTCCGAACGAAAGTGGCCAAAGATAATGAGTCCTGTATCTGAGATGGTCATGGATGAGTGGTCAAACTTGTTTTGTGTCATACTGCAAAGTCCACGATCTACAGGAAGCAATAACATGATTTCAATGCACCTACTCATACTCATACACCATTCCACTGCGATGACCTTTAATCCTGCTCTCCAGGGAGAATCGACTTGATGGATTCATGTATTTCCGGCAGTTTGTGCGACACCTACAATAAACAGAATAGTGTAGAATGAGACCCACCGATGGAACTATTCTTAAGAACCAAATACCTATATGAATATCTAACAGGTATTACCATTTGGACATGAAGCTTATATATTTAGGTGTTTTTATACATCACGCTCCAAAGTTGAAAATCTACCAATTATATTCACATTTTTTGTTACCTTCTCTGACGGGAAATGTGTTTTGAAGATTGAAATATGAGCAATATACAAAAAAGACATTAAACTACAGCTCATGAAACCCCCTTGGTTATTTCTATATGCCTGATGTTCCTCCCATTTAAAAACCATTGTAACAAGGCATTACATTCATCTCCGGATGAGATGCCGTAGTATTCCTAGACATTGGACATATACCCTATTATGAAGGCCCCTGTGTTCTGAAGCATTTATTGACACTTCACAGGCACAAGGCAATAAATGTCAAGGTCACAATGTTTAAACTAAAATTTGTTGGAAACAATATGTGTATCCACATTGATTAAAAAATATGCAGTATTTCAAACTTTATTAGTTAACAAAAGTCCAACATTTTCGATCTTTAGCTGATTTTACCTTGAAGTCGAGCCTCAAGGTCTTCAGTTTCAATACATGTTCAAGATCTTGGTAGAACGATTTTTTTAAAAATAGGCATCCAGAAAAAGTTATAACATTTCAAAAAGATCATATCTTTGCAACGATTTTATCATGTAGACCAAATCACCAAATTTCACACAGTACTTACGTCATTGGGGTCCTTAATATCCTTAGTTTTTGTAGATTTGACCTTGTAAACTAAAGTCAAGGTCACCTGATTTCATACCTGTATGATATCTTGGTGAAAACAACCTAGGTGTCACAACATTATGGTGTGTGAACTTCCAGGTTCTTTTCAGTAAGTCAAAATAACACGCAGACCAGACATTATCACACTCAGGAAAAACTTTAAGGCAGTTCTAAGATCACGAGAAAATATACAGTCTAACCTCTTTAATTCGCCAACCTTGGGACTCGGGCAATTTTTGGCGGTAAGCGAGGGTGGCGGTTGATCGAGGGGACCACATAAGATGTGCAGGGTATCTAAACTCGGGCCATGCATTTCTAAGGCTCGTCTTTCACTGGTCATATTAAAAACAATATTTTATACATTTATATAACTTTATTCACATAGAAAAAAAAATAAAAATAATTACAGAAAAAATTCAGTGTGTTGAATTTATTTACAAAGATATATCCAGTAAAAATATAAAATTCTTCTGGTGCCGTTTCACTTTCATCCGAGGGTGCCCCAAAGAAATCCGTAATGGAGCATTGTTTGCCAGCTTGTGACTGAAGAGCTGTTATTCTTTGGTCCATTCTGTAAAATGCGTCAATATCGGACTGTTCGCTGTAGTTGAAGCTTTCGAAATATCATAAGACGGTCTTCATGGCCTGACCGACTTCAGCGGATGTTTGCGGAAGTGTGGAACTATTTCCTAAGATTCAGAGGTCTGACGGGCTGTATCATCGTAGTCTGTTACTGTTCCCAAGATATCTTGATCGCTCAAAAATTGTGCTGTTCCTATATTCTGATTCGCATTGACGCATTCTTGATGAGACTTGCGTGCATTGTGGTCAATCCCGAGGCAATATATCATTCTTCTTAGAAGAGGAAGGATAATGTTTGCTTCTTGACCGCCGTGCCTATCTGTTTCATTTTGCTGGTCACCCCTGGATATAAATCCTGTGTGTTTCCAACAATTGCCAGTTTTTTGGGGTTTTTTTTTTGGTGGCGCTGCTGACAATCCCAGCCACGTTTCGTAATAATCAACAAATGGGTTACTTACAGATCTTTGGGGGGGGGGGGGGGGGTCGTCAACACAAATAACGCACTCTCATACCTGTAGTTTACTGGAACCCTCCATTATCAGGTTACCAAAGATAGGAACTCTCGCAGCGAAGTTTAGCACCATCACAGTTTCGCGTCAAGCCACAGTCGTACCCTGCCTGTTTTCGGAAGCACACACCATTAGTAGTAAATCACAAGAATGCCAGTCCTTCGGCAAACAATATTATTAATGGGATTTCCTAAGACGAAGACTGTCACTAGGCACAGACGCGATCTCTCAACTGTAAACACAGAAGTTAACAGACCAGCCGGGTGCAATGCTGAAACCTTCTGGCGACGCAACACTCACGTCGTGATCCGGCTCTTTCTGAAGCCCCACTAGGTCTCACGCCTAATAAGAGACTCCTGACTCACAACTCCCGCTAGTCTCTCCACCAATCAGCACTTCCATCCAAGATGTCTGTTGTCATTACACATCAAAACTAACGCGGACATGCTGCCGAAGAAGATATCATGGGAAAGGTACCCTATGTAAGTTTGCAGTTAGGATGTCGTGTACCAGACACAGTTACTATGGAGACTGCATACAAGATCGGTCTGTACGAATTTATGATACATAGAAAGGAACATCAAAGATTACAGATGGCACCTACTGATTACTTAACTGATTTGAAATTTACATCAAATGAAACACGTGTTCTTCCTAACCTGGTTTATCATGCTTATGGCTAAACATGATACTCTATAAATTTAACAAAAGTTGCAAAACCGTAATCTGGTCATAATTCCTATACCTAAATATACAAAGTCACAGTCTTCTGGTGATAATAGCGTACTTCAAAAGTTTTTGGGTTAACAAAAATCTATTTCATTAGAGCTAGAAAACCAAGGTCAAGCTCACTGGTTTTAACAATTTTGTGACAAATAACTCACCATCTGAAATCTTTTGTCTTGACTTTCAGAAAATATATCAAACCACCTGAGAAAAATATAAAGTCATTTTTTTTTACTGAATATGGAAATATTCAAGGTTAAGGCCATCCTTAAAGTGTCGGTCATGACCCCAATTTTCACAGACTTCAATTCATCCTATGACCCATATATATACATGTACATTGTATGAATTAAATCTGACCATTTTTTTTTTTTTTTTTGCTGTTAAAGCTCACGATACTATATCAAGAAACGTTTTGTATATTGCGATTGAAACAGCAATACAATTTAGGAAATACAGTAAAAGTCACTGTGACGGCACGTGATCTCCCCAAGTGACACACCAGAAACTGGCTGCTTCATGTTGACAATGCAAGTGAATAAAAATTAAGCCTAAAAAAGCAATAACTAGCTTATTTTTTAGCTTTAATTTTTTATTTTCAGGTTTAAACAGATTAAATATGTTTGTGTACGTGGTATGAACATTAAATCAATTAGTACTTACAGCTATAACGTGCCATGGTCAAATTTCGGCAAATATTTAAGGTACTGATTTTATATATGCCTATAAATTAAAAAAAATTACAACCTTTTGATCCAATTTCTGATAAACAAGTAAAATTAAATTAGATATATTGTAGAAATGGGCTATGTAAATTCAACAATTTTAAAGTTCAGTGAACAAATATTTTTCCCTTTTTTTACAAAGTTCTTTAAGTTCGGGCATACTTAAAAAATACATGAATAAATAGTTATGCCAAATATAGACAAAACAACCCAAAGTGGTTTTTATGGTGTGCAGTCTTGGAGTGTTACAATAGGGTTTTAATGGAAAATGTTTTTTACTAAATATTTTGAAAGGACAAAGTCGCAAGTGACTCAAAGTTCGGTTTGTTAGGCGAACTTGTAGATATCTAACTATGTGCAAAATTTTGGATTCATATGAGTAACTATTACAAAACGTACCTTGTAAAGGTACGTCCAGATGGATGGCCGAACGGACAAAGGATAACGGACCATTGAACAAACAAGTTGAACTCCTCCTGAGATATGAATGATTTTCAACCAATGCATACGCATGTATTGATGCAACGCAAATACGATTAAATATGGTGTCATCAGTCTTCAGTATCGAGGTCCGTATCCAGGATCTGTGGACATGCACAATTCCAGATCAATACATTGGACCAGTCACTAAGAAGAACAGATGGCAAAGACAATGGATGAGAGGCACGCAGAGATGATTGTATTAGGTGACACCATTCTCCAGTAGGAATCGGAGGTATTCATGATCTACACACATGCACTATTTCAGCCCCTTACATCGAACCATTCCTGATATATGAGCTGTTATCACTAAGACACCAAGATTCATACTGTACGTGAAGGATTTCAGATGGCGCCATCAGTTCACGTGACATATGCTGGGTTTTTGGAAGTTCGGTAGAAGGGTCTCAGTGGAGTTCTCCTGAAACAAGCGCATCGGCGGCGGTGGAGGCCGAACGCGCGTGAAAACATGGCAAACTCTGTTTTGGCGGATAAAATTATCGTGAGGTGAACACACAGGCGCAATAACTCAGAAAATATAGGTCAAAGTGACATAATTTCATGTGTTTAGGAAGATGTTTTAAGGACTTACTTTGATTTCAAGTCAGAATAGTCTCGAACGAACGATTATGATCTGTGCCCCATTAACGGACAACCGGTTGGACGCACAGATGGCCCGGAGGACGACAGACAAAGATTGATCGTTATATCTCAGATGACTTACAAATAAGGGACCTTTAGATGTTTTCCAAAATATGGACGCTTAAAGTTCGGTAGATAAATATATACCGGTACTGCTTACCATTTTGGGAAAGGCTACTGGGAAATGGGAAAAGATAGCACAGAAGTTGTGCCAGAGAAATAGTTCACAGATACATACTTTTTTCACATTAAGCATATATATATAAATATATTTACCAGATACTTATGTCTGGCGGATCACCCTTCACAATATTCACTCTTTGCTTTATCACCAGGGTTCTTGTGTCCTTTCGTACCACTACCATAAGGTCTATACTTCTTTCTTCAAACATGTTGAAGGTATCAACCAACAAGGTACCTTTTGTTGTATTGGATAACAATCCTGAAAAAAAAAATATCACGGTATTATATATGGTTGTTGATCCAAAGTTGATGAAGTTAATCCAAAGTTAATTGCCAATAAAAACACTGGTGTTTCATCATCCAGATTTTTGGTACTCATCTCTAAAGTCTGTTACAGAATTGTTTCCGTTTTTGACCTTCAGTTGACCTAAACTGTTTCTGCGGAACCATTTGACATGTACATATTCTGAAAGCTGAAAATATTTTCTATAATTTGATGTATAAAACTTTGAAATTAGTTTATATATTTCTAAATAAATATTTCTCAATAATAAATGGTTCAAAACTTCTATTTTTAGCAAATGGAGTTGAAAGCATATGCTCTAAAATTCATATTCTACTTTGATGTCTACAGGCAAAAAACTTCAAAATCGTCCTTTAAAATCATACTTTTTTTTAAAGTTATGACCCAAATAGAAACTAAGGCCTATAGTGCTAATGTGAACCTGTCCAATGGGATATACATTAGGTATCATGTGTCCCTGATAACATGCTTGACCCTAATGCCAGCATGTGCAATGGGATAAACATCATGAATAATACCTCCCTTATTACATGCTTGATCATTATTTGAAAGTACTTGATTTCTTTTCAAGTACATGTGTGACATATACATACACAAAACAAGTATTATACCATTTGAACAAGAGTACAAGCACCAGTTACACAAACATCACACCTGAGATACTGGCATGGATGTGACGCCACCAGGTCTTGTATGAAAGAAACCAAACTGTATGAAGGAACATAAAAAAGTCATACATTCAAAATTCTAACCACTCATGAATAATTAACACAGACCAAAGTAATGCAGAAGCGATTGTAGATATAGCTAACTGTCTTGTATATGTCCGAGTTATCTGAGATGTATGGACATGCACATTTTCAGGCTAATATGTCAAATTACTCCTTAATTACTGTCATTTATATACATTACACCGACATTTTTTTATAAGTGACGCCACAGGTCTTTTATACGAAAAAGCAGTGGAGATGAACGGACAGACAAGTGCTGCAACCATTCTCGTTTTTGAGAAACCAATCAAAGAGGAATGGACATGGAAAATTTCAGGCAGAGAAGTCAAATCTATCTTGAGCTATGTGCACAGACGCATGAAACCAAAATCAATTGTAGATGGCACAACCAATTTATTTATTTAAATCATCCCTGAGAATAACACTTACTTAAACTTTTGCATGCACCATGCATTGATCACACATGGAACATGGCTTTAACCTGCCTGGGTAAAAACTCCCCGCAGGCGCAAGAACAATTATTTTGGAGAGGGGGTCCTATCCAAAATTAATTTAATTATATTTTTATTATAATTATAAATTAATTATTTATTATATTTTTACTTAAAATTCATTTAGGTTACAGACATAAATCTTGGTCTGATGGGACAAAACGACGTATCGTCACCTTTTAGACGCTTTTTGTGACATGTGTTGCCGCATGGTTGCCGTCCATTGATCACATATGAAAAAGGGATGCGATAAACGCAATGCAATAAACGCTAGTATGTGTGACCGTGCGACACGATAATAGTCACGCGCGACTCACTCATTTGTCAAAGACCCAGATCACATGCAAAGCCCTGGACCCGGTACACATGCAACAAAGTATACCAGGTCATGTAAGGGAGAAGCCCTCTTCATGCGACCCCCCCCCCCCCCCCCCCCCACGGTCACGGGAAGGCCTGCAAACAATTCTCTCAAAGATTTCCCTTTTATAGGGCCAGTTACCTCAAAATGTACCAAATCCCCAGACAGGTCCCCCGCAGAAAAACTCCAGGCTTCACACACTCCATGGCTAATGTTTTACCAGGCCCGAAGATACAAAGAAAAGAGGCGCCTGCGGGGGGAAATATTTTAATATTTATTTATGCACGTAATACGCAAATATCGCAAATAAATGTGGGTGGATTCTCTTCGGGCACACCCGGGTATCTTTATGTCAAAAATCAAGGAAATCCGTGCAGTGGTACAAGAGGAGATACGGAAAATCACAAAGAAATCGCCTTAAGCTATGAATATACAGATAATGACAAGTTAGCAGGGCTCTTTCCACTTTCCTTAGGAAATGCTTATATATATATATATATATATATATATATATATATATTAAAGAAAATAATTATATTTTGTATTTGCTTTAATTTTCCAAAATTCAGCTGAGCGATGTAACAAAGGGGTCCCTTGTTATTGTAGCCGGTCCATCCTCTTCACCAAAATAAAATGTTAGGTAAGATTATAATGCCATAGTAACCTATACTTTTAAAGTTTATATTGAAATCACCTGTCATGATAAGATGAATCCCTTTGATATCGAATTTAATTTGTTATTCAACCCTTTCGCCGGTAATCGCTTTGAAATCATGGGTCTGTAGATGTGATTGGTGCTATCCATCCACTAAATGCGAGGAAATAAGACATATAACATATCATGCAGATATGTTTTATATAGAAAAGTACATTACATGATCTTTCTCAGACAAAAAATTAAAGCATATATCACAAAAGGGATTATCAATGAAAACTGACATTTAGGCATTGAATATTGTAACGTTATTTGTACATAGAGAGGCTTAAGACTACAGGATTATAAACTGGTCTATTATGTTGATAGTATCGACATACTTTAGATGCAAGCTTTCTTGATAACACAGTGATGAACGAATGGGGTTAACATGCATGGTATATCCAATTAAACAAGATAAATATCCATCATCCATTGAACTTGAAATAAAGAAGAAAATAGGTTTTTTAGCTCAGCTGACTGAAAGTCATTTGAGCTATAGCGATCACTCTTTGTACTTCTTCTTCCGTCCATCCTTCTTGCATTTCGTCCGTCGTCCGTAAGCTCGAAAGAACCACCCCCCCCCCCCCCAGAATAATTAAAAATTGATATAAAAGCCACAGTATCTGAATAACTACTGCTTTGAGTACCATGATTATGTCCATGCATACAGAACCCGGAGTGTTCCATCAATTATTGAAGAATTGTGGCTCCATTTTTATTTTTATTTTTGATCATTTTGCTCTTTTTTCAGAGACCTTCAAATGGAGTAGTTCACGACTGTAACCATTAGACCAAGACATTTCATACTGAACATCTACGGAGGTCCTAGGCAAACTCCCAAGAACACCTTAACTGAGGTCATGTTGACCTATAATTTACAAACAACGGGCCGAAAACGAGAAATATACTACCCAGTGAGTCAGATCGGCCTAATAGTGTACCTTTTGTTACCTAGAATCCTCCAACATGATGTTCAGGGAGGTCCATCTTTATTGACCTATATTCTGCAAGCTAATGGTCAAAAACATGATATCAAGCACCCATGCAGTCAGACAAGGTGCAAAACTTTATTGCTTCACCCAGAGTCTTCTAGCTTAACATCAAGGAAGGTTTTTAAAACGATCTCCCAGAAAACCTGTAATTACTTAACTGTGATTTATATAACTAAAATCTCTGAGTTACGCGGTCTGTTATTGCACCCCAGGATAAATGAAAAAATCTAACTGTGACCTATATTCTGCAAGTAATGTAAAACGGCATCATTTTCGCACTTTCCGAGTCAGATGGACACAAATAATAGTAGTTGGAGTGAGAAACTTCTAGCTTAGCATCTTGGGAGTTCCTGGTAAAATCTCCTTAGAAAACCTAAATTAGGTCACTGGAGCTAAGGACTACATATATAAAGGAATTCATTCTACCAATTGTTTAAGTATCCTTATCAAACATTTTCACCAGAACGTAACATCAGTTTAATTAATGCAAGCATCACCTGTATTTTGAAACTCATCTGAGCGTCATGGCCTATGGGGCACATTTTCATCCTCTGCGTTCCTGATTCCGAAATCAAAAATTATTATCCATTCGAAACCCTATATTAAAATGGCCAATAAAAATGTTGGACAACTGAAAACTGGATGTACATTTAATATTTGACCATTTATTATGGTCAGTTTTTAAAATATTTGAAAAGTTTAATTTTTTCAAAGACTAAAAATGAAAATTAGAAAATGTTTGTTTATATGCTATATAAGCATCTTTCACCAGAAAAAAAAACTAGGTACAAAAATACCTTTTGACCAGACACTATTGTTAATTTTTGAAGTAATGAGTTATTGAGATAATAAAAAAATACGGTTATTTAATGGTGGCCCTGTTTTAAGTTTTAAAAATTTAGAAATGAAAATGTAAAATATTTTTTAGCATGTTATTAGTCGTTATGCATGAAAACTTAGGTCTAGATATAGTGTCTGACAATGATTTGGGTAGTTCTTTAAATATTGGAAAAATTATTGTTAATGGCGACCCTAATTTGCATATTACAAATATTGTCTTTGACTCAATGTGAATACCTAATATAATATGTATGAGGCAATCCATATGGTCACTAACCCACCATAAATCTGGTACAAATGCAATTAATAGAGAAATAACACACAAGCATACATATACTAATTTTCCAAACATTATTTTGTCAATATTAAATAAGGTCATGTTTGCCCAGTAAATGCGAGTTACTTAACAAACAGGCAGGCAAGGCACAATTTGTATCCATTAGACCTTTTATCTCCTGACGCAACATCCCGAGAGAATCGGAGCAAATCTTCCGGGCAAGGATTATGGCAAAAAGCAGACTTTTGAGAACCCCATAATTATTCTATCCTTTATTCAAGCTTCCTTATCAAATACTTTCACACCAATAATTATTACATGCATCATCTGAATGTCAAATATAATCTAACATCATGGCCCATGGCCCACTTGTGTTTTTATCTTACATGCATTTCCTATCTATTTCAGACACTCAAATGACAGCAAAAATTTTACCTGACCCCTTCCCTAGCCTCCTATTAGGTCATTCTGTCTTCCAAGTCAGCTGAGCATCATGACAACTTGTTATTAGTCCCCTGCCATAAGGTTTGAAAACTAAATCCCTAATCAAGCTTTCTTTTTAAATCCAGTTTGTATTTTGCAAAAATGTTTATTTTAAAGGGGTTCATACCAAATTTCAGGGATATTTGACTATCAATGTTGCTACGCTTTACCAGGGTAATTTGTGCCTCTGCTGGCGTTAGGTCTTTGTTATATTCAACAAAATGAAGTAAATACATTAAACTGAAAACTTCGGTATTTAAAAGTATTTAGCTCAGTTGACTCTAAGTCACATTACATTTACACAGTTTATGTTTATCAAAAATATCCTTTGTTTTTACTCTTTACTCTCATCACCTTTTTCTTCCTTATGGCATGATTAAATGGTTTCAGGCCACAATTTACATATATATCAGAGTACAATGTAAAGTGACCAGTCCAAAAAAAATGACTGGTATTTTAGGGGGCAGCAAATGGCGTGGCTTGGCTGTGGTCACATGTGGCCACAGCCAATCAGGGCCTAAATACCCCTCTTGGTTGCAAAGGACGCGGGGACTTAAAAAATCATAAACTTGGTGTCACCAACTGTCTAGGAACCATTCAACAGCCCATGGGCATTGTAAACAAAGAAAAAAAGAATAAACTGATAACAATGTAGTTGTTGGTATATAAGGCAACTTGATTTCAATGTGGCCACAGAAAAAAAACAACCCACAATGAGGGTTAAGGCCCTGAAATCATTCCAATCAAAAATACCGACCACTACCATTTCACGTTACCCCCCCCCCCCCCCCCCCCCCCCCCATAGCCCAACTTATGAAGGAGGGATAAAGGATCCAATCATATAAGCGCACTGTTGATAGGATGAGAGGTGGATATATAGGTAAGTGCTGTAGGCAATCCTTTTCCAATCACCCATAATGCGTATCACGTTTGAAGAGAGTCCACACTGGAGTCCCCAGGAGGCCCCTCCCCTTCGAAAACTGTGTCCTGAGTAATCTAAAGTATTTAAGCCTATTGACAAGGTGTGTTAATTTTATGTCAAAATTTCTTTGCGTGAGGGACTCCAATGGTTGGTTTTTATCAAGAAAGGTGGAAATGAATCAGAGGAGGGCTTAATCATGGAGAAAGCATTTATTATAGCCCACGTAGGGCATAACGGATGTGCCTTACAGTAATGGAGGGCTAGCTTTGGCTGTCTTTGGCTGAACTGTATTGTTTTTGTTTTCCTCAGTGTAAACAAAATGCCTGCTGATGTAATAGGAAAATCACTACGCCTCAAATGGCACTTGGGATCAAACTTAGCCAGGGAGCTACTAACATGTCAACTTCTCTGAGCAAGCCGAAAAAGGCCAGCAAACAGGCAGCCCAAAACCCTGCATATTCGATCTTTGACAGGTTGAGATAAGGTTTCATTTTCGGCAATATTTTAGGTGTAATAGGCAATTTCCTATTAACATCCCCTCCCTTAGTTCTTTTAATCCCTAAGAAACCACACTGGAGAAAATAATCCTCTGCTAGTGGATTTGGCAGGCCTGCCTTTTTATTCAAAATTCTTATGATATTAAGGTATTGTTTCACTGTACTATACTTCCTAGATCTGGCTAAATAGACTGCATAGCGACCTAGGTTTTGGCTGGTGACCGGGACCGGCTGCAAACCAAACTGAAAACAAAATTTTAGATATATCTTCCGATGAACATTGTATGTTGCCTTGTGCTTGTTGCGAACATAGCAGATCGGTAGGACCAGAATTCCTCGTCAAGGACTGAAGCCAGTTGCGTGCACGCTGAATCTGTGAATAAGGGGACACGTAAGATCTGTTAGACATTCGTTTGGGGAGGTCCTTAAATAGGGCCTGCATAGGCATATCGTGCATTCTGTATAGTAATGTGGATAAGCGCATTAACTGTCCTGGATGGTGTAATCGTGAAGTTGAGTCTGGGACATGATTTTATTTTCCTGGAATGTGGATTGGATGCAAAATAAAGTTACATTTGGCTGAAATGGAGTAAAGCTCCCTCAAATAGTGCATAACTAGTAGTATCCCTCTTAAGGATGCCTACTGCACTAGCGCTGTCTGTGTGCACCACCACACATTGGTCTCTCCTCTTGGCCCCCACCGTCAAGCAGGTAACAGTACTCACAATGCTTCCTTGTAGTTGATATGTAAGAGTTTCATCTTTGGCCAGTCCGTAGCCCAATTTACATAGAGCCAGTCACTGTTATAATGGGTCCCCCAAGCGATCCTTGAAGCATCTGTAAATTAGTGAGTGCTTCTTTGAAGACTGTTATAGTGTTTTTATATCCTTGGTTCCTGAGGCAGCTTTGCCATTAGGTCAAGCATGAGGTCAAAAATACTCTGCCACCCCGTTCTACCTGGCAAACCCAATTGAGCTTTCCTGCTAAGCTCTGGAGCTGTCGCAGCGATGCACACTTGCGAGCTTTAAATGTTTGCAAAATTTGTTTAAAATCCTGGACCTTAGTCTCTGGCAATTCAATAGTCTGGGATTTTGCATCAATAGAAATACCTAAGAACACTAAACTTGGCCCTTCTACTTTCTTCCAGCTAATGGAAATCCAAGTTGTCTCAGAAGCAACAAAGGCTGTGCCATGGCTGCTTTACATTCGTCTAAGGTTTTGCCAATTATTAGGAAATCATCTACAAACAATGATAGACTGAAAGCCTCTCTGGGCCATCATTCTTCTAACAGCTTGAGTAATTCTGTGAAAAATGTCTAGTCCCCAAATGACTCCAAAGGGAAGTCTTGTATAAAACATAGTTATATCATGTTCCAGGCCACTAAATTTCCATTTCAGACCTGTGGCAATATAATTTGAGGGATGTAATGGGACGAATCTGTATGCATTTTGAAGATTTTGGCAAGATAGTAGCTTTTTCCTGCTAAGTCTAGGGCTTCTTGTAGTGTCTGATATTTTGCCGAACTGGTATTTGTACAATAATCATTAAGAGATAACCCGATTGGAAGACTATAATCATGGATAAGTCTGATGGTGTTACTCTTTGCTTTTTTAATAGCACCTTATGCACTTATTATTTTTGGATGGTTGGGATAACATGTACAGTAATGGTCCTCTTTAAGGCCTTTTATCAAATCTAATTCTACCTTTTCTTCATGAATTCTAGCATATTTGTGGTTGGGTGTTGATGCAGTTTGTATATGGTCCACATGATCTATAACATGAAACCCATATTTTATGCCATATTTTATTCCTTATCATCATCCCCTTCTAGTTAAGTCGCCCATTCTTCAGACTATTTTGAGAGGGAATTACTAACATGTGGGTTATCAGACAGGGCTTTGTCTTAGTAAAGACAGCTGGGTGGGAATCCCTTTCCTGCGGAGTCTTTTGACCCCTGTGGGTGAAGTGACCTGGGGTGGGTTTTTCCACACCTTTTTATTGAGCATATGTGGGCATATTTACAGTAAGCATTAAACATACAGGATCCCTTATTGTAAGAGATACATATCTCTTGCCCAGATTGATCAAATTTTCTCTTATATTGACCCGAATCTACTTTGTGCGTTTTATTGCTAAACGCTAACGGATTCTTGAGACCCATGTTAATTACTGGCCCTTTAGGTTGTAACCATACTCTGCTTATGGTTGGGGTATACGAACCCCATCTGCACAACAATTTTGCTTGCTCTTTACGGTACAAATCATCAAACATAACCACATTTGCCCATCGATACTATATAACCTGAATAAAGTAAGCAAGATATTCTGGGATGTCAGTGTGACCAATAGTACCCTGTCTCATCAAAGTGTCTAAAATTCATAGAGCCGAGGAGAACCACAGCTCTTTTGAGATGGACTCTAACTTGGGTTTCTTGGTTTTGTTAGACTTAAAATATATGCTCAAACCTGCTACCTCGGAAACTAACTCGTTCTCATCAACATTGTGTGAACTATCCATCACATGTTTAGCAAAGTCTGCAATCTTTAAATAAGGCACATCCGCGACAGGCCTCAGATACATCGATGATTCGTTATACAGCCCTGGATCGTACTGCGGTGGCTGGGGTACAGTCAGGTGGGTATACGTTCCCCTACAATGTGTTGCTTGGTCTCCCCGTAGGGACTGTTGCCCATGTCCATGGTCCTGTCCCTGAAGAAGCGCCATGAGTTGAAGTGCTCGGGCCTCAGTGTCTTGTTGTCTCCGAGGATCTTGGTGTTGATGGAAGGGGTCTGTAGCTGGCTCGTCCGGAACGAAGCCCAAGATTTCCTCCACAGTTGATGGTCGGATGCCGCTTTCTTGTGATTTAATTGAGCAGTGCAGGTAGACGGTCGAAAACAAACTCTAGTGGGCGCGGCCATTTTGAATGCCGTCTTTCGTGCCGAACTGCTTTCCGACACGTCGTAAAGCTAGCTCTTGCGCCGACGGCTCGACCGAAATAGATTTTAATACGTCATCTTCCATTAACTGACATAGTTCCATTGACGTAAAACCATGAGTCATCAAAACGGCGATCAATTTCTTGTGTTAAATTATTTCTTACCGCCCATTGCTTGACAGCGAAGTCCACTGCTAGTACCGGTGTGTCCCCCGGCCCTTTAGCGTGCTCTTTAGCGTGGTCATCGGGCGAGCCCATTGTACCGTTGCTAATGACTGTAAAAACGACGCCAACGCAGTCCAATAAAGGTTGTATAAATGATATTAACAACAGTCCAATATTGCTTATATTATAATATATAAGCCCCACGGAAAAGCGGCGTCAAGAAATCGGCGCAATGATAAAATGGTTTCAGGCCACAATTTACATATATATCAGAGTACAATATATACTTATCAGATTTAGTTTAAATTCATTTGAAAAATGTACAATTATAAATTTTACAGCAAATTTTTTCAGTAATACATTAAATGTGTATTACTAAACAACAGCACATCTCCACTTATTGTATATTTTACAGGGTTTTGTGTATTCCGAGATTGTATTTTAAACACATTATTCTTTTACATGATTGATATACTGATATATTACAAATATTTGATCACATACAGTGTTTGTCTTGCATTCAAGAATTTTGTATATGATTATCACCAAATACCAGGGGCATTTTCTCAGAGATTTAATTACATTTATATATATATATATATTATATATATATATATATATATATATATATAATAAAGACAGTAGAACATGTTCCATTTGCTATTTTTTAGTTTATGTAGTGAGCTTATGCTATATAGTGTGCCGTCGTCTGTACATTAACCACTACTATATGAAAAACGGCAGGACCTTAACTAGCATCACTTACTTTTATGCAAAAATTGGAAAGTCTGTTGGACTGTGTTTATGTTTTGGCTATCTGCACTGCCTTCGATTTTACAGGGAAAATCTAACTGTAACAAATCTTCTTCTCTACGACTGTCCTATAAAACTGTACAATATTTCACAGAAATAATAGCGGGGACATTCTCTCTCAACTTTGTTTGAATAGTTCCAGCTGAACTAAGTCATTTTACCAAATAAGCATAAGAAGATTATATCTCAGAAACAGCAGGAGCTAGTATCACCAAATGTTATACACAGTTAGATTTTTGTGGTGACACCTGCATTAATCTGTGTTCTTTTGGAAAAAAAACTAGTAAATTAAACCTCTTTCAGCAACTGTTTTTTTAAACCACCAAAACAGAGTATTGCGGATACTCTGTTTTAACGCGGGCTCCGCCGGGTTCATTACCGGAGAGATCCTCTGAGACCCTTAGCCGATCTTTCTGAAACCCAGCGATGAAGTGGAGCGCAACAAAGACTGTTAGCGCCACCTGCAGTCCGTTTGGTACAGTGTTAATCTGGGTGGCTTAGTGATAATAGCCCATATTTCAGGAGCGGTTCAATGTACTGAGCTGATTTTTTTTCATGTAATAAATCATGGATCACTCCATCTCTGCAATTATTTTTGCGTTTCGTCATTTGTTCACCTAAGTGATTGGTTCAATGTAATAGAATTGTGCATGTGTTATAGATCTAGGATACCTCCATCGTGTACTCAAAACTGTCGGCACCATTTTCAATCGTTTTGCACCTGGCGTTTCTCCGTGCGTTTGCTTTGAGAAAATATTGCTAATATCTCAGGAGTGGTTCAATTTATCGGTCTGATATGTGGCATGTCCTTCCATCTTGGAGTGTTTTCTCATGGACCAGATAGGTGGAACCACATACCTTCCCGTTTTTAAAAAATACATCGAAGCCCTTTTCTCAGTCGTGGTTGCAGTTTTGGCTTAAAAATTAAGCATGTCTATAGATCTTGGACCCCTACATATTATACTTAAGACCGGTGGTGCAATCTGAAATTCTTTTCGCATGGCGTCTATCTGTCCGTTTGATCTGTGTGAAAGTCGCTCATATCTCAGAAGATTATGGATGTGTATGCATCAAATTTGCATGTTTACCAATCTTGGATAGACTTAGATAGCTTTGAACTTGGAGGCATCTAACTCTATGTTGATTATGTTGAATTTTCGATTCTAAGGTCTTTAAGCCGTATGCTCACTACCCGATTTTATCAAGTGACATTGTCGGGCAATTTTCTGGGCAGATTTTCTCATAATCAGCTGAAAATCGACTCGGCTTAGTTGGTTTAGTTAGCTCTTTCTACTACTTATCATCTGACATGTTTCATTTTGATCTTCAGAAAATATATCCACCCACTTGGGAAATATGATGTTTTTGTTTGTTTTCACCAAATGTGGAACTATTCAAGATCAAGGCTTCCATCTCACGGTAAAAGTCATGACCCAAGCTAGACTATACTTGGCATAATTCTTTCCATAAGCGACTTGTAATGCCCATTGTACTTTCAAGTGGCCATGATGGGGTATTTAAGGGCACGAAATCATGAAAAGGATTATAGGTTGTGCCACTCAAATACAGGACATATTAAACTATCCTAGATCCCCAGATATTTGGATTGATCTACGCACCGTTTACTAAAATTATTAAGATTGTGTGATTAAAATATATTGAATTATTGGGGGTCAGGGTCACTCCCCTAGTAAAGGTTATGACCCAAATTAAATAATCTTAACCTTTCACAAATATCTTTACAGGTGTAAAATTCCGTGAAATATATCTCAGGGACCCTGTTTACTAGAGTTTTCTACGGTGGCTGAGGGACCGTGCTAAAACCATAATTCCCCCAAACAACTTTTTTTTTTTATCTTTTGGGATATGACTAAATTTAGGTATTAGTAAAACATAGCAATACGTTTTGAAAAAGAGTGCCTTATTAACTTACCAGGTGCTGCATTGATGGACTGCTTTATACAGCCTCCTGTGTAGCCTGTTTCGTTGCAGTTATGTTGAAAATTATGGTTATGTATGGTGAAGTTGTCACCAAACGCTGGCCACTCTTCACATGCTCTTTTGCAGAACCATTGGAATGTCATACCCGTTTTATCTGAATTGTTCCATAAGTCCAGGTCATACGTTTCATTTTGTGCATCAATTGTATAGTTCAAACCCCATTTGACATTTTTAAGCCTCCCTCCAACCAAGCTGCCCACAAGTGGGGTTTTGGTAACATTTAAATTCAAGATTCCAGTACTGTCAATACCATCTGCGTCAACCACCGAAACATTCAGTTCCACTTGATATAGTCCATATTGTAGCGCTCGCATATCTAGCCTGAGTATATCTAAACCGGTTCCATTTACTACAGTGTCCATGAGATCCGTGATTTCTTTTTTATTTTGAAAAATCCGCCAAAAGAAGTAGCCTCTGTTTGAGTAGGTACAATTGAACATTACATTAGAATAAATTTCTGGCTTCTCTGATCGGTTGACATTCAAAGCTCCCCCATGGCTGACACGATTAGGCCTTTCAAGATTTATGACTGGACTATAGCAAGGTCCTTTAGTCACTGTCATTTCATCAATTACTTGTACTTGTTCTTTTGATAATAAATTAATAGCAGTCATTGTGATGAACTGACGTCCTAATTCATAATAAGCTCGACTCCCTGGATTATTGTCAGTTTGCCTACAAACAGGCCCTGGGAATGAATTGCATTGTTCAGTATGTGTACACTCTGTAGAGTATGTTTCAATGCACTGTGACTTATTGCCAAAACACACAATGCTATCATCTCTGGAACTTAAATCTATTCTGTAACAGGCACCAGTATTGGTAGTTCCAAAGTCAAAATCACAACTGATTGTGTCATTTCGAACGATTGGATTGGGACATGTAATCTTCATATTTTTTATCCGATTCTGAATTTTGATTCTGATGTTTTGTTTTATTGGTGGGGTCACCAGGTTTTCAACACTACAGTGTAATACAACAGTATCAAAGCTGTCCAAGAAATGAGCAGGGATAACAAGAAAACTTTCATTTTTCATGAAATAGTACTCCGTAACTGGCATCCCATTAAACGTGGCATTCATAGTCCAATGTGATCCACCAACCAGATCAAAAGATACATTTGATTTTTCTTTATATGGAAGTACCACCGGATGATTAATTGTAAAGTCCTCAATGACCGTTTGAACAGGAAGGTAAACTTTCTTGTAGTCAAAGCTGACTAAATTGCTGGCATTTACCGTGAAGTTATAATAACCAACCCCTCCATACATGTACTGCAGTTCACCAGACTTATCTGAAATAAAAGAAAATCTATTACCAAACACTTAAACTCCCTAATATATATATATATATATATATATATATATATATATATATACTAGCTTATTTATATATACTTATATTTTTATTATGATAATAAAATATTAATTATTATACTATTATTATTATTATTTTTATTATATTTCAGTGTATTTTATATAAGTTATTTTATCATTATAGCAAACAATGTAGCTTAAAATTTGTCCCACCTGCTATTGCATGCACTGCTGCTAACTTGTAACTACCATTTGCAGTTAAACACTGGGCAATATAGACACTTGTAATATAAATACCTTGTCTGCTTAAAGACGCATTGATTGCAGTGGTCTTGAAGGTTCCATTCTCACTCCATACGATCTCCTGGCCATCCCCAAGTGTTATGTCAAATGTCACATTGGTACCTAATTATATAAGGAATCAATTAAACATTTATTTACAGGTGCTTGGCCATCCTTGTCTAAAATAAGTTAAATGTCTCAAGATCATATCTCACCAACATGAAAAAAAAAACATGCCTGTTCCCATGTCAGGGAAAGAATTACACCCAAATTCATTATAAATATTTAACAGAACAAATAATTACATGTGGCACATTTTAGTTAACTCATCCTTAAGTGGTTAAATATATCTCTTACCTGATCTATTAAACTTACATCCACAGTTCTGATATGAGAACTGACTTTTTTCAATAATAACAGATCCATATTACAACAGGATAACATAGTTGTAGATAATTGTCAATGAGATGTACAATCAATTTGTTATACCTCCTTGCTAAATTTAGCTCAGCTGACTGAAAGTTTGAGGGCCATAATTGAAAATAATCAACTAAATCTATACTAATTAAATTTTATTCAACTGGGTCAAGGAAATTTGCTATCTATGACAAGAAAAAACATGTTGAAAAAAAAGAAGGAAATACATTTTTCGAACACAGAAAGGTCAACATCAGTGGTACCACCTGTAGGAAACATTAAATATCAGTTATCAGTTATAAAATATGATGCTAATATCTGCAGCGATTCATGAGATGTTTGATAACAGTTGCAATATTAAGTAACCAAACCCCGAAACAATCTGATAGACTGTCCCAGTTGATACAGTGGTCATGACTTAATTCCTCCCGCTGATAGAGCCGTCAACTTGCCCCCTCAGCGTCGCAATGCTTAGAACAGGTATTACCACCTAATGAGTAATTGAAAAACTAATTTTTCCTACTCAGACCGACTCATTTTATCGACCAGTAAACTCCAATTTTTTGAACGGTTTGCGCTATACATCATCGCCTAAATGAACCACGGTCTTTTCCAGTGAGGTCGGCAGTTAGGCCCTTCAATCTGTTGAGTCCAAAGGCCACCATTATAAGCCTCAGACTACAACACCCCACCCATTGACAAAAATGATAGGTAGCAGGTATTACATTACCTCTTTTCTGCCCAACACTCTTCACAGTTGGACGCTTAAGGCCCCCATCACACGAGAAGGAGACCTAACGGCGACCATGGCGATGTAGCAGATCGGCGTTGACCGCCATGAACAAAGGAAAAACCGTCCATGTGGGACGGCTATGCCGCTGTCAATAGGCTTGCACGACGTGTACAATTGCAATTTTCGGCCGTTTTATTCCGTTCCTACCACATTGTATGGCGCTACTGCACCATCGTTTATGGTCAAACTGCGTTCCCCTTACGTCCGCGGGGGCTCCCTACTACCAACTGAAGAGCTCAATCCACGACAGGGCTGCGATCATGATGATCCCGCAGCAACCGGCCCCCAATCCATCTGCGATCAAGACGACGGAACTGCACGCGTTGGTAGATGCTACTGTGCTGCTTCAGAATGGCAGTCGGTGGTTGCCATGGTCCGCATTGTTGACTAGTACACATATCATGACCGGTGTAAGAAAGTCAAGTGAAGCCACACATTTCAACGTGGACAGAAATTACATGCTACAACTGGCATCTGCAAGGCCAACGGATCATGCTTCTCCACGAACAGCTGGCAGTGGCCAAAAAGGGGTAGCGAAGCGAAACGGATAGACCGATGCTACCATGTTTACGAGCGATCGACCTGCGTTGTCAGGAAGCTGGTACTGCGCTGCAGGGACACTGATGGTGATCGAATTCCGATCTGACTGCGCTTTTAATCCACGGCGTCCCCGCGGCGGAAATTTTGTCCATGTTCAAAACTGGTCGCCACTCATGGCGTTCATGGTGACCATATGACGACCCAAGGCGACATTATCTCGCTCCTACGAAGCTCATGAAATCTTAAGGCCACTCTGGCTGCGCTTTACGGCGATCTGCCCCAATTCGGTGATCGCAGCGAGATCGCCTTCTCGTGTGACGGGGGTGTAAGTAAAGCATAAAATTCTGGCTCCAAGTGAGGTATTCAAAATTTAACATAATACATGTACTCGATTGCTGAAACAATGATTCGCAAGTTTGCCGTGGCTGAGGTACCCAATACACACAAATGTTGCGCCTATGATCTTGGCAGAGGGTACTGGACTTGTCATTACAATTTTTATAGTGTCTACAAATGTATTTACATTTGGTCTATTGACCAAAATGTCATTATGCCACGGTCGTCACCAAGCGCACTGCCTATGTGACAACTTTCAGCATTCTCATAGCAACATTGTCCTTCACATAAAGTGGTGTGACGTCATGATATGCAAACGAGTGGGAATCGTCAGTTCCTCAAAGAGCCGTGTAACTTGCAAATATAATTGATTCACCATACCAACTTTACAGAGCTGGCAGTGAATGATGTTTATTCGTACTTGAATTAATGTTTTATTTTACATATTTTTACCATCAAACATAAATACAAACCCTTTAGCTATAACATGAAACCAGAATATCATCAGAAGCTAACAAAAGCCCTCAGCCAAATAACAGACTTTATCAAAATAAATATAATTCTGTGTGATGATAAAAGTTGAGGAGGGGGCTACTGTAAAACATAATATCTAGCAATAATGGATGGTATTAATGACCATCTTCAAACTTTGCCACGACTTTGTAATTAAATAACCCCTCTGAAGAAATGAAGTACCTATATTAAATACACTCCTCACACAGCAGTTGTACAGATCTCCTCTCTTGTAACCACTCCTTTGTACAGCAAGGTTTTCTGAGTTCTAACACCATGATGAGCACAGGGCAAAGAATTGTAATTAGACCAATGGAAATGTTTTATCGTATTGTGCATCCAGTTCCTAATTTTAAAAAATGAGACACCCTTTCTCACTGGTCTTATTACTTCAGGACACGGGCTCTCGTTGGTTTGATTCTTCGCCTTGCGCCAAAAATGTTGCAATTATTTTAGGCTTGGGGTTACAAAATTCAATTTAGATCATATTTCACTGAATTCACTAAGTCCCCTTTAGTTCAGTATTTGATGAAAACTTATGTTTCAACTTAACTGATATAAGAAAAAGTGGAAAATACCATTCAGCATAACAAATGGAAGGAAATCTCATCATCACCTGGCGTGACAGTTACTTCCATCACAGGATCTTTATATGCAATATAAAATGGGTGACACGAGCCAATTGGGCTTTTGTGATATGTGTGTGTGTGGGGGGGGGGGGGGGGTGGTGGCTTGATGACAAAGGTAACAAGGAGAACAGAGGGGAATCAGAACCTGTCTCCCTCCCACAGTCCCCCTTCTCCTTTGTGAAGCCTAAAATAATCCACAATAATAAAAGATATACCTTGTGAGACCTCCCAGGACACATTAGTGTACTCGCCGAGAACGGTAGCCACGTCGTGCTTGATCGTCAGGTTCACAACCTCGCCAAGGATGAACACTTCAACCTAAAATGAAAAAAAATAATGTAAACTAATGATTTATTAATTAATTTACCATATGAATTTTAAATAAGGTATCATGCATTAAGTAGTGGCAATCAGTAGTCTCTGAAAATAGCTGTATATCATTTTATGTTCGGGCCCATATCTTCATGAAATAACACTACATGGACCTTATTTCTGGTACGCAAAACAGAAAATGTATTGAGGAATATTTATGTTAAATATGATCAAACACAGATAAGTGGTTTTGATATTAAGCTGTCGTGACATGTAACAATGGATTTTAAAGGGAAAACTGTTTTTTTCCCTTTATTTCTCGAAGGAGTTGTAGTGACTCAGTTTTTGGTATGGTTGCAGAAATAAGGGACATTATTCAGGTTTTATATGCACAGTTTTAGGAATAATCCAGAAAGTCATAACCTGACATAAGAGCGAATCTCTGAAGTTTAATTAGATCATTCTTTTATGCCTTTGAGGCACTAGCGGGGTTAGAACCAGGGACCTTTAGCACCGAATTCCAATGCCTCAACCACTTGGCTACGCCCTACCCCTGACTGTCTTTACAAGAAAAACAAATATTTCAAAACTATGGATCTCAGTTAATTTTAGCAGATTATGGAACAGTGTAGCTTGCCCTCTATTTACTGCTTCCATTATGATTCTTGGTAAGTGGTTTACCAGTGAATGTTGAAACTAGGTCGTAAACAGGCGCTATAAATCACAGTGTGCTGTCAAAGTTACACAGTGAAGGTTTGGTATTGTACATGCAAAAAAAAAAATATTGGGCAGAACTATAGAAACCGGGCTTCAGCCTACCGCCGGTAAAACGGGTGTCGCATAATAAATTGTTTCCTGGAAAAGGCCGATACATATCATTTTCCTCAGAATTCCCGTATTTAATTTTGCTCATAGCTGGAGTTTATTATATTAGAGGAGGAGGGGTCCGGGGAGCCTGGCTTTCCCGTCTGAACGGGGGTGTGGGGGCGGAGCCCCCACCTAAAGCTTAATTTTCCTGTTAAAATAGTAAATGGTTTCCCATTTTCGCGATAGATGCCTCTTCAATCGCATATATTATTGAACAAAGCTAGCTCCTGCTGGTATCTCGTCTTCACGGCTCACTTTGTAGCGTGTAGGGCTCCTAGTCTAGAGATCGTAGGTTCGATTCCCGATTCAGGCGACTTCTAATGCTTAGTAGTTGATTATGTTAGAAGAGTTGAGTGTAGGGACATCTACAGGTGAAAGTAGGAGTTAAAATAGGGAATGAGAGGAGACAATTTAATTTATATGTTCCTCAAAAGAAGCGAAGCCCGCGTTCTATAGTGGCTCCAATTATTGAAACATACACCCTTCACCTCTGTACGGTAATCACTATCCTTACCGCGGCACATTTGTCCAGACCTCTCATGAGGGGACAACTCCAGTGCAGGGAAACTGTCCAACTGGTGTCCCCTCATTACAAGTACCAAGGATATTAGACAAATGGAGCCACAACTCAGAGAGGCTCTGCCAGCACTTGCAGGTCAGCTGTGTTTTAATTGAAATTAAGACGTGATATTTCAATTAACCCTGTTGTGTGCCTATTGTACCGCGGTGTCAGGTGCAGCCACTGCACGGCCTTTCATATAGAATAGCTGTCGGATCTTATTGACGCAGTCTACTGGAGCTCGTAAGACTGAGAGCAATACATCCAGTAACTGAGTAGTATATCAAGGGAATGATACTGGCCAGAAATAGGAATACACAGATCTCGATCCTTTGTCAGGTTTATAAAGAGAGGTCGTGTGCTGAGGAATCACTGGAGAGATTTTGGTTAATTCGCGGTCACTAGGTATATGCCGTGATACATGACGGACCACCGGTAAGTATAAATCCTTATTTTCCTTGAATATTTTGGGATTTCTATTGGTTCACATCAGTCTATACACTTCTGACACATTTTTACTATTAGCCTTGTTTTATACTATTCCATAGATAACAAAAATTTGCATAACCTATTTTCGGATGACTTTCATTTTCATTTAAAACTCTGAGCCGCCTCCCGCCGCGTCATTGATGTTGTTATTCTCATTTTAACGCTTATGTTTATCGTTGCTAAGCGATAGCTCAGGCCTCTTCGACAATTTCACATACGTTAATTGACAGGTTACTAAAGGTCTGTTATGCAAACGATTCTTATTTCTTGTTAGTGTTACAGACCATGAGGTGGACGGTTTACCCTCAAATGCATGGTCAGATCTGACCAAAGTGGTTCAGACCATGATATTCGGTGTTCATGTGAGGACATGCAACAAACCCTACATATTACGCACAATTCAGTTTTATTGACTCAGTTGGGACATAAATTGTAACTAAATGTTCATTGTGTACGATAACATTGGCACTTACTCTAAAAAAAGTTAGTTGTTACCTCCATTGGCTTGTTTACAGTCTAGCAAGGCATACTGGGAAGGCTTAATTAGGAGGGTTTATTCTTGGGTGACGTCATGGGGAACTATTAGGGAACCACCATCTTCCAGGTGTTATTTAGGAATTTTGCATAGATTCCCCTTTTTATTTACATAAAATTCCTTTTTGTAACGCTACAGCCCCATTAAAAATCTTGTGAAATCACTCAAATAAATTTCGCCTTCCTTTGACCATGACCCACTTTATCATCACTGTTGACTAAATTTTCAGATCATGGACACATGTGGGATTAAGCTTTGAAAATAAGAAATATGAAAGCTATTGAGACAAAATAAACATTTGTTTGAGTTTTAAACGGTCAAATCATAATCAATAGGGATGTAACAAACGCACCGAATAATCGATGCATTGAATCGAAGCCAGTCATTAATCAATAATCGAATCGGGCATGAAATAAATATTTTTTATTAATTATATTTTCATTTATTTTCATACCTTCTGGCCCAAGCTCTTACCTAGGAACAGGAATGACAGCATACCTGAAGAATTAGCACTTTTATTTAACAAAGAATATCCTTAAATAGATGTTAGCGCACTTATGGGAGAGAAGATTTAAATATTACTTGGTTTGCATAAATTCTCAGGAAAAATAATCTTAATCTTATAGCATCATATAGGATGAAAACTTTTAGTTTATATACGTCTATGACAGGATATTGTGACTCTGGACAATAATCAAATCGAGAATCGAATCGAAAGGCAATAATCGATAATCGAAATAAATCGAAGACCCCTTAGCATATCACAGACCTAATAATCCATTGTGCGGAATTGGGCCATGATTTCGTGGTTACTTTAACTGGTAAAGCAACGTATAGTTCATTCTGAGGATATAAAAATATAAAAAAAGCCATGCACCAATGTCTTGGATGTGGGATGTTACTTGCACTCACCCCGGCTCTGCCTACCACATGCAATCTTAATTAATGAGGTCCTTATGCGTTACTGAACTCTTTATCCCAGTGTTGTAGTTAAGTTCTAACTGTCAGTCAAGGCTAGTCGATTCCCAGTCAAAGTCTGAATGAAAATAATTTTCTTGATAAAAAAGTCATTTTAAAATTAAACGTGAAAATTAAACACCGGAATCAAGCTGGACTCGGATGATTCTTTATTATAGTCATGGTCCTTTGTCCGTCGGCTGTCCGTCTGTCCGTCCGTCCGAGCACGTTTAAGAACTGTTGGACCTATGAATCTGAAATTCGCCATACAGTGAGATGTCCCCAAAATTTCTTCCATACCGAAAATTGGATCACTAGGACTTCTTTACTTCAAGATATTAAGGAAAAACCTCCCTTTTCCTTTAAAACTACATGTTAACATTTCAAGACTGCCTAATATCAAAACCACTGATCTAAATTTGATCATATTTAATTGTGCATTTTTCTGTACATTTACTATGCACATACCAAAATTTAGGTACGTATTGGGTTATTTGTTAAATTTATGGGCCCAAACATAATGCACCTTGTAAAAGGAATTAGGAAATATATTTACTCACTACACATAAGAATTGCTGAAGCTAGAAAATATTTTTCAGGGATATAACTTCATTTAATCAAGATTCAGTTGAATACCGAAAATTAGATCTGAATTTATGAAATTCTAAAAGTTATTCGAATAAATATGAAAACAGTACCTTAAATTTTGCCCAACTTTGGCCATGGCATGTTTTTTCACTGTAAGCACTGTTGATTTGATTTTCAAATGCATAAAAAAAATTAGATTCTGTATCACAAGGTAGCGTGAATAACATTACACTTAATCAATACAATTACACAGTATAACAACAGTATAACATAATCAATATAATTACACAGTATAAAAAATAAAGTGTACAGTACCAGAGTGTCCGGATCTTAGGCTTTTCTGGGTACAGCTCAACAAGTCCTTTAAAACATATAATCCAGATGAACAGTTCACATAAATCTTCTCAGAGAATAATAGTCAAATTCAATCCCGAAATCAATCTGTGATAAAAGTCCCAAAGGCAAACTGAAGACCTAATGAAATCTTTTACAAAGTTCGAAGAATATCTATAAATGCTGCATAAATCGGAAAGGTCCACAAACTGACTCAGACTCTTCTGTGTCCGCTGGAATATTTCTCTCTCTCCCCCTCGGCTCTAAACACAGCCCCTATTTATAACTTTTTCACCCAAAGTCTAGAAACTTCTATTTCACGAACATCCCAAAGAACAATACACGACACACGCGTTCAAAGAGCGCAAACAGCCCAAAAAATTCCAGATTAGCTCTAGCGCTGTGTCTTTACACGCCAGGGCTCAACAAGTACGCGGATTACACCGAGCGTTGTGTCTCTGTACGCCATAGCAACGCACAGGGCTTGCCTAACACGAAACAGAATGTCAACAGACACATTCGTAAAACAAACACCTGTAACACTCCCCCTCTTGTAAGAAAAAAAGGTTTTCTTTAACAAAAACTTTCTTTTTGCGAGCACAATCACTAAATTTTTACAACATTTCAAAACCATATTATTTACAACATTACACAAACATCTCATTTCATAAACATCTCGATAAGCAATCAGCAAGTACATTTTCTTTTCCTTTAACATGTCTGATTTAAAGATGGTAATCCTGTAAAAACAAACTCCATCTCAACAATCTTCGATTTTTACACTTTAACTTGTTCATGAACGTATGGGGATTGTGATCACTGAAGACAATGATAGGCTTGACTGATGAAGTAACATAAACTTCAAAATGTTGCAATGCCAAAATCTTAGCCAAACATTCTTTTTCAATAATGGGTAGTTTTTCTAGTTTGTATTAAACTTTCTTGAAAAAATAACTAATTGGAAGATATATGCCATCACTGCCTTCTTGTAAAAACACATCACCAGCAGCAGTATCATCTACATCTAACTTAAAAAGTACAGTAAAGGCTGAAGCTGCTAAAACTGATGAACTTTGCAGATTTGCTTTTGAATTCTGAAATGCATTTTCACACTGAACATTCCATACAAACTTTTGTTTCTTCTTTAACAAATAAGTCAAAGGTTCAGCAACAGCAGAAAAATTTGGAAAAAACTATACCATGCCAAGAAAACGCTTTTTGTTTTCTGGTCTAGGAAATGCAGAAACAGCACTTTTTTTAGCATCAACAGGTTTAACTTAGTTTTGACAAAGTTGACGGTCAGATGTACTTCGCTGAGTCTTTTGAAGAGGTCGCGAAGAAATTGCAGATGTTTCTCCCAGATGTCGCTGTACATGATAATGTCATCAATATATGCGTCGCAGCCCTGAATGTCCTTGACAACCATATGGATTAGGGGTTAGAACGTGGCCGGCGAGTTTTTTCATGCCAAACGGCATAACTTTAAACTGGTACAGTCCTTGCGGCGTCACAAATGCGGACACTTCTTTCGCTCGTTCTGTCAGCGGAACTTGCCAGAATTCTTTTAGTAAGTCAAACTTTGAGACATATCTGGAGCTACCGACTCTATCAATACAATCATCAATCCTCGGAGTTCAGTTTTCGATAATCTGTGCACATACGGTAACTTCCATCAGATTCGGCACAGGTATACATGGTGAATAGCAGTTACTGTTACTAGGTTTAACTAGTGGCCCATGGGCAATGACGCTCAGTTGAATTGAAGTAGTGTTGAACAATGAGCAAAATGACTGCCAGAGTGCAAAAAAGCATTAATTTTGTGAAGAGTTCCTAGAAATAGGTTTCAGTTGGATTTTCGACAGATGACTTCATTTGAAGGTCTCATTAATAGAAAAAAAATGTGTAAAAATTTGAAAAAAATACAGGTAGTAAATTATTAATTTGATACAAAAGCTCTAGTATCTGAATAACTTATGCATTGATCACCATGAATCTGTGCTTGTTTATTGATCATGGAAGGTTTAATCAGTTCCTGCAGATTGGCGGCGCCACCTGAATTTTTCGAATTTTAAGCATTTTTTTTTCTCTTTTCTTTTTTACCTTTAAAGTTACGGACTTTTTTTCGCAATGCCTGCAGATATTGGCCTGATTTTTGGTGTGTGAGCAGATAATGACCAGTTACAGATCGAGTTCGCGTTTCGTCCCGGTTGACCTACTATTGACTGTTTTACGGCTCCTTAACTTAGAAAATTTCATGAAAAATTGAAATTTTCATGACAAATACACATTTACGGACTTTTTATCGCAATGCCTTCAGATATTGGCCTAATTTTTTATCCGTGGGCAGATAATGACCAGTTACAGATCGAGTTCGCGTTTCGTCCCGGTTGACCTATTTTGACTGTTTTACGGCTCCTTAACTTAGAAAATTTCATGAAAAATTGAAATTTTCATGACAAATAAACATGTACAGACTTTTTTTCGCAATGCCTGCAGATATTGGCCTGATTTTTGGTGTGTGGGCAGATAATGACCAGTTACAGATCGAGTTCGCGTTTTGTCCCAGTTGACCTACTTTTGACCGTTTTACGGCTCCTTAACATAGAAAATTTCATAAAAAAATATTAATTTTCATGACAAATGTACATGTACAGCCATTTTAAGCCCTCAGCTCATAGGCTCATGGGCTATTGTCGTCACCCAAGCTGTCCGTCTGACCGTCCGTCCATCTGTCTGTCCGGTGTCCGTCAGTTCGTCTGTTCCGCGTCTGTTAACTTTTACCATATGAGCTGGATATCTCTAAAAGGATTCACCGTTGGAATTTTATTTCATCAGTGAAGATGTATATCGATAAAATCTCGGCCAAGTTCGAAGATGGGTGACCTTGACCCATTTTTCTACATTTTAGAGCTGATTATAGAAAAACACTCAGAAGCTTTTATCTCAGGAACCATTGTGTGGATTTTCACAAAACTTACTATGATCATTGGGTCTGATGGTTTGTACGTGCTGCACAATTTTGGTGGCGCCACCTGCAATTTCTGATTTTTTAATGAAATTTTATCGGATTTTTCAATTTTGGCCTTTTGTGCAGGATATCTCCAAAGGTATTCAACACAGGAACTTCATTTCTTCAGTGCTATTGCCTTATATTTACAAAATCTTGGTCAAGTTCAAAGATGGGTGATCTTGACCTACTTTTCAAGGTCACAGAGCTTAGTATAGAAAAATACTTAGGAGCTTATTTCTCAGGAAGCATTTGGTGGATTGTTATGAAACATGGTACATACCTCTCCAATTTAAATTTATAACTGATTATCAGCTTTGCTAATATTCTAGTTTCGCAATGCAATGCTTACAGATACTGGCCTAATGTTTGGTCTGTGCGCGCGTAATGACCACTCACAGATCGAGTTCGCATTTGATCCCAGTTAACCTATTTTTGACCATATGACAGATCCTGAACATAGAAAATTTCATGAAAGACAGAAATTTCTACGAAAAATGCACATGTATGGACTTTTTTCACAATGCCTGCAGATTCTGGCCTGATTTTTGATGTGTTGCTTGATAATGACCCGTTACAGATCGAGTTTGCATTTTGCCCCTGTTGACCTACTTTTTACCATACAACACCTCCTGAACTTAAAAAAATTTACAAAATTTAACAAATGTTTCTCATTTGCCCCAGGCGGGGGCATTCGAGTCGTTCTGACACATCTAGTTTACTACTAGGTCTGTTAACAAGGCACACATCATACCAGTATAGGGTAGAATAATTAATCTCTGTATTTTGAGAGTTCCTCAAAATTTCTCTTCAGAAACCTGAAATAAGGTCACTGTGACCTATATTCTCTGAGTTACGGGATATGTTTGAGCACCCCAGAAATAATGCAAAATACAAATTTCCAGATTCCTCAGGAATTCCTTGATGGGTTGTTATTAAATTTGCTGTGCTTATGGGTCTTGACAAAATTAAGCTAATATGCATGAACAATGACACTACCTGCATTTTTCTTAATTAGTTGCCTGTGCAAGGACATATTGTCAACATGTCAGTCGCCTTAGCGTAATGACCCATGGGTCACTTGTTTTGTATGTCCGTCTTATTTTTTCCTGAAGATAACTCCAGTTCGGATTGACATATCAATTTCAAACCAGAATTATATTATGGCCAACCTCCCAAGCAAGAACATTATCGAATTTTTTGGGTCATGAGATTAACGGTCATGGACGAAGGAGCGACTTATTTATAAAGATTATGGATGCATTTTAAGCCAAACTTTTCATCCCATTCCTTCCATCTAACATTAATTGGTGACCTGCAAATAGAAGATCAATCTGATTGAGTTTGGCGTCTTGAGGTCAAAGGTCAAGGTCACAAGGGTCATCTGTCCACTTATTTGTTTCCAGATGATAACTCCAGGTTATAATTGAAATATTGCTTTCAAACATGACTAATATATGACCATCACTTAAGTTAGAACCCTTTCGATTTTGGAGTCACGAGGTCAAATGTCAGGGTCACAGGATCCACTTCTTTTAGAGGATTCTGGGTGCATTTTAAGCCAAACTTTTCATCCAAACCTTCCATCTTCCATATTTTGCCCACCTGGCAAAAGCAGAAGAAACTTTTGGATTTTTTTGGGTCACTGGGCCATCTGTCCACATATTTGTTTCCAAATGATAGCTTAAGTTTTGAATGACAAATGTATATCAAAACTGATTAAAAAAAATTTACGCTCTCTGTTTTAATTAATAAATTCAATGTGTGTTACTTTACTTTGACTAAATCATCTACACTTTCTTCATTTTCATAATTTATATGTATATTACAGTCACTTAGTTCAGATAACAATATAAATATGTAATCGATTGAAGCTAACTGTTGCCAGATTTCCATAGGGTAGGTTTTTATAAAAATATTCTCATAATTAATTTCAGCTGAGCGCCGTGACCCACAGGTCCATTCTTATTATTTACACCATGACTGCATAACAAATCACAATGTTCAAAAGGGTGCAAATTTCTTAAAGGCAAATAACACACAATATGCTCATAAAATCACCAATGTTGGTGTAGGTGCAGCCTCCAATTTTGATTTGTGGTTCTCTTTGTCCATTGTACACTTAAAGGTTCAAAAACATTTTGGAAGGATCTGTCCAGGGATTGCTGAGTAAAGCCGCTTGTGTTAACAAATAGACGACTGATTAATTAAGCTCCTAGATTCTCACTGGTTGGATCCTCAAATATTTCAAAATGTTGCGGTAATTCTCTGTATTGGAGGAGACGATTTCCTTCCCAAAATTCCCCGTATTTTCCATGAGGAGATGTTGATACGTGTCATAGGGAATCGAACATTCCAAACAAATCCTTTGAAACAGGTTGGAAAATACCTCTTCATTCAAAAAGATATCTTCACTGATATTTTGAAACATCTTTACTCTCCTCAAAGAAAAAAATCTCATGTTGAGACTTTAGACAAGATTCGAGACCCGAGTATAGAAAATCCAGCAAATGGTGTCAGAAATCTATCTCCTCGTCTTCAAAAGGAAAATAAAAAGAATTTGTAACTTACATGTCTTGTTGAGCCATAATGTGCAGACTCAAGAAAACTGATGTTATGTTGATATTAGATTGTTCAAAAATAATAATGATGCATAAAATCATTGCTTGAACCTATAGAGGAAGTATAAGAATGACAGTAGTCTATGTTGTGAAAACCTATTTAGCCTATTATTCGATGTGCATAGTTGCCAGGAAACTATACATCCAAATTATTCCATTAAATCAGCTACATTTATTTTTACATCAGATACATAGGATTTGAAATGCAACTGCACTTGTTATTTTTCAATTTTTTTTATTAATATTGAGGTGCCAGCAAGACTGACTCTGGCATATGTATACATCATCGTGTTAAGATGTATACTGATATCCATTTTACATGTACCATAAATATGAGGATTATGGCGTATCTGTATTAATAAATAATAATAACTATTATTATTCTCCTGGTTAGTTTTTACGCATCTTTATAATTCTTTTGCAAGCTTTGCTTTTATTTTACTTTTGTGTTATTTTTCATTGTTCATTATCAGAGATGTGTGTAAAAACTATTGTGCAATATTTTTTCTTTTTATTTACAAGTAGTGTTGGTTATAACCAAATGATTATCTTAAATCAATACAAAATGAGAGAACTGGTGTTCTAAGATAGGTATTATCTTTCCAGCACTGTAATTATACAGGATCAACTTTAATTATAGCAGTATCCAGCGAGTAGACCTGTTCCACACCAATCCATCATGATATGTCACCACCCTGTCACCCTGGTAGCAGGGGGGCCACTTAAAATCTTGTGCAGGGCACTCTTTGTAGCGGGAGTATGGGGATATTTACGAGGCTGTAGCAACTGCTATGGGTAATTTAAGAATACAAGCCAACCCAACAGTGCAACCAAGTGTTATGGCCACAGAGGGATCTAACTAACACTAAGTGGCTGGATGAATTAGATGTCTACTGTCGGAACATGGGTGGTGCTCCTGCTGCCCGTGCAGCAACGATTGCAGACCATTTTACATTCACTTACTCGGGCATTATAGCAGGGCGCAGAAACCTTGGCTGATTATAATTGATCTGTGAAAAGGATTTACCAGCGAATGGAAAGGGCAATATCTACTCCAGCTGAACATAAGACCCTTGAGCAACTTTGCGAACAGTCACGTAAAGCACAGTTCCAAAAGACGGTTTCCAGTGAAACGTTTGCTAGGGACTTGGAGAGAATAGAATTCAGGATCCCTGCGCCCCTCCCTTTGATGAAATTACGGAGGAAATTGTTCGATTGTCTAAGCTTGTGGAATGAAAGAGGATAAACGCTTTTGTAAGGGATGGGTCTGTGGAATCACCAGTGAGTGAAGTAAATGTCAATCCTCCTTCAGCCTGTGCTAAGACTGGCCCCACTGTACAAGCATTGATGGCTAATTATAATCGCGACCGTCCTCACTGGAGGCCAAGGATGGAGATGAGCCTTCCGGAAGTATTGAAGTGCCATAATGTGCTTAGGGCTACAGGGGGCACGTTTTGTTGTTCGCTGTTGAAAAGCTGTGCACGAACTGAATTAGATCAAACTAGTTAAAATCACAGGGTTGACATGCTAGTAGCCAGGTTGACTTATTCTGATGGTCAGGTTAACATGGTACTGATATGTATTTGTATACCATACACCTTTGAAATGATGAATTGAGACAAAACAATTGAGCCTACAGTGTATGCTTCTATATTTAATTAAGATTATCATCTGGGAATGAAAACCTGACGGGTGCCAAAATGAATAGAGAGCTAGATAGACAATAAAACAGATCAATCCCCCCCCCCCCCACCCCCCCCCACCCCTCCCAAAAAAAAAATGCGAGATACCAAAAGACAACTGAAGCAGGAGGACATAGGATCTAACAGCAATACACAGAGAGGAGACGCGGTACCAGACTAAGCAATATAAATGATATTACTCACTGAGACGTTCTGACTGCTGACGGGGTTGAAGGCCTCTAGTGTAACTTCAAAAGTCCCTGGTAACATATAAATGTGTTCAACTGTAGCATTACTGGTCGTTATGTTTCTCCCATCACCAAATGTCCATCTGTATTCCACAAGCGACCCATTGTCAACGTGAGCAGTAAATTCATGTGTTCTGTCCTGTGTTCCTGCAGAAAATAAAAGCATATTTACAGGCTGCTACAGCAGAAACATATATATTTCATACACAGCTATATAAAATCTAGGTGTTGCATTTGCATCAACAAAAATATGAAGCGCACATTCTGAAACCCCCCAATGCAATTGCAGTTAAAAACAAGAAATAGTTAACGTTCACTGTTACATGACATTGAGACCAAAGGTGAGGTAACATTAAGCATGTTAACTGACGTATATTACAATGAACACTGTACAAATTTATTTACTTCTGATCAATTGCATAAGGACAATGATGCTGATAGACCACTGTGTCTTTGCCTTAAGAGCTATGCTCAAGGTCATGACTAAACCAGTTATTGTTATAAACACTGATGAAGATTATTGTTTAGTGTATTTTTACAGATATATTATCATGAAGCTAACAGCACGGTTAAAGTGATGCTGTTTGGCATAGTTTTATAAACAAAATTTGGCCACAATGACCTAGTTAAAAAAAAAAATTAACGACAAGTTCCACAATTAAAGTCAAGGTCACCTAAAAGGTTCCAGATCGAGGGACTCCTTAATCAATGTTTTCCACCTATTTGTGGTCAATATGGAACAGATAATAATTTCTGGAGGTAAAAGTCACTTAAATGTTATTATCAATACCAGTGAGTCACTTTTCTTTGCTTTCCACTAAATTTGAACATAATATGATAAAACTCTGGGTGTTATTGTGCTAACAAGAAAATAAAGTTTACCAAGTTGAATCGTAATCACATTATAAGCCTCTAGGTCCAACTGTAACAAATAATGCAAATATGTCCTATAAGGTGCTCAAATCATGTTTTTACAGAATATAGGTCACTATGACCTAATTCCAGGTTTCCCAGGTATTTGCCTAGAAACTTCGTAAAACTTTCTAGATCTAACTGTAATGGACTGTGCCGTATGAACTGCCGGACTGCTTAATTTAACATTAATTTAACATTTTCTCAACATTATAGAAAATTAGGGACCCTTGGTCTTGTCGCTTAGCTGAATTTGAGTATAAGGGTAGGTAAATGAGCTTTTTCAAAATATTCTTTCTGTGATCAGTTTGAAGCAAAACTGTTAGCCCAACCTGTCTGAATGGATGGGCCCTGTGACAGTGACCTTTTACCTAGTGACCCCAAAGTCAAAAGGAACTTTCCCCTTTTGGCAGGTGCACCACATGAGTAATGGAAGGTTTGAGATGAACAGTTTGGTTTAAACTGCATGTACAATCTTTTAAAGAAGTGGGTCCTGTGATAGAGTTCTTACTTTATTGGTGGGCCCTATATAAATCAAGTCAGAAACCTATATTTTTTAAACAAGGGTTATCATCTAGAAACTTCAATGTGGACAGAAGGCCCCTTGTGACCTTGCTCTTAGACACCCTCAAATTTCTTTTACACAATATTATTAATATCATCAGTTTGAAGCCAAACAGGTTACCCAACCTGTCTGAATGGATGGCCCCTGTGACATTGACCTTTGGCCTAGTGACCCCAAAGTAAAAGGAACCTTCCACTCTTGGTAGTTGAGGCATTTCTTGAAGTTGGAAGGTTTGGGATGAAAAGATTGGCTTAAAATACATCCATACACTTTCTAAAAAAGGTTGGTACTGTAACCTTTACCTTTGACCTCATGACCATAAAATCAAAAGGATTCTTACATTACTGATTGGTTAGGTTTGAAACAAATATAAAAATCCAAAATTGAATTGACATGACAGCTACATGTGCAAGCTGAGAGATTTTGGAATGAAAAGTTCAGCTTTGGAGGAAACAAATTTGACGGACACACGAACAGACGGACGGACGGACGGACAGAAAAATCAATATAGAACATCCGCTTATTCAAGCGGGGCCCTAATACACGACACGAGGTTTCAGGATACAGAATAAAAACATCAGTTTCGAATCTGATAGTATCAATATAATTTCGCAGACTCAAAATAAGAAAAACATAAAATACAAGTGGCGCCACCAGTCTTCAGGAACTGAAGCCCAAAAATATTCAATAAACACATCAGGTTTCAGGAGACTGGATGAAACCACATTTGAGAAACTGACATAATTGCTGTCATTTAAAGGTCTTAAAAACAAAAAAAAAAGGTTAAAGATTAGAAAAATGCAGGTGTCGCCATCAGTGTACGGGAACTGACAAAACCAGTTATGGTAAATATTTAAGGCAAGACTTATGGCACTTCATGCATTAATTATTAAGATACTGGAGGCTTTGTATAAATTTTTAGCGAACCTGTGAGCTTTTGCGATGGTGTGGCGTGGTCTGTCGTCTGTCAGATGAACCATACCATTTCAAAAACGGCAGAAGCTAGAATCACCAAATTTAATGCAAAAAAAAAAGACATCTGAAACATTCTATCGGATTTGCTTTTTTTTTTTTTGCTATCTGCATTACCTAGATTTTATATGCTCCAAATTGTTCAATATTTGACAGAAATGATCCCTGAATCAATGTCTAACAGTTTTTTTTTCTCGAATGGATCTAGTTCAGTTATTTTTGGCCGAGGTACAGGAAGCTGAACTTGAGTCATTTTTTTTTCAAAAAAGCATTCTTAAATTATAATCTTAGAAATGGCTGGAGCTATTTTTAATGCAAATGTTGGTCGCATGAATCATATTTTAAATTGAGGTATTGCTGGCGCTACCTGCATTGACCTCTTTTGTACGGTGTCATCATTCATCAGTACATTAATTCAGAATTTCTCAGGAATAGCAAGAAATAGCATCCTAAAATTTTAAGCAAAAATCTGTCACATATCAATTGTTGTGGGATTGAGTGTTATGTGGCACCACCTGCATCAACTCATATTTTACGGGGAAAAGTTTGTAAACCTTTGAAAATCTGCCTAATCTTATAAAGTTGACAGTCTGCAAAAAGCTATGATTAGATTAAGACTGAAACTTGGCTTGTATCCAAATCTGAAATAGTTTGCAGTCTGCAAATCTATTTATAGATACTGACATAATTTTGACCTGTTCATCAATGGTTATAAATGCTAATTAGTTTGGTTACAATTATTTTCTTCAAGCTGACATATTCATAATAATTCTTTATCGAAAGGTTTTGAATAAAAACCTTTGCCTCTTAAAAGCAAAATCAGAATATAGATTTATTTTATTCATCAATTTATCTTACACATAACTTGGACATGGACAAAACTTGTTTAAGTTGCCTGTACAGCTATGCTTATATACAAACAGAGCTCAGTAAGATAATACATTTACTACCTATGTTAACCAAAGTTTCTCACAGTCCTTTCGTTGTTTAAGGTCGAATAATTCAACAAAAAGTCATTCAAGTTAACTTGAACAAAGGTCACCAAAGAACCGTTTTTGTAAATGTTACAGAATTTGAAAAGAAAAATTTTGGCAGAAGAAGATTATTGCAGCCCTCAGTCTGATATAGACTTACTTGGCCACAAGACCAACTTCAAGTTTTTTCATAGTTTAGCTTTTTTCCTTATGAAATCTAAGTCAATGTAGATAGCCAAAGATTAAGCTCAATCCGAGTTTCTTAGATGACATTGAATGACTTCTGTTGCATAAAATTTTGTAGTGAAAACTGCTGCCATTTTTGTGACAGTTGGGTTAATGTACGGACGACGCCACACTTTGCATAAGCTCACAGGAACGCAAAAAGGTATTAACCCCTAATAAAAGGTATGAGAGAGTATAAAAAAAAAATCCTTTCCTGTTAAATGTAAGTTACTTTTTTAAAAGTATAGAGTGGCAGTATGGGGTGTTACTTCTGGGAGGATTTCATTTCATTACAGGGATAATAATGTGACATTGGGTCATAACACCGAGGAAACCCTCTATGACACACTCTTTTTTGTAAGTGATATACGGCTATGAGGCACAGCCTTCCCACTTAGCCTGCAGAGGGCTCAACCTGGGTGGGGGCCCGACTATGAAAATCTCTCCGCCTCAGCTGAGATTTGAACTCACGACCTCCCGGCATTGAGTCCAGTGATCTACCCCTGAGCCACAGAAGCCGAAGATTTCATTATATCACAGGGGTGTAACATAACAATTATGGGATACTACTATGTTGCGGCGCTAGGGCTGTCTGTTTGACAGGCAAATTCTTGTTTCAATTTCATCAAAATAGGCAAGTGAAACTAAAAATATTCTTAATCCAGAAAGGGGTGTCTCAAAACTTTCTTATAATTAAAATAATAATATTAATATAAACAAGTGAACAGTGAAAATACTAACCTGCAGGCTCGCATATGATGCGTGTTCCATTAACAGACTCAATGGCCGTAAAATTGTCGAAAGCCACCTTTGTGGACAGTGAATTCTCAACCGCTGCACTGACATTATGAGGGCCAAGAGAACAGTAACTCTGCTTGAACTCAAATGGTAAGGTTGCCTGGACCATGTGAGCTTTAACCTTTGGCACGAAGTCATAAACAGAAGATGGCGGCGTATTTATGTATCCTATAAGTACACAGATGTATATAGATGTGTGTAAGTATATATATATATATATATATATATATATATATTATATATATATATTTATATACAATATTAACGGTATACACATTAAGTCTACTGTCGAAGTATAGGTAAAGATAAAACATGACCCCTTTTAGATAGACTTAACATAAATAAGTCTATCTTAAAGGCTCCACTCTTCATCTTCACTTGCATTTATACTGTACATATTGTATCAAATGTTTAATGATACTGGGGTACAAATGTAGAGAAATTAACCTTTAACTGACATTACTGAAGAACTTCTGATGCTCTTATAGGGATAAATAATTACATTCTACGAAATAACACAAAACATTTGTTGAACAACTCTGAAAAGTAGAAGTGGCTGAGTTCAACACACCTCACAATAATGTCTTTACCCCATAACTATTAGCATAGGGTCCCTGTGATCTTAATTGTGAACAGGGAGATTTCAACATGCTTTCCTCCGATTTAGAGATAGGCATTTGTTATCAAATTGCCCAATAACTCAGAGGATGCATCTCAGAGTATTTAAAGTAAATCCCATCATTAGTTCTGACAATCTACTGTGGTCTATATTTTAGTTGTTATTTGTACCCTGTTAGAGGATGCATCAATGGCACTTTCCTCTCATTAACGAACCTGTGAGCTTATGCGATGGTGCGGTGTCGTGCGTCTGTACGTTAACCCATAAAATCTCAAAAACCGCAGGAGCTAGCATCACCAAACATTATGCAAAAAAAAAACAGTCATCAAAAATACTTGGATTTTGCTGATCTCCATTTACTTAGATTTTATAGGGAAAAAGCCAAAAACCTTAAATCTTCTTCCCTGATCTGTCAAGCCAAATCATCAATTATTTCACAGTTTTAATCCCTGAAACAATCTTTCTCAGGTTTGTTCGAATGGTGCCATTCCATTTATTTTGGCCGAGTACCAGGAAGCTGAACTTAGTAATTTCGCCGAAAAGAATACTAAAATTTCAATATGAGAAACGGCTAGAGCTATCATCACAATTACCATTTCTGCAAATGTTGGTCACATGAGTCAAAATTTGAGATATTGGTGGCGCCACCTGCATCGACCGTTTTATGTACAGGGGTCATCGGTCATCAGTACATTCATGAATAATTTCTCAGGAATAGCAGGAGTTAGCATCCCACATTTTATGCAAATATCTGTCACATATCAAATGTTGTGGTATTGAGTGTTTTGTTGCGCCACCTGCATTAATTAATTTACGTTTTACCTTTGAAAATCTTCTTCCCTGAAATCATTCAGCCAAATGGTTCACTGTTTCATAGAAATGATTCCAGGGACCAGCTCTCTTAGGGTCGTTTAAATAGTTTTGGTTTGCTGTATTTTGGCCGAGTTACAGGAATTTAAATTAGTCATTTGGCACGTTAACATACTAATATAAATATATCAGACACAATAGGAGCTAGGATCACTAAATTTTGTGTAAATGTTTGTCACGTGACTCATATTTGAAATTGCAATGGTTTTGTGGATCTACTCACATCGACCTGTTTTTGCTGCAAGACACCTTGTAATTTTAACCACTTTCAGCTTAAAAATGTTTCATGATGAAACTGTCAAGCTGAATGGTTTAATTTTTCACAAGAATATCAAAGGATAGGGGTTTTCTAATTGAATAAGAATAGGTTGGATCCATTGATTTTTTGTTTAGTCATAGAAGGCTGAAGTTGGTCTTTAGGCCATTAGTAAGCCTATTTCAAATTGTGGACTGCAAAAGTCTCCTTCTGCTAAACTGTTGTTTCAGTTTATGTAAAATTGCACAAAAATGATTCTGAGGTGGCCTTTGTTCAAGTTTACTTATATGATTTTTGGCACAATTATTAGACTTTTAAAAACGAAGGGACTGCATCTTTTTTTTATTTTAAACATTTTATAAATAAAAGTTCACTCAGTGCAGCCAGGTATAGGTCAAGAGTTCACTCAGTGCAGTAGATTGAGCCAGCTATTTGTCACAGTTCACTCGGGGCATCTGCCTTTCTCACATAAGCCTGGTCAGCCTAGTGCATCAAACTCAAGAGAAGTTTGATGTATTTGCCTAATATTTTGACCTACCTATGCGTCTTTGATGGCTTACTCGATCACAAGAAAGGTGTCGCCACCTGCAATGACTTTTGCACATTTTATCTGCCTGCTTAATTTTCCGGAGGAATTTGATATATCAGCCTGAAATTGGGCATATTTATATATATCGGATAGCTTTGACATATACAAGACTAGTGGCGCAACCTACACTATTTTTTGCACAGTGTATGTCCCTGCTTATTTCTCAGGAGGGGTTTGGTATATCAGCCTGAAATGTGGCATATGTAGCTCTGATAGCTTCGACGTATACAAGACTGGTGGTGTCAGTAACAATCATTTTTGTGTTATATGCACCCATACCAAAATTCAGCAGTGATGTTTTTTGTCATTTTTTTTCAAATTGTAGCACATGTACTTGAAAACTAATGATCTAGCATTGAAGCATTATAACTGGTGTATATCTCATTGCTTTGGTTTGCATAAGGCCTACAAGCAATAATAAGCAAAACAGAGAAATTGTAGGTCGCACTTCCAGTCAACTTCGCCAATTAGAACCTTGAATTTTGTATGCAGTCAGCTGAGCTGATAATACGTTGTAATTTAAAAGAAACGAAAATGTGGCGCAACCAGTCTTCAATAACTGATGAACCCTTCCCGTGATCAATATGCATGAAGAATTATGGCCAGCAATGCATCAGTTTTTCAGGTTCTGAACCTTTTTTAATTCTTCTTAGGTGCAATAACAGGCTCGCCCCATATTATGCATCACAGTGACCTAATTTCAGATTTTTAATTGACCTACCATCTGTGTCCTTTTAACGGACAGGGATCGATCGAGACAGACACACAGTACACGGGATGGCATGGCAGACAGACGGATAACTGACAGCTAAGCTAAAAACCGATATACCTGCATGATCTATTCTTTGACAACTGAGAGAACCCTACCCTCGGACAATTCTTGTTAAATGTTAAACAATTCCACTTGACAGTTTCAGCAATACATATTTTTAAAGTAGTTGCCAAAAAGGCTAAAATAACATATCCCCCCTTAAAAACTAGGTAGATGCAAGTGGCACTACAAAACCCTCAATTTTATATACGAGCTATCTTAACAACATTTAACAAAAACTTGGCGTTGCTATCTCCTGTACGTTCTGAGATTGTTATGACTAAGTTCAAATTCCTGTGACTCGACGAAAATTCACGGAACCCAGATAATTTGAACAAACTTCAAGGAGATGTCTCTGGGAGTATTCCTTTAAAATAATAATTGATTTAGCTGAATGATTTTAAAGATGATTGTCCAAAGGGTTTCTAGCTTTTTTCTGTAAAATGCAACACACTGCAGGTGATTCAAAACAAAGCTTATGATTTTTGTATAAAATTTGATGGTGGTAGCTCCAGCTGTTCCTGAGATATTATGTGTGAATTTACAGATGACCGACGACCAATCACTGAAATGGTAGGCAGGTGGCACCACATATATCTCAGTTTAAAATTTGAGTTAAGTAACCAACATTTGCATTAAAATAGGTTATGCTAGCTCCTGCTGTAATTGAAATTGTAATCTTAGTATGCTTATTTGGCCAAATGACTTAATTCAGGTTCCTGTTACTCTGCCAAAAGTCAGCGAATTTGATCCATTCCAACCAACGTGAGAGATTGTTTCTCAATTATTTTTGTGAATTATTGAATCATATGTGGCTGTAAATTACAAAGAAGAAGATTTTTTTAATCAATTCAACATCTTCTTTGTAAAATCAAAGATAATGTTGATAGCCAAGTTCAAGCTGACCAAGACGAATGGTATCTCCCGTAGGCTGACAAGATAAGGACGACTTTTGTCCGATTTGACTCCTATTTGTGCACAATAACATCAATTAAGGTAAACAAATTTTTCCCACCATGGAAGTAAGGAAAACCCTTCCCCCAATTCCCCGACTGGAGCTCTATACATTCTCAATTTAGTAAATTGGCGCCATGTCCATTTTTAACCACGCTAGAGGCAGTCAGAATCGGCCTCCTGCTTACATGGTAACTACCTGCTTGTGGTTGGGTAGGGATGGGGCACGGGGGCACTGACCTTATAACTATTCAGACATGTTTGCTGGGACTAGATCCATTAACACCTGTTACAAACATCAAAACACTTGTCAGATTAGGGGTTCATCCTTGATATCTATATGCGCGCATGATATGAAATAGAAAGTTAAGAGATGTATGGTAGTAGTTTCTCTCCTATCCATTTGTTTATAAACGGTTTAAAACAGTTGAGGAAAAGATGGTTTGATATATACCAATATAAAGACTTACACATTTGTAAAGTGAAATTGGCTCAATTTTTTAGGTTTTAATGATTTGAATAATATGTCAGAAGTTTAATAGAACATAACTGGTGTTCAAGGCGATTCCAATGAGACTATGAACTGAGGTAGATAGAGAGAGGTTATGATGTCGTTCCTATGTTGGTTCCTCTATGAATGTGAATGAATGTAATTTAAATTGCCAGGAATGACACAGTAACTTGTGTACCAAAGTCATATTTAAATATATAAGGTGAATAATTATAAATAAATATAATAATCACTTTAAAATATGGATAATGTAATTGTAGCAATATTCATTATACAAAGACAGTAAATCTGAAAAACATATTAAAAATCTAGGAGGAGTCTCAAAAGGTCCCACTTTGACATGTCAGTATTAGTTTGTACTATGTCAATGTCAGGGTATTTGATGGGTCCATTTTGTATATATGTTTTATATGAATGTCACAATAAAACAAATTAGTATATTAACATATATCATGCAAGAAAAATAAAAATTTATCGTCAAATACCAAATAGAACCTTTGTGAAGGCAGTTGCTTAAAATCTGAGTTTCGAATTATTTGGGTAACATACTAGTATATACCTTATTTAACAAGTAAAGACAGAACTAAAATTGGGCAGAGGTGTCTATGTGCCTAGTTTGAAAGATTAGAATGATGGGTATCTAGAAACAGTTGTCGATGGCGAAATGAGGTTTATTGCCAACAGCTCTCAAATATGGCCACAGTTACGTGGTACCAGGTTTGCAAAAAAACTTCACAAAAATAACTAGTGATTTGTGACACTGATACCTACTTTCAGATCTAATCAGATTGTAAACCAATATAAAAATTATCAATCAAGATGAAACATTATGTGTATGCCTCAGCTTTTTGGTATTTGTCATATCCACAACTCCTGACAAAACGAACTGCCTTGTGCGTTCCATTTTTTTTTTTTTTTTTTTTTTTTGCTGCACCCATTTTAGTGGAACCTTGGGAGCTACAAGTATATTTATCTTGTCTGTATGGGATGAGTGCTTGGTGACAAAATGTGGTGTCCATTCTTTACATATACCTGGAGTGAGAAAGGCGGCATAGTTTCTCCTGGTGTCTGAGCGAATGTTTTAATCTTCAACCTTAACCAAAGAATGCTTGGTACAGTTTTACTATGCAGGTGGTGTATTTGCTTCAATATACAAAAACAACCATTAGTGATTCCATCTTGAACTGCAACATTGCAGGTGTTAACAAATAGTTAACCAACAGCGATTTGGTGCTTACAGCAGGCCTGCAGTTTGTGATGGGTTATCTGGTATTCTCGAGAGTACATCTTTCTTATCATCATGTGTCAAATCTGTTAATACTGTGTCTATTGCAGTAATAATTACTTTATTTGTGTTTGTGCACTGGAAATTCGCATATTATGATAGTCCACACAGGTATTGTTTCTAAACAGATGTGTAGTTCCCGATGGATATAAACTGTTATCACCAACAAGACAAGATTTAACGGTATCAACTAACGGTATCAAAGGTTTTTCCTTCACGTAGCCTGTTCCAAAGTTTTGCAAGATCCTGATCAATTGTTGCTGCATGATTTCAGTTTGCTCATAAACATGAAAAGTGTCTACCGACATTTTATATTAATCTCTAACGTAAAGTGAGCCAGAAACCAATATTCAAATGCTTTTGGTCCCTTTGAATATATCAGTCAATTATATAATCTGCTGGTGTGTATGCTGAATCGTTATCGCTCTTGAGTAGAAAAGTTTTTTCCTCTGGAGGGGTAGGGAGTACAAATATTACACACATGAAGCTGCTTCCTAATTTCCGCAACAATTTAATCTTATTTACCATATTTTTCGCCAGCTTTGAGTTTCCCCTTTTTCTAGCTTCTTTGCAAGCAGCTTTTAAAAAAAGCACTCATTCCTCTTTGACTTTTGCTAACATAGGAAACTATGTATGTTGCACATGCATAAGGATCAAGTTAAACTGTAGGTCATAGTTGGCCTTCCATGCAGTAAATTAAAGTTCCATGTATTCATTGGTTTTTATTCCAGACCTTTTGAGAAACACTTTTGGACCTTTAATGTAAGTAAGCAAGACCATGGTGTAGACGTCTAGAGAGAGTTCTATAGAGTTTTGGAAATAATTGAAGGATAGGTCATTGTCAACATTAAACTTGCAAGTGCTTGAGAGATCTTTTGTCAGTTCAGCTTGTTGAGGCTAACATGCGCGGCAACATATTCATGGGTGTTTCAATCTGTATAGGTACGTTGATCTGTGAAAGCTTCTGTGACAACTGTGAAGCTCTAGGTAATTCTCCTATTTGCTTGAATGGTATGCAACAAGTCTTTCTTCTAAGACATACAAGTTCATTCAGGTGGTTAATCTTAAAAATGCATCCGTTTAATACAGAGTGTTTTTGCGTCTCGTGGCATTTAAGAGAATCAAGCGAATTTGTTCCATAACCACTGTTTATTGTCCACCGATTTGATAGTTGCTAGGAAAATCGGATCTATTATGTCTGGCCAGCTATCAGGGAAATTTACATAGTGCTTGGATCATATCTGATTACAACAACAACAAGAATATATGGCACCTTCAGATATCGGAGAATGAAATATCTGTATGCATTTTCTCAGATCTACACCCTGTTTTTTCTTCGGATTATCTGTTTTCAATTTTGTCAGTATGAATAACAAAGAAAAGATAGGCCAATTTAAATTAAAGGTTAATGCATATATAAAAATAGAGCAATAATTGGCAAAGAGACAGAACAAAATGCAAGAATTCTGTGATGCATGGAAACATGTACTAGAAAACAGATAATTTTTATGAGAACAGTCATACTGATTTGTGTTTTATATTGATGCTCTTTGTTTAGTATATGTATGGTGTAAATTATATGTCGGGTTATATATGTGTGTGTGTGTGTGTACCGATTATTATGTTGTGACCTTAAATGCTTATATCAGCAGTTTTGTTATTTGAATAAAAAAAAACTATGGACATATAAGGTCTGAAAGTTTGGCAGTTTTTATGCGTGCCCTATTAACAGGTATCCAGACGGCCGAGTCATGGACAAAGGACCATGGTTATAGCTCAGATGATTTTCAATCAGCTGAACTAAAAATCCTAAAACGGACATACCTTTGCTATAGTTGTAGTTTTTCCAGTATTGTAAAGCAGCATTAGCAGACGAACTATTTTTTGCCATGACAATGCTGAGTGGTTTAATGTATACACCTATGATGTCACCAGGCTGCACATGAATGTGCTCATCATCTTGGAGTTTCACGTGTTGATGCTGGTTGGCACTTGTGCTGACTTGAGTCCAGTCCACCAGTTTGTACTTAGAGACTGTCGGTGGGGACTTTCTGACAGGTTTACCATTCTTGTTTATGCAAGATTTTGCCGATATGCTGTAGACACTATCTCCTGTACATTGTACAGCGCCTGTGGTTGTTTTATAATTACAGTCCTCTCGCTTCCTTATGCACTTTTTGGATTGAAAACAAAAGGTCTCCGACCTGCACTCAGGACGCCACACCTGGAAAACAAGCAGAAACAAGAAATGTTTAACTGCAAAATTCACATCAATATACAAAGGGCCTAAACTTCATTTGATTGCCATGCGCCATCCACTTAATCCGCCTATTCCATACACATGTGCCTATTAAATTTCTTCATTTGAATATATTACAGAAGTGAAAGAAATAAAGTTTATTTCAATTGTGAAATTTTATTATTTATTCCTACTACTTTATGTACTTTTTATTTTAACCAATGTTGTTTCATTAGCTTGATATGTGGGAAAAAATATTGATTCAGGTTGTTAATATTCATTTCTAAAAGATATCAAGTGACATTAGCTACTAATATTGTGATTCTGAAAATATCCTTTAAACAAGGCTTGTGTGAACATTTATTTTCCCCAAGTAACGATCACATATTGCGTCTGATTACAATGATATATTTTGAATAATCGTGTCCCAATCTACACAATCATGGAATATAATATGCTCCTAACTATTTTTTTTATAAAATAACAGCAAAATAAACCTATATAAATGTTTGGTCAGTTCCTATTAAGCGTTCAAATCCTGTCATAATATTTCTTGCCATCAGCCATTGGTTGCACCAGTGCACACGCTTATATGCTGTGAACAGGACATGGTGTTTTTAACTTAGGCGAGTCGTAAGGTGAACAAACAAATTTATTTTGGGAACATGGCTTACAGGTGTAATTTTAATATGTGCAATGGGATATAAATTATGTAATATGTTTCCCTGATAACATGCTTGACCATTATTTGAAAAATGATTTGATCACTTTCCAAAAACAAGTGACTTGTACATGTATGTAGATCGGAAACGGTCTTATTTTTCACAAAGTGTCCCAAATAAAATTTTATCAAATAAATGCAGAAAATATTTAAAAAATTATAAATATAAAAAAATATATATCAGTCCATATTTAAAAAGAGAATAGCATATAATATAATATAACAGTAATATGCTAATTATAGTTTCATTGAAAATATTTCCATTTAAAATAAAATCCACTGCATAAAACAATATTTTGCTGCAGTAAAACACGTCAATTTTATGATTAATATAACTATCAAGTGGGTATATAGGCTACTGTACTGAATATAATATTATACAAATAAGCATAATGGAGTATTAAAACAAAAAATTATTATAACTTGACGAAGTTGGATGATATATATATATATATATATATATATATATATATATATAAATGAAATACTGACATGGATGAACACAACAAAAACTGATTGTAGGTTGCATTACCAGTCTTGTGACTGTGAAAACCATCGAAGATGTAAGGACATATACATTTTCAGGCAGATACTTCAAACTTATCTTGATCTTTGTGCACAGATGTATGAAACAATTGTAGGTGGCGCCACATTTGTATACAACAAAACTATCCGAGATGTATCGACATGCATAATTTCAGATTTATTTTACAAATTACTCCTAAGAAAAAAGCAGGGACATTTGATGGCGCCACCTTTCTTTTAAATGTTAAAACTTAAGATGTATACATGCGTTGAATGTAAGGCTGATATATCAAATCCCTCCCGAGAAATAAGCAAGGATATACACTGTGCAAAAATTATCGAAGGTTGCGCAACTAGACTTGTACACGACGAAGCCATCCGATATGTACAAATAGGCACGATTCCAAGCTGATAAATCAAATCCCTCCTGAGAAATAAGCTGGTACATACACTGTGCTAAAATCACTGTAGATGGCGACACCAGTCATTTGTACGAGAAAGCCGTCAAAGATGCACAGACAGGCCAAAATTTAGGCTGAAACATCAAATTTCTCTTGCATCAGGTGCAATAGGCTGACCAAGCTCAGCTGAGGCACGTAGTTTCAGACTGAAACTTCGTCTGTTGCCAAATCTGAAATAGTTGGCAGTTTGCCCAACTATTAATAGATACAGACAAATGTTAGCCTTTTGCCAAATGTGTTTACACATACTGTAAAAACCTTGGCTTCAAGGCTTTTTCCAAGCTGATATATTTAAATTTTATAATGAAAATGGTTAGAAAAATTACAAAAGCCTATTGAAAGCAAAATAAGAATACAAAATAATTTTACTCAATAATGTATCTTACACAGAGGCTTGATATGGATACCAATTAATTATGTTGCCTGTACATGCATCTCCACTTATATACCCGCAGAGCTTAGTCTGTTACTACAACAAATCTACAAGTTTGTTTACCACAGTAATTTCATTGCTGAAGGTCCCATTATTCAGCCAAAAGCATTCAAGTAAACTTAAACAAAGGCCAACTTAGAATCATTTTTGTTGTATATTACAGAATACAACCGCAGTTTGGCAGAGAAAACTATTTGACCCCTAAGTTTGATATAGGCTTACTTGGCCACAAAAACCAACTTCATCTTCAGTGAACCAAATCCATGCTTAATCAATTGAGTAACCATACCAAATAATAATTTTTGGGAAAAAAATTTTTATCAAATTCAAATATTCAGCTTGATAGTTTCTTCATAAATCATTTTAATGTAGAAGCTGAAAGGGGATAAATTATGACCCCCCCCCCTTAAAAACAGGTTAAATAATGCAGGTGGTACCACCTCAATTAAAAAAATGATTTATGTGATCAACTTGATGATACTAGCTCCTGCCATTTCTGAGATTGTTATGGTATTATTATTACTAGTCCAAAGTTCAGACTCCTGTAATTTGACCAAAATTATTCAAATCGGAACCATCTGAACAAACTTGAGAGAGCTCATCTCTGGGATCATTTCTGTGAAATATAGAACAGTTTGGCTGAATTATTTTGGAGAAGATTTTCAAAGATTTTCTAGCTTTCCTCCTAAAATAAAAGTCGATGCAGGCGGTGCTACACAAAGTTTAGTCACACAAAATTTGACATGTGACTGATTGTTGCAACAAAAATGGTGATTCTAGCTCAAGTTGTACCAGAGAAATTATGGGTTAAGGTACTTACATAAAAGGGGCCATGTACAGACAACGGACGGATGACGCAACAACATTGCATTAGCTCACACGTTATATATATATATATATATATATATATACATATATATATATATATATATATATATATATATATATATAACCGGTAGCACTATATTTTAATGTTACTAAGTATGTTTACATTATCAAATAACCAAATAATTACGCACTTCAAAATATTGCAAAGATTCCCTCAAGAATTTTGGTAGCAAGCTCTGGGATGAATTAGAAAACAGATACAAATACTGTGATAGTTTAACAAAATTCAAAAATATTAAAACATTGTAATGGTCTCACATGTTAATACAGTTTATGTAAATGTACCATGACTAACTCTTTATCATGGTACTCGCTGTTTGTTTCTGTACTTGCATATATATTCACGATCATTGTCATCACTATGTATACTGTATTATTTAAATTTTACATATACATGTATGTTAAACACTAATTTTATTTTACTTTAGTTGATATAAGTAGCTTCTGGTACTCATGTTTTAATACATGTTTTGTAGGCTCCGGCTTTACAGAAATCTAGTTGAGTTGAGTTAAGAAGTTGGTATATGCATAATTAACTCTTCAGATCTGCACAGCCGGTGTTACTAAAAATGATCATCACTGAATCGTTTCGTAAGTGTGGCGTATGCCCTTTCAATCCAGATGCTGTTAGCATGGAATTGATCCAGGGCCCTTCTAGAAAGAGAACATTCCTCAGCACATGAGACTGAAAATTGTGAGACTCAAGAAACGCTAACAGAAGCAGATGCACAGGAGCTTCCTGATGCTTTAAAGAGTAGTGATGAGAGCCCCGAAGAAGAGAGAAAAGATGACATAGCAGTATTGAACCTATGTGTTGAGATGGTAGATGCAGCGGATATACCGGAAGGTGCTGAGGTGATAGTTTTCGCTGATGAAGGACAACCAACACCCAGCCCACCGTCTCTTGCTTTGCATGCAATAGAAAAGTCGCTTACACCACGAAAGAAGGCGGCTTAAACGTCTAAGTATGAGAAAGGGACTAAATATGCCAGTGGTGCAGTATTCACAACGTGGGCTTTCCTTAAAAACAAGGTCAGCAACTCTGACACCTCGACAATCCCGTCAACAACAAAGACAGGTCCAGTCGGTGGGAGCCTAATCACTTTGTGCCACTATCCCCTGTGGATCCAGAGGATATCGTCCAAGTGTGACATTCGAGACATGATCACCAAGAAAGAGAAAAGCAGAGAACTCATACTGTAATTGAACATACAGATACAGAAACTGGATCGGGTGAGCGAGAACAGGGGAGGCATGAGAAGGAGAAGACACAGAAAGATACTGGTCAGAGAGGAAGTGGACAGGATAAAGAGGAATCAAAAGCTAAAACAGTAACTGATCATCAGGAGACAAAGTTGGAAACAGATAAATCCAGAAGTGTACCTGGGGTGGTAGAACTGGAGCAATGCCAAGGAGGGAACGTGTTGTGTGTAGAGATGGAATCAAACAAGGGCACAGTTGAACAGCAGGAAACAGACATGGAAGCAAATCAGAGCAGAGATGTACAGCAGATTAGAGAGATGGAGACAGACCAGAGCAGAGATGTACAGCAGGAAACAAAGATGGAGACAGAACAGAGCAGAGATGTACAACAGAAAACAGAGATGGAGGGAGACCAGAGCAGAGATGTACAACAGAAAACAGAGATGATGACAGACCAGAGCAGAGATGTACAGCAGAAAACAAAGATAGAGGCAGACCAGAGCAGGGGTGTACAACAGAAATCAGAGATGGAGACAAACCAGAGCAGAGATGTAGAGCAGAAAACAGAGATGGAGACAGACCAGAGCGGAGATGTTCAGCAGATTACAGGGATGGAGACAGACCAGAGCAGAGATGTAGAGCAGAAAACAGAGATTGAGACAGACCAGAGCAGAGATGTACAGCAGAATACAGAAGTGGAGACAGACCAGAGCAGAGATGTAGAGCAGAAAACAAAGGTGATGGCAGACCAGAGCAGAGATGTACAGCAGATTACAGAGATGGACACAGACCAGAGCAGAGATGTACAGCAGATTACAGAAATGGAGGCAGACCAGAGCAGATATGTAAAACAGAAAACAAAGATGGAGGCAGACAAGAGCACAGATGAACAGCAGAAAACAGAGATGGAGAGAGACCAGGACAGAGATGTACAACAGAAAAACAGAGATGGAGACAGACTACGGCAGAGTATAGAGAGAGAGGCAGATGGCTTAGTAGCAAACCCGAAAATCCATGGTGGCCAGTTGGGCGTATTGGCAGACGGATCTGACGTTGAGAGTGACGCTGCTGGTCCGGAGGTCCAATAGTGAGCCACAACATGCGATGTTTCAGCTAGCAGGAACATGTATTACATTTTTTGGGCCGAGTTAGTCAGGGCATCTCCTGTTTGACATGTTTCGTGGCCGGGCTACACACGCACTGTGTTTATTTAGACACATGTAATAGTGCCCGGTCCACTTTTTTTCACACTCGTTTACGGGAATAAGCGAATGGTTTCAAGGCAATATTTTGGCAGGTATAAATTTATTTTAAAAGGAAAAAAACTTTTGTTTGTGTTAATTCAACATGCTTTATAGGTGATTGGGCCCCTTTAAGTATGAGAATGTTTTATATATGTAAATTCTTTTGGTTGCTCTTATTTGGACTTTATTTTGTCATATACAGTTTATTTCATATTATTAATTTGTAGAAGGTACACTTCATTACACAAGAAATATAAAGTTACTATTTTCTTGTTAATCCTGAAAGATTCCCTCCTGGAACCTTTCTCAAAGTGAAATATGGGACCGAATTTCTTCCGGCGGTTGTGAGTTAAACATATTAGTTAAGAGAACATTTGCTGTTCAACATTGTACATTAACAATCGTTGTTTCGTTTATAACTGATTGGAAATGTTATCACCTTCCTGTTTTTGTTTTCTTCTTGTTCTATTTTACCGTACTTCACTATTTAGTATGTAATATGATGATAGTTTTTGTATGACTGTTACATATATATGATAACTTTTAACAAATTACTATACGATAACAATATAAAACTGTTTATGTACGGTAATGATCGTTGATTTCTTAAATTATATTTCCTGTAAAATCCAATGTTTTATCAGAAATATCCGTTTCCAAAATATATGTTCTGTTATGTTAAGATTTCCTTGTTGGATCATCATGGACGGAAGGTGTGGCAAACGCTAGCAAAACAGGTTAACAATTTTAACGTTACGTCTTTTTGCTTCAGATGGCTAATCGTGATGTTTGTTCAGCTGCGGATTTCGTTTGGGTTCAGTATTGCAAAAGACATTCAGACGGTTTTTTCATCATATTGCCAACGACGTATGAGGTCGACTCGGTAGATGTCGTGTCAACACTAAGTCCATCTGTCCGGCGGATTGGCAGATATCGGGAAGTTTACTCCTTTCAGAATTTCTGAATAAAGTTTCTTGGGATGCAATTTTTGTTTTTCGAGTTATTCTTTACCAGTGATAAATCAGTCAAATTAAATATGACGAACTTTCGACACCCCATAATTGATGACGGACATAAGACCCCTTGACGATATAAGGACACCTCAGCTGACGATATAAGGACACGGCATACCTATTTCCGTCATCTGCGACCTCGTGTTGTTTATTAAATTCTGTTGTCTAAAGATTCTAGAATACATTTTATTCTGAACAACAATTTAATTCCTAAGAAATTTTACTTTCGACGTGTGTCCTCAAAGTTTGCCATAACCCCTATCGAAAATTGCAATGAGGAAAAAACTGACGAACTCTAAAGGCAATCTACGTTACATTCTCTAAAATGATCCGAACTCTGATACCTAGGAATACTGAGCAGTAAACTTTTATAACCAAAGTTTATTGACGTTATTAATTCCATCCATCCCCCATCCCCAACAGTGTCATACAAAAGAATGACATTTACCTAATAATATGCCCTAATATAAAATGAGGGTTATTTACAAAAAAGGGGTGAAGATTTCTTAAATATATATATATATATATATATATATATATATATATATATATATATATATATATATATATATATATAATATCTTTCAGAAATATCTTAAATTTGAAACAAAGCCTGACAAGATGGCATGATTCAATAGTTTCTATGACATTGTGAAACTCAGGTACTAAAGCACAAAGTAAATGATTCATGCAGATTTAATTCGGGAAATAGCCAACGGCGAATCCTAGGGCGTCGGAGCGAGGGCCGGGGGTTTTCTCAGGAAAAGTTTGCTGTCCAAATATTTGAGAGCGAACACTTTCATATGTTGTTATGAACAAAAATATTCCCTGTTATTATTTACCAAAATTTCTTCAAAATTTCTGAATTTCTGAAAGAAATTTGAAACAATATTTCTGCACTGAGGGAGAGGGAGTCCCCTCCCACATCCACTCCGAAAGTGAAAAAGCAAATTGCACCCCACAGACAGTATCATATTAAGCTATCATAAGATTACACAGTTATTTCTCAAGAACCAGCGTTAAGCCAAATGGACACTTTTAATACTATGTAACATTGAAATATGCAAAAATTTTATGTAAAATATGTTATTATTTTGTTAGATTAAGGTATATAAAATAAATGAAATGTCATTTAAATCTTTCTTATTGTATACCAATAGTATTTGAATTTTCCACATTTCAGTCCATGTGTCAATTTATAAAGTGCCAAAAAATTCCATTCGTTTTGTAAATTGCCTTAGTGAATCAGGCACTTTGTAAATTGACTTATTCTACACATTGACTGTGGCATCATATATATATATGTATATATATGTATATATATATATATATATATATATATACAGCCCCATCAGTCGTAAAAGAACTAGCGGAATTTATTCTCACCCATAATCATTTTATCTTCAACAATGAGATTTATCTTCAGATGATGGAATGGCTATGGATACATGCATGGCGCCACAATATGCAAACACTTTCATGATTTCCATGGAAGAAAATGTTCTTGATCAACAAACATTTTAACCTTTACTCTACCTACGTTACATCGACGATATCTTTCTTATCTGGCATCACGTTCGTTAAAACCTATTAAAATTTTATAGAGATTTCAATAACTTTAACCCCGACATAAAATTCAAAATGGAGTACTTCGTAGATAAGATTAATTTCCTTGACACCACAGTAAAAATTTATAGATGGCAATCTACACACATCTATAGATCGCAAACCCATCGACAGATATAATTATATCCATCCTACTAGTTGTCACCCAACCCATGTTGGTAAATCCATTATTTTCGGCCAAGCCTTTAGATACAATAGGATAAGTTCCGACTTATCCGATAGAAATCGAAACATTGCGAAACTACAAAATATTTTTATCAATATGGGGTACAAAACGAGACGAGAATGTTAGAGACTTTATATGCACTGTGATGTTTAGCAAGCGATGCTTATAGTATAGCCAGTTGTGATGCGTTATATGAGCTGTTATAAAACATTTTATCTTGGGTCTGGACCACCGAGAGCTACAAAAGCACTTGCACTTCGCGAGGCCACCTCGAGAAGCGAGAAAATTCCATATTCGCAGCAGTCAAATACGAGTCGCTCCATTTCCAGGACCCTGATGTAGCGACCTTAAGTGAACCAAGGTCAGCAAAGGTCTAGACCAATTCAGCGACTGAGCCGAGTCAGTCACCCGCATACCAAGGGGATATGACCCGTCATTAGCAGTCAATATACCAATAGAGACCCTTCAGCGACAGGTGATGACCCCTGACCAAGGTCAAAGGTCGAAAGAAAAGACCAATATGAGCCTTGCATACGTTTCTTTGGTGGGAAAGCCGGACATAACAGATGGAATTGTCCAAATAGCAGGCACTAGCGAGGATATGCTGGGGCACCTCAAGTACAAGAATCTAAAAATCCCATTGCGCAATTACTACCAGCGGATTCCAGGGGTACACACCACAGCCTGTGCGCTTATGCAGTTCTAGCCTGGTGTTGTTATGTACCAATTCCAACTGCTAAATTTCCATTTCATCAATATGCGTCCACACCAAGAGTCAGATTAGAAAGTAAAATACGTGTTTCAGCAACTACGAAATCTAGTATCTGCATCTAGTATACCAACGCGTGCTTTGACTGATGTCACGAGATCCGGATGGTCTTGTGGATTCAAGAATGCTATTGAATGGCGCCTGCCCGGTCGAATAAACTGAATTGAAGTGAGTTTTTAGTTGATATTTGGTCAGCCCATAACATGATTAGTAGAGAATTGTACTATAGGTTACCAAAGTATTCAGGACCTGTGTCTGTACCCGGTAGAGAAGATTTTAAGTACTGTTACGGGGCAACCGATGGTCAACGAATGTTATTTAACTTTTATCTGGAGAGAGCCTGGGAAAGCTTGAACTTTCCAATTATGATTTCTGAGGATATTGGACTAATAGGCGTTGATTTAATCACGCACTTCGATGTCACACTCCAACTTGGCAGAGGAGAACTGACCGAAATTGGATCCCTTATAAGATTCAAAGGCAGGAGGTACCAGTGTTGAGCGTGTCCCTGTGAAAGAGACCATCATAATTCTATCGCAGTACGAAGAAAATATACAGTGTAAATTAGAAATTCGTAGACAGAATTGCAAACAGATGGCGAATTAGATCCCGATGTTGAAGAAATTAGGCTTCTTTTTTGGCGGCAACGTATTAGACATATCTAAAAAGATTGTGCATATCACTTTGATCAATCCGAGCTATGAGCCAATTTGAGTGGCAAAGGGAGCACCTATTGCCCAATTTAAAGAAGTGAAACAAATTATTCAACTACCAACAGAAATCCCAACAGATACCAGTCATCTTGATGTGGATAAGGACATACAGTTACCTTAGCTACCTGAACACTAAAGGTAAAGGCCATTAATAGAAAATGCATCTGGTGACCTTACTTACTGTCAAATGAGTCACCTAAAATCAGAATTCTTTGAATATCAAGATATCTTTCTGGGACCAGACGGTTAATTATGCCTTACCTACATGGCCGAACACTGGAATGATACAGGTTGTAGCCCGCCGATCAAATAACCAGCGCAACGGGTGCCATAGACCCAGAAAGCTGAGGTGGAAACATACGTGCAACATGGAGCAAGGCATCTTAGAGTCCAGTAATAGTAAAAGCCCGTGTAATTTTTAACAAAAAAAAGACGGAGCAGTGCGATTATCCTAGTGACGTCCGGTTCATTTTGGATACCGACGCGAGTAGTGCAGGAATGGGTGCCATGCTGTCCCAAATTCGAGATAAGCAAGAACGTGTTATCACTTATGGCAGCGGGACCCTAAATTGTTCCCAACATACCTTCTTTTCCATCAAACGTAAACTTTTGGCAACAGTAACTTTTAACAAATATTTCAGATATTTTTTGTCAGGACGAAACTTCATACTCAGGACTAAAGAACTTTAGAAAGGATGTTAGCTCGATGGCTCACTGTTTTGAACATGTATTTGTTTGAAATTGATACCAGACCAGATACCAAGCATACACACGCTGACGCTTTGACAAGATTCCTTGCCAACAGTGTAAGAGAGAAGACTATCAAATACAAGATAGAAGGATGGTGTCAGCCATCCTCACCAGAAGGACAGCTAACAGTGACAATGCGAACGACCCAGCTCAGGGCTCATATGGAAACAAATCCTGATGCTTGTTCATAACAAGAAACTAGCTGGACATTTAGGTGTAACTAAGACCCTACACAGTGTAAGCCAACGCTTTTATAAGCCCGGACACAAACAGGATGTGATTCGATTCTGTCAGAGATGCAATGTGTGTGCAAACAGAAAACCCCGTGAAGGGCTACTTCATTAAAGCCTTGCAGGAGACAGAATGGAGGGTATAGCCATGGGCAGTCTAGGACCGCTCAGGACCACTGAAAATGGAGATCAGTACATTCGCATCCTTTTATATTACTTACAAAGAGGGCAGAGGATTAAGAGATGCCGGACCACATAGCTCAAACCATCGTCGAACGATTGCTTCAGGAGTTCATCCCAAAATACGGAATTCCTAGGGTTTTGCATAGTGATAAAGGACAAGATCTCCAATCCAAGCTTATGAATCATCTTGTAAATTGCGGAAGATCCATAAAACGAGGACCTGCACTTACCGTTCTTGAAGTGGTGCTTGTAGAATGAACAAATAGAACCTTGCTTCAGATGCTGTCTTGTTTTGTGAACAATTACCAAGACAACTCGGACGATTTGTTACCGTACATGATGTCAACGTATCGGGCGACTGCCAACGACAGCACCAAACATTTGCCAGACTTTATATTCCTAGGCAGAGAAAAGATGATGTCAATTGACCTGCTTATGTGAGGACTCTCAAAAGACCCCCGAACCAGAAGTGACCTGGACGATCAGGATGAAGTGGCGACTCCAATTTCATTATAGCATGGTAGCAAAGAAAGCGACGATACTGGCATCTAAGAAGAGACAGTTAGCTCAGCAGCCAGTGGAGTAAGGCCAGGCTTTTTTTCATTAAGAAATCGGTGGACAGACTTTATTGGTAGGACACTGTGACAGAGCAAAATGGTCAACAATTCAAAATTGTGTCAACCAGTCTCGTAAATTTGGTCAAGTGGTTTATGTGGCGGAATCGCAATGGATAAAAGTCTTGTAATAATGTATGCCCTTGTGTTAAGAGATATGCAATAAGAAGAACCAACAAAGTAACCGGAACGCATAGTTTAGCTAGACATTTCCTTGTTGCAGTGTAGGTACCCTGGACTGTATAGGTATAAAGCTCGTGGTATGATATTCCAAGGAACGTTGACATTGGCTCGGATTAACAAGTCGTCCTACTCAGATTAAGAACATGCTATCATGTATACGGGACTGATGGACCGAAGTTTTTTTCCTCCCATTTTTCCTTATTCGTTAATAATCAACTGAATTTACACATTTGACTTTTGTTTATTGCATGAGCCATAATTGTCGTGTTATCATAATAAACTTCGGCCAGTAACTAAAAGAAACATCTTGTCATCAATTACGACCCCCCCCCCCCCTCCCCCCATTAACGAACCCGCTGAGCGTTGGTAATCCTCTCTTTGGCTCATTATTTTTAAGTTTACTCTCTCCCTTGCAAACAGTTTTGAGCAAAATCTTTTATTCCCAAGAGCAGTGTTGGATGAGACACAGGACCTGAACAATTCAGAGAAAGTGACCAAAACTTAATACCATTAGTCAACCAGCATCAAATTTTTAGTTCATACCCTCGCCATATAGGCATTAAAACGTGCTTATTTCCAGGTGACCAAACACATCCCTAAGTATCCATTTTACTTTCTTACTTATCTCCTCTGCAGCAGACCTGTGCAGCGTTTCATTAAGACATTGCTGTCATTAATTCATGCATTTAATTCGCATGGCCTCGAGATAAAATAACAATTACACTTGCATAAACACAATTGTTCAAGTGTAATCATAATTTTTAGTTCAATACATATGAAAGCTATGTTTATTTGCCAACTCATACCAGCATCCAAAAGCTCCCAACAAAGTATATGTCACAAATAACATTTCACATACAAACACATACACACACGCGCACACGCAAAGAAGCCCTCTCAAGCATAGTGAATAGTGCAAACAAGTATCAACTTTCATTTACAAGGGACCTATGGGTCACGGCGCTCAGCTGAAATGATTCTGATAATATTTGTAAATACAAAAACTTAAGGAAGTGTTGACTATGCACTTTTATGGACTACCTGGAAGATGCATGAGCCTCTCATGATCACATTCATGTATATGTAAAAGTTTTCAGTACATCAATTAAGTAACTAATAGGCATGTAAATATATGCACTGGAAACTTATCAATCCCTGTCATAATAATACACATATATTTTATAGAGTATAAAATAAAATGCTAATAAAAAAAATTATTTTCAAATGAGCATAAACTACATTTGATAAGCAAGTTATAACAAGCCAATAAGTAATACATTGCATCCGACTGTATAATTTATGAAACGTGATAATTTATGAACTGATAAATCAACAGTAACCACTGTTGATTTAATTTCATAGGATGCACATATATTGGTTTAGGCTTTTAAGATCTTAAATTTGATAACAAATTGTTGCTTTTATTCAAGTTTAAAAATAACTGCTGTTTGACTACCTGAGGCTGTTTGTGTAACAATTGACAGGTCGAATAAACAAAGGGAATCTTAAAATTTAATAAAAAAATTCAATTTTTGTTAAGACTTGAAAAAATGTCCGATTTATTTTAAAAAAAAAATAAAATTTTATGATTCGAATCCAAAGCTCTACATGTTGGAAATATAGACGATTAATTTATTTTTTAAGCAAACCTGTTTGCATACGCGATGGTGTGGTATCAGAGCTTTTGCATATGAGGGTTGTAGGACTCACTGTGCATACCACTGTACTGGGCTAGCCTGATGTAAACAATACGTGACATGGTGGTTGAAAACTTGAATAAGAGATACAGTTTTTGACCAATTGCTTCCCAACTTCAGATTATAAAAGTTACAATCCTTATATGTTCAAACAGTAGGGGGGAAAATGTTCCATGGTCAAAGTTGGGTAACATTTAAGGTACCAGTTTTTACATTTATCCTAATAACTTTACAAAATTACAAAATTCTGATCTAATATTTAGTACGCAATTTAATCTTAATTAAATATACGTTGTTTCATCTCTCTGTTGATATTCTGATTCGTGAAAGGCAGGCCCTAGTTTATTGTGGCCCAAGAGTGTTGCATATGCCTGTTAGGCAAGCAAAGTCCGTTGCCAACGGAGACCCGCGAGCCGGGCCGGTCCGCGTATGTGGGTCTAGTAAGAAGTGTAGAAACACAGCGTTCTTTGTTTTAGATGTTTCAAGTCTGTTCCTGTAACGCGTGTATTGTTCTATGGAGTTTACCATTTCTAGAATTTGGGATGAAAAGTTATAAATAGCTGTGTTTAGGGCCGAGAGAGGAGAGAGAGAAATATTCCAGCGGACACGGAAAAGTGTGAGTCAGTTTGTGGACCTTTCCGATAATTGCAGCACTTTTAGATATTCTTCGAACTTTGTAACAGATTTTATTCATTCTTTAGTTTGCCTTTGGGACTATTACCAGAACTTCACTTTTGGATTACAACAGATTTATTTCCGGATTGAATAGGAATATTATTCTCTGACAAGATTAACGTGAACTGTTCATCTGGATTATATGTTTTAAAGGACTTGTTGAGCTGTAACAGTGGTTGTATTCAGAAAAACCTAGGATCCGGACACTCTGATACTGTACACTTGATTTATTATACTGTGTATTTGTATTGAATCACTTGTATACTGTTGTTATACTGTGTAAGTGTATTGACTTAGTTTATTGTAATGTTAGGGTTGTTTTAAGAATAAATTATAATTATTTGTTAAAAAAACACTGACTTCTTTATTCATTCCCCTAGACATTTCACGCTGCCTAGTGTTAGAATCTGATTTTTTATTTATCTCCGTAATAAAATTTATGCTCGTCACGACTACGTGATCTGTTGTTATTAGGTTTCGTAACAACAGTCCTGCAAAATACCTGTACCTTAAACTGGTAACATGTAAAGTAGGTATATACATTTTCTGATGTTTTGACAAGTTAGGTTATTTTAGGGTCCGTAACTTCTTAAATTTGCACAATGTTGACCTTATTTCTGACAAGGGCATAGGAAATATGCTAAGCACCTTAAATCTCAAATTTGAATAAAACGACATAAGCAGTTTTGAAGGTGGTCTGTCATGAAATGTAACAATTATTTCCCTGATGAAAAATTGAGGTTTTTGCTTAATTTCTCAAAGAAACGAAGCTGCAGTGACATAAATTTGGGTTTGGCTTGACGGGTGCACTATGGACAAAGGACAATGACTTTAGCTCAGATGACTTATAGTCAGCTGAGCTAAAAGTAATAAGTCAGAAATATTGGTTGCATGATTTATGTTAATCAATAATTATCTTGAATGATGATCAGAATTTGACCAATTACACTTGCTGAGAGAAATACCTTAATATCGCACAAGGACATCTTGAAATGCAGCACAATTAATTAAAATTTTATATCAGCTGATAAGGCTATGTACATAATATAGAAAGTGTCATGCTCAAACCTCAAACCGTGCTAGACCGGCACTTTTGCTGGAGAACTCCCATCCTACCAAAGTTGCTTCCTTTGTGAAAGTCTGATTTACGAGGAAAAATCTCCAGTAATAACTGGAGTAACCGGAAAAAGAACTCTCAGTGCTATCTTCTCCATCAATAACTCCGGCTGTGTAAGGTACAGAGGCAGCTGAAAAAAAAGGACACACACTTTCTTAATAATAATGACAAGGTTTACCTTCATATTAAATTCTAAGTACAAATGGCTTGCTCTGAGGATGTCAAAGTATTTCCCCTGACCTTCGTCATATACCCCTTATAAAGAGGCTCTATTCTTTGATATATATCTATTTACTTGCTATATATAGGTTGTGCTATCCCATCAAAGATAAGGCTGTGACATGTGACCACTACCAATGTACAAGCACAATTTCAGAGATCTTCAGAACAATTCTTTCAACAATTACTGACCATGCCTTTTTAAGTACATGTGTGATATGTATATGTACAATGCAAGTACTAACCATTTAAAACAGGAATATAAGCACCCATTATACAAAAGCTATTCCTGAAATGATGGCATGGATGTACACAACACGAAATGATTGTAAGTGGCCCCACCAGTTTTGTGTATGAGAAAGCCATCGAAGATGTTTGGACATGCAAAATTTCAAGCAGATTTCAACCCACTCTTGTGCTATAAGCACAGATGCATGAAAACCAAAAAAAAAAACAAATATAGGTGATGCCACAAGTCTTATATACAACAAAACTGTCTGAGATGTATGGACAGCTAATATATCAAATTCCTCCCGAAAAATAAGCATGGACATTAACTGTGAAAATATTATTGAAGGTGGCGCCTCCAGTCTTCTATACGACAAAGCTATCCGACATGTATAAGTATACACATTTTCAGGCTGATATATCAAGTCGACCCTTGGAAATAAGCAGGTATATATACACTGTGCAAAAATCATTGTAGGTGGCAACACCAGTCTTGTGTACGAGAAAGCCTTCATGGATGCATGGACAAGCCAAAATTTCAAGCCGATACATCAAACTGCTCTTGAGTCAGGGGCAATAGGCTGACCAAGCTCAGTTGAGGCTGGCAGGTGCCCAAACTCATGCGAAACTAATTGCCTACTGTAGCTACTGCACTGTGTAAACGCTTGACCTGTACCTGGCTGCACTTGGTTAGCTCTTGACCTGTTGCCAAATCTGAAACAGTTTGCAGCTTTCCAAACTGGTCATACAAATTGAGGCACGTTTATACAAATGAACAACTTCGGCCACAATGCTTTTCATGCTGCATAAGATTTTTTTTTATCAAAATGTTTAGATAGATGCCTTTTGGACTTACAATTACAAAACAGATATATTTACATATATAACAAAACAGATATATTTATACATAGATTTATCTTACCCATATGCTGAATATGGACTCATAACATAATCATTTATGTTACCTGTACAGCTCTACTTATATACATAAATAGCTCAGTCTATTAATACCAAAAAAGCCCTACTAACTTTCTTTATCTCACAGCTAGTCCTTTGATTGTTAAAGGTCCAATAATTCTACCAAAAATCATTTAGGTAAACTTAAACAAAGGCCAACTAAGAATTACTTTTGTGCAATGTTACAGATGTTGAAACATATAAGTCTTACTAATGGTTGCAAGACCAACTTCAGCATTCTATGACTTAAAAAAAATCAATAAACTGGACCTTTCCTTATACAATGTGGAGTACTGTACCCTAGAATTATTCTTGTGAAAATTAAACCATTTAGCTTTATTGTTTCATCATTTAACATTTTTAAAGTTTTTATAGGTTTTTGCCCTACAAGATAGGTCGCTGTAGTTGGCGCCACAGAAACTCAATTTAGAATACGAGTCATTTGATCAACTTTTGCACAAAACTTGGTTATGCTAGCTTCTGTCGTTTCTGTGATTGTCATGTTAGTGTGCCAAATGACTAAATTCCAAATCTTGAAACTCTGTCAAAATTCATCCGACCTAAACCATTTGAAAATCTTCTTCTCCGAAATAATTAGGCTATACTATTCGATATATCATAGAAATGATCCAAGGGAAGCTCTCTTTAGTTTGTTCAAATGGTTTAGGTCGGATGAGGTTTTTCAAGCTTTCCCCCGTAAAATGTAAGTCCATGCAAGTAGTACCACCAAAAGCTCAATCTCACAACATTTGATATGTGATTCATATTTGCCTAAAATTTGGGGATGTAAGCTGATGCTTTTCCTGAGGAATTATGGGTCAATATACTGATGACCGATGACTCCTGTACAAAAAAGGTCGATGCTGGTGGCGCCACCCATACCCAAATTTCAAATATGACTCATGTGAACAACATTTGCATAAATTTTGTTTATGATGGTGATGATAGTTCGAGCTATTCTGATATTGTAATTTTATAATGCTTTTTGGCCAAATGACTAAGTTCAGCTAAAGTTCAGGCCAAAAATCAATGAACTGCAATCATTCAAAGAAACGTGGAAGGATAGTTCCTTCGGATGTCTCTGAAATATTGGACAATTAAGCCAAAACATTTTGGAGGAAAATATTAGTAAAATAATAAGCTCAGTCTGATACAGTTTTTTATATGACGTTTTGCTTAAAATTTGGTGATGCTAGCTCCTGCCGTTTTTTTAGATAGTATGGGTTAATGTGCGGTCGTCGGACGAAACCACAGCTTCGCATAAGCTCACAGGTACACTTAAAATTATGACCAATAGTTTTTGAGTTACCTTGCTCATGATGTTTCAATTTAAGGAGATTGAAAGGTAGGTTCATACATCAAAATGTGTTTGGTGCTTGCTTTAGTATGTGCAAGATAAGGCTACCGGGCTAGGAATTACCGGGCTATTTAAATATGGAGATAATTTACGGACATTGAACCTAAACATAAAACCATCTTAGATTGAAGGATTAAAACTACTGGTAAATATATATATATATATATATATATATATATATTATAAGTTTCATGAAAATTGATCATACACTAGCCAAGTCATCAAAGCGCCACAAAACTGATGTCTCTGACCTTATTAAATATGTACAGATTTTGCCAGGAATCAAACTTAGGTGAGATATAAGTTAAATTTCTGTTGACTTTCATCTAAAGCCATCATATTCCTGTTGGATTATCACGGTTACATCAACATGCAAATTTCAAGACAATTCATGTTTTAATTTTAAGATTTAGGAGTTTTTGAAAAAAAACCCAGACCAACTGCCGTGAAATTCAAACAGTCTGTGTACATTAAACCCTGCTTGCAACCACCACACGAGACTAGTTTTAAGCGGTCTGACTGGAAAGGTTGTATTATTAGGCCTGTACTTAATACATCAGAATATCAGGGAAGGCACAAACCTAGCTGACATATAGATAACAGCCATACACATTAGACATACCGATACTTTTAATATAAAGGAAAGTGTCCTTGTCTTGTTTCGTACACTTATTTACAAAAGACCCATGGGTCATGATTCTCAGCTGACATGATGTTTTTGCTTACGATCCCGCGACATAAAACAGTATATGCTGCAATTATGCTGCCACTATACCGCAATCCTACTACTTTGTCAGAAGCTGACGCATGAACCATACTGCTTTTATGCTGCTTCCTGGCAGCAGCGTTTATGTGTTTACTGCTTTCATGCTGTGATCCCTTAGTTACTTTTATGTTCCTATAATTTCCATGCCTACAAACTGCTCAGTGGGTTCTTCAATATTTCACATACTGTTTTCACGCTTCATTATCTTTTGTCGCTCGTATGTTCATACTTCTATCATATTGCTGACAATTTTTCACAGGTGCTGCTCTACTTCTGTAATACTGCTTTTCCTTTTTCTCTAACATGTCATCATTTGCTCACAAACTGCAATTCCCTTATGCAGTAGTGCCTTTCTTACCCTGATGTGTGTGGTTAAACTGATTTTTGATGAAGATACATCTTTGCAAAGTTTGAAAAATGTCTTTTTGTTAGCTTTTGTTAAACTATGAAGATCTGTGGCCTGGAGCTCTAGTAAGTGGAACATTCAACAGATCCAGCATGTCCAGTGGACTCACTGATTAAATTAGAACATATTTCACCAGAGAAAGTTAAGACTTCTTGTCAGTTGAATAAAAAGCACATTCGTTACTTTTAATTTAATCTTCATCATTTTGCATGAACCATATTATATTAAAACAGAACTACTCTTACTTGCACGGGCAGGCATCCTTTTGCACCAGATATGCGATTGTGTATGCAAATAACTTATTGGTTAATGAACTAACTTTGAAAGTTTTTTTTACTCGGATCTCCCAAAAAGGGCGGCTTAAATAACCAGGTACATAAAATATTGCACTTTGGTTCCATGCAAAACGTTATTATAGGGTATTTATTAGCAAAAAACGTATAATTATATGAAGTTTAGTTCACCTAATGAAACAACCGTCACCTTTGTACAGGTGTAACAAAAAATGTTTATTCTTATTCATGTATTTAGGAGATGTTTACTTGTATTGTTCAGGGACTGAATAATCACCTGTGATTTGTTAAAAATGTGTCAAATCAATTATGTATAAATTCTAGACAGATCTGTGAGCAAGGCAGTCTGGAACTGGAAGTTGTGCATGTCTTACAGAATAAAAGTTTTCATACTGCAATATTTGACTCCTTGTGCCTCTTGCCTTTAAGTGTCACCCAGCAACAAACATACAGTGAGAGTTGATTGAGAACGGACTGCGTTCATCATGGTTAAGATTAGTACCATTACCTCTGGTACCATCTCAAATAACTTGGAAGACTTTGCAAGAGCTAATTAACTTAAGAACAAGTGACATTAAATGAACACCAGGAGAGTTAACAGAATCGTTATAATCGATTCAGAATGCAGAAACAAATATATCTGAATTTAGCGACATCAACAATGATTATACAAATTGTATGCCTGATTAGATTGGATAACTATGATGCAGCCAAGTAGTGGGAACTTTTTAATGCTCAAGTTGAATTATTTAATGCTTCTAAAAGTGGAAGTGAAGCTGAGAAATATATAACCCTTCTAGAACCTAACACTCCACTTCCAACAACAAGGAAAGCCTTTTTAGACAAATTCAGTGTAAAATCAGGTGCTGTTAGCATGTACAACATAACTTTGAAAATCAATGAGACCATTTATGTGTGCTAAAGAGGAAGCCTACAGAGCAGACAAAGATAAGAAAAGGTGAGAAAGGCATTATTCAAAGAACATATAATGCAATGATTACCTTCTTAATTGTGGACATTCATAGAACCTAAATTTGAAAAACACTCTCACCGCAATACGCAATTGTTCCCAACATTTCCTTCCAAGGTGATTTACAAGCAAAATGCCACCAGTCAGGAAGAGACAGGACAGCACTGTTACAAACACTGACATCGATAATGAAAGACCTCTCCCTATATATGGGTAGAGATGAGGCCCAAATGAACCAGCTAACTTCTACGGATAGTGGCAGTCGTCTCATGACAGACAAGCTTCCCTGGCCAAAAAAAAACACAAAGGGAAAGCAGCAGGGGCAGGACCAGATATCAACCAAGTCAGGAACCATATGAACCTTACAGTCACCACTATCCTAATGATGAAAATGATAGATATAATGATAAAGACTTTTACCGGCAAAACGGACAGACTAGAAGGTTGCCCAGTGTCAGCAGATCTAGATTTAATAATATATCATTGTGCTCAAGATGCAACATGAGCACAATCCAGACACGTTCGTTTAAATTAAGAACCTGGGTGTAATGCCAAAGATGGGCACCATGCTAGATATTACTTTAAACTTGGGTAAGACCAGAAATTTAATGTTCAACGAAGAGAGAAAGGTTCAAACAGAGTTGCAAAATTGTGACAATCCACACATTTAATATACTCATTCTGAAGTAACTGAAATGGAAACCTATTAAGAGATTATTAAGAAATTCCAACCATGTCCGTTTGTCACCAGAGAACTGTGACCATTTCGTTATTTAATGTAGTATTGCACTTTTAAGAAAGAATATTATAACCAGATGATTTCTTCTCTAAACTGTTATATTTTTAATATGCCGTTTCATATATTATGGGGACGTAGGTTTAGGGAACCCAGGTATTTTATTTAATGTCGATTTCAGTTCAGTCGAGATTCTGTGAGAATTGATTCTTGTCAGACCCGTCAGAATTAGCCTAGACAGTTTTCTGTAATTGTATTGTTTAGTGTAGATTTAAAAAACAACGCACCTGCAAACACGATTTTCTCATATTCTTGTCTCTAGAGGCATGTCAATTGTAATAAGCAAACATTGAACGACAAGTCTCCATAATTTTGTAAGGTGATTGGTCAAAGGCGGTCAGGCATTGTGAGTCAGCCATGGATATATATACTAATGACACAAGGAGAAATGCACAATCTGCTAGGTCAGCACACTAGATAGTGGCTTTCAGCAATTTGACGGTCTAGAAGATGGTCCGAGATTGTCATGGAACCGATCATCAGAGGGTTCATTTCCCGGTATATCCAAAGAAATAGTTTGCGAGTCGCCAGCGTAGCTCGAAAACGGACCTGTGAATTTTGAGAGACTATGTTAAATCAGTGATTTGTCCGACGGAGAAGCGTTTGTGTGAAATTTATAGCGTGTTAACTACAGGTACACAGGAGAACATTCCTAGACCGTCACGAGCGCGACGGTCATGTGACCAGCGGTTTGGTGTTCTGAGGACTTTCTAGCTGTGTTGATATATCGAGATACCAGATTAAACAGGACTCTGTGATTAGTGTATCTATAGGTCCAGATGAATATTGTATCATTTATCTGGACAAAATTAGAAGGCAGCAAACAGAAATATGTATTGAAGGCAAGAAAATCAAGTTATTGGACAAATTCAAGTACAATTAATTATTGGCAAATCTTCTGTGGACCATACCTTCTCTGTTACTGAAATAATCAATTATAAAATCATACACGGCTTAGGCTTCCTCCAACAACAGCAAGCAAACTTAACCTTTTCAAAGAATGTTCTAGAACTTCAAAATGGTACTAGTGAAGTCAATATTTGTTAATTTAGTGATCGTGCGACTTCCCCTCAACCCCTAAATCTCGCAACAAATTTGAAAACAAGGACAAGCAACAGCAGCAAAAATCTTAATAGATATGATTCGCAAGATGACAAAACGTTGGCTAAAAAATCTCTAGGTTAGCAGTTAACTTTTACTTGGAGTCCTATTCGATAACTACTATCTGAACGGAAATGTCATATGTCAAAAAACTAGTCGTGTTCTTAAACATTATGACGACTCCAAGGCTGATGGTTTTCAAAAAGGGCTTGATCGTACTCATTCACATCTCAGCCAAAAGTACTACTGGCATAAAATGAGATCCCACATAGAAAAGAACATTTTATCTTATACAGACTGTCAGAAATACAACAGGTACAATGCTCATTTAACCCCTCTACAACCAAATTTGAACTTGAAGGGCAAGGTCAAGATCACAAGTTTCAAACTATTGCGACAACTTATCATCTGACAACTTTCATTCAATTTTTCAGAAAGATATAATTTTTTCTCTTTCACTTGGTTTATTAGAAAGATACATCTATCCACTTTAGAAACAATGGTCTTAGAAACCAAATATAGCAATATTCAAGGCCAAGGCCACCCTTATAGTAAAGGTCATGAGCTAATATAAAAAAAGACTTCAGAGCATGACTTATATCTATGCATGTGAATTATATGAAAGCAATCTATCAATTACGCGTACGGAATGTTCCTTATGAGAACTGATAAGATTCATATAACAACCTATTAGATTCTTATAAGCCACAAATTAACTTAAAAGAATCTTTTAGGACAGGATAAACATACCCATGTTATAAAAAAATGAGTGCTATATTTCCCATATTTCTTATACTCCATTCTCCAAGCTCAATTCTTAGAAGAACTGTGTGGATCAGTCAAGGTCCTGTAGGATTTAAAGGAATACATTTTTTCCATGTAGAAAATCCAGGTAATGTTTAAAGCACGCTTCGTGTCAAAAATGTCACGGCTGTTATGCCCTGAAAGGATGTATTTTTCCGCCTCCTTCTACAGTGCCAGGATGAAATATCGTAAAGCGTCCTCGTCTTCGCGATATCTTACAAATGTTGAAAAAAATGAAAAACAAAGAACTGAAAACATTACTTTTTCTGTTTGTTTTATAACGTTTGTCAACTTTTTCTCTCAAGTTATTAATCCTATACGTATTTATATGTTGTCTGACAACGATTTTCAGAGGGCCCCGCATTTTTTTGGAAGTGCCGGTCTAGTTTACATATGGGTAAATAGTTTAGACTATACTCTATAATTTTAAAAGTATGATAAACAGAAACAGAATTTTATCAATGTGAATGAGAACCCAAAAATCATACTGGTTCAAACCATATGAAAACAGATATTTTTGAAATAATGTGTAATACAAAATCACCGAATGTACTCTGATGACCATATTTGAATTTGGACAGGTCTTTAATTTTACGGGGATGGAGTCCTCAATGTTACAGGTGCTCTTTTATTACAGGCGTAACTCCTGTTGTGGCGCTCGTGTCTGGCCGCGTATAACATTCTATGTTCAATCCGTACTGGTTGAACTCTCGTTGTCATGTAAGCCTTGGGTTTTCACGCCTGGTCGTGGGTCACGTGATGACCCTGGTGTGTGGAGATACACACGGCTATGTTCTTCTCGAAAATTCCTGAAACGCGTGTTTACTGTGCAAGATCTTATAGACTGTTCGAGAAGTGGAAAATTCTCGGCTTGAGGTGTGAAGGTATATAAAGGGGCTGTGATTTAGAACGGAAGGGCAGAGAGCAGAGAAGATTCCAGCGGACGCAGAAGCGTGTGTCAGATTCTATGACCTTTTCCGACGAATGCGGCAATTATACATTTTCAAAGACTTTCTCCTGGATTTTATGCATTTGGACTTCAGTTTTCTGGGTTGTTGCAAGAGCTTTCTACTGGACTGTCGTTCTCCGGGAGTTTACATTTAAAGGACTTATCGTTGTGAAGGTCTTGGTATCCAGGTACAGTGCGCATTGTTTTTTCTATGTGATTGTATAATTGTATTGATTTAGTGTATTGTATTGTTAGGGTTGTTTTAAGAATAAAAACCACTGACTTCTTTATTCATTCCCCTAGACATTTCCCGCTGCCTGGTGTTACAGAATCTGATTTTTTTATCTCCGTTACGGAATTTGCAATCATCACGCAAACGTGATCTGTTTATATTAGGTTCCGTAACATAACTCTCGTCGGGATGCTTAATAGTTTTCAAATTTATTAGGCCTTGACCTGGACACATTGTTTTATCATACATTGTTTACAAGATTACTTATTGTTTACAGTACATTGCTCACAGGATTTATCTCAGTGGTTTTTTTTTTGTTATTGTTTTGACATCTTAGCATGGCAGATTTCAAACCTGAGACATTTGTTGACGATCCCGACCCTGATCAACTTGAACAGTTGTCAAAAGAGCAGTTGTTGCGTATGGGACAACACTTACGGCTAAGAGTGAAAAAAGCTTTGAGAAAGCCTGATATCATACCTGAAATCATGCAAGATCTTATTAGCAAAGGTTTTAAATGAATAGACTGAAGTTGAAACATAAAAAATGATAGCCTTGCTATCCAATTAGAATTTTAAAAGTTGGAAATGCAACATAAGCTAGCATTAAAAGAGAAAGAAAAAGAAAAAGAAATTGAGTTTAAACGACTGGAGTTAGAAAGGCTTAAACTAGAACATAGTCTACGTGCTGCCCCAACTCACATTAGACTTGTCCCACCTTTTCAAGTAAAAAGAGGTTTATAAATATTTCTTACACTTTGAGAAGGAAGCTGAAAATTTAAAAAAGCCTAAAGAAAATTGGTCTATGCTGTTACAAAGTGTATTGACTGGCAAGGCCAGAGAAATTTATACAGAGCTTTCAGTAGAAGTTGCTGGTGACTATGACCTGGTAAAAGGTTTAATCCTAAAAGGTTATGAGTTAGTTTCAGAATCTTACCGCCAGAAATACAGAAATTGGAAAAAAAACGCAAAGAACAGACCTACGTCGAATTTGCAAGGACAAAAGAGCAATAGTTTGATCGCTGGTGTGGTTCTAAAAATGTAATGAAAGATGATGACAATTTGCGCCAGTTGATTTGGCTTGAAGAATTTAAGTGCTGCATTAACGCAGATGTTAAAACTTTTCTCGATGAAAAAAATCCTGAAACACTTGACATTTCTGCTCAATTAGCTGATGATTATTCATTGACACACAAAATGTCCTTTACTAGCAAATCAAAGCAGTCATTCACAAAGAAGAATGTAAATCATTATGGTCAAAAGAAGTTTAAGTAGTCCTGATAGTTTAACAAAGACCATAGCTACACCTCAGTCGCCGTCCACTGTGTCTAAGTCCAACAAACCAGTCATTTACAAAGAAAATCTGTAATTACTGCAAGAAGGAAGGCCATCTTATATCTTACTGCTGGGAACTTGTGAATAGACCAAATAGCAAACCTTCTGGTTTAGTTTCAAAATCTATGCATAGCATAGTACAAGTGCCAGACTCTTTTCATGTAAATAAGGGTATAACTCCTTTGTTGACTCAAATAAAAAGTTTGATGCTACGGAGGCCCAAGTGCCGTCTGAATCCAAAGAAGAATCCGTAGCTTGCGGGGATAAAACCTCAGTTGATTCCTGCGAGGAATTGAATAAGGCTAGGTCCTTCCAAGACTCCTGCGAGGAGTATTCTCTGGATAAGGCTTAGTCCTTTTATGACTCTTGCGAGAGTATTTCAAATGAGGCCAGGTCCTCTTATGACAAACAAAGGTTTGTTTCTGATAAGGAAAATTCCTCTGTTGACTCATATGAGGTGTTTGATGATAAACAGGATGTAGATTCCTTAGATGACTCTGAAACAGAGTTTATGACTGACACTGTCAATGTCAGTTCTTTGTTTGATGAGGTTGAGGTAGTATATTCCTCTCCTGACCATGAAATGGAGTTATTTGAGCCATTCATGCATGATGGTTTTGTATCACTTTCGAGTGATTTTTCAGATTCTACCCCTATTAGAATTATGAGGGACATTGGTTCAGGCCAGACTCTTATGTTAGCAAACACTTTGCCATTTTCTGGTAGGTCCTTTACTGGTACACATGCACTTGTTAATGGTGTGTTTTCAGACAGGCACTCTTTAGTTCCGCTTCACATTATCCATTTAAAGTCAGATATGATTTCTGGGAATATTACTGTGGGCATAAGAACTACTTTACCCTTTAAGGGAATTCAGTTGCTACTAGGCAATGATGTTGCAGGTGATAAAGTACAGTCTGTACCAATAGTGACAGAAAAGCCGTCACTTGAACAGGACACTGATCCGGAAAGTCAGGAAATTCCTGGTTTGTATCCTTCATGTGCTGTAACTAGATCTATGGCCAAGAAAAACACACATGAGGATAATGGTCCAGATAATAACACTCTAGGAGTCACTAGTGACTCGTCTAACGTCTCACCCGTACAGGATGCAGTATTCTCAAGGTCAGAACTTATCGCGGCACGGCATACAGACCCTGATATTTCATGTTTGTTTCCCAGGGCCGTTTCTAAAGATGAGCTGACATATAACCCAGTTTGTTTCTATGTCAAAAATGGAGTGCTTATGCGTAAATGACGACCACCTGATGTATGCGCTGATGATAAGTGGGCAATTAAACATCAACTAGAAATGCCCAAAAGCTTTCGTAGTGTGGTTCTAAGCATGGCACATGAGGCTCCTTTGTCTGGCCATTTAGGTATAAATAAAACTTATCAGAAAGTTAGTACACACTCCTACTGGCCTCACCTCAGGGAAGATGCTGTACAATCTTGTAAATCATACCATACATGCCAGATTGTAGGCAAGCCAAATCAGAATCCTCCTAAGGCCCCACTTAGGCCTATTCCTGCTTTCGAGGAACCATTCAGTAGGATTAATATTGACTGTGTTGGACCACTTCCAAAAACAAAATATGGACATGAATACTTGCTGACAATCATGTGCATATCTACCAGGTTCCATGAGCCAATACCATTGCGCAAAATTAATGCCAAAAGAGTTGTCAAAGCTCTGACCAAGTTTTATACAACTTTTGGATTACCAAAATCCGTCCAGTCTGACAAAGGGTCTAATTTTATGTCTGGCTTATTTCAACAAGTTATGCTTGAGCTAGGTATAAAACAGTACAGCTCTTCGCCATACCATCCTGAAAGTCAGGGCGCCCTCAAGCGTTTTCACCAGACATTAAAAAACATGATCAGGCCTTAATTATTGCTATGACACACAGAAAGACTGGGATGAAGGAATCCGTCTATTGCTGTTTGCTGTCAGAGAATCCTTTCAAGAGTCCTTGGGTCCCAGTCCCTTTGAACTAGTTTTTGGACACTCCGTTCGAGGTGCACTGAAACTGCTTAAAGAAAAACTCTTGTGTGAAAATCCTGATTCTCTTAGTTTACTGCAGTATGTCTCAGACTTTCGCACTAAACTACACAATGCTTGTGAGATTGCAAAGTCAAATCTAAAATCCGCAAAAAGTAAAATGAAAACAAAGTATGACAAGCACACTGTAAGTAGGACGTTTGAGCCTTGTGAAAAGGCCCTTGTCTTACTTCCCATCCCTGGTAGACCTCGGCAAGCTAGGTATTTTGCTCCTTACATTGCTGACAAGAAAGTCAGTGATTTAAATTACATACTGTTGACACCAGATAGACGTAAGCAGAAACAACTGTGCCATGTTAACATGTTGAAACCATATTATGACAGAAATAGCACATCAGATGTTGTACAAAATGTTACTGCTGTTAATTGTGTAAAACTGATCCTGACCCAGCTAAAGAAGATACTGATTGTAAGTATGATGTAGACATTCAGTGTGGTACAGTACCATTAAAACACTCAGACGTGCTTAAAAACCTGGATGCCAAACTGTCACACCTAACCGCACAAGAACAACAAGACCTCAAGAACCTGCTGCGGAATTATGAACATTTGTTTAGTGACATTCCAACGCGAACTAACATGTTGTGCCATGACGTCGATGTTGGCGAGGCCAGCGCAGTCAAGCAACATCCATATAGACTGAATCAAGAAAAGCAAAGGCATCTACAGGATTAGATTCAATATTTGCTGGAAAATGATTTTATTAAACCTAGTAACAGTAACTGAAGTTCACCATGTATTCCTGTGCCAAAACCTGATGGAAGTTACCGTATGTCACAGATTATCGAAAACTGAACTGTGTCACCAAGACTGACACGTTTCCGATTCCGAGGATCGATAATTGTATTTATAGAGTCGGTAGCTCCAGATATGTTTCCAAGTTTGACTTGTTAAAATGTTTCTGGCAAGTTCTGCTAATAGATCGAGCGTTTGTGACGCCGCAAGGACTGTGCCAGTATAAAGTTGTGCCGTTTGGCATGAAGAACTCGCCAGCCACGTTCCAGTGCCTCATCCATATGGTTGTCAAGGACATTCAGGGCTGCGACGCATATATTGATGACCTTATCGTGTACAACGACACCTAAGAGAAACTTCTGCACATTCTTTGCGACCTCTTCGAAAGACTCAGTAAAGCACGTCTGACCGTCAACTTAGTAAAATCTGAGTTTTGTTATGCACGAGTATCATTTTTGGGTCATATTGTAGGGCAGGGTGAGGGTAAAACCTGTTGATGCTAAGATAAGTGCTATTTCAGCATTTCCTAGACCAGAAAACAAAAAGCAAATAATGCGTTTTCTTTGTATGGTTGGGTACTACAGGACGTTTTGTCCAAATTTTGCTGCTGTAGCTGAACCTTTGACTAATTTATTAAAGAAGAAACAAAAGTTTGTATGGAATGTTCAGAGTGGAAATGCATTTCAGAATTTGAAAGCAATTCTGCAAGTTTTAGCAGCTCCAGACATTTCTGTACCTTTTAAGTTATCTGTAGATGCTAGTGATACTGTTGCTGGTGCTGTGTTGTTACAAGAAGGCAATGATGGCATAGATCATCCAATTTGTTATATCCCAAGAAAGTTTAATGCAAACCAGAAAATAACTACTCCACTATTGAAAAAGAATGTTTGGCTTTGATTTTGGCGTTGCAACATTTTGAAGTTTATGTTACTTCATCAGTCCAGCCTATTATTGTCTTCAGTGATCACAATCCCCTCACGTTGGGATGGAGTTTGTTCTTACAGGATTACAATCTTGATATCATACACATTAAAGGGAAAGACAATGTACTTGCTGATTGCTTATCGAGATGTTTATGAAATGTTGTAAACAGGATGTTTATGTGGTGCTGTAGATAAGATGACTTTTGAGATGTTATATGGATTTAGCGATTGTGATCGGAAAAAGAAAGTTTTCCGTGAAAACTTTCTTTTTTCTTACAGGAGGGGGAGTGTTACAGGTGCTCTTTAATTATGACACGGGCGTTACTCCTGTTGTGGCGCTCGTGTCTGGCCGCGTATTACATTCTATGTTTAATCTGTACTGGTTGAACTCTCGTTGTCATGTAAACCTTGGGTTTTCACGCCTGGTCGTGGGTCACGTGATGACCCTGGTGTGCGGAGATACACACGGCTATGTTCTTCTCGATAATTCCTGAAACGCGTGTTTACTGTGCAAAATCTTATAGACTGTTCGAGAAGTGGAAAATTCTCGGCTTGAGGTGTGAAGGTATATAAAGGGGCTGTGATTTTGAACGGAAGGGCAGAGAGCAGATAAGATTCCAGCGGACGCAGAAGCGTGTGTCAGATTCTAGGACCTTTTCCGACGAATGCGGCAATTATACATTTTCAAAGACTTTCTCCTGGATTTTATGCATTTGGATTTCAGTTTACTTTTTGGGTTGTTGCAAGAGCTTTCCACTGGACTGTCGTTCTCTGGAAGTTTACATTTAAAGGACTTATCGTCGTGATGGTGTTTGTATCCAGGTACCATGCGCATTGTTTTTTCTATGTGATTGTATTGACTTCTTTTTGTACCGCTGTTTAACTGTATAATTGTATTGATTTAGTGTATTGTATTGTTAGGTTGTTTTAAGAATAAAATATAGTTATTTGTTAACAAAAACACACTGACTTCTTTATTCATTCCCCTAGACATTTCCCGCTGCCTAGTGTTACAGAATCTGATTTTTGTATCTCCGTTACAGAATTTATGTTCATCACACATACGTGTTCTGTTTATATAAAGTTCGGTAACATCATTCATACCCATTCCTCCCTGTAAATTTGACAAAGATCAAAGTTATTCTGTCCGTGAAAATGTGTGCGACAGAAAATCTCCGATTATGGTCTGTCTGTCATAACTTGCAAGACAGAAAATCTCCGATCGTCCTCTGGTGGCCATATATGATTTTGAGCGGGTCTTTAATTTAATAGAGATAGTCCTTATAGGTACCAGTCATCCCTGTGATTTTTTAATAAGATCAAAGGTATTCTGTTTGTAAAATGCTTGTGACAGAATGATCTTTGACCGACATATTTTAATTCCGACAGGTCTCTATTTCGATAGAGATGGAGTGCTCATGGGCAACAATCATCCCTGTGAATTCGAGAACGATTAAGCATGTTCTTGTTGAGATATCGTCCACGAAAGCAAATCACCATATATGCTTTAGCGGCCATATTGTAATTCAGAAATCTCTATAATTCGATAGGTCTAGAGCCCTCATAGGTACCAATAATCCCTGAGAATATGAGAAAGATCAAGTATGTTCTTGTTTAGATATCGCGCGAAGGAATCCATGGTGGAAAGACGGAAGGAAGGACGGACGGCACAATGGAATAACACGGTGATCACTATAGGGCACCGCTTTTCATGTGAGGCCCTAATTAATTATAACGACTAGCAACGTAGTAGCATTTGCGAAAACCTTAAAGTGATCGACAGGGTTCCTTCAGATGGCAGTCACGGTATTGGTCTGAAGTTTTGGGGCGGTAAGTTGCCACAATGTGCTTAAAAGGGGAGTTAAGAAGTTAAATCTGTCCATGTTCGCTAAAGACTTTAAAAAGTGTAAAATATCAATAATTAGTCGTAATACCATTAGATCTAAACAATTTTGCATCATGATGATGACACTGTTTATGTTCGTCAGTGGTCCTTGGGTAGGGATTATAACCCAGAAGTCGGATGTAAAGCCGGATGTCAGTCTTGGATAGCTCACTTACTGAACTAGCTAACAGAGGAATCAGAACATAATTGTGTGTTTTCAGTGTAGTATAACATATATAACATGTAATAGTACTTTGTTTTCGATATAATTTAACTTTTTTCTCTGTTTAAAAAGTAAAATTTGGACGTAAAAAAAAATATTTTGGATCATTATTTTTGATATGCTCATTGCCTGTAACAAACAAGACGCAGATCATTATTTTTATTTTTTAATGCATATTTAATAAATGAAAAATTTCTTTTCCTTAAGGTGGTGGCAGTTTCCATTTGGTGTCAGCATTACATCCTCATTTTAGGAGAGATTTCTCTAAAAAATATACAACCATGCAGCAAAGCTTAGAATGCAATGAAGTGAGGAGCTAGAACAAAACTTAAAATCATTTGACAGGAAAAGGGAAGCAACAGCTCAAAGAAATGTGGATTATCAAAAAGAGACAGATCACTCAAAGAAATGTGGATTATCAAAAAGAAGACAAAGAGAGCTTTTTGGTCTCTTAAACCGAAATAACACTAAACTTTTGTCAGCAGAAGTTGTCCAATATGGCAGCCATCTTTGAATTTGGGTACTTTTGGGCCGGTCTATATGGTCCCAGCTATCATTATTGGTTTCTTATAAGAACTCAGCATTTCTCATGATATTGGTATTAAATTCTTGCAGGAAACTTGTAAGATTCCTTTTAATTTTTTTATTGGATGTTTCCATCATACCTTACAAGCATCTTACATAGTTCTTGCTAATACTATGAGATTCCTATGAGTTACTCATAAAATTGCTATAAATTTCTTAAAAGTTTCTTATAGTCAAACTTCGTGTGGGCATTAAATGACTAACAAAGCTCACAGTACTGTAAAGTGGGAATTATAGGGGTATTAAAAGATGCAAAAACAAGAATAGGACAATAGGTGGCGCCGCCATTCATGCTTACGAAGCAATCAAATATGTCTGTTCAACTTGATTTTTGGACCAATATATTGAATCTTTCTTGTGTATTTTTTTAGGACATTACTCCATTTTTAATACGCTTTTTCCTCTAACCAATAACTATGCACATGTAAAATTTTGTAAAGATCTGTGAGATATTTTTTTTCAGTTATCGGGCACACAAGATTTATCGGTGGCAGGACCGTGCTAAAACCAAAGTATCCCTGACTTTGTCTTGGGATACAATTAAATATGAATCAAGTGAAATTTTATTATCAAAGAAGAAACAGTCTCTAGCTTCAAAACATATGAAGCGAGTATATTTCCTTCTAGCAATTCTGATCTAGTACATTATGTCCAAGCTTATAACCTCTACAAATTATGTGATAATGACCTAATTCTATGCACCTTCACAGAAAAAATACTGAAAACCCCTTATGCAAAGTATGAAAAAAAATAAAAAAGCATGGGAAAAAATTAATATCTTAAAGGGTAACAACAGGATTTTATTGAAAAAATAATAACTAGCCTAACTAGCTGTATGCAAAATTTCAGGTCTGCATTTTGATTTGTGTCCTGTAAATGTACATCCGGCCGAACAGCCAGCTGAACACTGGGCAAAGGATCATAGCTTTAGTTCAGATGACTTATAAGCTGAATAATTTATTTTGACAAAGAAATTGTCTTACCCTTTGGGAAAAAAGCTACTGTCTTGCGATTATCAAATGACACTCTGACACCATGGTGACTTCCCTGAGCAGCTGTTATATTACAACTGAAGACGCCTTTCCTTGCCACGTAGTCGGGACATTTCACAACAGGCTCAGTCACATCGTATTCCACCTGCAGGTCAGAAAGAAGACATGTACCTTATTTATTGTAGCATCAGGATAACATATTTTAAAAATTTCCTGGTGGTGACTGAAGTGTAGCTGCCAGAAGGTTCCAAACTGCGAAATGCAAGCAGTCGATACTCATGAAATCTACTCCGAGACCTAATGTAGAGCATGTCATTCTATGTTTTGTTTTTCAGGTTTGTGTTCAATGTCATATCAGCAGTTAAGGCATTCAAAATATGTAGAATATTAAAATGAATGGTAAGCAATTTGCCCATTAGTCATGATGCACCATCTAAGGCCAGAGCACATAAGAAAATGAAGGTCATAAATACCCTGTTCTTTTATTTGAAAGAAGAGTTTACAAGAAATTATGTGTCAATATTAATAATTTTAACCTTTCAGTTCTAATGGTTGAACTATTTATGCACTGCTAAGTATCAGACTAAAAGCTAATCCTGTCATTCTCAACAAGAACTCCAGGGGTCTTACATTCACAACATTATGCACAACTACATATGCATAAAAACATCTTATGAGCAAACACTGTAAACAAACACTGCGATAAGGAAAGAAGAGAAAAGAAAGACTTCATAAGTGACACTACCTGCACCTTACACTAAAATACCAGTCACCCTATGTATATGTTCTTAAAATCTGGTGCTCATAGCCCAAGAAATTTCTGTGATATTTGATGGCAGACAAAATATACACATGAAATATTTTTGGTCAGGAAATTTTAGGATTCTGTAAAGAAAACATTTTTTAAATAGTCCAACTCAATTCACACTTAACCAGCAGGAACAGCTCTAAATAGTCATTTACCTGCAATTTCCAGTTCCAGTTGGTGCATATAAACTGCATATAATGCATAGAATTTCGTTTGCTGGGCTCTTATTGTGAAATGTTAACCCTGATTTCTGTCAGACAAATTTTATTAACACGGGACTCAAGGGTCACTGTGCTCAGGTGAAGTTGACCTTGAAGGTAAAATCTTAAATAATATCAAATGAAGATAAGGTAAGAGAGGAAGAGATATTGTAGGCCATGGTTGGTTGATAGGATTGAAGAAATTGTTGCAAATAATATTTTGTGATCTGCACGTTTTTCCTAATGTTGAAACTGAACCATGTAAGCATTTTGTGAAAATAAGATCTATACAGTTCAGCAGTTTACACATTAAACCATTTTTTTCTATGTTATAAGATGTATACAGTTCCCATAACGTTACCACTCCACTGGTTAAAGGACTTGATGGTTGGGGGGGGGGGGATAATGATGGGAGGTACAATACCTCTGTATATCTTTATATATTTTCTTTATTTAATCATTTGTATGCAGTTGCATTAAAACTATTGTCCCTAGTGCTCAGGTGCAAGGACTCGATGATGGAGGGTGGGACGGTGACAGTTACAACACCATTGCATAAAAATACAGGATATGAAATTTAATTCAACAGAGCTTACAGGGAGAAAATTATTGAATATCTAAAAACCGGCAGAGAGTTGGAAAAACAAATGGTCCGGGCACGGACCTAGCAAAAGGGTCGTCGTTCAAACCACAACACAACTGGTCTGACTTAATATTATGGTAGCCTGACACCTCTAGAGTACTACCAGAGGGGTAGTACTGTCAAATTGTGGTATCAGTTTTGTGCTACTGACCGTTTTGTAGCCGACGGCTGACCATTCGAATTGTAAAATGAAAAGAGATTGGGGCAACTTAAATTTGAATATCTTGGCTTCTGATAACTAATCTGTATAATCAAGATATCTTTGGAAAGGTCTTCTAAAGGTCTATCAATATATGTATCAACTATGTATATATAATTTTAAATACATTTCTGGGAAATACAAATGTCAGGTCCAATAAAAAAAAATCTCGATTTTATTATGTTCTCGCGTTAAACTTTAGGGTGGTCGCTCAAACCTTCAACTTTAACCGTAAAATTATACATGCTGATATAAAAATTAGGGTATATAACACCGAGTTTTTTATAACCTGATTTAACACAATTGTTACAACAAATGTTCAAATTATACTTTCGAATTTGTTAGTGTCAAAATGAGAACGTTACTACGTCCCAATACAATGAACGTGCTAGACAAGAAAGACACTAAGTTCAAAGAACCTCTTAATGATACAATGTTTACTTTAGACGCCTGAATGTATATACACTTGTATATTCAAATGTGCAGCATAAAAAGTGTGAATTTATCAAAATTATGGGACAAATATTTGCCATAGGACTGTCTGAAATACACTGTGATAAGTATATCCTGTGAAAATGCTACGATCCCCAGTATTCAGCCTTGAATATGGACCATTATGGATTGCGTGCTCGTGATTCACTCTCCTACCTTCATTTATAAATGTGTGGTTTATCTATTCATACTTTTCTTTAAAAATAATATCTGGGTATCACAGAAAATCAGAAGTTTGACTTGATAAAAGCATAAGAAATAAAGAAAAAAACAGATAAAAGTTACATCCTGTAGTCGACATAAATATTTTTAATGTTAGATGAATCAAAGCAGTGAGATTGAGTACATGTTATATGGTCTGCGGACAGACATCTTCTGACCTCCAGCCCCCCCCCCCCCCCCAAAAAAAAAAAAATTCTGTTAGTATACTAGGAGAGAAAACAAGTAATGCTTAAGCTTGATCCTGTCTGATTTGAAACCGGATATAATGATTGATCCTGTCACTCATCGACGGAATCACTGCAAACCATTTAAGAGTTTCCTAATAAAACAAGACGTGTAAATCATGTTAGCATGACGGTAGTGGTGCTTATGCATGAAAGAGTACTATAAACAGCCCGCAATAAATATAAGTAGTAAACAATAATAGTAAAATTGAACAATATCGCCTTTTATTTTTTTTATTTTTTCGCTCAGATACAAAATAGAATAGAACACTGAACTTGCAGCAGAAAAATATATTTAATATTTGGTCTTCAGACGTCTTACTTCACTCGGAATGCCACATTCCTGTGAAGACATATATGTCGTGACAATAGCATATTAACTTTCTTTGTTTTTAGCTCCTAATTACCAATAATGTAAAATTAAAAATAAAATTAACAGTCAGAAACAGGGATATAGCATTAAATGAATTTAGGTCTCCAACCGTTTAGCGTATACCACGTGCTTAATATTTTCGGCTTAGGTATTGTCAGAAAAATATTATTTCTGACTTGGAAAAATATCCAACGGCGGTTCCGTTTACTGTTTTCCAAGGTAACTTGAAAGTGAAAAGGCTTACTTTGTACAACTCTGTACGGCAGGGATTCCATGGATCCCTTTATTTCTTATATTTTCTTACGAATAATTGTCTCGTATAATTTGCTGTTTTTTAATTCCCTGCAGTTTTATGTACTTGAACATGTATAGATGGTACAGTTATATATACGTTAAGCCGTTTATAGATCAATTAAACAACCTTTAGCTGCTGCTTGTAGAACTGATTGCCATGGAAGTTAATTAGTTAAGTAAAATACAAGTGTGCAGTGAAAACTTGTCCTACATTTTCCTGAAAATTCCTAGAAACTCCTATATTTTTGTCCCAAATGTTCCTAGAAATTCACATACATGTATTTCTTCAAGGCCTGGTTGAAATTAATTCATATAGTCAACATATTAAAAGAAATTAGCCTAACATGAATGAAAACAATCTAGTTCAAGGTTAGGTGATTGATTATTATTTGAAAGCAAGACAAGTATATAAATTATGTATGGACAGCTACAAGGCACGATTCATAGAATGAGAGGCATTTAAGAGTATATTGGGGTACTGAAAACCGTTCTTTTCTTAAAGGACTCGAAGAAAAATTATAATTCCACAAATATCAAAGATGTTATCAACAAACACAATTATATACTTTAATAAGGTCTGAGGTTCAGAACATTGTATATTTAAACAAAAATAATCGGAACGGCTGGTGTATATTTATCCTGGGAGTGTCATTATTACCGACATATATACGAATGTAGGCCTGACAAGGTTTGCAAAACATGTCTGATTTGGAAGTAATGTGTAAGTAGACGTAGTAATTAACGTACTTTAGATTTAGTTTTCTTCATCTACGGGCGTCTCTTGTAAATTTGATGATGTAATAAGAAAGAGTCATATTTTTATTCATTAAACATGAATATATTTAAAATATAAGATTAAAACAGGTAGTTTATGAGCATATAGGTAACTGAAATCGTCTGTCTCATATATACTTTCATTGTTGATGCAATAAATGAGTTGCATAGCATAAATATTTTTACAAAAATGTTGTGTAGATATCAACAATCTGAAAAAAAAATAATCCTTTTTTAATTTTAGATTTTGTTTCTTATCATAAAAATTTTCTACATTGTCAAGATTATTTAAACAACACTTAAACACTCGTTAATACAACTTTTGCACAATACATTTGTATATTTGGATGATAAGTATTAGATTATAACATAATATAGAAAATTAAGTAGTCCCGGTATATTTGCCGTGCACCCTATTTGAAGTGTGAATGACTGTTTAACAAAAAGGGCCCTTTCTCTTCAATCCCGTGGCACAAGTACCTTTACAAGATGCTTATTTCATATCGGACACTCTGCTTTTATTTGCAGACATAAACTGTCATCAAAATGTCATCAGTTAGAGTTCTAATCAGAAAGATCTGAAGAACAAAGACCAAGCATGAAATGCTTATTATACACTACTTCAGCGTTCGACCAAATATGCTTCTCTACTTTCCAGACTACGTATTAGCAGGAGAGATTCCCGAACAGAAACAGTGAATGTCGTATATAAAAAGGTATATACACTGCAATTATCAGCTAAAATAAAATATATCACAATGGCAAATTCTAAAAGAAATTACTATTACTTGGCCTTGAACAATGTGAGTTATATAATTTGAACACGTCTATCAGCTGCAATTCAACAAGTATCAATTGTTCTAGGTATTCCAGCATGTTGTCACCAGAACCTTCTCTTTTCTATTTATACAAAGTATGTAGTATTTTGAAGTATTCTCCAGCAAATCAACCGATGAGCACAACAAAACTGCCTATATGCAAAATACCTCGCAACCCATTTTATATCATTACCGTAATATAAGACCTAATCAGTAATTATATGCTGTATAAATAGGTTCAGAATTTAATTCTTATATCGGCATGTATAATTTTAAGGTAAAAGTTGAAAGTTTGAGCGCCCACTTAGAGGTTTAACGCAAAAACATAATTAATATTGAGAATTTTTATTGGACACGACATTTTTTTTTCACAGACATTTGTTTTTAATTATATATACATAATTGTTACATATACTGATAGACCTTTAAAAGACCTTTCCAGAAATATCTTCATTATAAGGATAAATTGATAAGAAGCCAATATATTTACATTTAAATTACCCCTACCGCTCATCATTTTACAACTCGAACAAAACGGATACCACAATTTGCCAGTACTACCCCCCTAGCAGTGCCTTAGAGGTGTCAGGCTACCATAACATGAAGTCAAGCCTTGGTTGTGTGTGTGTGGGGGGGGGGGGGGGGTTGAACGATTACGTTTATTTGAGCCCCTACAGAAATTAACTCCCAGACTAAAAGCAAATTACTTTAAATGCAATTCTACTGGGTCAGGAAATAATGTACAAATGATTGCATTAGATCCTCCTTTTTTATTCCATCGTTATTTCCAAATTTATAAACTTTACTATTTATTTACATTAAAACACATATATATGAAAATTTCAGTTAAATCACAATTCTAAAATTTTATAAAATATTTTTTTTTAAATTTGCAAAAAAATAAATATATGAAAATAACCCTTGTTTCAAAATTCAGAATTCTAAATTGCACCTTTATTTACCTATGATTTGGCTCAAATATTATCAAATTATGCTATCTGATGTGTTTAATTCTATTTTAATTCACTTTAAAATTAATTTCTTTAAAAATACTACATGACCACAACATGGCATCTTCTGGATTACTCCTTCAATTACTATTTCACGAAATGTTTTATACATTGTAGTGGAAACAGCTTTACAGTTAAAAAAGTTAAAATACAGTCCAAACAATAAAAATTATTGCACTACACTTGGTGGGGGAGAGGGTGACATGAAAATAAGTGTACACCTGTGAGAGCAAGGGTGCCCGACCAGTGTTGCAAGATTACCCAGGCATGGCTGTAGTGAACAGAAGTGGGCGGCCTGGAGCTTGACAATGCAAATGAATACAATAGAGCCTCTGCAAAATCTTCAATTACTAGCCTAATGTTTGAGCTTTCATTTTAAAGTTTCAGAATTTTAACATATTAAATCCTTAGGTGTACTTTTTTTAAATTAAATCAAATTTACTTCCAGGAAAAAAAAAGTGCCATGGTCAAAGTTGGGCAAAATTTAAGGTACTGATTTTATATTTATGCTGATAACTTAAAAAATTAAAAAAATTCATATATAATTTTGAGTTCACAACTGAATCTTGATTAAATAAAGTTATATCCCTGAAAAAGACTCTCTAGCTTCATCAATTATCATGTTAAGTGAGCAAATATCTTTCCTGATTTTTTACAAAGGGCATTATTTTTGGGCTAATCACTTTTAAATATTACATATAAATAATACTGACCTAATTTTTGGCATGTACATAGGAACTATATCTCATATATAGTTATATATGGAAAATATGAAAAAAAAACAAGATGAGAGGTTTTGATATAAGACAGTCCTAAAGTGTGATAATAGGACTTTGATGGAAATTTATGTTTTTCCTTAATTTCTCAAAGGAACAAAGTCGCAATGACCCATTTTTTGGTTTTTTTTAGGAGAACTTGGGAACATCGGTTTGTGCCTTAATATTTAATAACTGGCCAGTCGTAATTTCTGAGTCCAATAACAACAAGGAAAAAATTAAAAACATGTTTCTCAGGCACTTTTTTCTAAAATAGTAAAAATAGTGAAAATAGCATTAAATATCATAAATTTATATCTCATAAGGCACTAAACTCAGTTCCACCTGTGTCCAACTGTTTTTAAAGATAGTTTTCTTATAAGTTTATATTTTTCAATAATAATTCCTAGAAAACTACATATGGAAGAGACAACTTAATATGGCAAATTGTACACAATTATTGTCCTTCCCATCCCCTAATGTCCACCTGTCTTTGGCTATAGAATTTGTTATTAATTACATTTTAAGGGAAACAATTATAGTGTAGAGGAGAGGGTTAAATGACATAATCTTCAACTGTTAAATAAATACCTACCTATTAAAGAAACAGAATTATTTGAAAATATGATAAACCAATCTACATTTTACAACATATCAGACCCACCTATGGTGGTCAAGATCATTGGTCACATGCAAAAACAGCTTTTATTGGCAGCTGCTGATTGTATGTAATATTAACACTCTTAACATACAACCGGCTAAGAAATTTTTTATAGCCGAGTGAAATGTTTTGCATTATGTAAGGTTAAAGGGGAAAGTTAAAAGACATAATCTTCAACTGTTAAATAAATACCTACCTATTAAAGAAACAGAATTATTTGAAAATAAGATAAATAAATCTACATTTTACAATATATCAGACCTTCTTATGGCGATCAAGATCATTGGTCACATGCAAAAACAGCTTTAAATGACAGCTGCTGATTGGATGTCAAATTAACACTCTTAACATACAACCGCATAAGAAATTTGTTATAGCCCAGTGAAATGGTTTGCATTATGCAAGGTTTTACGAGGCGTGTGTCATGCATGGCAATCGCTAGGCGAAGCTGAACGAATGCTATGATTGACAAACGCTTCGCAATTGACACACGCCTCGGAAACCCTTACATAATGCATATATCCTTACATTACTAAATTGTCCCAAATGCCCCGCCAAAGGGTTGAGTGCGGGGCATCTGGGCATATCATAACATTATCGTCATTCAACTAAAGTAGAATGTCTAGTTTTTCAAAGGATCTCCCGGGGCTTTATCATGATTAACCGTGATTTACCTTAGGTCTCGGTAAGCTATGACCAATCAGAGTTACTATGCTTATCAGAACAAACCTCATGTATCCGTTATTTTAAAAGTCGCACGCATGGTCACTTCAGGTTGATGTAAGTAGATTTGAAAGTACAGAACAAAGGGAAAACGGACAAATTAAAGATGGTTACTCATGCTGGGACATAGCATTTCTGCTAGATTATTGTTAGAGACTAAAAAATTGTGAATCATAAATTGGGAAATAACTGTAAAATTCTTAATTGCCATATTAGATTTCACTTTCACAGGTAGCTTTCTAAGAAATAATTAAAAAAAATAAAACTTTTCAGAAAAGTATTTTTAAAAAAGAGATTGACAGCTGGTGGTGACATGGACTAGAGTTGCTGGAAATATTTCGGAATGTGATGGGGTAGAGTTGATGAATAAGGAACTGTTGCAAATAATATTTTGTGTTCTGACAATTAATTATTTAATTGAAACTAAAATTGAAACATTTGAGCAGTTTGTAAACTTAAGATTTATATCGGGTACTTTTACCACGATCATTGGTTTACCTGTTTGAAGAGTTTTCGAAAGATATGGACATCAATTAGATCCTAATTTTTTTGTAAATGTATACAGTTGAGAATTTAACCAACGTCCCAGTGCACATGTGCAAGGACTCCATGTAATGAGTGGGGGTTGGGAGGGGAGTCTACAGTTCTGAAAGGAAACAAAGTTGATTCATAATTATTATATATTTAACAAGGGACCCATGGGTCCTTGCGCTCAGATGAATTTTGTGAAATTTCAGCAAATGCAAAATATACGTAATTCTATTGGTATTTTTCTATATATTAGCATTTTTAAAAGCTAAGAAGAAATTATCCTGCTATTTGTTGATAATGAAGTACTAAATATATGACTGTCAAACTAATACTCTGACATAACTGCCACGGAAAAATCAGTAGAGGTTTATGAGATACTGTTGCAAATATTCACAAACGGACAAAATGGTGGACAGAAATGGCTTATAACACTATTTCACTTCCAGCTAAGGCAGTGGAATAATGATTTTAAGTTTACATGAAACCATATTTTTTCAGAATGTTAATTTTCTGGTAAGGAGAAAAAGGATTAATTTAATTAATATTTTTTGTCATATTGCAACAAAATGACATTTTCTAGATTATTCCTGGGATCAATATATAAATTCCAAACAATGGACCCATGGGCCACGATGCTCAGCTGAATTTTGTAAAATTCATGGTCAAAGATGGACAAAATTTAAGATATTGATTTTCCACTTCTTATATTAACTTTAAAAATACAAATATATTATCTGATATCTGACATACAGTTAAATCTTCAGTGATTCAAATTACATGCTCTTACAAAAGGGCTTTCTCCCTTCAACAGTTACCATTTAAAAATGTTATTTTTACAATACAATATATTATCAGGCCAATAACTTCTGCAACTTATGCAATATATGGATCTCATAGGAGAACTTAGGTATGGTACATGCTCACTTTCAGATTCGTAAGTACAATGGTTTCAAAACGACGGACAAAGGACTATCACTATCGCTCGGCTGATTTACAGTCAGCTGAACTAAAACTGGAGGTTGCACCACCTATCATGAGCATGAGAAATCTAACCAAGATGCATGGACATGCAAACCAATACCTCACACCACTCCTCGGATGTGTGGATTTCACCTGAAATGGTGCACAGTCAGCTAAACTAAAACTGGAGGTTGCACCACCTATCATGAGCATAAGAAATCTAACCAAGATGCATGGACATGCAAACCAATACCTCACACCACTCCTCGGATGTGTGGATTGCACCTGAAATGGACACCAAGGTGGAAACTGCACAGAAAGGACTGTCATTGGTGCCATCAGTCTTGAGAATATGAACACCTTAAAGGATAAATGATCATGTGTATGCAAATTTCAGGGCATTACTCAAACAACTCATTGGACGTGTGCATGTTTTACCCACAACAGATGCAGAGATGGATGCTATGCAAAAACAACCATAGGTGGTTGCAGAAGTATTTTGTGCGAGATAGGCATTTCAAGATCTTTGGACATGCACAATTATTGCTACTGGTAATACATTTAAACATTTATGAAGTTATGAATGATTTTCAACCATTGATGGACAGGTGGACATCACGAACGGAGGAAAGGTCAGAGGTTAATACATTAATGATACAACACATGTCCGCATGTGATCCTGCAAAAAGTGTAATGCTGCAGATTTTGAAAATTCCATTCAAGTGGTTTCGACGACTTCTCTGGAAACTAAATAAGAACCTGGCTGAAGAAATATTATTTGTTTATATCTTCGGTTTTGCACATGCAAGTACATATATAATATTTTTCCCCAAGATAAATAAGCATAGGCATTTTTAAAGCAATCAATGCATTTGTTATTGAGATATTGTTATTGTTACTCAGACTTTACTAACATATACGTTAGTGTCCTTATCAATGATTTGGTTAGGGCAATTTTGTTTAAGTTTTGCATGGTCACAGGCAGGGAGCAATATTAGCACTATAAGGAACCGTTCAAAAAGCATGTTACCCTGCATCATAAATTGCATCACATTGTTCACCTGTAAAATATACCCTCCTTATGACATACCTTGATGATTCTTGTGGTGAGTTCACTATCGTCAGAAGTGTTTGCACTCATCACAAACGAGCCAGCTTCCCTGTAGGTGTGCTCAAAGGCCAGATCTGCCTTACCAACAACAGGTGTACCATCACCAAAGTCCACATAAACCTCTCCATTGCTGGTGGGTTCTTTTGTCAGACTGAACGTTTTTGGGTGGTAAGCAGCCACAACCCCTGAAAAATATGTTGAAATGAAGTACAAACATAGACAATCTAAAATTATCTGAACTATTATCAAATATTTCTGAATTAATAAGTGTGTGATTCCACTTGAAAGTTAAAAACAAAATTGATTCCATATTTAAAAAAAGGTCTAATGTATCCTATTATCATTTCAGGATTGGGTGTGATCCATAATAAGCATTGTTCTGCTGTTTATCAGTTCCCTTGCCACCAAACTCTGTCCTCGGGCAGAATCTTGTCTGGTTTCTCCATCATGCTCATAGAGGCTGCCTTTTTGCATAAGCACTAAAACTTAAAAAAAAATCATAGGTCCCATACACATCTAAATTATGGGTATACCGCCAGTTTATAACTAGAAAATGTCCAGAGGACTGGATCCCTCGCAAAGCTGAAATGTAGGAAATATGTTATTTGGCCGATTTAATAGCATGAGAACTTGAACAAAGTTAACCGTGAACGCATATAAATTTAATCAGGCAAGGAGACAAATAAAAAACACATGCATGATCCATTAAAGGTGGATCCCAATATTACTAATCCTTACAAGCCCAGGTTTAACTTGCCCCTCAGACCTGATAAAAAGATGAGCGTGCTTTCTGTTGTCCACTGTAACTAATATGCCCTGCCCCGACTGCCTCTGTGATATTTTCTGTTGCATAGGTCATAAAGGTTATCTCGCTTGTATAGTTTCAGCTACACTGCAAAAATGAGTGAAACCAGGGATTGTAAATTTGAGATTTTTACTGTGATTATTGTATATTTAGGTGTAGCTTGAAAAAGTAAAATAAATGATAAACTCATTATTCGATAATAATTGTTGCTCTAACTTGCTTGAACAACTTAAGTCTGTCACATATATCAGGGGTTTTTTTAAATTATGCAACATGGAAGAACATAACTATAGCATTGTCAGCCCAACAGGCATAAACTAGTGTTTTTTGTTTAAACTGATATATATCAAATTATGATCGTCTTTCATGGAACAGACTACTAAGTGATGCCAATTTCAGAAAATATATCAGGCCAATTTTCCTTCAATTTACTGTTTTTTCAGTGAACTCTGTAAAATCTATATATGTTTGAATGTGCTTGGTTGCTGATCCATGCCAGGATAAACTAAGTAAACCTGTTAACTGTGGTGATTGCTCCCTCATGGCTTCATCTTTCACAATATCATCTGCCAATAGGGGAAGATTCTGTTTGATCTTTGGTTCATTATCTCAATGGTCAAGGTTACAGGGCCCATCCATTCACAAAACACCAGTTCTCGTTTTGTAAACAGATTCGCTTCAAATTTGATCACAGGACCCACATCTTGAAAAAGCTTCAAAACATATCCTTACATAAAAATTAAGCTGAGCGTCGAGACCCATGGGCCCATAGTTTTTTTTATTTTGGTGATTTCTTTCCCTATTTTTGAGACCATAAAATGACAGCAGTTGTGTTAGTTTCTCAGTGTGCCCTATAGTAATCCCCTGTGTGTCCGTCTGTTCACCTGTCTGTTTGTCAATCCGTCTGTCCATCCATCCATAAATTTGTTTCCAATTGATAACTCAAGTTTGGAATGACATATGGATTTTAAACTTATGTATATATGGCCCACCACAAAGCAAGGAGCTTAATGATTTTCGAGTCATGAGGTCAAAGATCAAGGTCACAAGGCCCCCTTTTAAGATATTGGAAACATTTTAAGCCAAACTTTTCTTAGCAACCTTCCATCTTGCACATATAGCCGACCCACCCATAGATTAAGAATCTAATTGAGTTGAGGACGCAAGGTCAAAGGTCGAGGTTGAAGGCACCGTCTGTTTACAAATTTGTTTAAAGAGGATAACTCCAGTTTGGTTTGAAATATTGATTTTTATATAGTCCACTACTTAAGTAAGAAACCAAATGATTTTGGGGTCATGAGCTTCTAAGGTCAAGTCACAAGAGCCATATCTTCAACAAGGCCTACAGGCCTAAACGAACCTGTGCATTGGGATATATATCAGGTACATTGCTTCTATGCCTGACCGTTACTGACCGAAGTTCATGTCCGTGTGACATATATACATATGTTCAATGCAAGTATTAAATATTTTCAACCCAAGTACAAGCACCAATTACACAAACTTCACTGCTGAAAAACTGGCATGGATGCACTCAGCACAAAAATGATTGTAGGTGGCTTCAAACCAGTCTTGGGCTATTTGCACAGATGCAATAAACAATTGAGGTGGCGCCACCAGTCTTGTATACGATATCTATCCGATATGTATAGATACGCACGATTTCAGGCCGATATATCAAATCCCTCCTGAGAAATAAGCAGGTACATACGCTATGCAAAAGTCCCTGTAGCTGGCGACACCAGTCTTGTGTACAAGAAAGCCATCAAAGATGCATTGACATGTCAAAATATCAGGCCAATACATCTCTCGAGTCTGTTGCACTTGGCTGAACAAGCTCTGGGGAGGCAGGCAGTTGCACAGAGTGAACCAGAACGAATTGCCAACAGCAGTTACTGCTTTGAGTGAACTCTTGTCCTGTACGTGACTGCACTGTGTGAACACTTGACCTGTTGCCTAATCTTGCACAGTTTGCAGTCTGCCAAAACTATAAATTGATCCAGACTGACCTTTGGCCTGTTGCCAAATCTGAAATAGTTGTCAGTCTGTCAAGCTATTTATAGACACAGGTGCTGTCCTTTCATTGTGAAAGGTCCATTAATTCTGCTAAAAATCATTCAAGTAAACTTGAACAAAGGCCACCTAAGAATCATTTTTGTGCAGTGTTACAGAAGTTGAAACAACATTTTGCTGAAAAAGATTATTGGAGCCCTCAGTTTGAAATAGGCTAACTAATGGCCACAACACCAACTTCAGCTTTCTATGATTCTAACAAAAATGAATCAATCTATTCTTATACAATTGAAAGAACCCATATCCAACTATCCTGAAATATCCTTGTGACACATTAAACCATTCAGCTTGACAGTTTCATCATAAAACATTTTTAAGCTTAAAGAGGTTAATCTTACTAATATTTTCCCGCAAAAAGCAGGTCGATGCAGGTGGCGCCACAAAAACTGTAATTTCAAATATGAGTCACGTAAACAACATTTGCACAAAACTTTGTTATTCTAGCTCCTGTTGCTTCTGAGACTGTTATGCTAGTATGCTTACTTGCCAAAATGACTAAGTTCAAATTCAAGTAACATTGACCAAAATTCATCAAACCCAAACCATTTGAACCAACCTGATTAACTCGTCCCTGGGATAATTTCTATAAAGTATTGAACAATTTGGCTGAAAAATTTCACAGAAGATTTTCAAAGGTTATCAAGCTTTTCCCCCATAAATAATAATTTGATGCAGATGGCGCCACAAAAAACTCAAACCCACAAAAATTGATAGGTGACAGAATTTTGTATTTAATTTTGGGATGCTCCTGCTGTTCCTTAGATCTTTTAGATTAATGAACCGTTGACCAATGAACCCCGTACAAAAAAAGGTCGATGCAGGTGGCCCAACCGATATCTCAATTTCAATTATGATTCATGTTCCAAACATTTGCATAAAATTTAGTGATGATAGCTTCAACAGTTTCTGATATTGCAATTTTAGTACCCTTTTCGGCAAAGTTACTAAGTTCAGCTTCCTGTTATTCGGCCAAAATAACCGAATTAAAACCAATCAAACAAACGTAAGACGGATTGTTTCAATGATCATTTCTGTGAAATATTGAACAATTTGGCTTGACATTTTTGGGGAAGAAGATTATTAAAGGGTTTTTAGCTTTATTCCTATACAATCTAAGTAAATGCAGATAGCAAACAAATAAGCAAAATGCGATAGATGTTTTTCGATGATTGATTTTTTGCATAAAATTTGGTGATGCTAGATCCTGCCGTTTTTGACTAGTATGGGTTAACGTAGGGACGACATAGACGGCACTATATTGCATTAGCACAAAGGTTAACTAAAACGCTTTTGGATGCATTTTCAGCTAAATATTTTATCAAAAACCTTCTATCTTGCAGATAATGTGCACATGTCAGACGGGGAAGATTCATTTTAATTTTGGGGTCGCAGAACCCATCCATTGACAAATTAGTTTTTGGATGATAACTCCGCTTTGGGTAGACAGATTGGCTTCAAATTTGATTTATCAAGGTCCCACTACATAAGTAAGAACAATTTTGATTTCGGGGTCCCGAGGTTAAAGGTGATGTTTACATAACCCACATCTTTAAAAGATTGTTAATGCATTGTAAATTAAACTTTTCATCCTAAACCTTCCTTCTTTCAGTTATGGCCTAATCGGAAGAAATCTGATGATTATTTGGTTACCTGGTCAGAGGTCAAGGTCACTGGAACCACCTTTTTTGTTTTAGATTGTTATAAAAATCAAAGTAGTGTAAGTTCAAGGATAATAAGTTCTCAGATTTTTGTCACAATGTCAAGGTCAGACGACCCACATTTTGAAAGTCTCATAAAGATATCTAGTGCAGCGGTTAACGGCAAAATACAGAAGAATTGTTCAGATTGTGATAAAAGTACCAAATTTGGTGAAGATGAAGTTTGGATAATACATTTTCACTTTTTTATTAGTTCCAACAGATCTTCTCAGTGTAACGGGGGCGGATCCTATGTTAAATTTGGGGTACTCAAATTTATTTGAAAAATACACGGAAGATCATCATAGTTACATTACATCTAATACATTCCTTATAGATAGGGTAAAATGTTGGAATATTTGGTTCTATTTAATTAACATCATCATAAGAAATGTAAAATTACCTTTGTGATCTCATTAATGTAAACATTTGTAATTAAAAGATCACTATTTGCCATTCAACGACATGTAGTTAACTTAATTTATTGTTTAATATGACACAAATCTTCTGTGTTAGAGTAAGGTATAATCACTATTCTCCATTCACATCTTGTCGATGTCTCATTTGATGAATAAAGGAGACATTAGGGGAGGGCAATGAAAGCGGGGGGGGGGGGGGGGGGGTACTACTTGCGTAGTATGGGTTCACTGTATAAACATTACATATTTCATCATACAATGTGTATGTTGCTTCGTGCTAAAAAAATCATGTACAGTTTTATTGTTCTTAGTGCAAAATATCTGTTGTTAGTATTATGGACATTTCCATATGAGCACTAAAATAAACCCCTGAATTTCCAGGGGCGGATCATATTCAATTATCAGGGGCGGATCATATTTAATTATCAGGGAACATTTTTTTAATGTTATTGAAAATGTACAACTAAACAGCGTTTTAAACTTTTATTTCTACAAACAAATCTTGAAAACCAACAAACTCTATCCATTTGCATATACCTTCCCTTTTCAATCATCAAATCATGACATGAACATCTCAATCTTGCTAGCGCTTGTTTTTGCTTGGTATTAGTCACACACAGTAAATATTTCTCCATTAATTGAGACCATGGATTTAAAAGTACCATATAAATTTAATTTATTATTTACTTCTACATCAGAAGACCAGCTTGTTCTGCCATATCAATAATTCTTTCCTTTATTTTAGCCAAAAATATTCCAATGTCTCCTACTTCTTGATTCATCCATACATACCCAAAACCTGCGCTGCATATTTTGCTTCTTATATGAGTAACCCATGCTTTGGATATCTATTATTACCATAATGTACTACTTTTGTCCAGTATTTTATACATCTTTATAAATGACCGACATACACTGGATGCCTTCCAAACTCTCCCAATGATGCTGCGTTCGGAGCTGAAAAGCTAATTATTAGAATGTACTTGTAAAATTTATATTGCACCTTTTAAATTATTTCATAGCCACACAGTTCTGAACCATATAATAATACCGGTGTAATCATACAATCAAATAGATAAAATAGCTGGCTCACTGATAAACAACTATATTTCCTATAAAAGGTTTTTATGAGAGTCACTGCTCTTTCGGCCTGCATTGCCTGCGATTTCTTTGTTTTATACCATGACAATGAAATCGTAAATATTACCCCTAAGTATGTATAGTCATTTACTCTTTCAATTTGATTAATTTTTATAGTGCCATTTCTCTATTCTTTTTTGATAAACCCCCGTGTCTAAAAACCATAATTTTTGTCTTTCCTAAATTAAATTTTAAGTCATAATTGACAGAAAAAAAACTAGCAACTGGTTTATTTGTTCTTGGAGACGTCCTGTTGTATCGCTGAAGCATACTAAATCATAAGCGTACATTAATGTCAATAAGTTTGGCAAATAATATTTATACCATGACAATCTGTTTAATTAATTTTTTAGCTCAGCTGACTGTAAGTCATCTGAGCTATAGCGATCAACCGTCTGTCTGTCCGTCTGTCCGTCCGTCCGTCCGTTAACCTCGCACAAATCGTAACCGCTGGATCTAGAAACTTGTAACTTGACATTCAGAGAGGTCCATTAAAAATATCCTTGGAAACCATAAATGAGGTCTCTGTTACCCATATCCTTCGAGCTATGGGGCCCCAAAGTACCCCCCCCCCCCCCAGAATAGTCAAAAATTTCATACAAAAACTTCAATATCTCATTAACTACACCACTTATGGTCATGATTTTTGGCATACATATTGATCATGAGATGTTTCATCAGTTCTTGCAGACTTGTGGCGCCACCTGTATTTTTCGATTTTTTACGAATTTTTTTCTCTATTTTTGAGACCTTTAAAAATGTGAACATCTGTTAACATGGCACAAATCGTTAAGACTGGACCTAGAATTTTCATTCTTGACACACTGAGAGACCTATGAAAAGTCTCCATGGAAACCAGAAATTAGGTCTCTGTTACCCATATCCTTCAAGTTATGGGGCCCCAAAGTACCCCCTCAGAATAGTTAAAAATTTCATACAAAAACTTCAATATCTCATTAACTGCATCACTGAAGGTCATGATTTTTGGCAAACATATTGATCATGAGATGTTTCATCAGTTTCTGCAGACTGGTGGCGCAACCTGTATTTTTCGATTTTTTACGAATTATTTTCTCTATTTTTGAGACCTTTAAAAATATGAACATCTGTTAACAGGGCATAAATCATAAAGACTGGACCGAGAATCTTCATTCTTGACAAAGTGAGAGTCCTATGAAAAGTCTCCATGGAAACCAGAAAAGGGTCTCTGTTACCCATATCCTTTGAGCTGTGGGGCTCCCAATTACCCCCCCCCCCCCCCCAAAAAAAAAAAATAATGGAAAATTTGATAAAAAAAAACTAAAACTGCAACATCTCAATGACTACAACACTGATGGTCATGATTTTTGGCATACAAATAAATGAAGAGGTGTTTCATTAGTTTCTGCAGACTGGTGGCGCCACCTGTTTTTTTTTCAAATTGTTACGAATTTTTTTCTCTATTTTTTGAGACCTTTAAGGATGTAGATATCTGTCAACAGGGTACAAATCGTAACGACTGAACCTAGAATCTTCTTTCTTGACACACAGGGAGACCCATGAAAAGTCTCCATAGAACCCTGAAATTAGGTCTCTGTTACCCATATCCTTTTAGCTATGGCACCCCATAGTACAGCTCAGAATAATGGAAAATTTGATACAAAAGCTGAAGTATCTGAACAACTAAAGCAGAGATCACCATAATTGTTTGCATGGATAGTGATCATTGTGTTTCATTAGTTTCTGCAGACTGGTGGCATCATCTGTATTTGTTCGGGTGTTTTTACGATTTTTTTTTCTCAATTTTTGAGACCTTTAAAGATATGAACATCTGTTAACAGGGTTCAAATCATAACAACTGGACCAAGAATCTTCATTCTTGACACACAGGGAGACCCATGAAAAGTCTCCATGGAAACCTGAAATTAGGTCTCTGTTACCCATATCCTTCAAGCTGTATGGCTCCAAAATACCCCCAGAATAATGAAAAATTTGATACAAAAACTGCCGTATCTCGATAACGACAACACTGATGTTCATTAATTTTGCCATACAGATTGATCATGAGGTGTTACATCAGTTTCTGCAGCCTGGGTGTGCCATCACTTTTTTTTCAAATTTTTACGAATTTCTTTCTCTATTTTTTTTAGACATTTAAAAATGTTGATATCTGTCAACATGGTACAAATCCTAACAACTGGACCTAGATTCTTCATTCTTGTAATACAAGGAGGCCCATGAAAAGTGTCTGTGGAAACCTGAAATCAGGTCTCTGTTACCTGTATCCTTCAAGCTATAGGACTCAGAAGTACCCCAAAGAATAATGGAAAATTTGTTACAAAACTGAAGTATCTAAACAACTAACGCAGAGATCACCATGATTCTTTGCATGTATATTGACCATGTGTTTTTATTAGTTTCTGCAGACTGGTGGAGCCACCTGTATATTTAAGTTTACGCATTTTTTCTCTATATTTGAGATATATAAATACAGACACAATCTTGGCCTGTTGGTTAATCTGTTTGATGCTTCAGTTGAATGGGTATATACTACCATTCAGACGATAAAATTTCCTTTTACGAATCTCTTCCGAGTCAGCTGAGCGTCATGACCCATGGGTCACTTGTTTATAAAATTCATCTATGAATAAAAAAAACAGAACGGGACTAACCATGCACCCTGGCCGAGTTCCGTTAGTACAATCAAAATAATCTGTTAATCCTTCCTCTCTAAGAAGACATGATTTCATTTGACTATATATTGACTGAAGTGTCTGTTAGAGTTTCCCTTTTATCCTAGATTTAGCTGAAACATACGACAAAAAATCATGTTGTACACTATCAAAAGCAGTTGAATAATCAATAAAAGTGTAATAAAACCTTCTTTTCTTTTTTGTTAAATATTTCTGCACACACCCCATTAAAGAAAATGTATGGTCTACTGTTGAATAATCTTTCCAATAGCCAGCTTGTGCTTCATATAATAACCCAGCTTGATCAACATGATTTTGAATCCTGTTTGCCAATATTTTTGTAATTAGTTTACCCACGGTATTAAGTAATGAACTAATTAGGATCTATGGTGGAAGCCTTTTTGTGAATTGGTACAATAAATCCTTTACTCCAAGAAGCTGGGAAAAATCCATTTCCTGATACACTATTAAATAATTGTAATATATGAGACGATTTGTGACTATATGCATCTTTCAATATATCTACCGTTATCCCGTCTGGCCCTGGGGCCTTTCCTCTTTTCATTTCATTTATGGCTTTCTGTACTTCACTTGGTGTTATGAGTCCATCAACCTGTGTATCATTTTCAATTTCTAATACATTTTTTAAATATTCCGGAGTATGATTCTTAAACTCTTGATTAATTTCATGTGTTGATGAATTCAAAAGTTCCTTAAAATGTTTGTACCAACGTAGCGGTTCTACTGTTGTAACAATTTTTTCTTTTTGTTTATAAATCTCATGTTTTTTTTTCACATGGAATCAGTGTATTTTGCACCTAATATCTTTTGCACCTCTGAGGCTTGGATGATTGCCTACTTTTCTTTACAAAATTTTTTAAACCTCTGTTTTGTTTGTTATTCATTAAGTAAGTCGCCATCTGATATTGTAGGCCTACATCAATACTTATTCAAAGCTATATATTTTTCAAATTCCCAAAATGACATTCTTTGTCCCACCATTTTGTTTATTCAGTTTCATATTGTCTCGGAAGTTTTGTTTATTTCTGTAGGATATATTTTGATAAATACTAACCAATTCCTCACTTGCTTTGTCCGGATATGTTTCTAAGGTTTCATAAAATGTGTTGAAAAGTAACGCACATTTTAGTGTTCTAATGATTTTGAAATATTTGTTTTATCTTCATCAGTCAGATAAAATTTTACCCATTTTGTCAAATTGCATATGTGTTCATTCGAAAGCTCTTTCCTTGGTCTGAGTATATTAAGTGAACAGCTTAAAGGAAAGTGATCGGACGGATCATCTGATAATACACAGGATCCATCTACCTTATGAAGTAGACAGCTACTGACAATTACATGATCAACTACACTGCTCCCAAAAGGAGTTAAAAACATAATTAAGTCTGCTGGTATATCTGGTATATCTTATATATTACAGTTCTAGCATTAAAATCACCAAGGAGAATTAAAATAAATTCATCAAATATTGCTAAAGTATCTACCAATACATTTTCCAGCCTGTTAATACCATTTATTTCATCTTCATCCACATGGAATGGTGAACCTGCTGGCGCAATATAGCAGCAAACTATGGCCAAATCTTTATCTTTATTAATTAAGGTACCATCATACCCTTTAATTTCTGTTGCATGTAAACTAAGACCCCTCCACTCCCTGTACTCTTCCTGACTATTCCATAACCATAGTACACGTGGAATGCACCAGAAAATTCATCATCCGTTGTTGCCCATGTCTCAGTGATACATACAATACTGTGATTATTTATCAATTCTTTAACTTCTACTGATTTAATTTTGTTCTTAAGTCCATGTGCATTCCATGTTGCTATTTCTGTATTCGCATTTCTGCAAGTGCTTGACTAGTTTAGATATGGGTGAAAAATTAAGTTAAGTTGAAAAATATGACAAACAGAAACAGTTTTTATCCATATGCATGAGGGAAAAAATCCTACTTGTTCAAATAATATATTAAGAAGATATGTCTGAAATAGTGTGTGCAATAGAAAATCACGGACTGTAGTCTGTTCGCCATATTAGATTTTGAGCAAGTCTGTTTTTTAATAGGTCAGCAGCCCTCATAGGCACCAATGATCCCTGTGAATTTGAGAAAGATCAAGCATATTGTTGCGTGAGAAAATCAACTATAGTGCTCTGGTGGCCATATTGGAATTCTGACAGGTCTGCAATTAATGGAGATGGAGCCCTTATAGGTACCAATCATCTCTGTGTAAATGAGATAGATCAAGCTTGTTCTTGTTGATATATCGCGCTTAAAAGAATATCCCCAATTGTGCTCTAGGAGCAATATTGGAATTCTGACAGGTCTGTTATTGGAAAGGGATTAAGTCAGCATAGACACTAAAGATCACGGAGAAAATGATAAAGATAAAGTATGTTCTTGTTGAGATATCCGGTGCGAAAGAAAATCACCCATTATAATCTGGTGGCCATATTGGAATTCCAACAAGTCTGTAATTCAATAGGTCTGAAGCCCTCATATGTACCAATCATCCCTGTGAATTTGGGAAAGCTGAAGTATGTTGTTGTTGTTATCACGTGCGCAAGAAAATCAGCGTTTGGACTGTGGTGGCCATATTGGAATTCTGACAGGTCTGTAATTCAATAGGTCTAGAGCCCTCATATGAACAGGAAAAGTAGACAGGCAAAGTTCCGAAACATTTTTACTGAATAATTAACTTGCTCTTTGTTAACTTGCTGATTGACAAACATAAATAGTTATAATTATATCCATGTAACAATTCATGCTGTCACCATACCCTTTATTTAGTGAAGTATTCAAATAATGGTAAGCCTACGTTATAATTTACATGAAAAATTTTTGCGATATATACATGTTAAAAAAATTAAAAAAGGCGTGCTAAATTGCGTTAGTTCTGCACAAAACTTAATAAATTAATACATACTGCTCCATTTATCTGGTCGCTTGTTAAACTGAATTAACTTCACTTGAAGGTAAAGTTTGAGCATCAGCAGACTTCTGTATTCCATGTGCAGCAAAAAAAACGGCCTTGATCGATCACCCTTAGATTAGACATTATTTATCAATTATTCAATTTATGCATAGGTTGCCCCAAAGTAATTGCAGGATCCTCCCCTGAAATACCATGAATATTTCGTGGAACTATTTCTTAAATGAAAGCTAGTGTACAATACTACAACTGTACCAAATTTGGTACTTTTATCACAATTTGAACAATTTTTCTATCAGCCGCCGCACTAATCCTTATATACAATTTCAGCTTAGCGTCGAGACCCATGAGTCGTTAGTTATTTACTGGTCACCTGCTGAGGATGATTAAACGTACATATTAAGTGGTTTAAACAAAAGTTTTTATGGTATTGTCACAGGTATGATATGTAAATAAAGTTAATTTATTTTTGTAGTGCTTACAGGAGATGTGTTGAGATGTCAGCCTTATGAATTATATAAGGGATTTTCATTTAGTATGTATACTGATATAGACCCCTGAACTGTAATTAGTATGCCTTACATATAGTCATTAATAAGCTCCATATTTAATTCCGTTTTATGGTATGCTTTCATGAATTTTGTCTATATAAACTGATACCAGCACTGTCATGGGCTCTTTGTATTTTAGGATAAACATTTCCTAACATAAAAGCTGCCTTCAGCTGTACTTGTGTTTGCACCATCAGACTTTGAAATATTCTTAAATATATATATAATGTATTTTTATTATTATTTACTTGTAAAGTATATCGGTATATATAGTATATACCGATAAAATGACAAATACATAACAGATGAAATGATAAATTTGTCTTTAGTATTTTAACTTTGATTGTTTTATTAAAATAGAAAGGTTTGCGTGAAATGTAAAAAATGTGTATAAAAAAATTCATAAAAACCAAATAATCATTCAAGTGTGATCAAAACCTAATCAGCTCTGGGGATTATATAGATGCACCTGCTACTATAATTAATAGTAAATCCAGTAAAACATTTGAGAAATCGTGTCGCAAATGAAATGTAAAAACTATGTTTCAACAAATTCATAAAAATTTTTTTTTAAATCATTCAAGTGTGACCAAAATCAAATAAGTTCTATAGACCTATATAGATGCACCTGCTACTATAATTAGAAGCAGATCCCAGTAAACCTTTTGAGAAATAGTGTCGATTATGAAATTTAAAAAAAAATAATAAAATTCCAAAAATCATTCAAGTGTGACCAAAATGAAATCAGTTCTGGAAAATTAAAGAGGCACTTCCTACTATAATTATAGCTGATCACAGTAAACCTTTTGAGAAATAGTGTCGCATATGAAATTAAAAAAAAAATAAAATTCCAATAATCATTCATTTCTGACCAAAATCAAATCAGCTCTGGAGAGCTATAAGATGCAATTGCAACTATAATTAGAAGCAGATTCCAATAAATCTTTTAAGGAATAGTGTCGCATATGAAATTTAAAAAAAAATAATAAAATTCCAATAATCATTCAAGTGTGACCAAAATCAAATCAGCTCTGGAGACCTATAAGATGCACCTGCTACTATAATTAGAAGCAGATCCAAGTAAATCTTTTAAGAAATAGTGTCGCATATGAAATGTAAAAACTTTGTTTCAACAAATTCTTTAAAAAAAATGTTAATCATTCAAGTGTGACCAAAATCAAATCAGCTCTGGAGACCTATAAGATGCACCTGCTACTATAATTAGAAGCAGATCCAAGTAAATCTTTTAAGAAATAGTGTCGCATATGAAATGTAAAAACTTTGTTTCAACAAATTCTTTAAAAAAAATGTTAATCATTCAAGTGTGACCAAAATCAAATCAGCTCTGGAGACCTATAAGATGCACCTGCTACTATAATTAGAAGCAGATCCAAGTAAATCTTTTAAGAAATAGTGTCGCATATGAAATGTAAAAACTTTGTTTCAACAAATTCTTTAAAAAAAATGTTAATCATTCAAGTGTGACCAAAATCAAATCAGCTCTGGAGACCTATAAGATGCACCTGCTACTATAATTAGAAGCAGATCCAAGTAAATCTTTTAAGAAATAGTGTCGCATATGAAATTTAAAAAAAAATAATAAAATTCCAATAATCATTCAAGTGTGACCAAAATCAAATCAGCTCTGGAGACCTATAAGATGCACCTGCTACTATAATTAGAAGCAGATCCAAGTAAATCTTTTAAGAAATAGTGTCGCATATGAAATGTAAAAACTTTGTTTCAACAAATTCTTTAAAAAAAATGTTAATCATTCAAGTGTGACCAAAATCAAATCAGCTATGGAGACCTATAAGATGCACCTGCTACTATAATTAGAAGCAGATCCAAGTAAATCTTTTAAGAAATAGTGTCGCATATGAAATGTAAAAACTTTGTTTCAACAAATTCTTTAAAAAAAATGTTAATCATTCAAGTGTGACCAAAATCAAATCAGCTCTGGAGACCTATAAGATGCACCTGCTACTATAATTAGAAGCAGATCCAAGTAAATCTTTTAAGAAATAGTGTCGCATATGAAATGTAAAAACTTTGTTTCAACAAATTCTTTAAAAAAAATGTTAATCATTCAAGTGTGACCAAAATCAAATCAGCTCTGGAGACCTATAAGATGCACCTGCTACTATAATTAGAAGCAGATCCAAGTAAATCTTTTAAGAAATAGTGTCGCATATGAAATGTAAAAACTTTGTTTCAACAAATTCTTTAAAAAAAATGTTAATCATTCAAGTGTGACCAAAATCAAATCAGCTCTGGAGACCTATAAGATGCACCTGCTACTATAATTAGAAGCAGATCCAAGTAAATCTTTTAAGAAATAGTGTCGCATATGAAATGTAAAAACTTTGTTTCAACAAATTCTTTAAAAAAAATGTTAATCATTCAAGTGTGACCAAAATCAAATCAGCTCTGGAGACCTATAAGATGCACCTGCTACTATAATTAGAAGCAGATCCAAGTAAATCTTTTAAGAAATAGTGTCGCATATGAAATGTAAAAACTTTGTTTCAACAAATTCTTTAAAAAAAATGTTAATCATTCAAGTGTGACCAAAATCAAATCAGCTCTGGAGACCTATAAGATGCACCTGCTACTATAATTAGAAGCAGATCCAAGTAAATCTTTTAAGAAATAGTGTCGCATATGAAATGTAAAAACTTTGTTTCAACAAATTCTTTAAAAAAAATGTTAATCATTCAAGTGTGACCAAAATCAAATCAGCTCTGGAGACCTATAAGATGCACCTGCTACTATAATTAGAAGCAGATCCAAGTAAATCTTTTAAGAAATAGTGTCGCATATGAAATGTAAAAACTTTGTTTCAACAAATTCTTTAAAAAAAATGTTAATCATTCAAGTGTGACCAAAATCAAATCAGCTCTGGAGACCTATAAGATGCACCTGCTACTATAATTAGAAGCAGATCCAAGTAAATCTTTTAAGAAATAGTGTCGCATATGAAATGTAAAAACTTTGTTTCAACAAATTCATTAAAAAAATGTTAATCATTCAAGTGTGACCAAAATCAAATCAGCTCTGGAGACCTATAAGATGCACCTGCTACTATAATTAGAAGCAGATCCAAGTAAATCTTTTAAGAAATAGTGTCGCATATGAAATGTAAAAACTTTGTTTCAACAAATTCATTAAAAAAATGTTAATCATTCAAGTGTGACCAAAATCAAATCAGCTCTGGAGACCTATATGATGCACTTGCTACTATAATTAGAAGCAGATCCCAGTAAACCTTTTGAGAGAGAGTGTCGCATATGAAATTTTTTAAAAAATTAATAAAATTCGAAAAATCAATCAAGTGTGACCAAAATCGAATCAGCTCAGGAGATCAATAAGATGCACCTGCTCATCAAATTAAAAGTAAATCTGAGTAAAACATTTGAGATTTCGCGTCGCATAACAATTGTCGATGTAAGGAAAGACCGATGTATGGACGGATGGACAGACTGAGCTGATCACTATTTCCTCGCTTTGCTGAAGCGTGGGATAAAAAGTGAACAGATCATCTAATCCCTCCGTATGCTTATTCTAATGCAGTGTGACCAACATGTGTCTGAATTACAGTATGCTGAATATAGTGTTGGAGAAATTATATTCCGCTAACATATACTATGAAAATGGTTAAAGTCTTGCAGTGCACTGCTATTTAGCTGCCTACCTGGGTCTTCAATACTGAGCTTGCTGCTGATGGGAAGCTGGTATGGCTCTGCATGGAGATGACCACCACAAGTTTGAGAGGAGTCGCCAGGACAGGGGAGGTTACATTCTGCCGGTTTGGAGCCTCCTGTTGTGTTTACTGAGGTGCCACACAGACAGAATCGACCTTCAGTAACAGCAGAAAACCTGAAACAAAGTCGGCAGGTTTCACCAAGTGGTGATATTTAAACAATGTGATGTTAAGCAGAAGGAAATCTGTAAGCCTGGTCACACTTGTAAAAAGTCTGGTAACGGTTCTGGTATTCAAATAATGCAATTCGCGTTTTAGTATTAAAGCTGAATCCATAGAGACAATCTTGAAATCATTTTTTCAGTATGGGCTTGAACGACTGAATTTCAGAAGTACTAAAGCCCCAATATGGCCACCAGGCAGCCATCTTGGAATTCTTTTCACAAACATTAACACAAGAATCATTTTAACATTTATAGTGGTGTTTTTTTTTACTCAAGATTGGTACATATAAGAGGATGTGGTTCTTTGGATACAAAAATAGCTCTCCCCACATTTTAGCCAAAGTATAACCTGTAACCTCTACAACCCAGTGTTAACCACATAAGAATTATTCCATCTTTCGATGTTTGAGCATTTTTGTTTTTGCTAATAAGGGTAATGTCTGATAGGTTAGAGAAGGGTAAGATATAAACCCAATAGAATACCATCTGCCACTACCACTGTGGTGGCTGTGTAAATGCACTGAAACAGCCATTGATCTTATTGAATCAATACCTTGGTGACAGCTAATCTTAAGATTAGGCTGCACGTGATGTAATAGCACAAAGAAATACATGTGGACTCACACACCAAATTGTGAATCCACCTTTATTGTAACTGGTCAATCATTGTGTGGCGCACAGGTTGGCTGTCATCCAGGAATCCAGGAATTCAGCAAACATGCAGGGTATTTAATCATATGGTGAATCAAAATGGAATTTTTCGTGCAAATGTTAGGTGTTGTTAGAAAGTGCTAAGAAACAGCCGGTAAGTATATATGAATTATGTATTTGAAGAAGCAGTAATACGTTGCAGCATCCAGTTAAAAATAAGGAGTGTTTTTTTCCACTCACCCTTGCTGTTTTAAGGAATGCCCTTTCACCACTCCCCCTTATGACAAAGGCCAGTACAATCTAAGCAGTTTTTGAGTTAAACTGACAAACAACTGGTTTCTCAGTCTTTCCAGATATAAATAAAACAAGTATAAATTAATGCTCGTTTATAAAATGCTCTTTCATACTTGTATACATGTTCTTCTAGGGTAACTAGGAAAGCATTAAAAAAATTAGATTTTATATTGAAATGCATTTAATATTAATGTTTTAAAGTTTCACATAAGTTTCAGCGTTTATGATTTGCTTGGGGAACCACTAAAAAACATTCATATTTGTAAACATAGTTTTAAAAACAAATATAAATTTATGTTTTCCTGAAAATGATAAATCGAAATTTTGAACATGAGAACTAATTTAAAGTAGGACAGGCAGGGTAAAAGATTCAGACAACCGTTGTTTCCTGGCTGAGGCATCAATGGGTATTTTGGGTAAGCTAAAAAGGCCCTACCTTTATGATATAGAGGAAACCCCCCCCCCCCCCCCCGGTAACAAAAGCCCCTTACATTAATAATAAAGTAGACAAAAGTCCCCCCCTTCCCTCCGTATATAATTTTTATTTATAATGGTTATTAATGATGTCTAGAGTTACTTCACCTATATCTACCTAAATTCTTTGATATTCCTGAATATTAAAGATCATTGGACTAATCATTAGCAAGAAAAAAACAGTCAGTAAAAAATTGATTTTTATACTGAATGAATGGAAAACTGACGCTGACATGAACCCACTGGTCTTGGACTGAGGGAACGCTACCACCACCTGTTGACCGAAACGGTGACTAAAAGTTCATACATACAGCTTGAGAGGAGTGAAGAGAGAAATACAGGTATCATTTCAGTATTCTATTCATTTAAATTGACTTAAAATATCTTATGCTATTTATGCTAGTCGTTCTTGTTAGATTTTTGGTGCTTTTCCGTGGTTTTCTCGACATAGCGCATGTAAATGGCGTAGGATTTGGAGCAATTCTTAAAGTGTGTGTGGAGGGAGGGGGGGGGGGGGGCTTATGTCCAAGAAGCTCAACAGCGTGTACTTGCCGGAGAGGTGCGGGTGTTGGATGGGCTATCCCGCTCAGACTGCATGGAAATTGTTTAAAGTTTTTTACCTTTTTCTCATTTTAATCACATGCTGCACCAAACAATGATTACCAAATGTGAATTTAAAAAATCACGTATGCCGAATTGATCCATTTATATCCTCAAATGTTTTTCACATGACTGTGTTTGAATTTTACTAAAAAATAGGCTTACACAGTATATGAAGCATGAAAAAATATATTGTGAGACAATGGATCGAACATTTTTACATTTACATGATAATTAAGAATCGATATAAACATTAACAATTAATGGAACTCTGACCAGAATTCATGGAAATAATTACACATTGTCCTTTACTCTGAAACTGTTCTGTTCCAAAGAGAACCAGTATTTAAGGAAATCGAATTAAATATTAAGCATTAAAATATATATTACCTACTATTTGCATGAATATTACATATATTATATTATGCATCTACAAATTGCACTGACACTGGACCTTATATGACAATTTAGAAACAAAGTCCCATAAGAAAGAAGTAGAACTATTCTTCTTTATCCCTACTAATCTCGCTGAAATGCCTCTGATAAAAAGGTCAGTAATGTTATTAAATGATGATCCGAGTTCATGTTTAGTTGCTTGCGGAAGCAAGAAACACATACTTACGGTTGTCAAAATGGTGTAATCCCGTGTCTTGTTGTTAGGCAATAAACAGGCAGCAGGAATGGCAAGATTTTTACACCGATTTAACAACTTACTGTCGGGTCATTGTTTCAAGTATCAGCAGCTACAAAGCTTGTGCTGTGCATCTCTGTTCATTCGAGAACATGGGTGACCCTGAGCTTATCAATTTGCTTTATCAGCTTCAATGGAGAGGATATTCTCAAACTTTAGATAAATCCCCAATAAAGTGAGAAAAGTTTTGGAGCATAGAAAGCTTTATAACTTTTGTATTGCTAAAGGCAAAGAACACCGTAGAATATTAACTTACAGAGTGAATGTTAGGACTCATTGTGTATACTCAGCTTGTAAGTAATGATGTTGTGTACACATATAACATGATACACCATATGCTATAACCCTACTTAATATGCGTGTTGTTTCAAATACACATGCAAGTATGGACTGGGAGTCGGAAGCGATAAATGCTATAACCCTACTTAATATGCGTGTTGTTTCAAATACACATGTAAGTATGGACTGGGAGTCGGAATCGATATATGGCAGGGTCCAATAATATCGAGTCTGACCAAACCGAAGGTCCGAGGTCTGTTGGTGGCACTATATCTTGAGTAAGGATGAAGGTATTCATTCGATAAGGACGATATGTTATTATTAAGCCCTCTGGATTTCAGATTTCATGTGCACGGGGTAGGAATATTCCAGAAGGCATTACCTGTAGTTAAGACATAAGAGCGATTTTCTGAGGTTCTAGCAAGATTTCACCATGATGTCCTTGAGGTATCGGCGGGATTCGAACCAACGCTAGCATGACCACTAGGCTACGTCCAATCCCTACCTCTGTTTATCTTACATAGCCACAACTGCAGGGGGAGTAGAAAAAAGCACGTGATAAAAATAGTGATAAGTTTAGGCCTACCTGTAATCTCTTTTGTCACAGCTGTCATAGCATATTTTTGGTGTCAGTTGGGAAGGTACATAGTCGGATCCAATGTGACGAAATGAACGAGCAAACGGATCGTCATGGTAACAGCCATCAGGTGAGCCTGGAAAGATTGAAAAAAAGTGGAGATATTGAAAAGCAGCAAATATACAAAATCAAGGGTGCAATAAACACATACATTTTACACTGCAAGGGAATAAATGCCATATTGAACATGCATGAAATATAAATTACGTCCATATTGCACAAAAAAGGCGAGGAGTCCATTCTTATTTATGAATCTAGTGCTCAACTAGCCCTGGCGTCCGTGCTCTATGCGTATATCCAAACGCTTCGTTTCCTTCTCCTGTGGTACTCTATAGGGCTATCTACGCCGAACCATTTGCTGTAAAGTCACAAACAACCTACGAATTTGACTGTCGAAAGATTTCAGCAAGGCTACGTCAAATGGAACCGTGGACGGTTTTGGGAAGTTTTTTTTTTTTAATTTCGTGGAAGTGTTCACATATAAAATATAAGTTGTACAACGGTCTTGGGAAAAAATTTATCAGGGCTGACTAAGTTTAATCGTACGCTCTTCCCACGACAGTTGTATTACTATCCTAGCAATTTCCCCAATTTTCTGTCGTCCACCTGTCGTATATGTGTTGTACGATGTATGTGAGTTAGGTTTAAGACAAACCCACGGCGGCCGCAGTAATTATCTACAACTGTAGAACATTCGTAGGACCGTCATAGGTAAAAATCAGTGGCAATCGTTGGGCTTTCGTAGGAAAGTCCTATGATTCTTAGGGCCTCAAATGGTCGCAGTACAAATCGACCGGAAAAACATCCGATTGTGCTGGTGAAATATGTAATGTGATAAGTTAAATATCACACAGGGGGAATTTTACAGAGACGGCACCACCTGGGGGCCAGCCTGACGGGTAATCGCCGTTTCTTTCAGCGGTAATTAGTGTAGCGAATAGTTGAGCATAACGTTACCGCTGCTTATGGAGCGTTAAAATCTGTGTACTTGTTTAAGATCAGACAGTTAGCGGATGATGTTGTTAATAACAGCCACGCGCAAGTTGTATTGTGTATTGTTGGTAATTACCCATCTTGTGAGGGGCAAAGTGGTGATTGTGGTGATAAGTGATTAAAGCAGGTAGCCATTCTTTTATATGTGTCTTAACAGATGGCGCCACTTGGCACATATGACACGTTATACTATGCTAATGTTTTCCCTTACGCATCTTGGCATCAGTACCTTGCATTTTATATTGGTGTTCATGTGCTTGTATATAAAGGGATAAATAACTGCATACCATGTTAGATTGCTACCTCGATATATATATAGCGTAGCATGCATGTCTGTAAGCTTATAGATGATAATCTTACATCCTCACTGGATATGGGCATAGGATGAAGCTGTTGTTCAAGCAAGCCTGGTGCAAGGCCGCGTTTTAGTTATACCGTGTTTAACTGCTTCGTCATGGCAAATGGGTGCTTATTGAGATGATTCTATCCCATATTACACTTAATTTAATATTTATATTAGTATGACTTTGTAAGTGTAATTCGCATTGTTGCAGGTGATGATATACAAGCTACCATCGACCCCTGTAAACCACAACCCACCATTTTTTAGTACCGTGGACATCTGTACACCACCACCCACCATTCTATAGTACCGTGGACCCCTGTACACCACCACACCCTATTCTATAGTATCGTTGGCCCCTTGTACACCACTACCCACCATTCTATCGAACATTGGACCTCTGTACACCACCACCCTCCATTCTATAGTACCGTGGATCACTGTACACCATAACCCACCATTCTAAACTACCGTGGACCCCTGTACACCGCCACCCTCCATTCTACAGTACCGTGGACCCCTGTACACCACCACCCACCATTCTATAGTACCATGGACCCCTGTACACCACCACCCACCATTTTTTAGTACCGTGGACATCTGTACACCACCACCCACCATTCTATAGTACCGTGGACCCCTGTACACCACCACCCACCATTATATAGTACCGTGGACCCCTGTACACCACCACACCCATTCTATAGTACCGTTGGCCCCTTTTACACCACTACCCACCATTCTATCGTACATTGGACCTCTGTACACCACCACCCTCCATTCTATAGTACCGTGGACCACTGTACACCATAACCCACCATTCTAAAGTACCGTGGACCCCTGTACACCGCCACCCACCATTCTTTGGTACCGTGGACCGCTCTAAGCTATATTATTGTTAACCAGCAATGAAACCACGAGTTTCTTATTGCATATAGCTACACAAAATAGCAGTTTTGCTTATCGAAAGCATGTATATATCATTGAGTTAAAAGTCAATTAAATATATATCTTAAAGCTAAACTGAACGAGAGACGTTGACGATTAGCAAGTCAGAATTTGTCCGAAATCTTGAATACATGTAAACAAAGCCATAACTAATGTAAAGCATAGGTTTGGTCAATGTTCACAAACTTGGTTTGTTAGAATGAGAATTGTGTATCAAATATAATACCTGGTTACTTAATGCTAAGCAGGCGTTGGAAGGCAGCAGGCTACAGCAGCAAGATATCGCTCTTTAACATGACTATATGATTACCATTATTTTACAGTTAACGAGAAACAATAGGTAAAAGAGCTTGTGCTAATGCCTATTACTGACCGTGATGTTTACCCCGTTTGTAACACCTTAAATATAGCCTTAAAACTGTGAAAGATCGTAATTCCTCAACCCTATATTTATACCCTGATGGGATAATAATCGACAGAAAACGTATATAAGCCTTTACCACTTGCTCTTCAAGTACATTTTGCCTTGTGATATAAATACCTGTTTTGAACAGGTGTGTTTCCTTAAGTGACTCAGTTTCTGCGGCATCCTTTTCATATTTTCATTTTCGTTTAAGCCTTTCCTTTTGTTATAATCATCTTCCACACCTGTCCACAGTCTTTACCTGTCTGGATTGGCATTTAAAATGTTTCATCAACCTCAATATTTTGAAATGTTGAGATGGTTTTCATGGTGAGGCCAAATGTTTCAGAAACAGATTTACTATTTACATGATGATCTTACATATTGCAACCAATTCTTAGATTATATGAAAATTCAATTTACAAAAGTTCACTTTTGCATTAATATATGTACAGAAAATTGCTTAAGTCTAAAAAGTTGTTCAACATAGAAATCCACATAAGTATATGTATAATCTGTGTTATGGCTAACATATGAACCGAAAAGATTTACAACTTTGAGGATTTACTTTTAGAACATACACTGAACACAATGTGCGTGCATTCAAGTCTGCATATTTTTTAATCGAAAATGATTATGACTTACAAAATGCATAAAAGCTGAGAAATTTATATGTTAGCAGAAAAGTCTGATGGTGTGAAAGAAAGTGAAAGTTATGAAAATAAATTGTTTTAAAATAAATGCAAAGCTTAAATAAATTGTTTGAATATATCATTGTTTGATATTCTCGCTTACATACAAATAAACATTCTTTCAAATGGTAACAGATTACGAACTGAATATTTCATACAGGCGGTACAGATTAAACACAGAATAGTTCTTACATACGGTAACAGATTAGACACACAATATTTCTTAAAGACGGTACGAATTAAACACAGAATAGTTCTTAGAGACTGTTACAGATAAGACAAACAATGTTTCATACAGATGTATACAGATTAAACACGGAATATTTCTTACAGACGGTTACAGATAAGAAACAGAATATTTCTTACAGACAGTAACACATTAGAAACAGAATATTTCTAACATAAGGTAATAAATTAGACAACGAATATTTCCTCTAGGCGGTAACAGAGTAGACAAAGAATATTTTTTACAGACAGTAACATATTAGACACAGATTATTTCTTTCAGACGGGGATATATTAGACTTAAACTTATGAGAAGTACACATGCTGCTACTTACGTTTCTGGGCGCGAACCACAGATATCTGGAAATGTAAAGAATTGTGAAAGTATAGATCATAAAGTACTATAACGAATTCACTTAGATGTCAGCATTACATCTGAGTAAAGTATTAGAAGTTTAGTAGTCTTCATCTACGGACCACCGACAATACATACTGGTACAAAAGGCAATGCAACAACAATGTCGTAAATAAATGAGCCATGTGAAAAAATGCACGCAGTTCAAAATCGATTAGCGCATTCTGAAAATAAGAAACATGCTGTGACATGGCCGTGCTGCTGGACATACCAAAAGGAAAAGACCAACACATCTAATAAGGAACCGAAAAAGGTAACATTGTACTCCAACCTTTTACAACGAATCCAGCTATATATGTCAATTTATCTCTGATTGATGTTAATGCATGTATCAATATGACAGAGTTAAGGAATAAAGGTGACACACTGGGAAATGTAACAATAGAACTCTTACAAACAGCTTTGAAAAAGTCGAGTATCCCTGATCAAAGGCTCACTAACCAGTCAAATATATCCACCGTGATGTCACTTCCAGATAATTAACTTTGTGAACCAAAAAGCGTAGTATAACCCTTAAAGCGTTTCCTCGGATCATCAAACTACAAAACATCTCAGGAGCGATAACGGTCTATGAAGCCTTGGTTCATGGTAACTGGAACGCAAAGCCTCCAAGTAAGGATGATTAATGTATGTATATCCTCACTGAGTGACATCTATAAATATAGAGCCAGACCTTTACAAATTTATGCTAGGACATATTACATTTAAAGGTTAACGGTTTTTGGCAGCTTTGAAAACGCCGCTTTTTATTAAGCCTTTTTTCTATTGCTTTTGAGTTTATTTCTTCATCCATAGTTGGGTTAAAATTGGTTGTGGGTTGACTTTCTTAGGTCCGCCAGACTGCTAATGCATCGATTTCATTTTTTGTTCTTTCTTCCCGTGTTAACACTAGATTTTAAACACGGCTTTTTTTCGAAAACTGACCTTTAGGCATAAAATTAGTCGCACGTCACAGATTTGCTCCTGATTTTGACCTAATTTTCAAGGTCGTAAACTACATGGCCGAATCATCAGTACACCGCCCTGTCTCGGTTGGAGGCTTCGAAACATCGAGTGTTTGGAACGGCTAAGAACATAGAAACGATTTCCCCATCACGAGAATCGAGCTGCTCTTAGTTATCTGACTTCAACGCAGTTATTTCTAAAACGTACCATCTCCTACCTAATTTATATCAATAAATAACATTTGCGCTGTGGCGATGTGTGTTCGCACACGCAACGGCCAACATACTGAGTTAATTACACGATTCCAACCTGAGGGTACGCGGCTAGTTTGTAGACCATTTTTCCGGGCAGTCTGTAATTGACGAGACCCCAGGTTTCATTCTAAATGGATAAATGATTTAAAAATAAGCAAATATTCTAGCGGCATACAATTGATATCATTCATATAGACCATGATGCTGCACATATAAATAGTTGTATCAGCGCACTTTCAGTGCGCTTAACAAAGTTCCATGTGGTGCATGATAGATTCTAAAAAGTCTAATTTAACTTTTAAAACAATATAAGAAGGCAAAATGGTCAATCTCTCATAGAACCATGAACTGCAAATGCCCTATACGCAGTTCTCTATACACTACACAGAAGCGACTCCAGGGCCCTCTTTTCAGGGTTTTAAAGGGTTTCAGACCGATTTTTGCGGCCTTTTCACCCTTTACCAGACCTGTGGAACTCTTTTAGGCCTTGTCATGAGTCCTCCTATGTTGCCCCCACCCCCACTTTTCCTAAATCCTTGATCCGCCCCTGCTACTGACTGAGCGCATATCTCTGCCAACGCCTGGACCCAATCTGATCATAATTTCGTTCATAATTAAATCCGCCCCATCTTTTAATCAGTTACTCCTATTACTTGGCCTATTCATTATGGCAAAAAGTAATCGAATTCGAAAAATCGATTTTTGTGATATTCACAATATACAAAATGTATATTGTGATTATATCGCATATTTGCAATTTCATGTTTATTCATGACCCGAACGCTTGTTTTGTTTACACTGAAAACAGAAAAACGAGTCAGGTAAACGTAACCATTTAAATTCTTCGAGAGGCATTGCTGTAAAGAAACAACACTTCCATGATGTCGACTTCACTGTGACGACGTCATTACCTTGCTTTCTCTGAATGGGTTTCTGTTTGCTTAACCATGTGATATTACCAAAAGTGCCTAATAATTTTGTAATGCCGGAAAGGCAAATTTATGCTCAGATTGATTCACATTTTGAATTATAACGAAGAAAAACAAACTCAACCAATATTGACAAAATAATCTAACATTGGTGAAAACACAACCTTACTGGCCCAGGCAAAAAGGATACCCATATACAGTGAGATTTGATATAGTTCGACATATCGGCGCCCTAGCCGTAGCTCAGTCCAGGAATGAATAAATGCCTAACGAATGTCTAACATGAACACCGCTAAAAAAAAATTACAAAATCATATATGCACACATGTGTAAACTAACATCAGCTAAAATACTCCGCAACCCCACATACTCCGCAACCCCACATGTAGCCTTAAACATACAGAGAAAAGTAATCTCTCTGAGAATGATTTAAGAAAGGGAGGGGTCAAACCAAGGTAGACTAAAGACACAGGTCTGCAAAGAGTCCGGGAGAGTCACTAATTGGTCTGAAACCCTGAAAAAAGTTGCGGCGCATGAAAAATGAGGGGGGGGGGAGGGGGTTTCTTCCGAATCCCCCCCCCCCTCCACCACCCCTTTATCCGCCATCCCCCACCCCAGTGGCGTCAATTTATCTTCGAGGGTGGGGGGATGACTTTGTGTGTGTATATATATATATAATTTTGTATATATATACCTTTTTAGTATCTCTGAGTGACATAATAAATTATATATATATATATTTATATAGATATATAATTATATATATATACTTAATCATATTTCAAATAATTATAATGTTTTAGAAAATAAGTTATTTTGTGAATTCTAAGAAAAGTTATATAACATATAGATATCACTTTTTTTAGTAAATTGAGCCAAAGTCTTAAGTTGTATATATTATTATATTTCATTTGCAAAAATATATTATTTTCTGAAAAGTGGGGGGGGGGGGGTGATTACATTGACCATCCCTCTTGCCAAAAAGTGGGGGTATATATACCCCCATCCCCCCCTCCCCTTGACGCCCCTGCCCCACCCGTTCAACCCTTGCTTAAAACGTGCCATATAATAATAATTATATTATCAATTATTAACAGTAAACAACATCACGGAGGTACCAGCTATGTTTTTGCAGCCAACGTCCCAGCAAACTGTGCCACAAAAATAGAGACAATGATATCTACTAAAGTATTTAATACAGGGGGAAATGTAGCCGAGGAGCTTATAACGGGCCATACAATAATACTTTTAATAGCTACTTACATCACAGAGGTACCTGCAGTGTTTGCGCAGGCCACGTTCCCGGACACAGTGCTTTGATAAACGAGACAACGATGTCTAATGAAATATTTACAAAACAGCCCTAAATCAAACGTGAACGGTCCCGGGAGTCCGTAACATGAAATACACTCCGCGGCCCAAAAATTTCAATGTTTACATATTCACTAGTAAAGCGGTTTTTTTTTTGTTCAAGCAGCTATCATTAATATATAATAATGTTTAAAGACCAGTGATGCCAGATCAAAATACACTTTTACAGGAAACAGCATGACTAACATAGCCCTAAATCAAACGTGAACGGTCCCGGGAGTCCGTAACATGAAATACACTCCGCGGCCCGAAAATTTTATTAAAAGATTCTTAAGGACGTGTTAAAAAAGTTAAAAATTTACTTCCTTTTGACAGAGTAAAATTCCTTAACAGGCGATAGAATGGAAATGGGGTTTAGCGGGGATAACAGGTCGCCTCCTGAAAAAGCGTGATAGGAAAACAATGATTTGCCGAACATTTGTAGAGGGTAAAGAAATATCAATAGTCAATTTCATTTTGGAGGTAAAAGGAATCTCCACAATATATAGTTTCTTATAAACCATTATGACAAAGGACCATTCCTTTGTCCCCGTGTGGAAGCCACCCATTCGTATTTATTTGTTCTCCCACTCGCAAGGTGAACTCGTGTTACTGAAGCATGACAGTGTTCATACATGAATCGCATACACGTTAACACATGACTGATATTAAAGGAAAATCTGGTGGAGGTCTGTACGCCCTGACAACAAATTTTAGTTTGTTATCAATTTAAAGATGTACAGCTGATATTTTTTAATGTTTCGCCATCCCTACGGACAACGGATCTTAACAAATATATGTGAACCCGCCTACCACCCACCCCCAGACCCCACCCCAACCCAACCCGAATGATAATTGAGTTACGGGGCTTCTTTTTCAAACCATGGTTATTATGGAAAGATATTATTGAATATATGAAACTGAACATACCCGAAGAAAACCATCGGCCATGGACAGGCCGGTACAACAAACTCTCATATCCCCAAGCCGCGGATCGAACCCGGGTCGCCAGCGGTTAACAACTTGGGGAGGGATGGTTGAGCACAACGTCCTCGATAGTACTGTCGCTGATTAATACTCTTGCCTCCATTACTTCAAAGAAACTTTTGGCCCCCTTAACAACTTATTCCGTAACCTTGCCTGAATGATTACACTTTTTTTACCGTAAGCAGGTCTACCGCATTAATATTGTTATCTCAGTCCCTTACAATAAATCATGGAAATTATTGAAAATGTATTACAATTTCTATTTTTCATTTTCAATTATGAGATTGCCTCGGTTTCAATGCTTCTATCATGTACGGTTCACCTGCCTTTAGTCATGCATGACGTAATAATAAGCCATCACATTTTCATTGGCCAGGTCTTTTGTTAGAGATTTAGATTAAAAGAAAACAAACACAGGTGTCTGGAAACAACAGAGCCGTTTTGAATGGGACCTAAAGTTCACATTCACATTAACATGCATATGTTTTACCTGTATTCCTCTAGTGTATTGTAACTCTGTATAATTAATAAATGAAGAGTTAAAGCTGTTACAAAGTTGCTAATGGGTCGGCCCTCAGAAGCAATAAAAAATTTATAGCTGGCCTTTGTGGCAGATGTATTTGTTCATCGATTCGATACAATAATTCGTTATTCCTTTGTTGTCATTCTGCGTGTGTACAAAGTGTTGGGTCTTATATTTCATTTCATACATTAACTATAGATGTGTGGTTTTGTATGTCACTAATACCATTGAATGGCTACACAAAGGAAAAGAAAAATTTTAAATAAAATATATTAAACGAATTAGATTTCAGGAATTTTTACTTTGGTGCTTCAAATCTTCAAATATTTTATCAAAAATCCTGATCGAAATATACGTTCGTGCAATGGATATAGAAGTTTCATGCCTGCATGAAATATAAGATGTAATTATCAAATCAATATGAACATGAACAATTTATGGAACACACATGAGAATTCAACGATATAAAATGTCCTTTACTCTAAAATCGTTACATTCGAAAGCAATCCCGCCTATATTCCAATCCCTTGCAACATAAAATTACATTACTGACCTCCATTACTACTGGTGATTTTAGACCGTAAATGACAATATATATGAAAAAACTAAGTCCAATAAGAAAAGCCATCTCTCAACTAATTAAATGAAACTGTTTAAGTCATACTCAGAAAGAGGACTTTAAAGAAAAGAGGGCTCAGCACTCTGACCAAAAGAAACACGTTGGTAGGAATGCTAGAACAGCTTTGCCATTTTTTCCAAAGGATAGGTCCCTGGCCTGTTTGGGGCATTGTCTATTAAATAAGGATGAAGTTATACGTGCGATAAGGACGATTTGTTATTATTAAGCCTTCTGGATTTCAGGGTTTTATATACACGGGGTTTGGAATAATCCAGAAGTCATAACTCGTCGTTAAGACATTAGAGCTCATCTCTGAGGTTCAACGAGTTAACACCATTATGCCGTTATGCCATTAAGGCACTGACGTGGTACGAGTTAACACCATTATGCCGTTATGCCATTAAGGCACTGGCGTGGTACGAGTTAACACCATTATGCCGTTATGCCATTAAGGCACTGTTAACACCATTATGCCGTTATGCCATTAAGGCACTGTTAACACCATTATGCCGTTATGCCATTAAGGCACTGACGTGGTACGAGTTAACACCATTATGCCGTTATGCCGTTAAGGCACTGACGTGGTACGAACTTGCAACCTTCAGCTCCGGAATCAAAGCCTTAACCACTGCGCTACGTCATACTTCAAGCCAGAATACTTTAAACACTACCTTCCGCATACAGAGGTAAAATGTACGGCGATTTTCTCAAAGTTTTTTTAGGTCAAGAAAGAGAAATCCGACAAAACGTGACATACAGACTACCTGAACAGGTTTCAACACCAACAACCCATAATACAATAAAGGCTTGTATAAAACGCATATACATAGCGACCACAATGTCGTTTAGTTGTGTAAAACAAATTTGGTAGTGGCCGCGGTTAGTGAGCTCTCCATGAGTACCTTTGTTTTACGTTTCGAAATGCTTAATACTCGGACGAAAAGCGACGAAAAGAACATCCTCATCTAAATTCAGAAGATCCATATTTCGGTGCGACAGATTTATTGCCACATTTTAACCAAACAGATCATATTTTGCTCCGGAAGTCCATCAGTAATTCTTAAACATGATTGCAAATCGCCTATAAACGGTTTCAGAACAACTAAACTGCTTTAAATTATTAGTTTATAAACAGGTACTTATACTATCTGTCGCAATCTATATAGGGAAAAAGTATTATTATTATTATGCGTTACATCAGATATAGTATCCCCTGTCCAATAATTGAAATTCATGTTGTGGAACCCAGATTGAATGAGGCGGTTAATTTAAATAATATATTAAAATGTATAATTGACAAAAAGGATATTACATACAAAGGTTGAAAAAAAAATTAATGATTAGGACTGTCAGGCGCAACAGTTTGAAGGCATGTAAAACAATATTAATTGGACATTTCCAATATTTTACAGATCTATATTATAATGTCTTAATTACAGAAAGTTGTCAAGCTTATCCAGAGTTACTTTACCTGAACTTGCATCAGTAAAGCCAACAAAACCACCTCTGTCGTCCCCATGACGACAGTTTCACGGGTTGGTCTGGCCGCTGCAGCTGCCGAACTGAGTTTCGCTAGTTCTTTTACGGGAGCCCTTCACGGTCGATACGGAGACAAATCCCATGTGACCCCAGCCAGGATTGATTTCATACAGAATGCTCACAGGGGACCAGCAAAACTAGCATTAAGAGAGAGCAGTCTTCTTTTGAAGCTTTTCACTGAACGCATCGTGGCACAAACACGACATACATGCATGTACAACATTATTAATAGTTGGCTAGCCAAACTCTGAAAAGTCCTCTAGATTTATTTTTTACGGCATCGCGTGTTTATAACAGGTATTCTTGTGGGATCTGACCAGTGAAAGGAGGTTAAAAAGAGGTGGGTGGATGCTATCGCGAAATTTTAATTTGAAGATCATTTTGAAGGTCATCAGGGTCACGAGGTATAAAATTTCGCTTTTTCCTTGTTTGGTGTAAAATAGGCAACTTTCATTCAAGATATCCATAATGACATTTTTTCTTGATGCAAATGAATATTTATTTAAAACTGATCAACTTGTTATGAATAAAACAATGAAGATAATTTTAAATACTACTTAGGACTGTTGGTTTCTAAGGTACACTGAATTTGTAACCGTGTGTTTGCGCTGTACATTTAGTCTGATCGTCCTGTCCGTGGGTTTGTGTGTTTTTCTCTTACTCACCTCTGAGACGTCTGAATGCACAGACTTAAACTTAGTAATTTTATCATGCATGGGCCAAATTATCAAGCTTTTGTTTGCAATACGACTGTGGCCACCAGGGGGCGCTAGCGACTATGACACGGCCACGGTTTAATTTGTTATAGATGTCAGTTCGTTCTGTGTGTTAACATTTATTGACAATTTGACAGCAGTTTCTCAAACAATATTAAATAGTTTACTTCCATTGCAGTGATATAAACTTTTTATTTAATTTTTATTGTCAAGAAGCAGTTCAAGTCCCAGATTTCACTTATGATAGTGCTAACTGGTATATTATCATTTTTATACTGTCTTTTTCAACTACGTTTATTTATATTCAGAGCCTGAGAGAGAATCCTAAAAACTCTAGCATGTACATGCAACTATGACGACTATAGTAATAAGAATAGAATAATAGTAAAATATCATGACATTGTGTGTAAAAAAAAAATAAGATGTGTTGTTGAATACCTATGACTGATTAATCGATTGCATGCATGATTGAAAGTCCCAGGTGTGTCAAACCATTTAAGTCATATGGAAATATGATGACAGAAATAGTAACAAATAACAATAATTATTTGGTAATTTGACTGGTATTTCCCCCCTAGATCTATACCTTTCATTAGATAGTTGTTAATTCAAATATATCATCTATCAGATTATTAATACACTATCCACTATTTAACCTTGATTATATTTCGACCTGTATGCTGTTTATGTAGGATCTTTATTTTTTTTCTCTTTCGCTTTTCAAATACCAATAGAATTAATTTTAGCTTAGGGCGAAAGGCCGTGCCAGATGAAAGATGTTTTTCTCGATTATTTACATGCTTATATATAATTACTTAGGCCAGGTATGCTACATTATAATCACTTACATGAAAGGCTAGGACCCGTCAGTTGCTTTAATCGTTTAATGTCGTTTGAAAGCAATATTTACGTGCCATAATTACGTTATGAAAAAGGGTACATAATTAGTCGGATACACATACATAGGAGGAGAAAGATGCGAGCACCTGTGTCCTAATTGTCCTCATTGTACATGGTAAGAGCTTTGAATAGTCTGATGAAGCTGAATGTGTGACCTATTGTTTAAACAGTATTTTGCAACATTCATCTGGGATGAATAACTTTATTGTACACCGGAATGTGTACTGTGATGTTTTAAAGGACAAATTGATATGTGGTGTTCTATTTGAAGTTTAACCAAATAAATGCTTTCACCTTGAAACTGGCACTGAGAAACTGCATAATTACATTAAAGCCATCCATAACATTTGTCGGAAATTAATGTGGATTAGCTTATCAATTCTACAAGTGCAGCTCCAAATAATTTCGCATTTGTAGATGATTCTTACAAAGTATGTGTCTTTTAGCACATACAGTTTCATCAGTATGATTCTAAAAGCCAAAACACACTGACATCAAGCGTCAAATCTGGTAAAAATTGCTTCACTTTATTTAACTATATATCTTGAGCAATCTGCAGATCGGACAGGCACAAGATGTCTGCTATTGATAAGCGTTGGTAAGGATTAAATAATTCAATATTCCTTTAAAAAGTTTAATCAGTAAATAAATGTATAATACATATTAAACAGGGAGGTTAGGGGTCCCCTGTACCCCACACTAAATTTATAGGATCACCTTTTAACGTTCCCAAGTGTCTATAACACATTAGGTTATTAAGAAAATAAAGAAAAGGTGCAGAAAAAGACAACAGTAGTGGTTTCTGATAACCATCCATGGATAATATATCCTTTATACCCATAGTTATTTAAACACCTTATTTCTGCAAATAAATAATAAAAAAAATTAACACTGTAACCTTAAAAGAGCATATATTAAAATCGTGTACATGTAACCATCAAAAGATAATAAAAGAGCCTGCTTTTCCATATATATTGGGTATATTGGCTACTATCTCGGATTTAACATGGCAATTATTATTTTTCAAGCTATTCTGGCGTCCAGTGACAGTGAAGGGAACCCTGAAAAAATTGGTTTCCTCGAGTTCCAGATGCATACATGATGGCATATAATATGTCACCGTCTCATCATCATACCGACTTTTATTGTGTCAAATTCCCTTACGTTAAGCATGAACTGATGCATGTGTCAGTTACAAAATTCGTGTGGGTGCCTGAAGAGCTTGTGTTGGCGATAAATGCCACCGTGTGATCCTATTTGAACTCAAACACAATAGTCCAATAATACATTTATATTTTATGACGTATACATAATAATAAAAATCGCCTTTTTTCGTCATTGTGGCTGCTATTTTTTGTTGCCATTCTGAATGTTTCAGTATGCGTTTTAACTTTAAATGTAAAAAGTCCATCCAGGGCCTTCTACAGAAGCGGTCTAGGGGATCGCCTCCCCCTTTCCCCCTCCCCCTTTCCGGGTAGTTACCATGGTGCCTCTAAAGTATGGTGACCTCTGACCTCATTTAATGTTCGTGGATTATGTTTGAAATCAAACACAGGCGAGATGTTTTATTGATTAATATTTCAGTTGAGTTTTATCATAATCCGTCATATTCTTCGTAAGTTATCGCGGCAACAGCCCAAAGTATCCTAGTCACCTCTGACCTTATTAACTGTTCGTGGATTTTGCCCATCATCGAATTCGGGCGAAATAATAGATTGGTAAGTAGTTAACGTGAGTTTCGTGTAAATCCATCAAATCCTTGGGAAGTAATCGCGGGGACACTAAAAGCTAACGGACGGTCGGACGAACGGACGGTGGTATTAGTTACCATAATACATCCCGTCATAGACGGGCGTATAGAAAATCTTCAAGTTTTCAATGATATATGCCGAAACTCGTTCAATGATCATTCATGTATGCTTGTTGTTGGTAAGAGAATAATAAGCCTGTGAATTACTGAGGGGTCTTCCTTATTATCGATAATTGCATTTCGATTTGATTTTCAACTGCAAACATTCATTAATTCTGTCTGACAGATATGCCCACTATCTACGTCTTCTGCACACATCATACGTCAAAATGAACATTTATAGGTACCCAAACATACACAAAGTAATTAAATCTTTTAAAGAAGTACTACACTTACAGGACATCAATTAATTTTCAGTGTAAAGGGCGTATTCCGAAATCTAGCGTCTATGAAATAAAGAGAAAACCTTTCACCGTTTATTTAAGTACCAAAGAGCGCCGATCACACGTTGCACACCTATACGTTTTTATTTATATCGACTCGTTTATAATGTAGGGGCCGACAATATCAACTTTGCAATAATCGGCCAAACACTTCTGGTGACCTGCTTTTCTATTTGTCAACATGATCACGTGTACCGTGTTCACTAATAGCTTGTCAATACTCAAGTCCATACCGCCGTCACCGGGACGTTAGAAGAACCTTTCTGAGCAGGAATTACCTTCAGTTATTATGTACGCGCAGTAAGTCATAAATCACATTCTAGAAACAAGACAACCATAGGTCGAGCGCTTGTCGAAAATTGAAATAGACCAACAGACAGAATGGAAATGCAAAAACTAATCAAATGAGCTATAGTTTGTGTAGATGGGACAATTTTGCAAGACGTTATGAGCAAAATAAGATTATTTTTTTTCGATGACCTTGCCCTTGACCAATCGCCACCACAAACAAAAGACTTGCGAGAAAGGAGTTTCTTTTTTCTAATAACTGTATAACTTTCAGAGCGATTGCTTGAGATTTGTGGCCTGTAGAGCGATTAAACTGAAATTTTGTAATATCTCCAATGACGAGAAACGGTACGAGTTTTCGTGAAATTTGGTAAAAAGTCCAGTTAAACTTATCCAATAATGTCTGAAGACCTCTATTCCTTTAAAAGTGACAATGTGAGACCTCATATTTTGGGATATCATGAAATTTCCGAAATATGCATAACCATGGTTACAGGAGATCCAGACAATTACATATAAAAAGAAAGGCCATGGAATGGCTAGTAAAATGAGCTATGGTTTATGCGTCATCGATAATTTTTTATGTAGATATACAGAAAAGAACTATTTTGGAGTTTTTTTTAATGACCTTGGCCTTTACCTTTGCACCATTTAGTCTAAAAGACATCAGAAATTCTATACTTCAACAGTAAAACATTAAGAGGGATTGTCATAAAATCTGGCTTGTGGAAAGCCATATATCAGACGAAAGAAAAAGCAGGGAGACGAATTTTACGACAACTGAAAAACAGACAGACATACTGACACACTGACACATCCGAGGTGACAAATGACATGACCATCCTTTGAAGAAAACAGAGAGAAACATATTGAGCTACAAGTTATGTAGCTAAGGTTTATAGTTTTTTAAATAAGGCCAAAAAGATAGGTTGCAGTGTTTCGAATGCAGGGCCCCTAGCAACCATTTTCCGAATATGAAAAAAAATCGGTTTTGAGATTTAAGTGTAAGACACAAGATATATCAGTGACAAAAGGATACCTGCAAAACTGTGGCCTGTAAAATTGTATATGTCAGACACAAGAACCAACAAGCAGGCGAAATTAAGGACAACTGACAAACAGACATACTGACAAACTGCTACATCAGAGATGATATTTGACTAGACAATCGCATGAGGGACACCTACATTAACAACTAGCAGGTCCAGCTAGATTTTATTACTATCTGTTACCGATTACACAGATATGAATGAAACCAGACAACGGCGTTACTAGAAAAAAAACAAATGTATACAGTTTTTCTTGTAATCTTTTATTATAATAAAAATCAATATTTGTATACATATTATTTGAAACTTTGCCAAGAGCAGTTTCTGTTGATCTTCCCGGCATATATATGTGCTGACCTTCTGGTATGAGATTATTTTTTTTGTAATTTGACAGATTAAATAGATAACATAGCGATTCGGAGTAATTTGATATCCATATCTATAACATCTAGAGTATATACTTGGGGAAGAGTAAATAATTTTGTATATTTTGCATTAGCAAAGGTGAACGTCTAAAACGAGGCTCCTTAATATTCAGCGATCGAACAGGGTGGGGCTTGGACAACCTTAAATTTTACGCTAATGTATATAAAGAATGGTACTCAAATACTCATTAGTCTCGTAACATGACATCTCACAATCGTTAGGTCTTACTGATGAAGACCCAGGAAATATTTTTCTAAGAGCGTTCCACAAACCTTTACTGTCATTGTTATCATCATTAATATTATACCTGAAATAACCAGTTTTAGTAGAACTTATTAGAGTGGTTATCATTTTTTCTAGTTTTCTATACTTAAGGAAGAGAGTATGATATATTTGTTTTGCAGTGCATCTATGTAATATGTCGCTGTATTCATAACACTACCTATCTGTGCATTGTTAAGTTAGATTTTTCCACGGATTTATTTTTCTTGGGGCGGGTGGGGGATGGGGTAAGCACTAAGTCCCTGATAGTATTGTTGGTAATTGATACTCTTGCCTCAATTGCTTCAAAGAATCGTGTGGGCCGTTGAACAACTTATTCTGTAGCCTGGTCTTAAAGAAGACAAATTGTGACACCTCTGTCACGGTCGTCCCCGATGAATAACCAGAACTGTGTATAAGGTCACATAAAAAATATTGTTCGAATAAATCGCCCCTCTCATTTTCAGGGATTACATTTTATGGACAGTGAGCAAGTCCTCGGTAATAGTGTTGTTATTTCGGTCCGTTAAAATAAATCCTTATGTTCAATAATATAAGATATTATTGAAATGAATTACACTTTCTGTTGTTCATGTTCACCGTCTAATTGCCTCGGTTTCAGCGCTGACGTGTTCCATTTAATATTGCAGTGATATCTGATCAAATACTTTGATCAATAGTGTGACGTTTACCTGTTTTGCTAAAGCATGGCGTAATGTTAAGCCAACTACATTTTCATTGCCAGGTCTCATGTTACAGTAAGTAAAAAAACAGGAGTCTGGTAATAACAATGCCTTTTTAATGGGACCAAAAGTTTACATATATATTAACATGCATGTGATATAAACCTGGATTCCTCAAGTGTATTGAAGTTTGTCGTATATGAGGGCCGGTACAATTAATAAATAAAAAAGCTTAAATGCTGCCACTCAGATGCAAATTGGTGGGCCCTCAGAAGCAATAAAAAATTTATAGCTGGTCTTTATGGCAGTTGTGTTGGTTCTTCGATCCGATACATTAACTTGTTATTCCCTTTTTGTAATTCTGCGTTTGAAGAAACTTTTTTTCACATCAGTTTTATACGTTAACTCCTAAATACAAAGTCATGTTAACAAGCTTGGTTCATAGATGAGCTCGGTTCACTTAGCCAGTTCCGAATACCAATGAATAGCTACACATAGGAAGGAATAATTTGAATTAAAATAAAGTATGGTGAATCAGATTGCCATTTTCCTTTGGTGCTACGTTAACTCTTAATAAAATTTCAAAAAGTCCTGGTGTAGGTAAACTGAAGCTTCGACAAAAAGCTGAAACTATTCTGAAAAACAATTGTATCTCGCAGACATATCGGTCTTCTGTATTTTAGGTTGGTGGGATAAATGTAGAAATGTACAATAAGAAAAAAGTAGGATACATGAAGGTAAATAGAAGATTAAGGCAGCAGAAAAGTAGGAATGAAAGCACACACAACAACCATATCCACATTCTACATAAACGCGCACGAGATAGAAAAAGTGATCAAATTATGAGCAAATTTAAACAATTGTTTTATGTTGCTCACTTTGCTTCTAAAAAATTCTACCATATTACATAATAGTTTAAAAATGGTAACAAAACACACGTTCCCATAAATTCAGGTAATTTTCACATTACCCGTTATTGAAAAAAAGAAAACAGTAAGAAAGAAGGGATTTTGAAGACAAAATTAAGAAAAAAAAACATGACTGAGACAAACTAACGGACAAAGTATAATCTACAAGGAGTACCAGACATGTTGTATCAAAGTGGGGTCCCCGGATACTCTACAAGGAGCACCAGACATGTTATAACAAAGTGGGATCCCCGGACAGTCTACAAGGAGTACCAGACATGTTATAACAAAGTGGGATCCCCGGACAGTCTACAAGGAGTACCAGACATTTTATAACAAAGTGGGATCCCCGGACAGTCTACAAGGAGCACTAGGCATGTTATAACACAGTGGGATCCCCGGACAGTCTACAAGGAGTAAATGAGATGTTATAACAAAGTGGGATCCCCGGACAGCCTACAAGGAGTAACAGACGTGTTATAACAAAGTGGGATCCCCAGACAGTCTACAAGGAGCACCAGACATGTTATAACAAAGTGGATCCCCGGACAGTCTACAAGGAGTACCAGACATGTTATAACAAAGTGGGATCCCCGTATAGCCTACAAGGAGCACCAGACATGTTATTACGAATTGGGATAACCCGACAGTCTACAAGGAGTACCAGACATGTTATAACAAAGTGGGATCCACGGACAGCCTACAAGAAGTAACACACATGTTGTAACAAAGTGGGATCCCCGGACAGTCTACAAGGAGTACCAGACATGTTGTAACAAAGTGGGATCCCCAGACAGTCTACAAGGAGCACCAGACATGTTATAACAAAGTGGGATCCCCAGACAGTCTACAAGGAGTAACAGATATGTTATAAATAAGTGGGATCTCCGGACAGTCTAAAAGGAGTAACAGAGATGTTATAACAAAGTGGCATCCTCGGACAGTCTACAAGGAGTAACAGACATTTTATAACAAAGTGGGATCCCCGGACAGTCTACAAGGAGTACCAGACATGTTATAACAAAGTGGGATCCCCGGACAGTCTACAAGGAGTACCAGACATGTTATAACAAAGTGGGATCCCCGGACAGTCTACAAGGAGTACCAGACATGTTGTAACAAAGTTGGATCCCCAGACAGTCTAAAAGGAGTAACAGCCATGTTATGACTAAGTGGGATCCCCGGACAGCCTACAAGAAGTAACAGACATTTTATAACAAAGTGGGATCCCCGGACAGTCTACAAGGAGTACCAGACATGTTATAACAAAGTGGGATCCACGGACAGCCTACAAGAAGTAACACACATGTTGTAACAAAGTGGGATCCCCGGACAGTCTACCAGGAGTAACAGAGATGTTGTAACAAAATGGGATCCCCGGACATTCTACAAGGAGTACCAGACATGTTATAACTAAGTGGGATCCCTGGACAGTCTACAAGGAGCACCAGACATGTTAAAACAAAGTGGGATTCCCGGACGGTCTACAAGAAGGACCACACGTGTTATAACAAAGTAGAATCACCGGACAGTCTACAAGGAGTACCAGACATGTTGTAACAAAGTGGGGTCCCCGGATAGTCTACAAGGAGTAACAGAGATGTTATTACAAAGTGCGATCCCCGGACAGCCTACAAGAAGTAACAGACATGTTATAACGAAGTGGGATCCCCGGACAGTCTACAAGGAGTACCAGACATGTTGTAACAAAGTGGGATCCCCGGGCAGTCTACAAGGAGCACCAGACATGTTATAACAAAGTGGGATCCCCGGACAGTCTACAAGGAGTAACAGATATGTTATAACAAAGTGGGATCCCCGGACAATCTACAAGGAGTACCAGACATGTTATAACTAAGTGGTATCCCCGGATAGTCTACAATGAGTAACAGAGATGTTACAACAAAGTGGCATCCTCGGACAGTCTACAAGGAGTAACAGACAATTTATTAGAAAGTGGGATCCCCGGACAGTCTACAAGGAGCACCAGACATGTTATAACAAAGTGGGATCCCCGGACAGTCTACAAGGAGTAACAGATATGTTATAACAAAGTGGGATCCCCGGACAATCTACAAGGAGTACCAGACATGTTATAACTAAGTGGTATCCCCGGATAGTCTACAATGAGTAACAGAGATGTTACAACAAAGTGGCATCCTCGGACAGTCTACAAGGAGTAACAGACAATTTATAAGAAAGTGGGATCCCCGGACAGTCTACAAGGAGCACCAGAGATGTTATAACACAGTTGGACCCCGGACAGTCTACAAGGAGTACCAGACATGTTGTAACAAAGTGGGATCCCCGGACAGTCTACAAGGAGTACAACACATGTTGTTACAAAGTGGGATCCCCAGACAGTCTTCAAGGAGTAACAGAGATGTTATAACAAAGTGGCATCCTCGAACAGTCTACAAGGAGTAACAGACATTTTATAACAAAGTGGGATCCCCGGACAGTCTACAAGGAGTAACAGAGATGTTGTAACAAATTGGGATCCCCGGACAGTCTACAAGGAGTACCAGACATGTTATAACTAAGTGGGATCCCCGAACAGTCTACAAGGAGCACCAGACATGTTAAAACAAAGTGGGATTCCCGGACAGTCTACAAGAAGGACCACACGTGTTATAACAAAGTAGAATCACCGGACAGTCTACAAGGAGTACCAGACATGTTATAACAAAGTAGGATCCCCGGACAGTCCAAAAGGAGTACCAGACATGTTGTAACAAAGTGGGATCCTCGGACAGTCAACAAGGAGTACCAGACATGTTGTAACAAAGTGGGATTACCAGACAGTCTACAAGGAGTAACAGACATGTTATAACTAAGTGGGATCCCCGGACAGTCTACAAGGAGTAACAGAGATGTTATAACAAAGTGGGATCCCCGGACAGTCTACAAGGAGTACCAGACATGTTATAACTAAGTGGGATCCCTGGACAGTCTACAAGGAGTAACAGAGATGTTACAACAAATTGGCATCCTCGGAGAGTCTACAAGGAGTAACAGACAATTTATAAGAAAGTGGGATCCCCGGACAGTCTACAAGGAACACCAGACATGTTGTAACAAAGTGGGATCCCCGGTCAGTCTAAAAGGAGCACCAGACATGTTATAACAAAGTGGGATCCCCGGACAGTCTACAAGGAGTACCAGACATGTTATAACAAAGTGGGATCCCAAGACAGTCTACATGGAGCACAAGAGATGTTATAACAAAGTGGGATCCCCGGACAGTCTACAAGGAGTACCAGACATGTTGTAACAAAGTGGGATCCCCGGACAGTCTACAAGGAGTACCACACATGTTGTAACAAAGTGGGATCCCCAGACAGTCTACAAGGAGTACCACACATGTTGTAACAAAGTGGGATCCCCAGACAGTCTACAAGGAGTAACAGAGATGTTATAACAAAGTGGCAACTTCGAACAGTCTACAAGGAGTTACAGACATTTTATAACAAAGTGGGATCCCCGGACAGTCTACAGGGAGTACCAGACATGTTGTAACAAAGTGGGATCCCCGGACAGTCTACAAGGAGTACCAGACATGTTATAACAAAGTGGGATCCCCGGACAGTCTACAAGGAGTACCAGACATGTTGTTACAAAGTGGGATCCCCGGACAGTCTACAAGGAGTAACAGACATTTTATAACAAAGTGGGATCCCCGGACAGTCTACAAGGAGTACCAGGCATGTTATAACTAAGTGGTATCCCCGGATAGTCTACAATGAGTAACAGAGATGTTACAACAAAGTGGCATCCTCGGACAGTCTACAAGGAGTAACAGACAATTTATAAATAAGTGGGATCCCCGGACAGTCTACAAGGAACACCAGACATGTTGTAACAAAGTGGGATCCCCGGACAGTCTACAAGGAGTACCAGACATGTTATAACTAAGTGGGATCCCCGAACAGTCTACAAGGAGCACCAGACATGTTAAATCAAAGTGGGATTCCCGGACAGTCTACAAGAAGGACCACACGTGTTATAACAAAGTAGAATCACCGGACAGTCTACAAGGAGTACCAGACATGTTATAACAAAGTAGGATCCCCGGACAGTCCAAAAGGAGTACCAGACATGTTGTAACAAAGTGGGATCCTCGGACAGTCAACAAGGAGTACCAGACATGTTGTAACAAAGTGGGATTACCAGACAGTCTACAAGGAGTAACAGACATGTTATAACTAAGTGGGATCCCCGGACAGTCTACAAGGAGTAACAGAGATGTTATAACAAAGTGGGATCCCCGGACAGTCTACAAGGAGTACCAGACATGTTATAACTAAGTGGGATCCCCGGACAGTCTACAAGGAGTAACAGAGATGTTACAACAAATTGGCATCCTCGGACAGTCTACAAGGAGTAACAGACAATTTATAAGAAAGTGGGATCCCCGGACAGTCTACAAGGAACACCAGACATGTTGTAACAAAGTGGGATCCCCGGTCAGTCTACAAGGAGCACCAGACATGTTATAACAAAGTGGGATCCCCGGACAGTCTACAAGGAGTACCAGACATGTTATAACAAAGTGGGATCCCCAGACAGTCTACATGGAGCACCAGAGATGTTATAACAAAGTGGGATCCCCGGACAGTCTACAAGGAGTACCAGACATGTTGTAACAAAGTGGGATCCCCGGACAGTCTACAAGGAGTACCACACATGTTGTAACAAAGTGGGATCCCCGGACAGTCTACAAGGAGTACCACACATGTTGTAACAAAGTGGGATCCCCAGACAGTCTACAAGGAGTAACAGAGATGTTATAACAAAGTGGCAACTTCGAACAGTCTACAAGGAGTTACAGACATTTTATAACAAAGTGGGATCCCCGGACAGTCTACAGGGAGTACCAGACATGTTGTAACAAAGTGGGATCCCCGGACAGTCATCAAGGAGTACCAGACATGTTATAACAAAGTGGGATCCCCGGACAGTCTACAAGGAGTACCAGACATGTTGTTACAAAGTGGGATCCCCGGACAGTCTACAAGGAGTAACAGACATTTTATAACAAAGTGGGATCCCCGGACAGTCTACAAGGAGTACCAGACATGTTGTAACAAAGTGGGATCCCCGGACAGTCTACAAGTAGGACCACACGTGTTATAACAAAGTAGAATCACCGGACAGTCTACAAGGAGCACCAGACATGTTGTAACAAAGTGGGATCCCCGGACAGTCTACAAGTAGAACCACACGTGTTATAACAAGGTAGAATCACCGGAATGTCTACAAGGAGTACCGGACATGTTGTAACAAAGCGGGATCCCCGGACAGTCTACAAGGAGTACCTGACAATTTATAAGATAGTGGGTTCCCTGGACAGTCTACAAGGAGCACCAGACATGTTGTAACAAAGTGGGATCCCCGGACAGTCTACAAGGAGTACAAGACATGTTATAACAAAGTGGGATCCCCGGGCAGTCTACAAGGAGTACCAGACATGTTATAACAAAGTGGGATCCCAAGACAGTCTACAAGGAGTAAAAGAGATGTTATAACAAAGTGGGATCCCAAGACAGTCTACAAGGAGTACCAGACATGTTGTAACAAAGTGGGATCCCTAGACAGTCTACAAGTAGGACCACACGTGTTATAACAAAGTAGAATCACCGGACAGTCTACAATGAGCACCAGACATGTTAAAACAAAGTGGGATACCCGGACAGTCTACGAGTAGGACCACACGTGTTATAACAAGGTAGAATCACCGGACAGTCTACAAGGAGTACTAGACATGTTGTAACAAAGTGGGATCCCCGGACAGTCTACAAGGAGTACCAGACAATTTATAAGAAAGTGGGATCCCCGGACAGTCTACAAGGAGCTCCAGACATGTTGTAACAAGGTGGGATCCCCGGACAGTCTACAAGGAGTACCAGACATGTTATAACAAAGTGGGATCCCCGGACAGTCTACAAGGAGTACCAGACATGTTATAACAAATGGGATCCCCGGACAGTCTACAAGGAGCACCAGACATGTTATAACAAAATGGGATCCCCGGACAGTCTACAAGGAGTACCAGACATGTTGTAACAAAGTGGGATCCCCGGACAGTCTACAAGTAGGACCACACGTGTTATAACAAATTAGAATCACCGGACAGTCTACAAGGAGCACCAGACATGTTAAAACAAAGTGGGATCCCCGGACAGTCTACAAGTAGGACAACACGTGTTATAACAATTAAAGTAGAATCACCGGAAAGTCTACAAGGAGTACCACACGTGTTATAACAATTAAAGTAGAATCACCGGAAAGTCTACAAGGAGTACCAGACATGTTATAACAAAGTGGGATCCCCGGACAGTGTACAAGGAGTACCAGACATGTTGTAACAAAGTGGGATCCCCGGACAGTCTACAAGGAGCACCACACTTGTTTAGCAAAGTAGAATCACCGGACAGTCTACAAGGAGTACCAGACATGTTATAACAAAGTGGGATCCCCGGACAGTCCACAAGGAGTACCAGACATGTTGTAACAAGGTGGGATCCCCGGACAGTCTACAAGGAGTACCAGGCATGTTATAACAAATGGGATCCCCGGACAGTCTACAAGGAGCACCAGACATGTTATAACAAACTGGGATCCCCGGACAGTCTACAAGGAGTACCAGACATGTTGTAACAAAGTGGGATCCCCGGACAGTCTACAAGGAGCACCAGACATGTTGTAACAAAATGGGATCCCCGGACAGTCTACAAGGAGTACCAGACATGTTATAACAAAGTGGGATCCCCGGACAATCTACAAGTAGGACCAGACATATTATAACTAAGTGGTATCCCCGGATAGTCTACAATGAGTAACAGAGATGTTACAACAAAGTGGCATCCTCGGACAGTCTACAAGGAGTAACAGACAATTTATAACAAAGTGGGATCCCCGGACAGTCTACAAGGAGTACCAGACATGTTGTAACAAAGTGGGATCCCCGGGCAGTCTACAAGGAGCACCAGACATGTTATAACAAAGTGGGATCCCCGGACAGTCTACAAGGAGTAACAGATATGTTATAACAAAGTGGGATCCCCGGACAATCTACAAGGAGTACCAGACATGTTATAACTAAGTGGTATCCCCGGATAGTCTACAATGAGTAACAGAGATGTTACAACAAAGTGGCATCCTCGGACAGTCTACAAGGAGTAACAGACAATTTATTAGAAAGTGGGATCCCCGGACAGTCTACAAGGAGCACCAGACATGTTATAACAAAGTGGGATCCCCGGACAGTCTACAAGGAGTAACAGATATGTTATAACAAAGTGGGATCCCCGGACAATCTACAAGGAGTACCAGACATGTTATAACTAAGTGGTATCCCCGGATAGTCTACAATGAGTAACAGAGATGTTACAACAAAGTGGCATCCTCGGACAGTCTACAAGGAGTAACAGACAATTTATAAGAAAGTGGGATCCCCGGACAGTCTACAAGGAGCACCAGAGATGTTATAACACAGTTGGACCCCGGACAGTCTACAAGGAGTACCAGACATGTTGTAACAAAGTGGGATCCCCGGACAGTCTACAAGGAGTACAACACATGTTGTTACAAAGTGGGATCCCCAGACAGTCTTCAAGGAGTAACAGAGATGTTATAACAAAGTGGCATCCTCGAACAGTCTACAAGGAGTAACAGACATTTTATAACAAAGTGGGATCCCCGGACAGTCTACAAGGAGTAACAGAGATGTTGTAACAAATTGGGATCCCCGGACAGTCTACAAGGAGTACCAGACATGTTATAACTAAGTGGGATCCCCGAACAGTCTACAAGGAGCACCAGACATGTTAAAACAAAGTGGGATTCCCGGACAGTCTACAAGAAGGACCACACGTGTTATAACAAAGTAGAATCACCGGACAGTCTACAAGGAGTACCAGACATGTTATAACAAAGTAGGATCCCCGGACAGTCCAAAAGGAGTACCAGACATGTTGTAACAAAGTGGGATCCTCGGACAGTCAACAAGGAGTACCAGACATGTTGTAACAAAGTGGGATTACCAGACAGTCTACAAGGAGTAACAGACATGTTATAACTAAGTGGGATCCCCGGACAGTCTACAAGGAGTAACAGAGATGTTATAACAAAGTGGGATCCCCGGACAGTCTACAAGGAGTACCAGACATGTTATAACTAAGTGGGATCCCTGGACAGTCTACAAGGAGTAACAGAGATGTTACAACAAATTGGCATCCTCGGAGAGTCTACAAGGAGTAACAGACAATTTATAAGAAAGTGGGATCCCCGGACAGTCTACAAGGAACACCAGACATGTTGTAACAAAGTGGGATCCCCGGTCAGTCTAAAAGGAGCACCAGACATGTTATAACAAAGTGGGATCCCCGGACAGTCTACAAGGAGTACCAGACATGTTATAACAAAGTGGGATCCCAAGACAGTCTACATGGAGCACAAGAGATGTTATAACAAAGTGGGATCCCCGGACAGTCTACAAGGAGTACCAGACATGTTATAACAAAGTGGGATCCCCGGACAGTCTACAAGGAGTACCAGGCATGTTATAACAAATGGGATCCCCGGACAGTCTACAAGGAGCACCAGACATGTTATAACAAACTGGGATCCCCGGACAGTCTACAAGGAGTACCAGACATGTTATAACAAAGTGGGATCCCCGGACAATCTACAAGGAGTACCAGACATGTTATAACAAAGTGGGATCCCCGGACAGTCTACAAGGAGCACAAGACATGTTATAACAAAGTGGGATCCCCGGACAGTCTACAAGTAGGACCACACGTGTTATAACAAAGTAGAATCGCATTCTTGGTTTAATCTTTATTCAATGGAGAGTGACAACAACAGATCATGGACCAATCCTTAAAAGTAATAAATAAAATACAACATGTTGAACATGTTAACTGTTTATATAGTAATGGTACACAAATGAAATACATTGCCGTCTTTGGAATATCTTATGTACGTATTTACGTCACTCAACTGTAAGTCCATGTAAACGAAAACTAAGCGTACATGACTGACAGGAAACAAACTATCAGTTATTGCTAGTGGGCCTTAGGACTATTTTGAAAGTGTGGGTGCATCAAGCGCGAGGGCGTGCAAGACCCCGAAAGGGGCGGAGGGTGACAATCATATATGTTTAATGTATGTTTAATGTAGTTTTAATTTAAACTATATAAGTCATACGCGGAAAGAAGATACTAGAAAGCGGAATCAACGCCCAACCCCTGGTACACACGTGTGGCGAGAATGCTAGAAGACTTTATTCGGGGAATAAAGGAAAGAAAATGCACTTATTTATTATTCTATTTCCCAGTTTTGTTGAGGTCAAGAGAGAAAATCCCTGTAAGTGTATATTCTGTTGGTCATCGTTAATGGAGACTAAACGTGGCAGACTGACCTTCAAATCAAACAACCCATAGAACAGAACAGACGTGTATAAAATGGAATGGGACCGTGGTAGGGCTGCTTGCAATGATTAGCAGCATTTTGTGTATCAAAGTGCTGAATACGTGGACGAATGGAGAATATGACTCGGGAACTACACAATATATCTAAATATGGAAGATCCATATTTCGGTGCGACAGATTAATGAAAGATTTTTGCCAAACAAATCATATTTTGCTCGGAATGTCCACCAGTAATTCTTGAACATGATTGCAAATCATCCTATAAACGGTTTCAGAATAACTAAACTGTCGGAATAATTAAGTAAAAATAATGATTATATGAATAACAAGTGACATGAAAGCAAAAATATTTAGCATTGAGTAATTTATATTTATGAATTGAATGTCTGTTGGATGAGAAAAATTTGAGATCTGTATAAAGACCCTGAACAGATTTATTGAACAATTTTCCCTATAAACAGGTCCTAGTTTGCTCGGGATGTTCACCAGTAATACTCGAATATGATTATAAATCATTCATATAACTTAAGTGTTGGAATAATAAAGTAAGTATAATGTTTATGTTAATAACAAGTGACATGAAAGCAAAAAATTTATCTTAAAGTGAGGAATTCAAAATTATGCAGTGAATGTCTGTTGGATGAGGAAAACTTGAGATATGAATAAGACATTGAAGAAGTGACGCCAGTTTTAATGCTATTTATTTTTCAATTAACTATGAAAAAATCTCTACCGACTGTACTAATAGTATTTATCTTAATTTATGTAAGGAAATCATATTTATTATTATGTATTACATCAGATACATTGTATATTATTTTTGTGCAATATTTAAAGTCATGCTGTCGATGTCAAATTAAATGAATCGATTAATTTAAGTAATACATTTTAATAAAGACATATAATTGACAAAATGAGATATTACAGACGAAGGTTGTTCTCATCTATTTCTGTGAAGTAAAATGATAGTTAAGATTGTCAGACGCAACAGTGGAAGGCATGTAAAACGTTATTAATTTGATATTTCAGATATTTTACAGATCTATATTATAATATCTTAGTGATAGAAGGTTGTCAACATTACAACACCTTGCCTGATTTACCTTACCAGAACTAACATTAGTAAAGCCAACAAAACCACCTCTGCCGTCCCCATGACGACAGTCTCATAGGTTGGTCTGGCCGCTGTAGCTGCCGAATTGAGTTCATCATTTTTTTTTTTTTTTTTTTTTTTTACGGGAACGCTTTCACGGTTGATACGGGGGAAAATCTCAAATGATCCAGTCAGGATTGATGTTACACATTCATGTACAACATTATTAATATAAAAAGTTAAAGCTGACTTTGTTGAAGTTTTAATAGGATCATAATCAAAAAAATATCTTCGAGTTTCTCAATATATCTTGAAGCTCGATCAATATTCATTCATGTGAGTTTATTGTTGGTAACAGAAAAATTGGCCTGTAAATTACTCAGGGGGTCTTCCTTTCAATGTTATTATCGATATTTGGCTTTCGATTCTCGAGTGCGTTTATTTCAAACAGCCATTTATTCTGTAAGAGACACATCAGACGTCAATATGAACATTTCAATGTACCTTAGGAAAACGAGACCAAGAAATACTGATTAAGACGTCTCAAGGACGGTCCCTGACTTCTTCGACTTTGGCTCTCAACCATCCTTTCCTTCTTTAAATAAAGCAAATCACTCGTATAGCCAGTTCTGGACTATAAATTATGAATGCGTATACAATAACAGTTTAGTAAACATGCCGTTAGGTGTTTATGTTAATAGTTTTAGAATACTGGGTAAATTATCTCGTACTTATAATGAAGTGAGGGTTTTTTTTATTCGATGACACATAGAAGTGGATTTTGATCCCTACGCAGAGGCTTAAATAGGTTCATTAATATTGTAGTAAACTAATGTATCCTGGGGGCGTTCCAAAGTGTCACAAAATAAAGGTAACCCTTTTCTGGTGCCAAAGGGTAAAGGTTGCCACTACCAATCGAGGGACCGGATTGGTTTAATGTGGAAAAGAAGAGTTTGTGTGGTTCTTAATGGCGCACCAAAGGTATCAGCGCTCAGGCACACAACAAAACACAAGAGTATATATTTAAAGAAAATAAAAGGTACAGGATTCAAAACTCGACACCCGCTAGCAGCACATCTCCCAACACCCACTTGCAGCCACTCATATGCAACCAGCTCGAAACACCTTTAGCAGCACCTCTCTGGACACTGGGCGGCAGCACCTCTCTGGACACTTGGCGGCAGCACCGTTAGCAGCATCTCTTTGGACACTGGGCGGCAGCACCTCTCGCAGCACATCTTTAGACACAGAGTGGCAGCACCTTTCTGGATAGTGGGCCGCAGTCCCTCTGACACCACCTCTCTGGACGCTCGGCAGCAGCACCATTCGCAGCACTTCTCAAGACACTCGGCGGCGGCACCTCTCGCAGCACCTGTCTGGAGACTGGGCGGTAGCACCTCTCGCAGCACCTCCCTGGACACTGGGCGGTAACACCTCTCTGGGCACTGGGTGGCAGCACCTCTCTTATCACATGGTAGCGGTACCTCTCTGGACACTGGCCGTCGGCACTTCTGGACTCTGCATGCTCAACAGACTGTCTATACCAATACGGCTCATTTATATTCATTAAACTTAGACAAAGCCTGGCCTGTTTCTACTATGGCCCATTTATATTAATGAGCATGCTAAAAAAATTAGGCTTGGAACAAAACAGACTAAACTGAAAGCGATCGGTTTTAACAATGGCCTGTCGCGCACTCGGCAACCTTTCACTTAATACCCGTATTATTTAAGAAATCAATACTCTGACCTGCGCGTCAATTCTCGGTCATCAAAAAATATAAAGCTAACCCTGTACATCTAACCTGAGAAATGAAAATAAAACATAAAGACACGATCCATTTCGTGACACAAAGAATATCAGTCTAGATTATTTTATAAAATGGGTTACATATGAAATTCAAGTTCCAACTTTTTCCTATGTTATGCATTAAAGTTGTGCATAAGTCATGAGGTGTTGGTTTGATTACCTGCTCAATTGCATTAATGTTAGTACGGAGACACCTGTTTATGAATGTGAGGGAGGGGTATTATATCCAGGACTGTATCAATAAGACTATCATTGTTGGTGGCTGTAAGTATATTATCCGCAGACTCAATAGAATGAGTATAACAACAAGTTTGATTTAACCTTTTTAAAGGTAACTGTTCATTTTTTCAGAAAGTTAAATATGATATAGTACGATTTGGCATATCATTTTTTCATTCAGCCACAAAATATGTGCTGATATTATGTTTGCTACCTGCGACAATAATCAAACAATCCACTTATAAAAGAGACATTATGAATGGATTTTGATGCAAAACAGTCCACACTATAACATAACATTTCTAAGTTTTTTTATAACTATAATTCGAGAATTCACACATTTGAAAATCAAAATTGTTATGATCAGAGGTTTGAGATACAAACGGCTTTAGCACATAGAATTATTTTTTGGTCAGCACCCTCCTGAGTTCAGCACAAAATGCCAAAATATCCTAATATTTTAGATAATACGGAATTTTTAGCGATACTGGGCCCCAGTTGGCGGCACCACTCTTGACACCCGCTGGCAGCACCACATCCGACATCCGCTGGCAGCACCTCACTCGAAAACCCATGGCAGCACCTCACTCGACACCGGCTCGAAACACCTCTCTGGACACTTTGCGGCAGCACCTCTCGCAGCACATCTCTAGACACTGGACGGCAGCGCCTTTCTTGATACTGGGCCGCAGCACCTCTAGCAAGCACCTCTCTGGATACTTGGCGACAGGACCTCTTTAGAAACTGGGCCGCAACACCTCTGACAGCATCTCTCTGGACGCTGGGCGGCAGCACCTTTCGCAGCACTTCTCTGGAGACTGGGCGGCAGCACCTCTCGCAGCACCTTTCAAGTACCAAACATCCCGCGCAAAACCGCGTGCATAGAAAAGGGAGAAAATATGCGAAAAAATATTTGAGGCATTGAAATCAATACCTTTAGTAACTTTCGGCAATTAAATTATTTTTTTATTTGTTTCGATGATAATGCTTCGGCGACCTGATCGAACAAATCGTGGGGTTTGTTTGGCTGATAGCTTCCGGAAAGATGTTAACCCTGTCGTACGACAAACTCGGTCAGTTCCTTACTATGCCAATGGAATTTAGACAAAACCATTTTGAAATAATCAGCATCGGCACAGTATAAGCAGTCTATAAAACGGCATCGGCATTGTATCGCAGCATGGTTAAGAACATACTATTTCACTTTCACTCTTATTGTTATTCTTTTTACGGTTGTCAAACCTAGTTTTAAACGTATAAGTCAATTGAGCGATTGAGTACACCTTATAATAAGGCTTTGCGTCACCTAAGGCACTTACATGAAAACTCGCACAAGAATATTGTACATGGATAAGCGGGCTCTCTGGTTCTGATAGATATAATCAACTCACGCTTTGTAACTTTATTACTGACCTCGCAAAATGTAGCAAATGTCAATTTTCTTACAAAAAGAGCTCATTATACAACAAATGGTGTTCTTGGAGGCAATTTACGATATGTTGAAAGTCAAATGCGCGACCATGGTGTAAAGCACGACATAAGATTTATAAAAAACCTAAAGAGACGTCTGATGATGGAAACAACATCCATAAAATACAGAGTTACTTTTAGAGCTGATTGAACGCAAAGACGGAATTTGAACTTCATGTTTGACCTACGATGAGGTTAAAATGCTAATTGATTTATTATCTACTTTTTAATAAGTATAGACTGAACTCTCCTTTTTTCTCCTTTCTTTTCTATATTTGCATTCATTTCATATTTCCAATCATTTTATGTTATAGTGTACTTTCTTGTAGGTATAAAGATTTACATATCGTTCGCAAAATAAAGGTCACCATGAACTAATTTCAGGTTTCCAATGTTATTTGCCCAAGACCTCCTAGGATGATACGTTAGAATATTCTAAGGATAGCGGACCCCCGTCTGACTGACCGGGTCCTCAAAATAATTTTTTTGGCATCTAGTTTGCAAAATATATCATATTTACCAAGGACCTCCGAGGATGTACAGTTAGAAGTTTCTAGGTCTGACGGTTACAGTTTGTGCCCTGTTAAAGGAAGCACTATTTCATCTGGAGCTCTCAGAAATAGAGACAATAATGCGTACAAATTAGGAAACAAGTACAGCTATCGCCACAAGTCTTCAGGAAACAATGAAACACTCCATGATCAATATACATGGAAAGAATCATGGTTATCAATGCATTACTTATTCGGATACATGAGATTTTACATCAAATTTTAAATTATTCTTGGGGGAATTTCCAGCCCCAAAGCTCAAAGGATATAGGTCAGAGTCACCTAATTTCAGGTTTCCAAGAGGTTTTGTTTTATGGTCCTCCACGGGTATTCAGGTAGATATTCCTAAGCCCAGCGGTTACAATTTGTGCCTAGTTAACGGGCGACCGGACGCTCGGACTATGGACAAAGAGTGATCGCTATAGCACAAATGATTTTCAGAAAGCTGAGATAAACGCAAAAGGTTTACCGTATATATCGCCAGTGAAATAATAAAAGGCTCTTTGATGAAGGAAAATCGTAAATGAGATCCAATCTAACAATATGTAGATGTGAATGACAATTACAGTGAGAATATTTGTGGTATGACTAGGTTCGGATATAAATAGGCATTACTTGACATGAACGGTTATTTGGCCAACAGCTTTCACGAACATCAGCGAGCGTTTCTGCGGGTAAAACTGGCAAACAAACATCCCGTGTGCATAGAAATGTGCATATGCGAAAAAATATGCAAGGCATTGCACGCGTATCCACGCGCACTGGATAAATCGCCAAAGATAAAATCACCGTTAGCATGAATTTAAAATTTTCATTGGTTTCTAATCAGAGATTCTGCGTTTACCGAAATGGCGGTTAAAATCAATACAATTAGTAACTGTTGGCAATTGAATTGATGACACATTTCTCAGAAAACTACCCATTCGCAAAGACTGGTTGCCCGAGTTGCTTTGCCAATGTGTGTGCACACAGGTGTCGGCAACAAAGCTGATGATTTAACCAGTATCAAAAATTACTTTACCTGAATTATCGTCAACAAAGCGAACAGGATCACCCCTGCCGTCCCCATGACGACAGTTTCGCGTGCTACCCATTCGCAAAGAATGGTTACCAGAGTTGCTTTGCCAATGTGTGTGCACTTTCCTTTTTTTTATTGAACGATGTCACCCATCTCTCTCTCTCTCTCTCTCTCTCTCTCTCTCTCTATATATATATATATATATATATATATATATATATATATATATATATATAAAAGCACACAGGTGGCGGTAACAAAGCTGATGATTTAACCAGTATCAAAAATTACTTTACCTGAATTATCGTCAACAAAGCGAACAGGATCACCCCTGCCGTCCCCATGACGACAGTTTCACGTGCAGTCTTTACCGCGAGGGCTGCGAAACTAATCACATGCTGTAATTGTTTGTCTGCGTTACGTTTGTAGCCAGGGCTTTCAAACAAAACAACCCATTGCCCGTGAAGAACATCAAAAACATCAATTATTCAAAAAGCTAATGTACCTCCAAGTGCATCTCTCTATAAATAATGATAGGCGCCAAGTTTTGTATTGCGTTTCACGCACGTAAAATTCTGACATTTATAAAAGAACAAAAACAACAGCTACTTCTACAACACAATTCTACACGATTCAACATGTTTCCAATATTTATAGACCACTTGTGAATAATACATGCGTGTAACAGGCAAAACAAACCTAGCACGTTCGTTGCAGTGGGATATAAATATTTGAGTAACATCTATTTAAGGTTATTTTTTCGTGCGCTTCAGGGACCCGTTTCATCTGGTGAATGACAGAACAAATGCATACGAAAGGGTGACTTCTCAATGGGGACAAAGGGATTCTTCTTTTGTGATAATTGTATATAAGTAACAAATATATTATAGGATGAACGGATTGTTCATACAGTTAAACACTAACCCTCTGCAAATTTTCTTAAAAAAATCCGGATTTACCTTTTTGCATTAATATACATAAGATTACATAATGGACTCGCACCGAAAGATGTAAACCTGCCATTTATCTGGGAGCATCATCTGTGTTCGATTAACATGATGACAATCAACAAAGCTCAGGACAATCATTTTATACTGTAGAAGTATATTTGCTTGAGACTGTCTTTCAACATTTGCAGCGATCAGTTGCATTTCCGCGTGCAGGCCTTCTATGACATATTTGCATTTGTTATCATAGCCAAAACGTTCTTCAACTGACACCTCAAAACATTTTTCGTGTTGTCCTTTGAGCTTCAATTTTATACAAATAATCTTTCATAAACTTTGAATTTTTCTATTTGCAGTAATATGAATTCTTCAAATTATTTTCACTGTAAAGAAGGTCTATATATACAATCTCTATCACACATGCAGTAGTAAAGTCGTGCCCATGTTGTTCATCGGAAGAAAAAACAACATGCAAAATTCATATACTTATAAATGCCTCTACCTCTTTTATTTCTTAACTAGCATAATTTGTCATTTCTTGCAAACTTTTTTAAATGTGAATCAAGTGAATAATGCACAAGTGATCTTTATATTATGAACAACTGTTCCTGCGAAAAGCACTGTATAAAATGCGACTTTAAGTCCCTACCCGCTCATTACAAAAGTATTTATCATATAGAATCGTGGATTATCCGTGCATCTAGTTAACATTTTATTGCTAGGTTATCGTTTTCAGTACATCCTTTGGCTGGTGTAAGCCCGCAAATATCAAGACGTGCTTTCCATATCTATACAACACATACATATTTGATACATATATTCACTGTACTATTTATATAATATAATATAAACCTATTTGGTCACTGTCCGCAAGGTTCTTTACGGTTTCATTGCTTTCTCCCAATTGATGCATACATTAACGATCATCTTAAATTTTAAGTGTATTTTATAGTAAAACCAGAGTATTTATTATAAACTTAAGTTTACAATCAAATTATACGGCTTACATTGTTTTATTTAGGAAAACCACATAGACGGATATGTGTGGTCTAGAATCATGTTGAAACAATCACAGAAAGGCCATGAATTAGGTAAAAACAATATATGGATGGAACTCTGAGAAAGACAGAAAAAAATTGGGTTTACAAACATAAATCTACCAAGTCGGATGGGGCCGTGAGGGATTTTCATAAACAAATGTAGGGCCTAGTAGAACATTCAGATAATACAAAAGAGCAAAACAAATATAAGGATAGAATTTGGAAAGCCACAAAAAATAACAAAATTGATTGAGAGAAGAAGGAAATGAAATCAATCAGAGTATGCCTGGAACTACTGACCACAATTTTTAAATCTTTTCTTCAGAATACCTGAGATAGTGTTGGTATAATAGAAAAAGAGGTACTTGTATTATGTGCATGAGAGCTGCGGGAAGTTCTTACATATCGGCGAAATGTCGTGGACAAAATGTATAGCCACATTCAAAAGGAAGAGTGCAGTTTCAAGTGTTCAACGCGTTCAGCATTGCCAAATACATTGCGCCACAATAAAAAAATTTCATCTGAAGAAAAGGCAATGTTAAATTCAGTTATTATACAAGAAATCTGACTTTAATCCAGTGGTAAAAACGAGACCTGACATAAACATGTGTAATTAATATATCATTTTAAAGGCCATTGTCCAAATATATTTTTTCGCAGTGTTCGTTTTTTATTCAGTCAGACAAAAAGAAGCGTTTCCTCTTTTGACCATCTTGTAGTTGCTTAAACACCTCTTTGTCTTCCGATCTCATCAGTTCCTCCATTCTGGCGCACAGGGCATCCAACCTTTTCCGGAGAAGATCTGTTCTTGCGTCACTTACTCCTGAAATGGAGAATTAACCCTTACCGTAGAAAAAGCCAAGTGTCCTTATAATTCATGGTACCCTATGAGTATCGTGACCTTCATCATCTTCATGGTGTCTCAATGTGCACATATATGATGATCAAACTGTACCAGAACTGTACTAGTTATTCTTAATTTAACTTGTCTTCTCTACTAATTTACATGTTATAATGACAATACATCCTTCATCCTTCCAGAGTGCTTGAAAATAAGTAAACTTTAAAATTCAACAACTCAGAAAATGATTTCTGCTTGTGTAAAAATATCATTGTGTAAAATCCAAGTGAGCGCGAAACGCGATGTTGATCAGTGGGTGTTATCACTGATCTGCGAGATGCATATGATAGTTCTTTAGATCGACTCGCTTGCATTTACATCAGGTTGTCAAGGAAAGGGTTTTGTGTTTAATGAATAAACCAAGAAAAGAATTTTCACCTTTGGCATCATTCTGATCCTGGTATATTTTAAAGTCGTCTTTGTTCTTTTTCTGACTTCCGAACCCTATGGCGGCCTTAAACCGGCCAATGATGAAGTCGACGATCTCGTACTCGTTGCTCTGCTTGCTGACGTCATGCTTTACGACTAGGTAGGCATCGATGATAATTGTCAGGAAGAAGTTGATAAGGACGAAGGACACGATCAGAGCGAAAAAGAAGAAGATGGTGGGACCAAACACACGGTCAGCCTTCACCATGCTGTTGAAGTCAAACTTGTCTACAATCGTAAAAATGTAAATTTGACTAAAAATTTAACAAAGTACATATTATCCAGTAACTAGTAAGGGTATTATCACACCTTGATTAACTGCATGTCATATAAGTTAAAACGGGATTTTGCTTAAATGATACTAAGATACTAAATGGTAACGTGGTGTGTCGCCATTGATACAAACATTCAACAATGTAATGAGTTTATGATTTGCGATGATTAAATGACACGAATTGTAATTGGTTTGGTGTGTTCTAATCATAATCATGATATTTTCATTGTCTAAATGAATCTGTGTAAAAACTTCACTGTCTATTGCTAATTACCAAAATATGGTGATATAAATCCAACCATGTTTTAATTTTTTTCTTTAAATATGTTTGTATTTGTTTAGGTGTTTTATTACATTTTATATTGATACAACTGCAATTAAAAAAAGTATTTCCAGTGCTTACTTAACATCTGAACCGACAGGGTTTCTATTGTCCGAACAAATGTGCTGAACTCGAGAACCCGTGAGTTGAAGATTAGGTAGGCGATCTGAGCGAAGGCTAGGAACATCACTGCAAACACTGTGCTGAACTGTAACAGAGACTTGGAGGCGTAGTGGAGGGTTGACGACAGCACAGACATCCGGCGGTTGAACCGGAGGAGCCGCAAGAACTTGATGGTTGACAAGAACACTATGATACCTACCAGGTAACCGTACACCTGGGGAAAATGAATAAACATGTTTATTTATTTAATACATTACGTCATTTCATAGTAAGATATTCATGCGTTTTGCGACGTCTCCTAAACAGACATGCGTGGTCATACGATATTTCCTAACGTCGTATACATAAGTTTGATCTCGTCGTACAGTAAATATAGACATTCAAGGCATTCACCGCCATATAATCACATCAGATTCATCCCGTGGCAAACTTGCTACATTTTTTAAAAAATTATAATTGGTTTAATAATATATAAAGATAAATGTGCATTAGTTTTACGACAGCCAATCACAAATATAAGTTTTACGGTACTGCAACCTGGGGAAAACAGTACTTATTGGATTGTCATATCTACGCGTTCATGTAAGGGCGTAAAAAAGCGCTGTCTACTGAGCCGAAGACTATTATCATCTCATCCTCTGAAATAACATAAAACAAATATTTATAAAAATAAGAATTGGTCTTTTTATTAAATAAAAGGCCGATTAATTGAAATTAACATTCATGAAAAAGTTGAATAGTAAATCAGATCTGACAAGAAAAATAAACAGCTCCTACAAATGAAACAAATAATAAACTTAAACATTGAGTATGTTATAATATTATGGTAATATCTGTCTTTTTACTGCATAGAGACTGTAGGATAAATACAGAAAATCTTGTACCCTCTTTAAATCTAATCATAGAATATTTGTTTTCTTTTAAATTTCAGAGGTTAATTTTCAATTTTTGATGAATAGGAAAAAAGAGTGATATATACAGCCTAGTGAAGAACAGAATCACCTCAGTCTAAAACGATAGCGAAACCGTGGAATGTATGTGCTATCCCAGGCATACAGGCCAATGGCGGCAATAATTTACTTTAAGCAAATGATAAATGAGGAGAGATGCATAATATCGTCCAAACATGCCAGCATCATTCGTCAAACGTGATATCACGCGGACATAGAGAATATATAGAGATAAAAAACAAACGTTTACCATAGCAAATACATGAGTGTTGTGCCAACAAATTAAGTATTCATGCGGAAACGTAGTTTTAAGCTATGAAGAAGCTATGGGGTATGTTTGGTAAGCTAGCAACAGTCACCAGTAAGCTGATTGAATAAATAATGTGTTCATCTGCGTAACAATTAAATCACAAAAGAGCAATGGAGGGTATACTGGTCTTAATTATATTTCAGTTTGAAAGATAAGGAAACGAGAAAACATAAGTAGTTATCGCATGCTTATCTGAATTTAGTCACAGACCCATGGAATCATATAGGAAATCAATTTGAATTCCGATGGTGAAATTTTAAACAGGTGAATGTAAACACAGTGTGTACGGAGTATTCGAGCACTAACATCATTTATCAAAATGGGCTGTACCCTTGAAAACTGTGTCAAGGTCTTCCATATTCATACTTTCCCTGTCCTTCTTTTGGTGCACAATAGAGCGTGCACGGAGACTGTTCCTCAATTCTTTTTCAAGTTATTCATAAATAAATGCTAAAGAATTATTTATCATGATTTTTTATGTGATCTTGAAAAAAATGTCAAGGTCATCCATATTCGCACCTGACCAAACTCGTAATACGACGCATCAGCTTAACCTTTCTCTCCATGTGGTGCATCAAGTATGTGAGTATGGTGATTGAGTGTCAATTTGTTTTTCATTGCCTTAACTCCATACTCGGGACGGACGGACGCACGGAAGGATAGACGGACGGTATATTTGTACATAATGTATTCTTTCCCTTCCCAGGCATTACCAGATTAAATGCAAAAACCCAACATACTTGGCAATTTTGAGAATATTAAGAACAAAATTAATTTCATGATATTTTCACTATAAGCGTGCAAAATATGGCAGCCAGACCTAATTCGTGGACTTTTTAACAGTTGTTATCGATTATTCGGAAGGCTGTGATGCAGTAAGCTTCTGAACGTCAGTGTACCCGGTCTACTAACCTCGTCCCAGATGACCACGTACTGGAAGTTGTGGTAGCTGTTCGGGTTGTCGTGGATATTGTTACTGATGTTGTTTGCGATTACAAGTCTGTACATGGCCATCACTATGGCGGAAATACACAGACCCAAAACCAAAAGCTCAAAGATGTTCCAGAAACTCTGCAAATACATTCATATGGAACACATTGTAATGCAGCAGATGTAAATTGTAAATGTAAAATAATAAACTGAAGTTATTTCTAACGCTTAAAACTAAATCCTGCATACTCAGCTACATGCTTCTTTTCAGGTGGAACTGCCCCCTCATAGGACCGCTTGGTTTACGCGGAGCCGCGGAACTACGCTTCATTGGTCACAAATAACACCGCGGCAGTCAGCTTGCACGTTGTTTTTGTCGGTGAACCACCCAACCACTTTGTCGATGTGGTTGTGTCTGGCATTCCTTCTCTTAAATTATATTTAGTATTCCGGTTTACTGTCCTTTCGTTATTGTTTTGCTATGTTGCTTGTTTCGTGTGTGTGTTTACCTCGTCAAAATATGTGAAGGGCCTTTATTATTTGGTCCAATTGTGTAATGGGTTGAAAATTACAGGCATACATTATAGCCCATTCCGCTTTCCCTGTTGTGTTAAGTGTTATTAAAAGCCCTAGAAACTACAAGATACATTCATACCAGCCGCGTGAGCAATCATCCTGTATGGTCTATACAAGAATAAGTTCACATTCTCTTATTTTTTAAATATTGTTTATGATTTCAGTAATGACAAACTATATGTTGTGGACAATTTAAGGGAAACTTGCTACATCCACATGTTAAGGCACTCAGTATTACGTACATTTGTTTCTAACCTTTAATCTGTTAATCTGGAACGAATCCTGTTTTAGCTTTCGTTTTAGAAAATGTTATCGCTTTATATTTACAAGAATGGATGTTTTTTTAACGCCGTCAATATTGGTTTTCAATCTACAGCTGTGTAAATTCCGGTTTCAGTTTAACGGGACATAATCAGGAGCAATATGCCTATTCTTTCACACTATTAGTTCACTTTTGCTTTATACAAAAGTTTACAAGTAAAACTATCCCAGCTCACAGTCTCAGTAGCTCGCATACGGCTGTTTACCACCTTGTTATGGCTCTGCGTGTTGGTAAACACAGTCCACTGTCTGTTTACCGTAACAAGGCCGCGTGACCGGAGGTTTGTTTGTGAGCCACATCAGGCGATGTTTTAGCCAGCGGAACAAGTATTACATTTTTTGGGCCAAGTCAGTCATCTCCTGATTGACATGCGAAGTGGCTCCGCGATGTGGTTATGTTTACATTTGTGTTCGCGCCCGATCCATCGTTTTTTACACCCGTTTACAGGAGAAAGGAAACTGATTCATGGCAATAATTTGGCAAATTCACATTTATTTGAAAGGGAAGAAGCTATTTTTCGTGTTATTTCAACATGCTTTATAGGTGATTTTATTAACTAAACGTCACTATCTGTAATAACAATTTTGCCCTATCCAATCAAACATTCAGCCGCCATTAAGTGCATACATAAACAGGGAACACACAGAACAATATGGACCATCGCTAGTTTGAATTAATGTTTTGAAACAATGAGCTTTCTTCTACAGAAATAATTATAAAAGATATTGTAGAATATAAAACGCCTAATATATGGTTGATTTATCTTGGCAGCATGATCTGTAACAGGTGAAACAAACACCAGACCTGAATATGAAAAAAAAAATTCACAAACAAACCTTACTCGACCATGTATAGTGTACATTTACCTTGTCTTTGGTGTGTTTTTATCATTCACCAGACAGTAAGATAAAGATTGTTTTCATTAAAAATATAAAGATCTGTAATGTGATTCCTACTATAATTGTGAATTTGGGCGTGGTCCAAAAAAGTTATTCCAGCTTAAAGTTTCCTATTAAACGTCCCCTTGCCATCAAACCCTCGGCTTGATCTCGTCTGTCCTCGGAGTACTTTTGTGTCGCATTCCCGATTCCTTATTAAACCATGACAGGTTTTATTTCTCCCAGTTTCTTGAAACCACTCATGGGGGCTGTCATTTTATAAACATTATAACCCAAACGTCACAGTTCGCATGGTGAAATTATGGGTATACCTAAAATATTGAAATAATGAATCGTTTTCAAAACACTGACTGACCTTAAAGTAAGCCATCTTCTGTTTGATGATGGAGCGGGTTTCCTTGATTAGGAAGTAGAAGATGAAGATGACGCTGAACAGCTCGGCCACAAGAACCACGAACATGAAGGAGCCCACGTAACGGTTCAGACGCATCGTGTGTATCTTGAAGTATGGATACGAGGCTGCAGACGGGAGTATACTGGGTGTAACTAAAATTATTCTTTCTGTAATCTGTTCATTTTTTCTCTCAGTGAGTAAGTATAAGTTATATCTCAGGTCCGAAGAGCCACATGCTCCTTAATCATAAGGACATATCCTTGAATATATATCCTACTCCCAAATTATGAAATCTCACATTTGGTCACATGGTCCTAATTTTCTCACCCCGGATTCGCTGTCAAGTATAAGCCAGGTTTGTTTTCTTCTTTCGGATATTTTTGGTTTTTTGTTGGTTTTAAGAGTATAGTGCTACCAGATTTACTTTAATTTAGTCGGATCGGAAATAATGATTCGAGCTCTTGAGCACTACTACATATTTATGTAATTATTTATGTATAAAACTCCGTTAAAACACTTTTCTTGTTTAAAATGTATTTGATGAGTTACTAAAAGACAGCAGCCGTTACCAGAGGCAGCGTGGCCATTTGTGATATTTCAGGTATAAAGCAGCGTTTCCATGCGTATATGCATATATGCGTGAAAAATCGCTCATATGATGTTGTAACTGGGGTGTTTCCATGTGTCCGTCAGCGTATATGCGTGAAAATCGCCACAGGAGCGTTTTTTCACGCATAGGGTCTGCGTGAACTCCATCTTTTTTTGAAGGCCTGCTTGATCCACTGTATAGATATATACGTTTGCCAGAACGTAGTCATGCTTTTTTACCTTATGTGATAAATTAATGAAAATAGTGCCTCTATGTGGCGAACACCTGAACGAAAAGGCATTTTTCATTTTGTTCCAATCTGTTGAAAAGGTGAACTACAAGATGTTCCCCATATTACAAGTAATGAAAAATACACAAAAACAAAAATGTATGATCACTTGGTAATCCCAGGCTCCTCGGGCCTATATTGAAATATAGTGTACACAACAAAACATTGCCGGGTGTCGCCATTCGTACGCTGCACAATAAAAAAGGTTAAAATTTCCCAATAAATGTCAAAACGGAAGTGCTGATTGAAAATTTGATATGATAATAAAGAATGCATCTATAGCAGAATGGCATATTTTCCTGCAGAAAGGGAAAATTACATTTATGCCTTTCCGTTGAAAAGGTAGACATTTCAAATTATTACGAACCGTGCCTAAACCCATCAAGTGCAAGACACATTTAGGTAGTCAGCAAGATGTCACATAGGCTGTGGACTATGTCGTAATACTCTATTTTATATTTATTACATTGTGTTTATTTCATTTCTACCACTTAATCACCGCTTGGACAGAATAAGGTCAACTAAATTACTAACAAGTGACCCATGGGTCATGACGCTCAACCGACTGCCGTGTTGATATTATGTCCTTGCACAGGCAACTACTTAAGATAAGGAAGGTGGTATCATCATCCACGCATATAAGCCAAAGTTCATCAAGACCCATAAACACACCAAATTTAACAACAAGCCATCCAGCCATTTCTGAGGAATCTGGCAATTTATGTGTATTTTGTATTATTTCTGGGGTGCTCAAACATGACCCGTAACTCGGAGAGTATGGGTCACAGTGTACTAATTTCAGGTCTCTGAAGAGCACTCTTAGGGAACTCTCAGAATTCAGAGGTTCATGATTCTAGCCTTTACGGGTGGATTTGTGATTGTTAACAGACCTAGTGTTAAAAAATTACAGGTTAAAATTGGTAAAAATCAATATGATCCAGTGGTGCCACCAATTATGCTCCAGTAGCTAAGGTTTATCAAGACCCATAACACATCAAATTTGAAGAAAATCACTCGAACCGTTCCTCAGAAATCTGGCAATTTGTATTTAACATTATTATCTTTTGTTCTCAAACCCCCCCCCCCCCCCCCAACGTGGAGAATATAGGTCATAGTGACCTAATTTAGGTTTTCAAGGAGATTTCTCATGGACCTCCCTGGATGTCAAATTAGAATAGTCTAGGTTTAATGGCTACGATTTGTGCCTTGTAAACTGACGACCGTATCTTTGAAAGTCTCAAAAATAGAGAAATAATCGTATAAAAAATCGAATAATTATTTTCAATCTTTTAAATCTATGCACAGTTTAAGGAAACGATAGAAATGACATTTTCAGTATGAATGACATGGGTTTGAAAGGGTGACAGATAGGTTGTTGACCTTCCCCAAGTAATTTATTTTGTGGTTTTCTTTTAAATATATGTATTTTCATATTCTGTCAGTTTACAATTATATGAAAAACAGATACATAAGTGTTAATAATAATTAAACGCCTGGTATAATGGCTTAATATAATATGTGTGAAATATGTTTTATACTTATTTAAAATGGTTTAAGTACATTTGAAATTATTATATATTAAATATAAAATGTCTCAACCTAACTGCAATCTTAAAGGTCTTTGATTATGGATCAATCTTACCAATTTAACCAATCCTTGTACAAGAAACATTTCGTTACCTCCAGTTTCTGGTATTTCAATGGCTATCATGGATACACTGAAGAGGTTCACGTTAGGATTGTAGAGCAGGAACTCCACAAACACAACCCGTGTATACTCATCAAGCCATGAGTTGTCTATCAGCTGCCGCAAGGTGGCGTTCGCTGTTGCCATAGTGCGCCCGAGACTGGCCACGTAACCTCCGCCAGAATAAGTGGCCATGTTACCCCAATACAAATACCCATCCAGTTCTGATGCCGTCCGATACTGCCATGCAGCATCAGGGGTCGACTTAGGGTCTGGAAGAGATAATGCTATTGTAAAATAGTACAGAATAATATAAAAATAAAATTGTATAAACAGTCTTTCTTGGTACCAATCCTCTTTTATAATAGAATAATGGTAAGGCATTTATAAAAAAAACTCTAATATGGGTGTCCTTTAATGTATACACGTGTGCTCTACGTTACAGACTGATATATAAGCTCAATCACTTTTTGATTTTTTATTGACGCATGTGTACCCTTTACTTTACACCGATTTAACATTATTCAATATGCACTTCTGATATGGAACTCACGGTAAATTAAAGTTTCAACAAAATGGAAAGTATGCATAAAAATTTATAATCACATAGGTCACAAAATATAAGTATTTTCTCCGCATCTAACAGTCTAAAAACGGTCTCAAGAGATGGGTTTAAACTTAAGTACATGTTAAGTATTCGGACAGCAGCATTGTAGGTAATGTTAAGAAAAACGTAAAAATATGTTGGTAAAACGTAAACAATGTTTAAACATAGTTTAAAGATATTTTTGAGACCTGAAGGAAATAATTAATTAAAAACACTTTGTTTTTTTTATAAACAAAAAGCAACTACAAATTAACATAGCATACAGATACAAGAAGAAGGTTTAGTCCTATTAAGGCATTGTTTATTACAATTTGCTCATTAGTATAATAAAACATCAAAACAAAGTTCATAAATCGCCCTAATGAACAAATAAAATAAATCAAACACATAATCAACAGAATAGTTGCTCTTCAGATTAAGAACAGTTTGGCTCAGGAAAATGGCTCCAGGCATCTATAAGCATTATGCGCCATTTGATACGTAGCATTACCTGAACCGTTTACCGGCATCCATCCTTGTTTGTAACTTGTTTCGTCTTGGTTCCAGAAACTGTATCCATGGTTACAGTCAGTCTGGAGTTTCGTTATCGGATACAGACAGGTTTCTACAGTTAAAGACATCTACAGTAAAAACTAATCACCTACTCTTCCATTATTACAACTGTCACAATTCGACTGACAAAGGAAGATTAATCCTTCTCCAACGGAATATCAAGATGATGTTTATTTTGCATAAATATGCTAGTATCAACTAAAATTATAATAGCCCTTTAGCTGTTATCCAGAATACATGAATATATTTAAATTTATTCTTCACATAATTAAATAAAAGCTTTTTTTTCTTTTGAACAATAAATTGAATTTCATTAAATATTCGTTTTTTAAGAAAAAAAATGCCAAAAAAGGAACGCAATGATGGCACGTTAGCTCCGCATGGAGTAAGCCGTTTGATACAAGAATTTTAAATTTCTATGATACCTTGTCGAATACGGTGCAGACGTAGTCTCGCCTCTCCGATCAGGTAGGCTTGGTTGTCTGCCACGTGACCCTGGAGCCACATGTAGCTGTTCCCGTCGTAAAACTCAGTGGAATAGAGAGCCGGAAGAAGCGTCTCTGATACCCAGGTCCAGAATGTATGTCGAGAGTGTACCTGCAAGGGAAGCACGTCATAAGCCAGGGGCGGATCCAGGATTAAGGAAAAGGAGAGGTCCAACCCAGGTAGACTAATGAGAAATCATTGAAAAAGTCCTCAGATCCTGAAAAAAGAGGGGGGGGGTCCAGGCCGATAAATTGGCCTGAACCCCTTAAAAAATAGTTGCGGAAAATGGTAAATGATGTGGGGTGGACCCCTGGATCCTGCCCTTGATCGACTTCAGTTAGATATGTGGGTACATCGAATACTAAGTGGAGCAGAGCGCTCTGACCCCTACTCTGATTAAATTATAGCTCATTACACTTACACTTTGTTCCCGCTTCATCGACCTATCAGGCCATTAAGATTATTTTGTCGTAGTCATGTATGATTTGCAAAAATACCGGTAATAGCCCAGAGCTCATCTCGTGATCCCTCGATCCTTTTTAAACCTTAGTTAAACTAAAAATGGGGTTCATTGCAAACTCTAATTTTGCGAAGTATATTCTGACTAAACGTACCGGTTTCGGTGCCGTTCTGAGCATGAATGATAATCACGGACTCCAATTGCTGTTCATGGCTATTGAGAATTTCAATATACTTACGGACATTATACCGAGCGAGCCATGCTTGACGTGGTTGTTGTAGGAGCCTGTTCTAAAGGTGCTGTTCAGGGACTTGTAGACGTGGTAGGACCAGGGATCCCGGTTACCGTAGCCTACCATCATCAAGAGGTAGAGGAATACCAGATACACGAGGATCTCACGGATTATCTTAAACATCTGTATCTCCTTCATCCTGTGACGCCAGTACAAAGAAACGTTTGATTATTTACGAGCTACCTGACTGAATGGTTAATGTAGATTATTAAACTGATGTTTAAAGACATTCTAATTAATAAATTTAGCTATATGTTAGCTTGTTTCTGTCGATTCTAGACTTCAAGTATGCGTCTTAAAATATCCATGGAGGAAATGTGGGTATCGGGCCAACTTGACAGTCGTTCAAGTAAAATTGTCAAGTCTTTGGTAGACTGAAGGCCAGGAACTGCATGTGTATGTTCATCAGAGAAAAGTGTTAGTTTTAGGGGCAGGACTGACTCCACCTAGATGGTATCCGGGCTCTTGTTTCTAACGGAAAAAAAAAACAACTTGTTTGTTACCTTGGATCTGCAGTTTACGAATAATAATTTTCAGTCTGAAGTAAAGACAAGCTCTTCTAAAATCATAAACCCAACGCATTCAGTAATGTTATAAATTATTCCATTCGTGTGTGCTTCTTTGACGAAAACAGACACAACATTGTGCCGCTTTACAATATAAACATTGACCAATAACTTCATCACATGTGAAACGGTTTGCATGAAAACAGATTCAAATACAGTTTGGTATCTGACCTCTTTTCCCTGGCGGCTTTAAGGGTTGCCTGGTCAGGAGGGGCAGGGGGTTGTTGGTAGCCCCCGAGATCTCTCAGGGTGTTGAGGTTTTGGATGCCTGGCTCGCCATGATGTTGATGTAACCACGCCTCGTTGTCCTTCAGCTCCGGGTCTTCGTGGTCATCCTCATCATCCGCGGGGTCACGTGTGATTAAAGCGTAAAAGAGAGCCAGGAACAGCACCTGGAGTTGTCAAACAATAGTGAAGCTGAACACAAAACTAAAACCAAACCAGTCACTAACAATAATCATAACTGTTCCTATATAAGTTCACACAATTAGTTATGATACATTTTCTAAAGAATCCCTCATAGAATGACTTAAAGTATTGTGGAGATCTTTATATTTTCTTAAAGTTTATCTACTGGCCGTAAATGAGGTAAACCTTTAAATATTCTCTCTGATAAACTGATTCAGATGAAATTTAAATTCTGGTGAGAACTGACATCAGGTACGAAAAATATGAGTCCGTATTTTCCTATGAATACTCATAAAAGTGGCTATTAAGAAATTAATTCATCTGAATCAAAACCAAAATAAGTCTTTACCTTTAGTGGCTGCATCAGAAAGATCGACTCCAGGATCGAGAGGCAGAAGGACAGGAGCCATTCTTGTGACTTTTGTTGTCCAAACACTCCAGCGACCTCTACCGTTAGGAAGAACGCCGCTCCCACCGTGCAGAGGCAAAGGAAGTAACCCACATAGACAAACCACCAGGGTAAATTGAATCTACACTTCTTCTTGTCTTTTGGGCTGGGTTGTCTGAGGATGGGCGGGGACATGGCTGGAGCCACTGGTGCAAGATTCGTGTAGTCCTTCGTCCCGTTGTTTACCACTCCGTGACCGCTGGCGGGGAATCCATCGTTGCTTATGATTAATTTATTCACACCTCCTGAGTCAAGGAACTCTCTCTGTTGCTGAAGCTCACTTTCCATGTTGGATGCTGAAGACACAGGCTTAAGCTGCCTTTTGGTCCAATCAGGCTTGATCTTTTGTGTACGTTGTCTGGCAGACCTGAAGATGGCAACAATCAGAACATTGGCTGGGAATGCTATGATTCCTGACATCAGACCGATATACAACTGCGCCATGGTAAAGTTGATAGGACCCAGCCGGTACCGCTGCGGGGAGGAACCTATCATTTGATCAGTTTTGTAGAAGAGGATGTTGGCCATCATGGAACAAAAGAGAAGAGAGAGGCAGCAGGTCAGACGCTGTACCCGCGTGAAGCGACTGCGAGCTGGCCGCCGGAATACCGAGAACCATATATGGCTGTCTGACAGATCTTTTCTTGTTCGTTTCCAAAACAGATGGTCAAAACTTGTCAGTTCCGATATGCCGGCTACCGGGAGTATGCGGTCAACCTACAAAAAAAATAAAATACTGAAACAACAGCAGCAAAAATTCCGACAGATGGTGACATAAAAGTAGGAGCTATCGAAAATACAAATTTCATATAAATATATATATATATATATATATATATATATATATATATATATATATATATATATATATATATATATAACGTAATAGCAAATTATGTTTGTTGTTGGGTATCTTGATAGAGACAGGATTTAAAGAAAGTCTGGCAAAATTACGTTCTTGTTTTAACACGGCAAATGGAGATTACTTGAACCGGCATCATTAAATGTGTGGTACACAAAAAAATTGGATACCGGAAACGTTCTAAAAAAGCCCAATACACTGCAGATTGTAAAAAAAAGATATCACAGGTAGAAAATAAGTTACCATTCCGTCGTCTTCCTCTACAGCCAGCCAGCGATCACACAGGAAGAAGTACTTAACACCAGTCTGTAAATCCGTCACTTGCATACGACTGAAGTACCACGACGGGTTCTTACCACCATTATCATGCCATACACTGTAATGTACAAACGGACTCTAAACAGATTACAACTGTACACTGCATGATCAGACAAGAGATTATTAGTTGTGAAAAAATTTAATTTCAATTTCTTAAAGGATTCATGTAACATTACAAAATGAAAATACAATACAATGGCGCCGACATCCTGATATGTTGACAGAAATTATTAGACTTTCTATTGAAAACGTAATGCTACACTGTTTTACTGAGTGTCTGTGCCTCGGGCAACTGACCGTAAATAGGACAGGTCACCGAGCGGTTCAGGCACCGACATAAGGAAAGCGTCCATGCCAGACTGCTGGAGGACCGGACGTTTGTCGTCCCACAGTAACCGGGGCTCGGTCTCTGACTGGTCTCCAGACATCACGATCCGGACTTTCGCAGTTGTTCCTGTTATAAAATACCATACATCTTTGTTCATCTTAAATTCTTTTAACCGAATACTAAATTCCAGAATCCGGTGTTTCTCAGGTAACACTCGAACGCGCTGACGCGCTGACGCTTATCAATATGTCCATATTTAATATGTAATATACAAATTAGGATCGGTCTTTCATGTGAACAACATCTAATCACATTGTCACATGGGAAGGATTAACTTAAATTAAAAGAAAAAAAAGCGTCACATCTACATTAGTTTACCTGCATTTTTCTTAGTCCCGGTACAGACTAAAATTTCGTAGAGGTACTTATCCCTGGGATCATTGTCATGCAGAGGCGTGACGCCGGCCTGCAAAAAAAACAGATAGAAATATACTTTGCTTCATTCATTTTTTTATCTGAAGCTACATTAATAACTTATCATTATAATAACATTATCTTATACTGATAATCATCATTTTAAAACAATGTCAGTCACAGATCGAGTGCCTGTCTTTTAATAGCTATAATATTAATATTTTAATATTAGTTTAGCTTAGTATACTAAAGCTAATACATTTATGCTGTAAGGGATCATCCATCTTAACTTGACAAATACAAAGGACCTTAACCATATACCTGATGGGCTGGTATTTCGTATGATATATGGCAACAAATAAAACCTTATCCGACACTTGATTGGCCTCCTATTTATCTTATTACCAAGTACCCCTAATCTGACACTCGGTTTACCTCTAGTTCTTGTGATTATATTACCTTGAGTTCGTCCATTTTGTCAGCTTTTCGCGCCCAGATAAGCAGGAGGAGATACAAGCCCATGATGACCACCATGGTGGCGAACACGACCGGGTTCTCGTCCAGCTTTAGGAAGGCTGAGTCAGAGAGGTCGATGGTGTTCATGGGAACCGCGAATCCTGAACCGAAGACGGTCAGATGGTTACAGAGACACTGCGTCCGTCCCCGCTCCGTCAACGGTCCCACCTGTACATTAACCGTCTCCATCATATGTTTTACCATGTTTTTAAGTTATACTGTCTACTATATAAGGATTTGGAAATTCCTTATTAGGGTCAAAACAAATAAAGGAGATTGTGTTAAGGCTCAAGTTGGATATGCAAGTACTCTGAAAATGTCTGTTTAGTGTGAACGTCGACTTTTATTTTAACGTGATGTGTGGATCCCTTTTGATATTATCTAGGAATTTGCTTATTATGATGTGTTAATATCATTTCATATGATCTTTGAATTTCTTTTAAAATGATTTGCAAATATTGCATAGTATGATCTTGTATTACTTGACACTACAGTACATGTATGTAGCTGGTTATCATTTCTTTAAATTATTTTTTTTATTTAATTATTTGCTCCTCTGAATAAAGGCTAAACACCTTGCATCCAGCTGACGACCATATCTCGTTGTCAGGATCCCACCACGAACACTGTTCACAGAACAAACCCAGAGCATACAGTGACTCTCCGTAAGCGCTCTGCTGTACCGGAGACTTAATTAAACCACCTGGAGGGGGAAACCAAGCTAACCAGTTACTGATTCAGCTACATTTTGTAACACGAACCCACGTCATAACAATATGATATCACGTGATTATCTTTGATACTTGCAACATCCGTGATATAAAAATGAATGAATGATTATTTAATGGTACATTAAAGCTATAATGACCTAGATGTTTATATATTAAAAGCTCAATAAAACAACATAACTTAACAAACAAAACTGATAATTAAACTGATTATTGTCTAATTGTCCATGTGATTTTTCTCAAAGAGCAAAGCTAAATATCATTTTCGTTTCAATAGTTATTTAATTTTAAAATTCTTTTTAGTTTATATCAATTTATGATGAAAGCACAAACCGTTAAGATCCGAGTAATTTTGGTAAATTTGACGGATACCGATATAAACCTGACCATCGTTTGCCCTGCAATACGAGATCATAAACACCTTATCAATAAATATCATATCAAACACACTCTCCATCTTCTAAAGAACATTCTGAATGCTGATGATAACGTGACCTGCTGGTTCCCGATGTCGATATTCCTCGCGCACTACATTACATTACACTTCATTAGTTTAGCCATTTACATTTTTCAGGAATCGGTGACATTAAAGTATGTCTTTACATCATATAATAAAAGGGATCATTTGAAGGATGGTGTAGACTGCTTCACCAGATGGCGCCATATACGATCTTCCATCAGCGCAGCTTGAAACCTAAAACCATAATTTCAATTCTACTGTCTATTTTGCAATAACTTAGAACTTATATAAGATTTTGAACCCTGAAAACGGTAAGAGTACCGTCCGGTGAGAGAATGCATCTCACTGATTTGCTTCACCTTTGAGCACCATTTGATTGCAGCTAAGGAATTCATACGTTTTTGAGGACAGATATGTTATATCAGCTTGATCCTTGGTCTCATATATTCAAGTGAAACCAAAAGGAACACGAAACTGTATCCAGCTTATAATACATTGGGTAAGATCATTACTTTTACTTTTTCGGACGGTTCACTTTATAACTCAAATAGTATTTTAACATTTACATATATAAAATAAAAGAGATGAATGTACTAACATGTTGAGAATATCGTTGGACAGGAAACAAGTGTTGATATTAGGTGATGGAAACTGGTCTAGGTTTCCAGCAAGTTCTGCTCGCCTCCCACCAGGTGTCGCCAACTTTAGTTGGTCTATCTCAGTTTCCGACAGAGGGAGCGTGCAGTTGAAATCAAACTCTCCCGAACGATCATCCGGCGCCGAGTGTCTCCGGACATACACGAGCCAGCGCACGGTGCGATTTTCAGGTAGCGGCACATCCGTAGTTGGGACAGTGGTTGTCGTCATTGGGGCGGTCTTCACATGCACACCTACAGAATTACGAGTGCGTGTTGCCACAAGAATAAAAGCAGTATTATTGTAAGCTTATGACTGTCATGACATAGTGTATACGATGTATTACTGTTGTTGTTATGGCAATATAAATGGTAACTTGGTAGCATTGAGAACACTGAGATGAACTTTCTGGGCTTGATGTGATGCATGCTTTTTTGTATATTTTTTTAATATTTTCCCTGCAACAAAATCAAACAAAAAGGAAACAATAAGGCAGAAGGGATGATAATGACAAACAAACAATAACATGAAAAATGAGAGAAGTTGGTCAGAATATAATATTTATGATAAAAAAAAAGATGCTGAATTACCTGTAGAGTTGCTGTTGCTGGTTTCATTGATGGTTGCTGGGAGGACCTGGATGTGGAGGGATGAATTAGCCCTTACATCTACCTTATGTATCAGCATTGTGTCCATATAAGGCCTGGTGACGTTCACCAAAGTGGGCACAGTAATACTTGCCCCTGCTGCCCTCTGGAGGGTGATCTCGAAATCTTCTGGCAGATCATGACACCTGAAAACTTCGTTTGTGTCGTTTTTCATGGACAGCTCCGTCACTTCAGTGTTGATTTCACTCTCATTGGCGACCGTGGACCACGTGTACGGGTTTACAGGTATCCGCAGCACCTACATATGCATTAAGAACAGACATCAAAGCTGGCCTGGTAATGCTTAGATAAATCTCTTGAATTAGGCACCGGTTGGTCGTGGTTTCTTACACCATGCGTCAAGCTTTCGGGAATTGTGTTGAGGGGTCAGAAAACACAAATAAAGCGAAATAAAAATATGGGTAGTCGGGGTTTAAAAGAGTCAACTAGGTCCTGCTTAAGAATGAATGACCACTCATATCCGCAATTAATTTGTGACATTGTATAAACAATAATCTACTTTATCAATCATTTAATCCTCCTAAAACATTCGAGTATTTGTATGTAAACCACGAAAGAATTCGGTCAAACGATCGTTGACACGGGGCCAGGCTCATGAGGACTTGTGGATGTACTGTCCTTACCTTTCCCATTAGAAAGTCAGTTTTTTCGCTGTTGTTTCCGTAAATGGATTGAATACTGGGCATGCCGAATGTGTTTCCATGCCCGGCATCTAACACCTCTGTAATTGGTAAATATGAATATTTACAACACAATGCTAAACAAAGCACCCTCGCGAATCACTGGAAACTAATCAATTCAGAACGTCTGATACCATTAGTCTTAAATTCTGTTTAATATATACCCTCGATAATATTCATTATGAATGGCATTTAGTATAATTAAATTTCTTAATCTCCCAATAAAAAAAATCTATTCGAATTGAATCTCTATGCAGTTGATATTAACGTGTTAATCGATAACTCCAGTATGACAGGGTAAAATTACCAATGGCGGATCTAGAGGGGAGCACCCCCCCCCCCCCCCCGAGCTGAAACATCTCTCATTTTATCTATATGTCCTCAATATATATATAGCATCAAAATATTTCTATAATGAGGCAAGGAGTTTTCGTCATTACACTGTGCTGCGTCAAAGCGCCGATGACACCCCCCCCCCTATGCGAGGCACGGCCTTCCCGTTAAACTTAAAGATAATTTTACCACGAGGATTTTCTTTATGAATATGACATTTTGCAAGTGAGAAACATAGATGCACATTTGACAATTGACATGTTACTAATTTTGAAAAAATATAAATATTAAAGCCGGCCACGTGTTAACATACCCCATCCCGTTAAGTACGACTATACGTTATGCAAAATTATTTAAGCGAATATCAATGAAGGAACACAAAATCCTCATATTTTATGTGACAGGTGCCTCAAAATTGTCCTCTTCACACTGCATATTTAAAAAATATCCCAATATGGCCTCCCATAGTCTCCCCATCTACCTCTAATAAAATTAAGGAAAACAAATATTTATATTTTCTATAGATTAAAATGTTACGTAGTTTCATATATATATTTATATATATTTACTTAACAAAATTTCAAGAACTTATTTTTAAAAATACCCATCAGCCACTAACCAAATATTAGTCCCCCCTCCCCCCTTCTCGAATGTCTGGATCCGCCACTGGTTTTAAACACAGTCTCTGAAACACAAAACTGGGATGAAAGGGCTTTTACTGCTCCCTAGGCGATCAGTGAACTGCTTGAAGACGGTCAGATCCAGCGTCGCAGTTCGGAGTACTGAATTCTTCTCTCCAGCCACTTTCTTTGACATGACAGCGTCACTGATGCTGTTTATCATCGCCATCAGCTGACCAACATTTCTTTTAGTCTGAAGGGGGCATAATGATGACGTTAGCAGGTATAAAAACATAAACATTTCATGCATTTAGTTAACGATCATGTTTGGATTGTCGCAAAATCTGGTAAAATCAAGAGATTGGTGCAATGAGGAAACGTGATAAATACCACCCGAGTGTCGCATAAATTGTGTTCATACATATTAAAGTTCCCTTTCTGTGATTTAACAAGAATCGGCGAAATAACGAGAGACTACCCGGTTAAATTATTTAAAAGCCGTATCCCATGTGACACTCAGGGCCAGTAAGCGCCTGTCTGAGCACCCGACTCAACCATCGTTTCGCACCACACCGTATGTACTTAACAAGCCAATGAACTACTTGAATCACCATCAATGTTTCAAAGAAAGTTTGGCAAGCGTAATACCAGATCGCGTGAATGTTATTGGATTTTTAATTGCCAGTACACTCCCTCAGTCATAGATCTTAGCCGTGTTTCAGCTTCTCAATAGGGTCGCTAAACCTTTATTATGACAACCGAAAGAAATAATTTTGAAGGACTTCAATGAGGTAGGCCTTATGACTAAATTTATGACAAATCAATCTGAAAACAGAGAGAAACAGCTTTCCACAGCATCTCCTTACTCTTTGAACACCAGCCAATGTTTCTGTACTAGTTCCTGTTCCGCCAGAGGTGGCCTGGAGCATATTTCCTGCAAAAGCGTGCCATTTTTGAAACAAATATAATTAGAAGTGATTATTTCACTTATTAATATCAATGACGAAACCCTAAGAAAAGCAATTAGTATTAAACAAAACCACATAATTATCTTTTCCTGTTATATATTTAAGTAGTATCTGATTTTTGATTGACGTTGCGCACACAAAAGTTTTCTGGTTCTGACCCACTCCCATCCCCACTCAAGGCTGACAATTTTAATATTGATTCGAAGTAATTAAAAAAAATTGAACATGACCCTCATGGTCTGTGACACGGACATCATTTGCCTCACTTACCTACACCAGTTAGCAGGCTGGTTCCTGTATTTTCCAGCGTGTCTGCAGATCCGTCCTCTTGATCGGCGATATCACTCAGTAATGCGGTCATTCCAAGCAGAGCGCCAATAGCCTTATCCTGGAATAAATGGTTTCCATCAGCACTCGTGATCATTTGGCTGAAAAGTCCTGGAAGTTGCGAGTATTTTCCAATCTTTAAAAGCATTTTCAGAAATGTTATGAATTTTGATCATTTTTTTTCTAATTTTGCAGCAAAAGAAATTGTTTTGAAATTGTCGCAAATATGTCGCAAATATGTTATATTTTTTACAGTCTTATATGTTGTGTTGCAGCGTAATTACCATGTCAATGCTTGTTGTGACTAAGCTCATCATCGTATTTGTAAGCCTTTTTACTTACAGAATACTGGTTGGAGTCACCCCAGATATGTTAGAGATTACATACGTCAAAGTTCATTCATAACATAATCAGGTCAATTTCACCTGTGAATCTTCGGACATTTCATGAGAGGCCGATGTAACCGCGCAGAGAGCAGAGCTGGACCGCTGTATGTCCTCCATGGACGACGGAGACAGAGAATTTATTGCATCGATCATTTGTCCGCGTACCTTAAAATAAATCAACCATGATAATAAATAATTAACGTCATCTGGCGTTTATTCAATAAAATTATTCGGTAACACGGAAGTATAAATTCAAATGAAAATTTCCACTGGACGTTTTCATAAAAAAGTTCAATAACTAACTATTTTTACATAGAGGAGGTGTTATATGTTTAAGTTCGTGATCCGTATGATTCTTCTTGCTTTACGTATTATAAAGTCCTTCTGACCTACGTCATGAAGGTATGTATCTGGTCACGTATATAACCATCAAAACGATAGGTGTACAGACCAACACGCGTTTCTCTTTTTCGCCGTCAGCGGCTGAGGTCCGGTCCCAACCTTCCGTTCCACTGCCTAGTGGAGACAACAAAAAAACATACCAGTCACTGCCAAATTATACCTCTCCTCTATGTCTGTTTTTTTTTTTTTCGTTAGATCCATTGGACTATTTCTTCTAACCCGTCATATCCATCATACAATCAGGTGTTATACGTGCTGATTCTGTATGTACCCCTCCCCCTCCCCCTGCAGCTGCTGAAGGTTATATATTAAACCCTGTTTATCTATTTGTCCACAAATACACAAAAACTAATTTCTATGAGATTTGGTTAAAGTATGGGCCATGGAACCTTAAAGCGAGCGCTTAGAATAAAGGAAGAATCTTGATGCGGATCCAGTGAAATGACCCCCTTTCTATACTTTCTTTCCACATAATGCGTCAAAAAGTTCTGGCATTGTCTGGTTAGCTGTAACCTGGAATTTTTAGCGACAACGACGTTGTTGAAGGCATGCACCTTGCCTTTGTGCTATCTGTTGTTAAATAAAGCTCTGTCATTTATCTAATTTGGTTCCAAGTACCCTCTGTTCATAGTCTTGCAACTGCTTCACGCCGAAAGGAGACCGCTCTTACCTTGCGCAGAATTAAGCAGACTAGCCAACGTGGACACGGTCTGTACAGCAGTGACGGAATCCTGAATGTTAAGGACATCATACAGCGCTGTTGGCGTGGCCGTCAAGTTCGCCAGGAGTTGATCGGCCTCCCTTTGAGGCATGGGTAACACCTACAATTATTTTAAAGCTAATGCACGCGTTTCTGATTGAGTAACATAGAACAATCATTTAACAACAATGTCTCCACAATAACCTTATTGACTTCTAACAAGAGCCAAAACTTGCCACTTTTTGACATAGAAATAACGTATCGTTTTAACTTCCTCAAGTAAACATTAATACCTTCATTAGTATTTTAGACTGACAGGTCGATGGTGTGACCATTAAGAAAAAAAATTGGCAACCGATTTCCTGAAAGGTTTTTCCCATCATAAAATGCATCCTTTATATTTCTTCGATCCCAGAAACATTTCTTTATTGAAAACCAACGGAATTTAAAAGGTAGGCGAGTAATTTATAGTATTTTATTTGAATATCTTCAGTCTTGGTCTAAATGAGGAAGAGGAACACAGGAATTCATTCATTCGAGAATTAAACACATTCTTCATTTGAATCATTCACAAGTATATTCTTCATATTCCCTTGATATTTTATGCTATACTGGAAGAATGAAGATGAATTTACCTGAACTGTCATTGGCAAATCAACGAAGGAACCAAAAGCATCGACTGCCCGTATATTTACAATCACTGTGAAATTGTTGTGGGACTCTCCCATGGGTAACTGGAACGGTTTCATATCACCAAGCATCAATCCTGTAAAATAAACAGTTTAAAGTAACACATCCACTACGAGTTAATTATTATCCCAGTTCCAGGGCCTGCAACAGTCCCAAAGAGCTATGGCGGAATCAGTCCTGAGTGCGAATTGGTTGTTAAGGAATTGCGATGTCCAGTTGGCCCCAAGGCCATGAAACCTCGGTGAGAAGTTAGGTTTGGATGGACATGATCCAATTAGCAAAGAGGCCTGGTACTTCATTGGAAGCATACTATACTCCTATATACTACAAATATGATATAAGTTATCAATATAGGCCTACGTACCTTGGAACATTGAAACTGGAATTTGTTGATCGACTCGGAAGCTGACTTGATAGTTGATAGGTGTATCTGGATCAGAAAAGGCCTCGGAACAGTTCAGACTGAAGTTTGTCTTTAGAGCTGTCCCTGAATCTGGAAGTATGCTACAGTTTCCGACATCCGGAGCCGCATTAACACCGAAGCTGTAACTACCGATACCTGGCAACAAAAATAGAGGGCGTTATACAAGAAACTGGCATCCAACCAAGGTTTAAAAACGTCATAACAGGTTAAGGCATGAGTGTTCTTGGTTCAGGAAAGTACGATTCCATTATATCAGAAACACTAAAAGAACTGGAGGCAATTATTAATGAATTTAATCATTAATAAAATTGCATTTTTTTAGTATAACCATGATTCAATGGTTAATTAGTACAGACATGCACGCACCCCAGGAATTAGAGTTAATTCTGGCACAATGCACTTCGAGTAAAAATTGTTGCTGCGTTGCACCAAAGGTGCCTGGATCGAGTGCCAGATTAGCAGACTGTGTGCCGGTTGAAGCCATGTCACACCACAGATGGGCGGGGTAGATCGGTCGTGAGCCGAGCAGCTGTCCTGCAGATGGACTTGTTGTGATGTTCCATCTAAAAATTCAGAATTATATCGTTGCCATTTTCATATTAACCAGCGATTACCAGCGATAAAAGAGAATTACACCATCACTTTGGAACATTTGGTAAATCAGCTTTAAAATGTTCATTTCTCCTCCATATTTAAGGTCTGTTTATTGTAACTGGTGATATAGGCAGCTCTGCATCTAAAATTTATAGATAACCACCCTTTGGTCTTATATGACCTCAACAGAGGTGAATTTCAGAACATGGGCTTAATATGAAACCAAAAATGAACTCTGAACCGCATGTCATGGACGCGAACCAAGACGACAAATCGGCATAGCAAAATTCAACAGCCAAGCAAACTCCGTAAAGGACCCTGACCGTAAAGTGGATTTATCCAGAGCGATTCATTTAAATTAAGTAAATATTACGTAGAACTTAGGTCTGGTGTTCCCTTAGGGCCATCCGACCTGCGGTTCTTCCCTTGCGCTGATACTTTATGTCAGTATAGATGTCACGGGCCTTTGCTTACCTGTACTTAAACTGCATCCCTCGACGATAATTATGAATGTAAGACTCCACGGAGAATCTGCTGGACGGGTTCATCTTGGTACCACAGTTTGTTCGACACCTGAATGATAAACATCTGTATGGCACATGGTTGGAAAGAAAATGTTAAAAACCAACAACATGATGACGTCAAGGTTTAGGTGAGTGCAGTTGTAAGTCAATGAGAATTGTCTTGTCTAGACCGGTTCCTGTGTTGGTTTTTCGTACTTTCGTTTCTTGAAGCGTGTCCAGTTTTGTATTAATGACATCGAACGATGGGCAAAGGAAGGTCAGGAGGTGGGGCGTAAGCACCGGTAAATAGGCTGGAACCAGGATATTGAGGGCAGTAACTCCTTGGTCAGCGCGCTGGACGGTGTAGTCTGCCTAAAATTTATCGGTCCCGTAGAAGGGCACGAACTGTCGTCTTTGAAAATCATTGGCAGCGAGGGGACGTATCCTGTTGTAAAAAAGTGTCCGGATCAGGCAACCCAGGACCGGGCAGTTCTTCACTAACGGACTTGAGAAGTAGGTATCGTTATTTCCGACGGACTGGTAAGAACCGGGATAGGCTTCTACCGTGGTAGGGGTCAAGTAACAGCCCGTGGACAATTGATTCGCTGATTTTGAGTGGTACCGAATGGTGTCGTGTGCTGTGCATATTCGAGCTAGGATTATACACAACCAGACATTGGCTATATGTGCTTCTTCGGGAGTGAGATCCGTGCCAGTCAAGGAAGGGCGCCTTACGTATGAAGGAGATCTCGACCGGGCGCCGGAGAGTGGATACTGTGGTAGACCGTGCGTGTGTACAGTGGTCGATGGAGTCAGCTTGCTAGTGCGTTCCAATAGTCACATGACCTGGGGCGAAGCAGCCTAGGGCGATCTGATTATGTACAGTGGAAGGATGTGAATTCGTGTGTCTTGTTGTGGACTCAGTTTTATTTCTATTGTGCCTTGAGTGTGGGAATCTTTTCCAGAGAAGTTAAAGTGTACCAGTAATACATTGTTTTAACCCTGTCTTTTCCATCTTATGAGTTTATATGTGCTGGTTTCAGTCGGTGTAAAAGAACCTTGACTATCCAACTCTCTGGGGATGTGACACTATTTGATAGCGTATTTTTTGTCTGCATCTACGTCAGGTAAGGTCTACCTTTGCTCAATCATGTGGTTTTAACACAACTCACTTTCATCACTCATATCTTGGTTTGATATAAATAAATTGTAATAAAGTATATAAATATATAATAACTTACCGTATATTCACTTCAGGTGGGTCGCCCAAAGATACTAACACCGTCTGGTATATGACAAGTTTCCTTGTGCCCTTTCGAACAACCACAATAAAGTTAATTTCTTCTTCCTCGTACATGTAATATGTATCCACAGACAACAGTCCTGAGTTACTGCTGGTCATCGGGCCTGTAAAATACATTATGAAGCCAGAAAAGCTGATAGAGTCGTACATTAATCGAGGTTGTAAACGAAATTTATCGTACGATACCAGAAGTTAAGAATGATTATAAACCATAGCCGTATATTTAATACTACAGTGCATTGTTTTGTGAAAAAAAAATGACATTATGGAACCGGTATACTTGTAATTTTACCTCTTCATTTATGAATGCAAGTCACGTAAGGAAAACATCAAAGAAACATCCCGAGTTTGATATAGATTAATTATATTTCAGTCTATATCAACGGATCTTGTAGCCTGTTTGAATGTACCTCACTTCATAGTAGACTTTAACTTGATTATGTTACCTGGATACCCATTCTTTACGGTCTTGTGACATCCCCCAGTGTGACTGAAGGTCGCGTCGTAGTTACTACAGGTGCGAGTTCCATTGTGAGCGAGGATGTTGTATTCATTATCAAATACTGGCCACAACTCACAGTGACGTTTACAAAGCCACTGAAACGTCATACCAGTCTTATCAGCGGGATCGTCAAGGTCAGGATCGAAGGTGTACGACTGCGCATCAAACGTATAATTGGTGTTCCACTTGACACTTGTGTATGGTCCACCTGACAGCTGGCCTGTAAGCGGGGTTTCGATTATCCTTAACTGCATGTTTCCTACATTATCAATCCCTTCTTCCCCTATCATGCTCACGTTAAGACTGACGCGGTAGTGTCCATACGGAAGCACCCTCGGTCCAAGTCTCAGTTTCTCTAGACCAGTCCCGTTTACCTGTGTAGCTTGGAGATTCGTAATCTCTGATTCTCTCCCAGTGCCTCCATCGATCTTGTACACTCGCCATTGAAAGTAACCTCGGTTTGAAAAAGTGCAGTTGTATTCAGTTTGAGAGTAGATTAAAACTGCTTTTGACCTCATGACTTCCATATGCGAAGAGCATGTCCCAACGGCGTCACAGTAGTTGATGGTAGCAATATCTATTAGTGGAGGATAACATGGGCCCTTAGTTACACTCATACGAAACCCATGCTCCTCACGGGAAACAAAATTCGTGGTGGTTAAGGTGATCCAATGAGAGCCTACTGTAACAAACATGTGATCAACAGGCACGGGGTTACCGCTGGCCTTTTGCGCAGTCTCATTAACTTGCGTGTATCGCCTGGGCATTATCGCCCACTCTGAGGGATAGTCCATTTGGCACTGAGCAGAGTTGCCGAAGAACACATAGCGGTTTTCTGGACTAGCGTCATCGGCAAAATCTATCCTGTAGCAAGCTTTGGTCCCAACGCTTCCAAAATCTAGTATGCATGTCACGGTGATGTTTGCTGGGAATGGGTTAGGGCACGTTAAACGTGTGTTCTTAATACTTCTCTGAAAGTTAAATGTGCGCGCACTGGTGGCAGAAGATATATTGTTTTGTGCTGTTAGCAGTACAGTAATTGGGATCAAACTGACAGAAAAATGGAACCAGTGAACAACTGAAGGCACACTAATGTTAAAAACCGAACCGGTGGATCCATCTCCAAAGTTCCAATTGGCCGACACGTGCGAGCCGTGATCACACGCTGCCATAAAGGTTATGGGCTCATCACTTGGTAAGTAACTGCCATCACTTCCCCCTGGTTTGCGCATACCTCCAGTGATATTGTCAGTGTAGCTCGCTTCTATGCGCAAGCCATCAATGACCTCCATTACATTGACCACAAAGGTAGCATTCAAGTCAGAAACGTTATTGCGAACGTGAAGCTTTACCTCATAGCTGTTCCCTTCTGTGTATGTAGTATTGAATGACAAGTAGTGAAAGTGACCAGGTTTATTCTTGGTGGAATTAGTGGCACTTGTGAAAGCAGCTGCTGATTTTGTGGCTCCGTTGCCATAATCGATGGTATAAACTGCCCCCGTTGGAGCGTTTACCCCATTTTGTATAAAAACGTCGCAAGTCCCAGTCGTGAACCCAGCATTGACCTGAAGCATCAGCAGAGTCTGACACTCTAGGGATATACCTGCAGTCGGGTACTGCACCTTTACATGATGAGCAGGGGATGCGGAAACTGACCCGACGGAGTTACTTGCCGTGACAACGATGGTGTAAGTTCCAGGCAAATTGTAGGTATAGGATTTGGCATCGTTGGTCACATACGAAAATCTACGCTCGACCGGCGGTGAGGCATCTCCGAAGTCGTATCGTAACAAAACACGGGGTCCAACAGAAAGCGTAGCGGACACGTTAACCACTTCGCTAACCTGTACGAATTGGTGCGAAGCCAAGACTTGGAAGTTGAGGATTGGTTCATCAACATCTAGGGTTAGGTTGAAAGTTTCTGAGTTAAAACAATTAAAAACTGTTATATTAGCATTAAAAGTACCGCTAATAGTGTAATTATGGTAAACCACGAAGGGCGATGTTCCAAGCAACATAGCAGTTGACATGGCGACGCCATCCCCAAAGTCTGCATGCACAGATGTAGCCCCAGGGGGAGGAGATATACCAGTTGAAACAATGGAGAAAAATGCCTCAGCCTTTTCAGCGGGTGGTTTAGTCACTGGCGAGTTAGTCGTCACGACGATTCCAGTCACTGGATTGACAACGTACACCGAGCCATATGTCATCGCCCAGCTTACCGGATTACTCACGTTAAAGTGTACAGTATAGTTGCCCACGGAGGGGTATGCATAACTCATAGACGGCAATGAAAGATTTGAATACAAGGCTATGGTGCTTGATGTTGCCGTAGTTCCATCGCCGTAATCAGCCTGGATAGAGAAGCGCGTCCCCCATTTCATGCTGATATTGAAATTAACTACTTGGTTTGTACCGAGGCAACTGATTGCGTTCAAAGCGATAATTGTAAGATCCTCTATGCGGTAATCCACCAAAATTGTGGCGGTGTAAGTGAATACCGCACTAACAAGATTAGTAACATTGCACGTTAACACAGATGCTCCTACTTGTGCCACGTGGATTGGTTCAATCAAAAGGTAGCTTTCTTCCAGGACCTGTGACAGATTGTAACCCAGCACAGGAATCTGACCAAAGGAGGCTGTTAGCCACGCACCAGACCCTCCTACTAGCTGCAGATGTATCTTTGCAGATTCGTTGTAAATGATCCCTTGAGGCTGAACGATGGAAAAATTCTGTATTTCCGTCTCTACTGGTAGGAAAACAAGAGTGGAGGCTTCGCTGACAAGGTTACACGCGTTCACAATGAAGCTATAATTACCCACATTGGAATACAGGTATTCCAGTGTTGCTGTTAATTCTACAAATAAAAACATGTTTTGGTTAATTTAGTATTTCCGCGGTATTTATTTTTTTTAAATTATAAATTTAGTTTGAAATCTGATTGACTCTTTGATTGATTGCTTTGTTTGTCATAAAGGCAGTCAAAAGTTTGAAAGTTTGATTTACAGTCGTGGTTAAATTAAACACTATGTTAAACAAGATACTGTGTACCCGGATGAGCCCCCAATTTTATGTTACGGAACCTAATATAATCAGATCATGTATGTGTGGTGAACACAAATTTTGTAATGGAGATTAAAAAATCAGATTCTGTAACACTAGGCAGCGTGAAATGTCTAGGGGAATGAATAAAGAAGTCAGTGGTTTTTTGTTAACAAATAACTATAATTTATTCTTAAAACAACCCTAACATTACAGTACATTTACAAAGTACAATAACAGTATAACCACAAATCAATATAATCACACAGCCTAATAAACAAAGTGCACAATACCTGGATACCATCACCGCCACAGCGACAATTAAGTTCTTTAAATGTATACTCTCGGAGAATAACAGTCCAATTTAAAGCTCTTATAACAATCCAGAAAGTAAACTTGAGGCAGGCAGCATTAAATTGTATAGTATTAGTAATAGTAGAATACCTGAAATTACTGGATAATCGGACAGGTCCAACAAACTGACATAAACACGTCTTCCCTCCTCTCTCTCTCATTCTCTCGGCTCTAAAACACAACCCCCTATTTATAACCTCTCGTCCCAAGCCGAGAATTTTCCACTTCTCGAACAGTCTAAAGGTTCTAACATAATACACAGTTAACACGCGTTACAGGAATCATCTAGAAGAACATCGCTGTGTCTCTACTTACCAGGGTCCGCACGTTACTCACGACCCGGCTCGGTCAGGCGAGAAAACCCCAAGCTAGCATGACAACGAGAGTTCAACCGGTACGGATTAAACTGAGAATATAACAAACGGCCCGGCGAGGTCGCTACAACACGAGTTACGCCCGTGTCACACAATAAAAAGGGCACCTGTAACAATACCTAAAAGAAGATGCTGTGTATATCTCTTTGTCATTATTCCGTGTTACCTTTGGGAAAAAATTACTTTTGTTTATTTCATTTCATAGAAACAACAGACAGAACCATAAAATATTATTGAAATCCATCCCAAAACTAGATTGGAGCCTCCATACCCTCTGAGAAAGAAAAAATGACAATTCGGTCTTTTACCTTTTGACTTCTAGAATCTAGATTCCAGAACCAGATCATCTTCTGGGGGACCACGGTATTGTATTAACCTACCTTGTGACAATTTATGAACGTATGCTTAAGGTTTGGTTGGAACAACAGATTAATCCAGAAAGACATGTAGATTTAGATACATTATTTAAATAAAGTATAATTATTAAATATACCACAGAGGTATTATCCTTACCTCGCCGGGAGGCTGCTTTCACATTACTGTCGTAAAGCAGACTCTCATCTGGTCTCCAGCTGATTAACCTGCCGTCTCCAGTTGAAATATTATAAGTAACGTTCGATCCTATCGGCGAGAAAATATATCAATTCTCATATGTATATAAGAATTAAAACATGTACACTAATAAAAAATTTATAAATAAAAAATTTTTTTCATTCTGTGTTCAAGAAATGTTCATTAAATTCTTTTTTTTCTGACAACCAATATTATTTTTATTATATTCTATATTTGCAACGATATCGATCATCACTAACGCTTTAACTAATATTCCTTCCCATTGAACAATCACCGTATGTAACTTCTCTGCACTTTAATCTGCAATGGACGGATCCAGGGCTGAGGAGGAAATTAGCTTTTTGTTAGCCTATCACACTTTCTGGGTTGTTTTTAGGGCATTCGGTGTAAAAGAAGACCCTTCCCTTCGCAGAATTCTAAATACGTCCCTCTATCTAATTTTATTTGAATCCCGTTTCAGTTATCGATGAATAAGAACTTTTCTTTGCAATTTGCATATTAGGGGTTTCATTGAAAACTCAGAAATATTCAAATGACTGACCTTGTAAAATTGTCAACGTCACGATGGTGTTGCTGCCGTGAACGGTTGCTATGGCTGCGGGTGTGACGTTCAGACCAAGTATTACGTCTTGTATCATAACTTCGCACTGTGGAATATATTCACTTACATACTAAAAGGGATAGGTATCCTGGTTTAGAGTCAGCACATAAACTGCAAATGAGTTTCAGAATACGGCTGTTTGTAGCCAAAATTATTATCCAGTTTAAACTTTTCGAGCTCTGCAACCTTTCTTCTTTCTCATATTTTTAACTGTTGGTTACCCAAGTTATGATAATACACTCAGATTAATAAAACTTTTCGTTTGGTAATAACTCGTTCTGAACAGAAGTTGAAAATGTTATAGCATTTGACAACTTTACGGAACGGCTACTGCTATGGAAGATGTTTCTATGATTACAAGGCATCCGCCACCCTAGGCAATTTTATTTATGTATTATATTATATGCATGTACTCACGCCGGAGGCTTGAGCGCTAACGTTGTTTTCTGCAACAACTGTCATTTTGTAGACGCCTGCAGAAGCATAAATGTGCGACACGCCAGATTGTAACGTCACGAAGGTCTCACCGTCACCAAAATCCCACGTGAATACGACCTTGGTGCCTGTGTCTACGTTGGCGTTAAATTGCTGAGTAAAGTTGGTTCTCCCTGCAGCCAAAGATAACGAAACAAGAAAGCCTTGGTGAAACATCTCCCTTAGCCCTAAGAGACGTTTCGTTTTCGAGCCACATTGCTTGCTATTTCATAAATTTTGATCAAGGCGATTAGACTGATAAAAATGACTCACGTATGTTTCCTTTACGCACCGGTGAAAAGATCGCTATTTCAGACGAACGATCTAGTACTGTTAGAACGAAATCGAGAATCTGAAGAAATAAATAATGGTTTGTAAACATGTTCATTTTTCGGCAGCTGTGAAAAGCTGTGACTTCTGGAACTCTTTAGACACTGTGGATTTGACTGGTCACATCAAGTGTGGAAACACTTGGCCAACAGAGTAGCTCGATGAAGTAGGATCTCTGGAAACGAAGCTTTCAATTCTTTCTTCAATCTAACATTTTTCCATTTCGTTTTATTCATTTTATCCTTTTTTCCTGCTGGGTATTAATTCTAAACCTGTGAACAAAATCGTCTAAAAATGTTCATACATTTTATGCTTTTCATTAAAATGAAAAGGCATTGCCCTATTATTCTCAAAATCGGGACATTGTGGCAACAAATCAAGCGCCCGAACCATTAAACCTCCACTGTCCAGATAACGAGTATACAAGAGTTTTTAGACTTTTATTCTGATTCTTCATAGATATTTATGTCTTTTCATTCGAGGAGTCTCATCGGTTTTTGTCAATAATTTCGAACTGATCAAGTTCCTGGCCAATATTTACATGTTGGATAAAGCGTAGGGCAAATAAAAACTTCGGAAAAATTAGAAAAAAGCAATTCCATACATTAAACGACTTCAAAATGCTTGTTTGTGAAGTGACGTCGCTGAATGAGATCTCTCTTATTTTCAAACAGAAAAAAAAAACATTTCGGGAATTTTTAACATCTTCATCTTCAAATATTATGCTATCATCCAATCAGAACCTAACCTAATTTAACCTAACCTAATCTAACCTAATTTATGCACTTGAGAGGTGTCCTTCACCGTGTAACCTCGGTCAGTCTGTCTTGCCAAAAACTGTTTCTTTAGATATTAAGCTTAATCCAAATAATCTAAAGGTTATTATATTAGATTCCCTTTATTTATAACCGGAGTTATTCATATAATGATATAATCGAAGGTAAACTCGGAACTCTCTAGAAATATCTCTAACAAACCGGTAGCATTCCTGGAAGACCTAAAAGTATTCTGTATTGAACAGCATACATACCTAGTCCGGTACAGTTAACACGAGTACCGCTGACCGGTTCCTGTACCTGGACCTGAGGCTGGTCTGTGAGGGCCATGATGTTCAGCTGGTTTGTGATATTGACGGAAACAAAGTGTGTTCCTTCACAACAGTACGTGTGCTGAAACACGAAAAGAGAGGGCTGGACCAGGTGGGCTTTCACCATCATTTGTGTCATGTGGGCTGTAGTTGTACTGATGTCAAATGTCATACCTGGAAGATTAAATGATTCTTTCAGTGCATATCTATATTTACACAAACAAGTATAGCACAACACATAATAAATTTAACACAAAACCCGCTGATTTTAATGCACAAGGATAGGTTTGAATAGCTTATTACCTAACGTCCTGCACAATAAGGAGTGCAAACATGGCACCATGACGTAATTTCTCCAGTACACTAGAAAGAGGCTTTCCATCGATCGTACGTTTCCTACATTATCCAACTTGCTTCTTAGACAAATTTGTTCATGCTTTCTTCAAATGCCTAATTTTCCCCCAGCTTGTCTTCACCTTTTTTTTTTTTTTTTTTGCTTTGTAACCTGCACTTTCGAAATTATTTAACAAATATGGACCATTTGAAGCAAATTGTTTCATATTGAATGAATTCATGATTTATGGTTACTGGAAAAATATTGAAAAACAAATTGAGAACCTTATAAAACCGTTTTAATATGTTCTCATTTATATCAGTGAAAGATTTTACATTCGTTCGTGGAGAATGAGCATGAATATAACTGTTATATGTGTGGTTTCAGTCATAGTTTTTTAACATTTTTTCTTTCTATTTTTCTGCTTGTGCCTTACATTTTCTATATATGCTTCCGCCAGAAGAGTAAGCGTTCATCCCCGTTCGTGTGTGTGTGTGTGTGTGTATAAATTTATAACTTTTCAAATGTCGCTACGATGGCGTTATATAGAAGTCTGTTTTGGTGTTTGAATCTATGGACATTGTATTATACCCGTGGTAATATAAAATGCAGCTATGTTTCAGACTAAATATATAACTTCGATATATAGATATAATAAAAATTGTTCAATGGCTTCTTTGTCCATTTTCCTATTGATTTACTTTATAACATTATTAAATCACGCACTGGGAAAATTATTGTACTGGTGGCTCCTGTATAACATTTTAAAGGCGCATTAAAAATGTACAAAAAATAACTTGGTAAGAAACCGAAGCATGAACTTACCATCGGTGTTCCTTAACAAAAATTCAGTAGGGTCCAGTGTTCCTCTAAATTCATAATTAGTAGAGCCACTAATTCGCCCAAGCTCCCCAGTATCCATGAAAACAGCAATGACGTCACCGATCTCCACGTTGATGACGTCAGGGCCAGACAGCCCCACATAATCGGTTTGCCCAACCTTTACTATGTTCACTGTACTCTCACCGACGTAGCTGAAGTTTTGAACACCGAGCTGATAGGGTGATGTTATGTAATCACGTACCACCGTGTGTGTTGTTTTGTCGACGCAGGCACCCTGAGAGATGCTGTAGGCCGTGTTGCCGGTACAAGCTGTAGACCATCTACTGGGCTGTACTGAACAGTATGATGTTGTACTGACACAGGTGTAAGAGAGTGGACAGAATTCCATCTCTGTGGGACAATACGGGCGCCACACCTACAAAACCGTTTGAAACAGATGTCCGTCTACATATAATTTAAGACACTGAAATAAACAGATTATTTCCAATAACTACATGTGGTACAAAACACTGAAACAAAATTTTTTTTTAAGAAAATTGTTCAGTGTAACATTTGACAAATTGAATTATGTCCGTCTTAACAAAGTTTCGTGAGTACGTTCACGGCATCATGCATTACAGGGTTACAAAGTGTCCATGCACAAATCTGTTCACATATCTCAGGAGTTGTTCAAAGTTTTCTATCGGCAGCTTTACTCATACCCAAGGCTGGTGGCGCCACCTACAATCGTGGAAATCGCCGGATTTCGTGTGTCAGCCTGAAAACTTACAGGCCCACTCATCTTGGATAGATTAATTTTACATAAGACAGGTGGCACCACGTACATAAGGTTTTCTTACAATACACCCTTTCAATTTTCTCAGGAGTGTTTTGACATACAGGCTTGAAATTTGCATTTCGATTGATCTTGGATAGTTTTGTCACTTTTTTACGCATATAGGGGCCTACAATGCAGCATTGTGGCACCACCATCAACCTTTTTTTGACTGATGCCTATCCTGTATCAATTTTTGGTGAAATGCACACCTATTTCAGGAGGGGTTTTAAGTTTCAGCCCTGAATTTTGCATGTCCGCATGCTTTTTTTTCTGTCCGTTCGTCTTGGGATACTTTGGCGTGGCATTTTAAGGATCACTTTAAAAGCTGCGAAGTGGTTGCTTAGTGTCATTAAATCTAAACACTGTCTGCGTAACCCAAGTAAGAAAACATGTCACCTGATACTTATTTTATGTATTTAAACGTATTCTAAATATGCGATTTATAATATTATATCGTGCATAAAATTCTAATTTTGCAATCATATATTTAAATCAATTAAATTTTGGTTATCTATCAATTAATATTAATAGCATATTTTAAGACACAGTCTTTTATATATTAACCCTCCCTATGAACTGCGTGAACTAAATATGAAGACCTTGATTTTGTGCACACCTGTGCTTGTTGATTTCGTTCTAAAACAGGTGCAAAGAAGGCGATTAATATCACATGTTCTGTTAATTTCAGCTGTATATTTCTGAAAACATACCGGTGATTATTAAGGTTACACTGAAGTGCCACTACGATATGCATGAACCGTTGCGGGGATACGAAGACCCACGGAAGTTTTAAACTGTTTAAACTACCGTAGCAGCCTTAGGATCGACACGGATCACCCTGGATCGGTACTGTTTGCCGCGGAACTCGCCAAGGAACACCCCCCCCCCTCCCCCCACGGATGTCCCCGATTTCAAGCACCGTGATTTATCGTGGCTATAAATCGTGATTGTGTGGGGCTTTATCCAGCAGTTACCGTGTTTCATTTTGTAACACAAACTCACTTGGAGAAAGACCCTGCCAGCGCTCTTTCCATAGAACTCCCAACCAACTAGCGTTCCTTCTTTCATGATGATGTGATTCAGCAGGAAGTCCAACTTGCCTGTGGTGCCACTGCCTGTCAATGGTGTGCCAGATATATTCCCCACAGTGAAGTCTAAGGCAGCTGTTGTGCAAAGAAAAACAAACGATGAAGATACAAACAAGTACCATCATGGCTTAAACAAAAATTATAATAGATCGAAAATTATACCAGGTCATTATATAGTCATCATAATTAAGTCTGTTTTGCTAATAAGTTTTGCTACAGCTTTAAGCTAGATATTGTTCGCATTACCAGGGCCGCTGAAATGAAATGACACGCGGACGAACATTTATAGATTTCTGGAAAATTCTAGTATTCAAGAAAAACTATATGATCAGGGGCGATATATATTATATATTTAGGCTACTGTATTACTACTTCTAATATATTACCAGGGCCGCTGAAATGAAATGACACGCGGACGAACAATTATGGATTTCTGGAAAATTCTAGTATTCAAGAAAAACTATATGATCAGGGGCGATATATATATATAACTCTGAAGAAAAACAACACTGTTAATTCACAACAGTCTGTTTCACGGGATGCGATTCTAACCACATTCACCTGATGATCAGTTATACCGCTCTGGCCTAGCCTGTAGGCCATAGAGCACTTTACATCGGAGGGTAACACTACCTTCTATATATATATATATATATATATATATATATATATATATATATATATATATATATATAGCTACTGTATTACTACTTCAAATATATTTATATTATACTTATTTGTAATATATTTGAAATGTGAATAAGGTTTTAGAAAATAAGGTATTGCCAGTATAAGTTACTTCTAAACCAGGTTTAATATTCATAAATGGAAACAAAGTCTATAATTCGATTTATTAATATATTTCATTTGCAGTGTATAAATTTATTCTCTGAAAAGTGGGGGGAGATGATTACTTTTACCAACCCCCCCCCCCTTGGCAAAAGTGGGTGATATATTCCCTCATCCCCGTGATCCCCATGGACAGGAGCTCTTAAGGAGCTCTGACAAGCCAGGCCACGAAACATTTTTTAGGAGCCACCGACCAGCGGGACAGAAACCTGAAACAGGGGAGAGACAACAGCCAAAGGGATCAGGGGCATACCTCTTCACTTTCCAATGCACAGTCGTCCATGCAGCAGAACGCTTATGGCTCCTGAGCCACTGGAATTTCAATAATAACAGATATGACGCACTATGGGTTCATTTGCGAACACTACAGACCTTCATAGGAGAAAGTATTTATGCGAAGGTAACTTCCCTTTCCTACTTACGGTGGCTTAAACATTGGACGGAATTTGTAAGTAAGAAAAACGAATTTATTATTATGCCTGAACACCGACAGACATTGACTTATCGTGGGGGGGGGGGGGGGTATCGTTATTTCATGTGACATACCTGCAGGAGTAAATGATACGGTGTGACCGTCATTGAAGTCAACATCAACAGTCAGTCCACTTCCCTGGTCGACGATCAGTTCACACTCAAACTGATCATTTGGTTTCGTGAATTCTTCGCAGAAGAGAGAGACTCCCCTCACCTCAGCTTCAACCTACAAGTAAATGAATCGCGCGATTCGTCTATATTATAATGCTTCCGGAATTATAGACCAACTCCGACCATATGGTTACAGTCTCTAAGCTGGTACTGTTAATACCACTCTCAAGGCAATGCATTAGTAATTACACACAGGACTGTATTGGCGCTCATGCTCTTTACGAACGACAGCACGTGAAAAGCTTATTGTATAAAATTATATTTAATACATATACATTTAAATCAATAAAAATGTCTTATTGATTAAATTTAAGTTTACTTATATCTGTTTGAATAAAAGCAAACGGTACAACTAAAGCAAAGAAAAATATGTATGACCAGATATGTTCTTTTTTATGTCAATGTTGAAATATTTGGTCAATTATCAAATGCTTCATGAGCCCGTTCCATTGTCCTCAATATACACTGCTGCTAATGGATACCGGATGAGGAACGTTTTTAGCCTGTACCTGCAGTATTTTGGTTGTTGTCACAGAATCCCCGTCAGAGCTGACTGCTGTGGCAGACAGGACGTACTCTCCCGGTTTGTAGATGTGAGAGAAGTTACTGACGGTCTGGGGAGCAGCCAGAGCCGACCCGTCTCCATAATCAAGAGAGTAGGCAGCAACGATACCCATAGACTGGTTCACTGTTATACTTTGTAGAGAATACGCTGATATAACACCTGAAAGCATTAATGTTACTATTCAGAGTATATGTGTGTGTGTTTCAAAACGAAACCTGTAGAGGGCACTGTATTTCATGTACTTTAAATATCCCTATAGTCAAAAAATTTACGCTTATGCAATTTTACGGAGCCCGGGAGACGACATGGTGAAAAATATTTATTAATTCGTGCGCACGAATTAGTAAATAGTGCGCACGAATTAATAAATATTTTTTTCCACCTTGGAAATTTATTTTTTCACACCTAGTAATGCGTGGCCACGAATTAATAATTCGTGTGCACGGATTAGTAATTGGTTCGCACGATTTATTAAATATTTTTCACCATGTCGTCTTCCGGGCTCCGTACAATTTATACGAAAATGAAATAAAACCCATGTGGTTTGAGTGACTGCTCGAGTTAAAAGCAAGGCCGTCCATATATCTACCGGTGTCTACGACATGCAGATGTTGAATTTCCTCAGGCAGGCTGTACACTTGGTTGTACAGGTGACCACCGCATGTCTCGCTGGCGTTACCCAGACAAGGTAGGTTACACTGTGTCACATCACTGGCTCCGTGATTCCCGTAACTGTATCCACACAGACATAGTCTTCCCGCCGTCACTGCAGCGTATCTGTCATCAAAATATGATACAAGGTACAGTAAGCCATGGTCATATATATTGTTTAGTCAGGCCCATTTAGTGTGAGTTTTTCAGGTCACTGTTGTTTGGCTTGTGTACAAGAGAACTTTCCTAAGCTGTCAAACACAGGCATCCCCTATGACCTGCTTTCTGTAACCTGTAAGAAATTTAAATGAACAAGCATACTCAAGTGGTAAGTATAGACTGGTACCCTGCTCTATTAAGGCCCTCGAGCCAAGCATAGAGACAGGCGTACAACGCCATCTTCAGTACTCCCAGTTGCAACTCCTGACCTACCTATAGACTGGTTCCAACTCCAGTCTGTACGCTCACACCAATTGTCATGGACGTTCTCGCGATCCTGGCTGGTTATCCGTGAAGATTACTTATAAAATTACTTTCTTTATGTTTTTAAAGTTTCCAAATATTGAAAAATGAGTTTTTGCACAAAAATTGACTGATAGATGTATAGATGATACGAATCATACGATATACTGAATACTTGATATTCCACTGTACGTGGCATTGGTTTATTATCAATATCTATTAATCTAATCATAAATGTCACACGAAATGTACAGCCAACTTTTAACAACTTCTCTGAGCAAACGAAATGCTTATTTTTATCATATATGAATCATACCTGAGTTGGAACCAGTCTGCCGGGGGTCCTGAAGATGGCGTTGTACGCCCGTCTCTATGATTGGCCTAGAGCAGTGGTGCCATAATAGAGTGGGGTACTAGTCTAGTGGTAAGTACCACTACGGGTCTTGCATGTCGAAGAAGGAAACTAACAATACAATAAATTGATGGTATCAAGCAACAGGCTTTAGTCAGTTTAAGGTATTTTTTGCCTCACAAAGTGCAAGCTTGCTCTTTGCGATTAAACACGAAGGTGACAGGCAGGACAACTGATTTCTGTCCAATTATCGAGCTCTTGCAACTTGCAAATCTAATTGCATTAATAAGGTGAAACATAGTGGACACACACCCACATATATATACGGAACTAACCTGAATATAGCCCAGTTACAACTGAACCGGCAAAGTCTGGGGGTCAGTAAGGAAGGGTTGTAATCAGAACCGATCTGTGAAAACTCCCGGGCTGTCGGATCTTCAGGAAAACAGCCAATCAAATCTGAAAGAAAACGACGGAGTGGTTCGCAAGAACTTAAAGAGAGCTTTAACACATGGAGGTAAAGGTTGCAAGTATAAGTATATACTGATATTACTCAATGTTATAATCATTATCTGTCAGTCAAGGAATTCAGTCAGATTTGTTGAGAATTCTTCTGAAAAGTTTTCGATTTCATATCGTTGATAGGCCACTTTTACTTATGTTTGATTGAATAGTAATGACAGTAATGTCCCCTTGTGGTCTGTTATAAATGTTGTGAAGACTGAACTGATTCAAGAAAGCAAAGATATTTGTTAAATTTTAATAAATTCTGCCGTAGTGGCAATACGCCTATATTTATGTGTGTATGTAAATGGCAGGGTTAGTCTTCTTACTGTGGATAAATTGGTTAAGAGTTGTATTTTAACTGTTTAACAAAGAAAAACATTCCAATCATTTTAGTTAGAGTTGTGGATATAGGGGTCTTTCATTGATACTCCGGGTGCCAGGGCTCGTAAAATAAGTCATACAATCAGCATGCTTTATAACAGATTTAACCTCCTCAAGAACACCGTCGAGGGCCCGGATATACTAGTATCCATGGCAAAAAGGCTCGAAATAAAGTGTTATTGAAGAAATTAATAATCTATTAGGTGGGAGAAACGCTGGTCAAGACGGTCTGACGATCATTGATCATATATTGTAACACAAGGCACCGGCTGGACATGAAGTACACATTTCCCTTTCTTCCCGGTTTGGATCGTTTTCACACCACTCAATGACCATCTTCGATCCTGTCTGTATAAATTTGATGATCGAAGGTTCTCTTGAGAAAATCATTTTTGTCTCAGGGTGTCTTTGTTCTGCGCGGACCAGCTCTATGATTTTGGTGTCTCCCATTTAAATGGTCCCTGCCAGAATACATGAATTGTCACAACAGTGTGCAACAATCAATCACTTCGACTCGAAGCGTTTCCTTAAAGTATCACAAGCAACCACCCGGACATTGCATGCTTTACTGATAATCAATTTTGTGTCGAAAGAGAATCTCTTCAGCGGATTCCCTTATTTGTATTGTCTCACAATAAACTAGCATTATGCAAACGTTCTTGATATTTGGACATTTAACATTGTGGAACAGTGTATAATTTCCTTTAGCACCGCATAAATTGAAATCCTGTATTTTTTTCATATTTTACACCTAATGTGTCAAGTGAGGTACCACGCCGTATCAATTTGATCCTTTCAACTAGCGGCTTTGGTTTCTAGTCCCGGCTTCAAAATTCATCCAAAATCTTCGTTATTATTTCAAATTTCATATATTCTCAGACGTTAGACTACCTACTGCACGTTTAAACTTAAAATATATCAGCATTTAGGAAGCAAGTCCATCTTAGCAAGGAAAAGACAAGAGGTGTTTTGTATTCTATAACATTGCTTTATTGTGATACCGATGTACTAATCAGGGAAAGTTGTGTTCTCTAATAAACAGAAGCCTAATAAATATACACGTTAGAATAAGTCTATTTTATTATTGAATGTTATTGAATGTGCATCCAAATAGATCTGTAGAGAGTATTCAATCAATGACGTATTAGAACCAGGCGTCTCTCTATATACTGTATTTCATGAATAGAATTATTTAAATCATGGAAGAAATAGCTTCTTTTTCCAAAGAAATAAATCTGACAAGCGATTCTATGCATATAAATAACCCTATTTCTGAGGAAAACCGCACGAGCAGAGAGAACTCGCTTAAAAGACTCGTGCCGTAGAATAACACGTCTGGAGAAGACGCCAATTGTTACGGGGTATCGTTTCATGTCTGCGTCCTCTGCCTCTGAGTCTGTCTCTGATCAAAAGAGATAACTTGTCGCTTGACCTGTCTTACTGGAAAGGCTTATTATCTTTTTTTTCATCGAATTAATAAATATCGTTACGGTATGGACTGAACATATGTCGCGCTAGGCAAGGTAATTTTATTGCATACTTTGATAAATGTGATAAAAATACTCACTTTGTCCAAAACATTTCATGTTGAGACCCTGGAACAATACGCAGACAATCAGATAAGAATATAGTCACAACACGCCAGAGATTTTTTTACAAAAAGACAATATTTGTGTATACTTAAACGTAGTAAAAATAATAATCAGCATCTGAATTAATCTCTAATTTACTGTAACATATTATAATTTTGAATATAATTGAATATAATACTTTATACAGTTTAAATTTAAATTTAAATTCACCTGAAAGTACTTGGTTATAAAAAGGGAACTGTTTGTTCTGAGGACTGAATTCAATGTGACAAGTGATGGATCAGGACATATCAATTATTTTTATTTTCTTCTTAACATTTTATCTAAACATTCCGTTCACTATGTAACGTTTTATTTTTTGCTTTCGAGACAATGAATGAGTATTTTATTGTTCAGAAGTAAAATATTTTCGCATCAGTTGATCGTAAATGACCAAATCACCATCTGATTTCCATAAGTACAATGAACGACTAATTTTGAAGAAATTTCCAATTTTCAAAACTGCTGATTATCCTATGAAGAGTACATGCAGAACATACATGACCGTCTTATATAACTGAGGAATGATGAGTAGATTATCTATCTAGCTACGTATATAACGTCAGTAATATTTTTTTCGTATTCATAAAAATAGATCAAAAGGTTCCGTTTACGTAACACAAAGTGTATAAATAATTTCAAATTGAATAAGTTATCATTCTCTGTGGTTCAGCGCTAATATGAAAATGTACAACTGGTCTGTAAAAAAATGGGCCTATCAGTAATTATGGGTACTTCAGTTTAGTTTTATTGTAAAAAAAGCAATATAAGGTATTATTTACTTTAAAATTGGCACACTGCCTTGCTAATCAGTTCTTTATACGGATCCTCACACCAGTTATGGCATGTATAAGATCGCAATGACCACCAATTATAAACGGTCATAAACAATTTTCTTATCTGATGAATGGATATATATATATATATATATATATATATATATATATATATATATGTATATATTCATTATGATTGACAGGATTGATATATTACTGGCAAAGTATGATAAATAGTTGCCATAATAAGTTACAACTTTTATTGCTCTATTTTTATTCCTCCCCGCATAATTATAATTTCTTAGTATTCATGAAGAATAACTATGAAATGATTAACTTCTCTTTCATAATTTATTTTTTTTTCATTAAAATTCCTTAAAAAATGCATCTTACCTGAAACATTAGTAGCACCAGAGGTCCGAGCAGGACGCCTGGCCAGGCCATGGTTGTTCGATAGCTCGCGCTTGTCTGGTGACAGGTGGTTACTGTATTGATATATAATGGTCAATGACAGCTCTGTCCCTCTCAGTCTGACTATAGCTGTTTTAATCAATAGTGTCAAAGGTCACATGAATTGATCGACAGGTGATATGATCGAGAATTCGCCAGAGCGACCTATAGTATCTGATATGACGTTGGCGATTTTTTTTCTATTATATTGGAAAATGCAAAATATATATTTCCCCACATAGGTTGTGCATGACCCTCTCTTAAATAGGAATACATCTATCTCCATTTCATTAATTCATGCTCCATGATATTTGTCTGTATAAACTAATAGATGAACCAGATATAATCCAATTTGCAATGAATATTTTTGCGTGTATGTGATCATTCCTAGGGCGACACCACACAAAGAAAACTGATAAAAGGTCAATGTCCTTCAGACATTTTCACCAGAACTACGCGTGGAACATCAATAATTCCCGTAGTCGTCTTGTGATGACTAGTCAAATGGGACTGTACGTATGAAGCAATAATGTCTGGCTTTTTTCTGAAAACTTAAAGCTCTCCGAGTGTCAGTGTCGGATTAAAGAAACGGACTATTGGTACGGCAAAGGAACACGTCATGGTAAATAAATTGAAAGTTCAGATTAATATGCGAGCTGGAGGAGCTCATATTCATATGAGGGCTAGGGCTCATAGGCAATAACTTTAAAACCAAGAAATAAAATACCTCTCATTGTAGCATCTGTAAGGAAGGTAACGAGACTTGTTTATGGGATCCGGGTTGTATTATGTCATTTATATCACAACACTATCTATTAATTCAAGGATTTGAAAAACTAAGTGTTGTGGCATGGGCGTTGTTTCGGGGGCAGGGGGACATTGTCCTCTCACCTTTTTAAGAGTTGGGAGAAAAGTTTCTTTTGTCCCCCCTCACTTTGTCCCCTTCACTTTTTTTCAGGAGAATAAAACACATTATTTTCAACCGAGGGATTTCGAGATATTCCGTCATCTGCATATTAAACAGTTTCTTCGTATTTTACCCAATGATATTTCAATTACCCATTTCCTGTGTAGATATTATAGGATATCGGTAGCCTACTTTACAGTATATTATTGATTATTTTTTGTCAATGGATGTATATTTAAATATTCTGACATTATGAAAAAAAAAGTTTTTTCATATATATATATATATATATATATATATATATATATATATATATATATATATATTCAAAATATATTACCTGAAATGTCTTTGTTGGCAATCATATTTTTTTCCTCTTTGGCCTAATTGAGGGAGGATTCTTTAGGAGATTTCTACCCAGGGTCTTCATTTCCCAGGGGTTGAAGTGGAAGCGATTCGGTGCCATATTTTCCTGTCTATTGTCCCCCTCATTTTCCCATCAAAGAAAGTCAATATGATGTGACAAAAAAAAACACAATTGGTGATGACAAATTATTTTATTTTGTGCAGTAAACAGAAAAATAACAGCGACAAAACGAGTGTCGACGGATAACAAACACCGGTGTGAAGTGAACCTTCCCCAACCATTGATGGGAATACATTTCTGAATATGGTTGATATCTGGTGTCACTGTATTGTTATTATCGGCTTACAAGCGAAGTAGAAGTCATTATAAAGCTTGCCATTCACATAACCAACATTTAAAGAATCAGTATAATATCAATACATGCGTTTAATTTCTTTTCGAATATTTTTAGTAACCTACAAGGGTACCTGGACTTAATATTTGTTCTTGCGAACAAGAGCTACTACAGACAGCTGCTCTGATCAATTGCTGAATCAGTTTCTATGGTAGTACAACTGAGCTTTTGACATTGTCGGAGAAGACTCTAAAGAAATGGTTGTTTCAATATAATGGCCTTTAGAAATGCATTGGATTGCCCGGGCGGCAATTTCAACCGTAGACGGGGATGAGGCACATTTATTACGACGTATTAAACGAGAGGTGTTGCTCAATAACGATTGGGGGACATCACCCAATGAAACACCGGTTGAACCTTAAAGAACCTTATAATTTGCGAAAAAGCGCGGCAGGGCTATCAGATGTTTATGTTTTCGCCTCTGATCACGCCCAATGCAAGATTCTTTTCACTTGTGCACAAGAGTGAGCAAACGCTTCTTGATCGAATTTTTGCAGATACCATGTTTAAGAAGAAAATCTATACTTAATTAATATCTTACACACATGGTATGTAAATAAGTCCCTTTTACTAACGATTGTACCACATTAGGTCACTCATGGAAATCCGCGCATTAGAGGTATTTTATTTTGTGTCGTCAAAAGTTTGCAGTCACTTACAAAACGTGTACAAAAGTAATACAAAACGTGAGCCACTGCAGACGTGACCTACACTGGTCGTGGAATAGAATACAATAAAACAAGCTTGAACACAAAATATGATGACCCCTGGTCAAAGGCCAGTATCACTTAAGCATTAATCCTTGTACATTCCCATTGTGTCGGAAAACACTGTCTTTATACCTCAGTTAGTTTTTTTACAGGAAGGTGGTTTACCTCAGCATCAAACCATCCGAAATCTAACCAACGATAACAGCCACAATGCTTCTGAATTCCTAAATTATTTTACCCATGCGCCGTTTTCCATTTTATTTTCTCGTGGATCTAGGATTTAGGAAAAGGAGGGGTCTAACCCATGAGGACTAATGAGAGAACTTCAAAACGGTTCTCATGTCCAGAAACGGGGGGGGGGGGGCTCCAGGCCGCAAAAATTGGTCTGAAATCACACAAAATGGTTGTCGTGACTGAAAAGGGTGGGGGCGGACCCCGTAATATTCTCCTGGATCCATTTCTGTTATCTGATATAATATTGGTTTACAGTTAATCATACATGTCAGCATATAATGATTTTGATTTCTGATAACTGGTGACGGTAACCAGATCGCTCAATACATGTAGGCACGGCGTTTTTTCATGGACTATATAAAACGAACTACCTGTATACTGACCTTTTTATTAACCAGGGGTCTGACGAGGTAGGTGTATGTAACTAAAGTTTGACGGTTAAGTTACCACAACGGGTCCCTACAAACTATTAGACTGATAACATAAGTGAAAAACAAATCACGGCCGGGAAACATATTAAGTTGTAACGACAAAGGGCCATAGGTGTATGCATTCATTAAAAAACAAACTGATATATAATCAATAAAGCGATCTCCGAGTACTTTTAGGACAGTTGAAATTCAAAATGCTACCCAGGTAATATGTTATCGTTTCTACTTTAGTTCTCGGAGAAAAAAATGTGAATGGGTGTTATATGCATATATTAATTGATTATATATATTAAGGAATAAATTCCTCTTTGATTCAAATAATCCAGATATGAAGGAGAACCTAGATTGGATAACGTCTTCAATACACACCGGGTTGAGAACATATTTGATTCATTCATGGAATTGTGAATATCAAACATTTAGACATTATCTATAAAACGCACACAAATATCGAAAATATGTGTATCTGTGATAAGGTGCATCGGTTTTTAAATGCCTGCTTTGTGCTCAACCGACAAAATTACCCATTTCGACCGAACTAACCTGTCTGCTTCCTCGTGTAACGGGATAACTTGAGTATTACATATCAGGCTTGATTTGTATTTAGACAAGACCACATGCTTTATATCATGAAAGCTACTGTGCAGGCTGATTTGTTAAAAATAAGTGTGTTACTTTGTGACTTTGCTCAGTTGGTGTTTCTGTGTACGCATAAACTGTGTAGATTGTTCTTGAGATCTCCTTTGAACTTTTAACCTTTTAGCTTTGTGCGGTCACTTTACTTATAGATTAGGAATATATCTTCAGAGATCGTTTACCACCATGTGGTGCTGCCCATCAGTGATGTGGTTTGATGTGGTGCTGGTGGTGCAGCTGGTGGTGGTGGGGAGGCAGCGCGTGGTGCTGGTGGTCTTGCTGCCTAAGTAGCAGGGTTGGCGCTGCCAACGGTTGCTGGATCTTGGCTGCTTGCGGTGGTTGCGATAGTGTTCGTGGATTGTGACATTTCAATCTGTAAAAAAAAACGCAGTTGAAAATATGGAAACATTATCAAATGTTGGACACACAGAGAAAGAAAACGTACTCATTAGGCAAAAAATTATGGTTCTCAGGCACCGCCCGCGTAAATTTTTAAACCCCCGCATCAAAGATTTTATTTCGATTTCCAATAGAAACTTACTGATTTTGAGCTCCAGCAGCAGTCTTTCAAGAAGATATAATTATACAGGTTTGTTAAAATTACCTTTGTTATGCACTTTGCAGTGCTTTTACTTGTTTAACAAAATAAATATGTTATTATCATGCTTTTCCATTATCATTTTACATTTTTATCGAAACATATACAAAAATAAAAATAAAAAAACCGCCCGCCCCCATTGATTTCTGCCTGAGAACCAAACCTTATTTGTTGGCCTCATTCTGGTTAGCCATAATTATTTTTCAGCCTTATAAACCCTTATAAAAGTCTAGATTGGAAAAAAATTAAAACCTCTGCTTGCGCGAAAATATTAAAAAAAAATAAATAAAAGATATCCAAGAACATTCATGAAAGAAATAGACTTATCATTTTATTTTGAAATTTGTTTGGACACGCTCATAAACGATTTGCCAGTATTGTCTGAGCAGACTGTTCGGACATATAGAATAAAAGCTAGGCATAAACATATTACTTCACAAAAAAAAGGTGAGAAGATACTCTATAGAATAATTATTCATCAGAGTAACATTACACAACTATCCCTGTCTCCCATTTCTCAATGTCACCAGGTGTCGCTACGTAGACAGCTAGACAGCTCTCCGACATTTGTGTTTGAATGAATCATGTTGAGCTACTAAACTGAGTAACTATTTATTTGGACACTCACAAAATATTCGATTTTCCAGAGAACACTGCCACTCAAAACATTTAACAGTGAAAAGTAAAACAACCAAAAAAACACAGATTCCGACGCTGTCAAACATGTTACAGTTGCTAATAGACAATTTAATTGATCCGCTTAGAACTCGATTGTGTTTAAATGTTCGGGCTGATCAATACGAATTTTGGACAATGCTTGGACAAACAAACAGAATAACAAAAGGATTATTTGACTTGACCTTCATCCAGAATCGTCCTAAGATCCATGAACCAGTCTTCCACAATTTGGAAATGCATTTGTAAAAAAATATTTGGTTATTGCGTCGAGGAACAGACAAACCTTAGTGATCACCCAACCTCTGCCAAATAAGTAGGCATTAAACTGGACTGGTAAACCTAACTTAAATCGCGAAACAAGCAAAACGGATGAATGTGCTGCAAAGGTCACCCATCGTATTGCATTTATATCGTGGTAAACAGCCGATAATCTATACATTAGGCTTCGAATGATTAAGTTACATAAAACAATACATGTAAACTAACAAACCAGATCTCTATGGTAAACAGTTATTTCCTGTATCACGTACAAGTTCGCCCTCGTCCAGTAACCCGTGCTTGTATTCATGCGGTCAGAAATTCAACTAACAAGCAGAGTGGTTTACCAATATGCTAAGAAATAATATTTCACGCACATGATAGGTGTTGTTAGAATGTGTATTAGTAAGCTAACGATTTGCCTAGTCTATGTCAAGTGATATATAGTTTTAGGTCATAAATCTGAAGAAAATTGATATAGAGCACTAGAGCGAATCAGGACTAGGAAACAGCAAGAAGTCGTATTAAATTAGAATAAAAACAGGTAAATGTTCCGTACTTGGGCTGGATTGACGATGTCCGTGACGCTTGAGGCGACGCTCGATGACTCCTTGTTCATGCTTCCCTGTCCAGTGTAGCTCTTGCTGGAAGCGGACCTGGCCTGCTTTCGTTCACAGCAACAGAGCAACCATGGACAGTGCTTATCCAGCTGGGCACGGAATCGGGGGTGGCTGAGGGCGTAGATGATAGGGTTGTAGGAGGCAGAGGCTTTGGCGAACATGACAGGGATCTCGGAGATGAGTGGCGTGATGAGCATGCTGGTGTGAGGCACTACCATACCGACCAGGCCGACCAAGGCGTACGGCGTCCAAGACAACAGGTAACTGCCAACGGTGGTGGCTGCTACTTTGGCGGTTTGGTATTCTTGCTTCTTCTCAGAATCCTGTAAAACATTCAAAATTAGATATTAATTTTCTTTTACGTGTATTAGAATTAAAAATGAATCTGAGCGAATTTGACCTATATAAATTTGTTCAACGCTGCTTGTAAACAAATGTAGTTATAATACTTTAAAATTTTTTACAGGTTCCCCCTTTATTGTGTGCAGCGGTCTTACAACGTGTGTGCTGTGTTGGATTCTTTAGATTGTTAAAAAAATGGAAGCTTTTCGGCTTAAGGTGAGAATTTATAAATAGGAGGCTGTGTTTTACAGCCGAGAGAGAGGTGAGAGAATATTCCAGCGGACACAGAAACGTGTAAGTCAGTTTGTGGGACCTATTCCGATAGGTGGGGCAATTATAGATTTTCTTCAGATTTTCTTCTGGATTTTGTAAATAATCTTATTTGGTCTTCAGTTTACTTTCTGGATTGTTGCAAGAGCTTTACATTGGACTGTTATCCTCCGAGAGAATTTATGTGAACTTTTCATCCGGCTTATAAATTTTAAAGGACTTATTGCTGTGACAGTGGTATCCAGGTACTGTGCACTTTGTTTATTTAACTGTGTGATTGTATTGATTTGTTGTAATACTGTTGTTATACTGTGTAATTGTATTGATTTAGTGTTTTGTACTGTTAGGGTTGTTTAAAAATAAATTATGGTTATTTGTTAACAAAAGAACACTGACTTTCTTTATTCATTCCCCTAGACATTTCACGCTGCCTAGTGTTACAGAATCTAATTTGTTTTATCCCCATTACAAAATATATGTTCATTACGCATACGTGATCTGTTGATATTAGGTTCCGTAACATATTAATAAACACATGTTAAAAAAATGAATTGCTTTTAAACGTGCCCTATAGTCTTAATCCATTAAAGAGAAGCAATATTTATACAGATTTCATGAACTGTAAAAGATCATTGTGACATTGTAAATTATATAAACTTAAACTTTTATTTGGTATATAATGCAAGTTAACACAGGTTTTGCCTGTTCTGGATTACAAAGGAAAGAATACTACCCAGCTATAATTCTATTTTGGACAATGTTAAAATATTCCTGTTTTATAATAAAAGTAAAATATCTATTAATTAATGTTTGGGTCTCTTTGCAAATGTTTTACACTTGACCAGTAAGAGACAGTAGAGAAGACAGCGCTGGGTGTGTTTACAGACTGACCTGCTTGCTCATTTTTGCCCCCATTCTCTCGGCTGTTTTGACCATCTCCCTCTGGTGTTTGAACACGGCTTTGACGATTCCGACGTAACAGTAGAAGATAATGAAGACGGGGATAAGGAACGCGCACACGTAGATACAGCTGACGTAGGTGATGTTGTTAAAGTCCTGTGTCAGGTAGTCGAACGTGCATGACGTCTGGAGGCCCTCTGGTATGTAGTGTCCCCAGCCGAAGAAGGGCGGGAGAGCCCAGGCCAGGGACCACAGCCACACGACAATGATGTAAATAAAGGCCTTCTTGTGACTCATCTTCTTATTGGCAGAGAGAGGCTTGGTGATGACGTAATACCTGTCCACGGCAATCCAGGTTAAAGTGTTGATCGACAGGAACCCGAACATGCCGCCGACAAAGCCGTAGATCTCACACCCTGCAATGAACCAATAAATTTGTTCAACTGTATGAAAAAGAAAAAAAATTATTACAAACTATATCAGGCAGATTTTAGAGGAAAAAGTGTATTTCATTGTTTTCTTATATCATTTTTCGATAACCACATGCAACTTAAATACACAGAAAAATGTAAAGTTTTGAGAGGAAGCCATTTTTTACAAACCTTGTATAAGGAGTGTGGTTCGTGAAAACAAACACAAAAACAAACACTTCTACTTGATCCTGGCATAGAACCATACAGAATTTCTTTGAATTCAACATGTTTCCTAAGGTAAGTTAAGCAGGCCGCAACCGGTCCAATTTCTACAATTATCTACGATATAAGAAATATATATCAAGAAATTGCTGCCTGGGAGAGTATCCACGACATGATTCTGCCGTAGCAAATCAAAGGGTAGGAAATCAAAGGATACCGTAGCAGGGTTTTGGTCATGTTCAAACACAGTGGACGCGTCATGGCATATCATGAGAAACGTATAGATAATAATGCAATAGTAACAAATAACAGGGTAGGTGGACTAATGGCCGAACATCATGGACAACAGCAGAAGATTACGGAGTCATCCGAACGGTCTTGTGATTCTTAAAGACTGTGGCAGCAAATCGTAGGACATTTTATCACACCATAGCTCAGGATGTCGCAAGAAGATATCCAAACGTTAAGCCTGTGTTATATGAAAGCAACGTACATGTTTTTCCCCAGACCCACTTCTTGTTGAGGGAGGAGATGGTTAGCAGAGGGAAGCCGTTGACTGCGGAGAAGACCATGTCGCCAATAGCCAGGTTCACCACCAGCATGTTCGGGGGAGTCCGCAGAGATTTTGTCCTGGAAGTGAACGTAAAATTAGACTACCTTAGATATAAAGTTTCAATCTCTTTCAAGATTGGAAAACACGACATGAGTGTTCAGAGCTGGGCAGATAAGGATGATGGTTACCACAATAAATTTAAAGTACATATACCTATAGATATAGACATCAAAGGTTATATTAAGTCTCCCGTCACTTCTCCAAACTAAATGTACATCACATTGTATAAGTTTTGATCTATGGCTTATCTTTGCAACCAGTTTGTTCTCACCAGGTGGTGCAGAGCTGAGGTGTTTCTAGGTAAACAGTTAAGCCGGGTGCTCACTACCCGATTTTATCAAGCGACATTGTCGGGCGATTTTTTGGGCAGATTTTCTCAAAATCGGCTGTAAATCGGCTGGGTTTAGTTGGCCGATTTTCGGTGTCACATTTACCGACGTGCTTGTTCCCACCTCCCGATTATCGGCGAAGAAGTCTCATTATAGCCAATTTATACTGAGCTTTCTATGAGAAAAACTAAAAGGAAATATTTTTTTCGCTTTGTGGCTTGTCCAAAGAAAAATATACTGTGGCGGAAGAGTGACCCGTCGGTTAAACTTTGGCTTGGAAGAAGAGATGAATTAGTGGCATGTAAATAATACACTTGTATGCGAACTGAGACAGGAGGGTTGAACCGTCCTTCATCAATTTAATGGTTTTTCTCCGCATATCTCAGGGGCGGGTCCAGGATTTAAGAAAAGGGGGGGGGGTCCAACCCAGGAGCACTTATAACAAAACCTTAAGAAAGGTCACCAGGTCCGGAAAATGTCCGGAAGGATTGGCCTTAAACCCTTAAACGAATGCTGCGGCTGATCTGCAGGATTTGGTAAAATCAAAAATCCACCATCATGATACCACATTCACAAGGGCTATTTCACCAGACACGAATTCTAATTTAGAAAATGACATTAACTTGCATGTTTGTGTGATTTCTAGGATTTCCTGTTTCTAGAAATTCAAAGAAGTAATGTTTTCTTCTGTCCTGTATAAACCAGAAACGCTTTATCATCCTTTTTCATTTGACTGCAACACACAACAAACGCCAACAGCAGCAGATATGATTAGGTTTTAATCTATATAATTAATTCCCGTAGCAAGTGATGATCAGTTATTTATCTGGCGGCTCTCTGTTATCTGTCAGATAAAATATATTAAAACGTATTAAAGTTCAGCATCGCCACTAATGCCGCCGACTCCGTGAAAAAGATTAAGTGTACCAGAGATCCGTTCACGCTTTTGCCTTTTGGGTTACCTGTAAACATCAGGTATGCTGCGTGCACTGGACTGGATGTTGTATCACTCAAAAGTTTTCGGCTGTTCATTCATATCTTCTCTTACTTTGGGCTAATTATTTTATTTATACACTTTCTTCTCTGGCACCTTTGTTTTTGCTAACTTTAAGGAGAACCTGTGATAGGACAAAACACTGTGATGGGACAAAAAAAAAGCTATATTAAGGAAAGAAACCTATAATGATGGTTAGAGATTACAAGCAGATAATCCAGTTGATTATTGCCATCCCTGAGATGTAAATATTGAATTGTGTTATTTTTTCCCAGGAAACTCTTACATAAGCTTGAGTTAATTGTTCAGAGTAGCTCGTCACACAATGGGAAGGATTGCTAAACAGCCCAGCATTAAATACGCGTTTGCAAACATACACCTTGTTCGTTCAGTCTTATGTTTACAGAAATGTTCGCACATTGTAATTATATGAATGGATACTCCTTTATAGTGATTAATAAATTGCAGGTCGTCTTATAGGAATACATGAAATTTGAATCTTTACCAAAATCTGTCTCTATTTCTTTTTAAAATACAGAAATATGTCATTATATAATATATACTAATAATGACTAATAGTGACAACGTACACAACGTGAACTCTGACATACAAAAATAAACAAAATCGGCCGACTTTGTCGCAAACATTTGCTCACTATACGATTTCGCTAATCGCCCGACAAAATCGGCCGATTTTCTTTGACAGTGCCAGACTCTTGGCGACGGCGATTTTTCACGCCGACGCCGACAAAATCGCGTCGCTTGGGGTGTCACACTACACGACAATGTACCCCCGTCGGTACATAGTCGGCCGATCCTATGAATCGGCCGATAAAATCGGTAAGTGAGCCGCCGGCTTTAGAGTGTCTTGATCTCAAGCTGCAATACCCAAGGTAAGGACTGCTTTCGTTCTTTATCTTTCGTTCTTTATCTTATCACTTAACTTTGTTTATTAAAAAATGTCAGTAATCACCCAGATAACCTTGGTTTCATGAACAGTGGGGATCAGCTATTTTGTCCCTCTTCACCTCGTAATACTCACCTGGTGAAAATCCAAATGACAACAAAGTTTCCGAGGACGCCCAGGATGCCGAAGAAGGTCATCCACGCCGCCACGATGTAGTGCCAGGTGTCCGCGTACTCGTCCACGTCAAACTGGCGCCAATACGGGTGTATCAGGTCTGTCCACCAGGTGTCGTTAGGTGTCGGTGTTGACATGTCGAATAGACCGACTGACGTCATTGATGGAATGATTTCTAGTGTTGTCGACATCTTATACCCGTTTCGTGTTTTCTGAAAGTAAAATGATAACGTAAACAGCTGCAACCATAAATGGAGAGTCTGACTTTTATATTAGAGGAAAGTAAAATAAGATGTCTTTTATGTTATTATTGGTGTTTTCAGCATTTCAACCATATGTAATAAATTATGGTGGGAAGAGATAACCATGACCACGCACGATTCATGATATAGCAGAACAAAAAAAGGATATATAAGCAGATCTAGTGTTTTCTTGAAAAGGGCTTTCTTCCCTTAATGCAGTCGACACTGAGATTGCTCTTGGGAAGATCATGATTTTCTTAAGCATTTATTTAATTTATTGTCTACCCGGACTGGCGATGATAGAATTGTCACTACTCTTGTGGTGAAATCTCCGGACGTGTATACCCGCATCAGTAAGAGATTTTGCAGTAATTATCTAGTTGTATTGTTACGCCGTAATAATGTAAATGTTTAGGAATGTTCACTAAATATGTCATCAGACATATGTTGTGTTAACTTGTAAATTCGTAATTTTACTTCTAGTAAGATGAGTAGAAATATACGACTATATTCAACTAAATGACCATCTATAAGTCGAGGTAGTAATAATTTTATTTTTTTTATATGGGTATATTTCCATGATTTTGGGTTCTCCGATTCCCCTCGTGGCCGTGAGTCAAAGCGGGTGCAAGATATTGACAACTTTTCCACCTCCGTGGAAGAAAAATAACACGATCGATGTGTAATTATGGTCAAGAGAGGAAATCCATTCGTCCCTGTCCTTCATGTATTTCCAGCTCTAAATCCAGTTGTGTCATATTGCAGAATTGAGGGGGACGAGCTCAGGTACTGGAAGAATTATGAAATTCCAGATAGGATTTTTTTACCCTGATCCATTTCTACCAAACCTATCAAATGCTAGCTGTCACTTGGACAGACCATGACAGACCATAAATATAAGATTATTAATATCAGGGGAAAATAGAGGAGGGTGGGCATCAGGTTCTTACCCATGTCGGAAGCACATAAGCTAATTTTCCAACCGCTCCGCTCTAATAAAACACGCTGCCGTGTAAAGTCGTGCATGGTGGAAGGTCGCGTACTGTTATACGTCCATACCCCCCCCCCCACCCCTCATTCCTTTACAGTGTGCTTTGACCTCACACGGAAGTGACCTCCAGAGTCACACATTGGTGAACTAGGTAGCGCCCATGACTCGAACCACGTTTATAGTTGGGTAAGGACCATCCATTACGTCTCCATCTTCAATTGAGGTTGCTCATATTAGAGGAAAACAGAGAACGGTCCGTCCCTACTGCTTCGTTGATAAAAATCTGGACGGATCGATCCGCCTTCATATGCATCAATACCGTAACTAAAATACCAAACTTATAAAAACATAGACACCAAGTGGAATGTAATACTAGGAATATAATACTGAGAATACATACCTGATTTATAAAACTCTTTAATTTAATGTTGAATAATCGTTCGAAAATCAAGTGGTTAACAGTTCTATATTAATACACGCCAGAGCAATTTCTCCAACGTCAGATATATCTTACCAAAACATTGAGTTATGGCTTTAGTAAATCGCCAGGCTGGAGTCTGACCATAAACATGTCCAAGTGATTCGGAGTTGCGCTGGCAAATATTGGAACCATGCGCATGGATGATCTATACTACTCTTATTTGTTGTATTTTATATCTCCCGTGAACGTATTTTTTTTTCGATGGGGGGGGCATGGGTATAAAAACTGTTATTTCTATATCGATTTCTATATTAAATTTTTAGGTTAATTTATAAGGGGTATTTTTTCTCTTCTTTTTTTTGCCGCTGTCCGTGTTTGCGCCAAATCTTCAATTTGGCTGATTTTCAAAACCTACCACTAGTCAGAGATAAAGTCACATGTGATAGATTCCCACCTCTTATTTATTTTCCTCCTTAACATAATTTTCCAATTCGATACTCTGGAAGACTTCCTTTGATCGCCCACTATTGCAGACCTGTTGATTTATATCTGGTTAAATGAACAACCGTCAATACTTTAAACCTGTGTAATTTGTCAAATGAAAATATACATTACATATCCGTCAAAGAACACTCAGCAGGCATCTGCCAAACCCCAAGGCCTAAATTGACCTGCTTGGTTCAGCCCAATCTTTTTTTTCTCTATATTTATCGGAAATTTATATCAGGCAATGCCCATTGAAAGACACCAGAGATTGCAGTCAATTTGACGTAGTCTGCCTCTGACCTTTCGTGTTGAGGGGTGTGCTTGGACTTCTCTGTGTAGTATTGGAAGCGAGCAATCGATCGCCACCAGCCTCCGTAGCTGTTTCAGTAGCTGATCCTTGTTCATGTTACGTAAATGTTCATAACGTTTATCGATTCTCAATTTAAAACGGTGCTTAAACTGAATACGTCCACCAGTGATTCTTTCACGAATATGGTCCTGAAAATGTTAAATTTGCCCGTTGGTATATCTGTTACAGAATCTTATAACGTTAATTTAACATTGATAAATGAAAGCGGATCAGAGCTACCTTTAGCATTTCTTTCATTCTCGAAAATTAATGGATTCTCATATTACTTGGAAAACCCTTCTCCATAAACTGAACTCGACTTCCCATAGAATCCGATGATGCATGTACACAGTGGAGTTGGTCCTGCATGCAGTGCACGTATTTTAAGTGCTAGCTCCTCTCTGATAATAAAAGGCATAGGATTCATGTCTATGTTGTACCAAAAGATCTGAATCTGGTGGTTTCCACGACAGCTTAAATTAAATATGATGATCATTAATATGCATGAAATATAGCTACTCAGCTGTGCATGATAGGTCTCTATGGAATTACGGAACAGGAAGATAGGAGATGGAAACGCAGCACTTTTTAATACACTGTTGAATAATACACTGAGAGCGGATGAATAACATTCTTGGGCGCAAAAATACAAATTAAAGCATTGTCTTCATGAGCTATCATTTTTCTAGTTGTAGATATTTCTGAGTCATGTAAAGCTGAAACTCTCACCGTTTTTTCTCTCAATTGAATGTAGCAGTGCCTAATACAGAGTTGGCTGTAATCGGAATGTATAAATCGATATAAAAAATTATGTTCTGATATCTATTACTTTCATTTGATTCGAATTATAGTCACTCTGTTCCAACCAATTCAACAGATTACAACAGTTCTTCACCGACAACTGAATATGCTTCAGTATGCTACAGTATTTTGTTCCAGATCAATGATACGCAATAGCCAGAGAGCTTAAGTGTCCTAGGAGGGAAGATGAGCTTTTCAAAATATTCAATATGAAATTGATAATTAAATTGTTAATTTATTAATTTAAATTTGTTAGCGATTTTATTTAAAAAATACAATATTGTTTTTAGTTCAGCTGACTGTAAGTCATCTGAGCTATAGTGATCACTCTTTGTCCGTCGTCCGTCTGTTTGTCTGTCCGTCTGTCCGTTAACCAGGAACAAATCGTAACCGCTGGACCTAGAATCTTGTAACTTGACTTTCTGAGAGGTCCATGAAAAATCTCCTCGGAAACTAGATATTAGGTCTCTGTTACCCATATCCTTTAAGCTGTTTGGCTACAAAATACCCCATAGAATAATAAAAATTTGATACAAAAACTGCAGTATCTCAATAACTACAACAATGATGGCCATGGTTTTTTGCATACATATTAAACAGGAGGTGTTCCATCAGTTTCTGCAGACAGGGTGCGCCACCTCAATTTTTTTAAATTTTTACGATTTTTTTTTCTCTATTTTTGAGACCTTTAAAGATGCGGTTATCTGTCAACAGGGTACAAATCGTAACAACTGGACCTAGAATCTTCATTCTTATCATGCAAGGAGGCCCATGAAAAGTGTCTGTTGAAACCTGAAGTTAGGTCTCTGTTACCCATATCCTTCAAGCTATTGGACTCCAAAGTATCCCTCAGAATAATGGACAATTTGATACAAAAGCTGAAGTACTAATACAGAGATTACCGTGATTCTTTGCATGGATAATGACCATTCAGTGTTTTTATTAGTTTCTGCAGACTTGTGGAATCACCTTTATTTTTTCTAAAGTTTAGGCATTTTTTCTCTATTTTTGAGATATATAAATACAGACACAATCTTAGCCTGTTGATTAATCTGTTTGATGCTTCAGTTGAATGGGTATATACTACCATTCAGATGATAAAATTTCCTTTTGCGAATCTCTTCCCAGTCAACTGAGCGTCATGACCCATGGGTCAGTTGTTTTTTGGGGTTTTTTTTTGTTCTGATGATGGCAAAGAAACTCCATGAATTTAAATAGAGTTTGATTATCAGCGACCTTACTTCTGAGTGTCAAGTTACTAATTAAATTGGTCTAAGCAAACTCTCAACTTCTTACAGCTGTGTTCGATTAAGACTACCTTCCCTCGGCTCTGCATCAATTGGACCAATTGGTTTTCTGCGTCAGGAAACTAAATGTGTTTTCTTATGACCATTTCCTATGTTCCAATCATTTAAATACAGTATTCAAAATAATTAAAACTAGCAATTCCTAGCAACTCCTAGCAAACATTCACGACAGCACCAATGTATCCGAGTATTATATTCACTACCATAGAAATCCAACTATGGGCCTCCGTTGTGTTTCTAAACCTCAAAAGAGAAAAATGCACTCATATATTATAATATAATAATTTTAAATAAACTTGTTTTAGAAGAGCGTATTGATGGTATATGTGCCGTTTTTTAGGGCCAACTGACAGTGGATGAAGAAACCTGGACTGCGTATTAAATTTAGATAGAAAAACAAAACCAAAATACTGCATCTGAAGTTTAAAAACTCGAAATATGTTAAGGAACCCGAATGCTTGTCATGGGATACTCTCTCTAGTTAGAGGGTCAAAAGTGCTTCATGTTTGAGATTAGGGTTCACATTTGGTAAATATGCGGACGCCAGTGCTAAGCGTTTTGCAATTCGGAAGATCCCAGATGAATTACGTGATTAAAACAAATACCCCTGACGACCTTAATCACGAGCACTGGCGGAGCAATCAATCAAACCCTAATCACGCCTTTATTCGCTTAATAGCCCCTATCAAAGCTGATAATTTGTCATAATTCGCGATAACGTTATGGTAATGTAGCAGTCCAGTTGTTTTCGTACAAATATCTCTAGGGATAAAGAAAACGTTTAATATGTGGTGAAAAAGTTTTATATTGCCAAGGGCCATATATTCCTTCCAGTTAACGGCTATAGGCGACAGCAGAGTACTCCGGAGAAGGGCCTCCAAAGGTTTAGAAATAGCTCCTTAAAACACAATTTAAGACAGAGAACGGAATCATTTCTGTGACCATATCGATGAAGATAAAACTAATGAGAATGCTAAGAATAATATGTTATTATTCAAGGGTGTTGCCGTGTCTATTAATATTCACCGTTATGAATTTAAGATTATATCAAAGTGTCCTTATAAGAGTTATGTATAAGGCTTCTGGCATTGGATTAAAACTTAATTTGAGGGATTAATGCATTAAGTGTTCGCCAAATTTTATATTTTTTTTAGAAAATTTCATTTTAGAATATATAGTTAATGACTTGAACGTTCTGGCCAAGTCATGCTTTTAATCAGTGGCAAGAGAGCTTTACAGGCGTTCTATTATTATTATTATTTTTATCATTTTTATTTTAGTAACTCATACACTATAATAGTATATAACAGAATATATTAAACATGTCGGTGATCTCAGTCAATTGTATATACCTTTGAGTCAGTCATGGCCTTGGAAAGTTCACAGGCTATTCATGTTTTATACCATTGCACAGAAAGGGATTTATGAAGTGCTAGATCAATCATTTAAGTTTTGTCCACCTTCATTCTACATTAACACGTGTGAACTTTTGTCGTGTGTTTGTCAACATAAAGCAGGTACTCCTGCAGATTCCGGTCTCTTTATTTATATTTATTGTCTCCTTTCCAAACTTTTTTTCCAGCTAAAGGGCATGTTGTTAAATCAATTGACTCAAGACCAGCGTACTTCCGTAACCAAAGGGTAAAATCCTTAATCGTGTGCCTAACAAGAGTCGTCTTTTATTAAGTATGTGGATTTTCTATTTTTCACTTCTATAAAGATTGGTAGTGGAGGACATTACTGTATTGACGTGCCTTTGACATGATTTTTTTTCAGTTCCGCAAAACCCCCAGTTTTAACCATGTAGATATAGATGAGAGACTGCCCGAATTAGACCCATGTAGCCTTGGGTCTTGGGCTGTTTTACTTCCAGTTTATGTAAACAATAAAGTAAACAAAATATTAAGTGGCAAGAAGATCTGGAAAAATATTTTGGTGCATGGTAGCAGAACAGTTGTTAAAATATAAAAACACTAACTCGTGCGCTTAATGAAGCAGTCATAAGGAGCTAGTTAACCTCAGCCTTTTACCTGTATGGTGTGCGCCTAATGGTGGCACGTTCAGTTTCAGATCGAAACCAGATGGTTTGAAAGACCAATCAGTGACAAAGTCTGTAAATAAGAGGATAGTACCTCTTTGGAATAAATGACCATTGCACTTCTCAGCCGGTGCCCGAAAAGTACCCAGGCGGGTTCCGTGGCATGCCAGCAATGTGTTTGTGAAAAAATGGCTGGCGAAGTGTGACATCTAAGATAGGTAAAGTCTGCAAGAAAGGCACCAAACCGTCGTTCCCAGACAGACAAAGCCTGGATAAAATTAATGTTAACTTGAAGGTATCCGCGGGGACGAACCCTGAGAACAAAATGTCGCCTCATTCAGCCAGAAAAAAAAATCACAATAAAGAATGCGAAAAAAAGCTTGAATCTCAGGTTTTCCCTGTTCAACTTGTAGTGATTGAGGTGCATTTTTTACGCAGGAAGCTCGTCAAGACGCTTTCGATGAATAACGTGTTTACGATAGCAGTGACAGAGCAATACATAAAACACTCTTTATTCAACTCCCCTCAATGCATGAAAGTCTGCTCTGTTACTTCCGCGGCTTTACTAAAGATACTGGCGTTTGCTATTTGATCTTGGCAGCTGAAGAAGTAGATGAGACGTTTGTGCTCGAGGGCCTCTCCTATCCTTTACAAGTGTGGCCATTTTTTTACTAACTTCAACTCAGTGTTCAAGTGGTGAGAATTTTTTGTCAGCTCATCAGAATATACCGGGGCTGTGTCTTCGGGACTAGCTTCTGGTAATATTTCACGATTTCTTCAGTTTTCTTTAATTTGTCTCTCTCGCCTATTAGCCAAAAGGCGCCACACATCACATTTTTTAGGATAGCAAGGGTTGCCAGCTTGCTCCGAGATATTAATTGCCAAATGTGCCCAACAGAACCTCAGGAAGAATTAAGTGTTATGGCCGAAGATAAGACTCTGACGTTCGAGTTTATGCTAAGCCTTTAATTAAGAAACTCTCAATCCAAATGATGTAATCTTCGTATATTGTTATATTTGAACGAGTCATGGAAACAATCGCTCCTCCTTTAACAAAGCTAAATATCGCCATATCTTAAAATAGAATCATGTTTTTTCAATTGAATAAAATGTCCTTTTCGTGTCCATTTTAGGATGCCAATTTGACCTGTTATAACACTTAATACAAAAATTTACCAGCCTCGCCAGCCAGGCCAGCGCCAGCCTTAGCATCCCTAGAGGACCTCGTTAGTTTGCCCTTTAAATACACGACGGAGCAGTTATGACTGTGATGAAGTATGACAAATGCTATAACCCCCTCCCCCCTACACGTTCAAGATATTTTGGCTGTGACCATCAATCTAACTTAAAGGCTTTATAATAACAAAAATCCGGGCCTTGTGACATATTAATTATCTGGTGTTCAGTGTCACTACTTTAAATATGCCAAAATAAAAAGGTTGGCAGCACAAAATGAGAATCAGGTCTGTATCCATACAATGCACGGTTCACGAAACTTTCTTAACTTATGATACGAAACATGATACAATACATATCAGCTATGATATATTTTAGAATCGGGGTCACTATATTTTTTCTTGTTCTTTAAAAAATGCCATTTAGTTATTTTTACAATGTAAAAATAAAACTCTCTCAGCATTGCGCTACATTCAAGTATTAATCAGGTGTTTTTTATGCAGCAGCATTTCCTACAAATTCAGCTCATTAAGACAACAAACTAAATTCCTTTCTTTATTAATTAAATATAAACAAATTAATCATTTTTTGTCTGAAGACGTACTTTTAATAAATGTTTATAGCGACGGCGCTTTGTAACAAATTTCACGTTTGAACTAAAAATTCTTTTAAATAAAGATTTCCATATAGAGATTTGTCATCAATGGTTTTTCGATGCTATGTAAAAGATATTTTTCTCGATAGTCGCGTATTGTTGCATATTAGTAGGTATATTTCTCAAAAGCACCATGCATGAGCAAAATCAAATCATATAAATGAGAAAAAAAAATCTCACAGTAGTGGAGCTGCTGCGCGTGATTACTTTGGAAGGATGTTGTATAAGCATGTTATATTTTTATAAGTGGTGTTTTCACTAACCTATAGGTCCAGTTTTGCGGCGATGCTTTCAGCCCTGCTCTCCAGTCAGCCAGCCGGTGCCCATTGACCGCCCAAGACAGAGTTACCTGCTAGTTACGGTGCTGTGGCGTGCCGGCTTCAGGCTTTTATGCTCTGTCTGCGATTCCTGCCAACTCCCAACGTTTAATCGCTGCGGATTGTGGCCACACCAAGTAGATTAAGATTGACTTTGATCGGAAGTCTGATGGAATGGGTGGTCCACCCAGAGTATTACGTAGCACCTGGTCAAGTAGACAACACATTAAATAGGGGTCCTTCCTGACAATTGGTTCCAGCATCCTATTAGGATACAGGGGATCAGGCCTTAAGTATTGTCAGGAATCTGGCTCCGTGTGCCCAGTGACTGAACATCGCCCTGCGCCAAATATACCCAACTGCGAAAAACAGCATACTGGGAAATCATTATCCAATTACCAACTTGTTTTTTTTTTTTTGTCATTTTCAACACAGAGAGTCATTGTTCCATCTTTAAACGTGTATTTTTTAAAATATATATATATATATATATATATATATATATATATATATATATATATATATATATATACTTATATACTGCAAATATTTGTGTAGCGTTATGTTTTTGTGAGTTTTGTTGGTGAGACAAGCTACAAATGCAACCTGCAAAATCTGTCTTATATTCAGAATTTAAACATGAAAAAAGACTTCGAACAGCCTGACGTGAAATACAAGTCTAGACTCTAGTCTTGACCCGAGGTCACTATTTTAAACACTCGGACTTGAACTAGACGATAATGGGCTAAGACTTTGACTCAGTGGTAATTTATTCGAGAACTGAGTGCAGCAGAAATATAAATTTATAATGGAATTACTGATATTCCCGTTACACGAAAAACACTGAATGTGAGGGATTATTTATTTGCTATTTAAATGTAAAAATCATACATCATGTTTAATTCTTCAGAATTGAAAATAAAAATTAAATTCTTGAATATAAAAGAGAAAAATTGTCATCTAGCTTAAGGAGCTTTGAATGTATTATGAATTAATAAACTAAAAGCATATGGATTGACTTTTATGGTTTTAATTTACACACAACAAGTTGGTGGGTTTTTTTTAATTCGGCCCAAAAAGACCTGAACTCGAAGCTTAAGCATACGAACTTAGACTGGAATGGCTCGGACTCGGATTCACATTTGAAAGGCTCGGACTCGGATTCACATTTGAATGGCTCGGACTCGGATTCACATTTGAATGGCTCGGACTCGGATTCACATTTGAATGGCTCGGACTCGGATTCAAATTTGAATGGCCCGGACTCGGATTCACATTTGAATGGCCCGGACTCGGATTCATATTTGAATGGCTCGGACTCAGACTCAAATTTGTATGGCTCGGTCTCGGACTCATATTTGAATGGCTCGGACTCAGACCCACATTTTAATGGCTCGGACACGGACTCTCATTTTGACTCGGATAGTGTGGACTCGACTGCAACACTACTGGAAGATCAGAATGATACAGTAACATTTGGCAGGTTAGGACAATTAATTATCTAGATTTGATTTTATTTGCGTTAGTATTTCTACATGAACCTTTGTCTTTCTTTCATCTTAAAGTATAATTAACCACCAGAGTCTTGACATCGCTTTAAGCAGATGTATATAGATTTCTAAATGAAAATCAGTGCTAGAGCATCTTTATTTCTGAATCTGAGAATGATACCATTCTGAATTTCTGAGAGTTATGAGAACATAATCCCAGTATTATGGTAAATAGCTTAATTTTCTATAACATTCCCTATCGCTCAGGGGATTTCTTTTCACCTGATTTTCCAACACATAATTTCAATTACGAGAAAAGGGGGATTTCCGCGTCGACCCCTCCAGATTAGTGTGGAGTTTAGTAGTCCGCCGGGAATGTACAAGTACCGTTTCATGTAGATCAATCATTTTGTTTTGGCGTTTCAGAGCTTCTCCTCCCGTATCAGTGGCACTTCATTCCAGGACAGTGATCTTATTCATCCTTAACCGTGTCTGATACCAGATACCCAGATATCCCAAAGTGTCAAATGATCTTATCAATGTAAGATATAGGATATAGTGGAATATTGTAGGATATGGGGAGGGGGAGGGTTAACCACCACCACCATTTTAAAAAAGTCTTTTACAGTGACTTCTCGAATGTTTATGCCCCCCCCCCCCCCCCAACCCATATCACTCCTGAAGTTCTGGACCTTTTTAAGGCATTAGAAAATGATTATCCTCAAGAATCGTGTACAACCTCCCAATGCATGATCATAGTAATCTCTCTCTCTCTCTCTCTCTCTCTCTCTCTCTCTCTGTATAATAGACAAATAGCATTACGATACACTCTGCGTCATTCAAAATATATTTAATCTTTATGTTTTCATATCTGGAAATACCTCTTTGTTTCTAATCTGTTTAATAACCAAATATAATTTTATACCACGCCAGAATGGCGTTTTACATCAAAATTAAGTGTGTCATCCACCTGGATTAATGATGTCAATTTATCGCCACTACTTTAACAGTTTTTCATATAATTATGCTTAAAGTTGAGCCCTCCTTACGAGGAAGATGGTTTGTTACAATCGCTGTCATTCTAATAAGTGATCATGTAATGATTAACATGCCCTGTGACTGACAGCGTCAGATTATTTCAACCTTCAGTGAATCGTCCAGAATCAGAAAAGGCATATTTTGTTATTGGCTTTGCCAGTCAAGGATGATTATAAAGTCTTCGTAGGGAGTGAGGCTTATTGTAGCTGATGAGTTTATTTCTATTTCAGCATGTGGATCATTTTTTTGTGGATTGGCTTTCTTAGGTCCCCAAAGAGTGCAAAACCATCGATCGTATTTTTTCTTTCTTCTATCCATGTTTGCGATGGACCTCAGAAATTGCTGGTTTAAAAAAAATGACTGTTTGGTACAATATTAGTCATGTATGACAAATTTTTACAATATATTTATTACTGACCTTTAATAAACCTGCATTAATGCCCAGTTCTGTCTCAGCTTGTGCCAGATCTGGCGACTGCAGACATATAATGAGTATTATTATTGAATAAAGATTTTCTCTTATTTCGAAATGAAACAAAAATACGTTTACCTGAATTTTTACCAATTTGTCGGAGAACAAAAAGTGCCCAATCAGCCCTGGGCTGTTTAAATTAAATATTATCAGGTCATAAACTATAAAGTGCTCTTCTTTATTTTACCCAGTAAAGAAGATGGCTTGAATGTTAGCGTTGATTAAACTATTGTTTCTAAATCTATTTTTAACCTTTAATAAGTTTACAATAGTATGGCATTAATGAGGACGTTAAATTGCAGAGACCACTCATAGCGATGTTAACATATTGCATCATATATTAATTCACGGCATTTTTATAACACTTTTTGATTCAAACAGACATTTTTGTCGTTACAAATTAAATAAAAATGGTGGTAATTTTTTGGGCCAAAATCCCCCCCCCCCCCCCCGGTCTTTCAGTCTTTATGTAAATCCTACACTGAAAAAAAACCGCTGAATACGCTTCCAGGGAAACAAGACACATATATGACTGAGAAGTGAACGCTTACCCTTGGTATTAACAATCCTAGATTCTTGAAAACTTAATATGATAGAAATGACGAACAGTTATTTATTTTTGTCGCAAACCAACTGTCGTTTCAGTTGTATGCAGGTTGTGGTTTTCAGATGTATTACATTATTGTTTGTTGGAGCCATAAAGAGTACTGTATACCGCAGTGTTTTTTTTTTCCTTGGTGATGGATATTTCAGCTGTTATATATCAAATATGTCACGTAAGGGTTCAATGCCACGGTGTGAAGTTTTCGACATGCTAGGTCAAGTTTGAATTATTTTTCACAGAGTTAATTCTAATTTTACACCCAAAGCAATTTCGCAGTCAGGCAATATTAACCAGTGAGTCATGGATTCCGTCAGGTTAACCCTACAGGTCAGATAAACCTCTCACTCTGGCCCCCCTCACTGTGTAAAAAACCGTTCTTTTTTTTTTGGGGGGGGGCTTCATGTTCAGCATGAAAATCTCAATAATGATGCCTTCATTTTGTTCTCTAAATTGTCTATGTTTCTTGTATCATGTATCCTTAAGAGTCGGGTGTCTTAACATGTCAAATTACTTATTTACTGTATCCCACTCACTCGTATTAGTGATGATATGACAGTTGCATTAGCATTGGAAAAATAAAAAAGGAATATTTTTATTGTCGGGTCTATAGATTTTCAGAACATTGGACTGTCTATGTTTAAAATATTTTTTTCGGCCTCATACAAATATATTCTGTAATGAAAATCGCCTAAAATGGTAAATATTTTTTTTTCAAAACATAGACTGACGTTACTAGAATATTTAGTAAAAATTTTATTGATAATATAAAATCAACAAGAGGTAAAAAGGTGAAGGCAAAATTACAATTTATTTTTCTTCCTGAATTACTTTTAATGGTCTTGACTATTCTGATTTTAATTCGACTCATGTATCAAATCTAAATAAAACATCCCGTCATGTGTTTGAATGAAAATTGTTCAGCCATGGCCATCCATGCAATTAAAAAAAAATCATGATTTCGCGTGCTTCTTTAATATCCACATCTTTCGTTGGTAACTCTATGTTTTACTGACAAGAGATGAACATTAAAAACACCTGAATCACCATTCTGAAAAAAAAGTTTTTTTTCAGTGTAGAAACATTAAATATATATGATACTAGGTAGGACAATGGTAAGAGGAAATTTGGCGGTATATTTGACCTGAAGTCATTTATTCAGTTTGTGATTCTGTGGCTGTTGTGACGATCTTTATCTTGTATCTGTCCACATTAATTCCTGGAATATTATTACCAGATATCAGTCTGTATGTGTGTTTCATATAACCAAAATCGCCCAATTACCTGCAAGATGGATTGATTCTTGATATTTCCATGTTAAGCAACAGTCAATCAATTTTAACTGCTTTGATCATCAATTTAGTGCCGCGTTATATGTATCCCTCAATAACGTGATTTATTTTATGATTATTCTTCAGAAAAAAAATATAATTCGGAAACAATATACAATTTGTGCGTTATTTCTTCTTTTATCCGTAGGTATCTGCGGTAGAAGCGTGAACTTTTAATAACTGTTCCTGTTAGAATTTATATACATGTATTTATATGCATTATATATGGCTTTGCAGAAACATGACACTTATTCAAACATACTTAGAATTTCTGGGAACTGTATATCTTTATCTATAAAATGAAGTTATATTGTAGACAATGTTAGTATATTCCTGCTTACTTTTTTTAGTTTAGCTTTGAGTAGAGGCCAGTCAAGTCCAAGACCAAAGCGAAGGCCGACTCCGAGTCTGAATCGTTTGGAACTCGAGTCCAGGTGAGAGATCATGTGTATTTTCATGTTAGTTACATATAACTAAAATGATGATGTACGTTTATTTCCCGACGTTGGATGTTTTAATAAACGATTTTAGCTAGAAAATGACCAGTTTTTACTTAAGTCAACCAGGTAAAATGATAAGTTTGTTTAAAAAAAATTCCAATTAACTTTTTAACCAAACTGACTTGTAGATTTTTCTGGGCAGAAAATAGGGATAATGAAGTTTGTGAAACCCGCCGTCTGGCCGGTCAAAAACTATAGTTTCTAGATTATAGGATTTTTATTTTTGCTCATTCAGCACCTGTTAAGCAGTTTATAACATTGACTTGACTAGAGTAAATAGAAGCTATATAGCTCTCAAACAACGCTGGTATATTGTCTACGAATTGTTTCAGACGGAGGCGTGACCTTCACTTGTTATGTTTCGAACCAAGTTGTAAGGCGATCAAGCGTCAAAATTACCTTTGTGTGATAAGACAAGGATCACTTTAGTTTGATTATAACCTTGAGATTTCTGTTTTCACTGGGATTATGGATTTATGAGTTAGGCCAGGGTTTCAGGAGAAAAATTTCAATTTGTAAAATGCTGTGGTTCCACTGCCCGATATTAACTTTTCGTGATTTAAAATTTTGTTTTTCATTTTGCTCAGTCAGCGCCTGTAAAGCAGCGATTTGGCTATAGCGGATGGATGTTTTTCTACTCCTAGGAAACGCTGGTATACTGTCTACGGCTTTGTTTAAGACGGTGTTGAATATCTGTGCACCGCGGTGTGACGATATCAAGTTTTATAAGGTTAGACTATCGCCTGGAGGTTTAATTTAATTCTCTAGACACATGAATTTTGAGATCGGAGAAAAGTTTTAGAATGTAATGTCGTGGTCCTACTGCCTAAATTTAATTTTGTGAATCGGTTCCTACAATATTCGGACTAACGAAAATCGGAGGAATTTTTCCACTCTCTTAAGCAACGCAGGAAAATTGTCTCCGAGTTGTTTCAGACTGAAGCGTGGCCAAGTAGCCAGGGGACCAGCCCTTGGTGTAATAAGAATACATCAAGGTGATTTAGAATTGACTCCATGTATTAACTAGAGGCAATCCACCATTCAGTAGACATATGAATTTATGAAACAGGTCAAATCTTCGGGAGTAACGTTTCAGATTGTTAGCCCTGGTCCACGTGTGACATTCAATGGAGTCGGTCGAGTTTTCTGTACTAAACTCCCAAATCTCGGGCAGGGGAGAACATAAAATTTGTTAAATCATTTTCCAGACTTTTCCTGAATTTCTGACGATTCACCACCCCCTACTGGTAGGTTTTCAGCTGCATGGGTCGCTTACAGGAGTCGTCAAATAGAGACTTATGTCGTTGCAATCCCTACCAACCCAATTCCGGAAACTCACTATTTGGTAGTATTACTACGGCATTAAGCGAGTCAGAGCACCGGTGATGGCGGGCCGTAGTTTTACTTTTTTTCCAGATTGAAGGGGGATTGTGCGTATACGACAGTTCCAGCAAGACTGTCGCTAGAGGCAATGAGGACCGACTGACTGCTACTTTTTAAACTGTGTTTGTTTGTGCTAACACGGGAGTCTGCAACCAAATGGAGAGCTAACACCGGCGTATCTACAGCTTGGGATGAACACTGTATTTTGGCAAAAAGTATCATGCTTTAACCGCTACCTTAAACTGTCAGTAATTCACCTGTTTCAGTGGGTACTCTTTGGACTCAAGATCACTGGACAATTGGAATTTTAAACTGTCTGCTTATCCGAAACGAAACGTTGAGAAATACAAAGTGCTGCTGTTGTTTTGTACTCCATTGCAAATATGATCATAGGACAGAGTGAAACGATAGTTTGAATATCTTCTCATTATGGAATGCCTAAATTTGACCATAGCCATGGACCATAGGTGTTATCAATATATATATATATATATATATATATATATATATATATATATATATATATATATATTTAAGTACTTGCTATTACTAAAAGATGCAAGACGTAGGTAGTACCTTTAAACCTTTGTATAGTTACATCCAATGTTTGTTAATACAGTGATTTATTGTAACTAACGGTCTTTAGATGTTATGTTTGAAGTTTACAGAAGGGAGAGCAGGGCCGAGGGTAATAAAGTAACCTTCAGTTCCTGCTAAACCTGGATTAAAATCAGTCATAAGTACTCATCAAGCCCTACAAGTCCCCCTCGCTACTGCGGGAAGGCTTAATAAGACCAAAATAAATCTACATGGTAACCATACGCGCATGTTGTATCATGGTCTACGCTTAGGTGCATGTTACTGTCATATATATTTGAATTCTCGATAATTTATAGAGAAAAAAACATTACCCAGCCAGCATGTGATTTTTCCTTTATTCTATAAACCAGCTGTAAGTAATGTGACTATTCCTTTTTTGTTAAAATTAATTTAGGCGCAATAGAGCCTCTGTGCATGGATGCGTGTAGAGAAGAATAGTAGAAAGACTGAACAAAGTTGCTGAACAAAATAAATCCAAACAGTTAATTCTCGTCATCCCGTTTCCACATGCAACTAAGACCTGAACTAATGCTGTATTGGGTTTCTGGGGACCTGGAATATGTAACGTGTGACACATACGGGGTAGTAAAGCAAGGACGTAGCATTTTTCTCCCCTAGGAACTGCAAGCAGGACATGGAATGATTACAAGAATGGAGTTAATGCAAAATCTGCATGATGCAGAAGAAAAGCCCATGTAGAATAAGGTTATTTGTATGCGGATTCACTCCGGCGATGAACACCACTTATCATCACTTTTCACAAAAAGCAGGGGAAGATAATGAATCAGTTGGATACTGATGCAAAACATAAATGGAATAGAAAACAAATCGTGAAATGGGCCGGTTCCACGAATATTGCGTCAGAGTGCATCATGTCCACTCGATACATCTAGGAAGCCCCAGACGCTAGTAGCCTTGGGAGACAAACGAGGAACCGTTAAGTAACATAACAGTGCTGCCACTGTATACATTGATTTTTTTCTTCAGGAAAGACAACTTTGAAACTGTTTTCATACCTGACGTTAATTATTTTTTATTCTTTTTCATGAATCTTCATCATTTTATATTGCTGTTAGACTGTCCACTTTATGAGATTAAGGGATATGTTCGATCTGTCTTCTACAAGTTTTATTTCCTTTTTATTTGGCGCAGTTGTGTAGTGGTTTAATCTGAACATCGCCACAATGACTGGAATGTGCAACACTGAAGACACATGGGCTATATATGTGGGTTTAATGACAGACATTTTCCTGATTTTTGTGTAAAAACATCGTTCATTGTAATAATGTATTAAATTATCCTCATTATTGGCACTGACTCTTTTTCCTTACCTTTTATTTACAAAGTAATATTTTTCTTGCGGAAAACGGTCATATAGTTACAGAATATATCATCCCAATATTCCATTGTACTATTTGACGAACATATTCGATTCTGTGACTTTCTACCTTTGACGAGTCGAAATGTGTCAATTACAGTTCCTCCGTTGGGATATGCAATTAAAGACTGAAGTATCCAATAAATATATTTTCCCCTGCAGTTTGATACCGTCGGGGGGGGAGGGTCATTGACCACTGTGATATTGACCCATTTGTCGTTAATTTCGGCACTGACGTGTCTGCACGGATGACATCAAATTATTAGTACCCGCCGAGGCAAAGCACGTAACATAATCAGCCTTGCGCTGCAGAAATTAGTGTCTGACACACCTATATAGATAAACTTATGTTACAAAGAGGATTCAAAAGGAAAAAACTAAAGGGACTGAATTGGTATACAGGGCAACGTTTTATAAAATCAGATATAGTCTGTGAGGATTACTTCCGTAGGTTTCACTAGAACGATATCATATAGACATTGCCTTACATTTATACAAGGCTTTGAGATACACACCGGGTATTTCAGTTACAAAACCAAAACAAGATATGGATGCGTTAAATAGACTTGATTAAACAAATTTAGCAGCGGGATTTAACAATGCAACAACCATGTAAAAGAATTGAAATGGGAACACAACAGCTCTAATATTCCCGTCGCAGGAAACTTTGATATTATTTACATCGGAATTTAAAGTCGGAGGTTGTGCAAAGTTATTTAATATTGAAATGCCAAATTTGCTTTATGGATATAGATAGCTACGACGGCCCCTTGGAATCACAATTAGCAATGTTTCAATACCCCTCACCAAAAAGATCAGATATATGCCACAGCATCATATCTTAATAAATGCATGTGACGACAGATATATTTAAACGAGTATGAACTGTGATTCAAGTGTTTGTGGCCTTCTGATTTTTATTTATGAAGAGTTGTCAAAACTAAGGTACGAGTCATTTAAGAAATGTGGAACGAAACGCATACAAAGGCTGTCTCAATGGAAATCAATAAACTGACCGATTGCATAACCTATACATACCGAGTGCAGTGAATTATTATACCAAAAACAATCCGTGAAAAAGGGAAGGTATCAATATCTACTAGTAAATATCACTTCCAGTGGTAAAGTATTCTATACCAGCTCCATTGTACACAATCAATAAGGAAATGCCCGTAAAAATACATATTGCTGCTTAGAACCTTATTAATGTAGCGTGAACTAGAATTAACCGCACGCTGTATATATCTATATTGAATATTAACGCCGCAGTAACATTGCCCGTCATATTAAAAATCGATAAATTATTCGTAATTGTGCTGGTGGAAATGAAGATTTCTTGGCCCAATTTTACAGTGTGTTTTTCTTCCGGTGCCTCTGATATCATTCAGAACACCTGGGTTCGACTTAGCGGGAATATTGATGAGAGCCAGCGGAAGTCCTGCATGTTTTGCCGAAAATCTTTTATTCATTGACTGAAATTAGGGATATCTGTCGACGCAAAATAAATTGCGAAAACAACATTGACCTGATACCTTCTGTGCCAATAATTATCGCAGCTGTGATCGTCATGGCCCTGCCCAAGCTTAACCCTGAGAGAGGTTCAGCAAATGTAAACGAATACATATATCAGATTATATACCCACCCAAGGAAAGGCCGCTCAGACGTCCGTCCAAGCGGATTCGAATGTGACATTCTACAGAGTAATCCCCAGTGTTACCACAGAACAATTAATGCAAACCCGAAGGCCCAACTTGTTCTATTTTAGCTCTTTCATCGAAATGTCTTACATTGTCTTACCTTATTCTCAGTTATTCTTTTCTTTGTAAGGTTAATTCTTATTCTTGTGTTGAATAATTAAGTCATTAATGTTGACTCAGAATTACACAGAGTAGATTTTTTAATGGTACTGTTCCACACTGAATGTCTACATCACACTTACAATCAGTATCTACTTTAACTGGGTCAGTTTTTACACAATAAACAGCAGTAACATTATGTACAACATCTGATGTGCTATTTCTGTCATAATATGGTTACAACATGTTAACATGGCACAGTTGTTTTTTCTAACGCCTATCTGGTGTCAACAGTATGTAGTTTTAATCACTTACTTTCTTGTCAACAATGTAAGGACCAAAATATCTAGCTTGCAGAGGGCTGCCAGGGATGGGAAGTAAAGCAAAGAACCTTTACACCAGGCTCAAATGTCCTACTTACAGTGTGCTTGTCATACTTTGTTTTCATTTTACTATGTGTTGATTTTAGATTAGACTTTGCAATCTCACAAGCATTGTGTAGTTTAGTACAAAAGTCTAAGACATACTGCAATAAACAAAGAGAATCAGGATTTTCACACAAGAGGTTTTTCTTTAAGTAGTTTTAATGGACCTCGAACTGAGTTTCCGAAAACCAGTTCAAAGGGACTGAAACCCAAGGACTCTTGAAAGGATTCTCTGACAGCAAACAGCAATAGATGGATTCCTTCGTCCCAGTCTTTCTGTTTAATAAGTCCTTATCATGTTTTTTAATGTCTGGTGAAAGCGCTCGAGGGCGCCCTGACTTTCAGGACTTAGCCTTATATATAGGATACTCCTTGTAGGAGTCTTGAAAGTCCCTAGCCTTATTAAATCCCTCGCAGGAATCAAATGAGGTTTTTACCCCGCAAGCTACGGATTCTTATTTATAGTCGAACGGCACGCTGGCCTCCGTAGCGTCAAACTCTTTTTTAGAGTTGTACCCCTTGTTTACATGAAAAGAGTTTGGATCTTGTACTATGCTATGCATAGATTTTGAAACAAAACCAGAAGATTTACCCTTTGGTTTATTTGCAAGTTTCCAGCAGTCATAAATTAGGTAATCTTCCTTTCTGCAGTAATTACAAATTTTCTTTGAAAATGACTGGTCTTGGTTGGTTTCAGACATAGTGGACGTGGACTGAGGTGTAGTAATGGACTTTGTTGAACATCAGGACTACTAGTACTTGGTGTCTGCGCCTAAAACTTCTGTTGACTGTACTGATTTACACTCTTGTTTGTGAATGACTGGTTTTGTTTTCTAGTAAAGGACATTTAGGGGGGATGCATACCCCCCCCCCCCCCCCAGAATTTTAGGTGGGGGGGTGTACAATCAAAGAGCAAAACTATAGTAATTATGCAATACATGCCAGTTAATAGTAATAATATTTACCACGAACATTGTGAGGTATTAGAAATTACAACTGTCTCGCGTCGTCAAACATTCAAGGATCGTTAATTCGTTATTCAGAGCTTCACCAAAGGTTTCCGTATGTTTTGTATCGGCAATCGATATACGCTCATAATATTCAATTACAGTCTAACCGTTACTATTATTGTTAAGTATACAATTTAATATGCAGACTAGGACCTCTATACCCATATGATAATCTATTAATCTTATGAATTAATATGTTTAATTATTCTACAAATAACCCATTCTCATAAATTATGATGCATTCGGCTAAAAGCACGGCAAACCAGCTAAGGAGATCGTGAGTTTGAATCTAAGCCGAGGTGGTGAGAATTTTCATGGTCTGCCCCCACCCAGGGTGAACGCTCTGCAGGCTTAATGAGAAGGCCGTGCCCAACGTCCTTGTGTCACTCACAAATGAGTTCGCCTTCTGGGGGTTCCCCGGTGGTATTACCCAGCAATTGAGACGATTACGCACTCAGGGCCCGCAGGTGCAGTAGTTACCGGGCCTGGTTGACGTCAGGAAATAAAATGAGAGGAAGCGTGTGATACTGCCCTGTCACGAAGTCTGAAACCGGAATGGAATTCTGCAGATGTACATGTACATAGTTAAGTTAGCATTAAAAAATGGAGGCGGTTACCTCCACCAAAAAAAAATATTTAAAAGAAAATACAAACATATATTTTTACCACCCAATTCAGCACACAACATATATTTTCTTCTTTTGGGGCACTTATCTATCTTAGGTTTGACGATTTGTGTAGCTTTAAAAAATATAAATGCAGGTTGTTAACATCATAACTTGAACTAACGCCAAATAAATCCTCGACCTCTCCGGCGGCTGTCTCCAGCTAAATGTCAACTCCAGTCTGGCTCTTTATCGTCCTACTTTCACGGACTAATCACTTACAATCTTAATGAGTTCACCGTGGTCAGCTTTCGTCTAATTTCTCCCAAGAGCACCAACCCATGTGCCATTTTCTGGACGCATCCTGCATCTGTTATCAACCAGCACTAAGAAAGTCAAATGCCATTATCTAAAGATAATGTTTTAAATGAAATATATAAGTATTATGCCGATTTGTATGCTGCTAATGATTCATGTGAAGTAAACAAAATTAATACTTTTTTAAAGAACATACCTGTAGCAAAGCTTTCTGATGGTGACAGAGATGCATGTGAGGGCAGAATAACAGAACATGAATGTTGGAAAGTAATTTAAAAAATGAAAAATGGGTCAAGCCCAGGATTGGATGGCCTTGGACCTGAGTTTTATCAAATTTTATGGCCACATGTTAAATATATGGTTGTTAATGCTTTAAATGAAGCATTAGATTATGGGAAACTTTCAGTTTCTCAGCGGAAAGCACTAATTACAATTATTCCTAAAGGTGACTTACCAATAGATAACTTGAAAAATGTTCGACCAATTTCTCTTACATGTGTTGACTACAAAATAGGTGCAGGTGTCTTAGCCAGTAGACTTCAGTCAGTTATTGGCAGTATTATACATAGTGATCAAGGTGCCTATATTAAAGGCAGAGGTATACATCAAAACTTAAGGCATATGCAAGATATTATTTGATGGGCAGAAAAACAAAATATACAAGCTGCAGTACTGGCAGTAGATTATTCAAAGGCTTTTGATAATATTTCAATAGAACTTATATTAGAAGCATTTAAAATATTTAATTGCGGTCCAGAGTTTATTCAATGGATTAAGTTTTTTAAACACTGGTAGGAAAAGTTGTGTTTCAAATGCAGGATGGCATTCAAATGCTTTTACTTTACACAGAGGAATCCGCCAGGGATGTCCTAATAGTGCTTTGTTGTTCATACTTACTACTGAATTATTAGCTTGTAAAATAAGATATACTGAAAATATTGATGGAATAAAATATCCGTATGTTGATGATCAGCTCAAAATTTCACAATATGCGGATGATGTTACATTATTCATTTCTAATGAGCACTCTCTTATATCTTGTCTCGGTATACTTGATGATTTTACAGTGATTTCTGGACTAAAAGTTAATAAACAAAAAACAGCTATCATGGGAATTGGTGCATGGAATACTTTGAAAGAAATAGGTGGGCTAACGTGTAGAAAAACATGAAGATATTGGGTGTTAAAAGAATACAGAATGTGACATCTATGATATGTCAATGGAATCATCGTAATTTAAGTTTGATAGGGAAAATTACTGTTGTCAAGAGTTTGTTTATGTCTCAGTTTATTCATTTATTAATGGTTATGAGCGCCCCTGATCACATTCTAAGAAAAATTAATACTTTATTCTTTAAATTTATATGGCAAAATAATGGTAAAGGTGTTAAAAAAGTTAAAAGAAAGGTTGTTATTCAGGAAAATAAATATGGTGGAGTTAATATGGTGGATGTTGAAATAATGAACCGGGCTCTTATAGGAGCCTGGGCTAGCCGATTACAAGAAGCGTATACAAATGAAATTCTACCTAACTGGGCTAAAATACCATTATGGCTGCTTAATAGTAGAGGAGAAAACATGATGCTTTTCAAATCAAATTGTAAATTTAAGGAACTCGTATGTAATATTGACAATATGCCTATGTTTTATAAAGTATTAATTGAGACATTTCTTAATGTCAAAGAATTACACTCAGATGTCTCTTTATATGATGTCATATGGAATAACAAAAATATTAAATATAAAAGTAAAACACTGTACTTTAAAGAATGGATAAAGTGTGGAATCATATTTGTGTTTCAAATTGTACATGATCTGAAACTTTATTCATAGCAAGAAATCAAAAGAATGGTTGAAGACAAGGGTATGCTACATTTTCAATACTTAGCGTTGAAGAATGCCATGAACAACATTTTGTTCAGTACAAGGGAAGACAAAAAGAATAAATATTATTTTTCCAAGGAAATTAAATCAAGTTTATGTATTCAGGGTAAGACAGAACCAATAAGTCATCATTACTGGGAAAATAAGTTTACATGTGAACTTGACTGGGAATATGTATGGACTACTCATTGTTTTGCTTTAAAAGAACCACGTGTTAACTCACTTATATGGAAAATAATCCAGAATATATATCCAACAGCTGTATGGTTATACAAAATGAATATAAAAAATGATGAATGTTGTACATATTGTAATGAAGTTGAAACTATGGAGCATTTTTTTATTGACTGTAAACAAGTAAAGGGCCTTTGGAGTTATGTCGGAGATTTATTTCATGTAAAGTTAAGGCCTGAAACAATATTTTTTGGAATACATATTGAAGACTCTGATTTGCATAAATATATTGGTATAGCACTTCTGTGCATTAGTAAATTTAAGTATAGGTCATATCCAGATCTCCTATGTTTATTTCACCATGAATGTCATATGAGAAAAATGAATATGTAATATGTTCGTGTATACATGTAATCACTTTCCTGAATAAATGTATCTATAAAAAAAAAAAAAAAAAAAAAAAAAAAGAAAGTCAAATGCCAATATACTCGTGTCAGGAATCATTTCATGGAGTTCTACGTGAAACTTTCCTCGCGATGTACGACAATAAATCACAGCAAACTTTCCTAAAAATTAAAATTCACAAAACATTTACAAGAAAATCTGTAAAGTTGGACGAATGACGTGTGTGAATTTCGTAAACGCCAGATTTTTCGCCGTCTCATCTTAAGCCGTGTACAATATACATTTTGACGACGTAAATGGCCGTGGAGTCTAGATGGTTTTATGTTTCAGCTGCTTCTGATATGCATAAACATACCTTGATTGATTCTGAATTTCATTGTGGTGATATTTTTAATGGAATAAACAGGATCAAATAAAATCAATTTACTATTTGTTGTATGCAATTTTTAAAATGCGTATGCTCATTTCATGGTAGTCTTCATTTATTGATAATTGCCTGCTCTCAATGAATTCTCGACTTTTCATTAAATTGTAACTACAATAATAATAAAAATAATAATAATAATATTATTATTATTATTAAAATTGTTTTCATGTAATTTCAGAACAATAAGATTATCCCTATTTTTAGTCAATATCTCTTACATATAACCTTGATGGATCATAAACGAACAACTCATAAAAGACCATCAACGTGCGGCCTGCCCACGTGTCATTAGTACCTTGTTTTCGCTGTTACTGACTATATAGAGCAGACGACAGTTTGGAACCATGGGACAGGCGTTTCATACGACAGTATGACTACTAGGCCCACTTAACGTACCTCTATCTTTCCGAGGCAAGCTAATGTATTCCAAATGCAATTATTTGCACACTTATGCACTTTTGTCGAGAGAATATATACTGCTCTTGATTTGGTAATTGCAAACTCCTTTTCCTGGTTGGGAAAACATGGTTTCTTCTTCTATTTTTTTTATTTATTTAACATGAGGTTGTGAGTTGTTTAAGGGCATTCAGCACTTCCGTGAGCACTCTCAACCCTGTGGCGAATCAGAAATACTCTGATAATAAATTCTAGATGCAAATATAAGTATTACTGACAATGTTAGAAATGTTCACGAAAATATAGACCATCAACATTCATTTGTTAAAACATATTTACACAACATATTAGATGTAAATACAGTACATGACCTTACACAGGCGCACTCTGTTCTGGGCACCGTACAACACGGAACAAGTTGACTTGACGCTTTTGTGCTCCGTGAACCGCGCACACCGGATGTTTGTTACATTAAAGAATAAATACGATATAGTCAGAACATAGAACGATCAAATTATGTAATTTCAGGGAAGTGAAACGTAAATCATGCAAGATAAATAAAATGTTATGATTTATTGAATAACCATAAGAGGCAGATACCTTGTAGGGTAAAATTTTAATAAGCAAAACTTGGACGTTTGGACAGTCCATTTGTGGTATAGGACTAGTAGGCCCATTTCACACCGGCCCACCTGCGGCTGGTACCGGTGTGGGGATAACAGAGCAGCTTATAGTGAGGCTGGCCAGATTGATTGACAGGGCGGTGTTATGTTTCAGGACTATTACGAGATAAACGATTTGTCATATAAAGCGTAAGCTATAAATCATGTACGCGACACAGGTGTTCTGAGAATAATCGTTAATTTATAAATTATTTTAAGCATGACTCAGCGGGAAAGGGGATGAACGTTAGATTATTTGTATATTTAGCTCTGTAGATTCTCAGTCATGCTTAGCTCCAGCTATTGGTCCTTGTCCGTCGTCCATCCATTTGTACAATTTGTACATTCGCAGGGCAAAAATCGTAGAAATATTTATTTCAACAACCAGGGATGTCCAGGATTTGAATTTTCCTGGGGAAACCCGGACCAAGCCTTAGTGACCTATATTCTGCGAGCTACATTGCGAAAATAAGCTTTAAATACCTTAAAGTCAGACTGTAAAGTAAGACTCAGCAGTGTTCGAAGTATTACATATTTTTCCCTTAAATTTTATTCATGAAAATGTTCCGACGAATATCCAAGATGAGCTGGAAAACAGGTGACATTGTTTTCCTCAGTTTTAGGAATGGATGCATATGGATAGAATGCAAGTTTTTGCGACTGCAAATTAAAGACATTCTAGATAACACAGAATTATATCCCGGCCAGTATGCAAAAATCTAAACAAAATTTGCCCAACCTGGTCTTCAGAAATAGAACATGCCGACATATTCTTCACAGAATCACAGGCAATATCAGAAACAAGGTTACATGGCTTCTCTATTTTTCAGTTGATGTTAAATCATGAAATTCTTTCTTTTTTCCGAAAATTTTTATTAGTGAATGAGTTTCATTAAGTTTGTCAAAACATTTCACACTGACCAAGCTATACATGTGGCCATTGTCCAAGGTAGTCCAAGGTGATCAATCGCTAGATCAGGTATACACATGGACATTGACTTATATGTGCTTCCCTTCAATTTACTATCTAGTATTTTCTTTAAATACATCTGGCCGTATTATTCTAAACAATCACTCTTACAATTATTATAATAAAGTCACTTTAGTTCAGTTCTTCTTTATATCTGGAATTCTATGTACTTCTTTAAATATATATCTAAAGGCGGATTTAAGCAGCTAAAGTTCCTGTTCATGGACAGGACATCTGTTCAAGACCAACATTAATAGCATATGATAATAAGAATAAAGCTTCGTTTTTTTCTTTATCTGTTCAATGGAAGTGACACAAATGTATTCAACAGGTCAGGTTATGTTTAATTAAAACGTCACAGGATAATAATATATAGGGTAGCAAACGTAGTTAATAATATCTAATAATGTTGTGTTTATTTTTATCATTAGTTGTGTTGATCAGCAGATCTGTATTATATCAAATATTGGAAGTTATACTAGGCTATGGTTTGTTATGATTAGCTGAAAGAAGATTCGGGAGGTCTAGATGTTTCTGAGAGGTTTAGCTGGTGATTTCCATGTATAGATGGTTGAAAAACACTCGTTACGAGAACTTTCGATTGTAGTCCTGATATAAAAGCCGGCTCAAAAGCCGCCGGGGTTAGTCAGCCGTCTTTCAACAAGACGTGTTGTGAGATGAAGATTTGCACCAGACGGCTGTTATTTCAAGTACCGCGTACGAATATTGGTCCTAGTGTCTATTTAACCAAGGAGGGCGTTAGAATTTTTGTGGACTTGGCATTTGTTAAGTTAGAGCCAGTTAACGGCTGGCGAAAGCGAAAGAACTGTTGAAAATTGTATTGTGAGGTTGGAGCCCGTCTACGGTGGGACGGCCACTTCTGGGACTTGATAAGAATAAACTTGTTTTGTTACACCCCAGACGTCGAGTGCTCTCTGGACTTTTTCGTTAAAGTTCCCGGGAAATATATGTCAGCTGCGTGTGTGGTGTGACAGAAAGTAAAACATTACTAAAATGACACTGATGAAGAGAAGGTTTATAAATTTTGTCACTTGTACTAAGTTTACGCAAGTAGGGATTCATAAAGTGGTTCAAAGTTAATGGGCTCGTGATTTTTTCTTTGTTTGAATAAATGCGCCATTTTTATATTGTTACGAATTAAATGATAAATATTAATTTAATCATATATTTTTATACAGGCGTTCCCAGTGGAGGATGAAACAAGATTCATGTTATATACGGTCTCATATATTCTAAACTCAAACGAGTTAGACGTTTTAAATATCTTTTGTTTTTGTAAAATGTTAGCTTTAATCATATTTTACTGCAATGAATAAAAATATATATATATTCACTAGTGTAATCCACTCTACTATATGATGATTAATATGAATGTGTTACAAGTCATGATTTTAATGGAATTAAATGATAAATATTAATTTAATCATATATTTTTATACAGGCGTTCCCAGTGGAGGATGAAACAAGATTCATGTTATATACGGTCTCATATATTCTAAACTCAAACGAGTTAGACGTTTTAAATATCTTTTGTTTTTGTAAAATGTTAGCTTTAATCATATTTTACTGCAATGAATAAAAATATATATATATTCACTAGTGTAATCCACTCTACTATATGATGATTAATATGAATGTGTTACAAGTCATGATTTTAATGGAATTAAATGATAAATATTAATTTAATCATATATTTTTATACAGGCATTCCCAGTGGAGGATGAAACATGATTCATGTTATATACGGTCTCGTACACTCTAAACTCAAACGAGTTAGACGTTTTAAATATCTTTTGTTTTTGTAAAATGTTAGCTTTAATCATATTTTACTGCAATGAATAAAAATATATATATATTCACTAGTGTAATCCACTCTACTATATGATGATTAATATGAATGTGTTACAAGTCATGATTTTAATGGAATTAAATGATAAATATTAATTTAATCATATATTTTTATACAGGCGTTCCCAGCGGAGGATGAAACATGATTCATGTTATATACGGTCTCATATACTCTAAACTCAAACGAGTTAGACGTTTTAAATATCTTTTGTTTTTGTAAAATGTTAGCTTTAATCATATTTTACTGCAATGAATAAAAAATATATATTTTCACTTGTGTAATCCAGTCTACTGTATGATGATCAATATGAATGTGTTACAAGTCATGATTTTAATGGAATGAACACGACGTGCTGAGATGCAAGAGTGGTATTACCTTTACTAATAATGAAGACAGACATTGAGGTAGGACATTCATTTTGACATAACAGGGACTACCATACCTTTTCGAACGTATAATCGTATGGTCGGAAATATTATAATATATGATAAAATTGGTATGAAGATACTGGATGAAAATTCCACCAATGTAGTGCAGGCGTAATTTTGTTTTCAATTTAAACGCAACTCCGCTTCTCATAACTATATATCTGTAACATTTGCAGTATGGAATGTAGGAAAGCTAGTTTATGTACATGCTCTATCAAAGGGCACACAAAACCTATGTAACTTATATGAATGGGAACAAAAGATAACAGGAATGCACCTGTTACTGTATGAATGGAAAGACAATTCAAGCCGATATGTATGAGATTAATTCAGACAAATGGTGTACAACTGATCTGTATCAGAAAAAAAGGTGTGCAGCTTATATGGGAAAAGAAGATAACACAGGTATAGATATATATTCATGAAAGGGAGGACAACAGGTCAATATTGTCCCATACATAGAGCAAAACAACAAGCATTTATTGTTGTTTTTTTTTCAATGCACAATTGATAGCACGGAGTCAGTATATCATTCTACCCGTGGTGCCCAGAAAGTAGTGACGGTAATGGGGGAGCAATTAAGGTTAACCGGATTTACATCAAACGTGCCGCTGACTGATGCGCTTTAATAAAAACGATTAAAGGTATAGTCCATGACAGGGCTGAGTTCGTATAGATGTATCACAGATCAAGCAGGATGTATCACTCCGCGGTAAATGGGTGATTTGTTATTATCAAGGACGGTACTTCAAGGCCAGCTCATGATCACCTAGTCACATGACTCTGTGAGCAATATCCCGGTTTCAGTTCAATCGGCAGTAACGTCTGAAAATTAAATTGTCCACCTTACCACCTTCAGGTAAACTTAACACAGCTTTCCTACGAGCATGCGCACTGCATACATGTACTGATTTTCTGCTGTGGTAAAACGAGAGATTAAAGGGAATGGCCCCTGGCCGTGAACAAAAAGAGCCCACTCGAAAATTAGAAATTGGTTTTGGTTCCAAGGAACCGTTCACTTTTTAACTGCGAAACAAAAACTGTTTTTTTTTTTTTTGTTTTTTTTTTTGCGAACTGCGAAACCATCACCAGAGATGGTTTTGGTTCCGCCAAACCGTCCATACGATAATCGTGCTGGCGACTTTCGGCCAAAGTAGTACAGAACCGTTTTACTGTGACTGAAACTGGTTTCGAATTTTCGAGTGTCTGAGGCAAACGTTTAATGTTTCAACTGAATATAAAACTAAATGTGATCCTACTTTGCCATTTACCAAAATATGTTCGAGATGTTTGAGATATCGCCTGATAATCTACATTTTGTTCTGGTGTCAACTTTTAAACAGTGGTTTATATATAACACGATGAAGGAAAACAATACTGTGAATTTAGTGTTGTGTATTTTCATTGTTATATCGTTCTGGCCTTGTCCGAAAACCATAGAGCAATTCACACCGGAGGGTAACTCTTCCTTGTGAGAGAGAGAGAGAGGCGGGGGGGGGGTGTGAGGGTGTGTGTGTGTGTGTATCGTCTTCAGAAGAGACGATTGAACCTTTATTTTTTTATAAACAGCTCCTTGTCATTTTATTAATGTCAGCTCCCATTTAACCATACTTTACACACATATATACATATTTTGGTAAAAGACATATAAATATGTTCCACTTAAATAATACATGATCAATGCTATAGTCCCATGTTTCTATCAGGTTTACCGGCTTTGTTTATTCCCAGCACTTCAGTGATGAGTGTGTTTACCTCTGGTAATTAGGAATCTGGCATACCATCAGAAAGGTTAAACATGTTAACCGTCTTGTTTTAATCTGTATTATCTTGCAATGTTTGAGGTACGAAGGCCTGGCGATTACCTCAGTACTGTGATGGACACAATTCTTAAATCTTAACAATAAAAGCAGTAAGTCAAAATGAAATTATCCAATTCTTCCCATTCTTGCTATAACTTTTATGTGAAGGTTAACCATTTTTAAGTTTAATCTAATTGGTTGATAGGAAAATAAGTGAATTATAAAAGCTTATTGCAGTATTTTATTACTGTTCTTCTTGCATAATGTGTATTGTCTGTTAAAATAAAATTATAATGTGTATTGTCTGTTAAAATAAAATTATAATGTGTATTGTCTGTTAAAATAAAATTATGTGTATTATCTAATTAAAATAAAATTATAATGTGTATTGTCTGTTAAAAAAAATCAATGTGCATGACTGGACTGAGTATGTAAAATACACACCTTACTTTGACCTATTTTCTATGAACCAAAATATTATAATTAATTTTTATCTTAACGGTATTGGTAGTACAAAATGTATTAATAAGACAAGGGATGTCATTATTCAGGTAAACTCTCCTTCAACACCAATTCAGGTCACTGTGATCATTAGCTATGCGCTGCAGCCTTTGTGTCAGATTCAGCTGAGCGCCATGGCCTATGGGCCACTTTTTTTATACTCTTCAGTCTGACTGAAATAAAAATGCTATCGGACTTTGGCCACTGTTTATCCACTTAAACCACTAAACTGATCATCCAAATCGACCTGTATAAAAGTCATCAAAGAAAAGTCAGGGCTAAATGTGTCTGTTCCCGGGGCAGCGGAGAGACCTGTGATATTTGATCCGTCTATGCAAATACATGGTGCAGATAAAAAAAAAACTGAGTGTATGATTAAGGAAAATCTCTCCCCCATCGATGAGAAAAGTCACCGGTGGAATACATGCATAAAAACCTTTAACTGAAACATTCAGCACAAGTTAAACCCAACCCTCAAATGATTTGAAAATGTGAAGCTCTCTAATAAGCCATGCATGAACGTGCGATCATGTACCTGGACGACCGCGAGTCGGTCAATCCAATAAATAACTCCGAAAAACACATTTCAAAGTGGTACCGTTGGCATTTTTTATCACACAAGAGCGAACTTGAAAAAGAATCCTATCAAAACATTGCAACATTTCATTACATAATTATGTAGATTAATTTACAGATAAATACGAATAAATAACTTAAAATTTTAGCATGAAGTTTACTTTTAATTATTGAAAGAGCGATTTTTTAACTAGTTTACGGAGAAGTAATATGAACAAATCAATTAACAAACCGGCCCCTTCCCGCATTTAAAATGCCCTCTGAATATTTAACTTACTTACTGACAACACCCCGTGCCCTTAACTCAGTCAAATTACAACACCCCTACCCCATTACGTTGTTAAATTTACAACTCCCATAACCCTTAACATACACTTCGACTCGACTGTTTAAAATGTTCAAGATTTTTTTTAGATTTTAGTCACCCCTGGTGGCTACGGAAGGCTATCCCCCCCCCCCCCCCCCCCCGAAACTTTTTCATATTACAACACCCCATTCCCTTTTATGACGGGTCACGGGCCATAAAATAGCAGGGATTAATTAGCCTGTATTATAATATTATATTTAATTGCAAATTAATCACAATGACTTCTGAGCTAAGTATTTTGTCTCAAGTGTAACTGATGGTCATTTTGTCGGGGACGAAAATTGCAGTGGCGACATCTCACGGGCGGTTGTTAAATTAAACAGCCATTCCCCGCTTGCTTCAAACCTAAAACTGTTAAGCCAGCCTATAAGATTTTCATTACATACGTACCTAGCCTAAGGTTTTATAAACTAACTGTAGGGATCAGCGTTTTCGGTTTTCTATAGGAGTCAAGGGTTTACATTTGTGTTCGTCGATTTTCTTGACTACATCTAAGTTATTTTTAGAAAATGTACGGGATTCAATCATAACGGAGCCATGACAATACTTCCAAATGCATGCATGAGAACACAAGGGTATAACAAAGCTTTCAAATATAAAAGGCTTTATTTCTTATATATCCCATTCCAAATCACAAAATGTTAGTACAAGGTCTGCTTTAGTGCGCAGCTTATGTACAAGGCCTTTACATATTTATACATATGAAGATCACTTCTAGAACTAACTAAATTACGCTGAGCCTCTCAAGTCAAGCAGCAAATAAACGAGGAAAGGCAATAACAGGTTCTATGTACAAAGGTGAAACACCTAATTCTACACACCCCAACAGCCGTCACAGTAATAAACCATTCACATCATCATTACAACTGATAACGGTTCTCATCTCTTGATTAAACAAAACGCAGCAGATCAGGCATAATTACATCTGGCACCCCGAGTCGTGAACTACGTGGTTATGTACTATGTGCCTAGATATAAATCTTAGACATCAGACCGAGCAAGAAAAGTACTAAACGGACAAAAAATATACCTTTATTTGGAACAAACCAACCGGTTTGTCCGACATGAAACCCTAAATTTATTTATATTGACACGCTAAGCAGTTCTTCGTCATATTTGAAGTTATCTACCGTATTTGGGGCAGACCAACATAAAACCTACTGTTATTTGGAAACTTAGTTTTTTGGACATGCAGGCCACGTGAATCACTGTCAGAAAGGAAACTTTCACATTTGTACGGACATGTCACACTGTTATCCGTCAGAATGGAAATTAGTTATTAGGACTGACTTGTCACATGGCTATCTGTTAGACAGAAAACTCAGTTATTTGGACTGTCACAGAGCTATCCATCTGACAGAAAACCCAGTTATTTGGACTGATATGCCAAACGGTTATCTTTTGGACAAGTAAAACTTCAGTTATTGAACCTGCATGCCATATAGGTCTTTGTCAGAAAAACAACTTTGTTTTAATTGGACTGACATGCCAGAAGAGTCTCTGTCAGACAGTAATTCTGTAGTTATCCCTTTAACCAACTCATCACACATGGAAAGTTTATTGTGACAATCATAAGAAGCAGTTGTCTTTCAGACACAGAGACCTCCATATGCCTGAGACTGACATACCACAGAAAAATGCAGGAATTTTCAGGACTGGGGTTCTAAGAAGCTGTCTGACACTTACTGATTAGGCTGACTGTCATACACTCACTATAACCAAACAATAAGTCAACATTAGATTTAATACACCAAACAGCTGGGGTGGCTGCATATCAAACAAACAGATCAACAAACTTCATGTGGTGTATGCAGTGATGACATATTTACATTTTTACACAAACATATATGGCAAAACACAAGTGCCTGCTCTCACTTCAGCACACTTCAAGGGCCGAATACCAAACAGACCATCAGATAGGGGCAGCCTGCCAGGTCAAACTGGACAAAATACATCCTTAAATTTTGGCAGGTTATGTTGTAAATGTCTAACACCTTAAGAAGTATAAATATTAAAAAAGGAAATGTTAAGCACTCAAAGCTGAAAATTTGCTGTGGTTGGTTTGAACAAATTATAATTTTTATGATACAAAGGAAGCTTATTTAATGCTTCAAGGAAAACTAATCTTAAAATGTTAATCTGTAACAAAAATGATATTAATGGAGCAAAATAGAAACACTCCAGAATTAGGTGGCCAATGTCTACCACAAATCTGGGGTTACATAGAACACCAGTTCAAAAATTGTCCAACAGGTGGCACTACAGACACAACAATCAGTGACCACTCTGTATAAACCTTTAAAAGACCCTGTAAACAATAAACACACTACCACTGAGAGACAACTGAGAAGCCACAATAGTTTACAATCATTATAAAAAAAATGGGTTAAAGCATAAAATACTTTCACTGTACTACAGCCTGGATAAACTGCTAACCGACATGAGCAAATAGGACTTATCTTTTAACACATACTGTGACTTCAAAAAGGCTGTCATTGATGCAAAGTGCTTGGCACTGATTCCTGAAACACTTGGGTAATTTAATATGGCCTAAACATATCCTGCAAATCATTCAGACTGTTAATGACATGATGTGCTTGGCACTTGTATAAACCACAGATAAGATAATAAATAATAATGGATTCATTTCATTCATTTTCTTTAAGAATTATAATATAGGTTTTCCAGGATCAGAAAATTATCATTTGGAATCTGAAGAATTCACTAAGCAAGATATATCATACAAATAGAGCCATCCAGTCCCACTGAACAATCGGAACCAACCTGATGGGATTTAAACTGTGCAACTGTCAACAAGCAACTTCAGTAATCAACAGCTTTTACAAGCTGTATTAACATTTCTTAACTGTTAAAACTGAGTGTTTGCCAAAAATATAAACAATCTTAAACTTCACATGATTATAAATCACTAACAGATTGAAGTAAAACAGTTATCAGAAAAATCTAAATCTTCAAAAAATCATATCCTGAGCACAACCTGTCATCGATGAGTTTCACCTTACCCCACAGACAGTAAAACCTCATTAGTTTGCCACAGTCACTAACAGAGCCAATGTTGTGTCTGGTTTAATTTTAACAGAGTCATCTGCCAAACTCACTTTATGTGCTGTGCTGGACAGATCAATTTACCTTGACCAACTGCCATTTTCCTGGTCGCACTACATTATGCTGATAAATAATTACCACTATACATGAGCATATTACAGCTAGCATTTCATGTAAGCATATGCAGTATGTGTGTATGTTGTACGTATGCAGCATAATATGTGTATGCTGAACATATGCAGCGAATACGGGGATAAAATGCCACAGGAGTAGAAATGTAATCTGCCAGAGAGTTGCCCTATCACAGATGTCAAAGTGTAGAATTTTCCCCCTCCATAACCATGACGATCTGTTTCAAGTCACTGTTATTATTGCTACCACAACAATCCTGTGCTACCGGTGTTGGTGTCAAAATGAGGCTATACTGTATTTGGTAAGTGTTCTACAAATTTGGCACCATCACTTTACTGTAAGTTTTCAAAAACACATAGCATAACTGTTGTTTTTCAGTTTGTTCTATGTGTACACATTGTTTACCATCACTGGTAGTACTGCACTGACTTAACCTCCTTCAAGAGATCACAAAGTATCATACTCTAAAGCAATGTACATTACAAACACTTAATAGTCACTCAATCTGAAAATGATGGTCACTTAATTAGAATCATTACAAAGTCAAACATTTCACCTAAACATATATACAGACCAGGAGAACAAACTTAGAATAATTATAGGAATATTCAAGAAACAGCATGTCACAAAAAAAAACTTAAAACCAAGAGATGACATGAATAGCAGATTGTTCAAAAATACAATTAAACTTATCATTGTAAAGTACATTATGCAGTCTTCAACAAATTACAGTTGATGTGAACAAGCGTACAGGAGCCCCAGGTGACACACTGGCTGGATGATGACACTGCCGCCCCGGGTGAAGTTTACTGTCGTGAGAGGGAGGGCTGGTTTGAGCCAGTGACAGCTGGAGAACACAATGTTAATGCCACCAGCCACTGTTATACCTGGAAACGGTTCTTTGTTGTGGAGCCTGCTTTGGACATGGAGTCTGTATGTGACTGCAAAGACAGAAAATAGTATATCCACTATAATATTTAACATCTGTGACACCAAATATAGAAAATTATTATATCAAAAATATCAGATATTTGAAATTTTCACTGGAATTTCATAAACAAGGCCTACAGGCCTAATGTGAACCTGTGCAATGGGATATACATCAGGTATAATGCTTCCATGATTAAATGCTTGACCATTATTTGAGAAGTACTTGATTACTTTTCAAGTACATGTGTGACAGATACATGTGCAATGAAAGTACTCAACATGTTAAACCTGAGTACAAGCACCACTTACAAAAACTTCACTCCTGAAGTACTGGCATGGATGTACACAACACAAATGATTGTAGGCGATGCCACGTTTTGTGTATGAGAAAGTCATCAAAGATGTATGGACATGCAAAATTTTAGCAAAATATGCATGAAACCTGAAAACAATTGCAGGTGGTGCCACTAGTTTTGTATATAACATGCTATCCAAGATATATGGGCATGCCCAATTTCAGGCTGATATGTCAAATCACTCAAGAGAAATAAGCAGGTACATACACTGCGCCAATTGATAGTAAAATTTTATTCATGGATTTATCTTACACATAAGCTGGATATGGACACCAAATATTTATGTTGCCTGTACAGCTCTGCTTATATTCCAAAAGAGCTCAGTCTGTTAATACAAAATATCAACAAGCTTTGTTTACCAAAGTATCTCACAGCCTTTCTTTGTTAAAGATCAAATAATTCAGCCAAGATTCATTTAAGGAATCATGAACAAAGGCAACCTAAGAATCATTTTTGTGCAATATTACAGAATATGAAACAACAGTTTTGCAGAAAAAGATTATTGCAGCCCTCAGTTTGATAAAGGCTTACTTGGCCACAAGGCAAACTTCAGCTTTCTATAACTCTACCAGAAATCAATGAACCTGATCTATTCTTATACAAGTAAGAAACCCTACCATTCTTGTGAAAATTTTAACAATATGGCTTGATAGTTTCATCATAAAACATTTTCAATGTAGAAGCTATGAGACTAAAATTTAGTTTTTTCCCCTGTTAAAACAGGGCAGAGCAGGTGGCCCCATAAAAATTCAATTTCTAAAATGATTCATGTGACTAAAATTTCCATAAAACATTGTGATGCTAGCTTCTGGTATTTGAGAGATTCTTATGTTAGTACATTTACTTGGTGAAATGACTTAAGTTCAAAATCCTGCAAGTCTGCCAAAATGCATCGAACCCAGCCATTTGAAGAAACTTGAGAAAGCATGTCTCTGAATTTATTTCTTTGAAACATTGAACAATGTAGCGGAATGATTTCAGAGAAGATTTTAAAATATTTTTTCTAGCTTTACCCCTTAAAATGAGAGTCAATGTAGGTGGTGCCATAAAAAACTCAATTCAACAATATTTGACATGTGACTGAATTTGCATAAAATTTGGTGATGCTAGCTCCTCCTGTTCCTGAGAATTATGGGTCATTGTACTGATGACCGATGAACACCGTACAAAAAAGGTCGATGCCGGAGACACCACCAATACCTCAATTTCAAATATGACTCAATTACCAACATTTGCATAAAATTTGGTGATGACAGGTCCTGCCATTTCTGAGATTGTAATTTTAGTATGCTCATATGGCTAAATAAGTTCAGCTTCCTGTAACTCGGCCAAAAATCACCAACCTGGAACCACTTGAACAAACTTGGGAGAGAAAGTTTCAGGGATATTTTCTGATAAATATTGAACAATTTGGCTATATAGTTTCAGAGAAGAAGATATTTCAGCTTTTTCCCTGTAAAATCTAAGTCAATGCAGATAGCCAAAAAATTAGCTCAATCTGGTAGTTTTTTAGATTTCTGATTTTTTTTTATATAATCTGAAGATGCTAGCTCCAGCTGTTTTTGAGATAGTATGGGTTAATGTAAGGACAACGCCACACCATGGCATAAGCTCACATTTACTAATGTTAGGGTCCTGATCCTATTTTTTGTGTGTCGGTCAGGTCACTGCAAACAAAAATTTTTTACACTTAATGATAAGCTGTGATCAATTCTCATCCTTGAGCAATAAAAAAAAACCAGATGTGTGAAGGAAACAACTATCAGCTCATCCTTTTGACTGTTCAGGTCAGTCCAAGTTAAAGGACAACACCCTGTAAGTGTCAGTCATGAAAAAGGTTTTGTCCATCCATATTCAATCCATTTCAATTTGAAAATATCAGAAGCTATCGCCTTGATACTGCATACACAGTCTGTTCACATGATAAAGGAAAGGAATTATGAACAAGAGCACCACAAACATGCATAATATGCCTGTCGTGTATCTGGTGACCTCTGACCTCATTAAATATGAATGAATTTTGATTAGGTTATTCAGGTGAGAAACTCTATTGGCAAATATGTATAATGAGTTTCATGAAAATCCATAGGATTTTTGGTAAGTCACCAAGGTGCCTCCAAAGTTTCTAGACCTCTGACCTCATTAAATATGTGTGGATTTTGCTGGAAATTTAACTTAGGCAAGATATTTTATTAATTAATATTTCCAATGATTTTATAAAAATCTTTCATATTCTTCATAAGTTACTGCTGCAACAGCACAGAGTGGCCTAGTGACCCATGACCTTATTAAATATGTGTAGATTTTACAAATAATCAAACTCTGGCGAGATAATATGATGGTTAGTAATTATGGCGAGTTTGGTGAAAATCCTTTAAAGCCCCAGAGACTTATTGCAGAGACACTCTAATTTAACAGAAGAACAGACGGTAGGTATACCATAATACTCCTGTCATAAGACAGGCGTATAAAAAGTTGTCCAAATGTTACATTATTCACCATGTCAATGATAGATAGATAGATAGATAGATAGATAGATAGATATATATATATATATATATATATATATTTATATATATATATATATTTACATCACAACTACATAAATTTTAGAATGGAAACTAAAGTATATATTGATTTTTAATTGAAAAAAAATTCTCGTTTCCCATGAGTTTGCATTGCAAAATATCTGTTCAATACAGCAATAGCTTACCTGAAAGCCTATGGTTATTTTTGGAGGTATATTTAGTCTTTCTTTCAATCTTCTCCTGCAAAAAAAAAAAAAAAAAAAATTAAATCGTCAAAATTTCATACCACTAAGAAAACTGAGACACTGCAAGATTCTCATTTTTGTACAAGAAATTTGATATATTTTTCAATAACTATAAGAACCTCAGAGTATATTTAAAGTTGACATAATTGATATCAGAATTAAGTATGATCAGTATTTCCCACAGCAAATGACATTAGCAACCAACTGTTGATTTTCATTGCTCTTCTCTCCTCATGAATACCACAGGTGTGAACGGAACAGGAATACACCTTCCTACTTAAAATCACAATATATTTAACTATATACTGTGATTTCATACCACAATTAATAACTGATATTTTACATTAATATACCAAATAATGCTGGTGGACTGACATAGTTATCAACAGCCATTACAACAGCTTTCTGACATAACAGTTTAGATAATGAAGATTGTATTTCAAGGCAAATTGAGATTTCTCAATAAATTTTTCTTGGCATAAACTTAATAAAATGGCCTGACTTTTAATCCCGCAGCATGCTCAGAATTGTCAACTGCGTAAAAACATTGCTATGATTCCTCTTAGTGCTACCACATCATAAAAAGGTCAAAGTTTAAAATACTGAATACAAACGTGAGCATGTAACCAATATGAACATTTCTTTTGACAATATATTAGAGCTCATACATTCTTATCCAGGTATATGGTCACTGTAAGCCTACCCTATACTCATTGTGGCTTCAGGATTCCTGGCATCATTTGTCCACAAGCCTAGTTTGTCACCTTTTGTACGGATGTTTACTACTGCACCACAAACATGGTCACTGCTTTCTTCAAACGCTTCACCAATCAAACATAATAACTGAAAGAAACAGAAGTAATACAACAGTAAAGAAACAGCAGTGTACAAGAGACGCAATGGAGCAATACATACAAAAACAATACAGGGTCTCAAATTTAATACTGACCACTGTTACTGTCTTTATAAAGAGGCATTAAAGACTGAACAATTTCTCGTTAAATGCTCTAAAATGTACTCCATGGAAAACATCAATGCAATGGCATTACCCTAAATATCTGTCAAACTGTGCTAGAGCAAACTGAATGAAGCTGGAACACCCAGCCATTCTCTATGTTTCAACATCATTTATGTCATTCAAGTATAATACATAGACCTACCCTTTAAATGCCAGTATTTCAAACCCATTAGGAAACTGAAGAACTGAAGACAGATAAATTTAATCTTTTTTTGTGGAAGTAACTGCCTTCATTTTTTTATGCTCTCTTATCTTATTCCTGATCTAAGCTTATACATCTGCGGAGTTCCATTTCAGTTCTAGACTACGTGACAGGGCAGTAACACTTCGCTTCCTATCATATTATTTTTGTATCCTGGTGTCACCCAGGCCTGGTGTCTACTGCACCTGAGAATCCTGCGTGTGTAATCATCCCCATTGCTGGGTCATACCACAGAAGAACCCCCAAATACTCACTCATTTTGTGAGTGATACACGGCTGTGGGGCACAGCTTTCCCATTAAGCCTGCAGAGCGTTCACCCTGGGTGTGGGCCGACCGTGAAAATCTCACCACCTCAGCTGAGAATTGAACTCACTACCTCCTGGCTTTGAGTCCTGTGCTCTACCCCTGAGCCACAGAAGCCCAGATTCTCTTGTGACATGATACTGATATTTTACTGGTAATCACTTGCCCGACACAGGCTGATAGCCAAACATTTCTCCAAGTAGCTATCCTTATTAGCCTGAATGTTTGATAGTTTAAATTTATTCACAAAACAGTTTCCTGTTACAGGACTCTGAAGATGTCTTGAGCACTAGGAAATGCACATAAAAGATAAGAAATAAAAAGAAAAGATTATGTAATATTATTAAATAATATGTTCAAATAGATCAATCACTATCACTCAAATTTTCAAAAGCCACAAATAGAAAAATAAAAATCAATTTTTTATCTAAATGCTAAATATAAACCATGAAAAATACTTATTTTTTTTTTTCAAAAACCAAATGACTGCATATAAAGCCTTATAAAATAAAAAATAAGCATATCTTGTAAAAACAATATATTTTGGACAAATGATATATATAAATACTCTTTTTTATTTCCAACTGAAAGCAAATACAAGGAACACTTAACCAAGACCAAACACTCTTCAGGAAATATATAATCTTCAGGTTACACACTGACAATTCACCAGATGTCAGACTGAAAACTTTCCCACAAACATACATGTACTTATCTGATAAGCCCTAACAAGTACTCACCGTTTCTAACCAGAAGTTGTCCAAGTCTGAATGTCTTTGTTTCTTGTCCAGGTTGATAAGCCACCTCCCTCCCCTCTTGTTCTGTTCATCTTCCCACATCGGCTGAATGCCTTCCTGCAAGAGATAGTTAAATGTCTAAACACCGAGGAAACCAAATTATTCAACATGTTTCCTTATCAGTGACTAAACAGGAGAACTTGACTGTAACAGATCAAGGAGGCTTTCAAGAATCTGGGTTGTCTCCCTGGTCAGGCTTACCCCATATTTCAACTGTGTAGCTTATACCGTAATATTTTAGTCCATCAGATAAAATACATAAAATACTGCAATGCTGTTCTTAAAAGGGTCCAGCAAATGACTAGTAATGGGATGAGACTAGATGGGCAAAATGGCCTGTACCATAAGGAGGTTGGCCAGCTGAATGACCTTTATTATGCTAAGTACATACTATAATGACCTCTACCTGTACATAATGGAGGTGGGCCTAGTGACCTTTACTTAACTGAGATGGTTAGGAGACTGACCTATACTGTATGGAGTGCACTGTATGAGGACTGGGAACCAAACTGAACTGTGCTGTAGTGAAGTTGGCCAGATAAAACCCAGTACTTTACGGAGGCATGACACATGGAATACCTGTACTGCAAGTAAGCTAACTAACCAACCAATCCTGGGCCAAGGGGTTTTGAGAAGAATGACCTGTGCTGAAATATGGTTGGCCGACTATACTTGTTCCAACACCCCTGTGACCTGTCCACCTAATTTTTTGTGATATTTCTTTCAAATATATTTTGTTTGCAACTACAATTTAGCCTATATCAAAGGAAGTAATGTGGCATTTTTTGATGATTTAAATAAACATGAAATAAACATATTTACTTTGCGATGCAGGAAGGGTGTTAACCTGTCTCTAGAAAGAGGTGCAAAATGATGGCGTCAGTTCAAGTGGCCATGTCTATGATGGAAGAGGGACATATGAGTGACATAACAAAAAATGATGTTCAAATACCACAGTGAGTCATCAATATTAATAGTCAAGTGGATGTAATTTTAGTCTGTCATCTCAGGTTGTCACTGATATGTACATCTGTTCAGGCATTTTACTTTCTGAATTAATCATATGGAATCCAAACATAAGAGAGAATTATTTTCCTGTTACTGTTAGATAATCACCACATTTGTCTGAATTGCCTCTGAGGTAAATGAAGGTAAGCTTCAGTGCATTGTATAAAATGATCACGAAAAATAGGTGGGCAGGGGTCGTGGAATGGAGTATAAATATTCTATACTGACCTGAGCTGACCAGCTGAATGACCTGTACTAAACAGTTGTTGGTAAGCAAACTGACCTGTACTCAACTGAGGATGACCAGCAATCTGACTTGTACTGAACAGTAGCTGACCAGCTGAATGAACTGTATTTAACGGAGGATGACCAGTTATATTGCCTTTATTGAACTGAGGCTGGCTAGTTTGATTACCTGTAATGAGTTTAAGCTGGCCTGTTCAATTGCCTGTATTAAACAGAGGCTGGCCAGTTGAATTGCCTGTATTAACAGAGGCTGACCAGTTGAATTGCCTGTATTGAACTGAGACTTGCCTGTTGAATGACCTGTGATGAGCTGAGGCTGGCCAGAAACTGACCTGTACTGAAAGGTGGCTGGCGAGCAATCAGACCTGTATTGAACTGAAGCTGAGTTGAATGACCTGTACTGGACAGTGGTTAACTGGGTATCTGACCTGTACTGAAAGGTGGTTGGCCAGCAATCTGACCTGTACTGAACTCAGGCTGGTCAGCTGAATGACCTGTACTGAATGGTGGTTAATTGGGAAACTGACCTGTACTTAAAGGTGGTTGGCCAGCAATCTGACCTGTACTGAACTCAGGCTGGTCAGCTGAATGTCCTGTACTGAATAGTGGTTAACTGGGAAACTTACCTGTACTTAAAAATGGTTGGCCAGCAATCTGACCTGTACTGAACTCAGGCTGACCAGCTCAATGGCCTGCACTGAACTTTGGTTGGCCAGCAATCTGACCTGTTCTGAAATGAGGCTGACCAGCTGAATGACGTGTAATGAACAGTGGTTAACCAGGAAACTGACCTGTACTGAAAGGTGGCTTGCCAGCAATCTGACCTGTATTGAACTGAGGCTAAGTTGAACGACCTGTATTTAACTGTGGTTGGCAAGCAATCTGACCTGCAATGAATTGAGGCTGTTCAGCTGAATGACCTGTACTTAAATAAAGGTTGTTAACCAGGAAACTGACATGTACTGAACTGAGGTTTGCCAGTTGAATGGCCTGTACTGAACTAAGGCTTGCAAGTTGGAATGACCTGTACTGAACTGAGACTGGTTAGCTGGAATGACCTGTGCTGTACTGAATCTGGTCAGTTGGAATGACTTTTTCTGAACTGAGACTGGTCAGTTGGAATAACATGTACTTGAATAAAGGTTGTTAACCAGGAAACTTACATGTGTGATGTACTGAACTGAGGTTTGCCAGTTGAATGGCCTGTACTGAACTGAGACTGGTCAGCTTGGGGACCTGTGCTAAATGGAGACATGCCAGTTGGAATGACCTGTAATAAACTGAGACTGGCCAGCTTAATGACCTGTACTAAATGGAAGCAATCCAGTCGAAAAATCTGAACCAAATTTATATAAAATTAATAAAGTTCCCCCAGATGCAGGCACAAGATTTACTACCACTAATGAGAAACAAGAGACTGTAGTTGAGACCTTCACCCTGACACCACCTGGGGAGTGCAGAGTAAACTAAAATTAATATTATGTCACCCCAAAAATCTAGATCTAGATCAATTTTGAGGGGGGCCAACATATTGTGGAGATTAAGTGCTTTATGTTTTGAATTACAAACACACATACAGACACAGTTGCAACACCCTTGCCTGGAGTGCATGTGATCACCTCACAATATCAACCCCTGTTTTACTGAGTTGAATGTGTTCATAACATTTCCTCTGTCTAAGGTGAGTAATTTAAATTTTATGGTGCCACACACATGCCAGAATATGTACAGCATAAACATTACTTGTGCTGCTGCTGCAGCCCTGCACATGCTGGAGTACACAGTTACTGTCATTTGTAAACTGTCAAACAGATGAATATACAACACTGTGCATCTCAGTAAAGGCACCATAAAAACCAGACACTGACAAATGAATTAAAATACACCAAGGTCAAACTTTACATTAAACAATAAAGAAAAACAGGTATTAATCTAGCATATTAGGATTTTTATTATGAAATCAATATAAAATATTTCCTGAAATAAAAATAGGGCAATAATAGGGTTGGCCGGTAACAGCTACCCCTGTCTTTAACCGCTGGCTAAAGCCGGCCCAGTCAATACTTCAAAAGTGGCCAATACTGGCTATTACTGGCTAATACACCTGTCACCAGAAATCGGTGACAATATGTACGGTGTTTTGTATCATAGTTTAACGAAGTCTGGTCACCAGAAATCGGTGACAATATGTACGGTGTTTTGTATCATAGTTTAACGAAGTCTGTTCTCTATTGATATTGACGTGAAGCGTCATCCTAAAGCGTTGACAGGTCTTGATTGTATATATATATATTGTGTATTCTTGTATGGAATCCCATCGGCTATCAGCTGATTTATCCGTGTCACGCATCGTGTGTAATTGTTACATTTGGTATGTGGGTCGCCATGGTGACGCTAACAGTCAAACTAGGTCACATATATCCTTATATGGGACACTTGAGAAATAAGCCAATCAGAGAACCGGATCGCCGTATTGTGACGACGATTGTGACGTCAGAGTTCAGGGAGAGACGCTGGAAGCTGCCTTCAGTTGGGTCTTGAAGCTTGAGGTGGCAGCACGCACGCACGAACATTGAAACGCCAGGGACGGCATAGAAGCAAGCTTCTGCATGAGGCAAGGACCCAGCTCATAAGAACTCAGCCGTGCTGCCGAAAGAGCTTCGTATTGGCGATATAGAGAGAGCGTGTTTGTCACCTGCCGGCCTAGTTCAGCTTGACCTAGATACATAACCGCCGTAAGCCGTGAACCGTTGCTACAAGAGCAAGGTCAAGGACTCTAAGCTCCTCGTAAACAAAGGGCGCTATTGCATGCATGTGAACGTGAACCTACCCGGGTCGCTGACAAGCAAGATCAGTTGAAGATAGCTAAACTCAGAAAGACTAGATATATATATGGTACTAACCATACGCTAGATTCTGCACAAAACAGTAACCAGAGATCTCTGAAGGAACTGGACTTTATGGTTTATTATACAAACCAGTGTCTCAGTAAATATCCTATAATTTTAATGTGAAGAACTGTCGTATTGACACATCATCGCACACACTCACATTTGTGTCTCTGTAAGTATTGTCTTGAATTATATTTGTGAATTTAACCTGATGTCTCATAGTTTCTATTGATCTGGGTGTATGATTGTCTGGTATTTTTATACACGTCCTTAAAAGAACCTGGAAATGTCACCTGTAATGACCGGGATCTAATTTCTTGATTAATGAAATCAAGTGGCGAGCGTTAACCCATCCTATTGTTTTATAGGATATATCCATTGTAAAGTTTTCACGTTAAGTAAGGGGTGACATTGTATGGCGAGCAGTGCCAGGATATAATTAGCCTTAAAAAACTGGCTAATTACAGTAAGTTTCAGAAGTTTTGAACTGAGAAAACAGTACTGAAACCAGACATTCATATACTCAAACTAGAGTTGATCTGAATTAATAATTGGAAATGACACCAAACTGATGTTGTAGTGTATACTCGCACAATGAAATTACCCCACTGTTAGGAGTTAATATTTATTCAGTGAGAATATTACCTGAAGCACAAAATTGTTTCAAGATCGGCATATACCTTGTAGATTTGGCTAGAACACATGCATGTTTTGTGAGTAATGCTAGTTCAGTGATACCTGAACATCATTACTGGTTTGATATAAACCTAGATTAGAGTGAAAATTTTTGATGTTGTTAGATACGCCCTGGTATAATTTTTCCTACACTGGTTTGTGATTGGTCACGTGGTAGGGTCTCTTTACAGGTAAGTTTACCCCTCCCGATTGGCATGGTAATCATAGGTGCATGGTGTTTATTGATATCTTGATATCCATCCGTCCATCCGTCTGACCCTTCGTCCGACCTTCCGTCCGTCCGTCCGTCCGTATGAGTAGAGTTTGATGCGTAGAGCTACCGTAGTGTTATTGTACAAATACCGCCGGTTCGTTAGGTTGGCTTTAACAGTACGTATTTACGGATTTTTAAGAGCGGATATTACTAGATACTGGAATCTTACTAGGTTAGAGCGTTACCATGGAAACGTTAGAGTCACTTGTTAGATGCGGACAGGCCTTGGGGCTTAAGGACCAGGCTTTACAAGAATATGTTGAGGCTAGACGGCGTGCGGATGAGGAACGCGAGGAAAGAGCTAGGCAACGTGAAATAGAGAAGGAACAGCGGGAATTAGAGCGTGAGCAGCGGGAATTAGAGCGCAAGCGAGAGGCTAGAGCCCACGAATTAGAGGTTCTAAGGTTAAAGTCTGACTCTGGGGTTAAAGAAGAGAGAAGTAGGGATGTATTCCCGAAAATCCAGCTTCCACCTTTTGATGAGGCTCACGATCAGCTAGATGCGTTTCTTGAGCGATTTGAACAATTAGCTGTATGTCAAGGCTATGATAGGGAGAATTGGGCGTTACACCTGAGTCCGTTACTGCCGGGTAAGGCGCTAGGGACTTACACACAGTTATCGGTTAGTGAGGCCATGGATTACGATAAGTTAAAGATAGCCTTGTTAAAGCGATACCAAATGACCGAAGAGGGTTATCGACACAAGTTTCGGACTTGTAGGCCTGAGCGAGGCGAAACGCCGAGTCAGTTTGCGGTGAGACTGAGTGGATACCTAGACCATTGGATAGGGATGGCAGGGGTCGGAGGTGACTACGACGGGGTAGTTAACCTGTTGATGTGTGAGCAGTTCATAAACTGCTGTAGTAGGGATCTCTCTATGTTTTTGAAAGAGAGACGGTGTCGTGACTTTGATAGTATGGTAGACTTAGCCGAGAGTTATACGGAGGCTCACGGTGTACACAGCCTTACAGCAGGTCCTCGTTATGGCAATAATGTGCCGCGTCCAGCGCAACCGGTATCTCAGCTTAGAGAGAAGCGAGAGGTTGAGCGCAGTCCGGGCGGTCAGACATTGAAGCCATCAGGAGGCATCAGATGTTATTTATGTAATGAACTGGGACATAAGGCGCGGGAATGTAAGACTAGTGCCCGGTCGAGGCCTAGGTCTTCCCCTCAAGTAGGGCGTGCTGCTGGCGATCAGCAGAAGTATAGGACTAATTTTAGCCCCCCGTATAACCCAAAACAGAAACCGGAGACTATGTCAATGGCAGTAGTCGAGGCGGAAACGGAGACAGTCGGTGCGGTGAAACCGGAAGTAGAGAGTCCGAGTCAGTCGTTAGGATTTGCTGCCCAGACAGAAGGCGGAATCTCGTTACCTGTGTGTGAAGGGCTGGTGAATGGTAAGTCAGCGAGGGTGCTGCGGGATTCGGGATGTTCCTCGGCAGGAATACGTGAGTCGTACGTGGAGCCGAATCAGTTCACCGGACACCAGGTCGAGTGTAGGTTGTTCGACGGGTCTGTAAGACAATTTCCTACGGCTAGGATTAATGTGGACTGTGCGTACTTTGTCGGTACTATCGAGGCAATGGTGGTCGGGGATGCTGTATGTGATTTAGCGCTAGGTAACGTAGCGGGAGCGCGTGATCCGTATGATCCGGACCCGACGTGGAAGTCTGAGCGGTCCTCAGGCATAGTGTGTGACGGTGTAGAGTCACAAAAGGAGGTGTCGTCCGCGGTGGTGACACGGAGCGCTGCACGAGAGAAACAGATACCGACGCGTAGCTTGAATGTTGCAAGCCCAGTTTCCGATGTGAGTCCGGCCGAATTTTTGAAGGCGCAGGAGGAGGATGGGTCTTTAGCGCCGTATTGGAGGCTAGCTAGAGAGGCTAGAAATGATAGTCCATTTAGAATTGAGGACGGATATTTAGTTCGGGTTGTGAGTGATAAACGGGGAGATCAAGATGGATCTCGAGTGGTGGTACCTCAGACGTTACGGTACGACGTAATGAGGATGGGCCACGAAGCGGTTATGGCGGGCCATCAGGGCATAGACAAAACGCACGACCGCGTGAGAACTCAGTTTTTCTGGAAAGGGATGTATAATGACATTGCTGAGTTTTGCAAGTCCTGTCCCATTTGCCAGAAAACCATACCGAAAGGCAAGGTGCCTGGAGCTACGTTAGGCCAGATGCCATTAATTGATGAGCCCTGGCGTAGAATTTCGATGGATCTGGTTGGGCCGATCCATCCAGCGTCTGAGAGAGGTCACAGGTATATTCTGACCGTTATGGATTATGCCACTAGATATCCGGAGGCTGTTGCTTTAAAGAACATAGATACAGTCTCTGTGGCTGATGCGCTAGTTGATATTTATGCGCGGTTAGGAGTGCCGTCAGAGGTGCTTACTGACATGGGAACACAATTTACGTCAGACCTCATGCGAGAAGTTAGCCGTGTTTTGTCTGTAAGACAGCTCACCACTACTCCTTACCATCCTATGTGCAACGGAATGGTGGAGAGATTCAATGGAACGTTAAAGTTAATGTTGAAACGGATGTGCGAGGAAAGACCGAGAGATTGGGATCGGTACCTCAGCGCCGTGCTTTTTGCGTACCGAGAAGCGCCACATGAGAGCACAGGGTTCTCACCCTTTGAGTTGCTCTATGGTAGGATTGTTAGAGGACCGATGCGGATTCTAAGGGATCTGTGGACCAAGCGAGATACTAGCGTCGAGACTAAAACCACGTACCAATACGTCCTGGACCTACAAGACAAACTAAGCGACACATGCGCGTTAGCTAGAGAGGCGTTGAACAAATCAGCGAACAGACACAGACTGTTATATGATAGAGGTAAATGCACGCGCAGGTTTGAGGCCGGAGACGAAGTTTTGTTGTTACTCCCGACGGAGCGGAACAAATTAATGGTACAGTGGAAAGGCCCCTATACTATTGTAAACAGGGTTGGGGACTTAGACTATCGGATTAAGATTGGCGATAAGGTTAAAACCTTCCACGTGAATATGCTGAAACGGTACCATGCTAGAAACGAGCCCCAGCATATTCTGGCAGCGGTAGCCAAGGGCGCACCTGATTCTATACATGATCCTGACGGTGTAGACGGGGAAACAGAGCACTGATAGACCTAAGACAAAGAAGGCTTTGCGAGCATTCCTAGGTCTCACAGGGTACTATCGAAAATTCGTGCCAAACTATGCGGAAATAGCGGTGCCCTTGACTGATCTAACGCGTAAAGGTCAACCTAACAAACTAGACTGGAAACCCGTACACGAGAACGCGTACTGTTCTCTAAAGGCTAAACTGTCAGACCCTCCCATACTGAAGCTACCTGATTTCAGTAAACGATTTTATTTGAAATGTGATGCATCTGATGTGGGTATTGGCTGTATCCTGATGCAAAGACACGAGGGGATCATGCACCCAGTAGCTTATGCCAGTCGTAAACTATTGCCCAGGGAGAGAAATTACTCCACCATTGAGAAAGAGTCATTAGCAATTGTATGGTCTGTACAGAAATTTGAGATGTACCTGGCTTGTAGACCGTTCACCATGCAGACCGACCACAAACCATTAAAGTGTATTAGCAAATCAAAATGTGCTAATAAGAGAGTAATGAGATGGGCACTGGTTCTACAAGAGTTTAGATTTGATATTGAAACAGTGTCAGGTAAACTAAACCATGGACCTGATTTTCTTAGCAGACTGCCTGAGTGTTAGGATGTAATGAGCTATAATGTTTAGCCAGTTAAGTCTAAACATGTACAAGATTTTGCCCTGTGTCATAGACCGTGGGCATGTACTAATGACAACTTGTTACATGACCCTTATGTATTGCTATGTATTGCTACATGTAAATATGTTTAGCTGGACCCTGTAAGATAGAACGATACGATGTATCGAGAAAATACTGTGTATTTTCCTTAAAAGGAGGGGGTGATGTCACCAGAAATCGGTGACAATATGTACGGTGTTTTGTATCATAGTTTAACGAAGTCTGGTCACCAGAAATCGGTGACAATATGTACGGTGTTTTGTATCATAGTTTAACGAAGTCTGTTCTCTATTGATATTGACGTGAAGCGTCATCCTAAAGCGTTGACAGGTCTTGATTGTATATATATATATTGTGTATTCTTGTATGGAATCCCATCGGCTATCAGCTGATTTATCCGTGTCACGCATCGTGTGTAATTGTTACATTTGGTATGTGGGTCGCCATGGTGACGCTAACAGTCAAACTAGGTCACATATATCCTTATATGGGACACTTGAGAAATAAGCCAATCAGAGAACCGGATCGCCGTATTGTGACGACGATTGTGACGTCAGAGTTCAGGGAGAGACGCTGGAAGCTGCCTTCAGTTGGGTCTTGAAGCTTGAGGTGGCAGCACGCACGCACGAACATTGAAACGCCAGGGACGGCATAGAAGCAAGCTTCTGCATGAGGCAAGGACCCAGCTCATAAGAACTCAGCCGTGCTGCCGAAAGAGCTTCGTATTGGCGATATAGAGAGAGCGCGTTTGTCACCTGCCGGCCTAGTTCAGCTTGACCTAGATACATAACCGCCGTAAGCCGTGAACCGTTGCTACAAGAGCAAGGTCAAGGACTCTAAGCTCCTCGTAAACAAAGGGCGCTATTGCATGCATGTGAACGTGAACCTACCCGGGTCGCTGACAAGCAAGATCAGTTGAAGATAGCTAAACTCAGAAAGACTAGATATATATATGGTACTAACCATACGCTAGATTCTGCACAAAACAGTAACCAGAGATCTCTGAAGGAACTGGACTTTATGGTTTATTATACAAACCAGTGTCTCAGTAAATATCCTATAATTTTAATGTGAAGAACTGTCGTATTGACACATCATCGCACACACTCACATTTGTGTCTCTGTAAGTATTGTCTTGAATTATATTTGTGAATTTAACCTGATGTCTCATAGTTTCTATTGATCTGGGTGTATGATTGTCTGGTATTTTTATACACGTCCTTAAAAGAACCTGGAAATGTCACCTGTAATGACCGGGATCTAATTTCTTGATTAATGAAATCAAGTGGCGAGCGTTAACCCATCCTATTGTTTTATAGGATATATCCGTTGTAAAGTTTTCACGTTAAGTAAGGGGTGACAACACCTCAACTGAATTTTAAAAAATTCCCAAACCTAATAAACAACAGCAGAATAATTTTTTTTTAATTTTAATGTAATACAAGCTTGTTCGTTGTACATTGTGCCAGGAAATTCTACAGTAAATTATTTTAAATGACACAAAGTCAAGGATAATGACACAAATAAAACAAATATACCAATTAAGCAAAATAGTAATGATACAGCAGGGGGAACCAAGGTTAACTAAGAGCAGTAATATGCATGCTTTTATCTGTAAAGATGGGTACAGTTGGTACAAATGTTTGACTTGTCAAATGACATAGGTTCAATGATAAATGTCACAAATATCGTGCTTCACTGTGCCAGTCTCATAAGAATCTCTCTGTGCCTGATAGAAGCTAAGAAGGCCACCAACTTGGCGGCCTATCACTAAATGTCATGTTTCACATGTTTCACATTAAGGCCCAATGTCAAAACTTTGTACAGAAAGTCTTTGATAATCAAAAGTTAAGATCAAACATACAGCAGTAATAAGCTAGCATGAAGTTTAAGTCCAGGCAAGACTGAAAATTGACTCAAAACTGACTCTGATCTTACTCATTTAATTTATCTCAATCCTCATAGCCTCTGGGTTAACAGCTTAACATCCTTTAATGATGAAAGTATTGTAAAACAAACAGTGGTTATCAGAGGCCACACGGTGGATCAGTTTGTACTCAAGATCATATGAAGACTAATCAGTCACATAACTGTCACACTTCCACCTGTCCATTATGTAACCACATGGCTCGTTGCACTGGTCCAGAGTTAGGCTTCGTGTTGGTAAACTTATATTACAGCCACTACTTTAAAGCTCATTAAAAAAAGTGGTTTTCAGATGACCAGCATACCACTACAACTACTTAAAAGCCTATTTAAGTAATAAAGATTATTGTATGAATGATTTGTCAGATGATCAGTACATAAACATGTACTGACTATAGCCACCGGCCCGGACAATATGAGTAAAAGCCGGCTTATGGCTAATCCTGGCATCAAACCCTGTGTCATTTCCAATGTGCAAAAAAAAGTGCTAGCCAGTCTCCATACAAATGTTTGGGCAATCACTCATATCACAGCAGCTCTATACAAACAAAATAAAAAACATGCCATGTGACAATCACTTTTTCCCCCAGCATCACCGATTGTGACAAACATCAAAAGCACAGATTCAACACTGTACATATTAATGAACTTTAGTTTTAGAATTATCTTCCAGTCACCCCCCCCCCCACACACACACACCTACCTGCAATGCTCAACAGTTATTTTTGCATCTGTGCATTTAAATTTTACACAATATGCTGTCAGCAGCTTATTTATAAAATAAGTGATTGTTTTTAACAACACTTTGTCAATGCTCTGCTTTTTTCCTGAATCTCAACAAGACTTTCAATCCAACAGGCTGTTCAGATATATATAACTGATTGTAACAAAGAAATGGGCATTATAATTGACATCTGCTGAACCCATTAAAATCCCCAGAACATGCAACACCTACACAAATAAAATAACAGTAACCTACAATCAGGAGTTCTCTAGACAAGTTGATATAAATAACAGCTGTCTACTCGCCGTCAGTATTATGTAGTATGCCGCAACCAATATATAACAATTAAAGTGAAAAAACACTGTCTGCTCACTGGTCTTTAATCACTATGATACTACAACTGTGAAACAATCTATTAAGCAGAAATATATAATTTTACCAAGAGTTAAATTGGTGCAGATACAGTTACAATATATATTGCCCCATAAAATTTAAAGGTTCAGCTTCTGCATATTGGTTTTATAGTCCTAGAAAACATTATATGGATATATGGTTGTCAATTTTCTTGGGGTGGTTTTCTGAATGTATAAATATCTGGTTCTGCAGTCTCTGAGGAAATATTTCTTTTCTTGTTCAAGGAACCGTAAAAGACCACACAGATAAAATTTACTAATTGAAATTACTAATTAATATATATAACTGCCTTCAGTCATTTAATAGTATGACTGTAATGCCATTCCATTCATATTTTGTAACAACTGGTGGTCCAGGACACAGTCACCACTTTAAATGCTGGAAATATTAGAGAAATACATATATCTGTTCACAGAAATGCCACAATCAGATTTAATAAACAATCTACAGATAAAAGGTACATCTAAAGGACCATATTTCCATCATCAACCAACATTTTCTTTTAAATTACGATATCACATCTTATTATATACTTCATTTTTTAATCTTATAAAATCACAGAGTGAGAGACAATATTTATAAATCAGAAACAAGCAGCTGTCAACATGAAAGGAAGTGATGCTAAGAAAATCAACATATTACAATCCCACATTGTTTAAATGATCAGATATCGAGACATGCTGTGACAGTACTTACTTTGAACATGGAGTAATCACACCCAGAGGGCAGTCTGCTGGCAGGTTGAACATGATTATATAACCTGCAACAAACAGATAACTGTTGTGAATGACCGACAGTACTGTTAAAAATGAAACCTCTTTACTAACAAAACCCATCAGTCAAATCATGCCATCCAGACCGCATGTAGTGCATGACATTCATGCATCCCATGCATGCTGGTCTGGTTTCTTTAACAATTTTTATTCTGTTACCTAATTCTTCAAATACACCATTCTTTAAAATAGCTTGAAAATTATGGAAATCTGCACTTGAAGAATGCAATAAAAAGAACAAAATATCAAATACAATCGGGTACACATACAAGGATTCCTGATAAATAATAATGCAGGAACATGATATATATATACATACAATTATATGTATGAGATCTACTTAAAATTATAAATAATTACTTCACCCAGATCCTGTTTAAAGATAGCAATGACTCTCCTGACCCCTGAGGTGTACTTGATCATGGTCACCTAACAACGATCACACACACTGGATAATACAGAGATGGATAGCCATCCACTTGATAGGTTATTCCTGCAGTTACTAAATACTACACATGACATTACAGCAAACACAAAGCTCTGACCCGAATGTCTGACAATCTGATAAAAACTGAGCTAGATTTATCCTACAAAGATTATCCTGTGACTTCTGTCTGAGGTTGTAGCAAAGGAGTCTGACATGTCATAATTGTCATTATACAAGTTTTACATCCAATATTTTCATGGAAGACTAATGATCATCCTGGAACACTGCTTCTATTCAGACTTTATGCATTATTGTCAAACAATTTCAGTGTCTTACAATAACCTGTGGTGCATGGTGGCACAATGGTTAGGGTACTGGACATATAGCTACAGGGTTGTGGTTTCACATCCTCCTCAGACAAATCTTCCATGATAGAACTACAGCCCAATGCCATTACCACAAGGGTTTACCTTCACTCAGGAAGAATGGGTACTGGTCATGTATGGCAGAATAAAATGCAGAAAGAATAATCCCATAACAACTTTTATACCTTATTTGTGGGTACCAGTATATGCTTCCAAGAATGCTGAGAAAAGCACCCGAATGAACCCGCTGTAACTTAGTGTAAGACCAGGAAGGAAAAGTGTAAAGTCAGATAATAACAGAATCACCACTTGTATCTGAGTAATAAGGACTATAAACCAGACATTTACCCTTCTTTAACACTGCAGATTCACAAAGACTGACTGTGCTATTCCACATTAAATCTGGATGTGGTATGGACTAAACAGCCTCATTTCTTCAGGAAACTTTTGCATTCCACTTAAGAAATTATTACCCCATTGCCTAAATAAATCAAACCAGTGTTAATGCCCAAAAGGGACTTGGCACCACAATAATGGGGACCAAAGCCTAGACACAAGTGGCCATGCCAGAGAACATTGAAAGATTCTATAATTTCCATATCAATATCCATAGCTGTACCCTTCTCTGGATATACACAAAGTCTCATATGACGTCTAGAAATCTGAGGTAAATCACTGTTAATTATTAATACTTACGCCCAAAAATCTTCTACTGTGTCAAAAGCTGTGATGACTTTAAGGTTAGCAGCCCAGTCTTTGGACTTGTCATTTTTGAAGAACCATAAGGCCCATCTGTTTTGTAGTGGATGTTTTATTAATAGTTCTGGAGAGGGTTCTTTTTTCACTATGTCCATGCTCTCCTCTTGCTGCCCTGTGGCAGACTGATCCTACAAGTACAAAATGTATCACATAATAAACAGAATGTACATATGAAAAGGTATCGGTCATGTTTTGTATCAAATAATAAGGGAATTTCCTTTTTCATCCCTGCTCAACCCCATTCCCTAGACATTGCCAAGAATTAAACTTCAATGATCCATACAACCATCATTAATATATTTTACTAACTAATAAAAGTCCATACATAAATGCAACATAACTGATTAAAAGACAAATTTACATATTACTTATTAGCACCAACATATCTTTGATGACACTGCACCACTGCCTGCTTGCACTAGAATCACATAGCACTGACAACTATTGATGCAGAGCAAGAATTTTTCATTCACATGGCATGGTGTCAGATCTGAGACAAATGAACATGAACTGTTGTACAGAATTAGAGTGATACAAATGAGTGCAAAAGTGTGTGTGTGAAAATTTCCAGCTAAGCTCCAAAATAGTTTTCTTCTACTGAATAGAGATTATTATAACTTATGATACCTGTGCATGGATATAGTTAAAGGCTCAAACAGTATGAAGCTTCAAAGTTGACAATGATCATCCCTTCATAACATATACATCTTGAAATTCATGACTGGAAAACTGACGTACATCAATGTTCAGTAAAGACACATTTTAATAATTTATGAGTAAAATGTAACTGCAGAGCTCTGGATTTAAACAACTTTTGGGTTATTCTTTATGCTGTCACCTTGGGCCAAGTCTTTACCACCAAAACATGCCCTCTTCACAAAAGAGCGTGTGGGTACCAGTCATTGGGTACACATCATATCACTAAGCTGAGAGGAAGAATTTTTAATAATTCCTGAAACCATGTCCGATGCTCTCAAGATTATGAATGAAAAGTGTCCTCTTCAGCCTCTTACCAGAAAAGACCAATACATGCACAGACCTTTTAGAATGTTATTTCCTGGTTTGAATATTTCATTTACAAGTGTAACCTGCAGTTTATAATCATCTGAGTTAAAACAGATTTTGAACATCATCACACATGAGTTAAATGATATCAGACTTAGGATCCTTAAATGGCTTAATGGAATATGGGAGGAGCAGAATGTCTTACAGTTACATTAACAAAGCTTACAAGGCGCATGTGAATAAAATCAAGAATAATTCTGAAATAACTGGCCAGTGGCAATGTCCTGTAAAATTACAGTATACATAATTTGAGCTTAGAAAAGCACTTCACCATTATCTGCTTTTACAGTATTTACCACTGATATTTTTGTTTTACATCTAAAAAATCTTGTTATAAATTTTTTCCAGTGGCCCTCCCTACTTTATACACGCCAAGGTTGTGAACACAGACCAGATCCAGAACATGCCAAACCCATGTGTTCAACTTGCCAGCACTCATGTACCACTGCCAATTTTTTATGAGGGTGGATGGGTTTTATATGATGGTCGTACAGTACCAGTACAAAACGTCTACTTCAGTGCCATTTAACACTTGGAGTGTCCGGCATATGTGACGCACATTTTTGACAATGCCGTTGTTGGCCTCCCACAGGTGACAAGACCCCAAACATGGATCTGACACAGGCATGTCAAATATGTAAGCAGGTGTCGAAATAAAGCTCTGCTGTGATGGTATACCTGACGAAATTATAGTTCAATGGATACGCAAAAACAGAAAAGAATGTAAACTTTCTTATTCTGTGAACTGGAGGTGTAACTATCATATAATTTTACCTCTTGCGTGTCGTTCTGTCCGGAAGCCATGTTGTCTGAAATCCAATATGGGAGTTATCACGTGGTACCGGCACTGAAAGCGAGGCCCCGATAAGGCACACTCCGGGGACCAGTTCAAAAATGCAAAATCCCATATTACCATGTTTGTGGAAAAATGTTATGCTAATTACATTTTACCAGAGTTTATTGCTTCTGGTAAATAATCGCAAATAAAAATAATAATAGCTAATATTCATATAGCCATAATAACGTGACATTCAGGCCTTTTTAAAATATACTGCTACTCATGCAACGTCTTCAAATGATTAAAAATCGATGGGGGGGGGGGGGGGGGCTGCCGCTAATATTTATAATTATAAGGTTTACATATTGTTTCTGAACGAAACGATAGCTTAGAAATTCTTGACATTTATATCCTCTTGAAGTTCTTCACGGATAAAATTTTAACTACAATAATGTAGATTTACATATACAGCATGTTAATTAGGGCCTATATGTTAATTCATCACACAACATACTATTAAGCAGTCATATAGATGTAGGTTCTTATAACGTTCTGGTTTTCAATGTATTTATATTCCTCAGCAAAAAAAATCCATTTCAGAGCTGCTGGAGGAAAAAGCTAAAGATATTTTCATTTAATAATTCAGTTTGATTTTAACCATTCATTACTACCAAATATAAACATCTGCGATTATTTATTCTATATCAGCTTTTGATAACATCCTTTATATATATGTTAACAGACCAAGCCTCCACCTGAACTTGCATGCCCTTTATCATATATTTATCTATAACGTTTTACCTGAATAGGTTGAATGCATGCAGACCGTGTTTGTCTATCTCAATATGGATGAACTATGTACACTATATCATAAAGTATAACTTTCCTAAAATAACAGTATTCCACATCGATGACAAAATATCTTAATCTCTCCGTTAAAATCTTCAGGATAAAGAAGTACCCGATTTGAGTGTGTGAATCCAGTTATACGAGAAACCTGAACCTTACAGTTATTACAAAACAGGGAAAACGTGCGACTAAAACAGAATTGTCCTTAGGCCTACCTGACATAATCTAGGCAGCCTTTCCGGGGTGTTAGTAATTATATTCAACATTTAATAAAAGATGTAAAATAAAACTTACTTTAGTTCATGAACAGGCGCTACGGACCACAAAAAAAGCTTCCTTAATTACTCATACTAGCGGCCTGTCAAGTGAATGGGGGAAATCCTTGATAACTGCATACTATAATATAGTGCGTCACAAGGCCGCTGACGGTGCGGGTGGTTCCCTCTTATTTGCATATTATTAACTCACGCTTACGGTGGAGTATACGGCGATGATTGAACGACCTACGCTTTATTTGCAGTGAAATCCCGTGATGTTGCAGGAGAACATCCTCAGTTCAACTAGGCGGTGACAGGTGGCGCTAACTACTGCCTCGTTGTCTACTTTACCAGTCCTATTACTGCAGCAGTGTTTTGGTTAGCATGTTATATACAGGTATTTCTAGAGGCTAATTCCATAACTAATTCATTGATTCAGAACTGTTAATAGAATGCACCCATATGGCACAATTAATATCACACACCAGTAGCTCATTGAAAGATGAAATTTTTGATTACCAGTTTGCATATGAATACGCTGAACTCTATAATATCAAGATAATGCGAAGATATTTTAAATCATGCTTTACAATGTTCTAGCCTCATATGCTGACTGTTGTAAAATAACCAACCTTACATCCCCCCCCCCCCCCCCCCCCACCTTGGCGCTTAAACATTTGGAGGGAAAAGCAAATAGTGTAGCACGAGAGAATTAAAATAAACAGCCTTTTCGGACGTAGCCATTCAGGGTTATTCTATCAAGAAACACTAAGCCTTTTTCTGAGGGAATTTTTTTCTAAGATAAGATAATATAACATTTATTAGTCTTCAGTTTCAGGAAAGTGTTGTTGACTTACAATTCATTACATAAAAACTATATAAAAAATACAAATAATAATACATAAGAACACATAAAATATCACAGCAAGTATTTGACCATGCATGTAAAAATAAGCATGTAAAATGATAAAACCGATAATTCTGCAGGTAAAACACATAATTCAAAACATAATATTTTTGGGGGTTATGAGGTAAAAAGTTAAATACTGTATGGCACAAGAGATCTTTTAAGGCGAATTGTTCTGCAGAGTGTTGCATCTAAGCGTTTACCTGAAGGTAAATAACTGAACTCTGAATGTAGGGGATGTGTTGTGTAGTTCATGACCTTTGATATAAAGGCCATTGATTTGGTTTCACAGATTTCCTCGTATGGCAAGAGAAGTACTGGTTGTTCTACAACTTCTCTTCCTGGTATTATTTAGCTGTTTCTTTAACTTATCAGATATATTTTTAAACCAGCACTCCAGTGCATAAGTTAGGACACAAGAAATTACTGAATTATAAAACATGGTAATAATGGGGTTTGTCAATATTTAGCTTTCGTAGATAATATATAGGTAAAATAATCTTTTGTTTGCTTTTTCGGATTGATTCAACACATGTTCTTTCCAATTCAGATTTCTGTCAATAATACATCCTAAGTATTTTTCATTGTCTACAATATCTACATCTTCATATCTATAGCAACTGGGGTAGTTCAGATTTTTATCTCCTGAAATCAAAGACAACTTCTTTAGTCTTCTATACATTTAGTTGAAGGTAGTGTTCCTCAAACCAACCAGTCACATACTGAATGGTTTCATCGATTCATTATTCTTGTGTATCAGGCCTAGAACGACTTTGTCATCTGCATATTTGATAATTTAACAATCTGAAAGGCTTACAGACAAATCATATATAGGATAAAAAGAACGGCTGACAGAACACAGCCTTGTGGCGCACCAGTAGTTATGATTATATCTGAAGAAGTTTCTTTGCTTGTTCTAACATGTTGTCTTCTATCTGATAGAAAATCTAGAATCCCTAGACAGTAGGAAGGAGGAATGTTATACCCACAGAGCTGATTGATCATGACGTGTGGCTGTATTGTATTGAAGGATCATGATGTGTGGCTGTATTTTAAAATGTTTGCATTGTTTAAATATGTGATGGAGAATTCATGTAAAAACTAAAAATGATCTATGGAAAGTGAAGAAAAAATGCCCGTATAAGGGGCTAGAATAATAACTGTGAATAAACATGTACTTTTGAAGTTATAAGATCCGCACCACGACTGCGTCATGTATATCTATCTATATACGCTAAGGTTGCGCAGGCACAAATGTTTGAAGGTGGGCATTTGATCTATCCTAAATATTACTCTCTCTCTCTCTCTCTCTCTCTCTCTCTCTCTCTCTCTCTCTCATAAAGATGTACTCAAACAGAAACATATACAAGTATATTAATGGAGATATACAGTAGGTTGGTGGGCAAATACATCAATATACTTTCTTCCTCGGCCAGCTCAACGTGGAAGTTCATTTTTATATGACCCCTTTTCATACTTGGAAACGTCATTCTGTAAAGAAACACGTTCAGGAATACCACTCAAAAGTTTCACCCACTTACGAAACTTCCCTCCCTCCCACTCATCTGCGCAAGTCAGTGACGTCAACGAACACTTGCTTCCAGAATGCTCCAGCTGTATATCCCTCAAGAAGGAGCACCATTTGCTTTCTTCTTCTGAAAAAAAAATAGATTTTTGTATTCATACCTGCTCGTACTTGGCCTAAAATGTATTTCCCTAGGCAAATCATTAAGCTTTCGTATCTTAACAATAGAAATGCATTCTTCTGATGTATCTTATCTGACTATTTCTTTATCCGGTTTTGTCACCATTGGAATTAGTACTTTGAAATTGGGTTTCTATAATTCTTTGAATTACTTTCACATGACTTGACTGTCCAGTCAATAACTGGCATGAAATTTTTATTAACTTTAAAATTTTACATTAATAAACAAAAACATATATGAAGAATAAAGAATATATATACACACACACCCTCTCTATCACACACACACACACATATATATAAATTAATATATATATATATATACTATATAGCTCGAATTTAAAGGCTGATACTAAATAACGTAACCTGAATTTGCAGGCAGGTTTTACTGGAGGTCCAGCATAATTTTGTTGTCGAAGTGTTATCACATGGTATTAAACTCAAGCACAATATTTATGTATTTCTATCATATCCTTACTATACAATGGCGATATTTTATCACTAGCGGTGAAAACGAGTAAAAAAGTAAAAAGTATGCCATATATGCCATACAGTAGTGGAATACCTCATAGGGGGGCCTACAAGTTTCCCGTGCTCATGTCGGCATAACTAATGTGAAATAATTTGATATTTCTGCTTTACATAATAAAATAATATACATGTAATTAAAAAACAACTCATAGCCCATGACCTTCTCTTCTTTAATGCGTGTCTGTCAGACGGACGTCACAACTTTAGCGTTGCCGTTTGCCCAAAAAGGTTATTGATGGTACCTCTTCATGGCGGATATTTTTTGGAGGAATGAAGCGGGTGTAAACAAAATAAACGGCACCGCTTAATTAATTCTATAAAAATTATATTGTCAATGGCATTAAAGGAAATCCCACATTTGCAATATAGCAGTACTCTATAGGCCTACTGATAATAGAAGATTATTACAAAAAAATTAAAAAGCATGCATGCACTGAATTTCAACGTTTATCCATCCACAAATAAATCATCAGATGCAATTTTATTCGATCCAAAATATAGGAAAAAAAGGCTATTGCATTTAGACTAGTTTTAGAGGACTAAGTCTGAGCTTCCCCGGATTTAACTCAAATTTAGCTCGTTTGTTAGGTTATTTGAAGAAGATCTTTTTCTGAGTTTTATTTCCCCCATGCACTGAATGCCATTAATTTACAGCACATCAAGGCAGACTGGTCTGTATGGAGACAAGGAGTGTGAATTCCCGTCGACTATAAATGATGTTTGCGTTCACGTTATATATTATCATATGGACTTTCATTCAAATTTAATTCACCATAGGAATATATATTTTTAATATGGACATTTTTAAATGAGAAATCTTATCTATGCTGGCCCTTTAAATGGATTGCAAGGACGTTATAAATTACAAACCATACTGATATACCAATGACTCTTAACGTCCGTGCCTGATCACGTTAAGAAAGCCATCTGTATAACACTGTGATTCTGAATGACTAATGCAGGACTGCTGTTGCAATTGGCCTAATTTTGCGAGTTCTAGATTCCATCCAAATGGGGCAGTGGGATAGTTTGTAAAACTTCCGACAGAGGGTAGCACACTCGCTGTGCTAAGCAACTTGTACGAATAGATGTATAAGCAAACGTGTCCACAATTCCGTTATATTATCATATAATACATTTGACAGTAATATCATTAATACAAGTTTGAAAAAAAATAAAACCGTTTTCCGATAGAAATATTTTTTTTCAATATCTTTTCACAAATACATTAATACAGAATAAAGATTCTTTTTATTTGTAAAACACTGTCAACTCGGCACTGGCGTTAGCAACGACATATCTTAGTATTCTTAACAATAACAGAACCAAATATTCAGGAGAGTAATAATATTCATAATTTTGTTGTCGAAGTGTTATCACATGGTATTAAACTCAAGCACAAGATTTATGTATTTCTATCTTACTTTACTATACAATGGCGATATTTTATCACCAGCGGTGAAAACGAGTAAAAAAAGTATGCCATATATGCCAAACAGTAGTGGAATACCTCATAGGGGGGCCTACAAGTTTCCCGTGCTCATGTCGGCATAACTAATGTGAAATCATTTGATATTTCTGCTTTACATAATATAATAATATACATGTAATTAAAAAATAACTCGTAACCCATGACCTTCTCTTCTTTAATGCGTGTCTGTCAGACAGACGTTACAACTTTAGCATTGCCGTTTGCCCAAAAAGGTTATTGATGGTACCTCTTCATGGCGGATATTTTTTGGAGGAATGAAGCGGATGTAAACAAAATAAACGGCACCGCTTAATTAATTCTATAAAAATTATATTGTCAGTGGCATTAAAGAAAATCCCACATTTGCAATATAGCGGTATTCTATACTGCTAATAGAAGATAATTTCAAAAAAATTAAAAAGCATGCACTGAATTTCAACGTTTATCCATCCACAAATAAATCAACAGATGCAATTTTATTTGATCCAAAATATAGGAAAAAAGACTATTGCATTTAGACTATTTTTAGAGGACTAAGTCTGAGCTTCCCTGGATTTAACTCTAATTTAGCTCGTTTGTTAGGCTATTTGAAGAAGATCTTTTTCTGAGTTTTATTTCCCCCACTGAATGCCATTAATTTACAGCACATCAAGGCAGACTGGTCCGTATAGAGACAAGGAGTGTGACGTCACGTCAACTATAAATGATGTTTGCGTTCACGTTATATATTATCATATAGACTTTCATTCAAATTTAATTCACCGTAGAAATATATATTTTTAATATGGACAATTTTAAATGAGAAATCTTATCTATGCTGGCCCTTTAAATGAATTGCAAGGACGTTATAAATTACAAACAATACTGATATACCAATGACTCTTAACGTCCGTGCCTGATCACGTTAAGAATGCCATCTGTATAACACTGTGATTCTGAATGACTAATGCAGGACTGCTGTTGCAATTGGCCTAATTTTACGAGTTCTAGATTCCATCCAAAATGGGGCAGTGGGATAGTTTGTAAAACTTTCGACAGAGGGTAGCACACTCGCTGTGCTAAGCAACTTGTACGAATAGAGGTATAAGCAAACGTGTCCACCGTTATATTATCATACAATACATTTGACAGTAATATCATTAATACAAGTTTGATAAAAAAAATAAAACCATTTTCCGATAGAAATATTTTTTTTTCAATATCTTTTCACAAATACATTAATACAGAATAAAGATTCTTTTTATTTGTAAAACACTGTCAACTCGGCACTGGCGTTAGCAACGACATATCTTAGTATTCCTAATAATAATAGAACCAAATATTCAGGAGAGTATAAAAACAACATGTATTGCCAGGTTTAAGTCATTGCTTATATATCCGTGATGTTGCATCAACCCATTACAAAATATACCCTAGTGCTAATACGTTTACATAATTTGTATCATGAGGGGCGTTGTTCTCTGAACGAACTGTGCGGTGAATTCAAACACAGCATACACTGGTGATAAAACCGCATAAACATAACATAAACACGAAGCAATCAGCAGATCTGCTTTAATAAATACAAGACGTGTTTTTAATGGATTTGATCGAACGTGGGACGTGGTTTGAATGAGTCAGATGTAATGCATCTTTCCGCTTGAACGCATCCTCCCAACCTGAATCAGATGCAATCGTGAATTCATTCAATGTGCCAGATGGATTAGGTGTTAGGGTGTGGATGATGAGACTGAAAACACATTTGTTCAGCTGCTGTTCTAACACATGGAGCATATGGTGGCAAGAATCAAGACTTCTTTTTAACGATATCCAATTATAAAGTTAAAAAATAGCCTTAAATGCATTAAACTGCATGGTTGAAGTATAGTTTTAATGCATACCGCCCCCCCCCCCCCCCTCTCTCTCTCTCTCACACACACACAGAAGACAATATATGTGAAAATGTATTTAAATATGTGGTCTAATAGGAAATAAAGAATGAGCGCTTCTCAAATGAAAGCTATTTCCCTTTGGCTAGAATATACATATATGTATATATTTATATATAGGCTATCACATACGTTTGCAGACACAACAAAGACTATAACAAGCCGAAAGGTACAACTAGTGTAAGCATATATAAGAACCACGTGTGTCCCTTGCATTCATACGGAGAGTATACGTATAATCATATACGTTATACCTAAAGCGACGGATAATAAGCATGACAAAATACAAAGTAAAACACCCGTGAGCACAGATTAAGATAAAGATAATGTGTTTGTTGACGGTCATTTATAAATAAGGAGATATATCTCATGACTCCATTGTATTTCACTGCTAATCTCCCCTGTTGCTTGGAAACCTCGGTTTCCTTGATCTCACTATAAAGCCTTCGACATATTGATATACTTCAAGAGCTTGCTGGAAGGAACGTGAAAATATGTATAGCACTGACGACGCCCGTCGTTGTCAGTTCATTATCGAGTGCTGCTCCGTGTGTACACATGGATCGTCTGGACTGGAGAATTCATTGTTCTTCAGCTGATGAAGATATAACAGGGCCTGTATTGATTACTGCTAGGAAACAAAGGTAACCATAATGATTAGTCTGTACGAACTACTGACCAGATCAGGATTCTGGAACACGCACGACTTGTTAACGACACATTAAAGCCACTTAAAACCAAGCTGACCTGTATGTATATGCCACTTTTTGTCAGATTGCTGATGCGCACACGTCACTGGGAACATTCAAAGTATTTTCGTCAGATGTTTCCCAAATAACGTGATTCTGGGGAAACGGAATTTTAATATTTCGACGAAGAGATAATATACAAACAAGATGCAGAACCAAGAAACTGGTGAGAGTGATTCCAGCACAGTTTCTTCTCAGCATAGTCTCTACAACAACAGTAGTGAGCACATACAGATTGAAAAGTATATACTGAAGGACAGACAAGGCAACCCAGAACACAGGGAATACCTCAAATGCAATGAAGCCTGTACAAATTACACCCAAAGTTGTTTTGCAAAAAGACAAGGTACTTCTGATGCAAGACCTCGGGATAATCAGATCGTGATGTCTACAAGAATGATGGATAATAAAATCCCAATGTCATATTCTTTTTCCGTAATCGAAAGGAAATTATCTCCGGAGGCTGAACACACGGAGTTGATACAGCTCTACAATAGACGGGTCCCCCTACAAGCCTTCCACATCCAGGCGGAACCACGGTCAAACAAACAGGTCTTCTCCTCAAGATGTCTTCTATATTTGTAAAGTCTTCTGTTTGTATAATCTATATACATCTACTTGTACGTGAACGATGGTGTATCTTATCTATATATATTTAAGAATCTGTCTTTATCGATTGAAATTATAGAACTGAAATAAATTATCAATCGGGACAGTTAATAATATTTAAATGGTTAAATGCAAGCTCTATATTTAATCTGCAAAAGTAAAATGTATTTTAAAATGCTGAAAAATATTAAAATGTATAAACTGAGGCAATCGTTAGTAATATCTGTTTATAAGCATCTTTATTAAATCTATTATAGAATAAATAAAATGGCAAATATAATGCTTGGAAAAGTCGTCATATTTTTAACTGATCTAACACTATCTCGCCAATACATAAATACATGATGTGCTGCATAAGCCTTGTATGAGGATAACCTTTAGTATGAAGAAAAATTTAAAAATCAATAAATATCTCTAGCATATATTTTGCAGCGTAACGTTTACGTAATCCAGTATTTTTTAATATGCTAAATGATATGCTCCAGTTACATTCCAAATTCATGTTGACTGTGTACTTCTGTATCTTTTAGGATGGACGTACACGTTATAGCGCCGTGGTGCGCGTGTACTTGGTGAACGGTTCCCACCCTGTGGTAAAAGCCGTGCGTGTGTCCAGCGACATGACGACCGCCGCGCTTACTCCGGTCATCAGTAATAAGTTCAAACCCCACACCAGAGGAACTCTGAAGCTCTGGATCAGGTCTACACACGGTATCGGTATCTATAATTGAGTATCGATATATTTTCTAAGCACGAATTATCGTAACTATATTGCTGCTTTATTATCTTCACAAAGGTTTCTAAAGTGCACACATTAATAAGAATATAAATATTCATCTAAAGACGACTTCTAAAATAATCCAGTCACTGGAAGAAGAATTCTAAGTCATAAAATATTTTTCTGGTAGTGCTCATCTAAGAAGAAATGGAGAAATGTTAATATTACTCAAAAGCTGATAAGTAATATTTTGTTTGATTTAATCTCCAAGTTCCTCCTAGTACATGCTTGTTTTCAAATTAAAATTTGTGTTTTGACAGTTTTTACAGATGCTGACACTGACTAAATTAACCTATCTTCTCCTTTGAAAAATTAAACAGCAACAATATTATATCTAACCATGCAGGTACACTCCTAGAAGCAGTGGTTATACGCTGGTTATACTTTCTATAACTCATTCCACGTAACCACTGCTTGCTACAACAGAGTCCGATGTTCAAACAAATTGTGGAGTGGAGTTGTACATTCGACTTTGTAAAAAACGCGCTGGCCCGAACAGAGTTGTCCAGTTATTGGATGTTTTTCTTCTCCTTGAACCATTAACAATGGAACTAAAGTTATTTTCATTTTTATTATTTCTATTTTAACAAGGCCTACAGGATTAATTCGAACCTTTGCAATTGGACATCCATCAGGTATAATGCTACCATGATAACATTCTTGACGATTATTTGAAAAGAACTTATTTTTCAAGTACATGTGTGACGTGTACACGTATAATGCTGGTACTTAACATTTTGAAACCGAGTACAAACACCAATTACACAAACGTTACTCCTGAAATACTGGCTTGAATGCACACAACACAAAAACAATCGTAGGTGGCGCCACCAGTCTTGTGTATGAGAACAACCATCGAAGATGTATGGACAGGCAAAATTTCAAGCAGAAACTTCAAACCACTGTTGTGCTATATGCACAGATGCATGAAACCTAAAAACAATTGAAAGTGGCGCCACCAGTCTTGTGTATGAGATAACCATCAAAGATGTATGGACAGGCAAAATTTCAGGCAGACACTTCAAACCACTGTTGTGCTATATGCATAGATGCATGAAACCTAAAAACAATTGTAGGTGGCGCCACCAGTCTTGTATACAACGAAACTATTTAAGATGTATGGACATGCACAATTTCAAGCTGACATGTCATATCACTCCTTAGAAAAAGCAGGGACATACACTTTGCAAATATTACTGAAGGTGGCACCACCAGTCTTGTGTAGACGAAACTACCCGAGATATCTAGACATGCACGAATTTAAGCTGATACATCAAACATCTCAGGCAGGTGCTCTCAGATGACCAAGCTGAACTGAGGCAGGCAGTTGCCCCCAAGTGCCCCGAACCCAAACCATTTGAACAAACTTGAGAGAGCTAATCTCTAGAATTATTTCTGTGAAATATTGAACAATTTGGTTTAATATTTTCGGGGAAGTAGGGTTTTATTTAGTTCCCATAAAAATGTAAGTAGATGCAGGTGGCGCCATTGAAAGCTCAATCCTGATTAACATGTGATATGCGACTGTTTTTGCATAAAATTTGGTGATACTAGCTCCTGTTGTTCCTGAGAAATGATTGGTTATTGTTCCGATGACCGATGATCCCTTACCAAAAAAAATCGATGCAGGTGGCGCCACCAATACTTTCATTTCAAATATTTTCAAGCTGTTTTTGAGATTTTAAATTTATTGTGCTTTTTGCTCAAATGACTAAATTCAGGTTCCTGTAACTCGGCAAAAATTCACTGAACTGGAACCATTCGAACAAACTTGAGAGAGATTGTTTCATGGGTCATTTCTGTAAAATATTGAATGATTTGGCTGGATAATTTCGGAGAAGAAGATTTTAAAAGTTTTTCAGCTTTTTCCCTATAAAATTTTAGTCAATGCAGATAAGCTCAATCCGACAGTTTTTCATATGACTAAACAATTGTATAAAATTTGAAACGACGGACGACGCCACACCAACGCATAAGCTCACAGGTTCGCTAAAATGAAACAAAGACTTTTTTTTGCAGAGTATATTAGAAATAGTGATGAGTATATAATTAAGAATGGCATCAGACAGTGATATGTTTTACAGAGCATTAATTAATTCCTTTTACATTATCTGCTGTCACTATAAATTGTCGATGGTATTTTGAATTAGCCACCTGATCAATCCCCAAAATATGAACTGAAGCTAATCCAAAAACACCACGTGATTCCATGTGTGTATGACGTAATGTGTCGAAAAATGACTTTTCTTGACAAGTCTCAAATGCTGGCGCGGGGTGTCTGCTCGGTTCATGAAAGGTTAAATTTGTTAATTCCCTATTCGATAAATGAGGAATTAAACCTAAAATCACCCTCCTTCATTCTGAAAGATTCAGTATTTTAAGGTTAATGTCATGAATTGTAGATGGCACTGTCTGTCAATAACGGATGGCGTTATTCATTTGTCTAGATGAATATGATGTTGTTTTAATCCTACTTGACAGGTTTTGTACGCACATAATTGGAATTTTTTCTGTACATTTTAGGATTCTTTTGTTACATTGTTGAAGTCCTAACCACTGAGCTATGTTATGCGTTTTGTATGACAGGATTACACCATCAACGTATTGGGTTTATGCCTGCATGAACCAATCACGCGATAAATTTACCTTAAATGCTGAAGAATCTCTATTAAGCCCAGCAGGACACCGTGAAATCGATAGCCCCTCAAAAACAGACAGCGCTTATCTGCTGAGTGCTATCTAGACGTTGTGCGAGCTTGGCTCATTCACTGAACTATTACTTATCGAATTTAGCTCACACATCACCACGTGGTGAATCTAGTGCAATACTCTTGAAGAAAAGTATTTACTGTGTGTAGGATGTCACCCTGATAAACAGTATGAGTGATACCGAGGTAGTATTAAGTACAAACCCATCTGCAGTATACAAAGTTGATTGCTAGTATTTATACATGCAGAAGCAGTTCCAGTCACCAGCACTTAACCGGATCGGTTAGAAATATAAGGATGGTCCATATACTGCAGATAGCAGAAACACCAAGTGCTGAAGGTTATGTATAAGCGCCGAAATAGATTTTTTTTTGTAAACACTATAACTTTTGACGTTATCCATATTTTTTCCCTCTAATTTTGGGATGGGGGGGTCCATTCATAGAGGGGACACGTATCTGTTTTGCGTCTAAAATCAAACTCATTCTAGTTTTTGTTGTTGTGAGTTAGGTCCTTACCTTAGGTTCCCCCTTCAAAGACAGGAACGTGCAAGACCATTCATGAAAGAAGGGAAGACATATCTCAAACAAGAATCTGGGCACCATTCAGAACGGGAGGGACAGACATATCTCAAACAAGAATCTGGAGGACCATATAGGAAGGGAGAGACAGACATATCTCAAACAAGAATCTGGGGGACCATTCATTCAGGACGAGAGGGACAGACATATCTCAAACAAGAATCTGGAGGACCATTTGGGAAGGGAGGGACAGACATATCTCAAACAAGAATATGTATGAAAATTCAGGACGGGAGAAACAGACACATCTTAAACAAGAATCTGTAGGAAAATTCAAGACGGGAGAAACAGACATGTCTCAAACAAGAATCTGGGGACCATTCAGGACGGGAGAAACAGACACATCTCAAACAAGAATCTGGGTGACCATTCAGGACGGGAGGAACAGACATATCTAAAACAAGAATCTGGGTGACCATTCAGGACTGGAGGAACATACATATCTCTAACAAGAATCTGGGTGACCATTCAGGACGGGAGGGACTGATATATCTCAAACAAGAATCTTGGGGAAATTTCGGGAAGGGAGGGACTGACATACCTTAGGAAAGGAATTTTAGGAACCATTGATGACCGGGGGAACCGACATAACTTGGCATGTCAGGCACCACTTAATTAGGAAGGTGGGGACAAGCAACTAACCTGCTTGGAGTGTGAATTTCTTGCGTAAGCAATCGTTACTACGCAAATACCTCCCCTTATTAGTGCAAGGATATTAAGTACAAAAGAGTCATGGAATTCACATATCTTTATTGACACTGGTTTAGTGAGCTGCTGTGATTAGGGGTTTGGCATGTAACCTGTTATGTCAAGTTTTTACCAGACCAGGTATGAATACTCGCGTGTCAAAGAAACATATCTTTATTGGTTATGAAAACATGTTTATACAGTTTATTTCGCACCTGGTAAAACTTTTCTTGACACATACAGAATGGGCGTGTTTACTTGGTGTACGGAGAGGGTAGATAATAAGGGTAGGTTATATTCGCGCCCTGCAGGGATAAACGCGTGTGAAAGTGAAGTGCAGATCTTAGTGCAAGCAAGAGCTAACCCCCCTAAAAAAACAGCCTAGCAGCAAATGACTCCTTCGGTACAAATGTACTTATATGCATGTTTTCATTATTTTTTTTAATATATCCCACTCTGGAGCTTATTAAGCGTATACATGCCCTATTCATTATCAGCAATTCGCGTATATGGCGTAAGCCCAGATATTTCTGAAAAATTAACTGCGCCAAGTGAGATTTGGTGTGGCTTTTGATCGACAAGGTATCTTAATTGCGTAGAATTACCTCTTGGCACACGTGACTTCATCACCGTCACCGCTTAAATATACACGCAGATCTCGCAGTTATTTACGGTACGTCTATAATGGGTCCATCATTTCTCGTTCGGTAACAGTAGGTCAGGTGTCTCTAAGACATGAATGTGTCTCAGTAAGGGTCCATGAACCCCTCCAGGTCCGCCCATGTACACATACAAGAGCGTCTCGGCATTGTTAGCCGTAAGACTGTTAAGGTAGTGGAAGTGTTCCGTTACACTAGGTTCCCCTGTAGTGTTAAATGTCGCGTAGATTCTGTAAACATGCAAGGACTGAACGACTATGGGTAGTCTGAACGTGCACACAGACGACAGCGGAGGGAAGCTTCACTAGAAAACGTCTTTCGACTCTGCAGGTACTACCAGCGGGAGAGGGAGGACTGGCTTTGGTAAAGTCCGTCAATCGTGGTTAAACACAGCTCTGTCACACGCAGGAAGTCGATATTTATGGGGTGTAATTACCTCAAATTTAGTCGAGTATTGTATACACATCAGGAAGAACCGGGCAAAGTATGGGACTGGTGGCGACAGACGTGGAGAGCAATAAAGAGTATTTGTGCCGGTACTGGTCGGTTTATTAATGTTTGACCATGTGGATGTCCAGCTGACCGGTCCAACCCCTGACCACAGGTGAGAACTTCCCCAGGTTCTTCAGGGTATGTCGATTTTACACAATCTACAGATAGAATAAACAAAATTTTGTGACTGATTCCCTTTGAATCTCGTTCATATTATGGTCGACTCAGCATTATAGATGACATACAGCATGAACGCGTATTTCCGTGTAGCTCACGCACCACTGGAACGTAAAATCGGTTCACTTAACGTCTACATCCTAGGTGCTCCGCCGCAGGCACTGTCACGAATTTCCTCTATTATCATCTACAAGTACCATATTCAGGCTTTGTACACCGCATGTAACCCATATTTAAGGAATGTATGTCTTCTTAACGTCATCCTATAAACCAGTACCCTAAAACCAGTCATAACCAAGGCTTGAATGCCAAACATAATATATATTTATTCAGGACTATGCTAATGTTACGGACCGAAGTAAAACTGACAGTTACGTTGTAAAACAACAGCGACAAAGATATGGTCCAGCAATTAAGTTTCGTTTTGCCAACGTAGCATATAAGCATTGATACAGAACTTGTTGTGCGGTGCAATGATTTTACTCATTCGAGATTATTTTGAATAACCAGTAGCTTTAATTACTCTTCCCTGTGTGCGGTTACTATATTAAAGAGCTTATCAGCTTACGGTAAATTTGATCTCTGGCGTGTACGTCTTGATGTATTATAAAGCATTTGCTATCTAGTATATATTTATGCACCATCGATTACTGCATTGCTGATCGATAAGAAATATTCATAAATTAATGCTGTGGGTATAATATTCATTTTCCTGTCACATTTTGAAAAGTTGTTCTTTTCACCATATACGTCCAACAAAGTGTTCGACTACGAAAATTCAAAAGGATTTATACAGCCCCAATCTTAGTCATTAATCATTAACATGTTATTAATGACGAGCCAGCACGTTTTCAGAGCTTAATTCTGCAATCATAAAAAGACCATGCATGCATATACATACACTGTTTATACTGTGTTTTAACTGAACGATAATACTATATCATTCAGTTCAAATCGATCAAGAGTGCATGTATTTCCCAGAAAAGGCCAATTGAAAAAATGTCGTTCAAGATGTCAAAGCCTTAACATTCTATACGTGAACGGCGTAGAATTAATTTGGATAGAAATGTTAACGTCTGCATCCATTGTGGGTATTCCGATTTATTCTTCTAAAATATAAATATATATGGGCATTGCACAGACACACGTTTTTGTTTCCATTTTTTTCTAGTTTTTTGTTGTTGTTGAATTGGTTGTTTGTTTAATGCTATATGGCAATTATAAATAAAATAATGCAAATGACACAAGGACAAAACGCATAGGTACACATATTTCGCTGATAAAAAGGCCTATAACAATGGTTTACGGGGGGGGACTCCCCCTCTGCATCCGCCACTGTTTTATATATACATATATACTATTTCTGCTTACAAATCTTAACAATTTGAACACTGAGAAAGACGCCGGCCTTTTTTTAAATACAGGTAAGCTGCTTAATTACATTCATTTGCCAGTGTTTTTATGCACTTATTCATTTAATATATACCATAACTTTTTGAGCAAGACTTTTCTGCCATAGCAAACCCATTTATGTTATGCATAATTCAAGTCCTCTGTTACATTGACAATGAAAATTATTACTACCTGGAGGATATACAGTGAATCTGCCCAGAGGATATATTACAATGTTTACATAGGTATCGTACAGACAATTGAAAAGGGCTCATTTAGACATTTAAGAATCCCTATAAATGGCACGAGGATATATGCAGAGGGGAGGACTTGCGATTTTTAAATCGGGTGGGGATCGGGGCTCCGTACTGATTTACGATAAGTCAAGCTAAATTGAGGTGAAATTACGTGTATATAATGTGGCTAAAGAAAGGGGGGGCGAATACAATGGTCCCCTTCCCCTACGGTCGTTCAGTGTTACCTGTAATTACGTGACGTACAATAGACACAAACCATTGTCATAAAACTAACGAGCTACGGTTTATGTTACACCAAGAACAGCTATTATCATCAAGTGTCCTTAAATCTCCACTCGGGAATAAGAGTTATTGATATTTCTTAATGCTTCACGGTCGACCGCGGCGAATTGTCATTGCTTCGAGAGCATTTCTTCCAAAGATACAGGAAAATTAGGATATACTAGTATATGCATTGTTCCCAGGTCATGTAGCACGCGATGATATGTCGTTAAAACTCGCTTTGCCGTAAAAACACTGATATAACCTCAGCATGGACGCGGGATCTGTTGGTGACAGAGGGGGATTGGCCATGAGGGCGTGCTGTGTGGAGATTTGCTTATATCATGCGAAAACAGAGGTGATATTGACTTCCTTACTAAATTCATGTATATACTAACAATTAATGATAACCATTCTATCATTATATTGTATATTCATCGAGTAAAATTATTCGTATAGTTCATGCGAGGCCGAATTTGTATGCTTTGTTTTCGCGACAAGGCGCGCATTGCTCTTTGTTGTATATACATATATATATATATATATATATATATATATATATATATATGTTTATATATATATATGTGTTTATATATATATATATATATATATATATCCATAAAGTAACTGAAAACGTATTCCTTACAATATATTTGATATAATGGTGTAGCAGTTTTTGCTAGTGTAAAGCCGCTATAGTATAGTGACCCCTGCGGTTTCAGTTCACGCAGATTATTCTCGGCGCGGGTTTGTATAGACTGTAGAGTGTTTTGTATATTAACAATAAATGCTACATATATGTCACGGCTGGTGTGACGTAACAGGTGTGATAGTTCTGTGGGACAGGTGCCAACATATATTAATAGGTCTGAGAGTAGTTAAGCTAATGTGAAATGAACTGTCAAACAGCATTGAGAGTATTTTGCATGTGACAGCTCGCGTTTCTAACCAGGATACCCGAAGGAAAACCACGCACACGCATGAGGGCACATTGGACATAACATCTGCCTGTTCCAGGTAAATTTAAACTTGTTTTCTTAGACACACCTGGGCAGAGGGTCTAAGGTAGCTTCAGTATTGACTTGTGACATCATAACAGCGGGGAATACAAGTGATCATGAAGAAAGTACGCTGTCGACGCTTCATTCTGTTTGCAGGAGGGCAGCAGTTTGTTCAATCGGATTGAGTCACCCCGGACCTATACTAAACAAGCAATAAGGCAGCGGATCCGACTTAACTCTCTCTGTCTGTTGATGTTGGCTTAGCGGGCACATATTACACTTACAGTGGTCTGTATGTTTGACTTCTTGGCCATGGCGCCCATACGAGGCTTTCTACGGATTTGAAGTGTATTTATTATATGTATATCGTGTTGGGGTGTAGTCACCAATATAGCCATTCATTCATATGTGCGTGCGCGTGTTACTACAAGAATCAAACTTTCATGTATGGCCTTCATGTATACGTGTAAATACACGGGTTTTCATGTTTTTGTGTGCATGTGAGAATAATATCTCTGTATACTGTATTTAATGAGTCCCAAAATTGTGACGTCACAACGACTCATCTTCCAATTCAATGCGAGGAACATATACCAGTAGCAAATAATTACGGTTCATCAACATTACTTTCTGGAAACAAGATTCAAAGCAGGTTAGAAAGATAAATAAGTGACCTTTTAAAGACGTGGACTTAAATGTTCAGAATAAAATATGACTAATATGTACCAGGGTGTCACTGTTTCTATATCCTTAGCTTGGATGGATCATATGTGCACTCATACCAACTGGTCTAGCCGAAAAGAAAGATACTTCCGAAGACTGCTGTTTCACTTCTATATAAACTAGAGACGCCCAAAGTGGATGTTGAATTTCCATGATTCTTCGACTGATAAACACAAGAACAAAGCTACCCCCGCCCACATGCTTCAGAGCATCTGGTTTTGATGATCCTACAAATCAGGGAAGCCTTTGTTTGGAGGTAATGGATGAAGGGACCTGCTTTTAGATCACCTGCTGAATTGCCATAATAGGAGTCCGTTTTGTGTTTATGGCGATCAATCATTGACGGGACAGACGTGTCGAGGCTGGGCCGTGATTCCAATCCCGGTGGTTAGAGAGATCTTGTGTACTGGGGGCGGGTTAAAATCCGACAACAACAAATTTCGGTCAATGCCCGACGACCACCCAGAAAGATGACTTAGATAGCAGTTTATTGAGGAACCAAGCTGCTTTGGGAGAGAAAAAAAGTGTTTAGACTGTGTATAACGTGTCTACTATTAGTGTTCTGGTACACTGGTAGGCTGTATCGTGTCTTGATTCATGACTAGCTGACATTAACATTCATGATATAGAGTCGGGGCCTTTTCCGCAATTATGTTAACCATATATATAACAAATATAGGCCTACCAGCTTCATTTCTTATAGCGATGGAATACTTAGTATATTTATATATATGTTTTTAGCCGTTGCTTGGTCTTATTTGTCACCTTGTCGTTTATGTTTAGAATGTTCTGGTAGAATTTAACATTGATAGTCAAATATAGATTCTTTTCATTTTAAATCAATATTTTTTTGATGATTTGGTCCACGTGCCATGATATGTCTGAAGTTTGCACTCTCAGTAGTCTTACATGTTAACGAAATAATCATGCAACGAGACACATATGTAAAATGGTAGTGTAAAATGAACACAAGGTCCCGGATGACTAAACATGTAGCTTACAAGCACATATGTTTGTTTTGTTTTCCAAACATTTCCGTCAAGTATCTGTTTACGCATGAAGAGAGGAATTGTAAACCATGCACTTGTTCATTCGGCAGTCTAAATCAAATGACCTCCTCGAGGCTTCAATGGCGCAATAACAAAACGAAATACGAGGTTATATCATTATTGGTACAATTATCATTATCGTAGATATAAAATTAAAAGTTAAAGTACAGAATAGCTGTTTTTTTTTTCGGTAGGACGGTGCTTCTGATGCATACCTTGAGTCACGTCATTTGATTGTTAAATAATTATAAGGATCCTTTGCGAGCCTAAATTTTTAACCAATCAAATATTATAACGGAAGAAATACAAGCTTGTCGGAGGTGTAGTTCTCATGTGCCGTTTCTAATTAAGTTTGCATGAGTCCGGGGAAATCCATCTAAATCCCCGGGCGCACTCAGTATAGCTGATCTGTACGTGTGCTAAGTACTTGAACTTCAATGGTCTTTACAAATACTAGTACAGCTGCCTTTTGCTAGCAGCTTAATTATAGGGTCAGTGCTATATATCTTTCTCGGACAGCCACCTTGACCAATTAGATTGGAGCTAAAGCCGGCTTATCCAGGTATAGGTGAGGCTAAGTCTGCGAGTCAGTATGAGGTAATCAACAATATAGCCGCTTATACACCGTATTAAACTCCAAATTCCAATGTAATATGTTACTTATACGTCCTCATGAATGAGTAGAGAGGGGATATTAAGGTGACATGGACCATTATGACGTACATCAAAGAACCCTAACCGCGAGGAATCGTTACCTAAACCTTTGAATTGTTATATGAAAGAGGGGTCACCGCCTCAAGTCTGTCAACCCCCCTATATTTGTTGTGCTAGCTGTTTGCTAAATTGTTATTGGCAACTGTTGAGACTAGTGAGCCTGAATAATATGTAAATGCCTTAAATATTATACATTGTGGGTTCAATTATAGACAGTTGGCTTTGGGCTGGTCAGTATGGTTTGTTCGCTGCTCTGAGCGGCTTGAATGGCTCGGCTCGTGACCTCAGGTCTGTTTCAGCATGCTTGATTGGGGACGACGCCTGGGACCGGAATTATACGGCACTTGTGGTGGCCCAAATACTGGTGTCCCAAACCATGCTTCTCGTTCAGAAAGCACACCGTGTTTTATAATACCTCTCGTGCATGATTCCTACCTGCACTTGTAGGTTTGTGTTGCTCTGACTCCGTACAAGTGTAAATGCATGGGATCAATGCTTTAAGCACACGGTAAATGCAATGTTTGGGATTATCTAGGACGTGGCCGTCTGTTGGTAAAAATCACACATCCTAATTAGGTCTTGTGGGGTCACACATTTACCTGGTCTGTGTGATCGATGGAACCAGAGATCACGGGAGGATAAAACACGTCCTCAGTGCAAAAGCATAATGTGAGATGGGCTAGGAAGTGATTCAGGCTTGCAAGGTGATCTGCTAATGTATTGGTAAAATCAACGAGGCTCAGGTACCAGCACTCCAGAGAGGCAAGTGCATTAGAGCATCATGCTCTGACTGGGGACCCTTAAATCAACCTTGCTGCCATGTATGCAGTGCTGAGGCTGAAGAGTTGGATCATTAATTACACCGGCCGTACACCGAATTACGCAGTCAGCTCACACCTGCATCATGCCGTAATCAGGATCAAGCAAACAGACCGACCAGGTCTGATCAATGAATGGAATTCTTGTTCGTTATGCGACTGTTATTGATGCCGACAACATGAGAAAATTCGTCATCACCAAACCCAGAAAAGCTGGCAGTGAGGATAATCTGCTGTTTTCATCATGTTCAGGTAGTGTAGATATTCAGCAAATGTTTACTTTATTGTCCACAGAAAACCGACAGATATCATTATGTTTAGGACATGACTTTTGTCATAACCAAGGTTAAGTCAACATTCATGTTGCTGTTTTCCTCGTATTTCAGGTTAGGGTTGACTGCTACCAGTACATTCAATACCGAGGAAATCTACGCGTTTTATTATATATGCAGGAAATGCTGATGTTTACAAAAGTTTAAATCACCTGCCGTGCATTTACATGCACTATACAATTATCAATGTAATAACCAGTGTCTCTGGAATGTCCTGGATTGTATCCAGAGCAGTCGAGTACGTGAGAGTGACCAAAAGCGAGATTTACAGAACAGTAACAACTACTACCTTGCCCTTGTGATACATTATAGCTATTTCAATTGCTCTCATGTCATAACGTTCGGTCAACAACCATAACAATGTCTAGCTCACCTGGACACGGTGTGGCCACGTTCTCTTTACCATGGTAACAGCACGAAAGGGAAATCTTAAAATCCACTATTTGTAGGATTACAAATAAATCCAAATGGTACCATAGTGCTTTTAACCAGTATATGACCTGAGCTGACCAGTTCGTCACATCATATTTTGTATTTTAGCATATATACCCCTTCAGCCAGGACAAGACGAAGTTCGACTCACAACATCATTGTATATTTTATTTGTTGTGTAATTAGGTTAAGTATAATTGTCAAACGCTGAATATTAGCTACGAATTTAACAGGCAGAAAATACACGTATCTTAACACGATGTTTCTGGCTTCGTGAGGAAATTTAACAAATATACCGGATAATCTATTGATCTATTTATTGAAGAAACAATATGTGTCACTAAAATCCTTATTACAGATTCAAAATAATCATTATTATTTACTTTAGATTCTACTTTTATTATTTTTTATCTTCAGGAGAAAGACCACTTCGTGATGAAGAACGACCACTGGATGTGGCAATAAGAAATGGCCATCCTCCGACATTCATCGTGAAGGCTTCAGATCATTCGTCACGTGACATAGATGGCGGGTATTCCAGCACAGACACGAGTCACGTGAGCAAGGATAGTGGACACAGCAGTGACCTGCCAAGCTCCTGCTCACGCAGCAAGGTACAGGAAGACCAACAGCTCTCGGTCCGGAATCAAATCAGTTATGATACACACAGCTGTGATCGTAAAAACAAGCGATTTCGTAGTTTAAGAAAACTTTCTTCCAACATGTTCAGTAAGCGCTGGAGTTTAAGAAATCGCCGCGAGGAGGATTTTTACCACTCGGAGCTATCCACTGAGAGAACAGCGCCTGGAGTTTTAAAAATATTTGGACCATCAGTTTACCCGGGTGCAGAGTACAAGAGTGTTTTGGCGTCCCCGCAGTCTACAGCGTCGGAACTCGTGAAAGAAGCCCTGGAACGGTACTCCCTGCCCAGAGACCTGGCCTCGCAGTACGTGCTTTGTGATGTGATAGGAAAACTGTCACAAAAAGACATTGAAGTCACCAATAATAAAAGGGTTAAAGGTCACAAAAGCTGGACTGAGGAATGTGTGAGGGTCGTGGGGGACAATGAGAAACCTCTGATCTTGCAGTCCTTCTGGAAGCCTGGCGGGGGGTACTCCAGACGCTTTGAGCTGCGCCGGAAGGAACAAGTGTCCATGTTGAACGAAAAGGATACGACCACTTCGGGCATCAATGCCAACGCACGCCGACTGTTATTAACAAAAACGGACAAAGGTGCTATACCTGCCACCAGATCTCAAGGAGAAAATCCCAGTGTCACCGCCCACTCGGGTCAGGTGAAATCGACCTCGATGAAGGGTCAGAACTCTCTATTGTTAGAACAGAACCAAATGGGCATTGATCAGGAAGGCAAACCCTCTATCCAACACACTGGAATATCAAGTAGGGGTAGAATTGATGGGTCCAAACAAAGCAGCTCCTCAATAAACCATCCAGGCAAAAACCCCTACCTTGTGGTCATATCCGGTAACAACAGTGCCAATGACAGGATTTTCTACGAACTTAAGCACCCGGTGACTCTTGTGGGTTCCTGTTCAAAACTATTAAAGAGCACAGATATACTCCTGACGGCTCCTGATATAAACCCCATTCACTGTCACATCAATAAAAACCTCATTGAAGACATTTATGTAAACACGCCATGGTCTTGGGCCGTTTCTGTGGAACCAAAGTCTGATTGTTGTGTACAGATAAACCGAATGACCATCAATGAAAAAACTGAGCTTAAACCCGGTGAGCTTGTATGGTTCGGCAGTTCTTACGTACTGATGCTCAAAGACCCACAGTCGAATGAAACTGAAAGCAGTAGCGACCTGACAACCCGGCTATTTCGTCACTTCCGGTTAACTGATGAAGAACCGGACGACGAATTAAAATTAGGAGAGTCGGCTTTATCCAGCCCGACTATCAGGAAGCATCTCCTAGACCCCACGCAGCACACACGTAACCGGTCCAAGGACAGTAGCAATGGAGACCGAAAAAGACTGTCCTATGTGATACAAAAAGAAGATGAACTCGTCAATTTTGTGATGAATTTATGCGAACGGAACCAATCTGTTACCAAAATGTCTCCATCTTACCTTTTCGCCGCCATGTTGGATTACTCTGCAGACAACTTTGATCAGATTCAACGACTAGACCTGGTTGAAAAAATCGGAACAGCAATTCAAAATAAAGTTTGGGTGAGTAGAGTTTTGGTACCCCTTTAAATATCCTATAGAATTTATTCTTCAAGTTCTAAACTGTTAACTGTATTGAAATGTAAATACAAAAAAGGCAAAGTTGTTTAATTTTTAAATTAACGCATCCTTATAAGATTTTATCCACTTTATTTATTTAAAACTTAAAATACTAAAATATAATATGAAATGTGATGTACAGATTATTGTATATATTAATTTTGTTCCAACAGGAAACCGCAAACGGAATATGCTGCAAGTACGTAGACAGGTGGGTTTTAACGCAAACATAACATAATCAAGTTCCAGTGTTTCTCCAGTCCGAACGATCATATATGAATATATATCTAATACTTAATCCATTTGCATTTGTCAATCACGTACATGAAAGAGATTTAGTGTTTTTTGCTTCGGATATGTATACTTACAATTAGGTTAGCGAGTGCAAAGCGAATCGTGTTTCCTTTTAAGCAGTCACGTATAATTTTAGACGTGTTTTTTTTTTTAATGTTCTTATGTTGATTGTTGTTTATGGTATAAATGATAAGTCGCGTAAGCATGATGCAGGAACATTTTTTCAGCTCTTTAGCTTATCTTTTATCACATTACCCTTTATTAACGAGGCGTGCAGAAATCGTCCGCGAGTTAACCAATGCACATATAAATTGAAGTTCATAGGTATCGCAGGTTACCATTTGCAAAGAACTCGGACGAACCTTTGATCACAACTATGTAGTCTTCCTTGCATGTTTTATCTTCTCGGGGCATGCACATTTATTCATTGCTCCCTCCTTAAAAGTTGAGACTTTCTATTTTTGTTGGTCCTTTGTTTAAAAAAATATCACGATGTATTGCTGGACTCGAAGGATATATAGGGATACAAGGGATTTTATACGTGTAATCATGTCATCCGTATCATCAATTAGAGAAACAAACAGATAAATTGCAAAACATGCATATACACCATATATAAATAAATATATAGTAAATGATGGACCAATGCACAAATTATAGGTTTTAAAAAATTATATATAGGCCCATCTAATTGGCATTTGAACCAATCAGTACATTTATATTTCTGTATACACGACAGGACTGACACTGTGGTATCGAGCAGGGAGCTGATAGACGAGCTGTCTCCCATTTTTCTATGGATGAACAACAGTCTGGAGTTACTACATTACTTCAGCACAGAAGGAAGACGGCACCAGTCTATAACGGATGTCGCGCGGGGAGAGGAGGAGGACTTTCTATCTGTGCTGGAGGAGGTCGTTATGTACTGCTTTCAACAGGTTGTCTACTACGTCACAAAGGTAATGGTAAAAGAAAAACAGATTGAACAGAAATTATTTTACCACTAAGCATTTCTCTTATCCTCAGGGGCGTAGCGAAGAGGGGGCCTCCCCGATCGCATATTGTACTCGCCGTCCTCTTGGAATTTCACTCCATAATGATTAAATTTTCTGAAACACAATCATGAAACTCCTGTCACTGGAATCCGCAGATTTAGGACTTATTTCTACATTCCAATACCGGTAGATTTGATCCTGCAATTATGATGTGTATTCATCTTGTGCAGCTGATATTTATAATTTGAATTAAAAGGTGTGTTGTGTAAAATTATTGTGAGGTGTTTACACACACACATATATATATGTGTATATATATATATTACCAGTGGCTGATCCAGTGGGGGCGCCCGAGGCGAGCGCCTCCCTACTTAGCTGCAAATCTATCATTTTATCTATTTATTTTCCCAATTATTGTCATTTATTTTCATTTTTCATATTTCATTTTCCTACTTATTACCCAAGGTTTATTACTTTCAAATTCAGTAGTTGAGGATATTTATGAACAGCTACAAAACAGCTGCAGAGCAACAGGACCTGGTTCGGGTCGACCGTGAACAATCTCACGGCTTCTCTGCTGATACTAGTAATCGAACTCACGATCTATGCTCTGTTGATCCCACGACCCCGGGAAAATGCAAAGTTTAACATAAGACTTCAACATATCAGTTATTTTACCCCGAGCATTACATATTATTGCAAGTTATAAACGCCATTTACATAGCATGTTGAAAACGATTGAAACTTTAATTACCTTAGTTTGATGAAATATAAATATTAAATATTGAACCCATCTAAAGTTTTATTACATTGTGCAAAGACATAAGAGAACAGTCTCTTAGGAACAGAAATAACTCGTATTTTTTGTGAAAATTGCCTCAAAAGGTCCTCTTTGCATATTCAAACATTTTCCGAAAATACCCTCCCCGTGTACCTGTGATTAACCTTAATAAAAACATGGTTCATATTTTAAATAAAAAAATAGTTATATTTTCATACAGTTAAAAATATTACGTAGTAATAATCTAAATATATATATATATACATATAATTTAGTTTTCATAATACCCATTAAACGCCAACCCAATATGAGCCCCCCTCCCCCGTTCTCGATTTTCTGGAACCGCCACTGATCCCCTTCCTCAATCCTGGCTACCCCCCTGATCCTGAAATGCTAAATGGCCTGGTGCTTCCTAGCAAGTGATTCAAATGTGTACCATTACGCCTTAGAAAGCAGCATTAACATTTTGTTCAACAGGCGTGGCCATCTACTACCAAATCTGTGACATAGACGGTGATTCAGCGAGCCATTCATGAATAATGAACAAGGCAGTTGGAAAATGTATGTGTTTTATGTTCTGTAATTCTACAGGACCTGGATTTCACAGTTTTGTGCATGTCAGATTGTCATTTTTCCAATAAATTTAGTAATATATGATTCTCAGCCGGAAACGTTGAAAGAAAAGGTAGTGCTGTAATTACTGCCAAATAGTTTATTTTTTTATATATGCATACATTATATGACGTCTTTCTTCAGGCCCTGTACCCTGTGCTTCCCGCCATCATTGACAGCAATCCGTTTCAAGACGAGCAGGTAGTCAGTGGCGACACCTGTCGTCCAAGGATGGAGGATTTCTTGGATGTGCTGTCCCGGGTTCAGCAGCAGATCACAAGTCACAAGCTTCATCATCAGTTAGCATCACAGCTCTACCGATATGTGTTTTACTTCATAAATGCTTCACTCTGCAACAGTCTGATGGCCAGAGGTGAGCTTAGAGTGACAATTTTTGTATACTGCCGTAGCCTGGTAAATAAAAGGGCTTATACACTTGAAATTTCAAGTTTGGAAGGTGCGGCTTCGCACTCCCCCACAGTGCCGCCATCTCTGTACAGCCGTCTAAGAGATCGCGAACAGCTGAGTTCATTGACCCGAGTTAGGTTGCTTTGTCTTCAGCTGTACATGATATGTAATGGTCGTTTACACTTGAAGTCTGCACAATGGCTGAGCATTCCCCTCATTATTTGGTTATTGTCATGTCGCATTTATTTTAAACCTTATCAGCTAAACTTATGATCAAACCATCATGGCTTTTAGAATCAGAGTTAATCAACAAACTTTTCTGTTGGCAAGAAAGTGTTTTTTTTTTCAATTTGTATTTTCATTGCTGCGTCACCGATATGACAGAGAAAAAAAAATAATTTCTAAAATTAAGCAATATTAATACAATAATAACTCACTTTAATATGGCTATATTTGAATGGTTATAAATGTGCTACTATGCTGACAAATTATTTTTTGCATTTGTAATTGCAATGATAATGTAGTTTGGATTTCTACGCGAAATAAATTTCGATGGGAAAAAATGCCGGGTGGTTAGCCATATTTTGATGACGCCAAATTCAGACTTTTGTACTCTTGATCTGAAACCGCAATCGTGCTGTGCTTTATATATATGGTTTCCATAAGTTACCTGGCAAACTGTAGGCCCTACAATTGTAGAAAACGTATTGCCATTGACCCTTGTATCGTTTTCAGGAGCTGGCTTGCAGTATTATAAATGGGCACGTGGGGTGCAGATACGTGGCAACCTGGACCAGCTGGAGGGATGGGCAGCAGCAGCTGGGATTCAGGATGAAGCGGCCAAGCAGATGCTGAAGGTCAACTCCCTGGCCAACCTCCTGTCTGTACCTAAATCACAGCTCCTGCAGGTGAGCAATTGTCATCTGATTTCGGTCGGACCTATTTCATAGTTGTCTCTTCTTCAATTCAGAAATATGTATGGTGGTTTATAAAGAGAGTTGCCATACAACCCTGTCCGCTAGGACCCCATTGTCATAGCCTTATCACTGATACGTATTTTGTCAGATTCTTATTAATATTCGACCAAAAGTAAGAAGCATAGCGCAGTTCAGAAGACAGCTCTGAAAATTATCAATTTTGTGGAAGCGGGAAGACGGGGTAATGGAAAGTTGTCCTATCCCAGGGGTATTTTACAAGGAACAAGAGTCATTTAATTAAGGATCTATTTATAGATATATCCATTTTATACCAACTTACTGCTGCTCACAAATCATCTTAAAGCAAAGATGCGCTTATTACCGCATGTTTTAAGTAATCATCCTGCAGAAAGTAATGTGTCAAAGAAGATATTTTATAGCAAGGTGTTTGTATAATGTTTTTGCTGCAGTGTGACTGGTCAGTCCTGAGAAAACTGTATCCTAGTCTAAGTGAACGTCAGCTTCACAAACTTCTAAGCGAGTACCACCTTGGACCCGGAAAGCAGCGCCCTCCAGCGTGGACGCCGCCAGACAAGGACAGACCGGTCGTTCGGTCTGGTAAGTCGAAATTATACATTAATACATTGACGATTTATAGAAGAGGATCTCAATCTGCAACGACTCGGTAATATTTGGTGTAATTTTCTGGCAATTTTCTGTTGGTGTGATTTTCTGACCTTTCTCTGAAAGAAGAAAGCACGTGTTTACACCAGACAACATAAGATGTTGTACATATTGTTCTTCATGATAACCTTCACGCTATGAAACGACGAGTAAAGCTCTTGTATCGTATATTCATATGTTTCTTATTATTTTTATTATTTCGTTAAGAAAGATTTTGAGACAACGGCATCATTTCTTTCTAGTTGTTACATTTTCTATAGATACTATAACCGTTGCAAGTTTAAAGAAATTTCACCTGAGTTTGAATATCAAAGGAGAATATAAAAGATAATCTATCAAACATGATATCATCAGACATTATCATTTTACTTCTATGAAACTGCATATCATTATGATCAGATATTGCATTTTACAGACAACGTTCTGGAGAGCCTGACGGAACCACCCCCGTTTGTGTTGCCCAAAGACAAGTTTACGTTAGATCTGTCTACCGATGTCCAGGATCAGACATTGCTTGATGTTCTTTACGAAATATCGGCAATATACGGACCAGCAGAAGGTGAGAAAGTCTGAAAAGATGAATACGTGTTCTGCGTATTAACCAGAACTTTTCACAGATTCTCTCTGAAACAGGATAGTTTAGCTTTTCACGTAACTGAATATTTTTTTTTTAATTTAAGCGGTTTCTTTTAAACTGAATGCCGTCTGATCAGTATTTGCGACACCACATACCATCTAGCTTATGCATCAAGCATAGTTTAAAATGCAATTTACAAATATAGATAAAGTCAGAATGAGACCGAATATGTTATCTGTAATCAATTCATAAATGTAAAAGCTGTAACTCTATGGACTGCATCATATTTTATGTATATTTCAGATGATTGTGACAGCGGCCTGAGTTTGAGTCATAACTTGTTTAACCTACTGGAACTTAAAGGCCAGATGATGTACACAGGAAAGGAAGGAGTACTCAGTGCCTCTACAGACCAGCCGTGGAGAGAAACTCGTACAGGGGGAAGAGGAACCAGTGAAGTGGTAGATCTTGTAGATGACTTATTGGTTGAAAAGGACTCCAAGGAACCACGCCTGGCAAGGCACAAAATATGTCGAAACAGCGTGCGAAATCGAAGCTATCACTCCGCGATCCGAAACGGTAAAAGTCTTCCCGATCTGTCGTCCTCTGCCATAACTTGTAGCAATGAACTGAAGAGTAAACTAGAAGGTGAATTTGGCTGTTCAAATAATGATGGCGTAAATTCTGCGATGGACTCTCCTACAAACTTGCAGCGTTCAACTAGTTTAGGTCTCGATGGAGTAAGCCTGCTCAATTCCAAGCTACAAACTGACGGTACAATCCCAGAGACCAGGGACGTTCTGCGCCGGATACCTGAAGAGTGTTCTGGTCATGCAAAAAGAGAGACTTGGAATGCTGACATTTCAAATCATGTTGCCAAAGTAGAGCAGTCTGGAAAAGAGAATGAGCTTTCCAGGAAAGATAATCGGAGAACATTAACAAAGGACCTGACGGGTCTTAATTATGAGGATGAAACGTTTTCCTCGCAAAGAACTGTAGCGTCCGGGTCACAACCTGTGGAAACAAACAGACCGCTTAAACCACCAGGGTCACCAAAAATGGGGGTGGCCTCTCTGAGTTTTCTCAAGAATAAGCCATCTAATCAAGGGAATGTATCAAAGTCTCACCATCGGTTGAGAAAAGAATTATGTGCAGACAGTTGGTTTACAGAGACGGACGAAAGTGATACGTACGAAACATTGTCCCCCATTGAAAGGACGGTGAAAACAGCTCAGATAAAACCGACCAGACCTCGTAAGGACGCCGCTTACTCACTGCCTGTTCTCAGCTTCTTAAAACAAGAGGATGATTACAGCTGTGTAACCACGGACACTGATGAGGACATGGTGATGGAGGTGAGCGCCTCCCAGTGGACAGATCTGGAAGCTCGTAGCGATCTTCGAGTTCTGCCCCTGTCAGCAGATGAAGCTTGTGTGACGGACTCCAGGACAGATGGGTCGCTCAGTGAAGGTGATTACTTTTACCATTCGTAAAAACGTTCAATTCACATCAAATTGCCCGAATATGTGTTTCCCCATTCGGCATAATTTTACCAGAATCATTCTGCAAAAGGGTCAAACACCGTCCGTCAAGATCAGGTCTAAAATGGCAACATAGAGGATTTCCACGCATATTCTGCGCATTGAATAGGAAATTTCAAGCAAACATGACACCAACTTATCCTCTTTATTGTAGAAGCCTTTGGCAGAGTTTACGGGCTTTACCTACCATTTGCATACAGCTGATCAATGTTTGCTCATATACCCATGTTAGTCCCCTTGAGTTGTGACACTAACTCTATAAATTCAAGCAAGCACTGAAGTCTAGTGCAGCCTGGAGATCGAATCGTACATTTAAAGCCAGCTGTCATCTGATATGTGTAATTCCGACCAGAAATAAAAAAAACCGGATAATTAAGTCCAGTTTCATCTGCAACAGTCGTCCTCGATGAGGAACTGTACATTGCTATAGAGAAATTCATGGATAGTAATGCAAGCCACTGATAGTAGATATTTCTCCATGTTTGATACAATGAAAGTGAGATAAAATGTCAACGGGTCTGGTTGTATTTGTTTCACTTTTGCCATGAGTAAAGCGAGAAAAATGAAATAGCTTCCAGTTATCAAATATTTGTATACCTCCGTCATGACAATTTCCTATTGCTGTTAGTGTTATTATTAATCTTGTCTTCATAATTTAAGTATAACAGCTGTCTTGCAATGACAAGCGGCGGTGAAAAAAAGTAAATCTAGGGTTTTTAAGGCTTTCAAAAAAGTTTCATGGATAAAATGGACCTCTAAATTCCTCTTACTGTAAAATAAGTATTATTTGTAAAATAAGTATTATTCGTTCTAATTTACGGAGCCTTCACTCTAGTAATTCACGGTTATTGAGTGGGTGTGCGCTAAGTTAGTCTTCAGTAATTTTTCAAACGATTCTTTTCCCATGATCCCTCTTTGATGTAATGCCTTTTATAATCATTAAAAACTATCATTTAAAACGTGTTGTGCATATGGACCATTTCAAGGACTAAAGTGTAGTTTTGTATCCTTACTACAAGTTGATACAATGTATTTTTTTCTTAAGAAAATGAAATATTAATTATAAACGACATCGTTCTATGTTTCATGTGTATTTCCTTGTATAGGTCCTCCTCGATGGCCAGTCCAGCAAGAAAACAGTGACTCTTGCTCTCTTGTGCAGACCCTGTTCCAGTCAGGAGGCAGCAGTTCAGATACTGGACAAGACCAGATTGGTGCTTACAATAAGGTATTGATGTCCTGTTGAAGTAATCCGAACCGGAGATTCAAATGCAACAGTTTTGCTTCTCATAAATCTGCTCACAAACGTCTATCGTCTAAAATTTTTTGGGGAATTTTGCTCTCGGTTTCTTCATATAGTTTTCATCTTATTTCTCATGTACATTTAACTCGTATAAATGTTTGTAGAATAATAACCCCTGCTTTTATAATACTGTAGCATAAAATAGCAGAGTGTTATATAACGTTGGTGTCATTCCAGAACGACAGGAACCTCTTCTTGGTCCACATCTGAAAGAAAAGTCGTCGGAATCTGCGTAGCAGTTTGTGTTGTGAGTTCAGCTGACCAAGCTGACCAAAGTGGATGTAGTTACCAAAGAATGTATTGCAAACACAAAAAGAGTACTGGTGGGAACAATTGTTGATGAGGGAAACCAAGGAGGAAGAACTGTCTTATAATGCGATTATTGCATATTAAGAAAGGAAAGTGGTTATGCTTATGACACGATCTATCTAAATTACGATGCCAACTCTCAGGAAGTGTCCTTGACCCGAGGCCTACCAAGCTGCCATATGTACAGAGAACATTTCATAGCCATTAACGGATTACGTGACATGAACCTTACCTATGAACTGGGACTAACCCCTGCATTTATCTTGGAGTTCGAAATGTAAAATAGACTTATCTCAGTATAATTTTTGAATATGCTTTCAGGGAAAACATCATGTGGCGGTCTAACTCAGGGCTCCTAATATTTTAATTTTTTTACAAGGAATAAATCAAATAGCTTCTTATTTAACTTGTGTATAGGTTGTTAAAATTATTTTTCTACACTGTGCCAAAACATATTTTAATTAAAATTTATTAAACGTTGCCTTTGGTTGCTCTTGCATTACTAACGTTCAAGACTTGCTCTTGAGAACGTGCAATTTGTGGTGTTACCCCAATGGTCTCGGCAAAGAGATCGTTTATGCAATGCTACTCTCACATCCAATGTCATTTTTAGCTCATCTGACTAAAAGTCATCTGAGCGATAGTTTTGGTCCATTGTCCGTCGTCCGTCCGGATGTCCGTCCGTAAGACTCGCACGTTTCGACACCATTGGACCTACGAATCTGAATTCTGAAATTGGGTCAATAGGACATCGTTCATTCGAGATATTAAGGAAAAACCTCAATTTTTATTAAAAAAATCTTTTTTTACACTTCAGGACTGCCTAATATCAAAACCTTCATCTGGTTTTCTTCATATTTACCATAAATATTCCTATATATAGTTCCCATGTACATGCCAGAAATTAAGTCAGTATTATATAATTTAAAAAAGTTATGTGTCCAATTATAATGGGCTTTGTAAAAATCAGGAAAGGTATTTGTTCACTTAAGAGAATAAGTATTAAAGCTGGGGCCTTTTTTCAGTTTTTCAAGATACTATTTTATACCAAAAATTAGATCAAAATCTGTTAAATTGTTTTAAATATTAGCAAAAATATAAATTTGGTACCTTAAATTTGGCCCAAATTTGACCATGGCATGTTTTTTTCTTGTAAGAACATTTGTTTTACTTTTCACAGTCGGTATATATATAGATTTAATCTGTAAAATTCTGAAATTTGAAAGTAAAAGCTTAAAAATTATTCTTGTTATTGAAGTTTTTCTGAGGCTCTTATGTATTTACATTTTGAAACTCCAGACCAGCCATGTCTGGTCCCTACAGCCTTGTCTGGTTAAAAAGTCTTAGTGATGCAACACTGCTTTTACAAATGTAGAATCATATGTGGCTACCCTAACCCCCCCCCCCCCCCCCCAACCTAACCAGATATGTTGCATTACTTACATTCATTTTTGGTGGGGGCGGTGGTGTAATGGTTAAGGTACCGGGCTCATGATCAAGAGGTCGTGAGTTCGAATCCCGGTCAGACCCCCAACCGCAAGTGTGCCTCTGTCCACCCGGCAGTAGAAATGGGTACCAGTAGATACTGGGAGGGTAACCTGCGATGGACTAGCGTCCCATCCAGGAGGAGTCTAACTCCTAAGTCGCTTCACGCTACAGAAACCGTGATAAGCTCCGGCCTGATGAGGGTGTAAAAGCCCAGCAGACTTACCTACTTACATTCTTTAACCGATTGCTGTTTATTGTCCAGTATATAAAACTTTTCCAATCCTGAATCAAGTGTTATTTTCAGATTTATTATTTTGCAAATTAAAATTTTTTTTTAGAAAAAATAAATACATCTGTGTTTCTATGAAAAATGCCCAAGTTTGACCATGGCATGTTTCTTTCTTGTAAGAACATTTTATTTGCTTTTCACAGTCGGTATATATTTATAGATTTAATCTGTTAAATTCTGAAATTTGAAAGTAAAAGCTTAAAAATCATTCTGAGGCTTTAAAAAAAGTTTTTCTGAGGCTCAAAAATTTATCTGTGTATATAATGTGATGTTGCCTGAGCAGATTAACTATAAATGTTGATGCAATTAAGCATTGTTAATCAACTTAAATTTTCAAATATAATTGCTATATACTGTAAATGTATAGTAAAATTTATAAATTTTGTCCAAAATTTCCCTAAACAAAAAATTGATGTATTAAAAAAAATGAGGATCTAATGGAAACATTCGTTCAGAGTTTTCTGCCTCAGTAGAATTTGAATAAAAAGTGATTTGCTTTGTTTTTCTATCTTTCAGTCTGTTTTTAAATATTCAATAATCATGAATAAAACTTTTTTTTACCTGTAAGCACTTTTGGATTAAATTTTGTATCCTGCATGTTTATGCAAAGGTGTTGTATCTTTCCTCACTCCCTGCCACTGAGTATTTGTTTGGGACAATCTTCTTCTGGTAACTGCATAAAATTTATTATTGGTAAATAAAAAAAAATATACAGAGGTACAAAGGTGCTTTTAAACTCTCATCCTCCCTATCCTCCACATTCTTGTACATATTTAAAATGTTGATACTTCTATATTACTATTTCGCTCAGCTACATAATTAATACCCAAAAAAATCCATCTGTAAAAATGAAATCTTGCAGACCTACATACAACAATGGTGATACAATTATATCTGTCACATTCAGCTGAGCGCCGTGACCCATGGGACCCTCGTTTTTCTCAGTTTTCCCAAAAATGGTTGGTAAAGATTGCGCAGAATTGGACACAAAAGAATACGACTTTGCTAGTTAGAGGTCGTAGGCTTTGAAATCTACGGCCCACAAAGCACTGGGGCTTCTACACTGATGACACGCAGGTACAAATGGAGTGAAGGGAGTTATTTAGTATTAAAATTTCAAGGCAAATTACATGAACATGGGTGTTTTGTGGAAAGGACTTCACGGGAATAAGTAATATTTTGTAACAATGTGCACGTAGAATAAAAACAATTTGTTTCCTTTATTGTAAAAATGTTTGATTTTAAACTTTGACAGAGGAGTAAAGAAATCCTGGCCGTCCCACAGCGCCGATCCGGAAGAGGTTCGTTCTGAGTAGAACCCTCTGACGGGAGGGTTTGGTTGGTACGAAATAGTACGTCATGCGTTCATCTGTGACGGGGGGGGGGGGATTACCCAACGACACTGGCCAGTTGCCAGGGTTGGTGATTTTTTTTATATAAAAAATCAAATTTATTTGATTTAAATCAGATTTTTCTTATTTATTTGATTTAAATAATGGTCACACTTTACAGAATGTAAACTATATTTAGACCGCTTACACGTTTGGACATTGTGTATTGTAATATTTGACAGAATATTCCACTAAAGAAAGGATTTTAGCTCAGCTTACTATAGGTCATCTGAGCTATAATCATGGTCCTTTTTCCGCTGTCCATTTCTATGAAGGTACTGAAGGCACTGTTGATTTAATTTTCACAGCATGTATACATAAGGATTTAATCTTTTAAAATCTGCTTTTTCAAAGGATTGATTGAAAAGAGTAGCCTTTATTCAAGTTTTGAGACACCATGTCAAGTATTGTTTACATCACCCAGATGTTATGTAATCACTCCTCACTCCAGGCAGCTTAGCTTTGCTCGGCTTCAACTTGGTCCAGCTTGGCTTCCCCTCTTCACCCCTTCTGCTCCCCATTACTTTTAATGTGTTAAAGTACACATTTAATTGTGCCCACAAAGTGATGTAATGCTATAAAAGTGTGGAGCTTTCCATACATATCTCTTGCCATGCATACTACAGGTACACTCAATTAATAATTTGGGCACACTTTCCTGGAATTTAATCTTTAAACTGTATTTAGAATTATTAATTACATTAAAACATTTTTTATCAAATATATCCTTTTGTCTAACTCTTAGCCCCATCACCTTTTTCCCTATTCCATAACTAAATAGTTTAAGGTGTATATTACAGAGTAAAATATAAACTTATTAGATTTTGTTTTTGCTCATTTGAAGATGTACAATTCTAATTTTTTTTACAGTACTTTATTTAAATTAATAAGTGAAATGTGTATTGTTATGCAACAGATGGTCTTCACCTCCTTCCTTTTTCTATATTTTACAGGGTTTCATATATTCCTAGTGGGTATTTTAAAAATGTACTACTTTCACATAGTTAAAATACAGATAGCTTTTCAAATATTTGATCATGAGAGGCTCCTGCATCTTAAATTTAATGTAGTCAAAAAGTGGTTATCTGGTATTTATGTTGCATTTAGTATTTGGTATTTGATTATTACAAAATAACAAGGCCATTTCCTCTTAGCTTTTCAAAAGCTTATATGTAAAAAAAATAGAAGTTCATGTTGCATTTGCTAAAATTTAACAAAATTCAGCTGAGTGCTGTGAACCAAAGGTCCCTTGTTTAAATTTTATCATTCATTTGCTTTATAGTGATGCACAGTTTATGGAAGCCCATATAATGATATGTATGCACTCACTGTGCTTTTCTGCTCAGTTGCAATTACCTGGCAACTTATCCATTTTTAAATTATTACTTACCACTTGGAAATCCACTAACTAAATAACATACATGTATGCTTTCAATATGTTGCACAAGCAAGTAAAGTTCAGCTTAATGTAAAAGTATTTGACAGGTGTACACCCGTGAATTCTTTATATCCTCTGTTGAATATTCTCCTTCAAAAATTCAGCCTACAGAAAATTATTTATTATTTATTTATATTTTTTTGGAAAAGGTTGCTTATTTATTGGTTTTGCATTTATATTGATGAAAATAAAAACAGTGATGTTAAATCTAACTTCAAGAGGATGTAACATTATTTTAAGTGCCTCTAAAGCATTTAAAATAAAAACAAGGGACCTATGGGTCACGACGCTCAGCTGTTATATATGATAAAAAAATATTTTTTAGAAATGAGGCACATGCTGGTTTTGTGTGGTAATAAATATAAGCTGTATTATGAGTTGTGGGTGTTTAGCTTATGTATGATTTTGATAGTATCTTTGGAGACAGGGAAGAGGATTGATTTCATTTATTTTATTAACAAATGGAGTGCTATTGTCACACAGATTTTGACTTGGCCATATAATTTATAAGCAGAACATATAATATAAGAGTTTAACTATTTATTAAAAAAATTACAAATATTGTCCCAAATATAATTTTTATTAAAAATAATAAGAGAATCATATGATTTTTTAAAATGAAATATAACTGATATGATTATTAAAATAATATTAAAGAATATATTCATAAATGCATTCATGAATACATTTTGAAAGTATTTGCACGAGTATTCATATACTTTCATTTTTACCTGAATTCACATTCTTTATGCAAGAAATTTTATAATGGAGTACATAATCATATTCGTATTTAAATACAATTACAAAATATTTGCATTATGTCTGGTATTTATTCAGTTTTCACCAAACAATGATTTTGAGGATCCAGAATATACAAAATTCACACATTTAAACTAGACATTTCTTGGCACCGCAGGTACCAGAGTATCCCCAGACATAGTAGCCCCCCCCCCCCCCCCCCCCCCCCCCCCCCTTTAAGAACAGACCCCCAGTTTTCGCAGCATATACTGACACTTGGCATATTTATTGTTTCTTCCATCTAACAATCCACAATCTTGTTGAAGATGTTGGTCCTGTGACCTTGATTGTTTTAAAGATGTGTCCTGTGACCTTGACCTTTGACCTCATGACCCCAAAATCAATTTTGGTCTTGCTTTTCCAATGGGACATATGCAAGTCAAGTTTGAAATCTATACATCAATAAAGCAGGAATTATCATCCAGAAACAAATTTTTTTGACAGGTGGCTCCTGTGACCTTCACCTTTGACCTTGTGACCTCACAATAGATAGTGTTCTTCCTCTCTTGGCAGGTGAACTATATGTGCAAGATGAAAGATCTAAGATGAAATGTTTGGCTGAAAATGCATCCACATCTTTTTAAAGATGTGTCCTGTGACCTTGACCTTTGACCTCATGACCCCAAAATCAATTTGGGTCTTGCTTTTCCAATGGGACATATACAAGTCAAGTTTGAAATCCATACATCAATAAAAGCAGGAATTATCATCCAGAAACTAATTTTTGGACAAATGGCTCCTGTGACCTTCACCTTTGACCTTGTGACCTCAAAATTGATAGGGGTCTTCCACTCTTGGCAGGTGAACTATATGTGCAAGATGAAAGATCTCAGATGAATTTTTTGGCTGAAATTGCATCCACAACCTTTATAAAGAGGTTTCCTGTGACCTTAACCTTTGACCTCATGACCCCAAAATCAATTCGGGTCTTGCTTTTCCAATGGGTCAAATACAAGTCAAGTTTGAAATCCATACATCAATAAAAGAAGGAATAATCATCCAGAAACTAATTTTTGGACAGATGGCTCCTGTGACCTTCACCTTTGACCTTGTGACCTCAAAATTGATAGGGGTCTTCCACTCTTGGCAGGTGAACTATATGTGCAAAATGAAAGATCTCAGATGAATTTTTTGGCTGAAATTGCATCCACAACCTTTTTAAAGATGTATCCTGTGACCTTGACCTTTGACCTCATGACCCCTAAATCAATTTGGGTCTTGCTTTTCCAATGGGACATATACAAGTCAAGTTTGAAAACCACACATCAATAAAAGCAGGAATCATCATCCAGAAACTAATTTTTGGACAGATGGCTCCTGTGACCTTCACCTTTGACCTTGTGACCTCAAAATTGATAGGGTTCTTCCTCTCTTGGCAGGTGAACTATATGTGCAAGATGAAAGATTTGAGATGAAATGTTTGGCTGAAAATGCATCCACATCTTTTTAAAGATGTGTCCTGTGACCTTGACCTTTGACCTCATGACCCCAAAATCAATTTTGGTCTTGCTTTTCCAATGGGACATATACAAGTCAAGTTTGAAATCCATACATCAATAAAGCAGGAATTATCATCCAGAAACTAATTTTTGGACAGATGGCTCCTGTGACCTTCACCTTTGACCTTGTGACCTCAAAATTGATAGGGGTCTTCCACTCTTGGCAGGTGAACTGTATGTGCAAGATGAAAGATCTCAGATGAATTTTTTGGCTGAAATTGCATCCACAACCTTTTAAGATGTGTCCTGTGACCTTGACCTTTGACCTCATGACCCCAAAATCAATTCAGGTCTTGCTTTTCCAATGGGTCAAATACAAGTCAAGTTTGAAATCCATACATCAATTAAAGCAGGAATTATCATCCAGAAACTAATTTTTGGACAGATGGCTCCTGTGACCTTCACCTTTGACCTTGTGACCTCACAATTGATAGGGGTCTTCCACTCTTCGCAGGTGAACTATATGTGCAAGATGAAAGATCTCAGATGAATTTTTTGGCTGAAATTGCATCCACAACCTTTTTAAAGAGGTTTCCTGTGACCTTGACCTTTGACCTCATGACCCCAAAATCAATTCAGGTCAAATACAAGTCAAGTTTGAAATCCATACATCAATAAAAGAAGGAATTATCATCCAGAAACTAATTTTTGGACAAAAACCTCCTGTGGCCTTGACCTTTGACCTTGTGACCCCAAAATTTCTATGGATCATCCACTATTGGCAAGTGAGCTATATATTCAAGATGGAAGACCTGGGATGAAAGTTTGGCTTAAAATGCATCCACAGTATATTTTAAAATGCCAGTCCAGTGACCTTGACCTTTGACCTCATGACCCTAGAACCTATAGGGTTCTTACTTTAGTGGTGGGCCATACATAAGTCATGTTTGAAATCTATATGGCTATCAACACTGGATATATCATAAGAGGACTGTGATTTTCACCATATATGGCAATATTCAAGGTCAAGGCCACTAACATAGTAAAGGTCATGACCCCAATTTAAATAACCATCATCCCATAACCCATACCTATGTATATGCATAATATAAAAGAAATCTGTCCATTAGTTTTTGACTTATAATGCTCACAGTACTGTAAGGTGGCAATTTTGGGAGTATTAAACGGCATGAAAACAAGTAAAGAATAATAGGTGGCGCCACCAGTTTCTGGAACATGACAACCCTATCCATGATCTTCCATCAACTTGATTTTAGGATTATCCTATGCAAGATTTCTTGAGATATTAAAGAATTTGTGTGATTTTCCCCAAAATTGGACCTATTCAAGGTCAAGGACACTCTCCTAGTAAAGGTCATGACCTCATTTTAAATAGGCGTCGTCCTCTTACCCATATCTATACATATACCAAGTTTGGTAAAGTTCCGTGAAATATTTTTTGGGTTATCGCGCCAACAAGATTTATATGCGGCGGCGGCGGCGGCGGGACCGGTATGAAAACATAGTATCCCCCGACTTTGTCTGGGGATACAATAATGATCATAAGTACCTGGTTTTATGGCTTTTATTTATATTAAAAAATAACTGTAAAAAATTCATTTTGGACTAATTTCACATCAATGTACACACTAGACACAGTAGGAATCTAGATTAATATTATCAACTGCATCTTTGTCTATCATTAATTTCCTTCATATAATCCCTAATGATTAGTAATGAATAATATGATTTACTTCTTTATCATTAAAAATGTACTGAAGAATGCCATAGGTGACTGCATGGTGTTATTTGGAATATGTGACATTCTACCCATCGATACAAGATTCTTATATCATAAGTAACTGCAAGTTAATTTCCTGTTATCATAAACTAACAAATTCCTTTTCTATTTTTCTTTAATTTGTTATTAAAAACCAAGAAAAAATTATTAATTTATTGTTTATTGTTATGATGTTGTTTTAAAACTACTAGATGAGTTGGGTTGGACACCTGGATCAACTGTGGCTGGCCATAAGCTGCCTGGATTCTCGCCTCAAGCGTGCATAATTTGATGAAAGGTCAACAAGGTCAACATACAGGTGACTCAAGAGGGGCTGGAGAGAGCCAAAGTCTGACAGGGTCTCATAAAAAACATTAATAAAAGCTACAATATTTGGCCAATTTCTTTCAGCTTTCTAAACTAAAAAGCTGAAATCCTTATGTGTGCATGATATGAAAATTATATCAACAGTGCTCTCAGGAAACAAACGTGCCATGGTCACAGTTGGGCAAAATTTAAGGTACTAATTTTATATTTATACTAATAACTTATAAAATTTGAAAAACTCAGAACTAATTTTGGGTATTCAATTGAATCTTGATTAAATAATGTTACATCCCTGACAATAAAATCTCTAGCTTCAGCAATGACCTTGTTAAGGGAGTAAATATATTTCTTGATTTTTTACAAAGTGCATTATGTTTGGGCCCATAACTTAAAAAAATACACAATACTGACATCATTTCTGGCATGTGCATAGCGAATGTATAGAAAAATATGTATATTATATATGATCAAAGTCAGATCAGTGGTTTTGATATTAGGCAGTCTTAAAGTGTAACAATGGGTTTTTAATGGAAAAATGAAGTTTTTCATTGATATCTCGAAGGAATTAAGTCCTAGTGACCAAATTCTTGGCATGGTAGGGGATTTTGGAGAAATCTAACTGTATGCCAAATTTAAGGAACTTAGAGCTGAAGCTCAGGAGCTGAGCTCTAGCAAACTGCATAACACTAGCAATATGTGACATGGTGCTTGAAAACTTGAAGTAAATCTACAGTTTTTGATCAACTGGTTTCAAATTTTTGGTGTTAACAGTTGAAATGCTAACAAAAAACATGCTGTGAAAATAAAATCCACAGCAGTTACAGCAAAAAAACGTGCCATGGTCAAAGTTGGGCAAAATTTAAGGTACCAATTTTTTATTTTTGCTAATATTTTAAAAAATTTAAAAGATTTTGATCTAATTTTGGGTATACAATTTAATTTTGATTAATAAAAGTAATATTACTGGAAAAAAAGTGCTTAGCTTTAACAAGTTTTGTGTTCAGTGATAAAATTTCTTTCCTGATTATTTACAAAATACATTATGTTTGGGCCCATATCTTTTAAAATTATATAATACAGACCTAATTTCTGGCATGTACATAGGAATTATATACAGGATTATTTATAGGAAATATGAGGAAAAACAGATGAGTGGTTTTGATATTAGGCAGTCCTGAAATGTGAAAATAGGTTTTTAATAAAAAATTGAGGTTTTTCCTTAATTTCTCAAAGGAATGAAGTCGCAAAGACCCAGTTTTCGGCTTGGTAGGAGATCTTGGGGACATCTAACATTATGCTGAATTTTGGATTCCTAGGTCTTACGGTTTCAAAACGTGCCACATCTATGGACGGACGGACGGACGGACGGACAGACGGACGGACGACGGACAATGGACCACGACTATAGCTCAGATGACTTATAGTCAGCTGAGCTAAAAATGAAAATGATTGAATTGAAAATATATGTAAGAAGAAGAGAAAAATAGAGAAAAACTCATTATTTTTATAAAAGTTGATTTAAATCAGTGATTTTTTTTTAAATCAAGTGATTTAAATCGCGATTTAAATCGGCGATTTAAATCAACGTGATCTAAATAAAACAACCCTGCCAGTTGCGGCGTTGGATCATTAGAGGTCAAGATGTTTCTGTGAACTATAGGTGGTCTCGCTCATTTAACTTTACAAAATGAACCAAAGCCAAGTTTCACATATAAATTTTATTTTTGTAAACACTGATGACAGAGAAAATATGACATGGAGAAGAATTAAGTATATTTCACAAACTTGTAAACCAAATACTTTGCAGGACTTGAGCTACAATAAACGTATACATAATCTCGGATAAATACAAGTATTTTAGCAGGTTGTTCAACGCCGCCTCCTCGACCTTCCATGAAAATACATAAAAATATTTCAGATAACATCTCTTATGAAAGAAAAATATATTTTGTAATTCTTTTCAAAACTGTTAAATGAAACCCATACCCTAAATACTGTTTTAAAAAAAATCTTCGAGTGATACCTCCATTCACAACTATGCCATAATGTTAAGATTAACTCTGACCTAAGTTTCTTTATATTTATATTTTTTAACAATTATTTACACTGTAGGCACTAAAGCACTTATAACCAACATTATAAACCTTGAAAAAAAAACTTCAATGACAAACTATTCGACTGAATCATTGTTGATAGCAGAAAACATACTAAAGCAGACATGAATGCTTGTACAAAGCATTTTTCATCACCGATAGCGACAATTTTACGTGCATTTTCAAACATCAAATACACAGTGCAGTGGTAACAAGTGTGTTAAATTTTGATGATTATTTTTGTTCTGTGCAGAAATATACTGTGCATATATAAGAATGCATAGGGTATATACGTGCTTAAAATACGCTTCACCGTGAAGAAGAGAACATTTATAGGAATTTACCGACATGCACTACCTAGTGCCCGCAGAGCACGAATTAAACATGATACAACAGTATCATTAATAAATGTACAATGTCATGTCAAAATACATCAGTTGTATGAGAGCAACGGTTTTGCAAACCGTCTCTAACCAATTTTAATAACTGCTGAACGAATGTCATGGAAACGTTCTATCGTGCGCACCAACTCCCTGCGCCCTCTGTTGGAAGTAATTACAACTATATACAAAACCTTTCCGTCTTTGCAATTTCAGGTGGTAACATCCGCTAAAGGTTAACTGCCGTATTATAATATGATAAATGGCCACCAGATGGCACCGTGTATTAGCTGGTAAAACACCAAAAGATTCACAGTTTCTGTGTGATCCATGAAAAAATTACGATCCTGAAACATTAAATTACCGAACAACTGTCAATACAATATGCATCAACAAAACCAATATCAATCACACTGTTTCTGCTGCCTCATCTCATGCATTAAATATGATCAGGCAAGCACCTTCAAATTCAAACAACCTCTTGCTGTTCTAATGTGTGCTCATGTTTCAAGAAACATTGGTTTTTTTTCTCGTCTGCTGTTTAAGAGAAACAGAATTTCTGCCTTTCATTTACATATCACAGATTTGCAATTACAATCAGAAATGACGCTAATGTACACAAATTTTGTAATGTAATAACACTATTAACATTATATGATAGAAAATCTCCAGCAATTTGAAGTCTTTATGAAATAAATCTTGCCTTTACAAATACCTATGTGCTAACACTACACTAATTTGCACACAACCATTGGTTTTGGGTACCAGTTTATACTTGTGTTCTGTGATATTATACATCAGTTTATTAAAGCTAATCCAAAAGTTTATCAGAAAACTGATTCACATATTTAACATATACAATGGATTTAAATATTCAATCTATTCTCACAATTAATCATACATCAGTTCTCTTACAATTAATCATACATCAGTTCTCTTTTATCTTCTTTTTTTATTTTCCTTTGCTGGCTCTGGAAAACTTTTGCTGCATTCATCCCATGAAAATTTTAATTAGCAGTATATCTTCTAAATATGATATATCACTGACTGTAGGTTATTGATATTAATTTGAGAAAATAAGACTTATTCAACGTCACTACTACGCTTTATTTTTAAATAACATCTGATTGGCGCAGCTGCCCGTTAACAGTATTGAAAATAGTCTTATTATAAAAAGGTGCAGTAAAAATATACAGTCTGTTGTTTCCTTATGAAACTTTAATACTTGCAGGGGGCAGATGATAACATTACTGTGATTTGGTGATAGGACTAACAAGTGAACATGGATGGATCATCAGTTATCATAAGTTTCCACAGATACCATATTATAATAATTTTCAATCCCAAAATAGATATTTTATCTTAATATACTCTTACTCATCTCTAAAATGTGTAGGTGAGGATATACTGGACACAGTGGTCTACACAATTGGTTTAGTACTCTGGTAATTTTATCTCCAGTCATATAAGTATGGATACCAGTTGCTGTACCCCTGAGTGAGTTTTATCCTCCTCAGTATTATATGGACACACTAAAAACCTTAATGGCAAGGATACCATGGAACACAGTGGATTATATAATTTATGTTCTCACAATACAATATTATTATGAAGTATATATAACATGGTTAAGATATAAAATTATATAGGTGCAATAGGAAACCTTTTCTCCATTGCCCAGACAAAATATAGCAGAGATATATTTACATAATAAATTCTATTTCCATGTTAAGTTTGTAATTTCACTACCTGAGATATAAAAGGTTCTTCTTACCACAGGCAGTATCAATAATATTGATGATGGTTAGTTATTTGGTAGATTAACTATCAGAACACTGTTTTATCCTGATCATGTACATGGATCAGAATCTTTTATCTGCACCCAGGGTTGTCAGTATAATGGTAACCTTATAAATATTCTCAAGACATTGTAAATGCAACACTTTAACAAATATCTTCTATACAGTGTACAATAACAATGTATGCATAATCATATGAATGTATGTTCTTATAAGAACCTATTTTTTTTGTATCTACAGTTAATGTTCTTTTATACTGATATAATTCACTATATATCATCTCTTTTTCCACCTGGTACATCTCAGGAATGCCGTGCAACATTTAACTAAGGAGTAAAGTCTTCATTGACAACCACCCCAGGATCATGACCACCCTGTTATGATGACTAATGCTTCCTGGTCTTTGTACAACACATCAGTCGCTGTGCATGAATATCTTCCATAAATTCCCTGCTTAAAAATTACTATTTGGCCTTTAATTGTGCATTTAATTACAATACTTAAATGGCACCTTGCATATTGTCATTGGTGTTTACTGACTAGAACCAATATCTACAACATACACACATATGTTTGGAGGAAATATCCATCATATGTTTCATTTATCATTAGGCAATATGGAATATTTATAACTCCTTTTCTAATTTTAATGAATAAAGAGACAACAATTTCTTGAAGCCATATGATCACACTGATGTATTGGTGCTAACAAATAGAATTATCAGTGTAACATTATTAAGGAGAACATCAATCAGATGTGAACCTGAATGTAACATGGAAATGCCACTGGGACACTTAAATTAGAGCACAATGCAATATATGCATGAATAATTACTAGTATTTGGAACATCCTGGTCTGGGCTCTGATTTCACTCAGTTATATATATATATATATATATATATATATATATATATATATATATATATATATATATATATATATATATATATATATATATATATATATATCACATGACACTTATGAAGCACCATCTGGTGTTGATATCATACATCAACATGCACCTACTGACCCCAGAAAAAGGTCAGCAGGTTCACCTCTTAGGTACAGGCCTTAAAGTAATATAATATAGCTTGATTAAGAACTCCTTATAATGCTTATCTCCCTGACATGGGTGTATTCCAGACATAATTTGGTCAATCCAAAACAGCAGCAATGTAGTGTGTTCAGAACAGTGCCAAACTGCTACTGCTCATAAATATCAAAATATTCTTTTTTTCCATGTTTCCTCTCAAAAGTCCCACTAGCATTGATAGGTTTACAAAAATATGTTCATATTTTAAAGTTTAAATACATCTAAAATGTTAAATAGATATAATCTAACTTTTACAAAAATTACAAATTAATTCTATTATAAAGAAAATGAGTGCTAAAGCTGTATAGTAACAGGAATATGCACTAAGAGCGAGAGTAATTTATATAAGTGCATTCTTCATATAAAATGCTGCAATTTTAAAACAACTTAAAGTACTTGATAATCAAAGGCAGTGAAAGCTGAACCAGTACAGTAGCCGAGGATTGGTTTGGTCAATTAGAAGACTTCTTTTAAATGTGTCTTGTTCACTAAATACTCAGCCTGTAACTGTCAGGAAATATAACTAGCATTTATAGTTCTGCTGCTGAGAAATACAACACTTATTCTACACACTTACGTAATGTTTCCACAGAACAGATTGAGTAGTGACTCTGTGCTAAGGACTCAACAGGTGATAAGTTCAGAAACAATCACATGAAACGTAAGCATAACTTATTTTAGTGTGACTGATTGAAGAGAGTCAGTCAAAATGTCAGAGTGGATAACCTTGACAAAACCAAACTACACAGAAAAGATTAGCACATTTAGATCTAATCATAAATAACTACAGAATTCTTCTTTACTACGTGAGTAATGGTTAAAATAATCAAGACTTTATCACCATTTTGGGTGAGTAACTTTGTTGGTGTTCTGCATGACACTGAGTAACATTGATGGTATGATGCCATGCCCTAATACCTCTGGCTCTAATTACCTCTGGCTCTAATTACCTCTGGCCAAATTAATTTGGCTGTGAAGAGGAGATTGTACTCAGTATACCTGATGTAGGAATGATTATTAAAGCATGAAAGACAACAGGAAAAAACAGCCATCAGGGACAAAAATGATACAGATATTATATCAGTTTTACTGGTGATCTGCATGCATAATGCAATACGTGTTGTATAGATACAGATCTACCCTGGGTAAATATACACTTCTGTCACCGATTAATGCACTCAAAAACCTTAATAAATCAGTTTTTAAATACACACTGTAAACACAAGATTACAAATGAAGGCAATGTAAATAAAGGCCTCTACAGTTACCATGACAACACCTGATCCTGAGTTAATATTACAAGTTAAATAAGGTGTTACCAACAGTACATCTTTATTTGTAATAGCATGGAGATTAAATGTAGATTGAGTATACACTCCCCAATCAAAGGGCTCTGAGTAAGCCCAGCTGGGAGAAGTGCCATGAACACTCTGGCTTACATCAAGACATCAAGAGAGAGTAACTAAACCAGAATTTTTACAACATTTGTGATGTTAAGAATAAGAAGAATAAACAAATGTGAATATTTTTTTTCCACATTATACCTTCATAGTAACAGTCTCCCTGCTTGGGAGACAAAATACAAGAGTTTCCATCAAGAAGTAAGCATAGTTCAAGCAAGGTTCAATAACTGTTCAGTCAGATTCTACATATCAGTATACATTGTTGAAAACACTATCATATAATGTAAAGCAAGCTGAGACACACTATTTTCTGCTTTATGTTATTCTTTTGACAACACCATCATCTAATGATGAGTTGGTTGGGACAATTTTGTTTCTATTCTGTATTATTCTGCTAGACTTTAACATCAAGTACTCAAGCAACTAAATTTATGGCAGACTGAGACCAGTCATTTTCTGTTTGAAAACACCACCAGCTAATGATTGGGAGGATGAAACCATTTTCTGCTCTGTGTTATTCTGTTAGGCAACATCATAAGGAGTAGAAGGTTGAGATCTGTCAGTTTCTGGTCTGGAGGTTTTGGATAAATTTTGGACAACTGTGGAAATGTCTCATTTTAATGATGGACACCTGAGCACCATTTAATAAGTTCACTTATACCTGTCATTTGTTTTACAATGTTCGGAACATGAACAGCAGCAAAGATGTTTCATTAATTAAGTTAACCATGTGAACAGCTCTGAAAATGTTTGTTAAACAATGCTGAACACCTGATCAATGCTGGAAACCTGAAAACCTTTATAATATAATATAAATCACCCCACTTAGTTCTGCATGATGATCTCAAATATAATATCACATACTTTAATATCAAAATTACTCTCCTCACTGTAATAAAGGCAAAACCACACTCCAAAACCACAATGACCAGAAAACACTTTCTTTTCTGATATCTCTCTAACACACCTGAGATCCTGTAACCTGCTCTGCCTTAAATATTCTGTGTACAGTCTGGAGCATAAAATATTATTATTTGGTAAACCAAGACTATCATAAATACATCTCCATTTGTTATTTATATAACAGTCATTCAGGCATTGTTTCACAAATAAATGTGTGTGTACAGAGCAGACATATATCACTTTTTTGGTAATTTTCAATGTGTGTGATTTAAAACATTCCCCACAGACTGAGTAATAAATCTATTAATTAGAACATGAAAAATATTTAAAAAATTTTGCAAACATAAAAGCTTGCATAAAGAGTAAAATATAATATGGTAATACTCTAGGTACTGAAGACAGGTTAGATGGACTAGATGTTAAATCTAAAATGTTATAACTATGACCATATTCCCTGGCAACCATCAGAACCACATCTTTATGATTCATCGCAGGATATCCTTATTTAAATGCTGTGCAGTGTTGCCAAAATACAATGTGTCACTTTGCCATGACATTTCTGTATCTCCGATTCACCCAAACCACTACAATGATTAAAACTTATTATAAAACATATTAATTATAATTTTTCTGCTTCTGTCTTTAATTATTCATTCTCTCTCTCTCTTTCTCATACCTAGTTATCAGACATATTATTCCACTGTTGTTATGTTTAGATTCTTAGATGACATTTGCTTTATTTTGCAATAAATGTAACTACTGTATGTTCACTAAATGGCAAAACCTGTTAATTCACCTGCAGACAACAAAAAGAAATTATACCAAAGGAAGCCAAACTACACAGGAGGGATGTGGCTGTGTGATGAAGAAGAACTGGGCACAACTACTGGCTCAGTGTTGTCAGCTGACCATATCTGAAGGTTGTGGTTGGCCAAGCAGATATTTGCATACAGCACAGAAGTGAAAGACTGCTCCAACAATGACAAAGCAGTGCCAAATTGCATGGGCAAATGGGATGAGGCCATCACACTTGAAGAAGACAACACCAGAGATATAGATGAGGCCACCGACCATCATCTCAAACAGTCCAGAGTGGTCCTCCTATAACAAATGACAAATCACAAGTCTAGATTTTAAGGGACCCAGAATACAAGTCAACTGTGCTGTTTAAGTTGTCAAAATTTTACAAAAATGTGTTATTTAAAAGCATTATATCTTTAAAACTCTTAAATGCATAACATAAAATTTATATCTTAATATCTGTTCTGATGTTGTAAAATTATTAATCTAATATTTTAAGATTTTGGAGTAATTATACAGGAATCTAAAATCCACAATGAAGAAATCCTTCCCTTGGACAGCGCCATCTTCTTAACTAAAATACGGTCTTTACAATTTTTACACAATAAAATAATACTAAAATAAAATGTGGATCTTTACCAAGATATTACCTTTACCAGGATTTTTGCTAAATGAAAAATGTCTCTCAAAACAAAGGACAACTATGGTGTTGTGAAAGTCGTCAAAGAGAAATATGAATAACACAGATGTTCTTACCATGGCAAAGATGATGACTGCTGGACACACACCTACTATTAGATACAGCAGTGTTTCCAGCCATTTGTACCTACAAGAAAGAAGGAATGATGAAAAACAGGTCCTGCTACAATGCTTATACACTGATCTCAACTACAAATTTATCTCACCATTATCCTATCACATACTGACATTCAAGGATTAAAGTTTATATACATTTTCCAGTTTTCTACATTAATATAAATTCCCAACCATTCCAGCTCCTCTAGAAAGCAATTTGCAAGGACAATTTACTCAGTTAAAATCAAGTTACAGAAGCACCTTCCTAAATCAAACCTGCAGCTGGCACATAAATAAATAAACAGATATTCACTCCAGAAGTGTCAACTCCGAAACAAATTCAATAATCAGGCTAGTATTGTGATTTTTTAAAGGATAGGTCCCAGGCCCGTTGGTGCTTTGTCAACTATATATGAATAAGGTATGATATGCTAGTAGAAAGCCTTGGTGATCTTCAGGCTTTATGTTAAAATGTTTTACAAGCAATAATATGATGATTAAATGTATACTGACTGTTCATGATATGTATAATGTATACTAACTGTTCATGATATGTATAATATATACTGACTGTTCATGATATGTATAATGTATACTGACTGTTCATGATATGTATAATGTATACTAACTGTTCATGATATGTATAATGTATACTGACTGTTCATGATATGTATAATGTATACTGACTGTTCATGATATGTATAATGTATACTGACTGTTCATGATATGTATAATGTATACTGATTGTTCATGATATGTATAATGTATACCAACTGTACATGATATGTATAATGTATACTAACTGTACATGATATGTATAATGTATACTAACTGTTCATGATATGTATAATGTATACTAACTGTACATGATATGTATAATGTATACTAAGCCGATCCGGGGGAGGGGAGGGTCCAGGGGGTCCGGAACCCCCCTTTTTCATCAGAACAATGATTTTTAAGAGCTTCAGACAAAAATTTGCAGCCTGGAACCCCCCTTTTCCAGACCTGGGGACCTTTTTTTTAGGGTTTTCATTAGTCATCCTGGGTTGGACCCCCCCTTTTCCTAAATCCTGGATCCACCCCTGTAACTGTTCATTATATGTATAATGTATACTAACTGTTCATGATATGTATAATGTATACTAACTGTTCATGATATGTATAATGTATACTAACTGTTTGTGATATGTATAATGTATACTGACTGTTCATGATATGTATAATGTATACTAACTGTTCATGATATGTATAATGTATACTGACTGTTCAGGATATGTATAATGTATACTGACTGTTCAGGATATGTATAATGTATACTAACTGTTTGTGATATGTATAATGTATACTAACTGTTCATGATATGTATAATGTATACTAACTGTTTGTGATATGTATAATGTATACTGACTGTTCAGGATATGTATAATGTATACTAACTGTTCATGATATGTATAATGTATATTAACTGTTCATGATATGTATAATGACTGTTCAGGATATGTATAATGTATACTAACTGTTCATGATATGTATTATGTATACTAACTGTTCATGATATGTATACTGATAAATGATCCCTAAGACAGCACCAATCCATACGATCCACATCATCTGTGCTCCCCAACCGTTCAGATCCTTCAAGGTCAACCTGGAACATTAAGGTCAGGATGGAAGTTATTACAAATCTGGGTTCCCTGATTTTCACATATGTACATATTATCAGTAGGCCAGAAACAGGTAGAAAATTTTGACTTCAGTACTCTGAAAACTTCACCTGACACAGACTCAAGTAGTTGTTACTATGACAACATATTATAGCGATATATTCAAAACTAACTCTATCACAGGCTTCTGTTATTTTTTTCAGATAACCCAAATTTTGTGACAGTAAGTGTATTTGAAGGTATAATGTCTATAGTTTTATACCTTTACAAGTGCAAATCTGATGCTATATTGCAATATATTGTTCACACAGTTAATTTAAACTGGATAAAAAGATGCAGGCCAACAATATCTATATCAATAAATTTATAAATACCACATAAATATGTTTAACATGCAGACATATGCATAGTACTCTATGATTTTAGCCTTGGGTAATTAGTGGTTAGAATTACTTTGACAATAACATACACACATGTGCACATTATTGTTTTAAGCTTAATAACTGCTTACCACGGGGTGTAGGAGGCTGCAATGAAGATGTATATGACAGCTCTGTCACCAATGTGGAACAAATTTTTCAATGTTCTGAAACAGAATGAGCATTTTACTTTCAGATCATGCTCTATTACACCATACTTTACTTATTTTAAATTATTCATGATAAGTTGGAGAAAAAGATTGTGACCAATATACTCTCTAAATTTTGAATAAGGTGCATTTTCATATTTATAATATATCTAGCATAAGTTCTAACAAAATGAACATTGTTGACAGATATTTTTGAATGTGTAGTTTAACATAAAACAGTGTCCAATTAATACTTGCCTGCATCTAATTTGAGACTGTGATTCTTGGCTTTATTCATATCAACTTGGCAGTTATCATAAGAAAATAAGATACATAGGCCTGCAGCTTCTGGACTTTGTTGCTTTGAAAAACTTTTAAGGAAAATAAATCTGTATGAGAATTTAGAGGAAAATTGATCTACAGATGCTTAAATTCATTTACTTATTTTAGACAGGAAATGTTAATACATCTGCATACGTTTTTAATGAGATAGTTTAATGATCCTGAGCTTTTAACATTTGAAAGATGTCATGTTTGACATACCTGAATCTCCCTGAATATGAAAGAATATGAAATGTGGTTGATGTTGTGAAGAGTGCCATGAGGGCGCCACCATACACTACGGCAGACAAGTACTGGTACCTGCTGGTTGACAGACCCATCATGATGAACATCCCAATCAAACTGGGTATGATCCACAACTGTAGCAAAAAGGTAAAGCTAGCATTTAAAGACTGGAAAAGGCAGAGAAGAGGAAATGACAAAACCATTCCAGGTACAACCCAAAACTGTAACAAATGAGTTAAGAAAATATAAAACAAAATGTGGATAAAATGTCCAAATTAAACTGGGTATGATCCCCAGCTGTAAAGAGGTGTAACATCTGATATGGTAATTAATGTAAGAAAACAGACAAAAAGGAAAATAATCCCTAGAAAGTAGGTCACCATTCGAATTATATTACTTCTGAATATCAAACACATGATCAAGATGTGTTCAAAATTTGAAACTTGTACCTGATACCATGTGTGATATAATTCACTACAGATGAGGGACAATGCTGTGACATTTCATTTTTTTATTAATTTTTTATTTAATATAAAAAAAAAGATAAATTAATGTAATAAATGATAATGATATCTGATCGTGATCTGATAACACATCCATCCTTGAATAAGGTTTATCATTCCTATCATGTGACTGTGAATGTTTTCCCTGTTGTGGGGGTTTCCCTTGGTTTTACTGAGCTACAGCAGTCCTCATAATCAGTCAATGACACTGATGTAATTACCTTAATTGTAAAATGAAAGATGTCCTAATCCAATAATAACTTTCCCTGCTTTTGTTTATTATATTTTCTCTTATAAATACAGTGAAACCTTGTTGTGTAAAAGTCACAGGGACCCTCAGAAAACGTCGACACATCCGAGGTTCAACTTGAGCGGGTTTTATTATGTAATAATTTAACTAGAGTTTTCCGGAATATCGAGTCGGTTACTTCGACATAAGCGGGGTATTGGACTTAAGCAAGTCTGACACAACGAGGTTTCACTGTATATATAACAAAAGGCTGAACAGCATATGTGGTAGGACACAGTACTGGTATGTATAGTACTGGAGGTGGTAGGTTCTTAAAAATAAGATTTCTATATTGGTTCTCTGAAAATCTAAAAATAAACAAAGTACAAAATCAATTTTCATTTCCTTATGAAATTTGGCAATGTGAATGTATTTTTTTAATATTCCCACAAAGACAGCTGTCAATAACCCTGTCAACAGACAAATAGTGAAGGAACAGACCATACACAGTGGCAGAATATGACATAAAAATGTGTTATTGCTACAGCAATCAACTAAATGATTCACATATAAACATCAAGTGTTATAGGTCAAACACTCTATGAAGTAAGACTTGCATGTCATGTGAGGATATTGGGAAAATTTCTGGGCAAGATTTGTAAACTCAAGGACATTTAAATATACACATTAAAACAAAAATAATGTTACATATTTTAAGAAAATCAATGTAGACTGAGATCACTGAATAATAAAAAGAAAGAATTACAGTGAAGCCTCTCCATTGGTACCTCTATATTACAGACACCTCTCTATCAAGGCCACCTGAAAAGTCAGATGAAATGTATATGCAGAGGTTGTAACTTCTTTAATTAGACCAAATATATTATGTACAAATTCCAGGTCTTTCATTGTCTCTAATTGGGAGGTATCAAAATATGTATTTGTAACATTCATTAACCTTATATCCCACAATGACTTGCTGACAAGTAGGTAATTAGCACAAGGATTGATGTTCCCTTACCCCGTGTGTTGTCATGTTAGCAATGTGTTCGATATTGGTTGGAACGTACGCCTGGCCTGGCTTGGCTGGGCTGTTCATGAACCTGAAAAACAAAATGAGTAGTTGCACTGTACAACAAATGTTTCCTGCCTGTTTTGCCAGCAAAATAAAATAAACGATCACTGAACTAGTGTTTCTGCTGGATGAATGCATAATGTACGACACGCGAACCATGGCTTCAGGTGGTGCAGCCATTTCCTGGCAAACAAATGTCTCAGTTTCTCCTGGCAGGACAATAAAATATATTTTTCTCCTCACTTTTACAGCCTGGCTGACTTTCTTTCTTGTGTTATAAATGTACCTGCTGTATCTAGTGCATATTAAGTACACAACTGTGATGGCTGTGTGTTCTCCTGTTTCTAGCTTATTGTGACATTAAAAGTCCATAATTACTGGGAGGCCCGTCCTACCAATGTAATATGAACGTGACCTTGTAACTGTGAATGTGTAAATCAATAACAACCAGAAAGCAAGCGTTTTATTGTGCACTTACAGGCTGCAGAAGACAACTGTCTCCAGCACTGTAGCAGTACAGCCTCAAGTAAACCCAAAGCTGCCACAAGGACAAAATTAAAGGACTGACACATAAATAAAGGACATAGCACCACCTATCAATAGTTTGTATAAATGAAACCTTCAGATACATGAAATTCAAAAAATCAAAGTGATCACTTCAAGACTATGTATTTAATTTTATAATGTTTAAGTATAGGGGAGTGGACTCCTTATCTGTTTGAATAATTGTATCTGCTTTTCATTAATTTAAATAAATTATTAACAGCTTTAACTTGAAACATTCAAAGTATAAGGTCAAAGTTTTTATTAAAGTCAAGATATCTCAGGATATATATATATACAGTGAAACCTCACTGTGTCGAACTCGGTTAAGTCAAATTCCCGCTTGTGTCGAAGTGGAAAGTGGGGTCCCTGCAAAAATTGTTAAAACCTTACTAATTTAACTCCGCTTGTGTTGAAGTCGGATTTGCAAAAAAACGGATGTGTCGAGGTGTTTTGTTGGTCCCTAGCTACCATTTCTATCGCTTAACTTGAAGTCATGGTTAGATAACGGTTATGCAGGGCCCGTCAATCATGACTGGGCCATGATTACCAGTCAGAATTAATTAATACCGACCAGGCTCTCACTCATCAAGCGCAATGGCTCTGTCGACTCAAGGTCATGGACAAAAGTTGTGCACAGTCCAACAATCATACCTACGGCCACGATGACTATAGTTACGTAATTAATACCGGCTAAAATCTTACTCATCAAGCGCGATGGCTGACATACCTAGTCCATTGTTTACTTGTTTGGCCAATTAGTCACTCATGATCATGCTTTCTTCTCCCGCCGACAAAGCATTAATGAGAAGTTACTGATAAACCAATCAAAATCCAATCCTTACCTTTGATGTGTCTTGGATAAACATACAGGACTCCATATAAAGGGAGGAAGATGAGATCTATATCAGACTGACTCTTATTTACCATAGAGTACGTTATACAGTATTACTGCTTCACTTTTATATTGTTCGTGTCCTGTTTGCTATGGCGTCGCGGCCTGCTAAGCGCAAGCTTGATGTAAAGACCATTGTGCAGAAGTACGAAGCTGACGTGGTTCAACTCTGCTCTAGCACAGGACATCCTAGTCAGTGAGCCCATACCAAGGCTAATGACCTCGCAGTCAAGTTAGCCGGTCGCCAACTTCAAGTGCAGCAATGGGTGGCTGGAACAATCTAAAAATCTGATGTGTTGAACTAAAAATGATCTGAGCCAATCATTTATTGATTTGTGTGTTTTTATACACATACAGGTATGTGCTCTTTATTCACTTTCTTGATTTACCTAATCCTATTTTTGGAGTTACTTATGTGTTTTTTATTATTAATAAAAAAAAATGTATATAAAATCTGTAATGTTCTTTCACGAAAACATTTGTGAGAACTATATAACATAGGCCCTATACATGTGCAGTATTTATCGATTATAACTGAGGCTGAAGAAGGTTGAATATAATGAACAACTGTTGTATCGAACTCCGTTTGTTTTTGCAGTAAATTCACCAGTCCCTTCGACTTCGACACAACGAGGTTTCACTGTATATATATGTCAAGGCCCAGATTGTGATCTGGACGGATCTTAGATCTGTCCAGCCCAAATTGCGATCGCAGTTCAGGCTGGCCAAAACTGCGATCGCAATTCAGGCTGGCCAGATCTTAGATCTGTCCAGCCCAGATTGCGATCACAGTTTAGTCCGGCCAGATTGCGATCCTGTCTTTCTTGCTTCAGGATCGCAATCTTGGCTGGACAGATCTTAGATCTGTCCAGCCTAGATTACAATCCTAAACTTGACCAGGCCATATTGCGATCCATGCTTAAACTATCACAGGAGTGAAACATTGGATGTTTTACCAACTTATTTGGTATTACATGGTACCATTTCCCCATAATAAATACATTTATAATACAAAAAGGCACTTTTCAATCCTTCCTATCACAGATCTTAGATCTGTCCAGCCTAGATTACAATCCTAAACTTGACCAGCTCATATTGCGATCTAAGCTTTTACCATCACAGGAGTGAAACATGGGATGTTTCACCAACTTATTTAGTTTTGCATGGTACCATTTCTCCATATTAAATACAATTATAGTCCTAATACAAATAGGTTCATGCAAACAAGGGACCCATGGGTCACGGCGCTCAGCTGATTGTGATTGGACTATAAATGTTTCTCCACTGTGATACTATATCGAGTCGATAAAGCTTATGAATATCATGGACATGTTGGGCTATTATAAAGGTATGTAATGTAATATGTGAGTAAATGATAAATGAAATAACCTGACTGATGGATTAATAGAGTCAAATATAGTGGTTTATTTTTTATTTATTTAGGAGCGGTTGAAAATTGTGATATATTTCAGCAAATATGAATGCAATGACAGCAGTAATAAGCAGTAGTAGAATGATGATAAGGCTATTTGTTGAAGGATCTAAAGTGTATGGTAGTCTGCAAGCTTTCAATTTGACAGATATGATGTTATGATTAACTATGCTGATGAAGTGATTTATGAATTTGTGACTGTATGACACAATATCTCTTTAGTCTTGACAAGGTACATTATTGTGATGCCCACTATGTCTACATATTACACAATATTGACATAATTTCTGGCATGTACATAAGTACCTATGGACAAATAGTTATACAAAATATTAAAGTATGAATATATCTGATTCATCTTGTTCTTGCTTACTGAGGCTGACTTTGGGATGGGGTTTGGAGAAGGGAAAAGTGAGGGCAGCACGAAGGTGGATGTAGAAATATTCTATTGTAATGTTTTTCATTTATATAAGAATATGAAAAGCTAAGAGGAAAGGGGCCCTCCTACTTAGTTATAGTAAAGTTCTAAATATATGATTGCAAACTAATACTCTGACAAGACTGTCATGAAGAAAAACAGTAAAAGTTTTGAGATACTGTAATGCACATGAAAATTTACAGATGGACAGGCAAGAGGACAGAATGGACTAATACCTTTATTTCACTTTCAAGGGAATAATGCATTTAAGTTTATATATAAGCCTATTTTTTTTAAGCATATCCACTTTTTCCATTAAGAAGTTTTTATCTGAATCATTTTTTTTTATTTACAAGTTTTATAAATTTTTAATAAAAAAAACCTGAAAATATAAGTTAAAATATTAGAATTGTTGCAAAAGTTGCAATCATTATATATACAGAGTAAAAAACTGAAACTATAAGTTAAAATATTAGAATTGTTGCAAAAGTTGCAATCATCATATATCCAGAGTGTAGCTCATATTGGGTCATATTATGCATACACATATATTTTATTATTTTAAATCATAAATGTTTAAACTGAATTTAAAAGAAAATAATGCCACAACATGGCATCTACAAGAATATTCCTTGAATCACTATTCAAAAGTTTTGCACATTTGAGTTTTCAGTACATGCTTAATTTTATTCACCAAAATAAAATAAAAGATTCAGTAAATTTGATAAAATAAAACATCTTTTCAAATAAAGTATACACACTGTTGGTTGAATGAGGGACAAACAATATCATTGTGCTAATTACTATCCCAGTTTTAATTTATTACTGGAATTAATAGTCAATTTCACACCTGGTGAAGTTTTTACTCCTCTGAAGTAAGGAATTACTTATCTCATGAACATCCACACTTTCATAGCAATACATCACTTTGTGGACACAATTAAATGTACACTTTAATCATTGTAACCCTGGTGGTACAATACAAAATCTAAAATGTAGCATAGCCTAGAATAAGAATGAATCAAATACAGAAAATAATAACATTCATCTAGTTTATGCACCATCTGGGGGGGGGGGGAGTGCAGGGCAGAGGGGAAGCCTGCTGGTAGTGGCCAAGCTGACCCAAGGCAAGCTGCCTGGGGTGGGTTACATAATGCAAGTGAAGGCTGTACTACTAGGTGGGCTAGATGTAAACAACACTTGACATGGTGTATGAAAACATGAATAAAAGCTATTCTTTCCAATCAATTTCTTTGAAATTTCAGATTTTAAAAGATTAAATCCTTATGTATATATGCTGTGAAAATTAAATCAACAGTGCCAAAGTTGGACAAAATTTAAGGTATTGATTTTTTATTTATGCTAATAACTTGAAAAATTTGCAAAATTCAGATCTAATTTTGGGTAAACAATTGAATCTTGATTAATTAAAGTTATATTCCTGAAAAAAAGTCTCTAGGTTCAGCAATTCTCATGTTAGGTGAGTAAATATATTTCATGATTTTTAAAAAAAAAGGCATTATGTTTTGGCCCATAACTTCAAAATAATACCCAATACTGACCTAATTTTTGGTAAGTTCATAGAAAATGTATAAAAGAATGTGAATACTATATACGATCAAAAACAGATCAGTGGTTTTGTTATTAGGCAGCCTTGAAATGTAACAATGGCTTTTTTTATGGAAAATGGAGTTTTTTTCCTTAATATCTCAAAGGAACGAAGTCCTAATGACCCAATTTTTGGTATGGTAGGAGATTTTGGGGACCTCTAAAATTATGCCAACAGCCTGGGGAGCATAGAGATGTGCACTAAAAGACCTACAGTCATCGAAGTGGACTGCTTGACAATGTAAGGGAATACAACAAGAGCCTCCAAAAAAATTCAATAACTAGCCTAATTTTGCAGCTTTTATTTTCAAATATCAGATTTGAACAGATTAAATCCTTATGTATACATGCTGTGAAAATTAAATCCACAGTACTTACAGGAAAAAAATGTGCAGTGGCCAAAGTTGGGCAAAATTTAAGGTACCAATTTTATATTTTTGCCAATATTTAAAAAAATTTAACAGATTTTGATCTAATTTTTGGTATACAATTAAATTTTGATTAATTAAAGTTGTATTACTGGAAAAAAGTCCCTACCTTTAACACTTTTGGTCTTAAGTGACCAAATATCTTCCTGATTTTTTTACAAAGTCCATTATGTTTGGGCCCATAACTTTTTTACATTATATAATACTGACTTAATAACTGGCATGTACATAGGAACTAAATAGAGGAACATTTATGGTAAATATGAAGAAAACCAGATGAGTGGTTTTGATATTAGGCAGTCCTGAAGTGATTTCCTGAAATAGATTTCTAATAAAAAATTGAGGTTTTTCCCCAATATCTCAAAGGAACGAAGTCCTATTGACCCAATTTTCGGCATTGTAGGAGATTTTGGGGACATCTAACAGTATGCCGAATTTCAGATTCGTAGGTCCAATGGTGTCAAAATGTGCCAGTCTTACGGACGGACATCCGGACTGACGGATGGACGGACAGACAGACGGATGGACCACGGACAGTGGACCACGACTATAGCTCAGATGACTAATAGTCAGCTGAGCTAAAAATGCCAGTATGCCAGATATCATATGCTGCCACAGGTATGCCATTAAGAATGACAAAGTCTTGATAAAAGTGAGAATATCTGTTAATGGAAGTTTGAAACAAAATATGTGGGAATTATTTTACAAGACCTCAGAAATAAACCTTGAAAACTGAACTGAAATGACTACAACAGGAATTGCAAAACTCAAGCTAATTCATGACAGAATTTATGTTTAAACTAGAATACGGGTAGTCGACAAGCGACTACGTGTATCCGCCTAAATCAGAGTGGAACGGGTGAAGTGAGGCATGGATTGAGTGGCAAGGGGAAATAGAGTGTTGCATATTAGCATGGATGTCTGCAGCCAAATTGTGTATGTAGGTTGCCCCCCCTACCACAAAATCCAGAAAGCTGTCCAAGTTGTATACATATGCAAAATTTAAGGCAGATAAGTCAAACCACTACATGTATATGAGTGATTTTAGCCCGTGGCAGACAAACAGATGGACGCTGAGCAAAAATGGTTGCAGGTGACGCCACCAGTTTTGCGTATGATAAAGAGCTATGTGAGAACTATACACATGCAAAACTTTGGCCCAATCGGTCAAACGATTCTCAAGATATGAGCTTGGATGTCTGCTGCATAAACTAGAATGCAGGTGGCGCCACCTGTCATAAAATCAAGAGAGCTGTCAGGGATGTATAAATATGCAAAATTTTAGGCAGATATGTAAAACCACTGCCCAGATATGAGTGATTTTATCCCATGGCAGACAAACAGACAGGAGCTGTGCAAAAATGGCTGCAGGTGGCGCCACCAGTTTTGCGTATGATGAAGAGCTATGTGAGATCTATACACATGCAAAATTTTGGCCCAATCAGTCAAACGGTTCCCGAGATATGAGCTTGGATGTCTGCAGCGTAAACGTGAATGTAGGTGGCGCCACCTGTCATAAAATCAGAAAAGCTATCCAGGATGTATACGCATGCCGAATTTCAGGTGAATTAGTCAAGTCACTGCAGAGATATGAGTGATTTTAACCCAAGGCAGACAAACAGATGGACACTGTGCAAACTTGGTTGCAGGTGGTGCCATCCTTTTTTGTGTATGTTATAAAGCTCTCCAAGGGCTACATTTGTGCAAAAAAATTTTCCTGATCGGTCAAACGGTTCCCTAGATATGAGCTTGGATGTCTGCAGCGTAAACGTGAATGTAGGTGGCGCCACCTGTCATAAAATCAGAAAAGCTATCCAGGATGTTTACGCATGCCGATTTTCAGGTGAATTAGTCAAGTCACTGCAGAGATATGAGTGATTTTAACCCAAGGCAGACGAACAGATGGACACTGTGCAAACATGGTTGCAGGTGGCGCCACCATTTTTTGTGTATGTTATAAAGCTCTCCAAGGGCTACATTTGTGCAAAAAAATTTTCCTGATCGGTCAAACGGTTCCCTAGATATGAGCTTGGATGTCTGCAGCGTAAACGTGAATGTAGGTGGCGCCACCTGTCATAAAATCAGAAAAGCTATCCAGGATGTTTACGCATGCCGAATTTCAGGTGAATTAGTCTAGTCACTGCAGAGATATGAGTGATTTTAACCCAAGGCAGACGAACAGATGGACACTGTGCAAACATGGTTGCAGGTGGCGCCACCATTTTTTGTGTATGTTATAAAGCTCTCCAAGGGCTACATTTGTGCAAAAAAAATTTCCTGATCGGTCAAACGGTTCCCGAGATAAGTTGGTTTATGTGTGGAAACAGACTTACAAACAGACGCAGAGCGCAGAATAAAGGTCAGAGGTCAAAACAAAATCGGGGCGCAGCAGTTCACATGTGACCCGAACATAATCCTGGGTTTCGTAAAATTCCGCCCAGCGGTTACAGAGGAGTTCTCCGGACACCTACGCCGCCGCCGCCGCGGCGGCAGCGTGTAGCTGAAAACATAGTATCCGCAAAACTCTGTTTTGGCGGATACAATTATTATCAATCTGAATTTAATAATCAAATACTTATTTCCATTTGCTTAAGATTTGGCCCAATTAATTTCTCAGTTCAGAAAATCAATGGGGCTAATTTGTATAAGGCTTATAAACTGCCATCTTTCTCAATGTTTCAACTCAATTGACAATGAAATATCCTTAACTATCATAATAAAACATTTATGACAGCTTGCAATTACCAAAATTAAATTAACTCAGACTAAAACATCAAATAAATAAATTTTTATTGATTTTTATGACCTTTAAGGAATCCTTCATGCCATGACCAAAATATGACACCTTGGAAGTTTAACATAAACATGTTTATAGCAGATCTTTTGCTGCTGAAGTCAGGAAATTTAATGTATCTTCTCTCTTCATTATTCAAATAGAAAAAAAAAAATTTCTTAATGATCAAATAATCATGAAACATACTGCAGTTTTCTTCTCATTGCTGTACAGTGATTACCCTGCCTTTTCCCCTAGATGTATTATGTCTAACTCATACACATCAAAGTCTCATCATGCCTTCATCTCTTTTATTCAGAGTGACATTAGACCCAGTAAATCATCCACAAAGATACCATCAAGTACCTAGAGTGTTACCGTAAAAGAAATGTCAGGTTGGCTCTGACAAATAAAGCAGCCTTTACAATAATGTCCCATGGAGCTTGCTGGTTGTCTTGGGAACAGTATAACACGATCTTGTGAACACAAAATTACGTTATAAAAGCTTGTAGGTTGAGCGGGGAGACTGTGATGATGACTCTTGCCTTCATATTACAACATTCAGCAGTATCTCAATAACAGGTGAACATCATCATCATGGAGTCACTTTATGTTGAGGCTTTTATCTAAGGGGCAGATATAAAAATAAATCCAGTCAAAGGTACGTCTAAACTTGATCACTGGTATCATCCTCTTGGACTTTATATAAGTAGAAAGGATAAAGGTGATCACTGTAACTATTCTGAGTATCAGACTCCTTGCTAGACTAGATCAGCATCAGTAAACTGATACATCAGGGGCAGAGAGAGAACTTTATAAATGTGAGGCCTCAAAGCAGCACTTAAAATAATGGCTGTAATAGAGCAACTGAGCTTTTTATTATTAAGTCTGTAACTTTCCATTTGTCATATGTCTTATGTTAAAAAGGGGAGGCTTGCTTCATCGGCCCAACACACTAAAGTTATAAGATTATAAGTTATATTATTATAATGTTCTTTCTTGTTCATAAAAAAAAATATGGTTTCTGATTAAGGACACCAAAAATTTTTATTTAATCAAGATAAAATCTCAAGATCTCAAGTTAATATACTTGAAGAACTATGATAACTTTCTCAAGTTATTATCTCTAAATAATACTGACCCCTTTGTGTGCTGCAATTAACTATTTCATACTGCACTTGCAAAAAACAAAGCCCAAAACAAAGATGACTACAGGGAGAAAACCATGATCAGCTGACTAAAGATAAATATTCTTTGCTGTGGTCATGGACCTTTGTCTGTCATCTGTCCATGCATAAACAGGGTATAAACCATAATGTAAAATCAAAACCAAAACTTAAAATCCAAGAAAGACCATATACTAATATAAGTAACTTATTATGCAATAAATTTCTGGCAAACTATTGTTGAGTCATATAAACACAAAATTAGGTCACTGTGACCTATTTTGATACAGCCTTTAGAAATGGGTCAGAATCACCTTGGCATCATGGCCAATGCCACTTCTTATAATTTTTTTTGGTTTACACAAAGAGAGCGAATTTCAATTCTCTGTTCATATCATAAGTGATGCATCTCAAATGTAAAGTATTTGAATGTTGCAATACAAACATGGTTAGTTTTAAACCAAAATCTAAACATAAATATTTTTAAGATCTTGAAATAATTTTATTTCATGATCTCAAGATGAAAATAAAAAATTTCTGTGTTCTATATCAGTATAAGGAAAATTAATCTTTTAAATCAAGCCTGTAAACTTACAAAATTATTTGCATGATAACAAATTTAAACTGCCTCTACTATGAATTACGATAATTTCTATCTGACCTTACATATGACTCAGACTGTAATAAGATTGTGAATGTCCTGGCTGATCAACATAGGGTTATCCTTCAGGTTATAGTTGTGAATTCTACCCTGGTTTCTGTTCAAAAATTTGTCCCTCTCTTAATATGCTTCTACCATTCACTTTATAAAACACATTTTTAATGTATCATTAAAGGTAGTTGTACAATTTTTCTATGCAAACATGGTCCTAACGACCCATTTTCTTAAACGTGTTATATACATGTATATTTTAAATGTATGGTGATATGAGGGTGGTATCATATTGTTATTGTACTCTCACAAATCAGCTCTAAATTGGTTTCTGTGATGGTTTTATCAAATCATGTTTATACGAGTCTGTAAATAGGGACTTCCAGGTGAGTCTATAACTGGATGTATGTCTAGGTAAGACTTGGGATTTTCCAGGATACTTTCATTCAATAAAATCAGAAAACAAGAGACCCATGGGTCACATCGCTCAGCTGAATTTTGGAAAATTTAGTAACTGCCAAATATATTTATTTCTTTTGGTTTTTCATGTTTATTATCATTAGAAAAGCTATGAGAAAATGGCCCTGCTAAAATGTAACTCTGTAAATTATAGAATAATGGACATGAGCTAAACCATTAGTGATGCACCAAGGGAACAAATAGGCCTACGGTAAGTGTTATATAAAAGTAACATTTCATAAACAAATAATGTGTGAAGGTAATTAAGTTTTTAAAAGTTAAATATATGGCCATATGAGTTAAAAACTAATCCCACAAAGTTTGACCAATATTCCTAATTTTAATACTAAGTTAACAGTGTTAATCACACCTAGGTCCCGCCAACTTTAAGAGATATGAATGAAATGCTACAAAGTATTAATATCTTCTTAAATCTTGTCAGTTAACAATTACATTAGATCCTAATATTTTATCACATTTGAATATTAGGATTAAACTGATTTAATTCCTTATTTTTTTTTCTTTAAAACAATCAAAATTGTCCAAGTCTCATCAAAAAGAATTTATTTAACATTAAAATTATAAGATTCATCTTGTTTATTAGTCCTGTGTATTGAAGGGGTGGGTGGCTGGAGGGGTTGTTACTGCTCGTTGCTGAAAAAAATAGTACAGGTCTGTCAACAGAATTGGGGGGGGGGGGGGGGGTGCCAGAGAAAAAGGCTCCCTGTGGTATGGTATTAACTGCATACAGCCTGATCTAGCTCAACTCAGTGGATAGAGCTGCACTGAATGACCTACAGTCACCAAAGTGGACTGCTTGACAATGTAAGAGAATACAACAAGAGCCTCCAAAAAAAGGGACTTATGGGTCACTGTGCTCAGCTGACGTTAACCTTGAAGGTAAAAATCTAAAATAATATCAAATGGAGATAAAGTGTAAGAGGAAGAGGTAATAAAGGCCGTGGTTGGTTTATATGATTGGTTTGTATTGATGAGCAAGAAATTGTTGCAAATAATATTTTGTGACCTGACCATGCGTTTCCTAATGTTGAAACTGAAGCATGTGAGCAGTTTGTGAACAAATGATCTGTACAATTACCATGATCATTAGTTGGCTTTTTGATTAACTGTTGACATTTCAGTAGTTTACACATTTGTTCAATCGAATCTTTTTTTGTATAATATATATTATTAAATGTTTTTTTTTATGGAATGTATACAGTTGAAATATAACTAATTAACAACATAAAACATGGCAAACATAGCCTGATCTCAAATTCTGCTGATGCAGGAAAATAATGAACAAATGTTTGTAATAAATCCTCATTTTTTTATCACATCAATTTTTTTTTTTAATTTAAGTTTATATTTCTTTACATTTTCAATATAACATATATATCTGAATATAAAAGTTGATTCATAATTCTCAATTGCATCATCATAAATCTCAATCTTGTCAGATAACACTACATCATGCATACAAATGTTTATTTATTTTTTTACACAAAAATATATCTTTTAAATCTGCAAAACAATAAATATCTAAAAAAAATACTTGATTTAGATTTCACAATTTTTAATTGTGTCTTTATTTATCAATAATGTGCTTCATATTTTATCATAATTTAAGCATACTGATGGGTTCCATTATGATTGGTAAAATCATTTAAAAGAAAAATGATTTCTTTAAAAATGCTACATTACACAACATTGCATCTTCTGGATTACACCTTGAATTACTTTTTCAAGGAAAGTTTTTGCATATCAGAGTGGAAACAGCATTACAATTAAGGAGATACAGTGAAAACAATAACAATACTGCATAACACTTGGTGGGTTGGGTTTGTGGGGGGGGGGGGGGGGGTGATTCGGATGGTGATATGAGAATAACTGTACACCTGTCACAGCAAGGGATCTCCCCCCAGTGACTGTAACAAATCAGAAACCCTGGCATAGCTGACTTCCAGTGACCTGGAGTGGGACCCTGCATCTGTAATCTGTAATCAAAGCAAATAACTACAATAGAGCCTCAAGAAAAAAATCAATAACTAGCTTAATTTTCAAGCTTTTATTTCAAAATTTCAGATTTAAACAAATTAAATATTTATGTTTACATGCTGTGAAAATTAAATCAATGGTACTTACAGGAAAAAAATGTGCCATGGTCAAAGTTGGGCAAAATTTAAGGTACTGATTTTATTTTTATGCTAATTACTTAAAAAATTTACAAAATTCAGATCTAATTTTGGGTAAACAATTGAATTTTAATTTAACATAGTTATATACTTGGGAAAATAGACTCTAGTTTCAAAATTTTTCATGTTAAGTGAGTAAATATTTTTCCTGATTTTTTACAAAGTCCATTATGTTTGGGCCCATAACTTAAAGAATTTATACTTAACAGACTTAATTTCTGGCATGTACATAGGAACTATATAGAAGAATATTTATGGTAAATATGAGGAAAAACAGATGAGTGGTTTTGATATTAGGCAGTCCTGAAGTGTGAAAATAGGAATTTTAATAAAAAATTGAGGTTTTTCCTTAATTTCTCAAAGGAACAAAGTTGCAAAGACCCAGTTTTCGGCTTGGTAGGAGATCTTGGGGACATCTAATATTATGCTGAATTTTGGATTCCTAGGTCTTACGGTTTCAAAACGTGCCACATCTATGGACGGACGGACGGACGACGGACAATGGACCACGACTATAGCTCAGAAAACTTATAGTCAGCTGAGCTAAAAAATCAATAACTAACCTAATTTTGCAGCCTTTATTTTCAAATTTCAGATTTGAACAGATTAAATCCTTATGTACACATGCCCTAAAATTAAATCCAGTACTTACAGGAAAAAAACATGCCGTGGCCAAAGTTGGGCAAAATTGAAGTACCAATTTTTATTTTTGCTAATATTTTAAATTAAAGATTTTGATCTAATTTTGGGTACAAATTTAACTTTGATTAATTAAAGTTATATTACTGGAAAAAAAGTCCTTAGCTTTAACATGTTTTGTGTTAAGCAATCAAATATCTTTCCTGATTTTTTATATAAAAATTATATAATACAGACCTTATTTCTGGCATGTACATAGGAACTATATACAGGAATATTTATGGTAAATATGAGGAAAAACAGATGAGTAGTTTTGAAATTAGGCAGTCTTGAAGTGTGAAAATGTGTTTTTAATAAAAAATTGAGGTTTTTCCTTAATTTCTCAAAGGATCAAAGTCGCAAAGACCCAGTTTTCAGCTTGGTAGGAGATCTTTGGGTCATCTAACATTATGCTAACAGCCTGGGGTGCATAGATGTGCACTGAATGACCTACAGTCACCAAAGTGGACTGCTTGACAATGTAAGGGAAAACAACAAGAGCCTCCAAAAAAATTCAATAACTAGCCTTATTTTTCAGCTTTTATTTTCAAATTTCAGATTTTAACAGATTAAATCCTTATGTGCACATGCTGTGAAAATTAAATCCACAGTACTTACAGGAAAAAAACTTGCCGTGGCCAAATTTGGGCAAAATTTAAGGTACCAATTTTATATTTTTGCCAATATTTAAAAAAATTTAACAGATTTTGATCTAATTTTTGGTTACAATTAAATTTTGATTAATTAAAGTTGTATTCCTGAAAAAAAGTCCCTACCTTTAACACTTTTGGTCTTAAGTGACCAAATATCTTTCCTGATTTTTTTACAAAGTCCATTATGTTTGGGCCGATTACTTTTTTAAATTATATAATACAGACCTTATTTCTGGCATGTACATAGGAACTATATAGAGGAATATTTATGGTAAATATAAAGAAAACCAGATGAGTGGTTTTGATATTAGGCAGTCGTGAAGTGTGAAAATAGATTTCTAATAAAAAATTGAGGTTTTTCCTTAATTTCTCGAAGGAACAAAGTCCTATTGACCTGATTTTCGGCATGGTAGGATCTTTTTGGGACATCTAACTGTATGCCAAATTTCAGATTCGTAGGTCCAATGGTGTCGAAACGTGCCAGTCTTACGGACTGACATCCGGACACACGGAAGGACGGCTGGATGGCAAGACAGACGGACGGACAATGGACCTCAACTTTTGCTCAGATGACTTATAGTCAGCTGAGCTAAAAACTTATAAAGTACACTTACAACTCTGATGTAACTGTGACCTACTTTGGGTCATCCAACAAGGTTAAGCTTTAATGACGAAATGCAGAAATATGGATATGTATGTCTCATATGTCATATGACAGCTCTGTTACAAAACTATCTGTAGTGCGCGCTCAGAGAGAGAGTCAGGGAGACAGGGCAGTTCTCTCAGCAGAGAGACTGGGCAGCTGTCTCAGAGACAGACTGGGCGGCTGTCTCAGAGAGATACTGTCTCAGACCGCTTTCTATTGAATAAAGACTTCTTTCATCAAACTGGTCTTGGGACATTATCTGCCATGCACATCAGTACCTGCTTATGATACAAGGTGGGGACATCCCCGACCCCACCCTCGTATCAATATTGTATTTATCAGAAATATTACATTTTGTACATGGTTGATTGTCTAGATTAATAAAAAGGCATGGGTTTAAATTCCTGAAAATCAAACTCAGTTAAAATAGTGTCAATCTGAATCTGGCGTCTTCTGTCCAAAATAGTCTAATCTTTTCCGCTTCTCTCAAATAAGATGCAATGTTCTGTTGTAAACAGGATAACAGAAAACAACAGTGATGTAGATTTAATCTGATTATTTACAGTTACCAGTGAATTTCATTAAAAGTCCAAACAAAACATTACATCTGTCTGAAGACGCTTGTCAATAAAAGCTTTTGAACTAATTTGGGCAATACCATCAGCATTCAATCAGTTTTCCCTCTGATCATTAAAACGTCAACTATCTCATATGATCATATCCTTTCTAACATTAAAAATGCTGTATAAAATATATACAATTTTGATTAATATGTCCAATATTGTTCTTTTGAACATCATCCAGATGAACATTGTCTAAATCAAACAAAATCATCCAAATCGTCCATCAGAACATCGTGCAACTGAGATGACAACATACCAGTACCAGAGTTGAGAAGAATGGCACCGAGTAGAGTGCATACCCCTGTACAATCCCACATGATCCACTACTGTAATATGTGTGCAAACACATTTTTATTGACACCCTCCCCTATCACTCCTGCGGCAAGTTTTGTGGAAATCAGTTCAGTAGTGTTTGTTTAATACTGCTCAGTGTTCACAGACACAAACAAACAAGAACATGTGAAAACATAACCTCCTTGGCTAAGGGAAAGAAAAACAAACACTTCCTTAATAATGCTGTATCAACCCAAATATTCAGGTCACCCCATGCAAAGCAGCAATAATACTGGTATGTAACTTTACCTTACCCTAATCCTTACTGTTCTCATGCCGAAAACAAAAAATAGTCTATATATGACCAATATAAGCAAATATAAGATAATCATATATAAACAAAGTTGAAACCCATGCCTCAGGGTCTCTGCTATTACTGCCAAGTGGAATGAACTTATGAACTTCTGTTGATTATAATATTTTTTTTCCCCAATGAAGAAAATCTTAGGCAGCACTTGTACTTGATAACCTCCTCGCCTGTCATCAGTCTGGACTTGACAGACCTGTATATATATGATCTCTGGGACGCATGTCAGTATTAATCAATAGGTAGTTCCTACTTCTTAAATATAAGGAAGAACCTCTAATCTTGGAAAAGAAATAATTCACTTTCTTAATAGTTATGACAATGTTAACATTTCCTTATTATAGCAAACAGCACTGTAAAATAACAGGTAACTTGTAACACTCTCAGTATTATGGATATTATATCTCTATTTACAGTCATTTTAAGAGAAATTAAGCTTCACTCAATCCCTTTGGTAAATGTAAACATAGTAATAGAAAATGTATGAAATGTTATTATTATTATTATTTTTTAATTATTGTTATTAACATTATTATTATTATTATTATATAATTATTTAATTATTAATATTATTATTAAAATATTATTATTTTTATTATTACTACTTTTTATTATTATTACCACTAATGATAATAATAATAATAAAAATAATAATAATAGAAATTACTATTATTATTAGCTATTATTATTAAATAGCCCAAAACTATAATATGTTTAATACTTTTACAAATGATTTTATGAATAAAGAAATATGTAATTACAAAATACACATTTACATGCTAAAGTGTTGTTAGTATACGTAATATTATATATATATATATATATATATATATATAATACTTTATTAAGCAATGTCCTTGGGGGACTACAGAGTACAAAACAACAGTAGCATAAAAATCAACTCGTCAAGATTATATCCTTAAATAACAATTATCATACACACAACTATCACTATTGTTGTTTCACCTTATAATCTGATAACAGTGTAGTAAACCGTAGTAATAGTAGTAGTAGTGATGCTTACCACGCGAATCCCCGGTAGGGCCTGGATCTATTTCGAGCTACTTGGCACATGTTTCAACATCAGATCCGTTGGCCTGAACTGTGATAACTGTTTACCATGGTTAGTGAGCTGTCCTAACTGTTGTTACACAGCAATCTAGCATGGCTGGTTACGCTAAACAAACATCTCTCTCCCACTGACGCGATCTAATTTCATCAGTCTGTCAGTCAGTCAATTCTCCCTAGAACTGATATCGCACATTGCTCTTCCAATGTGATTTTCCATCAAAGTTTCTGGCCCCTCACCCGACAGGGCCCGTGGAGCGTGGCGCTTTGTTATTCCTTGTGTGCACAAACATCGGAGGGTTTCCTTAGCCTACAAATTCACAATTCCTCTGTCACCCTGCATGTACATTTAACAGTCACTTTGCCACAGCCACAGTGAATGCACACTATGACACAGCGCGTGCTATTTTTAGCAGCAAGCACGACTGAGCCCTGTCGCTACAACAGTGAGCACGCTTCCGTCTGTGGTCAAGTCGACATGGCCCGACACCCATGGGTGTAACCACAGAATAAGTGGTACAGATGTGTCCTTACATATAATATTTCACCAGGAAGTAGCTTCTTAGCTTTGATTACAGTGCAACTTTTCAGTTCAACATGTTGGCAGGGTTGCAGAAAGGCATTCACAGGCAACCCAGGAAGCACGTAAAAAGTGCCCTGTAAATGACTGGCTGTCATGTTTCGTGTGCATATATTTTCCAGCATAGCTTTAATTAAGAAATGGCTAGTGCCTATAGGGGTATGACTTATCGGTTCCAGGTAAAAAAATAAAAACATATAATTTCGCTATGGGTAAATCACCGAGTCTGACCTGGCCAAGTTAAAAATCGGACTGTGCAGGCTGAGGCACGGATCTGGGTAGAACCTATTTGTGCAGGGGGAGGCACAGATCTGGGTAGAACCTACTTGTGCAGGGAGAGGCACGGATCTGGGTAGAACCTACTTGTGCAGGATGAGGCACGGTAATGGGTAGAACTTACTTGTGTACTTGTGCAGGGTGAGGCACGGATCTGGATAGAACCTACTTGTGCAGGATGAGGCACGGATCTGGATAGAACATATACTTGTGCAAGGTGAGGCACGGATCTGGGTGGAACCTACTTGTGTACTTGTTCAGGGTGAGGCACGGATCTGGGAAGAACCTACTTGTGTACTTGTTCAGGGTGAGGCACGGATCTGGGTAGAACCTACTTGTGTACTTGTTCAGGGTGAGGCAGGGATATGGGAAGAACCTACTTGGGTACTTGTTCAGGGTGAGGCATGGATCTGGGTAGAACCTACTTGTGCAGAGTGAGGCACGGATCTGGGAAGAACCTACTTGTGCAGGGTGAGGCATGGATCTGGGTAGAACCTACTTGTGCAGGGTGAGGCACGGCTCTGGGTAGAACCTACTTGTGCAGGTTGAGGCACGGCTCTGGGTAGAACCTACTTGTGCAGGGTGAGGCACGGATCTGGGTAGACCCTACTTGTGCAGGGTGAGGCACGGATCTGGGTAGACCCTACTTGTGCAGGTTGAGGCACGGCTCTGGGTAGAACCTACTTGTGCAGGGTGAGGCACGGATCTGGGTAGACCCTACTTGTGCAGGGTGAGGCACGGATCTGGGTAGAACCTACTTGTGCAGGGTGAGGCACGAAACTGGGTAGAACCTACTTGTGCAGGGTGTGGCACGGATCTGGGTAGAACCTACTTGTGCAGGGTGTGGCATGGATCTGGGTAGACCCTACTTGTGCAGGTTGAGGCACGGCTCTGGGTAGAACCTACTTGTGCAGGGTGAGGCACGGATCTGGGTAGACCCTACTTGTGCAGGGTGAGGCACGGATCTGGGTAGAACCTACTTGTGCAGGGTGAGGCACGAAACTGGGTAGAACCTACTTGTGCAGGGTGTGGCACGGATCTGGGTAGAACCTACTTGTGCAGGGTGTGGCATGGATCTGGGTAGAACCTACTTGTGCAGGGTGAGGAACGGATCTGGGTAGAACCTACTTGTGCAGGATGAGGCACGGATCTGGGTAGAACCTACTTGTGCAGAATGAGAAACGGATCTTGGTAGAACCTATTTAGCCGCTCAACATAAAGTTACGGATGAACGCAACATAATTACCAGCCAAGACTGACCTGCTGCCCCCTGGTAGCTGATCCTGATACTTCATATCGAGGGGTAGGGTGTGTGCTATGGAAGGCCCCTATAAATGTTAGATGAGCACGCGGATAAATGCAAGGGCAAACACAGCAGGATTGTTCCCTGGCGGAAATATGCGCTCTGCTGAGCATCACTCGAATGGTGTATTACAGGACCATAATAATAATGTCACAATGCGATTATGTGCGGTAGCTACAGGTATACGCAACGGCAGAGTCGTCTTTTACGATTAATGGTTCTTTATATCTAATCTAATCATTATATAGGGAATTCGGTACACATTTGGTTGCAATGTTCACTGAAACCGCGTTGCGAATGACACTGTACCATACCTCATTTTAAAGATTACTGTTCCCGAAGTGACGTCGCAGATACAAATATAAGTCATTTTTAATGTACTCATCATTTTGAGTGATTTTTGCATGTTTTCTGACTTGAGTGGAGACTACCACCGAAAACAGCCGAACTGCCTTCGGCAAAGACCGGGTTGCCCGTAATCCCCCCCCCCCCCCCCGAGCAGGATAAAGGACTATTGTGCATGTGAATAACCCTCCTTTCATGCAGTGGGGGATTTAAGCATGTTTGGCCTGACATTTGACCCAGGCTGTGACCCACGTGCGTGGTCATGCAGTAAATGTGAAAAACACATGACTCTCTCTTTATGAAAAGGAGGGGTTCAACCAAGGTGGATTAATGCCAAAACCTAAACCTAATAAAAGGTCCACATTTCCGAAAAAGGGCTGGGTGGGGATGGGTGGAGGCGGGGTTTCCAGGCCTCACAACTGGCCTGATACGATTGCAAGACGGTTGCGACTTCACTTGGGTCCGCTTCTGCTACTGACGAGGCATGCATGTTTCCGCATTTTTGCTTCAGGAATAGTTTCCTTGCCTTTAAACGTATTTTTTAATGCATCTTTCATGTCTTCCTAACATCAGCCAATTCTTTATACGTCCAACAATCGTAACCAGTCAAAAATCATCGAAACCTGAATGCCCCCGCGCCCCATTTCGATTCGAAAATGTAAACATTACTCACCAGGTCCTCAAGGGAAACATACCGGTATATGGATTTCTTGTAGCGCCGAAAAATTAATTTAAAAAAATGTACATATCTTATTGAGACAGTATCCACTGAAAAATCTATATTTTCTTTTAACTTTTAGAATAAACAAATGACCCATGGGTCATTACGCTCAGCTGCCAAGCATGACCTGCGACATCATGGACTGTGATTCACAACTACAAGTCAAATTTTTGGAGAAACTATTTGCCAATTTTGTTGAAACTTTACGATGACAGAAATATATCACATATGTCTGGTTAAAATACAGTGACTTGATGCATGGTCTGCGGCAAAATGTACGGTTGTTGAGCTATCAGGAACTAATCCCATAGCTTGCTTGATACCTGTCAGTCTCAAAAGGAACACAGGCCAAATATAAGATCAAGTTGTGAACACATACATAAAAAAATCAAGGAAATCTATGCAAGAATTATTGAGATACGGGTTCATCTGTATGAATCTTTATTAAAAAACCCAACTGTACTGAACTTTAATAAATGATGGTAATTTTTAATAGAAATCTTTGACCCAATCATTCGCAAGATAATATTACTATACGTCCAACTGTAATCACTTTAACAGTTCCTGGGATAATATGTTCAAAAGAGATTTAAAGATGGCTACCTGGCTGCCATATAAGATTTCTGACCGGTCTGAAATCCGACAACAAAAATCCTCTTAAAGGAACCTAACATTAAAAAAGATCACAGAAACTGCAATGACAAAAGGATTTTTAAGGTGGCTACCTGGCAGAAATAATAAATTTTGTTTGTAATGATTTTCATATATATAAGCAATAAGAGAAACTAAGAGAAAATGGCCCTCCTACGGCACTCCTACTTGGTAATAGTAAAGTTCTAAATATATGATTGCAAAACTTATACTCTGACAAGACAGTCATGAAGAAAAACAGTAAAAGTTTTGAAATACTGTGATGCATATGAAAGATTTACAGATGGACAGGCAAGAGGACAGAATGGACTGATACCTTTTTTTCACCTTCTGGGAATTATGCATTTAAGCTTAAAATAGAGATGGTATACGAAGTAAGTTTTTATTGTGAACATCCCTGACCTATGACCTTGGCCTTTTGCCCACATATTAATTGGATTCTGTCTAGAGTGATGGGTAACTACTAACCAATTTAAACTGGAGTAATCACTTGGCAACCAATGTGTGAATAACCTGCAACCTTTAACCTCCTGACCAGCTGACCCCAAAATCAATAAGTTATTTCTACATCAAAAGGACCCATAAATATGAAGTTTGAATCAAATTGATTGATGCATAGATTAGGTATATGTGAAAGACTGAAGGGCTGGGATGAACAGTTTCGCTTGAAATATGTTTACAAGCATTTGGAACAAGTTAGTATTGTGACCTTGACCTCAATAGGGTTCTTCCCCTGTTGGTAGGTAAGCCATATATGACAGATGGAAGGTATAGGTTGAAAACTTTGCCTTAAAATGACCCCACGCAAGAAGTGGGTGCTGTGAACTTGACCTTTGATCTCAAAATCAACAGGTCTTTTCCCCTGTAGACAGAAGAGCAATATTTCAATGCTGGAAGGTTTGGAATGAAAAGTCTAGCGTGAAATGTGTGTCCACAACCTTTTTAAAGAAGTGGATCCTGTGACCTTGACCTTTGACCTTGTGACCTCACAATCTATAGGATTCTTCTCCCACTTGGTAGGTGAGCCATATTTTGAAGATCAAAGGTTTGGGATGAATTAATTCTGGGGGTGCAAACACACCCCGCAATTCGGAGAATATAGGTCACAGTGGCCTAATTTCAGTAATGCAAGGTGATAATTCAAGTACCTCTAAGATTGCATAGGGTTCATGATCCTAGCCCTTACGGTTCGATCTTAGCCCTGCTAACAGACGGACGAACAGACGGAAGAATGAAGGACAAAGACCCATCGCTATAGAACCACATGACTGATGAAAGTCATCTGAGCTAAAAAAAATGAGCCAACATTCCTCATCTTAATTGTTGAAATTTTTTTCATATGCAATTACCCCAGTAAAAGGCCCGATATACGGGTTTATCAGCTAGTTAATTATAAGAGATAAATGTCAAATGAAATGTCTGTTTTATATCATGCTTCTGATAACAGGCAGGGGCTGAGGGAGGTCTTTACTTATTTATTAATCGTGACGTCTGTGTGTATATATCTAGCAACCGATCGTCAAAATAATGTCCACACCGGCTGGTGAGATTTCGTGCTCTTTATATATGCCATGTACCGTGAGCTATGGAAACCTCATGACAAGCGGTACACTTTACATATGGAGCCAAAAGACAGCGTTGTCAGTCAATTGTGTACATGTCAGTGTTTCGCGAATTGGTCACGGGGTCAGCACGTGCCCATAATATACGTGACAGCTTAATAATGGTGGTGTCCCGTACAATTATCATAATTATTAGAACAAATGTTGATTTAAAAAGGATAAAATAGTAACGATTTGTGTTCAACACATGCTATACAGGTATATATACGTAAATGATTTTAACTTTATATGTCAAGTGAGCATAGTTATGACAATATGGTTAATTTGATGTGCATGATGCGGTGAATATATATCTTCAATAAAGCATGCCCAGCAAAATTTCTACAAGCTTATGGCAAAGGCTCCGCTTTTTTATATAAATAGTGGTTATATAACACATTTATATATGATTTACGTAATAATGAAGTTTAAAATATATAATGTTTTTAACAAGCATGCTGCTTCAGACAGATGATCCATATATTGAATTTGAATTGTGAATAAAATTGATACTGTATCATACATATTAAAGAGTGTGTATACTCTCTCTTTGTATGTTTAATACCCTCATGGTTATTAGATCCATATAGTTATCTGCATATTTGCTAAACAATCACTTTAGAGATGTATATATTTTATTCCCATGACAGACAACAGGGAAGTCACGTGAACGTGACTGTGCGGTAAACAACTCTTTTTTTTTATAATCCCTCTGAAACCAGACAACTTAAACGTTTACCATGTAAAACGTACTTACATGACCCATTGACCTTGTATCATACAGTGTCAAAATCTAATACCGAGTTCACGCGTGCATAGCAACTACAGTCCCGTAAAGTTTCACGGAACTGGTATAAATTATTATGGCTAATATATTATTTCTCATACATAAATATTCCCCTAAATATGCATGGATGTTGAATTAATTGTGTTACCGTATATAGATTGGCTCCTGTGAATATAAGTCATCACCAACAACATAATCGCAATGAATTTTCAAGGCGAGCAAATTTGGATTAACATTCCAAAGAGCAATCTTTCTTCAATAAAATTGCATTAATCTTATAAATCACATTAATCACAGGCCTTGAAATAAAAAATACATAACACTCAAAGCCGAGTACTTAAAGGTCTCACCTATAGTCTCACGATATAAACATGTATGATTATTAGGTTTTAGATTTTCAGAGACTTCTAGGGCCTGTGTCTAATTTAACATTTCATTTTTTTTTTTCAGTTATCCCAATTTGTTAGACGGGGCATTCTTTAAAGGGTTTACGTTTGTTTTTCTTTGAAGCACACGACTGTTACTGGTTACTTATCCGAACTCGTATGTTCCCGAGTATTTCCGGACTGTAAGCATTGTTTTGTGTAAGCGATTCCTAGAATTCAAATAACTCCATTCATGACAACTACGGTGCTAAACCTGCCCCCCCCCGGACACACACAACATGCACCCACACACCAACAAAACAGAAAATTTACATACATACAAACTTACATCGGCAAATGAGAGAGAGACAGACAGACAGACAGACAGAAACAGAGAGAGAGAGAGACAGACAGACAGACAGACAGACAGACAGACAGACAGAAACAGAGAGAGAGAGAGAGACAGACAAACAGACAGACAGACAGACAGACACAAGGAGAAAGAGACAGAGAGACAGACAGACAGACAGACAGAACAGAACCATGCAATGAAGAAGAGGGCGCGCTTGGGGCGATCTAGGCATGTAAATAGTATAGTGATCTATTGCTGTGGACAGCCCTGGTTAACAAGCTTGTTTAAAGTAAAACAGAGGCCTGTGATCAGCTGACGGGCCGCACCTATAGCAAGACAGGTGTGACGTGTATAAACAGATCAGCACTGACACAGGTAACGAACAACTGCTAACGCTCACCTGGACTTCAAGGGTGCCCTGGGTACTGCTGCTGCAGTCCCACCACCGGTAGCCATAGCAGCATCCCCCATCTTGGATGGCTGCGAGCGACAGAATCTGACACCACAATTGGACAGTCTCCTGATGTACTGTTGGCTGGCAGAGGAAGCAAATTCGATCAGATCTCAGTACCGGCCCATGTTTAAATGACGAACGCCGACAACTGTAATCAAATATATGATCCCTAGCCGACTACTGCAGTTTGATCTTCATGTCTCTCAGATAAAACAATATCCCATGACACATGCCAGCTCACATTTCACATGTACAGGGCTGCCCCGAGTGAGAAAGCTCGATAGCTCCCACTTAAAGCCCGTGCATTATTAATGTTTACTGGTCCAGCCGGGAAAGGTAAATCTCTCTTTTACGACTGATTTTCGTATTTGAGCTGGGTTTGTTTTTTTCGTGCGCTGTACGGTGTCTCGATCTCATCTCTTGTCGACACCGTCAGAGATGCCGTTCCAAAGCCCGAGCCCGCTGTATCCACTGGCCCTGCATATAATACATGCCGGTCACCCTGTAACTGAGATCAATAAAATCCCAGCTGTATCGTGTACACCCGTGTCCCCGTACATCAAATAAATAACTACAACACAACCTCGTCTGTCCTAAACGTGTCCAATGAGCCGAGCTGACTTCTGAATGGATTCAATGTACAGTTACATATTTTTTTCTGTGTGTCTTTTTCTTCTTCATTAATCCGGCATGCAGCTCCCCGGGACTAATTGAATGCCATTTGCCTCGCACTTGTTATACCCACGGGATTTAATAATAATCGACCGTTCGCGATCACGGCTGCGAATCCACGCGCGGGGCAAATACCTGTCGCTTCGATGGCGCGAACAGCCGTGTACGGGAAAAGATAGAAGAAATTATGTATGCGCGTCCATAGTGGGCGGGATGGTAATATTGGCGACTGTCACTTCTTGTCGGTCAAGGCCGCCTGGCTGGCTGCAAAAAGACGGGGTATTTGCAGCACTGGCGGAAGCGTACGTACACACACTCCAGCCACAATCCACTGAGCTCAGTTCACAAGCAGCTTGTAAGTCAGCAGATATAGACTGCCAGTTGCTGCTAAAAGAGCACCTAGAGCTGGCCGCTGACGTTCTCGTGATCTTAATATAAGAGGCCTTAATTTCCTCTCTGAAGCCACAATGCTGTGTTACTAAGGTAACCAACGCTCTGCTATCAAGGATGCTGAATGCTTCTGCTTCAGGGCTTAACCAGCCCGCGCCCGGCAGCATTCTTCTACTTAGTTGACCCAACAAGATCTAATCCAGGGCCAGCCGATGACGTCACAACGCATATATAGTGTTCCATTACAAATAAACCTTTATTACTGCGTCTCTAGGCCAAGTCCTGCCCTACAGAGAGAGGTCTTGTGTACTTGTGTAAAACCGTTGCAGAAAGACGACCCTGTTATTTACAAATAGATCGATTTAATTTACTACAAATATGTGAATCAAAACGCTAAACTGTGCTCCATAGCTTGAAATGAATCATAATGTTCAGGTCAAACCCTAAGACTAGTGACCGACCTGGCCAGTCACTTGTGTTTACAAATGCTTGATGCCTTCATAATAAGTGCGACATAATATATTGATATATTATATATACAGTGCTTATCCGAAGCTTAACTAGAAACTTTGAGCGAGGCCGTGTTAATCCTAGACGGGATAAACGTCAGTCCACGGATCCTGAAGTGATACGTTTGGTCGTCATGGGGTATCTGAAGCGCATGATGTCGTAATATTACTGCATGGCAATGTTATAGGTTGTTCAGGATAAATGTTACACATTGTATATATTTTATCATGTAGTGGAATCTTAAACATTCATTAACACCAAAGCTGGACCGACATTACAGCCGCTACAGTTCCATATCTGAGGAGAAGGGTCTGCATGTAGAAAGCTGACCTGGGAACCCTGTGCTTCAATTAGATGCTGGTGTCTGGTTCAGACGCAGGAATAAATGGTTTGGCCCTGTCTTCTTTTGTGTCAGAACTGTCATTGTGCATGAAACCTACGCTAATGTGGTGGCTGAAGAGCTTTGCGATGAATAGTTTCCCCTATTCTATAACGTTAGGCAAGTCCATTTCATTTACTCTGTGCGGCTGCATCGTTGATCACAACCAAAGATTGCAAGCATATTGGACAAACTCTTTGCCATCCTGCATGTTTTAAGCGAACCTGTTAGCTTAAGCTATGTTACAGCGTCGTCCGTCCGCTGTCGTCCGTAAGATTCGATTAATTTTTGCTACCTGCATTTACTAAGATTTTATAGGGAAAAGGCGAAAAAAAAATCTCCTTCTCCGAAACTGTCCAGCCAAATTGTGCAATATTTCACAGAAATAATCTCTTAAACTATCTCTCTCGAGTGTCTTCGAATGGTTCCAGTTTTTGAACAGGATTTTGGCCGAGTTATAGGAAGCTGACCTTACTCATTTGTCAAAAAAAGGTACAAAAATTACAATATCAGAAACGGCTGGAGATATCATCATGCACCAAATTTTATGCAAATGCTGTTCACAATACTCATGTAAGAGTTTGAGGCATTGGTGGCGCCACCTGCATCAACCCCTTCTGTACAAGGGTCATCGGACATTAGTACATTTACCCATAATTTCCCAGGAATAGCTGGATTAAGCATCATCAAATCTTATGCAAAAATCTGTCATATAGCAAATGTTCCTGGATTGAGAATTTTGTGGCGCCACCTGCATTAACTTTCCAATTGCGGTAAAAAATCTTTTATTTTTTTTTAAATCTTCTTATCTGAAACCATTCAGCCAAATTGTTCAATATTTCACAGAAATTATCCCAGAGATAAGCTATCTCAAATTTGATTAATTTTGGCCGAGTTACAGGAATTTGTACTCAGTCATTTGGCCAAGAAAGCTGATGACATAACAGTCTCAGAAACGACAGGAGCTAGCATCACCAAGTTTTGTGCAAATGTAAGTCACGTGACTCATATTTGAAATTGCAGTTTTTGTGGTGTCACCTACAGCAACGTGTTTGTACGGACAAAAACCTAATTTAGTCCCTTTCAGTTTACAAAGAATTTGTTGAAACTATCAAGCTGAATCGTTTAATTTTTTACAAGTATTATCCTAGGGTAAGGTTCTTTCAATTGTATAAGAATAGATTGTTTTTTTGTAGTTTTTTGGTAGAGTCATAAAAAGCTGAAGTTGAGGACTGCAATAGTCTTTTTCTGCAAAACTGTTGTTCCAACTTCTGTAATATTGCACAAAATGATTCCTCGGAGGCCTTTGTTCAAGTTTACTTATATGATTTTTGCAGAATTATTGGACCTTTAACAATGGAAGGACTCAATAATTTATTATTCTAAACATTTTGACAAAACAAAAAATGTTATGGACATGTCAGCTTGAAAAAAAAAACATTGTAGCCAAAGTTTTTCAATATGTGTAAACACATTCACCTACAGGCCAAGATTGAGACTGTATCTTTAAATAGCTTGGCATACTGCCAACTATTTCTGATTTGGCAACAAGCTAAAGGTCAGTCTAGATCTATTTATAGCTTTGGCAGACTGCCAACTGTGTCAGATTATGGAACAGGTCAAGATTTCACTCAGTGCAGCCAGGAACAGGTCAAGAGCTAACTCAGTGCAGCCAGGTGCAGGTCAAGAGTTCACTCAGTGGAGTAGCTGAAGCAAGCAATTCGTTCCAGCTTTTTTCGGGGCAGCTGCCTTTCTCACCTAAGCCTGGTTAGCCCAGTGCACCTGACTAAAGAGAAGTTTGATGTATAGATATTGTATTGGCCTAATATTTTTGACCTGCCCATGCATCTTTGATGGCTTTCTCGCACACAAGACTTGTGTTGCTACCTAAAATGACTTTAGCACAGTGTATGTACCTGCTTATTTCTCAGGAGTGGTTTAATATATCAGCCTGAAATCGGGCATATGTATACATCTCGGATAGCTTTGTCGTATACAATACTTGTGGCGCCACCTACAATCATTTTGGTGTTGTGTGCACCCATACCAGTATTTCAACAGTGATGTTTGTGTAATTGGTTCTTGTTCGAGATGTTAGTACTTGCATTTTCCATACACATATCACACATGTACTTGAAAAGTAATGGTCCAGCATTGATGCATAATACCTGGTGTATATCCCATTGCATAGGCTCGAATTAGGCCTGTAGGCCTTGTTTATTTTTAATATATATAATAACGCTTTGATTCGCTTATTCTCATTATATATCATTAAGCAGTTTGACATGATTTCGCAAACATTTATATCGGTTAGAAATATCAGGACTGTTCTGTTATATATACCATTGATGTTTCTGTAATACAATTTAGCGGGTTATTCTCTGCATGTGTTGTGTGTATTCTTGGTGAGATTGTCTTTGCGCCAGCGCTCGGGGGACATTCATTCTAGATCCTGCCTGCCTGCTGAGCTTATGATTTGGGGCAATGTTGTAACCTTAAACTTTGGTTTTGTGGCATCCAAACATAGTAGGTATTTGACCCTTACACTTCAGTTAATTAACATAACATATATATGTCATGGATTTTCCTGATAAAACAGCGTGTCAATGTGCAGTGTGTAATTTACACAGAGGTTGTTTCTGCCGTATATACTGGATATATTTACCATTTCCTTGCATTCTGCACGGTCATGATGCAATACGCTGTACAATGTATTCCTCCTAATCGTTATCCTCTCGTAAAGACAGGAAGAAGAATTACATGCTATGACCATTAACATGTTGTCACTACATCAGGGCTCAGCGATGGCCCAATCAATCACATTATGATTTTATATATCGCTAGTCGGTAACGACTGTAACCGCGCATGGTAAGCATCTACTTATCACATTCCATATGATGAATAAACTCCTTTATCGGCCATTCTATGAAGCTTAAAACAGTAGATTATTCTAGCGGTTCCAGGGGAATGTGTTTCGTCAACTGTCACCAAATGTTATCCTGTACATTCTTACCTCAAAAATCCAAGTAAAAGCGAACAAAAAACAGGATTTTACCACTAGTGTTTTCGCTAAGTCACGTTTCATAAGGTATATTAGATAATCAGCCAGTGGTGTACGTAAGGGGGGGGGGGAGGCGGCAGGGGCTGTCCGCCCCGGGCGGCACATTTTTGGGGGCGGCATTTCGGGGAATAAGTATACTGAAGTGGCATGAGGAGTTCCTAAAAAATGTACAAATTTTTACTTTTTTTCAAGATAGATGAGAAAAATAAAATGTTTTGTGTTTTTTGGTTGTGTATCCAAGTTCAAGTATTTCCGGAATTATAAACTGGGCAGTGGAACAACCCTTGTGATATGCGTCGATCTCTAAAGAGGCAAAAATACAGATATGTTGTTATTCTTTATTAAATAGCGGTGTTGCAATGTCAGAACGCCACAGGGGGCACTAACCACATATTGGTCTTGTCAGAAAACCTATGGCCCTGGTGGTGGGGTGTCTGTCTTACACTTTGTGCGGAAAATGTTATGACGAACTCTTTCCTCTGAACGTATACAGAATTTCCAATCTAAAACTCTTGAATTCCCCAAAACTCCATAATTTTTAAACAACCTGAAACAACCTGAAATGCCCTTTTCCATGATTCCTACACTCTTACTAAAGTCTCGTTTACACTATATCGTGAATATATTGACTACTACCTTAATTTTTGTTTCTTTTGATTTGCCACTGGTTATAAAATTTGATGTATAAATGTGACTTTAAATTTTTTCATAAAACGTGAGTTTAACAATCTTTCACCCAGACCTATGTGGGAGTTATTTTATTTTTAAGATCGCATATCAAATATAAATATATCATAAATCCCGGCGGGATGAATCCTCCTGGCCACTATGCCACATGGACAATATAAGTATCAGGTATCAGTGTGACTTTTTGGGAGTTCAAAACTGAAATAAAGATATATTTGCCTGTACTGTAATTAACCGTTTAATGATCAACTAGCTACAGACAATTGTTTATGTTGTGAACAATTATTTCAAGTTAATATATTATATTTATTTCAGTTATATAATTAATTGAAATTTATTCAAATTTTTTATTGAATAACAAATAATCATAAGTTCATAAATAAAACCTCGCAAAGTGCAGAAACATATATAATCACTAATTCTAAAATGATGTAGCCATGAATTAAAGCATGCTTTTAACTTTGAGGATACTGTAATTAATCAAAAAGGTCAGTTTATCCCAACATTCGATTCTTTTTATCTGAAAACATCAAACATGCCCTAGCTATCTATACACAACTCATGAAATTACGCGTTATAATTAAAGACTCAAGTATAAGTACCTTGCTTGCTGCAGCACCATACATATACATGTATATATCACAGCGCTCTATTAGGTGTAGCTGCTGTTCTATGCGATAAAAAAGGTGGAATTATAGAAGTGACAAGGTATTTGTATGCGCTTAGAATTAAAGCAATATTTTTTTCATTATATTGAGTTTTAGCTAATCATAGATCGTGTACATGAAAAATTAAGTTACTACATTATATGTGTATCATGCAATGAAATACTTTCTTGTTACAATTTTTTTTTCTGGACTTCATTATGACCTAGATATAGTTGAATGTGCAAGCAAATTTAAGCCGCCCCTGCCACCAGCTAAAAGTAGAGGCTTCTGGTTCTGTAGAGACTGGAAACGGACATGACAGAACATGCGAAACATAAATATGCAAATGGTGCATCAGTAAGCATTAGAATCATGTCCTCCCTGAAAAAATGTTACATGTTCAAACATGTAATGGATAAACTTGAAAATTTGATAAAATTGACAAATTTACACATAATATACAGAATTATGCAAATGACCTACTTAATATGCACAGATTGACCGCAGAAGTTAAACAACTTGTCAGAGGAGTACTCTCAAGGTATATCGACAAAGATTTGTACAAATCACGTTTACGGTTATGTTTTGAGCGCGAGAGCAAAGAAAACTGCTCGTTAAGCTAATTAGCATAATTAAGCTGTTGAGACAACTCTCAAAATGTTATCAGGTGTTCACTCTCAACTGATAAGTAAAAATATGAAGTGACAGCCTGATTGGTGAACACTCAACTGATAAGTAAAAATTTGAAGTGACAGCCTGATTGGCCCAGCAAATCTTGAAATATTGTGGTACATAGGAGCGTCCGGAAGAAGAAGAAAAGAAAAAAAAAAGAAAAAGAAAAAAGGTATGGAAACATTAAGGCACCCCTCAATAGGTTTACATTTGCAAAGAAATGATTGTTCTTTCATGTGTGCGAAGGAAATCACTGCTGATGAATTCATCCTTATACTTGTGTTGTAGCCTATAACAAGGAATTTTGACGTGATATGTTTTTATATGTTGTCGAGTTTTGTAATGTTTTGTTAGAATGGCGGCAATTTCTAAGACCCCCCCCCCCCCCCGGCCGGCAACGAGGCTAGATACCGCCGCTTTTTTCTTCATGCTGGCAGCTGAGGGACAGTTCAGAAGATAAAAAAGAGATAAGCAGAGCATGGGATTTTATATAACCACCAACAGCTACATGCACTGTGAGCCATGCATCACATGCACTCGCTTTCCTGTTATATCACACAAAGAATAAGAACCATAGCAGATGGGAGACAATCCTATATGATTCAGCGCCAGTCAAAAGGTCACCATGATTAAAAGGGCCGGCTGATAAACCTTCGAAAATTGTCCATGTAGACAGTCGTCTTCATTAAGGGTTTTTAACGGTTATACTTCCTATTTTGCCTGAGTACAGAATATATGAAACAACTGCAGCCAAAGGAATCCATATAAAGCGTCTGTGAATTACTTTTCATTTCATGTAAATCATGCCTGCATGTTACCCTGTTACATTTCACTAAATTAATGTAGGTATGAACTCAGGCCTGAACTGGCAGATTTATGTCTGATGTAGCACACATGGACACTGTGGATAAGCTCACGGTATAGCTCAGCTACCAGGCAGCAGCTAGAGCCATCCAAAGGAATAAAATTTGCTGAGCAAATTAGACTTTCAGTTATATATAAGCAATATGAGTTTCAGGCCAATCCATGTACCGTCTGTTGAGAATGTGAAACAATGGCTCTGATATGACATTCTTGAAAACTGAGTAAATTACATAAAATAATTAAAAATCAAATCTAGTGCCTTGAGGCATATACAACTGACAAAACGCTCAATAAGCATAAGAAGTTTCAGGACAATGCGTGAACCGTGAAACTGGCACAATTGCTGTAATGAGGTAGACTTCAAAAATACAAGTTAATTGTGTTAACAATGGAGAATTGTTGGCTGGAACAAGTAGACTTCTTCAAAATCATTTAGAGTTCCACATATAATGACAAGTCCTGTTGTTCCTTGGAACCTTGTCTTGTTTATTCATTTTTAAGAATAAATTTTATTTTCGGAGATACCCAGACCTGTGGTTTTCCTATACGTAACTTTTAAGAATAAAAGGTCACAGTGGCGTCATTTAAGTTTTAATGGGGTAATCCCATCAAGGAATGTCTTTATGTTATAGTTCTGAGGATAGATCAATGGCTGAAGGCTGCAATCTATTTTTCTAAAAATGACCAATACAAATGCTCAGGAAATGTAGGTGGTGGCACCAGTCTTCTGCAGCAAATTAACTTCATCAAGATTTTATGATAATGTGTCCACCAGTCTTGATAAATCGGGCCTTTTGTCTTCAAATACTTATGCCCCTAAACCTGAGTTTTCACCTGAATATTTTAGGCTATTCTCATTTAAGGTATCAACCAGGACCTCTCTAGATCCTGAGTCAGAGTTTCAATGTCTATTGTTTATTATGCGTGTCCTGTTCACGTACGACAGACAAAGTTGCGCCGTTCCGGCCCTCTGAGAGATTACGACCAGCTTACCGGCCATCGCTTTAGTTCAGATGATTTTCAATCAGCTAAGTTAACATTGAAGCAAAACAAGATGTACAGGTTAGGTAAACCTTATAGCAAACGATGGTGTTATGAGACTAGGTCATGATGTGATTGGCTGGTGCAAAGTGTGACATCACAGGCAAAATTTAGAAATGACTTAATTCCAGCAATAAATGTTGTTTTTATTCTTCTCTGGAAATTTGGGACTGACAGTGTCAGGAATACTTTTTGATGAATAGCTTTTGATGAGACCTAGAATTTTCATTTCTCTGTGGGTGACGTCATTGCCTAGGTGACAGTACAGATGTTCCAATATTTTTTGTACATGATCACACAAACAAAGAGAGAAAAAAAATTTTTCCTCCAGGAATTGGGTTAAGTTTATGTAAAATCTGTATTAATATTTTTTCATAGGCAATTATGTTATATGATAATCATTGGCGGCGAAGCTAAATATTCATGGGGGGGGAATACTATAGACAAACATAAATATATATTTATATGTATGTATGTGTACGCACTTATGCGGTTGAAATGGGGAGGAGGTATAGTCTATTGTTCATTGAGGAATACTGGTACTCCTTTTGTTTTTCCATCATCCCCCTCCCCCCCCCCCCCCCCCAACATGTCATTGGGGGCGGGGGGGGGGGGGGCAGACCCCCCGGTTTCGCTGCCTATGATAATATAATAAGATTTGGAACACGTTTGCTTAACCTGCACTGCTGATCGGCATACCAGTGATGGTGAGCGACCTCTAATGGCAGTATTATAAACTAAATACACTGGTACAGCGACAAATCGCTCACTCTCTAGGCCAGAATAAATTACAAGTAACCACGCGTCACTGGTGCACTGGTGTATTGCACTCTTGCGCAATCGGTCGATATCATGATGCATGTCATGTTGGAACAATAATTGAAAACATCATATTTACTTGATTGGTTATTAGTCTGATTAGGAGTATAGCAATCATTATCTATCTAATACTTACAAAAGGAATTCCCAATATTCTCTGAAACCGCGTTGCGTTTGATACTGTGTCATACCTCATTTCAAAGTTATTGTTCCTGCAGTGACTTCGCAGATATGTGAATAAATATTTTTTAATGTACACATCTTTTAGGGTGAATTTTGCGTGTTTTATGATTTGCGTGGAGGTTACAACCGAAAACTGCCGACTTGCAAAGACCGGATTGCCTGTGTGATCGCCTCCAGCGCAGAATTAAGGATTATTGTGCATATAATTAACCCCTGCTTTCAATAACGGATTTAAGCATGTTTGGCCTGACATTTGACACAGGCTCTCACCCACGTGCGTGGTCACTGGTCAGTAAATGTGAAAAACACGTGACTCTCGCTTAATGAAAAGGAGTTCGACCTAGGAGGACTCATGACAAAACCAAAGGTCCCCCTCTCGGTAAAAGGGGTGGGGGTGGGTTGGGGCAGGGATTCCATGCCTTAAAAAAATTGTCTGATACGATTAAAATAGGTTGCGGCGGCTGAAAAGCCGGTACGGATCTTTGGACTCCCCTTGTATACTCTTCTGCTAATAATGAGGTATGCATATTTCCGGTTTTTATTTTTCTTCAGGAACAGTCTCCTTGCCCTAAAACTTACATATAATTTATCTTTCATGTCTTCCTCACATCAACATATTCTTTATACGTCCAGCCATAGTAACCAGTCAAAGATCACCGAAAACCCGAATGCCACCGCGGCCCATTCCGATCCGCAAATGTTAACATCAGCACTGACCAGGTCTTCAAGGAACATGCCGATGTACAAATTTCCTGTCACGAGCCCAGCGCCACAATTTAAATATAAAATTATTTGTACATATCTCATTGAGACAGTATCCCTAACTACCAGAATAAAACAACTGAACCAACATTCCTGATCTCATTTAATCCCCCCCCCCCCCCTCCCTAACCCTGGTAAAAAGTCCGATTAACCCGGTCTACATCTAGTATCTAATAAGAAGAAACAGCGTCCATCCATTGAGGATGGCGCGAATTGAGCGTTGATTTTTAAAGAGTCGGTCTGAGGTTAACCGATCTGAAGTAACAGTGCAGCTGATGAAACAAGTATAAACACATATTTCATATTGGTACAAACAGATTTATTCCAGCTAGGTAGATCTTATATTTGTTTAATGGATATTTTAAAACAAGGCAAACTGTAAAAAAACAAATAAACAATACGAACGAGGTGGAGAATATGACCAAACGTTTTCAGACCGTGTCACAAAACTCTCATCTTAACAGACCGTGTCACAATACTCTCATCTTAACAGACCGTGTCACAATACTCTCATCTTAACAGACCGTGTCACAATACTCTCATCTTAACAGACCGTGTCAAAATACTAACATCTTAACAGACCGTGTCACATTACTCTCATCTTATTAGATTTACAGCAAATCAATTGGGGTGTGAAATTATTGAGATCCGGATCCGAAACAAAAATTAACATTCCACGTAAACCCGCCAATCTCTTCTTATATTCTAGGAGGTAATCGCCAATATATTTAACAATAAAGAGAAGTGCACTGGGATATAAAAAATATCTGGCTTTGGTTTTGTAAACCCAGTTTGTATGTGTACGAGTTAAATATCATCATAGGGCAACATTGTTAGTAGTTTTGAAAATTCTTAGGTTGACACCTGCTTGAAAAGTACATTTTCAAGAAGCCATACATATCTATTTCATTATTATTGTTATTATTATTATTATTATTATTATTATTATTATTATTATTATTATTATTATTATTATTATTATTATTTATTAATCAAAAGATGAAGCAGTAAATGGGTACAAGTATAACTGTTGACGTTCTGAATGATTTACAAGTTATGGTTAAAAGGATGGCGACAGATGGCAGCACCTTCAGCATGTTTGCTGGCCAGAGAAAATGGAACCACATGGAATTAAATGTACTTAACGTGAAGGGTTTTTATGCCCCCGCCACAATGTGGCCGGGGCATATAGTTTTACCCATGTCCATCCTTCCGTCCTTCCGTCATTCCGAAATCAAATAGTTGTACGGACTTTTTTCGCAATGCCTGCAGATATTGGCCTGATTTTTGGTGTGTGGGCAGATAATGACCAGTTACAGATCGAGTTCGCGTTATATCCCGGTTGACCTACTTCTGACCGTTTTACTGCTCCTAAACTAAGAAAATTTCATGAAAAATATAAATTTTCTGACAAATACACATGTACGGACTTTTTTTCGCAATGCCTGCAGATATTGGCCTGATTTTTGGTGTGTGGGCAGATAATGACCAGTTACAGATCGAGTTCGCGTTTCGTCCCGGTTGACCTACTTTTGACGGTTTTACGGCCCCTAAACATAGAAAATTTCATGAAAAATATAAATTTTCATGATGAATGTACATGTACAGCCGTTTCTAGCCCTCAGCTCATAGGCTGATGGGCTATTGTCATCACCCAAGCTGTCTGTCTGTCTGTCCGTCTGTCTGTCCGTCCGGCGTCTGTCCGGCGTCCGTCCGTCCCGCGTTTGTTAACTTTTACCTTGTGAGCGGGATATCTCTAAAAAGATTCACCGTAAGAATTTTATTTCATCAGGGAAGATGTATATGGATAATATCTCGGTCAAGTTCGAAGATGGGTGACCTTGACCCATTTTTCTACATTTTAGAGCTGATTATAGAAAAACACTCAGAAGCTTATATCTCAGGAACCATTGTGTGGATTTTCACAAAACTTACTATGCTCATTGGGACTGATGGTCTGTACATTCTGCACAATTTTGGTGGAGCCACCTGCAATTTCTGATTTTTTAATTAATTTTTTATCGGGTTTTTCAATTTTGGCCTTGTGAGCAGGATATCTCTGAAAAGAATGCACCGTTGGAATTTTATTTCATCAGTGAAGATGTATATCAACAAAATCTTGGTCAAGTGCAAAGATGGGTGACCTTGACCTATTTTTCTTTGTTTCAGAGCTGATTATACAAAATCACTCAGAAGCTTATATCTCAGGAACCATTGTGTGGATTTTCACAAAACTTACTATGATCATTTGGAATGATGGTCACAATTTTGGTGGCACCACCTACAATTCTTGAATTTTTAATGAATTTTTATCAGATTTTTCAATTTTGGCCTTTTGTGCAGGATATCTCCAAAGGTATTCAACACAGGAACTACATTTCTTCAGTGCTATTGCATGATATTTACATAATCTTGGTCAAGTTCAAAGATGGGTGATATGACCTACTTTTCAAGGTCACAGAGCTTAGTAAAGAAAAAAAACTTAGGAGCTTATTTCTCAGGAAGCATTTGGTGGATTGTAATGAAACATGGTACATACCGCTCCAATTTAAATTTATGACTGATTTTCAGCTTTTGCTAATATTCTGGTTTCGCAATGCAATGCTTACAGATACTGGCCAAATGTTTGATCTGTGGGCGCATAATGACCACTTACAGATCGAGTTTGCGTTTCGTCCCAGTTGACCTATTTTTGACCATATGACAGATCCTGAACATAGAAAATTTTATGAAAGACAGAAATTTTTATGAAAAATGCATATGTATGGACTTTTTTTCACAATGCCTGCAGATACTGGCCTGATTTTTGGTGTGTTGCTTGATAATGACCCATTACAGATCGAGTTTGCACTTTGCCCTTGTTGCATTTTGTACTTTTGACCATACGACACCTCCTGAACTTAAAAAATTTACAAAATTTAACAAATGTTTCTAATTTCCCCCAGGCGTGGGCATTCGTGTCGTTCCGACACGTCTAGTTTTTTCGAAGTTTTTGTCCCTTTAAGACTAAAAGAATTATTGGTTGGATTTTTTTCACAAATGGCCACAACATTCTGAGGGTGGAGGAGTTTATGCTTAAAGGTGCCCATTCATCTACATTTTTGAAAAAGAATTTATGTGATATCTGGCTTCCTCTGTGCATGTATATATCAATGATCTAAGGGTAATTTTGGTTTTGAATAGTACTTATTAGCCCTGCGTGAAGGATGCAGGAGCTTGTTTATCAACAACATGTTTGTAAACACAGCAACGTTGACAAACGGGAAAACGTATAACCTAAGGTGGTAGGGTTCATAAATGCGGAGGCAGAAAAGGTGACTTGTTGCAAAACGCCTATTCGCTAAGTTCTGGCTTATCTGACTTGCTGCCAGATGCCCTTGTTGAATTTGTTTTGGTTATTTTTGCCGGCCCCCACATATTACAAACACACTGATAGAAACGAAACAAGCAGCCTGTGTGAGGTGATATTCATGTTTTCTGGCCTATTTTTATAAAAGCTCCAAGGGATAACCTTTAGTTAATAAAGGTCAGTTAGGTGATTGGGCCCCTTTAAGACTGTCATGACTTAGTAAATTATTCGTTCAAGAACCTAGCAAACGAGGTAACTGTATGCTGTACAAGCTCACTGTTGTGCCATGTACCGCCGGGTAAACCCTGGTCTGCAAGCCTCCATATATAAAGGTGATTTTTACTTAATGTTTAGCATTTATGTATGCAACCATCTGGCTATAGCAGGAACCGAACGCGACTTACATGTATAAAGTTGGCTACCTTGTAATTCTGTTAAAATAAATATGTTCAAACCAAGTTAAAATGGATATAATTAAAGTATAAAACAGTTAGAGATAACCCGTTCACACCGAACTACCATCAGTAAATACACTAAATTAGCACGATAAAGTAGGGAGGGCTCATGATACTCTGAACGTGATACTGTAAAAACAAAACCTGGACTTTATATATATATATATATATATATATATATATATATATATATATATATATAATGGTTTATTTATAATAATGTTTATTGCAGAGCAGACTCGAGGTTCATAAATGAAAAAAAAAAAAGAAATGAAGGAAATGAAAATAAAAAGTAAAAGATCCATATAATTACAAATAACACACGATTAAGGCTTAATATACATTGCAACACTGTTTTAATCTGATAACAAACATCGTATACTGATGAACATAAAACAAACCTTTAAATGTAAATTAGATTTATACATGACTAAAAACATGTCATGTTCTTTTATTTTAAATTTAAAAAAGAAGCCTGATTCTATATTAAAGCTGATTTAAAAAGGAGAAATCATTGGAACTAGATAAAAATAAAATCAAATGAATGTGCTTGAAATAAAAATAATCCCATTTCTTTGCTTAATTTTATATCATGTTTTTTTTTCAGTGGACAGAGAAACACCATTGAACCAGTCACGTTATATGTTCCATGCAGCTCTTTTGTATTTAGGGTGAAAAAAAGTAACAGCGCGTTTTACATGTTGTATACTCGGGATTATATAACCAAAAATTTACAGGGTTAGGCAGTTACAGTTTTGGAACTCCCCAAACTTGTTTTTGCATGGTGGGATTAATTTGCAAAATGTAACCACCTTCCTGGTTTATTTAAGTGAAGATTCTATTACTCTTTCATTATGTTAAAAAATCTACAGATGATGCTCTGCATGTCATTTACATTGATAACATTAATATAACATAAAAAAACTTCTGTCCTATCAAATATACTGAATGAAAATATGACTAGGTACATATAATTATTTTAAATAGATATAACAAACAACTCATACCAGAGTCTTGTAAACGGTGTATACACTTGATACGAGGATTGATAAAACCAAGTCTTTACTCATGGGCATAGAAGTGTTTTTCATTCTGTGAACCTAGCATAAATTAATGTTTACAACTGCACATGTATCCAGAATTACAATAACTTTTCAAATAACAATTTTACAAATAGGGGTTAAATGCACGTAGAATATACCCCGACCAGGGCTTGAAAAATTCCCTCGCCCGCTCGCATTCTCGAGTGCAAATTGAATGGAGCGATTTTAGGTGACTACTCGCGCCCTATCGGGCCCTATCGGGCGAGTGCACTTCAAAACCCAGAATTGTGAAGGATGATGTCTTCACGTTATTTTCCAATTGAAATTTTCCTTTGAGAAAGGCTTGAGGGCAAGGCCAACCATATTAAGTCAATGCTTCCAGTTACGCGACAGATGCTTAAACAAGGGACCCATGGGTCACGGCGCTCAGCTGATTGTGACAGTAATAACTGCATCACTATAGATTTTTTGAAGATGCAATAAAAATACTATCCTCAGTGCTCAGGAACTAGGGCTCAATGACAGGCGGGGAGAGTTACAACACCTTTGTATATAAATACAGAATACGGAATTAAATTCAATGGTGCTTACTGGGACTAGTGGGAATTAGAGCACCTCTACATATACGTAAAGGATAAAATTTAATTTAAATGAAATTATTTTAAAATATTTAAAAACAGGCAGAGTGATAGAAAATAAAGCAAATAACTTTAATTTCCATTCTACTGAGACAGGAAAATAATGAACAAATATTTGCATTAGATCCTATTTTTTCTTTTGTTAAGTCATTTTTTTTAAGTTTATAAATGTTACTATATATTTACAGTATATCATATATACCTGAATATTTAAATTGATTCACAGATCTTAATTGCATCAACATTTATACTTAATTTAGTCAAGTAACATCACATTATGCACACAGATATATTTCTTTTTTTTATAAAATATATTTTTTAAATTTGCAAAGCAATAAATATATGACAATAACACTCAAGAATTCACAATTTTAAATTGCACCTTAATTTATCCATGATTTGTTTCATATATTATCAAATTATGCCAACTGATGGGTTAAATTATATTTTGTTTAATTATTTAAAAGGAAATAATTTCTTTAAAATGCTATATCAGAACAACGTGGCATCTCTTGGATTACTTCTTGAATTAATATTTCAAGAAAAGTTGTGCACATTGGATCAAAAACAGCTTTACATTTAAAGAAATTCAGTTGACAATAACAAACCATGTAATGCAATATAATTGGTGATGGTGGTGGGGGGGGGGGGGTTAGGGTAGGGCCCATGAGAATAAGTGTATGTTTATTACAGCAGGGGTGTTCTGCCAGTGCTGAATCACTAATAAGGTTACCTAGGCAAGGCTGTAATGAGCAAGAGTGGGGTCTTGGATATACAAAATGCAAATACATTAGAGCATCTGAAAAACTTCAATAATTGGAATAATTTTTAAGCTTTTACTTTCAAATTTCAGAATTCAACAGATTAAATCCACATGTATCCCGGCTGTGAAAAATAAATTAAATATACTTACGAGAAAAAAAGTGCCATGGTCAAATTTTGGCAAAATTTAAGGTACCAATTTTATATTTTTGCTAATATTTTAAAAATTTAAAAGGTTTTGATCTAATTTTGGGTATACAATAAAATTTTGATAAATTAAAGTTTTATTACTGAAAAAAGTCCCTAGCTTTAACATTTTTTGTGTTAAGTGACCAAATATTTTCCTAATTTTTTACAATGTGCAATATGTTTGGGCCCATAATTTTTTTTTATTATATAATACAGACAGGCCTCGATTTTATGCATTCCCGCATTCTCGAGGAAGGCAATATTCACGGAGGGAATGCTGTATATTTCATTGAATTCCCGATCGGGAATGCCAGCCTATTATCAATGAATTTGGTTCATTTTAAAAGCCATTAATAAAATGAAATAAATCTACGTAAAGAAAGGAAGTTAAAAAGAAACACTACCAAAAAACAGACGGTATACGCGGTCGCTCTAATTTTTGCGTGTCCTGATCAGTTGTGTCCGGTATAGAGATGATTTGTCAGAAACGGACCTGCTCCTAATACCGGTATAAAACTGAAGAAATCACGCAGTTCTCGCAATAACAGACATCTGATTTGTGGAGATCGTGCACTAGACATCGTCAGTTGCAGGTTCCATTATATAGCACTGCGTCATTTGTTTTATATACGCACGGTTCTGCCGTGAGCTTAGCTGAAAAAAAAATTCATAACCACCGCAAGCGACGCAATGTCACTGAATATTTTCCCGCCAAAATTGTCATGAATTAAGTCACATGTGGTGGATTTTTACTACGAATCTCTTATTGGCTCTCTATCTATGACCCGCATCGCTCCGCCAATCAGTAGAACCTATATATATGCAAGAGGCATGGATTTATGCAAATCAACGTGTCACATGGTTTCTATGCGGCTATATTGCCACATCGGCCGGTTGACAGTATGAATGTCGAGCATTATAATGTGACAGCGTTGAGCTTGCGCATTATTGGTAATCAAATGAAAACAATCTCCAATTGCTCAGTGTTTTTTCCGCGATTTGCCTATTTTTCATAAATATTTGTGCATAATAATAAGTCAGATTTCCTTGATCTCGGGCTGATGCCCGCAGGCTGTTTCGCCCGAGTGACGAAATTTGGGAGCGGATTACCGGCAGTTTTTTTCCCCTCTTACGTACGAGATTTTAACGGTCGTTCCACGAATATAGAGGCACAATCAGACTAATTTGAAAGGCTCAAATTAAACTATCGGCTTCGTCTGGTAATTCCTTTCATTATGGAAACTAAGAACATCTTCCAAATGGAGACCGAGGGAGTTTAAGAATATGATTATTCTGGGACGTGAAGGCAGACTTTTACGGACCCGGACTTGCACCTTCACATTATACGGACCCGAGCCACAAATGCGGGCAACCCTGGTACGACGATCAACGGAAATTGCACGCTTGTTAATGAATGAAAAATATGTATCATGATGTGATTAATGTTTACACGGGCATAGATGAAAAATTGCTGTCCGATAAAAAAGAAGATGTCCATTTTGTCCAACGGAAATTTTCCTAAAGTTTTCCGGTATACGTCAGCAGCCTTAGGGACGCGGTGCTAAAATGGCCCTGATCTCTGGTGGGGACACAGGTTTATGGTGTTTGTAGTAAAAGGTGCCAGCGAATTGGTAAATAAGGGTTTCAAAACTGGAAATCAGGTACTTGTTCAAGAACAGTGGACCGCATCATAAAAAAAAATCTGAGGTGATACACCAACAATTTATTATCTAAAAATCAATATTACTACTGCACTGCTGTTTTTTTCCATGCAAATATTGTGAACGGAAATAAACAAAACTTGTCCAAACGTACCCATTGAAGTTTCTGCACTTAATAAGTTTCTCTTGGCCCACGTGTGTCATTTGATTTTGGCGGGACCATTCATTTTGATCCCGGGTACAGTACATTCATGCTTATTTTCCCCGTGATGCCCTTTCCAAATGTGCGGGTCCCGCATGCTGCCATCGCATTTACATGTATTTGTATAGTATATGATTAGATATATCCACTTAGGAGGCCAAATTACAAATGCTAATACAGATATTATAATTTTACACAACACAAATGCAAATACAAATACACAATGTAGCTGTATTTAAATACAAATATTTATTTGACCCCAAACCTGCAAGAATCACATTTCACTGAATACCATTTGTATTATAAAGTTTTTTTTATGGGTAATATGGTGAACTCTGTCAAAGCATGCTGCATCAGGTGGTCCTTTTATTTTTTGCTTCAATAAGTGTGTTAAGATATATACACCTTGTTGCTCTTCTTCTATATTTACATTTCTGTATTCAGATTTACAAGATAAATGTTTAAGTATCATCTGATTAGTCATAGGGATATTGCTTATTATATTTTTCAGCTAAAACATGCTATATTTAAACATAGTTTCTGAGGGAATGTGGTAGGTCTGGTGGGAATGCCAGAAAAATTGTTGTATTCCCGTGAGGGAATGTTACAAATTTAGTTTATTTCGACCCCTGTACATACCTAAGTTCAGGCACCTACATATAGGAACTATATAGAGGAATATTTATGGTAAATATGAGGAAAACCAGATGAGTGGTTTTGATATTAGGCAGTCCTGAAGTGTGAAAATAGATTTATAATAAAAAAATTGAGGTTTTTCCTTAATTTCTCAAAGGAACGAAGTCGCGAAGACCCAGTTTTTGGCTTGGTAGGAGATCTTGGGGACATCTAACATTATGCTGAATTTTGGATTCCTAGGTCTTACGGTTTCAAAACGTGCCACATCTACGGACGGGCGGACGGACGACGATCAATGGACCACGATTATAGCTCAGATGACTTATAGTCAGCTGAGCTTAAAACGCAGCGACCCAAAAAAATTTATTGAAAAATGCACGTACTAAAACTGGCAAAAGCAGACAACCTTCAATCGATCGTTCCACAATCCCATACATGTGCGGTATATGATCGTTCCCAAGTGTTAAAGAACAAAGGAATTCGTGTAGCATTTAACTGTCAGCTATAATGTGATATAATTTATTATTTTAAAAATTAGATTAAGATCGTTTTCTGGCCCTATATAGATGCCTCTTTGCACGAGCGTGAAGCGAGGTCGGTGGTTTTTCTAAGAATCGGTAAATAGGCACAGAGTCGGAGAATTCTCGGGGAGTTTCATTTAAACAGAGATCCCCTAAAACATATAGCTTTAGACAATTATTTCCCGAAAATATTATGAGATTGAATATAGGTTATGAATATTTTGTCGTCTTATTCCCATGTATAATCTTACCTAGAGCTTAATTTTACAGCTTATATAATTATCGTCGTTAAATCTCCGTCCCGCCGTTAATTCTCAAAGTTTTAGAAGTTCCCCTTTGTCGAAATCTAGGTACCGCGGAAACGATATCACATGGGCGTTTTAAAAAGGATGGCTCCTCCCGCCGAAATGCCACATATGGTATCGCTATATATAGTAAATAAATTGACGACTTGTGTGTCAAATTAAACAGATTGATAACATCGGTATCAGAAGTTGTCATTTATTATTTACGTTTGTACTTTTCAGGGTTCCCATTCTCGCACTGCAGTACGTAATTTAAGCACAAATTTAGACATTCACGTAGATTTTATGTAGGGTGTACGCTCAAAATACGTACAAAATTAAACGATAAATAAATAAATATAACTAAAATTTATGACAAACTTTTGCTAAAATTGTAAAAACTTGGACAGAAATAATTGATATATGCCTTACAGTTTAGAAAGACCCGCCAGAAGATCGGACCTAACATTATTCTCCCAACCGGTTGCCTTTGGTGTTAGCATGGTGGGTATTGAATAGTATTCAACGTGTGTAAAATTGTTGTTTCAAGGTCTACATACAAGTATATATGTTTAAGAAAATTACAATATTGTGGTGCAAAGCAAATCTTTAGGTTGATATTTATCGCAATAAAATACAACGGTCAAGTCGATTGAAAACATTTTCTAAATTATCGATTTATTCATTGAGGTATTTGTACAGGTCCTATTACGAAATATCATCCAAGAACTTTAACATGCATCATGAAAGAACTTAAACATGGGAAAATAGTATACAAGTGGCCAATGGGCCATGACGCTCGGCTGATTTAAAGGAACCTGGAACAATGGGTAACAGGACTCCCAGAGTGCTCAGATCATGCATTTTGCCAAGAGACCTTAGATATAGGTTACAGCTAGTTATACCTTATTCTACATCAAGCTGCTACCATTTGTTCCCTTCTGACTAACAGTTTTAAAATCATGTTCTTTCACACAGCTTACGGAGTATAGGTCACAGTGACATATTTTCAGGTTTCCAAGAACTAGGAACCTCCCTGGATCTTAATCAAATTAGAAGTTTCTAGGCCCAACTGTAACCAATCATACAAATACGTCCTATAGGGTGCTCAAATCATGTATATCTTGCAGAATATAGGTCACTATGACCTCATTTCATGTTTCCAAGGTAATCTGCCTATGACCTCCCTGGATGTACAGTAAGAAGATTCTACAGTTTTTGTCCTATTAACAGCCAGACTGCTTCATTTGAAGGTCATAATTTCAGGTTTCCATGGTGAATTTAAGAGACCTCCCTGGATGTCAAGTAATAAGATTCTAGGTCCAACGGTCACGATATGTACCCTGTTAACGGATGATCGCTTCGTTTAAAGTCTCAAAAACAGAGAAAAAAAACTGCGTAAAAAAATTGTCTGCAGGAACTGATGAAACACTATGATCAATACGCATGCAAAGAATCATGGCGATCAATGCATTGGTTATACTGGAGCTTTTGTATCAATTTTTTAATTATTCTGGGGATTGGGGGTACTAACGAGCCCCATAGCTCGGAGGATAAAGGTAACAGGAACCTAATTTCAGGTTTCTTAGGAGATTTGCCTATAGGACCTCCCTGGATGTACAGTCAGAAAATTCTAGGTCCAACAGTTACGATTTGTTCCCTGTCAACAGACGACCTCTTCATATATGAAGGTCTCAAAAACAGTGAAAATGCGTAAAAATTCGGGGAAAATACAGGTGGCGCCACCTGTCTGCAGGAACTGATGGAACAATCCATGATCTATACACATGCAAATAATCATAGCGACCAATGCATTTGTTATTCAGATACTGGGGGTTTTGTATCAAATTTTTAATTTTTCATCGGGACCGTACTTACGAGCTCCATAGCTCGAAGGATATGGGTGACAGAGACCTAATTTCAGCTAGGTTTCCAAGGAGATCTCTTTGGATGTCAAGTTTGAAGTTTCTATAGGTCCAATGGTTACAATTTGTGCCCAGTTATCAGATGACTGCTTCATTTGAAGGTCTCAAAAATGGAGAAAAAATATATGTAACAATTCTTAAAAAACGGTAGCGCCACCAGTCTGAAGGAACTGATGAATCACTCCATGATCAATGTGTATGCAAAGAATCATGATCGATGCATTAGTTATTCAGATACTGGAGCTTTTGTATTTTTTTTAAATAATTATTCTGGGGGTACTTACAAGTCCCAAAGCTTGAAGGATATGAGTAACAGAGGCCTAATTTCAGGTTTCCAGGGAGATTTTTCATGGGCCTCCCATAAAAGATTCTAGGTCCAGCGGTTACGATTTGTGCCCTGTTATCGGACGGACGCCCAGACGGAGGTACGACGGACAAAGAGTGATCGCCACAGCTCACAAGACTTTCAGTCAGCTGAGCTAAAATGAAGAAAAAACAGAGCTAGCTAGGCGAAGTGGGTCTCGGTTGAACGTTCACAACTCAATGCTGACATCTGTAGGAGACTTAAGAAACTAATTTGATTAGCTCCGCCCCCACCTTGGTTAGGAGAGACCGAGCAGGGTTGTTGTTGTTGACAATCAGCTCCCCATTCGTGACATGCCCCACTTTCTAGAGAACAGCACACACCGAATAAGAGGACCATTCCGCTCAAGTAGGCGCGATATGATTGACACTTTTGAAGCAGCACCAAAACTCAGCTGCGGTCATAACGTAACGTAGACAAGCGCTGGTTGCCAGGATTTGCTGGTGATTTGGCAGCGCGAAATGTAATCTGTGCCCAAGTGCTGAAGTGAGCGTCTGAGCAAAGTTGAAGAGAACACGTTACGAGAGTTGTCAGAAGTTGGACATGGGCCTGGGTCCACTACGCTGCCTTCCCTAGTCTGATAAACAGTTGCATGAATATCTCTCGGTCAACTGAATGTTACGGGAATATACATACGTGCCTGCTAGGTGATATACCTGGCCTGGCTGACGCTGTATTGAAATGTACATGGTACTATATAGAGAAATATACAAGGCCATGCGGAGCCAGTGAAATAGACATGGTGAAACGTACACGGGCAGCAGCATGCCAGTGTCATAGGTGAGGGCCGTTACATGTAGCAAACTGTTCCATGGACCTGTGTCTGTGCATATAGAAAGGCAAATAGCGGACGCCTGTAACAGCAGACCACACGTCAGTGCCAGCGCCGTGTTCTACGTGGAGAAGAAAGTCCAGTGTGTCTGTACAGAACAGACACGCCTTGTTGCTAATTAGACATGGCTTCCCGCTGTCAGAAGTTCGTTCCAAACATTTTCAATAAAACTAAATGTCAAACATGTTTTGCCCAGCGGGAACAACACTCAGCCGAGGCACTGGAGTCTAGCAAGGTAAGTCAACTCGGTAATTGATATGTAAATAAATGTGCTTTAATAACTTTCAGAAGTTATTAGTTTAATTTTCAAATATAAAAAATAGTGTGCTATTTAATGAAATTAACCAGTCCAATTAGAAATATAATTAAGAAGCATTTGGAAAGAAATGCATCATCATGAATAATTTTGTCTTTTCTGTAAATGTTTTATTCTGTTATTGGTAAATAATGAAATTCAGATGTTAATAAAACCATGCATGTATAAAATTATATGTTTTGGAAGTTATTGTAAAACTAAAACCTTTACAGTGTAATGATTATTCTCTGTGAAGCTGCAGGTATTTGTTGAAAATGGAGTGTCAGACTGTCAGTTGTTAGAAAAAGTAGATTTTGTAACCTACTTCCTCAGACATTTGTTCAACTTTGTACATTCTGTCCTTTGTCTTAGATTTGATATCAGTTATTTAAGTACAAAGCATATGATACTGATGCCAGTACTCAGTTTGCGAGATTTATATGTTAAATTTTTATTTCAGAAGTTAAAGGTGAAACGCAAATCTGATTTATGTTGTGGAAATTATTCTTGAAATACAAATCTTGTACTTGCAGGTTGCTAGGAAACCAACAAAATGTGGATACTTATTTGTTGCTCCGGAGGAATTTGACTTTTCAAACCCTTTGGATAGAACCAGGGTAAGTGTTATTCCATTACAAAATTGATTAAAAGTGACTGGCAGTCAGTACACAAGGATCAAGGCTTCAAAGTTTATAAGTGTGTACTTAGATGAAGGGTAGAGTCAGGCAAAAAGAGTTAAATATAATATCACAATGTATGTCACTGGATTCAGGTGATATGTGTTCCACATAAGAATATTTATGTTGGCCCAAAAATTATATAATTGAGCTCTGTTCAATGGTCAAACATGAAGCAAAAGTTTCTTTAGCACATTCTTAATATAATCTAATATGTTATCTTCCAAGTATTTTTTTCTTTCTTAAATTTATCTTAAGAACTTTGTAATGCACTTATTTTTTTTGCTCCTCTTGAAAAGTTGGAGGGGGGGTGGTGCTCCTGTGTCACCTTCCCTTGGCATGAGATACCATTGTCACACAACATTGTATATTATACAAAAAAAAACAATGTTGACACTCCACATTACTGATATTTCAGTATCCCGTAAATAATTTGAAAGAGGAAATACTGCTGTTTGACTGGGTATGAAACTGGTGCAGGTAATCAGTATATTGCCCAATTCTGTTTAACATATGTCATGTAAAAGTGCCCAGGGAGTACTGGTTCTGTTCAAAATGTGAACTGGTGTTATATTGGTAGGACTTATCCCATACTGGTGTTTCAGGGACATGTAACCACAGGGTGACCACATGGGGGTAGAATTATGTGTAGTCCAGAAAAAAATGGTAGTTTTTACTGTTGCTAACCACAAGGAGTAAATATTTAAAATGACTGAATTGTGTGTTAGGTAACCACTCATTATGTCTGATCTTGTATCACGATCATTTAGAATATGGACTGGGGTGTATATTACACCATTAGAATATAGACTAGAGTGTCCATTACACCAGATAAGTTCTAAGTAAAAATGTTCTGCCTGTTAATCAAAAGCAACCTAGAGGCATAGGAAAGTACATTTTGATTATTCTGAATATTAAAGTTCTAGAAGGTAATGAAAGGTAAATTGTGTGTGCATGTGTGTGTGCATGTGAGAGAGGGAGAGAGAGAAATAAAGTTTTCTGCAGTATGGGATTGCAGAATGACGTTAAGAACATCCGTAAGAACATGGATTTCACAGCTTTATGTCCTAGATATAGTTTGCAGAGAGGTCAGGTTCACTGGTTATAATACAATCAAGTATGTGTCCTTTGGATGTGGATGATATTCAGCATATGGTCAAGGACAGAGGATTATATCAAAGTGTAATTCAAATGCAATATGTGTGAATGTCATTTATATAAAAAGATCTCTCGAAACCATGATAAATGAGAACATTTAAGCTGGTTTGACAAGGCTGCTTTATCCAAAGTATCACTAGCAGTGGCTGACAGTGAGTGAGCTGTGCTTGTCACATGTTAGTCAGATAAAGGAATTGGGAAATGAAATAACTCTTTAGCTGTTGATTGTTTAAAAAACTTTCCCTGTCTGTGACTTGATTTATGATTGTTTTGATATGAACTATCAACATATATTATCTGGTGGAAAGGCTTGCATCTGAGAGAACATGAGAAATGATGTGAGAATACTCTTTCCTTAATGAACAGACTTTTAAACAAACCATACCCTTTAGCCATGTTTAAAAAACTGCTACCTTTTTACTGCTGTAAACATATAAATAATACACATTCAGCCATATTATCTAGAAGGAGATAAAGTTCAAGAGGAAGAGCTGACAGGAAGATTTGATAGGTTACCACCATGGTTATGCTACAGGTTACATCATAGTACATAGGTAATGTGATAGCTGTATCACAGGTAGTAAATAAGATCAAATGCTTATCTAATGCAAGGAAGTCAAATAAAATACTTGTACTCCTCAGTAACAATGTGTACTTGACTTCTCAACTGGTATTAAAAAACACACAGACCATTGCAGTTCAGGGGATATTGCTTCTTAAAATATGATATGGTAAGCACATTAGTATTTGATTACTCATTCATAACCATTCACCAAAGGAGGAGAACACCAGTTCTCCCATTTGTAACCAGGTACCTTTATTGATAAAAAAATGTTCAAGTAATAATATAGGTATGGAAGTAATTAGAAGTTCTCTTAATATGAGTCTTATAGGTCTGTTATGTAATGCCAGTTGTATTGTCTGTTACTTCTTATAACATGTAAGGTTTATTTTAATATGTGAAAATATCATGTAAGTCAAATGAATAAAAGAGAAAATTTGTGTTCTCTCATAAAAAGGAAGTGGCTTTGATAAAACTATTAATTATGCTCACATGGTGTGTCATTATGGAATTTACAAGATTGTTACCCTCATCATAGTTCTTCATATGGACCTAGTAATTTCCTTTTTTCTCCTTTAATGAACTGATGTCTTGAAACTTGAGGTGTAGAATTCGGAAGTAGACATGGTATGTTTCCTGTGAAATTGGTGTGCATGTGACTGAACGATGAAGTCCAGACCCATCATTATCTGTTCAATCTCTCTTTTATTTTTGTGTTATTGTCAAGAGAGAGTTCTCACCATAGCGTTTGAGTGGTCCAGTTTATTTTGTCTGCTGCTCTCATTTTAGATGTGGAGTTCTCCACCGTACGTGGGTCACGCTATGCTGGTGCCCACACCATTGTTACATGTACCCTTAAATCGTAATGGTCCTTATAAACACCACAGATGGAACCTTTCATGGGGGAATACTGTATACTTGCCATAGAAATCTCTAACAATTCAGTGTATTATGCCTTGAATAAATCCACACTAGAGAATCATATAAATGCTATAACGAGATTGTGCATTGAAAAGTTAATGATAGTTAGAGGATTATAGAGTTTATTTTGGAAATACTTCATATATATATCCCATGTGTTAATAAATATTTACTCACAAGTAACTGCAGTATTTGAGTATATAGTGACATCCAATCTCTATTGATTATTGGACTTAGTTTTAGAGAGGATATGTGAGCATTTATAGATACTCTAATATATTGTACATCTTAAGCCTATGATGTTGGGTCCTTGCCTTTCTGTATGCCTGAGAATAAGATCAGAAAGTCAATCTTTATTTGACTGTGGTCTTATGCCCTCTGCAGATTGATTACTTATAAACCAATTTTACACAAGTAGATCTGCCATAAAATCCATATATTGGGTCAGTCACCCATGAAATCTCCTATATATTAATGTGGTGTGTAGGAATGTGTGTGGGAGCCGTTTGCCTACAAACCTGTAGCAATGGGAATAATAAATACTGGCTACAGAATATTATATTCGTCACCCACAAACGGCTAATCTGTTGTGTGGATGGACATGTTGACCAGCGCTTCTGAGGCTTTTCCAAATTAACACCACTAAAAGGGGCTCAAAGACGTCACATTGAAGGAATAGTTCTCCTTTCATAGGTCAAATATTTGGTCTGTCTGAGTTGTTTGGCTAGCAGGTGCCCTTTGCTGTCCCATTTCTATGTATCTGTCCAGCTTGTGTCCACTTTGTCTGTGTAACAGTACTACATATATGTTCACTCAGGCTGCTAATTCAGCAGGTATATACCTTTTTGATGCCTACGTATATTTTATTGACTCCTCTTTGCTTATGAATATTCATGAGGCATCACCAGCTGTTTCTCATGCCTGGAGGTACACCCGCCATATCTCTGTCATATATTGATATATTTTTCATGACAGACAGAGATAAAATACTTTGATCACAGGATAAAAATATTCTTATTCATGTTGCATGCAATATTTTTTTAGTGCCAGTGTGGTAGTTGGTTTTGAGGTTGAATGCTACTCGTATTTCTTTTGTGCGGCTTGCATGCTCTGTGAAAATGAACGGTCATATGGGTCGTAACACTGCCATGTGGTCAATTACATGTAACTAATTATTTATTCAGTGAAAAATATTGCAAGTTCAAGGTAATGCAGGTTATTTAGCTCATACACACTGTGTGATGGTATCCACCCTGAAAGGGCATGAACAGGAAAAACAAGAATGTAATGAAATAGTACAGATTTTGGATAATTACAATTATTTTAGCATAACATGGCCATGTTTTAGGTTTAAAAAAGTAGTTGTAAAGAGCTGAAATAACAAATGGTCATTAATTAATTGAATTTGAAATATATTTTTTAGCTCAGCTGACTATAAGTCATCTGAGCTATAGTCGTGGTCCATTGTCCGTCGTCCGTCCGTCCGTCCATCCGTCCGTAGATGTGGCACGTTTTGAAACCGTAAGACCTAGGAATCCAAAATTCAGCATAATGTTAGATGTCCCCAAGATCTCCTACCAAGCCAAAAACTGGGTCTTTGCGACTTCATTCCTTTGAGAAATTAAGGAAAAACCTCAATTTTTTATTAAAAACCTATTTTCACACTTTAGGACTGCCTAATATCAAAACCACTCATCTGTTTTTCCTCATATTTCCTATAAATAATCCTCTATATAATTCCTATGTACATGCCAGAAATTAGGTCTGTATTATTTAATTTTAAAAAGTTATGGGCCCAAACATAATGCATTTTGTAAATAATCAGGAAAGAAATTTTATCACTTAACACAAAACTTGTTAAAGCTAAGCACTTTTTTTCCAGTAATATTACTTTTATTAACCAAAATTAAATTGTATACCCAAAATTAGATCAAAATCTTTTAAATTTTTAAAAATATTAGCAAAAATAAAATATTGGTGCCTTAAATTTTGCCCAACTTTGACCATGGCACGTTTTTTTGCTGTAAATGCTGTGGATTTAATTTTCACAGCATGTTTTTGTTAGCATTTCAACTGTTAACACCAAAAATTTGAAACCAGTTGATCAAAAACTGTAGATTTTATTCAAGTTTTCAAGCACCATGTCACATATTGCTAGTGTTATGCAGTTTGCTAGAGCTCAGCTCCCGAGCTTCAGGTCTAAGTTCCTTAAATTTGGCATACAGTTAGATTTCTCCAAAATCCCCTACCATGCCAAGAATTTGGTCACTAGGACTTAATTCCTTCGAGATATCAATGAAAAACTTCATTTTTCCATTAAAAACCCAATGTTACACTTTAAGACTGCCTAATATCAAAACCACTGATCTGACTTTGATCATATATAATATACATATTATTCTATACATTCACTATGCACATGCCAGAAATGTTGTCAGTATTGTGTATTTTTTTTAAGTTATGGGCCCAAACATAATGCACTTTGTAAAAAATCAAGAAATATATTTACTCCCTTAACAAGGGCATTGCTGAAGCTAGAGATTTTTTTTGTCAGGGATGTAACATTATTTAATCAAGATTCAGTTGAATACCCAAAATTAGATCTGAATTTTTCAAATTTTATAAGTTATTAGTATAAATATAAAATTAGTACCTTAAATTTTGCCCAACTGTGACCAAGGCACGTTTGTTTCCCGTGAGCACTGTTGATATAATTTTCATATCATGCACACATAAGGATTTCAGCTTTTTAGTTTAGAAAGCTGAAAGAAATTTGCCTAATATTGTAGCTTTTATTAATGTTTTTTATGAGACCCTGTCAGACTTTGGCTCTCTCCAGCCCCTCTTGAGTCACCTGTATGTTGACCTTGTTGACCTTTCATCAAATTATGCACACTTGAGAGAATCCAGGCAGCTTATGGCCAGCCACAGTTGATCCAGGTGTTCAACCCAACTCATCTAGTAGTTTTAACCAACAACATAACAATAAACAATAAATTAATAAATTTTTATTGGTTTTTAATTACAAATTAAAGAAAAATAGAAAAGGAATTTGTTTGTTTATAATAACAGGAAATTAACTTGCAGTTACTGATGATATAAGAATCTTGTATCGATGGGTAGAATGTCACATATTCCAAATAACACCATGCAGTCACCTATGGCATTTTTCAGTTCATTTTTAATGATAAAGAAGTAAATCATATTATTCATTACTAATCATTAAGGATTATATGAAGGAAATTAATGATAGACAAAGATGCAGTTGATAATATTAATCTAGATTCCTACTGTGTCTAGTGTGTACATTGATGTGAAATTAGTCCAAAATGATTTTTTTACAGTTATTTTTTAATATAAATAAAAGCCATAAAACCAGGTACTTATGATCATTATTTAAATGTGTGAAATTTGTATATTCTGGATTCTTAACATCATTGTTTGGTGAAAACTGAATAAATACCGACATGGTGCGAATACTTTGTAATTGTATTTAAATACGAATATGATTATGTACTCCATTATAAAATTTCTTGCATAAAGAATGGGAATTCAGGTAAAAATGAAAGTATATGAATACTCCTGCAAATACTTTCAAAATGTATTCATGAATGCATTCATGAATATATTCTTTAATATTATTTTAATAATCATATCAGTTATATTTCATTTTAAAAAATCATATGATTCTCTTATTATTTTTAATAAAAATTATATTTGGGACAATATTTGTAATTTTTTTTAATAAATAGTTAAACTCTTATATTATATGTTCTGCTTATAAGTTATATGGCCAAGTCAAAATCTGTGTGACAGTAGTACTCCATTTGTTAATAAAATAAATGAAATCAATCCTCTTCCCTGTCTCCAAAGGTACTATCAAAATCATACATAAGCTAAACAACAACAACTCATAATACAGCTTATATTTATTACCACACAAAACCAGTATGTGCCTCATTTCTAAATAATATTTTTTTATCATATATAACAGCTGAGCGTCGTGACCCATAGGTCCCTTGTTTTGTTTACTTTTCATTAACACATGGTTTGTTTTCAGACTAATCTCTGAATCCAAGGTAGAAAACCATTACATCAGGATATATTATTAGAGATTATTGGTGAATTGTATGGCCAGGCTAAAACAAGTTATTAACATTTAAGTTATGTGAACAGAAACTTGTATCACACCATTACTTATACAGGTTATCTCATATTTTATCAGTTTTTAAGAATATATGAATAACCACATGCTATATATAGTAGGATCTCTACGAGTGCAGTAAAGATTGTACTACACAGAAGAGGGTTACCAAGTTATATTCCACAACTGCCAGGGTCATTCCCAGGGACTGAACCTGTGATGACAAATTCACATAAATGTGTGAAAATTGCTCACACTTTTAAGATATTTTCATTCCCATGCAGATAATTTGAAATTCAGAAAGCTAGATATCTGTTAGCAGTACACATATCAATACCACACACATTTTATATATATATATATATATATATATATATATATATATATATATATATATATATATATATATATAATATGTATTGTTATTTTCTATTTCATTTCATGAATAGTGCCAGCTGGCAGTCATCATACCTTCAAAATGTCCTGTATTTTGGGTATGTTATTGGCATATGTTCAGTAATATAGGCATGCTTACATGTATGATATTTTCCACAATATATGATGTACGATCTCAGGGTTACCAGGTACAATTTGATCTGATATGTGTTTGGTATCAGAGTACAATACATTTAGTCAACAATGTGTAAAGACTTTAGATAAGTGCTTCATGTACACTGTGTTGTTCCTGTCAAGGGTGTCATGGTCTGGTACAGTTCCAGGGCAAGGGCTCAGATTCCATCTGAAGGAGTGTCTCGGTTTTTATTTGTGTCAGTCAGTATTACTTTTCATACAGGTGGTCAGTATGATGGAATGGTATTTGTCCTCTCTGAGGTTAATCAAACATAACCAGCAGTAGCTCATGTTTAATACATCATGGTGAAGGTTATATTGGTACAGATCTGTTCAGGGACGTCACTCCTAAATTATCCAAGTAACATCTGACTCAGCTGGGCTGTATTTTCAGAGAACCACACACTTGTTTACCTCTTGAAAGAGTTCTCACCCCACCCCCACACCCACTGGTTTATGATTTTGTAGGAAGAGGTTTGATGTTATTCATTTGTTGTTGGATAATGTGATCTTGTTGCATACCACATCCTGGGAGAAAAATAAAAACTTGAAATTTCAGGATATAGGTATAGCATGCACTTTTTAGCTCAGCTGACTATAAGTCATCTGAGCTATAGTCGTGGTCCATTGTCCGTCGTCCGTCCGTCCGTCCGTCCGTCCGTCCGTAGATGTGGCACGTTTTGAAACCGTAAGACCTAGGAATTCCAAATTCAGCATAATGTTAGATGTCCCCAAGATCTCCTACCAAGCCGAAAACTGGGTCTTTGCGACTTCGTTCCTTTAAGAAATTAAGGAAAAACCTCAATTTTTTATTAAAATCCTATTTTCACACTTCAGGACTGCCTAATATCAAAACCATTCATCTGTTTTTCCTCATATTTACCATAAATATTCCTCTATATAGTTTCTATGTACATGCCAGATATTAAGTCAGTATTATATAATTTAAAAAAGTTATGGGCCCAAACATAATGGACTTTGTAAAAAATCAGGAAAAATAATAACTCACTTAACATGAAAAATTTTGAAACTAGAGTCTATTTTATCAAGTATATAACTATGTTTAATTAAGATTCAATTGTTTACCCAAAATTAGATCTGAATTTTGTAAATTTTTTAAGTTATTAGCATAAAAAAAAAATCAGTACCTTAAATTTTGCCCAACTTTGACCATGGCACGTTTTTTTCCTGTAAGCACCATTGATTTAATTTTCACAGCATGTAATCATAAATATTTAGTTTGTCTAAATCTGAAATTTAGAAAATAAAAGCTTGAAAATTAAGCTAGTTATTGATTTTTTTCTGTAGTCACTTGCTTTGATTACAGATGCAGGGTCCCACTCCAGGTCACTGGAAGTCAGCTATGCCAGGGTTTCTGATTTGTTACAGTCACTGGGGGAGATCCCCTGCTGTGACAGGTGTACAGTTATCTCATATCACCACCCCGATCACCCCCCCCCCCCCCCCCCCCCCCCCCCCGAAAACCAACCCACCAAGTGTTATGCAGTAATTGTTATTGTTTTCACTGTATCTTCTTAATTGTAATGCTGTTTCCACTCCAATATGCAAAAACTTTCCTTGAAAAAATAATTCAAGGTGTAATCCAGAAAAATGCAATGTTGTGTAATGTAGCATTTTTAAAGAAATCAATTTTCTTTTAAATGATTTTAACAAATATAAATGAACTCATCAGTATGCTTAAATTATTATAAAATATGAAGCACATTATGGATAAATAAAGACACAATTAAAAATTGTGAAATCTAAATCAAGTATTATTTTTAGATATTTATTGTTTTACAGATTTAAAAGATATATTTTTGTGGTAAAAAATAAATAAACATTTGTATGCATGATGTGGTGTTATCTGACAAGATTGAGATTTATGATGATGCAATTGAGAATTATGAATCAACTTTTATATTCAGATATATATGTTATATTGGAAATGTATAGAAATATAAACTTAGATTAGAAAATAATTGATGTGATAAAAAAATCAGGATTTAATACAAACATTTGTTCATTATTTTCCTGCCTCAGCAGAATTTGAGATCAGGCTTTGTTTGCCCTGTTTTATGTTGTTAATTAGCTATATTTCAACTGTATACATTTCATAAAAAAAATACATATATATTTAATAATATATATTATACAAAAAAATAGATTCAATTGAACAAATGTGTAAACTACTGAAATGTCAACAGTTAATCGAAAAGCCAACTAATGATCATGGTAATAGTACAGATCATTTGTTCACAAACTGCTCACATGCTTTAGTTTCAACATTAGGAAACACATAGTCAGGTCACAAAATATTTTTTGCAACAATTTCTTGCTCATCAATACAAACCAATCATATAAACCAACCATGGCCTTTATTACCTCTTCCTCTTACACTTTATCTCCATTAGATATTATTTAGATTTTTACCTTCAAGGTTAACGTCAGCTGAGCACAGTGACCCATAGGTCCCTTGTTTTCAAACCAGTTTTGTCAATCACCCCTCTGAGAAAATATTTAAATAAAAAGTAATCAAGCAAATAAGAAAATTTTATATCCTTCAGTTCTGTTACATATTGTTCAAAACGTATCATCTGCTCATAACAAAGTTGCTAACACAGCAAAGCCCCCATTTGCATGTCCTTCCATTTGTTATCTCAGCTTGTGCATACATTTAAGGCAAACTGTTAGGCCAAAACCTTCCAACTTTTATATATAGCTCAGTACATGTCCACCTACTCATAGAGGAAGAACCCTATCAATTTTTTTTGGGTCAGAGGTCAAGGCCACAGGGTCCACTTCTTTAAAAAAATAAATGGACACATTAAGGCAAAAACATTCATATCCAGCCTTCCCAATTTTCACAGAGCTTACTTACCAATAGGGAAAGACGCCTATTGATTTTGAGGTCAAAGGTCATGGTCTCAGTACCAATTAATTGTTAAAGCTAGTTGACACAATTTAGACTTAGTGTTTCATGCAAAACCATCTACCTTTGATTTATAGTTTGATAATATATACCAGATGAAGAAGAAAGGTGTTAAATTTGAGATCACAAGATCAAAGGTCGAGGTCTACCTCTTGAAAACTTCTTGAAACATGTTATGGACATTTTATATGTAAAAGTTTTCATCCAAATTATGCCTTACACCTGTCACATATAGCTTCCTTAGGAATGCTGGAAGAACCCTATTGGTTTTAAGGTCACCAGGTCAAAGGTCAGTGTCACAGAACCATCCTACTCCTACTGATTTTCATTCTAACAAGGCCTGACAGTTGGATGCTATAGTCTAATTATACCCTGTGCAAGGGGATTTTCCACTTTATGAAGCTCTCAGTAATATTTTCAAGGAGGATCAGTATGTAACAACATCTAAGGCCAAAATAAAAAAAGGTATGGTTCTCAGGCACTTTTTTTCAGAAATCAATGCGGGCGGGCGTTTTTTTTTTATTTTTTATTTTTTGGTATGTTTCGATAAAAATGTCAAATGAAAAGGGAAAAGCATTAAAATAATAGATTTATTTTGCTAAACAAGTAACAACACTGCAAAACAAAGGAAATTTCATGATTTTGTCTTCTTGAAATTAATGTCTTGTCTTAATGTCTTAGCCGCTGCAGCTCGAAATTGATGAGTTTCTATTGAAAATCAAAATAAAAAGTTTTGATGCGGGGGTTTAAAATTGATGCTGGCGGTGCCTGAGAACCATACCTTTTATTTTTTTTGGCCTAATATTTATTTATTTGTTTTCTTGAGCATTGTCCTATCACAATGTTTCCCTAACTTTTTCAAATGCAGTGTTAATGTGAAGTCACAAAAAAATCTGTCACTTATATCCAAGTAGAGATATCACTTAAAGACTTTGTTTTCACTTATTAATTGAACCTGTATGTTTGCATTGTTGGAGGTATGTTGCACTTAGCTGAGAACTCTCTGGTGTACACAATGTAAACAGAAGGGCATGGCGTTAATGCTATATGTAATTTGGTAGGGATTAGCGTGCACACACTCTGCTCTCCGTAGGCATCTCAAGTTGGTAGATTCCCTCAGCTACTCACAACCGGTAATGGCTTTATGTATTCACAAGGGATTAGAAACATGATTGAATATGACCATTCTATTGTTTTGAACATTGGTGTCATTCATTTCACATGCAGTTTTATGTTGTCTTCCTTCCCTCCATTTTTCTCCCTCTCTGTCTCCATATCTTGATTATGTGAGACTAAGAACTGGGTTTGTACATATATGGTAAGATAATACTGGCATAATGATATTTTAGATGATCAAAGAAAGTGGAGAGAACTTCATTTGACAAACTGTATATCATGCTTAACTGGTTTACAAGAAGGAATCCCTACTTTAAGATGTGGTTTCAGTGTACTCCAAAGATGATCAAAGGGATCTGATCAAATATTGTTCCAATTATAAAACATGACAGACCTCTGTGTTCTGGTTTAACAAAATGTGCAACCAGGATGAAACCTCAGAGCTGCTACAATGGCATATCAAATTAAGAAAGGTTCAGGGAATTAATATGTGTGCAAATATATACACACGTACAGCATTATTTAAGGAAACACTGCCTGCTATAACACCAGATGGAAAGGATAAGCTGCTGTAAATATGCATTGGCTGACCCATTATTTTCATATCATTACGGTGCATAAACAATAGATTAAAAATCCTTCTCTATAGCCATACATTATGACTTAAATTTTAGATATAATTTACTTTGTGCTGCTCCACTCATATTTCAACCCAGTTTTAGTTACTATAACACATTATTAGTTTTTAATTTATTCACATTTGCAATTTACATGGACAGGCTTGCAGTAAACCTTTCACTTCAAAAACTCATGTTTTGCATAACATTCATCCAGTTTTCTATTTATAAATTTCTCAAGTGTCAGCTAAAACCATTGACATTATGTTTATTGTGCTATCAGGAGTGTTTGTATGAAAGCTTGGGGTTTTTATAGCTTTTCTGTTACCTGTACTGAGTACGAAGCTCGTAAAAGTAATGGTTTATGTTGTAAAGGTGTGGCTGTGCCTCTCGTTTAATGTCTGTGTGTTCATGTGGCTGCTCTCATAGTACACAGATATTGTCTGTTTGTATATACATTTTTGAGAAATATGATGTGGTATATAAAATTTGGTCAGTGGCTGAATTGTTTCCTCAGAAAGTTATGTAATACTGTATAAACATAAACAGACTGTTAGATTTAATGACTTATTTATTGATTAAGTTACCCAGAAAATAAATACAATGGAATATCATGGCCATTTAACACCAGTTGCAGTAAACCAGTTTATTATTAGCTCAGTAGAAAATGTAACAGTCATGTAGTGAATGGTCCAGGTTTTGAGTGTATTAAAAGGCTGCCATGTATAAGCCAAACTAAATAATGAGGAATAACAGTACCATTATAGGATAAATGGACTAATAAATAAATATAGTTAGGTCATAATGTAAATTTTTGAATTGCTGCATGAGGCTGTTACTTACAAAAAAAAGGAATGTAAATTCTTGACAGACCGTTAGGTCATAGTTGATATAGTTAATCAAATAAAACATTATTACTGACTCTGAAATATGACTTGTAAAGTATTCTTTTTTATCCTGCTTTAATGTGGACTGTATGTGTGAGCATATTTCAGTATATATCATTGTCAAGGATTATGCATCCTTTCCCTAAATATCTGATAACAGTTTAAGGTTTCTTTTTCAATTATAATCATTTTTGAATGTCAGAAATTTTTAATTTTGAAGAGGAAAATATCCTAACCTTGATACATGTTATACCAACATAAACAGAATAAGTAAATATTTCTTGAGTTGATATTTACAGAATATGACTTGTATCAGGTGACATTGTGATATTTATTTTGAGGCAATCTGCAGCTCCACGTGGAGCTTAATTAAACTATATCAGTGTGTATTGGTTAACATCCAGGTCAGAATATTGAGTCCTGTCACACTGCCAAGTAACACTTATAATAAATTTGTACAGCTTTCCCTAATTTCCAGCTCACAGACACAAGGTGCTGCAAGAAATTTATGAACTTATGATTCTGTCTGTCAGCTGTGACTGGGCACTTGAGTGTTTACTTCTCCTACTGCCATCCATCACCTCAGCGAAGTGGGCCTGGATAAATTATTAGTATGATAACTTTGGTCTGTTGGAGTGATATAAAAGGGTAGAATTATCAAATGCAGATATAAGAGGAGCTTGTCTGAGGAACCATCTCTAGTGCTCTCTCAAGTTGACTGGAGAAACTGGTTACCGTGGAAACCAGAGTTGCAAATCACACAAGCTGACATGTTGAAGTTGGGTCATCAAACATAAGACTCCTCTGTGGTGACAACTGGAGTGGATTAACTAGTTATATTAACCAGGAAACTCCTGAGAAATTTATTGAAAATTTTGCATCTCTGTATTTTTTCTGCCAATAAGATTTTAACAGGGGACACCGTAGAGTGCATACTTCTACCAAGGCCAAAGAATTTCACGATTCTCTCCCAATGCCCTGATCTATGTATTACATAACTCAACTTAAAATACTTGTTACTGTGGAAGATTATTTTTGTATGAATGACCTGCATGCTTTGCACATAAACCATATAACCTTTAAACTAATAAGCTACTTGGGTGTAATTTAGTTAGTTTAAGTGCAAGATAAAATTGTCTTGTTCTCTAGATTATGCATATTTGATGTCTTATTCAGGTGAGTATAAAACAGGCATGTCATAAGAGCAATAGGAATAGTGAGGAATGTTTGAGGAAACCAGGCTCAGACAGAACTGAGAGATACCTTGCTTCCTGTGATACACCTCAGATAGTATACATTTTAGCCTTCACCCCAGGCTCTGTAAGTGATCAGTTTAACATCCCTGTGGGCTGACTTTATAGCTTGGCTGATTCACCTGTACTCTAAACATATGGAAAGAGAAAGTATCAGATCTCTGTAGTCTGAAGGATGCTCCTCCCAGGATGCTGGGTCAGACAGTCAGATTTTATCAAACATGACTTGTACTGCAAATATACTTACACAGGCAAGGTCACCAAGGTCAAACAGATAGGTCATAAAGGTCATTTACTAAGGGCCATTGTCATTCTCTACTGTTCTATTGTTTGTTTTACAAGATACATGGAGATGCCTTCTGTAATGATATTTTTTTGTAAAATAATGTAATTTGTTTGAGGTATTTTAAACAGAAATGTGTGTTTAAAACTCTTCAGTTTCAAAGTATTTTACAGTATAATTAATGGTAAAATCCTCAATTTGAAATAATATTTGTTCACCACAGAAAAAAAGGGTTTTGGTCATGTAAAATTAAAGTCTGATAATCTCATTAGCACACCAGAGAAGAAATGTTAAGAAATAAGATTAATTGCTTGTATTTTGAAATCACATCAGAATCTGTTGGTTTTCTTTATGTATTAATGCATGATCGTTAATGTGCAGTTGTGCCATTGTTAGTGATAAATTGTGTGATGAAAATGTTCATCAGTTTAACTGGTTCTCTACAGGGGTGGCTGAATAGGTGTATATTGAGTTGGCAGCACTGGTATAAATGCTGTGGAAATTGGTGTTATTTGACAAGCACCCCACAGAGTTGTTAAGTAAACATAATGTATGTTTGATTGTTGTGTGTCTACCACAAAAACGTGTGTAAAGAACTGATCTTGAATGGCGTGTCTGTGTGAAGCAGTTAGAATGAGAGTGTGAGAGGCCAAGGATTGTTGGAATCAAATAATTGCTATATTCTAAAATTATACATCAGCATATATTAACATAGTATTTTTTATTGCATTGTATACTGATGGACGTTTTTATCAAAGTAGAACTGCACTATGTTATGAGGACATGTTTTCTTACAATCATTTAATTATCATTTGTTTGAGAACTCACTAACTTTGATAAGGTTATGCAAGTACAGTTGGAGGGATGTACTTTTAATTTTATTACCTGAAGAGTATTTGATATCCATGCAGTTGCATAACCATTGTCTAAACAAGTGTTGATCTGGATTTAAATACTACGGACTGTCATTTTACCATATATATGTAAACTGTACTGGGAAAGTCTGTAATTTGTCAAAAGAATAAAAGTGTTTTTCCTTGACAAATGATTTGCATGCTTTATTTATTGTAAATTTTATGGGTGACATGTTTACTAATACTGAAAGTCAGTAAAAATAGAAGAAATATACACTTAATTGTCCTCCTGCCTAGCATACTGGATTGACTTTGTTCTGTGAGGAATATATATAGCAACCTGACCAAGATGATTAAGCTAATGAAGCTGGAGGTATAATTACCATCTGTCTGTTAATCTTTGACCTGAGGACACCAGGTGTTCCACCATTTATCTATACCTGACCTTGTCCCCATTTATGATTTGATGATCTCTGCTTCCATTTACTTCCATGTATATATATATGGGATCATGAAAGGACAGACTAAAATAAGATAAAATAACATTTATTAGCCTTCAGTTCCAGGAATTTGTTGTTGACTTGCAATTCATTACATAAAATAAGTAAATACATAAAAATAACACAATGTATTTGACTATGCATGTAAAAAAAAGCATGTAAAAATGATTAAACAGATAATTCTGCAGGTAAAATACATAATTCAAAACATTAAATATCTAGAGGGTTGTAAGTTAAAAAGTTTAATAATGTATGGCACAAGAGATTTTTAGCGAACCTGTGAGCTTATGCGATGGTGTGGCGTCGTCCGTCAGCCGTCGTCCGTCTTCTGTACGTTAACCCATACTATCTTGAAAACAGCAAGAGGTCGCATCACGAAATTTTATGCAAAAAATTAGTCATCTAAAAAACAATGTAGGATTTTGCTTATTTTTTGGCTAACTGCATTTTCTTAGATTTTATAGGGAAAAAGCTAAAAAAGCTTTAAAAATCTTCTTCTCCAAAACTGTTCAGCCAAATTGTCCAATATTTCACAGAAATGATTCCTGGAATAATCTTTCTCAAGTTTGTTCGAATGGTTTAAGTTTGGTGATTTTTGTCCGAGTTACAGGAAGTTGAACTTAGTCATCTGTCCATAAAAGCATACTAAAATTACAATCTCAGAAAAGGCTGGAGCTATCATCACCAAATTTTATGCCAATGTTGTTCACATGAGACATATCTGAAATTGAGGTATTGGTGACGCCACCTGCATTGACCTTTTTTGTACGGGGGTCATCAGTGCCGTATCATACTAACGGCTACAAAAAACTTCTTCTCTGAAACCATATGGCCAAATAGTTTAATATCGCACAGAAATGATCCTAGGGTAGTGCTTTCTGAAATTTGTTCAAATGGTCTAAGTTCAGTGACTTTTGGCTGAGTTATGGGAAGCTGAATTTAGTCATATGCTGTAACAGCCCATTTTAGCTCAGTGGCTACAAAGATCTTCTTCTCAAAAACAACTGGGCCAAATTCTTAAATCTCACACATTAATTATCCTTAGATGTTGATAATTCAAGTTTGTTCAAATGGTTTTGGTTCAGTGATTTTTGGCTGAGTTATGGGAAGCTTAACTTAGCAATTTTGCTGTATTTTCCCATATGAGTTATAAACCTGTAAAATTTTTTTTGACTGACCCTACTGAGGCCAATTTGTTTAATATTTTACAAGAATAATCCCCTGAATAATTCTTATAATAATTGTCTTTTATGGTTCCAAAGAATGAATTTTGGCTGAATTATAAAGGTTCAGTTGAGTCATTTTACCATATATGTTAGCTGTGTGAAGCAGATACACAGATACATCTAGATACATCTAGACTGGCACCAGTTTATCAGCATTTATTACATCATGCCTCTAGACATTTAGATTTCAGGTTATCTATGGTTAATATTGACAAGAATGTTTTTTAAAAGCTTTTAAAAAATGTAGATTTATGATTTTTAGATATTCCTCATGCCAGGCAATGTTTACAATCACAGCTATACAGCTCTCTGTGGGTATATAAAGACGGCTGTACATGGATTATAAATAATTGGTATCCATAGTCAAATTAATTCAAGATTTTGCCATCAGTGAGATGTATCTGTATTACAATTTTGCATTCAATATGCTTCTGTATTAATTTTTAGTGAACCTGTGAACTAATGCGATGGTGAGGCGGCGTTTGTCTTCTGTACGTTTACCCATACTATTTTGAAAATGATTGGAGCTAGCATCATGAAATTTAATGCAAAAAATTAGCCATATGAAAATTTTCTTAAATTTTATAGAGAAAAGCTAAAAAAACCTTTAAATAAAAATTTTCTCCTCCTAAACACTCAAGCCAAATTGTTCAATATTTCACAGAAATAATTTTTTTATACCATCTCCCTCAATTTTGTTCAGGAAGTTGAACTTAGTCATCTGTCCAAAAAAGCATACTAAAATGACAGTCTCAGAAACAGCCAGAGCTATCATCACCAAATTTTTTGCCAGTGTTGGTCACATGAGTCATATATGAAATTCAGGTATTGGTGGCACCACCTGAATTGACCTATTTTTGTACGGGGGTCATTGGTCATCTGTACATTAATCCATAATTTCTCAGGAATAGCAGGAGCTACCATTCCCAGATTTTATGCAATAATCTGTCACATATCAAATTTTGTGGGATTCAGCTTTTTTTTTTGCTATCTGCATTTACTTAGATTTTATAAGGAAAAAGCTGACAATATTTTAAAAGTTGTCTTCTTGTAGATGGTCCAGCCAAATTGTTAAATATTTTACATAAATGATCCCAGAGGCAAGTCCTCTCAAGTTTGTTCAAATGGTTTGCATTTGATGAATTTTAGTGGAGTTACACAAATTTGAACAGTCATTCGGCCAAGTAAGCATACTGACATAGTACTCTCAGAAATGACAGAAGCTAGCATTACCAGGTATTGTGCAAATGTTGGTCACATGACTCATATTTGAAGTTGTACATTTAGTGGTGCCACCTACATTGACCTGTTTTTTATGGGCAAAAACCTCCTAATTTTAGCCTCTTTCAGCTTAATGATGAAACTGTCAAGTTGAATTGTTCAATTTTTCAAAAGAATTATCCTAGGACATGGTTCTTTCAATCATATCAGAATATACTGAGTTTGTTGATTTTTGGTTGAGTTGTGAAAAGCTTAAGTTGGTCTTATGGCCATTATTATGTCTTTTTCAAACTGAGGACTGTAATAGTGTTCTTCTACAAAATTATTATTTCAATTATATCTTCTGTAACATTGCACAAAAATTTTTCTTAGGTGGCCTTTGTTCAAGTTTTCTAGAATGATTTTTGGCAGAACTATTGGACCTTAAACAATGAAAGTACTGCATCTTTTATTATTCTAGATATTTTGATAAAAAGTTTATGAATATGTCGGCTTGAAAAAAGAAATTTTAACCAAAGTCTTTCAGAATGTGTAAACAGATTTAACAACAAGCCAAGATTGAATCTGTATCTTTAAATAGGATGAGAAACTGCCAACTGTTTCAGATTTGGGAACAGATCAAGAGTTCATTCAGTGCAGCCAGATATAGGTCAAGAGTTCAATCAGTGCAGCCAAGCACATGGCATGTGATCACCTCATGGGTGTCATGTGAACACCTCATGGGCACCATGTGATTACTTCATGGGTGTCAAGCCCCTCAGGGCAGGGCCCCTGCATGAGCTTATGCAATGGTGTGGCTACTATTTCGATTTGGCAACAGGCTAGAGGTCAGTCTGGATCTATTTATAGCTTTGGCAGACTGCCAACTGTATCAGATTAGGCAACAGGTCAAGAGTTCACTCAGTGCAGCCAGGTATGGGTCAGGAGTTTACTCAGTGCAGTAGCTGCATTCTATTTATAGCTTTGGCAGACTGCCAACTGTGTCAGGTTATGCAACAGGACAAGAGTTCACTCAGTGCAGCCAGGTACAGGTCAAAAGTTCACTCAGTCTAGCCAGGTGCGGGTCATGAGTTCACTCAGTGCAGCAGTCTGAGCAAGCAATTTGTCACAGTTCACTCGGGGCAACAGCCATTCTCACCTAAGCCTGTTCAGCCCCATGCATCAGACTCAAGGTAAGTTTGATGTATTGGCCTAATATTTTGACCTGTCTATGTGTCTTTGATGGCTTTCTCGCTCACAAGACAGGTGTCGCCACCTACCATGACTTTTGCACACGTTTTTCTCAGAAGGGGTTTGATATATCAGTCTGAAATTGGGCTTATGTATATATCTCTGATAGCTTCGTTGTATACAAGACTGGTGGTGCCAGCTACAATCTTTTTAGTGTTGTGTGCACCTATGTCAGAATTTCAGCAGTGATGTTTGTGTAATTGTTTCTTATTCAAAGTGTTAAGTACTTGCATAGTTCATATACATGAAAAGTAATGGTCCAGCATTGAAGCATTATACCTGGTGTATTTCCCAATGCACAGGTTCGCATTAGGCCTGTAGGCCTTGTTTAAAGCAAGTATTTATGTAGAATGTTACATCAAAGCGTTTACCTGAAGGTAAAAATACTGAACTCTGGATGTCGGGGATGTAGGGGGTCATTCATGACCTTTGATATGAAGGCCATTGATTTGGTTTCACAGATTTCCTAGTGTGCCAAGAGAAGTACTAGTTATTCTTCAGCTTCTCTTCCATATATTATTTAGCTGTTTTTCTAACTTATCAGAAATATTTGTAACCAGCACTCCATAACTAAGGACACAAGAAATTACTGAATTATAAAACATGGTAAGAATGTTTTTTTCAACATTAAGCTTTCCTAGCTAATACAGATAATATAATCTTTTGTTTGCTTTCTTGGATTGATTCAACTCATGTTCTTTCCAAGTCTGATTTCTGTAAAAAATAAACCCCAAGTATTTATAATTTTCTACAATATCTTGTGTATCAGGCATAGAATGTCTGTGTCATCTGCTGATATGATAGGTTTACAATGTGGAAGGCTCACAGACAAATTATTTGTATATAAAGAATGGCTGACAGAACACAGCCTTGTTGGCCACCAGTATTTATGATTATATCTGAAGAAGTTTCTTTACTTGTTCCAACATGTTGTCTTCTATCTGAGAGAAAATCTAGAATCCATAGACAGTTGGAAGGAGGAATGTTATACCCACAGAGCTGATTGATCATGATGTGTGGCTGTATTGTATTGAAGGCTGAAGAATAATCAATAAAGAGTGATCTGGCATAATTTCTGGGGTCCTTGTCCAAGTGTTGATAAATATAGAGTAAATGAGGCAAAGCATCACTCTTGCATCCGTTAGATGAATATGCAAATGATGTTAATCTAAAAGTGGTTTAACAATTGATAGTAATTTGTTAAGAACTATACGCTCCAAAGGTTTTGCGAGAATAGGTGTAAGTGCAACAGGCCTGAGAGCGTTCATCACTTTAGAAGAGTCATTTTTGGCAAATGGAATTTTTTTGTGGTCTTCCATTATTTTGGTAGTTTACATAGGAATAAAGAAATTTGATAAATGTGATGTATGATAAAGAACAAACTATTTCTACAGGTTTTAATTAATCTTTCACTGATTTTTTCAGGTCCACAAGCTTTCTTTACATTGATCTTACTTAACTTTGCACTTTGTTTACATCATTTAGATCAGTAAGGATGCCATCATTGCATGATCCTGATATTGCTCTCAGACTGCTCGTAATGTCATCTTTTTCTTTCGAGGAGTCACTGTCATCAAAACGTGCATAGAATGCATTTAATTTGTCAGCATAGCCATTTTCAGCTAGAAGTGAGTATTCTTTATTGCTTTTATTGATACTAGTTAATTCCTTAAGACCCTTCCAAGCATTTTTTAATTGCTGGCTGTGGAACACTTTTTCCACTTTCTTTTTATATTGTTGTTTGGCTTTCTCAGTGGCAGAATCGGTTTCTTTTTGTAAGTTATATCTGTTATCTGAATTGCTTGTGAAGGCCTGGTGCTTACATATAATAAGTTTCTGTAGTTCACTATTGATAAAAGGTTCATTATTAGGGTAATATTAAGGGTTTTAGTAGGTACCAGCATGTCTTCACAAAAAGGTATATATATCTAGACACAGTTTCAGGAAGTTCATCTAAATCATATAAAAGTATCAATGAACATTTGCCAGTCTGTTAGATCAAAACATGCTTGCAGGGTCTCATAGGCTTCCTTTGAGTTCACTTTAATATTAATTTCACAATGTTGCAGCATCTGAAGTTTACATATGTAAGAAGGTTGCATTTGGCTCATATTGTGGTCACTGTTTTTCAGTGGAGGAATGTGAACACATTCATTAGCAGATTTAATATGACAATAAAAAAATATGACGAGTTTCTGCTGATCTCTTGTGTTACATTTTATGTAATGCGTGTAGTTCGGTAGGGGTTGACTAAGATCACAGTGATTCATATCTCCGAGTACAATATGCAGAGCTTGTGGTTTCTTTTCTTCTAGTTGGGCAACAATATCCAGAATCTTCTTTGATGCAATGTCTTTATCAGCACTGGGGGGAATATGAACAACTGTGAGAGATAAATTGGTAAACTCTCTAGGTAGGTATGAAGGACGTAGGCTCACTGATGGGGCGTCAAGGTCTGGTGAACATATACTAGACTTGAAGGTTGTATTCTGACACCATCTGTTTTTAATATAAAGAGCTACAACACTGCCTCTTGATTTATTGAAGTCCTTGGTTCTGTCTTGTCTTAATAGGGTAAAATTAGGTATGTTCAAGAATGTCAGATATGTATTGATTCAGCCATGATTCCGTCAATGCAGTACAATAAGCCTCTTGATACTGATAAAGAAATCGGCAGTTTGCATGGATTTCGTCAATCATAGAGCTGAGTGAACAGACATTACCAAATGTTAATGTTGGCAGGAACAGTTGAGTACCGTCTCTTCTCCTTAACCTCACTCATATCCCTCCTCTCCTGCCATGTGGTCTTCTTCAAATTTTTTTGCATTCTTCGGGAAGTATACTGATATCAAAATTAATGCAGAATGCGTGAGTTTGTTACAGTGTAGTTGATGAAGGTCACTAGCTGAGTAATGAACATGTACTCCATTATCACCCATAAGCAGCATTCTAGTTCCAGTAAACACAAGAAAAGCAATAATTATACAGACTAAAAGTACATACATTGATAGATCCATCTTATAAGCTGAAGGGTGTGTCTTCCTCTAGTATAAGGCCCAAAATATTTCAAATATAAATCGACTTTGCTGCTGTGCAGTGCCATCTGAAATCAGTATGACTGATTTTGTCAACTGAATTCTGACATCACATATCTGAGTGTCAGTGGGTAACCAGTTTTGTATAATGAGTTTGGAAAGACAATATTCTATTTACACCCTCCTTTATATTTAACTTCTCTTCAAAATGATTTAAGGTACACACTACTATGAATCACATGTTATAATATAGAAGCAGACATGCTTCATACATTTATACTCAGTCAGTTCCATATTATATTAAATTGCACAAATGTTCTGCAATATTCTCAAGGAAGCCAGTGCAGAGACTTTTTTCACCAGTGTTTATTGTCAATATTTGTCAACAGAAAGAAGTAAGATATTCAAATTATAAATGTGTAGGAATTATAGTAATACTTGAGGAATTCATTTATTCGTAAGATAGAATAAGGTAAGCAAATCTGTAGACCACATCATGACAATATCCAGAAACCAAATGCATCATTATGGGGCTTTGTGAATGAATGTATGTCACAATATCATTCACATTATGTGTGAAAATCTATTTTAGTGTGCATTTTGTATTGTGAGAACACTGTAAGTCACAGCTGCATGGAGTTCAAAGCAGAGACTGCCAAAACAAATCTTTTTGGAGGAGCTACTGAGACTACTGAAGCAAAAGTCTTCATTTTGTAACCCTCCAGTGGCATGTAGGTGTAACCGGGAGGGGTGTCTTGGGGCGAGCGTGCATTGTGGGAGTTCAATGTGTGCCTTAATACAGGCTTCTGTACTCAAGGAAGGAAATTTCTAGGACAGACACCTTTGTGTGTTTATGTAAACCTATTTACATGGATGTTTAAAAGTGTGTTTTGTGTGTGTATGCCCTGGTGATTCAGACTTGTTGTCCATGTAATCGTCAGGGTAAGCTTACCTGAGATGGTTTTTGTATGAATGGATAACCGTGATTGATGCGGTCATGATTTGTATTAGGGGTTTTACTGAATGATGCTTTCATGCCTTGAGGAGGTTTTGTCACTCTTTAGATGTTTGAGAATTTTTGTCAGGTGCAGTCTTATTTTATGATAATGGACTACTTCATGAATGTAATCTTTATTAGGTGCGAAAAGATGCCTCTGCATCTCTGCACCATCTTATGTTCATCAAGTGAAAAATTCAGCCTACGAGAGAGAAGTTCATACTGGATAATTCCTTCCTTTATCCTCTTAAAATAAGATGTATTACAGATGTATTTATTGAATTATGATTCAACCTACCATTTCATGTAAACAAGTAATGTTTGAAACAACTATGCAATTTCAAATTTGAATATTAGATGGCATTGAGAAGAAAGAGTGGTGTTACTGTTGATCAGTATAATCATATTTTTGCTTATCACATTTTGTTGTTAAGTAACGAGATGTTCTAGTGCCCTAGTATAAATGTGATGACTAGTGTCCTAATTAAAATTAAGAACTGACAAATACTGAGTAGTCGGGGTAGTCCCGGTGAAAAACATGCATTCCCTTTGTAAGAATCTTGCTCAAAACCAAAAGATTACTGAAAGTCCATATAGGTCATGGAGTGCATAAAATAGAAGAAAAATGTGTGTTAAGTAATGGCCCCACTCTGTGATAGTGTTGGTTTGGTTGTTGATCACGTATGTGTAACCTGTTTAAATTACACAGGTATAGTTTGCGGTTCACCTTTGGCCAGGGTTTGTAGTGGTTGTGTATATATGGACCTCGTATGTTAGATTGTTAGTGTTACTGATTATATATAGCGTATCAATGAAGCAAAAAATGACCAATCACTGAGAAGCTTTACATTACAGTGCACTTTCCAATGAAGTAGGTGTCCTGCAGAGTAAACACCACACTTATACAGGTGGTATTTCCTTAAAGTCTCCCAATAAACTACTTGGATGTAATATGATGTTACTACATGTTGGTTAACTAAAGGGCTAGCCTTTTGTTCTGGAAAAATTGCAGACCCAAGAACTGGCCGGATTTGTGGTTATTTGCAGTCATTGAAGATATATAAGTGGAAATTTTTTCATAGATTAAAAGAAAACCTACAAAATGTAAATTTTACCCATTAGATTGATTATTTGTGTCTATCAGTTGAGCAATTCACAAGTTTGGTTTCACAAGTTCAATTTTAGTTTACTTATTTGTAGTATATTTGGGTTAATGTCTTGTAAATAAGTCTGGAAGTGTCTGTCAACAAAATAAGCCATATTTTTATACACTACATGGCACTAGTGATCATGTAATGAAAATTCCAAAAGAATCCTATTTTTAAACTTAGAATAATATACTCAAAAAAAATTTGGTTAAGCATAACTAAGTCTGTTCACTCTGAAACTCTAAACATATAGACCTAAAATTATTGTAAAAAAAATCATTACTTCAGCATTTTCATTTAATATTGCTAGCTGCCATGTCCCAAAAGGAGGTCAAATTCAAATTCTCAGGTTTCTTATTGCCTACTCTAAGATCTGTGTCAGTGACAACGTTCACAGATGCGTGACATGAAGGGTTATAAATTATAGCATTCAGCATATGGATACCTTAGGGAACAATGGTGTCATACCCCATGGTATGCCAGGGTGGCCACGGGGATGATTGATATATTGATAGTTTGTATGTCATATATAATGCCACAGATCCAGGTACAGCTTACCCCTCACTACCTGTTACTGGTTATCACCTGGGTAACCAGGTTACAGTGTCCTGTATGACCTGGGTGACTAGTAATCTGGTTAGGGGTTGTGGCTACCCACATTGATAGGAATAAAAATTTTCATGGCAATGCCTGGCACTGAGGTTTAAGCAGTGAGGGAGGGTAAGGGTGACAGGGGTAAGCAGGGTGACAGGGGTAAGGCTCAGCTTGTAGTGGCTGTTGACAAGGGGTATGAGTCACCTTCCTTAATTCATGGTGTTTTTTTTTCTTTCTCATAAGAAAACAATATTTCAAGGAATATTTTCAGTATGAATAACTCATTTAGCCCTCACCATGTCTCCACTCCCTGTTATTTCAAATTTGTGTCTTTCAAGTGAAGGAGAAAACATCACCATTGACAGGAAGCATTGAATAAAGATCTACATTTATGCATGCCTGAAATAAGATTTAATTTTTTAACACTTTAGCTTTATTGTAGAATAAAATTGATATTTTTGAGGATAAACATAAGTAAAATCACATGTGGTAATGTTTTATCCAGCACATTTGACTTTTAACTTCATGATTTCAGATTTGTTGCTTCTCAGATTGAAAGATTTAATATTTTTATTGTTTCTCAATCCTATATTTCCATGCATGTGATTTAAGATCTGTTAGGGTATTTATCACTAAAGCTGTAACTATGTTAAAAAGGTACATTTTCTATATATTTAAACATGTTGTCATATGTTATATGTATATTATTTTATATTATATCATATTCTGTATATTATAGAAGAATGACTAGTGAAAACACTATCTTACTAAGAAATTATTTAAGCCTCAGGTGACAAGATATATAATTGGATTAAACCATCCAATTTTACTGAAATTAAGATAGTTTGATATCAGTTGTCAAATAATAACAACTTTATATTATTGGTAATCATGAAGCCTCAACTAATTGGTTAAATGTTGATTAATTTTGATATTATAATCATCGATTGTTGTCTTTTCAGAGATGGCAGAGGAGATTCTTTGTTCTGTATGATGATGGGGCACTGACATACTCTGTCGATGAAAATGTGAGTATTGTTAATATATTATCATTTCTGAGAATGTCAATATATTGTGCTGAGATATATCACTTTTGCCCACATGCCCAGGTACAAATATTTGAACTCAATATGATAAACTAGCTGACAACTGGCCTTGGACGGGCCACTACAACAAAAACATAAAATAACTAATAATATAATCTCTGTTTCTGGCAGAAACTAGGATTTCATATTTAATTAGCAGGTAATGCACTCTTTATCAGTTGGCATTCCAAGTTTGAACTAGATGATGAACAGTCTGTGGAACTAGGTATCATGTGCACTGCAGGACCTAGCTAATGTGCAACTTGTAGAGTGGGTGAGGAGCTTGAGAAAAGTTACTTCTGACACAGCCATTAAACCAGTGCTCTCTGTCACACTCCCTGATACACACACATGGACAGGTTCACTTTGTATATAAAACAGTCCCTGGCTCACTATATTAAGACCATGACTCATACCTGCTGTCTGCCAAATCTGTGAACTTATCATTAGTAACAGTCCAGTGAACATTATTTCATATACTGGCCCAGAAAATGTGGTTTCTGGTTTCTCAATCATAAAATCCTAAAACAAACCTGTGTGAATGAAGGGTTCATGCAGTTTGTCACCATACCTCACCCTGTCTGTGATTTAAATTTCAAATTGTTATGAGGGTTATGGGAACTTGCTGACACGCTAATAATATAAAACAAAACATTGCTGTTATGTTCAATTCATGGGTCAAGAGTTCTACCTTTTGGTGCGTTTCATTTTATAGCAGTTGGTAATATTGTTTGCAATATCAGTGTATATTTTATCATATATTTATCCTATCTATCTAATAAATTACATTGTACACATCAGATAAGGTCATATCATTACCGCTTGTATGAATGTGTTATGGAATCTCTATGACCGAATTCATTCAATCAGTAACCTGAAGCTCTAGAATATGAGAAGATTAATTTGCGAAAATACAGAAAATTGCAGTTATGGTAGCAGTAGACAGTACCATTACCAGTGGTATATAAGTATAGAACTAAGTAGCCAATATATTGCCAGCCTGTTATAAGGTGTTCTGGTGTGTGATTCATGCTGGAAATATTGGTACCTCTCCCAGCCGATGACAGTTATGTGTGGTTTATCTCTACATCAGAAAGCGCGAGCACTCAATGCAAATGTACCCGTTAAATCTGATAAATCAGCGTACAAAACAAGGGTGCAACATAAATAACATACTTCATTACTCAATGTGCATGTAGGCAGAACCAGCATCCAGACAGGTTTATGATATGACTTTAAATTAAGCAAGTCTGGTATAAATAATTGAACATACAGTTGAGTGATATATACTTACAGGGGAGGAAAAAACACAGGCTCAAATTGTTGTGTAGTGATCATTTATGTAATCATATACTTTGATGGTTGTTATTGTGAATTTGATGATAGGTATAACATCCTGACCTGATTACAGAACTGGTTTGTAAGGGAAGGTCTAATTGTATGGTACAGATCATGAAAACAGGTGCAATGCCAACTCAGGAAGCAAGTTATTGGTGTTATGGTAAATTGTCTGACAGAAAAATTTTTTACTCCATGTATCTTAAGATATCTTGAGAAAACTTCCTGATAGTTTGTATAAGTTATATGATAAGGAAACAATAATTGCTTATATGCACAAGTTGTTGTGTCATCATGAACATGGAAAAGTCTGAATGAAGAAACAAAACAAAACCCCGATTTTGTTTAATCCTGTGATATCATATAATATCAGCACTAAGAGATTGTCTGGTTGATGGCTTTCTGTGTCCCTCTTTTGTAGAGACAATAATTTTTCAAAGACTTTCATTGATGCTTAATCTGCACTGTGTAAAGTGTTGTTTGTTTTGACTTGGTTGGTTGGCTTTGTCCATGAAAGGGTGATATGAACACTTGAGCCAAAGGCCACACACTTTGGAATTGGCTAACAGGTCAGGTGATCCAACTTTGCTGACCCAGAAATACTTAGTTTTCTGTGTACTTATTGGGAAATACACTTATGGAGCATCAGTAAGGAAATTAGCAAAGTGTTGCTTGTTGTTGTTAAAGAGCTGTGTAAAGTTCATACTGTGGTTGCCTTTTTATTCACAAGGGTTTTAATTTCGCGATATTCGTAAATGTGAAATAATCATGAATATGAAACCCTCAGGAACACTATGCCCTATAAACTAAGATGAAGAAGAGGGGATGATGCACCTGCACAAACAGATTAGTTATCACACAACTTACACAGCAACCTTACCTGTGCATGGTGTCTAACTGGCCCACAAGGCTGAATGGACTGTGACACAAGTCATAAGTTAATGACTAAACAAAAAATATGTGTAAGGTATTGTAGGATTTATTCTAAATTTAAAATCAGTACAAATACAACTATATTTTAGAGGTTCGTGTGCAGTCACCAAAATGAAACCTTTGGAAACGTTCAAAATGAAGAAATTGCGAAATTTCAGCCTCGCGAATATAAACCCAACCACAGTATTTGATTGGCTGCTACTTGTATCCTGTACATGATGCATTTCATTTTCAGCACATGCATTCCTCTGTCAAGTATCAAAACCCATCAGAAGCCAGTTAAACTAGCAGCATACAGACAAAGCAAAATATGATAAACTGGCAGCATACAGACAGAGCTAAATTTGATAAACTGGCTGCATACAGACAGAGCTAAATTTGATAAACTGGCTGCATACAGACAGAGCAAAGTATGATAAACTGGCTGCTTACAGACAGAGCAAAATATGATAAACTGGCAGCATACAGACAGAGCTAAATTTGATAAACTGGCTGCATACAGACAGAGCAAAGTATGATAAACTGGCTGCTTACAGACAGAGCAAAATATGATAAACTGGCAGCATACAGACAGAGCTAAATTTGATAAACTGGCAGCATACAGACAGAGCAAAGTATGATAAACTGGCTGATTACAGACAGAGCAAAATATGATATACTGGCAGCATACAGACAGAGCAAAATATGATAAACTGGCAGCATACAGACAGAGCTAAATTTGATAAACTGGCTGCATACAGACAGAGCAAAGTATGATAAACTGGCTGCTTACAGACAGAGCAAAATATGATAAACTGGCAGCATACAGACAGAGCAAAATATGATAAACTGGCAGCATAAAGACAGAGCTAAATTTGATAAACTGGCTGCATACAGACAGAGCAAAGTATGATAAACTGGCTGCTTACAGACAGAGCAAAATATGATAAACTGGCAGCATACAGACAGAGCTAAATTTGATAAACTGGCTGCATACAGACAGAGCAAAATATGATAAACTGGCAGCATACAGACAGAGCAAAATATGATTAACTGGCAGCATACAGACAGAGCTAAATTTGATAAACTGGCTGCATACAGACAGAGCAAAGTATGATAAACTGGCTGCTTACAGACAGAGCAAAATATGATAAACTGGCAGCATACAGACAGAGCTAAATTTGATAAACTGGCTGCATACAGACAGAGTAAAATATGATAAACTGGCTGCTTACAGACAGAGCAAAATATGATAAACTGGCAGCATACAGACAGAGCAAAATATGATAAACTGGCAGCATACAGACAGAGCTAAATTTGATAAACTGGCTGCATACAGACAGAGCAAAGTATGATAAACTGGCTGCTTACAGACAGAGCAAAATATGATAAACTGGCAGCATACAGACAGAGCAAAATATGATAAACTGGCAGCATACAGACAGAGCTAAATTTGATAAACTGGCTGCATACAGACAGAGCAAAGTATGATAAACTGGCTGCTTACAGACAGAGCAAAATATGATAAACTGGCAGCATACAGACAGAGCAAAATATGATAAACTGGCAGCATACAGACAGAGCTAAATTTGATAAACTGGCTGCATACAGACAGAGCAAAGTATGATAAACTGGCTGCTTACAGACAGAGCAAAATATAATAAACTGGCAGCATACAGACAGAGCAAAATATGATAAACTGGCAGCATACAGACAGAGCTAAATTTGATAAACTGGCTGCATACAGACAGAGCAAAGTATGCTATGTCTGTCCGCTGCCTTGAGGGAGTGTGAATTTTTGTGCTGTTTAAACTGTTATACATTTTTTTACCGTCATGTTTTAGGGACATAAAGATATAACATTTTGACAATGCAGTGTATTTAGTTTGTATTTCCAGTATACATAAACATTAATTCCACTGGGCAGAGTATGACTGTGCAGTATAACAAGTAGGCTCTGTGCAACACTGTCAGTACATTCAACGTGTAAAAGCAGACTGTCCCATAGTGTACCCACAGTAAACATGTAATCAATATGCTTGTGAATATTTTATGTTCACATGCATTCAGTTTCAGTGTAGGTACATGTATACAGACCAGGTTCACCTCTGCATGAAGACCTGTGACTAACCACCAATCCCTTGATACCCACATATAGCCCTGGGTTTGGGTAGCACAACATTATTGCAGCATTGCATATGATTTCCTAATCTTTCGAAGTTTTTACACCATAGCATGAAACATCATTTAATAAACCAATTACAGCACCACATGTATTACCATAAACCTCCCTCTAATGATAAAAATATACACAGTTGGTAACACATGTATATAGACTACAAGTAAATTTGATACATTTGATAACTGTAATCATTGAGCAGTCATTATTGTATTAATTATTTTCATGAATGATAAAGAGGGAGAAAAAACACTACCAAAATTAAATAAGTTGTAACAGGGAGTTTGTAAATTTGGCACAATGACATTTGGTATATATAATGAGCACACTAACTTTTCATCAGTCATTGTGGTCAATCAATTATTGTTCTACCTGCCAACACAATAAACATATAATTACAGCATCTAAATTTGGTCACTTAAAAAGTCATACAAAACATGATCTTGTATAAGACATTGTTATTATTAAATTTGTTCTGGTTAAAGTCATTGTATGTTAATGAATCTTCATTTTAGATTTTGAAAAAGTCTTTGGCACCATTTTTTAGGACTGACCCCCATGCCAAGATTGCCAAAATGTTAATGGTGGAATTTCTTTGTAAATAAAAGACTTATTTGAGTTAAATTTAAAATTATGTAATTAAATGAGAGCTGATATGCAGTTTTTGTGAGCCTGCAGATCAGACAGACACTGTAACTCCCTGTTTCCATTAATAATTACCAGCATTTTAATCATTACTACATTATTGTTGACAATTACAACCCTCTAAAGCTAACTAATTATTGGCATTAATGGCACAGGCTTTATGCATCTAAAGATACATCCAAAAGGTACACTGGACATACTGTTTGCTTGTGATATATTTTCAAATATTTACATATCTAACCTCATCCCCCTCCCAAAACACCCTCTCACACAGTCTGTCCCCTCCTATTGGACTTTGTACCTTGAGAGTGATACTACCAGCCAGTTGAGAGAACACCAGACAGGTAAAATCGTGAATACCCTGTCCTATTGGGTTACAGAGACATTGAAGTATATTATGAATTGAGGATTAGCACAGTGGACTTTGACTTTGTCCAGTGGCTGGGACAGATGGCGTGGCACATGATCAAACTCATGGTCAGAGCATTATGATCCTGGTCTGTGTGCTGCTGCATGGGGTTAGTAAGGATTAGGTAGCAGATATATGCCAGGCCATGCCAGGTGCTTATCAGATAATGAACTAAACATAGCATCTATTAGCATACATTATCATACCTGGCCTCATTTGCATGTGCTTCTGTTTGGTTTTGAGTGCTGACAGTGCACACAACAGGTTGATAAATGACATACTGAAGGAAGTACTCTATGTTTTATGTAGTTGTATAAAAACTGTGTTATCAGATATCATGTGTAACTTGATGAAACATTTATTTCCTTGTCTGATAATCAGGACAGAGGGCTGTAGGTTTTGAGTTTGTTTTAAATTCAAAACGCCCTGCATTGATAATTGCTGGATCATATCTATGTGTTTCATGATTTCCATCTGTTATTTCTAAACAGCGATACTAAATATACCTGAAACACATGGAAAAAGAGAGACCATTTGCTATATGATCACCCTCCCAAGATTTTATGTGGTTCTGTGTTTGTCTCCTTCTGATACCAGTTTCTTTGCCTAACTTCAAGATATTAGCTAGGTTTCTTTTTCAAGGGGATAACTACACAAGAGGATAATACTTATTTAGATCCACCTACCTTTACTATTAAGCAATTTACCATTGTCGATTACAAGTATAAATCTGTTATTCATTGATTAATAGGAATTCAGTATTAATTAATTAGAAAATCTTTGATGTTACATGACAGAAGCTTATAAAGAACTTAGTAAAAAGCTATTTCTGTGCAATTTTAACCTCATTTATAGACTAAAAAAGATGTTTGTGTAATGGTTATAAGATATTTCTCTTTTATTCTATTCTTGAAGATAAATTTTGTTTCATATTCCAAGGTGAACCGACAAAATAATATTAAGTTTCGGTTTAACTGGTTAAATCTAAATTAGCATAGGGTACAGCATGTTTAGTGGTTCCCTTTCCTGGGACAACTTGGAAACATGATTGAAAAGGGAATAGCAAGGCTTTTTATGTATGTTTCACTATCAGTGACCAGTCTTATAATTATGACATTAGATATTGATCTCATGGGTGCCTCATCTGGTTTTAAAATCCTTGAAAATCATGAAATTTATTTCACCAGTTATCTCATTTCATTGTAAATTAGGATGTAAATCTCACCAAAAAAAATAATGAATAAATAATTTTTGAACTTCCATAATCAAGAAAAAATCTGTTCATAATCAAGAAAAAATCTGTTTAAATAATACAGATAGAAAATGTTAATCAAAATTGTTAATCTGTAATTATTGTAAAAATGATCATTCAGGGTGTATAAAAATTATCAAGGGTGGTCCTGATTCTTTTTAACATATGGATTATTAAAAGTCTCAGAGAAAAATGTGCAGCTTTGATCTTTGTGGAGGGTATGAACTATGAACCCAGTTTCATGTTGGTCTCTTTAAAGTCATAATGACTGAAACTTTACCACATACTCCTTGTAAAGACCAGCCTTGATTTAGGCAGTCTTATCTAATTCTTAATCTGAATATGTACATCTGTAGAGTTCCATTTCAGTAAGGATGGTAGCTCTGGCTTCTGATTATTTTATTTTGTATCCTGGTGTCACCCAGACCCAGTGACACTCTACAGCACCTGTAGGTCCGGGTGTTATCGTCCCCATTGCTGGATCATGACACAAAGTAACTTCCTAAAAATGCACTAATTTGTGAGTGTTACAGTGCTGTTGGGCACGGACTTCCCAGTAAGCCTGCAGAGCTCTCACCCTGGGTGAAGGCTGACTGTGAAAAATCTCACAGCTCCTCTGCTGAAATTTGAAATCACAACATCCCAGCTTTGAGTCCTGTGTTCTACCATAGACCACACCAGCCTTCATGATCAGTGGTATTGAATTCTCTTGGATGACTGGAGTCTGTATAACTTTCCTGGCCGTATGGAGGAGCATGATGTTTCAATTGGGTGCTATTGACGTACATTGCAACCTGAAGATTCCCTGGTTTGATACTGAGATTGGGTCACAGGTATGTGGCAGCATTCTGATAGAGATGTGGTATATAACATTTCAAGATCAAAGGTACCCAGAGCTCACAATCTGTGTGGTTTTCATTTTTATGAGGTGCACAGACTGAGCATTTGGTATATGAAGAAACAAACTTTCATGTAAGCTGGCATGCGTGTCTTACGCTATGAAACGTGCATTTATTTTTCACCAGTGTTTGTTACTGGGCTATTTTACTCACAGATGATGTTAGTAATGAATAAATTTGCGAAGCCTTGTTTGTGGAGGGGGTTCATGGAATTTGCTATGTACATGTTGTGCTGGCCGTATTTGGATTTCAGATCAGCACAGAGCGAGTATTGTTGGCCCAAGCATATACCTCAAATCTCTCACAGGTGCAATATGTTATTTTGATACGTAAATAAGCTCCTTTTGTGGGTTCTTTATGTATGTTTAACAAATCTTCTAAGCAGCGAGGTACACAGCTGGCTGTTACTGACAGCTTGAAGACTTGTTCCTGGATGCTATCTTAGAGGTTTTGTTATACATACCCCCCTGTGCTGTCATCAAGACTATGTATATATGTATGTTATGTGTTGCTTTAGTCTGTTAATGACTAATTATTCTCTGCTCCAGGAGTTAAACATGTTCCAGGTTCTAGTTAATATTTACTAAAGCCAGACCAGTGTCATGAAGGTCCGATTCGAAACAGGGAGAGATGTAGAAAGAAAATTAATAAAGGGATGAAAGGGGAGTAAACTAAGTATACTAGGCAGATATTAAATTTCTCTGTTAATATTTCCTCAATACTGCTAACTGCTAAGGTGCAAGGGGAACCTTTCTTTGATGAATCTGATATGCATATTAAAAAAAAACAATGAATAAATAATAAAGAAAGGTCATATCCTCAAAGGAATGAAGTTCCTTACCCTCTTCCCTTCATATTTAATCTTATTCTTTTTAGTAATTCCAGATGACAGTTTAATTTGTTTAGGAAAAGGGGCATTGGAAGCCATTGTTATACTGTTAACATTCAATCCTCTCTACTGAATCAGTATGAATTATATTTTACACAAAAGACTATTGTATTCCTTTGTAGCCTTTATATCATGCAGGAAAATAGTAAACAAATGCATTTCATTATTGTTCAGTCAAAAGAAATGTTCAATTTAAGGTTTAAATAGGCTATTGTCAGGAACTTTTCTGGTTGAACAATGCTGCATTTGTCTCAATGCTGTAATTTTTTTGCCAGTTTTTGGCAGATCAACTGCTGATTACTGGTAGTTAAATTTATGAAGAACCAACAGGGGATTGGTCATTTGTGGAGTTACAGAGACAAATGTTCTGTTCTCCATGGATGGTGACATGACTGGCCCACCCATAAAACTGAAAATTGTTCTAGATACTTAATCATTTACATTTGTCTGATTAGGTTTGTTCATCAGTCACATGTCACTAAATGCGATCAGCCATGGGAGATTTTGCACAACATGGCCAGCTGTAATTGTGATGTAATAGCCTCTCATCTCAAGACTGGAATTAATGAAAATGGGTTAAAGTATTAACCCATCTCTCTTCAGTTTAATATTTCCTAGGTAAGCTGACCAGTCTATAGTGATTTACATTAAAAATGGTAGGAGATATTTGGTGAAATTTGTTTAACTGATACAAGGCCATGATTTTTGCCAAAAATAACTATTATTGACTAGCACAAATTTGGTGTAGCATGGTTAACTTCATACAAAATGTTTGTGTCAATATTTTGTCAGCCTTGACTTTTTTGGTGCCAGGCATACATGTGACCTAACATTTTCACTTTTTGATCTTATCAGCAAATTCAAGACAAGAGATAAGTTTGGTGTAATTATTTCTGTGTGTACAGCTTTTTATTTATTTATTTAGTCTGCAAGATGTGAACTTTGCACATTTTACTCTGCTAGTGAGGGTATTTCAGTTGAAAGCTGTTACTTGTTTTCTGCAGCCCTCCTGATCTTCATGCCTACCATACTTCATTTATTGGTAATATAATTCTGATTAAATGATTTAGTCTGATAAAAAGAAAAAGAACACAAATTATATTTACACATTTGTCAACAAAAGGGAATAACCCATCAATTTGCAAGGATTGATGAGCTTATGCCACAGTATATGGTGTGTCTGTTTGTCTGTCTTGCTGTCCAGATCTGTCTGGCGTCTGCCCACAATTCACAAAAAAATTTAATGTCCCCTTATATTTCTTTACTGATTTCAATTGTTCTGATAGGGCTTTAGGTGTGGACTTTTTAAACATCTACACAGAATTTGAAATTTATGAATCATGCAAATTTATAGAAACCTTTTTAAAAATCCAAAAAAGATCTCCTTTATTTCTTGACTGATTTTGAGTCTGCTTGTTTTATTTGATTGGGCTGGGAACTGCCTTCTCAACTTTCAACAGAATTTTGAATCTGCAGGTGGGGCCTCCTTAAATACCAACTTTCTGTGATAAAAAGGTAATTCTGTATACTAAGTGAAAATTGCATAATTTTATGTTGCTGGGGGTTGGGGTGCCAGATGAGAACTGCGTCATTGTTGTTCTGGTTGCCTTATTCACTCGTTGTTTGGTTGTCTTGTTTTCTGGTTGCCTTATTCACTTGTTTTCTGGTTGCCTTGTTCACTTGTTTTCTTGAATACGTGGCATCATTTCCATGACCCTTTTCTTGTGACCTTCAATATAGATGTGGTAGGTAGGGTTAACAGCTGGTGACTGGTTAAATACTTGTGATAGCAGTCAGCTGGTTTATTCCACATCATCTGTACTTAACCAACCTCCAGCAAATCAGCTCAAGATGTCAGCAAGACGATACCTGGCTGTCAGCTGACAATCTCTGCTACAGACAAGGACATGGCTGCCGTAGATGGTAGGCTTTTAGGAGTGTCGAGAACGGGAGGGTACAATCCTTTGACCCTGGGGTCATCTGGTGTCCACCTGGAAATACACTGACCACAGTCATGCTTCTGGGCTTTGCGGTGGGCTTGGTATGGTGTGCCTGGTTAGTGATAACCTCTGACCCTCTGTCCTGATGTGATACTAAAGTAGATATTATACCTAAAAAAAATGTAAGCATTCTGATTTGTTGGACACACTTAAGGTTAAAAGCAGGACATATTTGCTTAATGCGTTACAGTTTATCAAATTTTGTATAAATGGTTGTACCTCATGCACTGAATGTATGACTATACAGAGAAAAACATTTTGTACAGACTGCTATTGCTTTATTTATCCATTCCTTATATATATAATATCTTGTTTTGTTGGAGGAGAGTATATATATATATCAGTTAACAATAAAACAATTAACATAAGTATAATCTGGTTACTTCACTGATCAGCTTACAGTATTATAACAGTTTAACCATTAGCATGTGTAATCTGTTTATTTCACTGATCAGCTTATACTATTATAGTTTTATACAATTAAATATATTCTTGTAACTGGATCAACTAAATGATCATTTTAAATTGTTCTGTCATGTATGTGTACCTAAATGAACACAGATACTTGAAAGGTAATTTTATTAAAACAGCCTTATAGCTAAATTTCACCAGGTTTACTTGAATGGAAAACACTTGTTTCCCTTTTACCCACCAGAATCTCCATATCATTATGAAATGTAAACCACATGACCAGGTCCACGTTTCCTGAAATGCTAACATATGATAATTGCATGACATAATGTTTAAATACTCCTTCAGATATATATATGTGTCCATAATTATTATAAGTAATGATCAGTCTGTCCTCGGGATTTTGTGTTGTCAAGCAAAGAGGCCTGTGAGGTTGCAGAGTGTATAGGTTGTGTTGTGCCCAGCATGCCGTCATTGTTATAATGTCCAGCAGGATGCGTGATGTCATGTAGACCGACCTTCATGGTTGCTGCATTTGTACTAGCGTGTGAAAATACGAACCTCTAGACCCTGTATGTTACACTTTCATCATAGCCTGAGGGCAGTTCGCTTGTAACAATTCTCTTCCTTGAAAGCATGAATGGATGGCCGGGAGGCGTCACACAGCTCTGCCTTCTTTGAGACCTGGATACCTCTCCTTGTTTCTCATTGTTAATAGAGTGGTGTGAATTAAGCAAACATAAAGGCCGAGTGAAGGGCCAAGTTAACATATGTCTGCCCCATACCATTCTTACCTCCCATTCGTCCTCAACTGACAACAGTGTCATCTTGTCCAGACAATACACCAACCAAACACATTCGTGTATCAATGAGTAGAGAATGCCCCAAGGGCAATGTTTAAAAAGCTTAACTATTCATTCACATGGTCCATGCACTGGTAGAGTTGTATACCCTCATATGATTGATTACATATGTTTACTAACATAATCACATTAATTACAAGATATTTTACATACTCTCCATATGACACTTCAAAGAAAGAATCTACTTCATCAAATAACATTAAGATATTTCATATCCATTTGCAATTTATAAATATTTACTACAACCTTTACAGTGACTTGAGTTTGTTAATGTTTTTAGTTCAGTCTGTTGAACCCAGTTTTTGTGTAGGTGTTTCTCCTCTGCCATTATTTTAGAGACTATAAGAGCTACAAGAAATTGATTGTGAAAGAGTCAGTCAGTTAAACAAGGGAAAATAGTTATTTCTGTAGTTAATCTTATTTAAATAAAAAATTATAAAAATCAAAAAAGGAAAAGCTACTAATACCAATAAAATAAGATATATGATTTTGTAAACTCCTTCAGATTTTGTTTGAGGGCATTTTAAACATTGTACCAGCAGGATAGGTAGGACCGGGACTGCTACCATGCTGTGTTTTTACTTCTCCAAAGTATCAGCTGTTACATTAGGTTATGTTTTCACCTTAATTTCCTTTTGTTTGTTGGTCTGTTTTTCTTCTTTTTTTTTTTTTTTCTTTTAGCAGAATCACATACAAAACTAAATGATTTCTACAAACCGTATAGAGGGACGGAATATGAGCCAGGAAACCCCTTTAGGTTTGATATAGATCTAGATAAAAACTAAAAATATGCATTCTGAGTAATTCAGGTCACTACCATGTAGGCCTCCTTATTGTGGGATACTCCCCAAACATGTTTGTATTCTCTTATTCGGCCCATACTCCTCGTTTCATTCGTGCAGAAGTTCCCCCAACCAGTGTTTGCATTCACTTATTTGTCCGGGTTAATTCATGCATAAGTGACTACACATTTGTGAATATTCCTGGAGGTCCATCCTGGACCTTGATCATGAGGCTGATTCTTCCTTTGCCCATTCTGAAGGCCCTGGCAATTTCAGGCCTTGAGAAATGGTTTATGATTGCCAGAGTTATGTTGTTAACAAACACACACTCCAACACACATACACACAAACACACGCACAAACAAGAAATGTTGTGTACGCAAAAAAATTGATCCAGTACTAGTGCTAGGATTGTTTTGCCTTGGTAGAGGTATGCGATCACTCTGCTGGGTGCCATTCTACCTCATACCTGTTTTTACCTGTCCATGACTTTGCACATTTAATTGCTGTATCTAAATGTCAGATGCAAAAGATCTTAAGATGTAGAGTACACAAATTAATGACTTTCTCGCAAGAAGATCCTCTTCCAGAAGAGGACTTCATTAAAATGATAAATAATTAATTCAAAGATAACAGAAGGTCCTGTGAATAAACTGATACAGATGTTGGAGGTGTCACTTGAGGTTGTCCCCTGGCAGTGAAAGCTCTTTTATCATGAGCTGGCAGGTAAATCCTGATTTATCAAGGACATTGAAGACCCTTGTTGTTTGTTTACAGTTCTATTAATACAGCCACAAATGCCAGGTTAACTATATGTTGCCATGATTATGCCAACATCTTGTCATTCAAATAACATGACACATGACCTCCACTATTTATACTGGTTCTCCCTGGTGGTGATTTACTTGACTGGGTATTGAGAGGAGTGTTTGCTTGTGTCTGTGATAGATAAAAGGTTACTGTGTCAAGCTGATAATGCCTGAATATGAGGCTGGTCTGCATGTCCCCTAGTGAGACCCAGTATGATCAACATGGCTAATTATGCTCTGATATAAATTTTAAAAAAAACCAATGAAACAATAGAGTTTGACCTTATTGGTGATAAATTTTAATAACACACACACCATTTATTCTTGTTTAACCTACTATCTGTTTCTTCTTTTCATGGAAATTACTATTTCATTCAGAAATTTTGTTATGTAAAGCAGAATGAAGTATGAAGAATAATAATCAGGATTGTGAGGGTGATAAGACTCCCACAGCAGCAATGCCCTCAATGTAAGGACTGCCTGAGGTAATGTTACATTGGGCATAATGTCTATCCAGCTTAATGGAATGTTTCTATTCATGTGCCCTGTAGGACTCGAGATCTGAGCACCGGGCATTAATAAAGAAGGTCAGTCTTGTCAGAACTGATTAGCTGATGAATAGCTGTGGACAGAGTAGCCTCAAGCCTCAGATTCCTCCTTTATACCCAGGACAATAACCCCCAGATTCTTGTTACGTCTATCCCCACAGTGGGAGGTTTATCCCCTCCACACTCCACACAGGCTGTGATCCCTAGGTATGTCAATATTATGGCAGGAGCTGACCCCTGATTGGGTTTATTACGGACAGATCATGCCCCTAATATAAGTGGATCCTGCCAGCTTGGTTATTATTAGGACCACAAGTATATCAGGCTGAGACTTCACTTGATATAACCCATGCTGTTACGCCATCTCCTGTCAAGGTTGATCAGATGGAGCTCAAGGTCACGTAACTGCTGTTACACATAACTGTTTTCCACTCCACTAATAAAAAATTAAAGCTGATGTGTTTCTTTTAACAAGCATATGTGATATATTATGTGAAAGGATTGTTAAATGGTTTAATTAGATTTGCAAATACCTCTGAAAAATAAACTAAACTACCAGGATCAAATTACAGAAAAAAATACTCCTTACAGGCACCCTCTATATTAGGAACACCTAGTAAAAACTGCTTGAAAGTTTACACAGGTAAGCTGTGTGACCCCTTCAGTGTAGGCACCTCCCTATTTTGAGCAAAAATACTCTGTTCTTTATTAAAATATTTTATACCGAGGTTAACTCTCTGTGAAGAAAGCTTCATGTGGTTTGTAATTTCTGTGTGTGTTAAAATGTGCAATTGAAACACCATATATCTACTTTTCATTTCAGCACAAACAGGGAGTTTTGCCACTGCCATCTGGTGGCCTGTTCTCAAATCATTCTTGCTGCTTAGCTGCTGTGTAAATGTGAGGTACCACATGCAGGGCCACTACACAAGGAATTCCAGATTATACATAGTTACTCCTGAACTGGCGTGGGGATTACAGTGGGCTCTGTACATGTATATTACAACATTCTTATGTTTGGCCCTCCAGCACTTTACACAAGTGGTAATACTATAATATTTAGTTGTTTTGTTTGCCCCCAGGTGGACACAGTACCCCAAGGAGAGCTGAACATGAACAAGTGCACAGATGTATTAGAGTGCGAGACTGTCACCGGACATGAGTTCTCTATCAGTGTGGCTACACCTGACAAAACAGTCTACATCAAAGGGACATGCAAAGAGGAAATCGCCAGGTACACATCCAATAATCAATGGTTCATACACAAAAATTTGTGCTTCAAATTTATATATTGGCTTAAGGAAAGAAATGGTCTTCTTATTATGTTTACTGAATAAAGTCAGTGGCTTTCAGATAATGCTCATATAAAGACCATTACTTGAAATTTTGTTTGGTCTATTGAAACAGTGCAGTAGGTGGTTTGTATAAATAGCATTTGTATTTATCTGAATTACTGTTGGTCACATTACCCTTTGTACAACTATTAATACTTTGTACCAATACTTTGCTTTCTTAATTAAATACAGATAAACCATAAGAAATGTTAAAATGTAAAAAACTAAAATTTAAAATTCATACCTACAATAATTAGGTTGAATGAACCAATAAAATGTGTACTTGTAATGGTATCTGCTAAAACTAAGTTTTGCAGATAGTATGTTTTTGACCGGGTTTCTCTGCTGCAGCATTAGTTTCCGGAGAACTCCTCTGAGACCACTGGACTAATTTTTCTAAAAAATTGACTCACTTATCGGGTCACATATGAACTGGTGCCTGACTATTTTGCATTGACCTCTGACCTTTCCTCTCTGCAGTGCATCCATCTGTGCATCTGTGTTTACACATTAAACCACATATCTTTGGACTCGTTTGACCGATCAGGCTGAAATTTTGCACTAGTGTAGCTAGGGTAACTTTATATCATATAATAAACTGGTGGTGCCTCCTATAAGTCATCTGAGCTGTAGTCGTGGTCCATTGTCCGTCATCCGTCCGTCTCTCGGTAGATGTGGCACGTTTTGAAACCGTAAGACCTAGGAATCCAAAATTTGGCATAATGTTAGATGTTCCCAAGATCTCCTACCAAGCCGAAATCTGGGTCTTTGGTACTTCATTCCTTTGAAAAATATTAAGAAAAAAAACTCAATTTTTAGCGAACCTGTGAGTTTATGCGATGGCGCAGCGTCTTCCGTCAGCCATCCGCCATCTGCCGTCCAGGGCTGGCTTTCCGCCGTCCATGGCTGTAAGTCAGAAACTGTCGGAGCTAGCAGCTCCAAATTACATGTAAGAATTCGTCACATGTGAAACTTGGTGCCCTGGAGCTTATTATTGGGTATCTGCATTAATTTAGATTTTATAGAGAAAAAGCTTTAAAACCTTTAACTATCTTCTTCTCTGAAACTGTCCAGCCAAATTGTCCAATATTTAACAGAAATGATCCCTGGAACAATCTCTCTCAAGTTTGTTCGAATGGTTCCAGTTCGGAGATTTTTGGCCGAGTTACAGGAGGTTGAACTTAGTCAATTGTCAAAAAAAGCACACTAAAATTAAGATCTCAGAAATGGCTGGAGCTATAATGACCAAATTTTATACCAATGTTTGTCACATATGTCATATCTGATTTTGACGTATTGGTGGCGCCACCTACATTGATGTGTTTTTACAAGCGAAAATGTAATTTTAAACTCTTCTAGCTTATACACTGATTTATGATGAAACTGTTCAGCTGATTGGTTTAAACTTTACAAGAATTATTCTATGGTAGGATTCTGCCAGTTTTATAAGAATAGATATGGGTAAATACAGTTTTAAAAAAGCATTGTAGCCAATTGAAAAAGGCTTTCTGTATTTGAAAACAGATTTGACTTCATGCTGAGTTTTAGCAGCCAAGTCAAGAGGTCACTCAGTACAAACAGGTGGGGTCCAGACATCACCATGGCAACTGACCTGGCTGGGGGGGGGTGTCTAGACAATGTGTCTAGACGTCTAGACACAGCGTCTAGATGTCTAGACACAATGCTCAGATGCAGAATTCCCAGATTATTGGAACTATATCTTTCAACTGTTTGAAAAAACTTGGTTTGCATTTTAAGCGAATCAGGTTTATCATCAGGTCACATGTAAACTGCTGCGCCCTCATTTTTAGCTCAGCTGACTATAAGTCATCTGAGCTATAGTCGTGGTCCATTGTCCGTCGTCCGTCTGTCTGTCCGTCCGTCAGTCCATCCGCCTGTCCGTAAGACTGGCACGTTTCGACACCATTGGACCTACAAATCTGAAATTCGGCATACAGTTAGATGTCCCTAAAAAAACCTACCATGCCAAAAATTGGGTCAATAAGACTTTGTTCCTTCGAGATATTAAGGAAAAACCTCAAATTTTTATTAGAAATCTATTTTCACACTTCAGGACTGCCTTATATCAAAACCACTCATCTGGTTTTCTTCATTTTTACCATAAATATTCCTCTATATGGTTCCTATGTACATGCCAGAAATTAAGTCAGTATTATTTAATTTAAAAAAAGTTATGGGCCCAAACATAATGGACTTTGTAAAAAAATGAGGAAAGATATTTGGTCACTTAGGACCAAAAGTGTTAAAGGTAGGAATTTTTTTTTCAGTAATACTACTTTAAATAATCAAAATTTAATTGTATACCAAAAATTAGATCAAAATCTGTTAAATATTTTTAAATATTGGCAAAAATATAAAATTGGTACCTTAAATTTTGCCCAAGTTTGACCATGGCACGTTTTTTTCCTGTAACTGCTGTGGATTTAATTTTCAAAGCATGTTTTTGTTACCATTTCAACTGTTAAAACAAAAAATTTGAAACCAGTTGATCAAAAACTGTAGATTTTATTCAAGTTTTCAAGCACCATGTCACATATTGTTTACATCGAGCTAGAGTTATGCAGTTTACTAGAGCTCAGCTCCCCAGCTTCAGCTCTAAGTTCCTTAAATTTTGCATACAGTTAGATGTCCCCCAAATCCTCTACCATACTAAAAGTTTGGTCACTAGGACTGCATTCCTTCGAGATATCAAGAAAAAACTTCATTTTTCCATTAAAACCCCATTGTTACACTTTAAGTTTGCTAATATCAAAACCACTGATCTGACTTTGATAATATATAATATACATATTTTTCTATACATTCACTATGCATATGCCAGAAATGATGTCAGTATTGTGTAATTGTTTTAAGTTCTAGGCCCAAACATAATGCACTTTGTAAAAAATCAAGAAATATATTTACTCTCTTAACATGAAAATTGCTGAAGGTAGACATTTTTTGCCAGGGATATAACATTATTTAATCAAGATTCAATTGTATTCCCAAAATTAGTTCTGAATTTTTCAAATTTTATAAGTTATTAGCATAAATATAAAATCAGTACCTATCAGGCATGTTTTTTCCCTGTAAGAACTGTTGATTTAATTTTCATATCTTGCACACGTAAGGATTTTAGCTTCTAAATTCTGAAGTTATAAAAGGAATTGGTCAAAAACTAGCTTTTATGAAAGTTTTTATGAGACCATATCACACCTTAGCTGTACTGAAGCCCCTCTTTTATGTCCCCACAGTGACCTTTCAGGCCAATTATGCATGCTTGAAGCGAGGCACTCTGCAGCCAGCCAGCTCTTGGGTGGCTTCAACTGGATCTAACTGTCCAACCCCCTCCACTAGTATTTGTTTAGACCATAAACATAACAATAAACTTTTTTTTTAATATTTGGTTTATGATAAGAACTTGAAAAAATTAAATGGAAAAGGAATTTATAGTTAATGAGTTACAGGGGATTACCTTGCAATTACTGATCATTTATGGATCTTCCATGGATGGCCAAAATTGTATTTCAAATGACACCATGCAGTCACCATTGGGTATTTTTCATTTCAACCATAAAAATGAAAAATAAATAAATAAAATAAATTGTTGTTTACTATTAGGGATTATATAAAGCAAGATAATGATAGACAAGGATGCAGTTGATTATATTAAATTAATCTAAATTTCCAGGTCTTTTCCAGGTCTTTAACTTGTTGGTTTATATTTATTACAAAATTAAAATAATAAATAAATATGTCAAAAATTTAAAATATTACTCAGACAAGTGTTCATTGAAGATTTTAATTTGTTTGACTTATAACTCATGGTTGTATCAGTTGTTACATGAGACTGGCTAAATAATCAAAATTTATATTGCTGGTCCTTTATTTCAGTTCATAAAATTAAACATTCCCAACTTCAGTTTGCTCCTGGTATGATATATTGGGTGTTTTGATCCTGGGATTAATTTTAACACATGTATTAGTTTTATAGCTGAGAATACTTTTCTTTTTTTCCTGATACCATTTAAAAAATATAAATATTCAAATTTTTCCTGTTAGTGCTGTGGATATAATTTTCACAGCATGTACACATTAACATTTCATCTGTTAAAATCTGAAATTTGAAACCAGTTGATCAAAAACTGTAGATTTTATTCAAGTTTCCAGGTACCATGTCTTCATTGTTTGCATCAGATCAGTATAAATGCAGTGTACTGGGCAGTTACATAACACCTTCAGGTCTGACCTACTGCAACTGTGAGTGTCTGGGTCAGGCTGGGCCAGGCAGTAATTACCAGAGAGCCTCTCTTTCTCTCTCTCTCTGGCAGTCTAGGTCTCTCATTCTCTCTCTCTCTCTCCTCTGCTTTTTCTCTTTCTTTCTCCATCTTTCTTTCTCTCTTTCTCTCTCTCTCTCTCTCTCTTTCTCTCTCTCTCTCTCTCTCTCTCTCTCTCTCTCTCTCTCTTTCTCTCTCTCTCTCTCCCTAATTTCCTCCCTTCCTCCCTCCATCCCATTCTGTTGACAGGTACTATAAACTAGATACATTAGCTATAAATGTTGATGCAATTTAGAAATGTGAATCAACTGAAATATTCACAATCAAATGTATGTTATACTGTAAATTTATAGTAACATTCGGAAACTTGGATTAAAATTATGTAATGAAAAAAAGGAATAAATGCAAATATTGTTAATTTTTTCTTGGCTCAGTAGAATGGGGAAAAAAATTATTTGCTTTGTTTCTCCATCTTTCTGTCTGTTTTAAATATTTAATGTTCATGAATAAACTTTTTTTTATAAGCACTGTTGAATTAAATTTCATATCCTGTATGTATATGCAAGGGTGTTGTAACTCTCACCATCCCCTTCTTCATCCCACTGAGGCTTTGCTCCTTGGCACTGTGAACAATAGTTCTATGGCTATAGCATAAAATTTAATAATTAAAGAAAATATCTACAGAGAGACAGAGGCATTGTAACTCTGATTATAACACAACACCCCCCCCCCCCCCCCTATCAAGTCATTGGACCTGTGGAATGGGGACGTTATGGCAACTGTATACATATCATAAAATTGATAAAAAAGGTTTACCAAATAAATTGGATCTCATCAGACAAATGTGTAAACTGTTGAACTGTCAACAGCTTATCAAAAAGGTAACCAATGGAAAGGCATGGTCAGGTCTCAAATATTATTTGCAACATTTTCTTCAATCATATAAACCAACCATGGCCCAGATTACCTCTTCCTCTCAAACATTATCTACATTTCATCATATTTTTAAGATTTTAACCTTCCAGGTGATTCAGTACTGTTGACCATTTGTCCATAGAAACCTATGTACATGCCAGAAATTATGTCAATATTGTGTAATATGTAGACGTGAGGGGCATCAAAATAATGCACCTTGTCAAGACCGATCTTGTCAAGATATTATGTCATACAGTCACAAATTCATAAATCCCCTCATCAGTATAGTTAATCATAACCTTGTATCTGTCAAATTGAACTCTTGCAGTTTTCCATACAAATAGCCTTATCATCATTATACCACTGCTTGGCATACTGTCATTGCATTCATATTTGCTCAAATAAATTGCTTTTTTTGACCCCTCCCAAATAAATAAAAAATAAACCTCTATATTTTACTCCATATTAATCCATCAGTCAGGTTATTTCATATATCATTTACTCACATATTACATTATATTCCTTTATAAAAGCCCAACATGACCATGATATTCTAAGCTTTATCTACTCAATATAGTATCACAATGGTGATACATTTATAGTCCAATCATGATCAGCTGAGCGCCGTGACCCATGGGTCCCTTGTTTCTCTTTCAAATAACAGTTGGCACCAGGTGTTTAGGTGATAGACATCCATGCTAATAAGCAACACATTTCACTTTATTTCCACTTGCCACTCAATCCATACCTCATTTCACCTGTCGTACTCTGATTTTTATGTATACATGTAGTCGCTTGTAGACTACCCATACTCTAGTTTATCATTATCATTGAGAGAGGTATAAATGTGTTAAAACTGCTGTAGTAATGTAGTAATGAGTCATATAACCAATGAAACAACTTAGGGAATATAGTATTTTTATTTAATTCAGTATTCAGCTGCTCCACTATTGGCCCCATTGTTGTCATAACTCTCAACTGCTTCTTAGTATGAGACATAAAGGAATATAATTCATATCCAAAATCTCTTGAGAAGCCTAATAGATAATCAATATAGATACATAATCCTTATTTTGATTACCAGAAGACTGAGAAGGCAAAATCTACCATACTGTAAAGTATAGTATAGCATAGTTTGTCAGATTTAATTGACCACATGTAAGCCCTGATTGACAGGGTATATTTCACAGTAGCTGTTCATTTCTACTTACATGTATATATAACTGTTACAGTTGGTACAAAGTTTTGGTGGCTTTCCCAGATGAGGCAAAGGCACGCAAGAAGAAAGGACCAGTTCTTCCCTGGATGCAGAGCATTAAAGATGCTAAACAAAAGGTATGCTGGCATGTCTTGGTAGTTAGTATGGGTGACCTGTGCATTTGTGTCAAATTTGGTATGTATCTTATTGTGTTATTATCTCATAGTGTATCTCATTGTGTTATAAATTTGGAAAATTAACCCATCAAGAACAGTGTTAATATCTGACATCATATAAACAAGTTCAAGTGCAATGAAAGGGGACCATACAGCAATTTTCAACTCTGATGTTCAGGAAGCTAATTTCAATTTTGATGTTCAGGAATTATAAACCAGGTGCAGCCTACTTTTATCTTGCATATCTCTTGGTTGAATCTTGAATCAGTTAATGGGGAAGTTCAGTATGTGCTATAAAATATACTCTGGAAGCAATTGACCTCAAACAGTCAAAAAGATTCCAGCAAATTATTTTGTGTGTATGTTTGTGTCATTGTGTGGTTTTCGTGATTTCTGCTTGGTAACATATCTCATCATATATTGGTTACAGCTGTTGTGGCAGACATCCCACATTTAAATAGACTGGCATCTGTCATATTCATAAAACACCCCTGTCTGGTGTGGTATCAGTTTCTGTGCAGGTATACATGTAATATATAGGTTATATTACACAAGTTCCTACACTTTATAATATATTATTAACCATATATTTAGTGTCAGAGTTTATTAGCAGTTATACCTGTAGTAGTCAGTATGGACAATTCCATATCAAGGTTAGCATTGATACCTTGTGTAGATGATGATGTAAACATAAATCAGGCCTATTGACACGCAGGTCACAGTCTTTTAGGTAGGTCATTTGACAGTGTACTGATGGTTATATCGTTAAAATGGTCAGGTGATTGGGTCCAGATTAGCAGACGGTTGGTTTCTCAACCATGAGGGTAATCGGGCATGTAACTTATTATATAGTATTGTTGCTTTCACTATAGATTGTGTAGGCAGGGAACACTTTCACCGTAGAACATAAAGGATTGAGGCTGTGCTTGGCCTTGCCATAGGGCCTGGTGATTTATACCTGGAAGATCATTACCTCCTATAAAGGTGCAAGCTTAATGTCTGTGGATTCTACCTTTGTCAATAACCATACACACCCCAGGGATATTTTCAAGAGGCTCAATCACAAGGCTATCTTTTGTTGCTCATTTAAAAAGCCTGCAAGGTGATCCAAAAGGAAATTGACCATGATGCATTATGTGGTTCATGACTCTGTCCGTTAAGGCAGCTGTCTGTTCAAGGACACACATGTTTTCTGTCAACAGAAATAGAAACCATTGCTGACCAAACCTAGAGGATAATTTAACTTTTACAGAAAACAGATTTTAACAATTACTGCTTCGGTCTTAGAATTAGTTTTGGATTCTTTTCATTGAAAGATCTGGCTGCAGAGATTTTTAAATAAAAAATTTGACTGAGTTGAAGTTTTTGATTTTAAATGAAACTTTATCCAAAAGATGATGTCCATCAGAAGCTGATTTTTTTTCCTTACAAACTGTGCAGGTGTCAAGTGTTATAATTGGAACCATGGCAACAATGATGTTTTGCAAATTGCAAGTGTAGAGAAAATATTTAATCATGAATAATAAAACTGCTCAAACACTCATAATCTCTGCAGTTTTTTTGAGTATTTGTTTTATTATGGTAAATGTATTTGAACCGTAACAGGTAATACTCTCAGGTAATTCTGTATTTATTTACAGGGGTTTATTGATGATTTAAAAAAAAGATAAGGGGGGGGGGGTTATATAGTTATGCCATGAGGCAAGTGCTGAGGTGCTGAGAGGGGAGGATACAGGATGGTATGTAATGGTTCAGTCAAGGAATTTATTAAATCATAATGATTCATAAGAAGGTATGAAAACGATGTGGGGCAAAAATCCTGAAAATCTAACAGTGTTCTGTGTGTATTGTTCAGTTTTTCCAGATATTTAGGTTGAATGGGATGGGTGCAAGTTCTTATCTGCACTTGTAGCAAAGCAGGAAAACAAAAAGAAACCTCCCTTTGAAAAATATTTTCCTGCTGACACTGCTACTGTATTTCAAAAGATTCAAGTCCATTAGCTCAAAATATTCATTTGGGTCTTTTATTATTGGAAAACTCATTGAAATCTGAAGATTTTAAACACTTAAGGAAAGATAGTTTTGAAAGTATTTCTTGTATTTTGAAGATAGCCAGGGCTTTAAAAATTGTTGTTGTAGAATAAACATTCTTTAAAGATCAGGCATTCATCAAAAGGAAAATGTAGAATATTTTAATTATCATGTAAGTAACTCACTGAAATGACGTGCCTGACCTATGAAGGGTTACCAGTGGCCAGTCAGTGAACATGGCACAGTCAAATGTTTATTGAGTTGTTTGTCAGTGTCCCGGAAATAAGATCTTTAGGCACTCAGAGAAAAGTACCTGAGTGCAGGACACCCACGGTGTACAGCATACACAGTGTGGCTCCACAAGGCCTGACACCTAATCCGTCATAGATTAACGTATAGGTAGGACCATCAGGTATTGACTGCTTCTACAAGAGTAGGTTTACATCCCAGAATTCTGTCCTTGGCAACGACATTATGCTGTGTTCTAGGTCATTCGTTGCCATCATCTAGGGGTGCCCCTATATAGGAGCTCACTGTGACATTTTCTGTGTGTATGCTGGTGAACGTAGCAGAATGCTAGTTGTAGTGGAGCCACTTAAGGACAGGAAGTGATTGTTATTTTGGTAAGTTATGGCTTCTTCACTCCTAGTCTGTATTTTTGACATATCTAGCAGTACTTTGCATTGTATTGTATGCATTGTATGGTACTGGATTCCCAGTATTACAGGCTGTTCAGGCATGATGTGAGCTGGTTGGTACTGTCTTTGAGTATATATATTATGTGCAGGATGTTTGCAGACATATATTTACATAATCCTGCATATTTTGTGGTTTTAACTGGCATGCAGTGAATTTTTTCTGGATGATTCTGCATGCTTGGAGGATAGATGCAGCACAGGATATATTTCATGGTTGTTCAGGGACAAAACAACTTCAGAAAAGTCTGTTTCTTACCCAGCTAGCAGTCAAACCTTAGCATACGTTATATTGATACAGAACTTGGGCACATGGCTTGGGAATTTAGTGATTGAGGATAGCTTTTATGTATTTGATATTTCTCCCTCCACCTTGGAAAATAGAATTAACATGATATACCTTGAGTGTTGAGATAAGATATGAAACTGCAGAGTAGAAGGCCCCTTGTTTACTAGGTTTTATTGCTCATTCTGAGTTAGACCAGGAATTTACTGTTGGTTTCTGAATTTACTGGGTATGCTTACATGTGCCTTACGCCCTCTTGAGTACCTTAATCTAAAGGGTAAGTCATGACACTGTATGTTTCTTGCTAATATAAAACTTTAATACCAGGTGTGGTAATAAAATTATCCACTTGATAAACATAATAATATAAAGAATTTATGCAATCATTGCACATGCATGGCAGTGATCGCTTCCTAAGATCAGATGCCCTCATTAATCAATATTGAAACATACATTCTTTAAAAGTTGGTTTTCATGAATGTTGTGTACCCTAATTTCTGGTCTCAAAGCCATAATTATTTGAAATGTACTGTTTTCAGTTCATCGAAGTTGCATACATGTGGCAGATTACCGGTAACTAATTATGTAAAGGGGGTCTTTTTATAACTCTTGTGTATTGAACCTGCTGCATATGCCGAGTAAAATTAATATTCTAAATTCTCTAAGTTCATCTTAGTGATATAATTTGCTTTAAACATCAGAATGTTAAAATATTTTCGAACTCCAGTGCTAAAATATATTTAGGAATTTTAGTTCCATAACATTGATTTGCTTGTAAATTTTGGGAGGGTTAAGACCAAAATATACTCTTGTATCTTTCCCTGACTTACAACTGTTTACAACTTGGATTTTAAGATCCAAGTGACCACATGCATTAAAATATTTGCAGAAATGATGGTTTTGATAATCTTGGAAAGTTTTCAGGTGACAAACTTCATAAATTTTATATGTACCTTATATGACTAGCTGGTGTGCTTAAATGCATCCTTAAAGATATTATACATTAATTAGCTTTTTTGATAAAAAAAAAATTCTATATGAATTATACGTATGTATTATTTTCCTCTTTCTTTCTTTTCATGGTTGAAATACAGAACAGACTAGATAGGAATTACACATTAAAAACTGGACTGGTATTTTTTAGCCTTATTTTTTATCATTCTGCTTTTGCCTTTGGCTTAAATATGCTTCCCTCGACCTTCAACATAAGCTGCTATTAACACAGAAAGCCTTCATGATATTTTAATAATATAAAAGCGTATAATATGTTATATTTTCTGGTTATACTTGGCTTACTCCTACTGATATATTGACCTCTCAAATGCTGTAGAATAGAAAATTTTTTCTTTGTAAACATAAGGCATAACAACATAACCAGACTTGTCAAAAGTATACATTTTCATTTTCATGCTGGAAGAAACAGCATTGAGGAATATAGTCTGGCTATGCACTGTGTATATATTTACAACGGAAATGAAACTCAATCAGCATATTTACATGTAAGATGCATTACTATAATATTTGTGGATTGGAGAGTATTCCGTTGGCGTCTTTAGCAGGATATTATAGGTTTTTACCCCGCCCCTGGTGACAGGTGCTTTATTAGACTAACACGAGCCATTCTGGGGTACAAGTACATGGTCTCCCTCAGTTTCCCTCTGCTTTGTAGCCCCTCCTTAGGCTTTCTGTTCCCATTTAGATGTCTCAGTGAGGTTTTGTTGAGGTGCGTGGACTGTGAGTAAACACAGGCAGGAGAGGGTAAACTTGTGGGAGGTTTTGTTGGTGGTTTGTCACTATAACCTGGTTTAAGGATGCACAGTGGAATTGCTTCAGTCAGCAAATTGTTTGGTCATTTGGGAGAATGAAACATTTGTAAAATGTAGGGTGTGACCATATATCATCCCAGTCATATGAAACAAACAGTGAAAATGATTTTTGCTGAAAATTATGATGTATTTTAGAAATAAATCGGTATGACGTAATAGTATAAGAGTTAATATGATATGCACCAGTGTTGTTTAAAAGTAATATTCATCTGCTTCAGTAGTCTATATAACAGTTTGAAATGTTTTTACATAAACAAATATAATGATAACATGATGTAAAGATCAGTGTCATATTGATACTTCTAATTATATAAATTTCATTTCATTGATTATATTATTAATTTTGTCTTAAGAAATAAGGAAATACAAAACACAGTAAGTTTCATATATTTTAAAATAAAGGAAACTCTAACCTTAAACAATCAGATCAGCTATAGTATACGGTTAATGAAATATGTGACTAGAATTGATAAAAGTTTTCCATTTTAATGAATTATTAAGCATTTTTGTAATGTCTTGTGGTGTCCTGATTTTTAAATGAAAGGATTTGTGATGTTATAAGTGACTTTTGTTGCATTTTTAATGTAGATAAATTTTGTTTGCATACATTACAATATGTGTGTGTAGATAAATATGTTTGTAGATGAGATAATTTTGTAGATAAGTTTATGCATGCTGTTTTGTTAGTTTGAATCCTCTCTAACTGAATGCCGCCTTTTTTAACTAATATTGCTGCCTGAATTGTTTGTTTAGATGAACCCGAATAACCTGCATCGGGTCCGTCTTTTCCCGTTTCAGAGCAGCACCAAGGCCGCACCTGACATAGTTACGTTAATAGCACCAGGGGGATCATCACAGCACACGACACGACCACATCATAATAACTTCCATGACACATACGTGGAGCCTTATTCAAAGGACGCTGTTGATAACAAAGAAAATATTCTGTACAGTCACCAAGTTATACCAAAGAACGCAAAAGGTGAGGTAAAAATGGATAGCAGACACAGAATGTCACCAGACCGAGAAAGAAGCCCAATGACATTTAAAGGAGTTCGCAGCCTCAAACACAAGCATGACAAGGCGTACAAAGATAATCTCAGAAAAGCCAACAGTTTGAATGATCTGTCAGCAGCAGTGTTAAGTCCAGATGACGACCTTGACAATAGCATACCACGAAGACGTTCGGTGAGTTTTACTATTCCCCAGCCCTCCACCGCCACCACCACCTCTTCTCTCGGTGGTTCTTCTAATCGCTCCTCCTTCAGTGATTTAACGAATGATTCAACAAATGATAAACCTAAAACTTTGTTTGAATCTTTACTGCATCCTGACCCCAAACCCAAGCACAGACCCAGCAGATATGCAAGGCTTGCAGGACTTCCCATTACGAAGCCAATAGAGGACTACGTGGGCCAGAGAAGTAGCAGCGTCCCGGCGCGCAGCAGTAAAACAGGGGAGGCAGCAGCACGCCGCCCCAGCTCACCGCCTACACAGCGTAAAAAGAATCCCTTGCCTGCTAGTCAAGTGCATGCCCCTCACAGCACTGTGTCTTCTTCCTCTCTGCATGCCACCCAAAGCACATCCCTTCCTCATGAAAAACACATTCTGACCAAAACCGACTCTGCCAGTATTACTGTCAGGCATAATTGTAAGCCCTATTTGCAATATTCCCTTCAACAGGATCTGGGCACTGAAGCTGAGCTGAGGTCTATCAGAACAGCCCAGCCACAGGCAGTGACACCAACCAAACCAAAAGAGACTTCTCAGAGAACCAAACAGAGGAGTCGCAGACCTGTGTCAGATGTGTTTCCGTCCAGTGTGCCCGTGTCCAGTGCCAGGTCCCAGACGGTGCCCAATGAGACAGATGAACTTAAGGTAAATGGAATGTTTCATGTAGGCTCTCAGTTAATAATCTTGACTGGTATCATCAGAAACAGGTCACGTGACTAAATACTTGATGCAGAAATAAACTAGAACAAATGATCAAGAGAGACCATCAACTGAGAAAAATTATCAAGAACTTCTGTCTTAGTTACCCTAAAAAATTCCACAAAATATTTTTATCTGAGGGTTATTTTGTAACATACAATCAGTCTTATTTTTCATGGATCAAAATTTACATAGGAATTGAACCCCATGGATTTGGTAATGGTGCTGATTGGTGCTCTTGTCTCAATTTCTTCATAGAAATATTACTTGTTTAAATGTTATCAATGATAATTGATCAGATTTTGTTGTTTATATGCACCATTTCACATGTTCAAGCACATTTCTGTAAGTTGAAAAAAATTCACATAATTTGGTCTTGAATGGCAACCACTGCCAGGTTTGCTCCATATATTTTCATTTTGCAAGATTTTGTAGAGTAGTTTTAGTCTGTTGTTATGGGCTATTGTAATATTTGCTGTGATTGCAAACATTTTGTTCTGGTTTTGACCAGCAGATGGCCAGGAATGAGGAACGGAGTGGGAGAAGGAGGAGGACTCATGACGGCGTTAATGGACCTGAGAGACTCACTCGAAGGTCACTACACCAAGAAGACCTGCCTGTGGTATGGACAATCATTAACTGTAATGGTGTAATCTTTCAGCAACTTGTTTTCACTTGGTTTATTTGCTTTTCAGGATCACTCGCCAAACTCTGCCATTGTAACCCTCCATACTCTGCATGCTTATGCTTCACCCAATGTGTTTAATGTTGTATAAATGATTATCAAATGTTGGTGTTGGTGTCTGCTTCTTTTGTTAAGTATAAATGTATTCTGATCATGAAATGATCAACCAGTGAGACTTTTCACAACATGTAAGTATTGTAACTGAAAGAAGTGCTTTGCCAAAGTTTATTCTCACATTTTAATATTCTTTAAATTTAAACTGTGTTGCAATCATAAAAGCAAGAATTTTTTTACTTTGTAAGGATTTATGGATCGAAGTAAATAATGGTCACATAAAACAAATCATCAGAATTATGCCTGTAAAGGAATATTTGAAATTTTATGTACTGTCAAAACTTTGTATGCCATTACTGAAAATAATATATTTTTTAATGTTATGTAACTTTAGCAGAGTCTGAAATTCAAAACAAATTATGCCTTGCATGAATAGATTTTGAACTTTAGAAATTAATATATTTGATGTATTTATCAGGACCTCATGTATATGAAGAGAGGATGGCTAGTCATGCGAGCTGTGGGCGAAATAGTAAGTTATCTCAGTGTATAAGAATTACATCAAAGAAATATTATGTCCTGTTAGGAGAGGGGAACCTCCCATTACAGGCACCTATCTTGTTTTGGAACCTCTCCATTTCAGGCAAAGGACAGCTCAGGCCACAGGGCATAATCAGGAGGTTCCACTGTATATGCTATGTTTGTTGGCTGTTGATTGATGAAATATGCTTATATAAATTATAAAATATATCATTGCTAAAAAGTATATTAATTATAAGTAATCAAAAGCTGTACAGATAATACAGGACATACAGGATAAATTGTGGTGACATTGAATTGATGTTGATTTTGTATTTTCATGCCAGCAAAATGGTTAAAAGATGGTGTGTAATTTTGGTTTTGAAAAATCATTCATAATTCATTTTGTGACTTACAGTTAAAAATATTTATAGAATTTAATATTGTAATTGTGTTACTCTTTACATGGGATGTTATTTTTTCATGTGAGGCTCAATTTAGATTCAGTGTTTTGAGTGGTTCGTGATTTGATATTGGTGCAATGTTTTTCAGGACTGGGTCAAACATTGGTGTGTTTTAAGTGGGAAGGCCCTCAAATACTACAGTGACTCCAAGTCTGAGGAGAAACAAGAACTAGAGGGCGCCATTGACCTGACTGGTTGTTATGATGTCACAGAGGCCGAAGTATCCAAAAATTATGGATTCATCATCCAGGTGTGCTATTCAGAGAAAGATTGACATATGCTTTATATTTGTCTCTAAACCAAAGTTTATCCTGACAGATTTGTATCTGATTGATGGAAGCTGTACCTATGAAATAAGTCTGTTTGTTTTTCCATACCAAAAAGGATTTAATTTTATTTCCTATTATATCATTTAGAATAATATTGATGCTTACTTGACACAAATGCAAATCCACTAAGGTGCTGTAAACTTCTTTAAAATACAATGAATTGAATGCTAATACACACACACATATATCTATATATATATATATATATATATATATATATATATATATATATATATATATATAGTAGAACCCCACAATCAGGACCACCTTGGGGTCTGACCAAAGTGGTCGTAATTTGGGGTTGGTCATATTAATGAAACTCTTAAGTTACATGGATCGTATATTTTGGACCAAAAAGGTGGGGTTCCACTGTGTGTGTGTGTGTGTGTGTGTGTGTATATATATAAATATATATATGATATAATACAGGAGCAAGCATGTCAAATTTGAAACTCTTCAGTGTTATAGGAATTTTATATGCCTGACATCTCTATACTCTACAAGAATATTCTGCAGCTCTTGCAGTTGAATGAACTTTACAAACTTTCCTGTATGAAATAGAAAAATTCTTGCTTTTTCAGCATTTCCATGTGGGAAATGTTTACAGGTCAGCTTTGGGTCCAGAGAACCTTGTTCTTTATTACTTGTGGAAATTAAGTAAGTGGAATAGTATTGGTTAAATATAATACTATAAAATATGCATACTAAGATCAGTGCATGTTTATACAGTGTGTATTCATCTGTTGTTTCCTTTAGACCAAATATGGTGACTACATGATGTCAGCCATGACAGCAGGAATCCGCTGCAGCTGGGTCCAAGCCATCAAAAAGTGCATTTCCACCAATCCTCCCACAAACCATGAAGACTCAGTGACACCATCTGGTGCTAGCAGTTTGAACCAGGAGCCCAAACTATCACCAACAGGAACAGACTCTGTGCCTGCTCATGGGGCATCCTCAATACCCCCCAAAGCCAGTAGTCCTCCACATGAGAGCAGAATTCCAAATCACATGACCAAACAAGAAGAATCATCAGTCCCTGAACACACAGGATCTGGGCCAGTAGAAAATAATACCATTGCTCTAAGTCGTAGTCCTAAAAAGATAATTGATAGTGATAAGGATAACAAGCGGACTGTTAGAACACAACCAGATGGAAGAACTGAGCCATCACCAGAAAATGTAGACTCAGTGTCTCAAAAACAGGTCAGTGATTCCAAGAGTAAACAAAACTCAAAGGAAGCTGTCAAGTCAAGTAGACTTCCCACAAAGGATGTTCAGCCTCAGTCTAAAAATTCTAGTCAAAAGTCACAGTTTAGTCCTGAGCAGAACAAACCAAGTACATCTAACCTTGAGTCTTCCACAGTTGCAGGTGCTAGTGACAGTTCTAAAGTAAGACCAAGAAACAATTCAGGGTCAGAAAGTTCAAGGGGAAAGTCACCCTCACGCAAGGCACCAAGTGCAAAAATCAAGACCAAAGTGTCCAAGACCCTCAGGTCAAGGTCACCCCCACCTACAGGAGGATCTAGTCAGGAAGATGATCTGAGCTTTGATCAGATTGTCAGGAGGAACACTCAAGAACTGCCACCAGATTTTAGGGTCGATGATCTGATAGAACAAAAATGGAGTGAGGTAAACTATGACTTAAAATTCAAGGCAGCTTTAGATGTAGTGTAAGATATCTGTATAACTAAAGAAAGATATGATTATATAATTTGATTTCATTTGTTTGAATATATGGTCTTGAAGGTAAATTTAGATATCATGGTCACAAATCTTGAATGTTTCCCGAGCAGGATTGGCCTAAGCTGACCAGAGGAGCCAGTAGATTTCAGTGGAATGCATCCTTTAGGGGCAGCGATTATTTCAGGGAAATCCCATAGGGAATCTCTGCATCACAAGGGTGCATTAAGGACTTTCCAAAATAATATCCACTTTCCGTCACTCCAAAGCATGGAAAATTTTAACGTAAAAGAACTTGTTTAAATTATTAATCAAGGGATAAAGAATCTTTAGCAAGTTGCTGATGTTAAAAATGAACATTTAATTGTGTGTGGTGTGTGAAGTATTTTTGCTGTATTTGTGTTCATATACTTACTGCCAATTCCTTGGGGTAACTTCCTTTGTGCCAGATATTTTTATTTTGCTTTGGGTATAAAGAATCCAGCTGTTAAAGAGTTGTTAATCAAATTTGTTCTGTCTTATTTGAATAATTGAATTTTAGTATTTGTAAACCATACTTTTATTCTCTTGCAAGCTTGAAACGACATCTAACTCAAGTGGAAGCCCAACAGGAAGTCACAGCAGCCAGTCTCCCCGAAGTTTAAATCTGTCTCAAGATCTGACAGACAGTGAAGCTTTCTCTATACTCCAAGCTGAGGTAGCACTCTTTATTAAGCTACCACTGTCTCATCTATCTCAGTGAAATTATTATATTTATAGATCATTGTCAGCGATGGTCATGCAGATAAATCAGGATTTTCCTTTTTTGACCCATTACTTAATTATTCAATACCATAAATATGCACAGGTTATGTTTCTATGCAAATTACTGAACAATTGTAATTTAGTTTTTACCTTAATTATATAATACTTTACTTATTTTGCAAATGACATTCACCCAATAAATGCTCTTTATTCTCTGTGGTATATTGTATTTTATTTCCTTTTTTGACCCATTACTTAATTATTCAGTACCATAAATATGCACAGGTTATGTTTCTATGCAAATTACTGAACAATTGTAATTTAGTTTTTACCTTAATTATATAATACTTTACTTATTTTGCAAATGACATTCACCCAATAAATGCTCTTTATTCTTTGTGGTATATTGTATTTTATTTTAAAGGTTCATTTTCCTGATCTTTTTTGTTCTTTCCACTGTAGCTTGAGGGTAGACAAGGAAATAGCTCCCAAAAGCTTCAAGACTTGCAGGCCAAGTTAACTGAGATACAGAACAAGTGTGATAATGCTAACCAGCAGGTGGGTCCATAATATTAGATTTAACTATAGCATTTAAAGAGTGTTGGTCTTTAAAGCCTGAAGGTTAATTAAGTAAACATTTCAGAAAAGATGACCATGCAAGCATTATTCTAGTTCTACTCAAAAGTAATTTTTACATGAATATGTTAAAATGTAAGGTATGAACCTTAAATGGAATCCAGTATTGATAAAATTATTTCATATTGTAGTTTTTTTACTTCATAATATGAATCATTCATATTAAATTGATAAACTGAAACAATTTTTTTATATTTTCACAGGTGAAGAGTCTAGAAAGAAAGTTGCGCAATGCTGAGAAGTCATGCAGTGAAAAAGACAAAGATGTGGAAGAAATGAGGGAAAAAATGGAGATCTGCTTTGCTCAGTTGGATGAGACCCAAGCTCAACTGAAGACATCTGTTGAAAACCTCAAATCTGAAAAAGAGAAATTTAATAGGCACAAAAAAGAGTTGGAAGGCCAAGTAGCACGTCTCCAGAAAAGTATTGGGCAAAGGGAGGAGGTTTACAAGAAAAGGGAAAAAGAGCTGGAGGAGATGCAGAGTCAATTCAGAAACCTGACAACTGCTTTAGAAGAAAAAGAAACTGAGTTACAAGAAACCAGAGAAGAAGTTAAGGTGATTGGGAGACTTTCTAGAGATCTTGTCACTAAATCTGATAAAGTTGAACATCTTGAAAAAGAAGTGAAGGAGCTTCAGCGCAGTGTTTCACAAAAGGATAAGTGTTTGAAGTCTTTAAACAAGGAACATGACCTCAAGATACATGAAGTGGAGATGACCTTGACCAGGGAGAAACAGGAGATCGAAAAACAGTATCTTGAACTGAAGGCTGAGTTAGCAAACTTGAGAAAGCAGTCTAATATTACTGATTCACTAAATACAGATATGGCAGATATCTTAAGGGAAAAAGATGAGACAATAGCTCAGTTGGAGGAGAAAGTGATAGAACAGGACAATAAAATTGAAGAGCTAAATGAGGAATTACAACTAGAATCTGAGGACAACCATGTGCTTCAACAGAGCTTAGATAAGTCATTCACAGATAATGATTCTTTGCAGAAAGAGTTGAAAGTGTGTCAGCAGCAAGTTGAAATTTTACAATTAGACTTGAAAGCTGCTGAAGAAATTAGAGACCATTGTAAGAGTCAGGTTATAGATTTAGGTAAGAAAAATGATAAATACAGACAAGAAATATCAGCTCTGGAAGATGAAGTTCAGAAGAATCTTCAATTGAATAGTGACATAAGTACCCGTGCTGACATGAATGAACAAAGTCACAAAGAAGCCATGGAAAAACTTGAAATGGCTGAAAATGAGATTGCCCAGTTGAAAAGCAGGGGTAAAAATGACACTGATGTGGACAAACTAGAATCCAAACACAAAAGTGCGTTGAAAGAACTTAAAAAATTAGAGGGTATAATTGAAGAATATAAAGTGAAACTTGGTGCACAGCAGAAAATACACCAGAAAGAACTAGAGAAGAAAGACAATGATATACTGAAGTACACTAAAAAAATTTCTGAATTGGAACCTGAAATTTCACAGTTAAAACAGAGCATTAAGAATGAAAAAGAACAAAACAAAAAGCATAAACTTAGTTTAGCAGATATAATAACTGTTAAGTCAGAGCTTGAAAAAAGATTGTCTGAATCCTCCAAAGAAAAGAAAGAGCTTCAGTCTAAATACAAAGAAGCACTAGAGGAGATAAAAGCAGCAAAGGAGGCACTCAGTACCAGCTCTGAACACTGCAGTCACTTGGAAGCAAACAGTGACAGACTTGAGGAGCAGATACAGCAGCTGGAGTCAGAGCATGAGGACCAGTGTGCTGTGATGGATGCTAGGATTGCTGGGCTTCAGCAGAAGCTGACAGAAGCTTTGGTTCAGACAGCACGGGTACAGGCAGAAAATGACAAGCTGCTGAAAACAAGGAACGGGTTTGGAGATGGGGGCCTGACACCCATAGCTGAGGAAGACAGTTTAGTAGAACTCAACACAAAAATACAGGACCAGAACCAGGAAATTGAGAAATTAAAAGCTGTAAGTGAGAAAGACCAAAAGCATATCCGAGAGCTTCAGTCAGAGCTGAAGACATTTAAAGACAGGTCTAATAAAACAAACCAGGTGCTATTATCAAGTTCACTGCCATGTGATAATAAAGAAACAGATTTCCTTAAAGCTAGCCTGTTAGATATACAGGCCAAACTGAGTGTTACAGAAACTGCTGTCATGGACTGTCGTTCAAAACTTCTTGATGTTGTACAGAGCTTGAAGACTTTCCCTTCTTCACCCACCAAAGACAATTACACTGCCACAATAGGAAAATTAGAGAGGAATATTAAAGACATATTGAAGGGCATTGGAACACAAGAAACTGAAGTGTTACCTGGTGAACCAGGCCCATCAGTGGAAGTTGATCCAGATTTGAAAGCATTTGCTGAAAAGCTTGCCATTGAGGCTATCTTGCTGGGACAGTTAGCTTGTTTTGTCAAAACTAGTCTTGCCAGTTCTTTGTCACAAAAAAGTCATTATCTATGTGAAATTCAACAAGCCAGTAATAAAATAACAGAACTTCAGGCTGTTATGGAGAAAATGGAAACTTGTTCTAGCAAAGAAGAATCTTTGAAAAATGAGAAAGACAAATCTCTAATCTCATTTGCTTCCCTTGTGTCAGATAAAATAATACTTGAAGGAGAGCTGATGGCAATGATAGACAAGCTCCAAAGAGGAACAGTTGGAGAGTTGAATCCTACAAACCTTGAAGAATGCCCTACTCATCAACAGTCATTATTGGGGGAAATTGTGGGGAGGGCACATGGCAATTTGTTCACTTGTAGCGGAAGTTCAGGAAGTGGACTTGACAGTAGGACTTTAGTGAACCACTCATTAACTAACACAATCTGTCAGCTTCATCAACAACTCACTGAGGGAGTTCCAGAGAAGGAGATGTTTAGTCAAGAGATTGATACCAAAAAGGAAAGTGTCTTCACCAAGGCCACTGATGTATCTCATATGGTGGATTCCTATGTTGAACAAAAAATTAAAGAAATTGCCAGGTCACTTGTTTCAGATGCAGTTAAGGAAGGTAAAAAAGAAGCTGTTGATCTTTGTCGTATGGATATGGTGGAAAAAGAGGTCACAGAATTAGTAAAGAGATATGCAGATGAATACAAGAATGATTTTGATGCAGTTGGAGAGAAGGAATCAGAAAAAGAATCCAGTAGTTCCACAAGTATTGACAAAAAACAAATGATAGAACAAGCAGTGGATAGAGAAGTAGACTATTTCTTGGAAAGTGTGAAGGAGAGTTGTTTTTTGGAGTTGCAGCACATGGAGCCATCGGGCGAAACAAGCTCTAATGATAACAAACATGTATCTCAGGAAGAACTCTCCCAACTAGCTGATGTTCTTGCAAAGAGGGCCGTGATCAGTGGCCTTGTAGGCCATATTGCAGAAAATCAGAACAGTCAGAAATCAAATGGGTCAACACGCCGATCCTCCAGAGCAGGATATGACAGTCCCAGAGGAAGCATTAGTGAAACGTTAGCCCTAGAGGCCAGCAGGAGACAAGGCATGCTGACTCTATTACAAGATGATAACACTGAGCTTGGTAAACAGGTCAGACACTTAGTCAGGGAACTGGCCATTGTTGATCTCAAGCTGGATGCCAGGTTGGAGCCACTAAATAGCTATGCTGACAAAATTGCCAGAGAAGCTATCTATCAAGCCCAGATGGTTTACTTAATAAAGAGGTTCAACAGTATAAGTGCTCATGAGCTGGAAGAACTGAAAACTAATCACAGAAAGGAAGTAGCAATGCTGGAAGCTGAGAAAGAGAAGCTGTCTGCAGTGACAGGGTTTGTGGATTCAGAGCATATGTCTGAAGAGATTGCTGCTCGAGTAGAAACAGCTCTAATGGAACAAGAGGACGCACACATCCAGGAATTAGAGGAGCTGAAACAGAAGCATGTCGCCCAGAGACAGGCGTTGAAGATGGAGATCCAGGAGTTGCAGTCACAGCTAGAGAAGTTCCAGCAGATGGAGCACACTGACAACACCATCAGTGATCAGAAGGTCATGGAGCTGGTAGACCTGGTCCAGGAGAACAAGAAACAGCATCTCCAGGAGATTCAGGAGCTCAAGGACCAGATACAGGAGATGCTGGAGCTTACAGACAGACTCAAGGCTGACCTTGACAAGAAAGAATCCCAGATCAAGAAACTGCAACATGACCTCGAGAGAGAAAAACAGCTGCATCAGGTGAGTAATGTACACTTGCTACTGTAATTCATAAAAATGGTCAATATCAGGGATGGGTTGAGAAATTTAGGAAGGGAAGGGTTTACCATGTACATAAAGGTATTAACACTCAAAACAGGTAAACAACGCAAGAGGGAGGGAATAGGCTAAAAAACATGCAAAAGGCTGCAAATGTTAATATCTCACCAGCAGCAGGTTCTATACCCTCCTTCTGTGTCTGGCTCTAAATATCCCAATAGAGTGGAATATCAAGAAATTGAAAACCTGGGGAATGGACAAGGTGATGTAATTACAATTATTTTCCTCACAGTTTTGCAGATCCAGTTTGATATAACTAAAGATGATATTGGTTCACACATATGCACACATTAAGTGTAAAATTGAAGTTGGTGATGGAAGAAAAGAACTAAATCAAAATGCTGTAATGCTTTTAGTGAATGCATTGCTTATCCAGCATGATCTAAAGAAATCTAGGGGAACATTATTTTGTTCATTATAAGTACAAGTTCAGGGGTTAAATTGACAAAATACTCTTATTTAACTTCAGAAAGTAGATCATTAACATACTGCAGTCATCTAATTGAAATTGACCAAGGGTGGTGGTGTCTTGTTTTTGCATGTGTGCCTTAATTGAAAACTTCATGAATGGAAAATATTTACATATAGGTAATTTAATACAATCTGTCTTTGAACAGTAATGTTAATCTTTATAGGTTCTGACATTTGCACTTGGCCAAAATTATGGTTTAACAGTGTTACACAGATTTATTTTTAGATTTATTTATAGAGCAATTCTGCAAACAAACTTGTTCACAAGGATTAAACCACTGAATATCTCTTTTGCATATACTTCTTAATATGCAAGGAGCAGTATTACTATACCTTGCATTATTTAAGTGTTTGTGTGTAAGTCTGTATAGAATGCAGTTAATGTTAAATTTGGATTTGCTCACATTAAAAAAAACAGTTTATTAACAACAAATGAGGGTGAAATTAATTTTTAGGGCATACTTTCTAAAATCAGTCCATGCTTAAAATAAAACAAGGATTTTATTGTGACTGCATTTCATCGGCCATAGTCTGTATCCATTTAATGAGCATATCCTTAGTTGAATGTAGTCAAAATTTGGGTGGCATCCAGCTGGTGCTGTGAGGGCTCTACTCCTTACACCATTAAGTCATCGTAAAATCCTTGCTTTAAGTAACCAAGTAACTTTATATGAAGCCATGGTAGTTTTTTATATATAAAAAGGTACTAACTTTGTAGAAAAAGGTAGATTTAATTAACCAGTGCAGTAGTTGGTGTGTACTTTGCATGGCCTTTGGTATGACAGGGTTCATGACCTTTACCCTTTAGGATGACCTGGATAGGTTGAACACAGTGGTGGCTGGTGACAGTACTGATGATAGATTGCAGGCTCTCCTCAGCAGCAGAACAGCAGAGATGCAGCAGCAGATGGAGAACATGCAGGTTTGTGTAGCATGAGGCAGACTGTTACAGGAGACACCATGGCTGCATCAGCTTGTAGATCAGCATCACAACTATTGTACAGATGTAGCATGCACTACCTCAGGGTTCATGGTTCAGTTCTTGGAGTAGAATTTCTTAATCATTGCTTATAATAATTTTGGACAATTTCTAGTCATTGGTTCTTAAATTTTTAGCACAGCTGACTATAGGTCACCTGGAGCTATAGTCATGGTCTTTTGTCCGTCATCCATCCATCCTGATTGACATCCATTAACCGGGCACATTTTGAAACTGTTGAACCAACCAATCCAAAATTCCATGTAGAGTTAGAGGTCCTCAAGTTCTACTACCAAGTTCAAAACCTGAAACTGGGTCACTATGACTTTATTCCTTCAAGAAATTAAGGAAAAATCTCCATTTTCCAGTAAAAACATTGAAACACTTCAAAACTGTCCACTATAAACAGCTGTTGTTAATCTATTCATATTTGGCATAACCATTCCTGCATATATTTCCTATGAACATGCCAGAAAAAATGTTAATATTACATAAATCAGGAAATACATTTGCTTACTTAAAATGGTAATTTGTTTAGCTGGGGTGCTTATTTCAAACATATATCTATATTCAGTTTAGTTTTATTTGTTTACTAGAAGTTAGAACAGATTTGTTTTTATGTATGTGTATTTGCTTTTTTTCCACATGATGGACAGATAAGGATTTAAGCTAATTAAGTCGGTAGGTAGTTGCAATTCAAGTTTTTATACACCATGTCAAGTGTTGCCAACCAAGTCCAGTGAGTCACCTATGTAATGAAAAAGCTTGGTGCTACCTGTATTTTTTCTAATTTTTACGAATTTTTTTCTTTATTTATGATCTGTTTAAAGAAACTGTCATCTGTTAACAGGGCACAAATCATAACTGCTGGACCTGGAATCTTCTATCTTGACATCAAGGGAGGTCCATAAAAAGTATTCAGGCAAACCTGAAATTAGGTCTCTGTTACCCATATCTTCCGAGCTATGGGGCTTGTAAATACCCCTCAGTATAATTAAAAATTTGACTCAAAAACTCCAGTATCTGAAAAACTAATGCATTGATCACTATGCATTCTGTGCATACTTATTGATCAGAGGTGTTCCATCAGTTCCTGCAAACTGGTGGGGCCACCTGTATTTTTTCCAATTTTTACAACTTTTTTTCTCTATTTTTGAGACCTTCAAAGAAGCCGTTATCTGTTTACAGGGCAAGGAAGGCTAGGTTTATAGGGCTAGAAAGTATCCCAAAGAAAAATTAAAAATTTGATGCAAAGCTCCCAGTATCTGAATAACTTTTGCCTAAATAGCTATTTTCTTTGGATATATATTGATCATGGAGTGATCTTGATACTTAACATCTAGGCAGGTTTATGAAAAGTCTTCATTGAAAATTGAAATTAGGTCTCTGCTACCCTTATCCTCTGAGTTATTGGGCTCATATGTTTCCCCCTCCCTCCCCCCTCCCCCCCCCCCCCCCGAATAATTAAAAATGTGATACAAAAGCTCCAGTATATGAATAACTAATGCATTGATTGCAATGCTTCTTTGTATGCAAATTGATCATGGAGTGTTTCATCAGTTCCTGCAGACTGGTGGCACTACCTGTATTTTTTCTATTTTTTCCACATTTTTTCTATTTTTGAGACCTTCAAATGAAGTGGTCATCTGTTCAAAAGCCCACTGAAATCCTTTTCTTAGGATTCTTCACAAAATTCATAATTTTTTTTGCATTCTCGCTGTCATTTTGCTCATTGTTCAACATTCCTTGAATTCAGCTGAGCATCATGGCCCATGGGCCACAAGTTTTTATTTGCTACACCCCTGATATTCTTATGTTTGCTAATATATTTTGTTTTAGTTGTTCTTATAAATGTTATTGAAAACCTTGTGCTTTAATGGTGTTTGATAAGTGTCCAAAATGCTTGAATTTAAATTTATACAATAACCTTTCAGCAGATATTTAAAAGTGTGATTTCTTTGTTAAAAGCCAACATTGTACAAGGTAACAAAGAACAATTACACCTGGTCCTTGAATAAATACTCTGCAGAAAATGATGGGATGAAATTTTAGATATTAACACAATTGACCGCAAGTTATATGAGATGCAGTGATTGAATTCTGTTTTCATTATGCTGGCCTTCTGAATGTCTCATTTGACACATTTTTCACAAAAGTTTGAGCTACTTACTTAATTCAACATACAGTAGAGTAAGGCAACTACCATACTTAAAACTGGGTCACTGTCTTCTCTTTTTTTTCATTAAATGGATAGAACACTCTTCAAACAATCAATTGGCCACTCTTCAAATTTGCCCCATATCAAAGCTCCAAGACTTTTGAGTCCTTCAGCCAAATTTGGAATATACAAAATTATAAATAGGGTCCATATCCAATTAGGACATTACATCAAAGTCACTGAAACTTTAATTGGATCTTACTTTTGAACCCTAACTGCTTGATTGGTCAAATGGCCAGGTGATTCACAAAAGCTATTTATCCCCCTGTGGTCAGGAGGTTTGATTTACTGGACACCAGTTCATGGTTTATTTCACTGATTTAACAGGAATTTCAGGATATTCCATGTAGCCATTACTGAGAAACTCACCTTTTTGTATCAGACATAATTTAAATTAACTAATCACTAATTGAAATTCCTAATTAAGTTACTTGCATTTTTAAAGTACTGCATGGTTGGTCTGATCAGCACCAAACATTGAATTGTTACATTGATATATTTAAAACATTGTACAGAAGTTTGCATAAGCTAGATATAAAATCATTCAAGTCAGGAAAACCAGTGTTCTTGTTTATAGATGGTGTCATTAATATACTCAGACATATTTTATATAAAGATAGACTGAACTTTAGACCAGTTGCTTGTAAACATATATCAGTGTATAAACAGTGGATCAATTAAGCTGCTTGTCAAGCTGGAGGACTCTCCTTTGTATAATGATACCTGTATAACCCAATCTTTGATTAAAACCTAAAATTTGGCCATTGTGACTGAAATTTTAAAAAGATTTCCTCTGAAACATAAAGGAAAATGTTTTTGTTAAACATTTAATTTAGTTATACAGTTTGGGTATTCATTCTCTGGGGACAGCACATTTATAATTTTTGTACACATTGACACACTTCATATATTATTAACACCTTACTTGTCAGGCTGACTATGAGCAGGAGTTAGCGGTTCAGAAAGCGGCTCACAGACGAGAGCTGGCGGGCAGCAAGGAGGAAATGATGAAACTCCTGGCCGCTGCCGAATCCAAGAGTCTGCTATGTGATGAAGAGAGCATCAAGAAGAAGTACACCACCGAGATTGGCAGCATCAAGGTATGATTTACTGCTAAATGTTTATTAAACTTCCCTCTTTCTGAAATCACACAATAAAATTTAAATGCAATGGTGTATATATTGAAAACCATTAATGAGATATTTTCTTATCAATATGGCAGGTTTTTCTGTTGTCACAGGATTTATTTGACTTTATATTTTGATGTTTCCATGTTATGTTCAGTTTGCAGAATTTTAAGCATATACCAAACACAAATAAAATTTCTCAGTTTTTTACTTTTGTATGTGTCACACCACTCGAGATGTGAACAAACAGGTTCTTTAAACTGTCAAACCAACTGGCTGAAACTCATGCATACATACACTCCAACAGATAAATAAGCCAAGAGTTACCAAAACCAAATCTATATATTAAAGAAAAAATACTCTTACATTTGGGGATGCGCTCCATACATACAAGCACTGATGTTCGATAATAATCACAGAAACAACCACCAAGTTTGTTAACTACAGTACACAGAGTAGTCCCTTGTTTACACTTCTTCTGATCACATGACACACATGACATCAAAAGGTTGCGCTGCCTGGCTCACCGTTTGTTCGCCCTGTGTTCACAGTACAATCAGTCCACCTTTAGATATACAAAGCTCCAACCCTGAACAGTCCTTCGCTGGCATACTGGTTTAACTCTCAATGCACAGTTCACACAGCACTCACTAATTAGCATCCAGACGAACCATCTTGACTCAGAATAAATGTCTTTTACAGCTGATGTCTCCTGGTATCATCCAGCTCTAGTTAACCAAATAGGCTTCCACACAGCGATATCCAGTACCTTCATAGTTACGCATTTAAATTATGTCCTTGGTCAGTTCCTTGAAGCGCTCACAACAGGTTTGAATTGCCAGATTTACCAGTCCATTGACAAAATGCTATACTCGCTCTTAAGTCCGTTACAGAAAAATTGTAGACATCAGTTTTTCTCAGCTGTCTAACCTCTGATCTGATGCCCCTGGACTGCAGATATCGTAACTCTACACCAACTGGTGCACTGATTGGCCTTTTGTCTCGAACATCTTCTTAATCACAACTTATACCTGCTTCCTGGCGTCACAAGTCCTGATCATCTTCTGACCAAACACTACTCCCTATAATGCCAACTGCCAATGATTACATGAATTTTGATATGGGCATACCACTAGAGACAAAACCCTTAGAAAACCAAACTAATGGGGTGCTGATCCTTTGAAGTCTACAACAAACAATCATTACTATAGAGACCACCAAACAGAGATGGCTCACACGGAATAAAACTGCACTGAAATTAACATCAAATGAGACACGTGTGCTCTCTAACCTAAGTTTCGCACAATATCTATAAAACATAATTCTCCATATAAATGTACATTAAATCATCAAAACAATCATCTGGTTATACTCCCTACTAGAACATGCAGTACAATAACTAAGTCACAGGCCTCTGGTGACAGTGTGAAATGGTCTCATGCATGGTGTAAATTTAACAGATTTTAACCTTTGAATTTTGAACATTGCTAGGGCATGTGTGCTTGGAGGGTGATAATTTAGGTTAAGACTGATTGATAATGATTGTTTAATTATATATATGACAATGGGTTTGATTGATAATCATTTTAGGATATTTATAACCATGAGTTGATTGATGACAATTATTTTTATTATATGTACAATAATCATTTAAGGATATTTATGACCATGAGTCGATTGATGAAAATTATTTTATTATATTTATGATAATCATTTTAGGACATTTATGACCATGGGTTGATTGATAATGATTATTTTAAGATATTTATGACAATGGGATGATTTATGATAAATCAGTTTAGGATTTTAACAATAATCATTTTAGGATATTTATGACCATGATTTGATTGATGATAATTATTTATTATATTTTTGATAATCATTTTAGGATATTTATGACCATTGGTTAATTGATAATAATCATTTTAAGATGTTTATGACCATGGATTGATTGATGATAAATCATTGTAGGATATATACAATAATGATTTTAGGATATTTATGACCATGGGTTGATTGATGATAAATCATTGTAGGATATTTACAGTAATGATTTTAGGATATTTATGACCGTGGGTTGATTGATGATAAATCATTGTAGGATATTTACAATAATGATTTTAGGATATTTATGACCGTGGGTTTGCCAGCATGGAGAAGTCTCACAGGAAGGTGCTGGCGGACATGCGTCGCAGCCACAAAAGGGAGATTGAAGCACTGCGGGTGGAGAAGGAGCAGGCCCTGGAGGAGGAGACCAGAGCTACACAGGCTGGTATGTGAACTCACAATAAGTAAAATGACCTGATCTTAAGTCATCAGAATGAGGGAGAGGCCTGTATTATCCTTGAGCTCAGTAATAACTGGGATACTCATTCTGACTATGAACTATAATGAGATCCTGAACTATGAACTCTTTTATGAAACTATTGAATTCATCCAAAAGGAGTGTGTTTCTCAGTGTTTCATTTGTTATCAATTTAATTTTTAAAAATACAAATAATATCAGGAAAGTTTTTTAACTACAAAATCTTTTTAAAAATATATTTTTGCAATTATCATACAACATTTGATGTCAATGACTCTTCTCTCAGAGGATTCATCACTAGCAGGTGTCATTAACATGTTAATTGAGGAAAAAATGTCTTATTGCTTTTTGTGTGACATGAGCATTTATCATATTTTAACTTCTTTAAGATGGGAACCATATTGCACTTACTGGTATTTATTGTTTATTTCCTTCCAAAGCCATGGATGCCATGAAGAAAGCTCATGAGGCAGAACTTCAGAAAGAACGTAATAAATTCCTGGATGTGATGGCAAAGACCTACTCTCAGGCTGACATGGACTCCCTCCAGAGACAACATGAGTAAGTCTGATATAATTTTACATGATTGGTTTCATTTGGCTTATTTAAATTTTGTTGTATTTTAATTGGATTAAAACTTGGTTATGTTTTCTGTTGCCCTGAACTGATTGACCAATAACTGGTTGTAGAGAGTGGCTTTATTGATTTTTATGCCCCCGCCACATAGTGGCCGGGGCATATAGTTTTACCCATGTCCTTCCTTCCATCCTTCCGTCATTCCGATATCAAACAGTTGTACAATGCCTGCAGATATTGGCCTGATTTTTGGTGTGTTGGCAGATAATGAACAGTTACAGATCGAGGTCACGTTTCGTCCCGGTTGACCAAATTTTGACCGTTTTACGGCTTCTAAACTTAGAAAATTTCATGAAAAATAGAAATTTTCATGACAAATACACATGTACAGACTTTTTTTTGCAATGCCTGCAGATATTGACCTGATTTTTGGTGTGTGGGCAGATAATGACCAGTTACAGATCGAGTTCGCGTTTCGTCTCCTAAACATAGAAAATTTGATGAAAAATTGAAATTTTCATTACAAATACACATGTACAGCCGTTTTTAGCCCTCAGCTCATAGGCTGATGGGCTATTGTCGTCACCCAAGCTGTCCATCTGTCTGTCCGGTGTCCGTCCGTCCATCCGTTCCGCGTCTGTTAACTTTTACCTTGTGAGCGGGATATCTCTAAAAGGATTCACCGTTGGAATTTTATTTCATCAGTGAAGATGTATATCGATAAAATCTCGGTCAAGTTCGAAGATGGGTGACCTTGACCCATTTTTCTACATTTTAGAGCTGATTATAGAAACACACTCAGAAGCTTATATCTCAGGAACCATTCAGTGGATTTTTACAAAACTTACTATGATCATTGGGACTGATGGTCTGTACGTGCTGCACAATTTTGGTGGCGCCACCTGCAATTTTTTATTTTTTAATGAAATTTGATCGGATTTTTCAATTTTGGCCTTTTGGGCAGGATATCTCCAAAGGTATTCAACACAGGAACTTCATTTCTTCAGTGCTATTGCATTATATTTACAAAATCTTGGTCAAGTTCAAAGATGGGTGATCTTGACCTACTTTTCAAGGTCACAGAGCTTAGTATAGAAAAAAACTTAGGAGCTTATTTCTCCGGAAGCATTTGGTGGATTGTTATGAAACATGGGACATACCTCTCCAATTTAAATTTATAACTGATTATCAGCTTTTGCTAATATTCTAGTTTTGCAATGCAGTGCTTACAGATACTGGCCTAATATTTGGTCTGTAGGCGCATAATGACCACTTACAGATCGAGTTCGCGTTTCGTCCCAGTTAACCTATTTTTGACCATATGACAGATCCTGAACATAGAAAATTTCATGAAAGACAGAAATTTTTATGAAAAATGCACATGTTTGGACTTTTTTCACAATGCCTGCAGATACTGGCCTGATTTTTGGTGTGTTACTTGATAATGACCCGTTACAGATCGAGTTTGCATTTTGCCCATGTTGACCTACTTTTGACCATACAACACCTCCTGAACTTAAAAAAATTTACAAAATTTAACAAATGTTTCTAATTTGCCCCAGGCAGGGCATTCATGTCGTTCTGACACATCTAGTTTTTACATATCTTCTCCATAACTACCAGAAATACCAGTAGCTGCATGGATTCAGCTATGTGACATAATGTAGAGTATTGACTACTTTTCATAATGACCAGGAGTAAATATTGGCTATACTATCCATATACTATGTTTTAAGTGCCTGCTCTAACAGATCAGCATGTATTTTAGTTTCGGCATAGATCATTCATTACATGGACCAGATAATATTTGATTTGTCAATCTATCAGATTATGATTGCCAGTTTATAAAGAGACTACATTGGTCCAACATTTTTGGTTTGACATTCTCTCAGATGATCACTGATTTTACATATTTCAAATTGACCATTGACTACATGGGTCCTACATTTGAGTTTTCTGTAGTTTAATACTGATAATAATATATTAACTCGTTAAAGAACTTAAGAGGGCTTGACATAGAACATGACTGTTATTTTCAGTTTTAAAACAATGCTTACTCTACATAACTGCAAGGGAGAATAGTTCCTGCTATGTGACTGTGTATATCTACTTTTCACTGTTAATGTGAAGTAATGCACCTATTTATACTTACCAGGGAGGACCTTGACCTGATCCAGTCAGAGATCAAACAGCTCTCAGAGTGCTACTCCATCAAATGTATTGAGAACGCAGCTCTGACAAATCGTCTCGAGTCCCAGACACAGTCTCTCCATGAGAGCAGACGACGGGTACAGGAACTGCTTATCAGGTGGGTAACATTGAGAAATGGGCTTAATAAATGATTTTAAATAGAAGGTAGAGCTTACTTGAACACATAAAAACACCCAATCTCATCTGAGAATAAAATATTTATATATATATAAATATATAAATATATACAGTTGAGCCCACTTTGTGTCATATCGGTTAATAGAAAATCCCGTATATTGTCACATAATCTGAAATCCCAAACCATTTCCTATATAAACAATGGTAAATCGGACTGTTTAATATCATGGGATATTGTCAAAATCCCGTTTATTGTCATGCTTGGAACCCTATGCAGTGATACCAGAATGAAGTTAATATCACATCAGATGCTGACACGGCGATCAAGGAGGCCAGGAGCCTGTAATTGGTCAGGCGTATCAAACGATCGCATCTCCCACCTGTATGCGGCAGGCAAGTGCAGTAATGCATGCAAGTCGCTCCCCGTCACTTAGCTAATTAATGTCTCAAGATACCATGGTGATCCAGATCATTGCGTTTCTTCCTACGTTAACAAGGGCGATATTTGCAATCACATCATACATAATGTACTCCTGGCCTTTGCAAGACCATGGTTTACATCTCAGTGACATTTTGCCGGGATGATATGAAGCACAAGCTCTATACATTGCTGACAACTGGAATTCCCTGGAGATTTTGTGAGCACTGGAGGAGATACCCAGTCAAAAACCTCAATCGTGGCGAAACTTCAGAAAGATGACAATGGCATGACGATGCCCGCTCCCCTGTCATAAAGACGATCATGGAAGTTTGAGTCATTAAGATAAGATATTTGGAAAATAAGGTGCAATAGTCGGGGAAATTATTATCAATAAAATAGTTTTCCCTACGCATAATGTTATAACTGTGCCGCATATTTCCAGACATTTGACCTCATTACCCAGAAGCTACGTAAATCTCTTTATGTTGGCAAGTCGGATTTTTAGCTCAGCTGACTATGAGTCATCTGAGCTATAGTCGTGGTCCATTGTCCGTCGTCCGTCCGTCTGTCCGTCCGTCCGTCCGTCCGTCCGTCCGTCCGTCCGTCCGTCCGTCCGTAGATGTGGCACGTTTTGAAACCGTAAGACCTAGGAATCCAAAATTCGGCATAATGTTAGATGTCCCCAAGATCTCCTACCAAGCGGAAAACTGGGTCTTTGCAACTTCGTTCCTTTGAGAAATTAAGGAAAAACCTTAATTTTTTATTAAAAACCTATTTTCACACTTAAGGACTGCCTAATATCAAAACCACTCATCTGTTTTTCCTCATATTTACCATAAATATTCCTCTATATAGTTCCTATGTACATGCCAGAAATTATGTCTGTATTATTTAATTTAAAAAAGTTCTGGGCCCAAACATAATGCATTTTGAAAAAAATAAGGAAAGATATTTGATCACTTAACACAAAAAATGTTAAAGCTGTGGACCTTTTTTCCAGTAATATAACTTTAATTAATCAAAATTAAATTGTATACCCAAAATTAGATGAAAATCTTTTAAATTTTTTAAAATATTAATAAAAATAAAAAATTGGTACCTTAAATTTTGCTCAACTTTGACCATGGCACGTTTTTTTCCTGTAAGTACTGTGGATTTAATTTTCACAGCATGTTTTTGTCAGCATTTCAACTGTTAACACCAAAAATTTGAAACCAGTTGATCAAAAACTGTAGATTTTAATCAAGTTTTCAAGTACCTTGTAACATATTGTTTACATCAAGCTAGTGTTATGCTGTTTGCAAAAGCTCAGCTCCCCAGCTTCAGCTCTTAGTTCCTTAAATTCAGCATACAGTTAGATGTCTCCAAAATCCCCTACCATGCCAAGAATTTGGTCACTAGGACTTAATACCTTCGAGATATTAATGAAAAACTTCATTTTTCCATTAAAAACCCATTGTTACACTTCAAGACTGCCTAATATCAAAACCACTGATCTGACTTTAATCATAAACAATATACATATTTTTCATTCTCTATGCACATCCCAGAATGATGTCAGTATTTCGTAATTGTTTTAAGTTATGGGCCCAAACATAATGCACTTTGTAAAAAATCAAGAAATATATTTACTCCCTTAACAAGGGCATTGCAAGAGATTTTTTTGTCAGGGATGTAACATTATTTAATCAAGATTCAATTGAATACCCAAAATTAGTTCTGAATTTTTCAAATTTTATAAGTTATTAGTATAAATTTAAAATTAGTACCTTAAATTTTGCCCAACTGTGACCATGGCACGTTTGTTTCCCGTGAGCACTGTTGATATAATTTTCATATCATGCACACATAAGGATTTCAGCTTTTTAGTTTAGAAAGCTGAAAGAAATTGGCCAAAAATTGTAGCTTTTGTTAATGTTTTTTATGAGACCCTGTCAGACTTTGGCTCTCTCCAGCCCCTCTTGAGTCACCTGTATGTTGACCTTGTTGACCTTTCATCAAATTATGCACGCTTGAGGCGAGGCCTACAGGAATCCAGGCAGCTTATGGCCAGCCACAGTTGACCCAGGTGTCCAACCCAACTCATCTAGTAGTTTTAACCAACAACATAACAATAAACAACAAATTAATAAATTTTTATTGGTTTTTAATAACAAATTAAAGAAAAATAGAAAAGGAATTTGTTAGTTTATAATAACAGGAAATTAACTTGCAGTTGCTGATGATATAAGAATCTTGTATCGATGGGTAGAATGTCACATATTCCAAATAACACCATGCAGTCACCTATGGCATTTTTCAGTTCAATTTTAATGATAAAGAAGTAAATCATATTATTCATTACTAATCATTAGGGATCATATGAAGGAAATTAATGATAGACAAAGATGCAGTTGATAATATTAATCTAGATTCCTACTGTGTCTAGTGTGTACATTGATGTGAAATTAGTCCAAAATGAATTTTTTACAGTTATTTTTTAATATAAATAAAAGCCATAAAACCAGGTACTTATGATCATTATTTAAATGTGTGAGTTTTGTATATTCTGGATTCTAAGCATCATTGTTTGGTGAAAATTGAATAAATACCAGACATGGTGCGAATACTTTGTAATTGTATTTAAATACGAATATGATTATGTACTCCATTATAAAATTTCTTGCATAAAGAATGGGAATTCAGGTAAAAATGAAAGTATATGAATACTCATGCAAATACTTTCAAAATGTATTAATGAATGCATTCATTAATATATTCTTTAATATTATTTTAATAATCATATCAGTTATATTTCATTTTAAACAATCATATGATTCTCTTATTATTTTTAATAAAAATTATATTTGGGACAATATTTGTATTTTTTTTAAATAAATAGTTAAACTCTTATATTATATGTTCTGCTTATAAGTTATATGGCCAAGTCAAAATCTGTGTGACAATAGTACTCCAATTGTTAATAAAATAAATGAAATCAATCCTCTTCCCTGTCTCCAAAGGTACTATAAAAATCATACATAAGCTAAACAACAACAACTCATAATACAGCTTATATTTATTTCCACACAAAACCAGCATGTGCCTCATTTCTAAATAATATTTTTTTATCATATATAACAGCTGAGCGTCGTGACCCATAGGTCCCTTGTTGTCAGTTATAGCGACATGGGGCACAAAACTTTCTGGAAATGAAGTGTCAGGGGCGCATAAACGTTTCTGTTTCCTTTTTATTGACAATATATTTAACAACATTTGAGACATAACACTTCTTCTATGACTCAAAAGGACATTGATGTTGAGCCACATCCCGGTTATTATCATAATTTATACATGCACCACCGATATGACAATAAGCGATCTTCACTGTTTATATATATAACCACCTGCAGAACCAGGCAAAGTGGTCATGTTAGCTGGAGGTTAATCTGGGACCAAAAACAATTTGCCTTAACAGGCATTGTCTTGATAGTGAGGTGGTCATCAGGCTAAAAAATTTCACTGTATTATATATATATATATTGGGTATAAGTCCTCATATTTTTTTATCAGAATATATATGTGTTTATCAGAATATATATATATATGTATTTTAAATACATTGATGCATAACATGCTGTTTGACAGACTCTGTTTACACTGTTTAATCATCGGTTTGGTTTCTCATGTGGCCAGGAATGGAGACCTGAACACCCGTCTAAAGCAAGACATTGACAGGCTGTTCAAGCAGCTGAAGCAGTCCACAAGCTCTCCCGGATCCAGTCCGGCAGGCAAACCAGGAGATGTGCGGGTTGTTAAGGTGAGGATACACTCTGAGCTACTGTAAAATGTTTAATTAAACAGCCATCTTGCAACATTATACACACCCTTTATCCTGTCAAAAATCAGTGGTGCAAGGGTCTGTTTGGATGAAGTCAAGAACCACCTGTGACATACTATGTATGTTTTAAGCAAGATGATGTCACAGTTGTATCAACAGGATTAAAGCCTGCTCCATGGCTCATAAGTCCCAAATACTCCAGAGAATGATTTAAAAACAACAGGGGATCTTTGTTATTTACTTATGTGTGACCAACCATTCTGCTACTTCAATTTCAGCCTGAACTTCTTTTTCTGTTCAACAATAAATGAAGGCCAGTACTGGATCCTTAGCTATCAAAGGGTTTACATTGCTGAAGACCAGGTGTGTGACTTAGTCATAACCAATGGCGAGGCTCAATTGCTGCTCTAACTTTGTGAAGTTGATCAGTCAAAAATTCTTTTATTGTGCACCACCTGCAGTATCAGCAGGAAACTCTAGATGGCATATTCACTCCGTGTCATCCATTATTTCTTGCTTTGGGTCATATATCTAAGTTTGTTTCCTTATCAACTTCATCAGGACTTAATAAATAAAATGACCAAATGTTTATAATTTGCACTGGGCATGCACATGCTTGAATAGATGGCAATATTCTGAGTGGCTTTGATCATTCTTTGCTGTGTAACTCAGAACTACAACACATGTATAAAATTTAGCTGGTATAATCAAGCATCCCCATTTGTAGACTTGTTCTTTTGCCAATCTGACATTCTCATCAATGTCAGCATCCATTATCTTTATAAATGTTTATTTTCCAGACATGCTGCTAGCTGTCAACATTATATCTAAGTTCTGTTTTATGGGGGCAAAATTATCTCCTTATTCTCTGAACTTAATTCCGCTTGACTTCATTTATTTTCTAATATAAATATATTTTAATGCAGTTGCAAAGTCACCTAGTAAAACAAGAACTGAAATATTGGATGAATTTGGAAGGGTGTGAAATAGCCTACTTACTGTCTTTTACCAAAGATAATCCGCTACCGTATATAATCCAATCCCTATTTTGAGCCACAATTTTAATGGGAAAACCTACAACCCTGTGTATAATATGCACCCAGTTACTGAACAAAAATTGGATGACATATTTTGTATTTCTGACAGTCATTAAAAGACTTACTGGTTCCATTGCAGTGAACTTTTGAAAATGTCAGTCACAAAGACTTTACAAATTTTTCTTGGATCCAGAACAACCATCAAATTGTTACAATTGAAATCACAGCAAATAGTCTTTTCTCCTTTAGGTGTTAAGAAAGGTGCTCAATCAGGCCTGAAAAGAAATGTTCATGTTAAATATAACCTAAAAGCGGCATGGTGCACTGAGAAAACATGACAGCCATGCCACACGTGAACTCGCCTGCACCTATGGCAAGCCATTTGTGTGGAGTACATATCCAGGGTCCATTAGAGAGAGCCCACTGGAGCTGGAGATATGTACCATGTGATTACATAACTGATCAATCTGATCATGACTCTGTCAACAGTAGAGTAATTAAAGCTAAGGAAGCAGTCACATTCAGACCAGTATTCCTTACTGGGGTTAAGTAATTAGTGATCATTTCCCCTCGAAAGAAGTCTCACAATCCTAACAGATCCCAGTGCTAGCACATATAGCACCATCTATTAACTAACAATGGTATCAAACGATGTCAACAAGAGGTACGGTCATGTATACTTCAGTTGACATTTCATCAATCCTCTTGGTTTGGAAGCCATATTAAAGGTATATATGAAGTATTTTAAAATGAAAGCAAGAAATAAGATCCAACTTTATGTTATCTAGTGGTAAAGTAAACCAATAATGTTCATTTACATAAAAATCACTCCCTTCCAGCTGGCCGTCTTACGGCCGTCAAACAATGCTCAGTGCAGCAGGAAAATAGTTGGGAAATTATACCTCCATGTATAATATGCACTTAGGCTTTTAGTTTAGATTTATGATGAAAAAATGTGAATTATCTTTGAAAGAAGACAGTATAAGGCTGGCTACTTAATATTGAATTACAAAATTGGTTAATATGTGGTAGATGTGATGACCTTGAAACTTGGTTACATATATCTGTTTGACTGATACAGATGACTTTGAAGCTGAAGGAAACTGAGATAGACCAGCTTCAAGAAGAAATAGGAGGGTTGAGGGCCCAGCTGGACTCAACTTCACAGGTAAATCATATGTAAAGGATTTTTCTTGCAGGTTGCTAAAGTCCTGTGCTTTTAAAAATTTTTTCTCAGAAAAATTTTCTTTTGCATTTCTGGTTTGTATATATAGACATATTTCTTTCTCTAATGATCATCCTGAAAATAGTGATGTTAACCTCTTCAGCATATATTCAATAAGATAACTTTATGAAATTGAACTTTACCTTCTGTCAGGGTTTCACAAAACTGACATAAACTGATATATATTTTAACTGCAAAATGACTTCATCCTTATATAACTGCAGATAAGAGTTTTATGAGATGACAGTTTAAATATATATATTGAAGAAAGTGAGGAAGTTATTATGTTCCAAGACATGAATCCATGCATAGTTAAGTTTTTGCGGAAATAAGATATAGAAAAAATAATGATAAAATGATAAGTACATTACTATTAATGTCATCCTTTTTTTGCCATTCATTAAGGTGAAATAATGTATAATATTTTCTTGGCTTAAGGAACTACAAGAGAACATTGAGAACAACCACTGCCTGAATCAAGAGAAGGAGCTCCAGAAACAAATGTATGAGAACCAGCTGAGTGAGCTCAGAAAGAGGCTGGACGAGCTGGAGTGCTCAGACGTTGAGAGCGACACCACAGACACGCTGTCTCCTCACGGAGATCCATTTGACAATGACCCAGAAGGTAAGGCTGTACATATAATATGCATATATGTATATATATATATATATATATATTTATATATATAACACTGAAGAAAAACAACACTGTTAATTCACAACAGTCTGTTTCACGGGATGCGACCCGATCATCAGGTGAATGTGGTTAGAATTTATATTATTAATATATTTATATATATATATATATATATTATGCGTATTATATGTTTCAGTATTTTATATCATATCAGTTTATTAGTTAAATAAATTGTTGATGAGATGCTAATTTCAAAATGAAACACACGCATACATATATATATATATATATATATATATATATATATATATATATATATATATATATATATATATATATATTATGAATTTTTGTAAAAAAAAAACAAACAATTTGAAGTTGACTCTGTCATCCACTCAGTATTTATGATTGGATACCTCCTCCTTTTCACATACTGAATAGGGTATGTAAAGCCTCAGGACTTTGTCAGAAGTAATGTATTGGGTAAATCTATATAATAACTGAGAACATATTAACAATCATCCATAACATGTCCAAGTAAAGAGATATCTTAATAAAAAAAGTTGAAACATTAAAAACTGAAATTGAATGTTAGAAAATGTAAATAGATTTCATGCAGCTTCATAGCATTTTATTTCATTAAAATAAATGGAAATAATAACATTACATGAATAGCCTGGTGAATGCATGCCATTGGTTTTTACAGAAGCATGTCTTAACACTTCCACTGCATGATTTTGAACAACACAAGTACTAAGCAATTTTAAATTGATATTGTACTGGTTTATCTCAGCATATTGCCTGTGTATCTAATTAATCAATGAAAGAAACATTTGATAGGGCCACATAGAGTGAGAAAATTTTTAGGGGGCCTCATAGAGTGAAAAAAAATTATTTGGGACATATATGCAGCTAATGTAAATGTAACTGTTTAGTATTTACCCTCATAGGATCAAACTTGCTAGTAAAACTATATGAACTTGTCTATATAATGTTACAGTGTTCAAAGTAATCTGGATACAGGCAATACTTTGAGATACAAAGTGCATATAAAAAACTTTGCACAGTGTGTTAGCAAAACTTTTCTGTTGATATAACTCAAATAAGAATATATATACACAGTATATATATATATATATATATATATATATATGTGTGTGTGTGTGTGTGTAAATATATATATACACACACACATATATATTCATATATAAAATATTTTCTCTACCTATCTGGTTTGAGCTTTTGTATGCTATTCTTTGCTGCCTGTACAGGAGGACCCTTTAGTTCTCACAGGAGTGTGGAGAAGCCACTTTCGAGGGAGGGCACAGGTCAGGGGTCACAACCTCCGTCAGGTGAAGACCCTGCCACACCAGTAGCCCTCCCACCTATTTCAACATTTCTATCTGGACAGTCATCGCAAGGTGTCAAGAGCGCGGTTAAACCCGCACCGCTCAATGTCAAGGACTTTCTCAGCAGACAGAAAAGTAAGGCAGTATCTCCAGTGGTTACCTAACATGCCATTATAACTGTATACTGTGGATTCATATCATTTTGTGGTCTTAAATTTTAGTGGTTTTGCATTCCAAAAGTTTTATGTGGGGTTATTATATTTTCAGTCATGTATGATGTGCTGATAAACATACTTTGACTGAAGATTCAGTGATTCACATTCAGATCTGTTTAATGGTGTTGGCCTGCATCAAATGTATAGATTCGTATTTCTCGTGAATTCCTGGATATTAAACCTAAAACAATTAAAAAATGGGTGGGATACGGATTGCAGTTCTATGGAGCAGAAGGTCTCTGTTTTGAACACTGCCAGAGATGCAAAGCAAAATGATGGAAATCTAGATTAAACTGTAGAAATGGGCTCTAACATCTTAGCAGGTTATGACTTCTAGATTTTTTCAAGTCCTGTGCATTGTAAAAAATAATAATATATTCTAATCACATTGTTACCCGATTGGCTATTCTAAAAAAGAAAACTCCACAAATGATTATGGATCCACTGTATTGTGTATGTAGTAGTGGCTTATATGATGTTTTATAAGGCACTCCAGACATTGTATAAAGTGCATGTTTTAATCTTACATCTGCTTAGACCTAATACAGTACCTGGCTTTTTGTAGTGGCCTACTATAAGCTAAATACTAAACTTATTTTCAGTATTTGATGCTAGCAAGAGGGTTGGTTGGAAACTTGAATGCTTACTACATGTATCTATCAGATCCTACTTCATATTATTTTAATGTTAAAAGTGCAGTACAGAACATGTCTGGCGTAAATATATTTTACACTAGCAGTTTTTGTAAGTAAGAATGTTAAGAATAAATATGAGGATTACACTGTCAGGTGAAAATGTTCACTCTCCTAAAGAAATGGCAAATGAAGAATTATTTATATTTTAATTAAAATAAGAGATAAAGAAAAATAGCTGACCCATAACAAATATTAAGCAATTTTATGATATGTATCCTTTGTATCTGAATTATCCAAGTAACTTTACTGATGTCACTGGTTTTTGTTTTCACAGAAGTGAGACGTTCTCTGAGTACACCCAGTATATCAGTGCAGGAACTGAATACAGCACGCCAGCTGGCCTTGAGTGAAGGTGACAACACTTCCCAAGGTCAAGAATCTGGGCAAATCATGAAGGGAAGTGAAGCATTAGCCAGCAATGAATCTGAGGCTTGAGCTTATAAAGAAAAGCATTTATTGGTTGAAGTACAAGATGACATACCTGTCTTCAAGTATTGATTCTGTGAGCTGTGGGAGAGACTGTACAAGCATTTCTATATCACAAGTGATGGAAATTGCTCTTGCGCTGTGATCAGTGCCTTGTGCTTGTTGTTGTGATCAACCTATCCAAACTATTTCCTAACAATGTAATGAGTCTGTTTAACTTGTGAAGAGCGTAAGAGTGACCATAAATGGGTGTGGCCACTTTAATCTGAGGTTGTGAAACAAGGTCACCAAAGATTGTGTCAAGGTCGTGAAATGTAACTGAAGGTTGTGACAACAGTATTCATCTGTGGGAGTTGACAACACATTTCTTGTATGGCTGCAGATATAATGCCGGAGAAAACACATGGGATCATAACAATTTCACTAAAAAAAAATTTCAGCAGGGCTGAAAAACCTTTGTGCTAATGTTTTGGCCTGTAGTCCAAGCATTGTTCGAGAGGCAAAAGAACCTTTGCCTAGATGTAGAACTTTTTTTTTTATCTACCACAAGCTGATTGGAGGTCCTCCACTGTATTAAATTTTTTCAACTTCACACGGGCTTCTTTTAGTGTCAAGTTTCAAACAATAATAACAGCAAGATTTTGAGACAGATTTAAGTGGTGGATATAGACAATAATTAGATGGAAAGTAAGAATATTTTAGAGACAATTTTAATAACTGTGCCAGAATTTTACAAAATATGTTTTTGGCTGAATATTTTAGTTTTTCACATAGATGACTGTCTTAATGTCTTTCAAGTTCGATTGTATAATGTAATCACTTGTTCATAATTTTGTCTGTGGGTATTATTTATGCCCAGTATCAACTTAAGGTGCTAAACATGTAAATATATTCATCAAGGCCAGCCCTGATTGCATAAACCATGGTAATTGTTAACTTCATTGTAACACATTGTAACTATATATGCTGTTTGTTGCATATGATTTACTAACTGGATTAACCAGTTTATACAAATCTCAAAACAAACTTCCAATTACTAAAACATATCAGACATTTTGCTGATAACTATACATTGATTCAAATGATTGACATATTTCTAGTTCATTTTATGTATACAGTATTATGGATAGTTTTAAAACCGGGAATTTCACTCAGGGGCCAATTATATTAAACTAAGTGAACTGACCAATTGGAGGTCGTGTAGATCACATGACCTCCTTGGACCAGTTGCACTTCTTAATCGCATATATACAGATGACCATCAGAGAGGGACACCCTGTACCAGTTGACTTTAATTTATAATTTAAGTGGAATTTACTTAAATATTAATTTTAACATGTGGACATTTAATGTAATTTTAAATAATTTAATCTTTTAGTATGTCATGTGAATATTTAAAGTAACATCCTTGTACATATGCACAACAACTGTGTAATAGGTAGTGAATGTTTGAAGTGAATGGTGTACATATTTTGAGATTAGGGTTTTACAGACAATGATGATTTTACTGGTAACACTGTTATATTGTTTTACTGTTATTCACAAATAAATTGTTCACTATGCAAGGTGATTATAAACTGCCATAATTCAAATATGAATTTGTGTTCTGTTTTGCTTTTAAGTTACCATCATCTGTGCAGGCAAGATAAGGAATTGGCAGACACTGACATTTTTTAGCTCAGCTGACTATAAGTCATCTGAGCTATAGTCGTGGTCCATTGTCCGTCGTCCGTCCATCTGTCCGTCCGTCCGTCCGTCCGTAGATGTGGCACGTTTTGAAACCGTAAGACCTAGGAATCCGAAATTCAGCATAATGTTAGATGTCCCCAAGATCTCCTACCAAGCCGAAAACTGGGTCTTTGCGTCTTCATTCCTTAGATAAATTAAGGAAAAACCTATTTTCACACTTCAGGACTGCCTAATATCAAAACCACTCATCTTATTTTCCTCATATTTCCTATAAATAATCCTCTATATAATTCCTATGTACATGCCAGAAATTATGTCTGTATTATATAATTTAAAAAAGTTATGGGCCCAAACATAATGCATTTTGTAAATAATCAGGAAAGAAATTTTATCACTTAACACAAAACTTGTTAAAGCTTAGCACTTTTTTTCCAGTAATATTACTTTTATTTATCAAAATTAAATTGTATACCCAAAATTAGATCAAAATCTTTTAAAATTTTTAAAATATTAGCAAAAATAAAAAATTGGTACCTTAAATTTTGCCCAACTTTGACCATGGCACGTTTTTTTCCTGTAACTGCTGTGGATTAAAATTTTCAAAGCATGTTTTTGTTAGCATTTCAACTGTTAACACCCAAAATTTGAAACCAGTTGATCAAAAACTGTAGATTTTATTCAAGTTTTCAAGCACCATGTCACATATTGCTAGTGTTATGCAGTTTGCTAGAGCTCAGCTCCAGAGCTTCAGCTCTAAGTTCCTTAAATTTGGCATACAGTTAGATTTCTCCAAAATCCCCTACCATGCCAAGAATTTGGTCACTAGGACTTCATTCCTTTGAGATATTAGTGAAAAACTTCATTTTTCCATTAAAAACCCATCGTTACACTTTAAGACTGCCTAATATCAAAACCACTGATCTGACTTTGATCATATATATTATACATATTTTTCTATACATTCGCTGTGCACATGCCAGAAATGATGTCAGTATTGCGTATTTTTTTTTAAGTTATGGGCCCAAACATAATGCACTTTTTTAAAAATCAAGAAATATTTACTCACCTAAGATGAGAATTGCTGAAGCTGGAGACTTTTTGTCAGGAATATAACTTTATTTAATCAAGATTCGATTGTTTACCCAAAATTAGATCTAAATTTTGCAAATTTTTCAAGTTATTAGCTTAAATAAAAAATCAGTACCCTAAATTTTGTCCAACTTTGGCAATGGCACTTTTTTTCTGTAAGCACTGTTGATTTAATTTTCACAGCATATATACATAAGGATTTAATCTTTTTAAATCTGAAATTTCAAAGGAATTGATTGAAAAGAGTAGCTTTTATTCAAGTTTTCATACACCATGTCAAGTGTTGTTTACATCTAGCCCACCTAGTAGTAAAGCCTTCAGTTGCATTATGTAACCCACCCCAGGCAGCTTGTCTTGGCTCAGCTGGGCCACTACTAGCAGGCTTCCCCTCTGCCCTGCACACCCCCCCCCCCCCCAGATGATGCATTAACTAGATGAATGTTATAATTTTCTGTATTTCATTTTGGCTATGCTACATTTTAGATTTTGTATTTACCACCAGGGTTACAATGAATAAAGTGCACATTTAATTGTGTCCACAAAGTGGTGTATTGCTATGAAAGTGTGAATGTTCATCAGACAAGTAATTCCTTCCTTGAGAAGAGTAAAAACTTCACCAGGTGTGAAATTGACTACTATTTCAAGGAATAAATTTTGCCAAACTGTGACCATGGCATGTTTGTTTCCCGTGAGCACTGTTGATATAATTTTCATATCATGCACACATAAGGATTTCAGCTTTTTAGTTTAGAAAGCTGAAAGAAATTGGCCAAAAATTGTAGCTTTTATTAATGTTTTTTATGAGACCCTGTCAGACTTTGGCTCTCTCCAGCCCCTCTTGAGTCCACTGTATGTTGACCTTGTTGACCTTTCATCAAATTATGCACGCTTGAGGTGAGAATCCAGGCAGCTTATGGCCAGCCACAGTTGATCCAGGTGTCCAACCCAACTCATCTAGTAGTTTTATCCAACAACATAACAATAAACAATAAATTAATAAATTTTTATTGGTGTTTAATAACAAATTAAAGAAAAATAGAATAGGAATTTGTTAGTTTATAATAACAGGAAATTAACTTGCAGTTATTGATGATATAAGAATCTTGTATCGATGGGTAGAATGTCACATATTCCAAACAACACCATGCAGTCACCTATGGCATTTTTCAGTTCAATTTTATTAATAAAGAAGTAAATCATATTATTCGTTACTAATCATTAGGGATTATATGAAGGAAATTAATGATAGACAAAGATGCAGTTGATAATATTGATCTAGATTTCTACTGTGTCTAGTGTGTACATTGATGTGAAATGAGTCCAAAATGAATTTTTTACAGATATTTTTTAATGTAAATAAAAGCCATAAAACCAGGTACTTATGATCATTATTTAAATGTGTGAATTTTGTATATTCTGGATTCTCAACATCATTGTTTGGTGAAAACTGAATTAATACCAGACATGGTGGGAATACTTTGTAATTGTATTTAAATACGAATATGATTATGTACTCCATTATAAAATTTCTTGCATAAAGAATGGGAATTCAGGTAAAAATGAAAGTATATGAATACTCATGCAAATACTTTCAAAATGTATTCATGAATGCATTCATGAATATATTCTTTAATATTATTTTAATAATCATATCAGTTATATTTCATTTTAAAAAATCATATGATTCTCTTATTATCTTTTATAAAAATTATATTTGGGACAATATTTGTAATTTTTTAAAATAAATAGTTAAACTCTTATATTATATGTTCTGCTTATAAGTTATATGGCCAAGTCAAAATCTGTGTGACAATAGTACTCCATTTGTTAATAAAATAAATGAAATCAATCCTCTTCCCTGTCTCCAAAGGTACTATCAAAATCATACATAAGCTAAACAACAACTCATAATACAGCTTATATTTATTACCACGCAAAACCAGCATGTGCCTCATTTCTAAATAATATTTTTTTATAATATATAACAGCTGAGCGTCGTGACCCATAGGTCCCTTGTTCCCAATTAAATGGAACGATAATCCCAAAAAAGTTGGGTTTCTCAAGCAACTTAGAGAAATCGGTGCAGGAGATAGAACTTTTTATTATAGATTTTTTATTATGCCCCGGCCACTTTGTTATAGTTTTACCCATGTCCATCATTCCGTCCTTCCGTCATTCAGAAATCAAACAGTTGTACACATTTTTTTTTTTGCAATGCCTGCAGATATTGGCTTGATTTTTTATGTTTGGGCAGATAATGACCAGTTACAGATTGAGTTCCTGTTTTGTCCCAGTTGACCTACTTTTGACCGTTTAACGGCTTCTTAACTTAGAAAATTTCACGAAAAATATAAATTTTCATGACAAATACACATGTACAGACTATTTTTTTCGCAATGCCTGCAGGTATTGGCCTGAATTTTGGTGTGTGGGCAGATATTGACCAGTTACAGATCGAGTTAGGGTTTCGTCCCAGTTGACCTACTTTTGACCATTTTAAGGCTCCTGAACATAGAAAATTTCATGAAAAATATAAATTTTCATGACAAATACACATGTACAGACTTTTTTTCACAATGCCTGCAGATACTGGCCTGATTTTTTGTGTGTTGCTTGATAATGACCCGTTACAGATCGAGTTTGCATTTTGCCCTTGTTGACCTACTTTTGACCATACAACACCACCTGAACTTAAAAAATTTTACAAAATTTAACAAATGTTTCTAATTTGCCCCAGGCGGGGGCATTCGTGTCATTCCAAACATCTAGTTAAAAACAGATATAGGATAAGAGGACTGTGATAACACAACTGTTTTGTAGACAGGTAAAAGCAAATCGTGATAAAGCAAAGTTTATCAAAATTTTATTAAATTCTTGAAAGAAATCTCAAAGCGGCTGGAGCCCAAATCTGGTATTACAATAGTTCTATTGATAATCAAAATGAAAACTCTTTTCTGTTAGGTCTAATTAATATAACTTCCTACCTAAATGAAATTTCTTTTTTTTTACCTTTTAATCCAAAAATTTAATATTTGGCCTGCAGAACTTGTTAATACACCCCCCCCCCCCCCCTTGATCATTTGAATAGTCTGTGTGTTACATTTAAAATATGAACATACCAATACATTTCAAAAGTATAAGATTTCAACACTGGAAACTGGCATTTTTGCTGCGGTCTTGCATTGTCAAGTTGTACCATACCATTTGGTTAAACTTAAAAGGCCAAATGAATGGTAAAGCCATGAATTCAGTTACCTTGCTCCTTGTAGAGTGTAGTATAGGATAGCAACAAGTTGCGCAACACCCCTTCTCCCAAAAATTTGCTTTTCATAATAGTGTATTGCCCTTCCTCTATCAAGGGCTTCAGCATTGCTTGCTCCTGATGGCAGTGTAACTGTGTTGCAGGAGAGTCCATGTACAGTATCGGTTTTGGGGGTAGAAGTTTGAATGCAAGTCCACCCTCTTCCAGGAGCAGTCTCTTTAAAACAAGCCTGAGACCATCTAAAGTTTACTTCACACTTGTAGCCAAAATCTCTGATAGACGATCTTACTCTGACTATAGGTATGGCTGACATGTAGTGCATATATGACCTCTTGTAAAGTTAGGTTGGGGTTTGTAGTCTGATATTACTGATATATAATGGGAAGGGGGGAAAAATTGGCGAGGGAAAAAAGGAAGGACAAAGAGGGGAAGAGGGAAGAAGAGAAAGGGAAGGAAGAAGAAAAGGGTGAAAAAAGGAAAGAAAAAAAAAAAGCAGAAAGGGAAGTGAGAAGAAAAAAGAAGTAAAGAATCGGGGAAACCTGTTGAGTCCAGCACTCAGACCATAACCCAAAGAAGAGATCTTTTAAATTCTTTATTCTTTTCTTCACAGTCAACAAAATTTTAAACATGCCATAAGTGAAAAAATTATTTCAGAAAACCTGACAAGCAGTAACTAAAAAAAAGTACCTAAATGTGAACATTGTGTATGTCACTACTGCTTTTCTATTAAAGTGTTACAAATCTGGTTGTTTGCTAGACATAAAGGTATTTAACTTTATGAGAAAAGACATGATAATTTTCAAGGAAAAGACCTTATAATTTTCAAGGAAAACATTCAATCTTCATCATTCACATTACTAGAGCAGATAAGCTCTAACAGCAAATGCACAGATCAGTACGTAGAAAATACCTACTGTCCCTTGACTGTCCACTTTAGACAGGTTTCATTGTATCTACAAAATGTTTACATTTGACAAATTATGCTTGTTGAAACGTCACACTTTATCCAGTGACATATAATTTCACATTTGATAATGTATGATGAATTTTTTTCTGACCATTTACAGCATTCTTTCTAAGTCCTGGTCAATTCAAAAACTACAAACTGTACATGTGCTGACATACATGCATCGATAAAATCTATCTTCATAAAACCTGCACCAGGGACTGGCCAAATTGAAACCTATGTGGAATTGATTAGTTCTACTATCGCTGGGCAGGTGGTGCTATCTGTGGCATGGCTCCAGGGTGAATTCCAGCCATGGCAGCATTTGGCCCCAACATGATCTGAAACAAACATAAAAGCTCACATTAAAACTTAATTAAGTAACAGATAAGTGAAACTGAATGAGTCATATACTCTTCCTTATATTAGGAGGGGATACTGCTGCAGAATTTATTATCTTATGAAAGAAACAATAGGGAATCTGTTAACTGGTAAAGTATTGGGCTCATCTTTGGACATTCACAGTCAAAAACTTGTCTAAGGTTATGACGAATTGTCAATGTCACTAAAGACAACTAAAAGAAACTAATACTTTACTGAATTTTGGACATATTCTAACATATTTACATTACAGGTAATAATTTTGCTAAACTTTTGTTGAATCTTCACAAAATTACTACAGATAGGGTTTGCTTTTGTTTGATGGGAATTGTTGCAAAAGAAAATAAATGTGCAGTATGTTTGACCACAGAAAATCTAGCAATCTGTCCAACCTGAATGCAGTATAGTATATAAGTAGTAATATAGCTAAACAGCAAGATCCAAAACTGTTAAAAGAAAGTCTCTCTTTGATCCACATCAGTACCACTATGATAACTGTGTTACAGTGTGCAAACAAAGGAAGATCAACTGTCTTGCCATTGAAGCTTGCTCTACTGGCGAGTCGGATGGAAAGCTGGACTTATGTGCCACCAACGTGTTCAAATCCAGGATTGACCATACTCTATATTACTCTTGTAAAAAAACAAACCCATGTTGCTCAGCTGAATTTTGGAAAGTTTTAGCAAAATATTCCTATTTCTTTTGGTTTTTCAAATATATAGCATGGCCCTGCTAGAATGAAATCCTGTAAATTACAGTAAAACGGACATAAGCCAACGTATAATAAAAAAAATTAATTTATTAACTGAAATAAAATGCTGTAAAAAAATTTGAATGAGCATAAAAAAAATTTAACAAGCAAATTCAAGGAATTAATGTCCCCTGTTTCCGCCTTCAAGTCCAGGATGACTTTAAAGTGTGGTGACTAATTTGTCACAAATCAAATAGACCAAGAAATCAAAGATTTCCAGGATGGACTTGATGAGGGCAGAGCGATCAAAGTCTGAGAAGAACTGACGGATGTGACAGAAGGAGCAGCACCTTGGAAACCAGGGAGCCACTGTCTGAAATGGAAGAATGAAGAGTAGATCAGACTGAACCAATCAAGAGGGATGCTGGAGGACCTGCAGAATCAGACTAGGGGTCGGAAATGCAAAGAGGAACTGGTGGGACCAGACTGAGGCAGCAGTGTCTGGGAGAAGGACAGGAGGGGATGTAGCCAAGTCACAGACAGATCATGGGCTGGTGGGGCAGCAAAGTAAATAGATTGATTTATTGCATCCCAAGGTGATGGAAAATCGTCCGAAGGATGGCCAGTGGAAGAAGATCAGCAGAGTAATGGAAATGTGGGACAGTGAGTCAGCAAGCCTGTTCGAAACGCCAGAAACCTGACATGCTGGGATCATCCCTTAAACCGTGACACAGAGGTTAGCAAACGTTAGGTCTCGTGAAGGTGTGAGGGAGACTGGGTACCACCCTGCTTGTTAATGAAGGCAAACACAGTGGCGTTGTATGACATGATGAGAAAATGCGGGCGATTAAGCCCGTGGACCAGTGTGCACAGCACACTGATGTGAAGGAGACGCTTTGACAGGGACCAGAGGCTGGAGATTTGGAGATTTGCCTTATTAGCCCCCCCCCCCCCACCCAAGGAGAAGTGTCCATGAAGATGGTGCAATCCACCTCGTGTGAGAAGTGGACCCCCTGAACAAGGAACAAAGATCCATCCAGGGACGGGGCACTAACAGTTGAGATGAAACGGGAGCACTGTAGGAAGTTCGGACCCCACGCAGAACAGGGCCCAATCCTGAAGGAGCAACTGAACAGGTCGGAGATAAAGGCACCCCAAAGGAATAAACGTAGCTGCCTACTGGAGAGCTCATTGTAGTGAGGCAGCTGCTCACGTTGGCTGTCAGAATATAATGATCAAGGATAAGGCGGTAGACTTGCTAGGATAACCAGAACCACCCGAAGCCTGGCGCATGCGAGCCAGTGTCAATAAGGACTTAGGGGTAGACACATGAATTAAATCATGTGACACAGGGGTTTGTTGACATGTGGAAACAAAGACGGAATAACGGTAGGTGACCCAGAACTGCAGGGTCACTGTGACCACCCCCCCCCCCCCCCCCGGTTCACCCGAAAATGAACAGGAGATCTAGGAGAATGGCCCGAATTGTTACAGGTGTGGGTCCATGCCTGAAACATAGCCCATTTGTTAACAGACTACGTTTGATAAAAGTAACAGAGGTTCGACGGACCGTGACAGTATCAGCATTGGAGCTGCAGCCATAGCAAGTGGGATGAGAAACCAAAAAGGGTATCACAGACCCCCCAGTCTGAACAATTCGGGGGACGGTCCATGGGCGGAGGGAAAATATAAAGAATCATCACAGAATTGTTGGCAAAATTGTTGTACAAACCCTTAACAGAGGATGTAAACACGCGAGTTGTGTTCGAAATGTCCAATCTGGTTGTGCCAGATGAAAAATATGCTTAACTGGACCGGAAGTGTGACCTAGATAACACCGGAATGAGGCAGAAGTGGGCGATAATAGGCCCACTAAGGGAAAATTTTTGTTGGTATTATCTGCAGTATAAACTCCTGATGGAGAAAATTATCTAAATACAGAAAATGCTCACATTTATGTTGGGTTCATGCACAGGAAGTCCAGGTGCGGACTTGAAAGGGGGGTTTTCCAAATCTACTTTTTCTCAAGGTATCGTGGATGGGGTACAGGAAAGTCTTGGTGTGGCTAAGTAAGTATTTAATTATTTATTAAATATACACACACCTGTCTCTGCTGTTGTATTTGTTGTTCTTCCATCTGTGCCCTGTCAGCTTCAAACAATACAGGCAGTGCTAGAATTGCTGACGATGAAGCCAGAACCCAGAGCGTTGTCCGTGTGGCCTCATACGTCCATTTTGAGAGTGACCAACCGTTGCTGACGATATAACTCGTGGCTCCACGTATGCTCTCTGGAAACATCTCTGTCAGCCCCCAAAGTCTCTCTGACAATGTCTCATCAATATCCTGAAGATAACACAATACAGGGTCAGTTGGTAAAGTATCAATACCCTAAAATAACACAACCACAGGATCAGCTGGTTAACTATCAATATCCTGTATATTACACTACCACAGGGTCAGCTGGTAAAGTATCAATATCCTGTAAAATACACTACCACCGGGTCAGCTGGTTAAGTATCAATATCCTGTAAACCACAGGATCAGCTGGTAAAGTATCAATATCCTGTAAAATACACTACCACCGGGTCAGCTGGTTAAGTATCAATATCCTGTCAACCACAGAATCAGCTGGTAAAGTATCAATATCCTGTAAATAACACAACCACAGGGTCAGCTGGTGAAGTATCAATATCCTGTAAATAACATAACCACAGGATCAGCTGGTAAAGTATCAATATCCTGTAAAATACACTACCACCAGGTCAGCTGGTAAAATATCAATATCCTGTAAATAACACAACCACAGAGTCGGCTGGTAAAGAATCAATATCCTAAAATAACATTACCACAGGGTCAGCTGGTAAAGTATCAACATCCTGAAAATAACACAACCACAAGTTCAGCTGGTTAGTATCAATATCCTGTAAATCACAGGGTCAGCTGGTTAAGTATCAATATCCTGTAAACAACACTACCACAGGGTCAGCTGGTTAAGTATCAATATCCTTTAAAAAACACATCCACAGGGTAGGCTGGTGAAGTATCAATATCCTGTAAATAACTCAACCACAGGGTTTGTATGTAAAGTATCAATATCCTGAAAATAACACAACCACAAGGTCAGCTGGTTAGTATCAATATCCTGTAAATCACAGGGGCAGCTGGTAAAGTATCAATATCCAATAAACAAGGGACCTATGGGTCACGACGCTCAGCTGTTATATATGATAAAAAAATATTATTTAGAAATGAGGCACATGCTGGTTTTGTGTGGTAATAAATATAAGCTGTATTATGAGTTGTTGTTGTTTAGCTTATGTATGATTTTGATAGTACCTTTGGAGACAGGGAAGAGGATTGATTTCATTTGTTTTATTAACAAATGGAGTACTATTGTCACACAGATTTTGACTTGGCCATATAACTTATTTAAGCAGAACATATAATATAAGAGTTTAACTATTTATTAAAAAAAATTACAAATATTGTCCCAAATATAATTTTTATAAAAAATAATAAGAGAATCATATGATTTTTTTAAATGAAATATAACTGATATGATTATTAAAATAATATTAAAGAATATATTCATGAATGCATTCATGAATACATTTTGAAAGTATTTGCACGAGTATTCATATACTTTCATTTTTACCTAAATTCCTATTCTTTATGCAAGAAATTTTATAATGGAGTACATAATCATATTCGTATTTAAATACAATTACAAAGTATTTGCACCATGTCTGGTATTTATTCAGTTTCACCAACCAATGATGTTGAGAATCCAGAATATACAAAATTCACACATTTAAATAATGATCATAAGTACCTGGTTTTATGGCTTTTATTTATATTAAAAAATAACTGTAAAAAATTCATTTTGGACTAATTTCACATCAATGTACACACTAGACACAGTAGGAATCTAGATTAATATTATCAACTGCATCTTTGTCTATCATTAATTTCCTTCATATGATCCCTAATGATTAATAATGAATAATATGATTTACTTCTTTATCATTAAAATTGAACTGAAAAATGCCATAGGTGACTGCATGGTGTTATTTGGAATATGTGACATTTTACCCATCGATACAAGATTCTTATATCATCAGTAACTGCAAGTTAATTTCCTGTTATTATAAACTAACAAATTCCTTTTCTATTTTTCTTTAATTTGTTATTAAAAACCAATAAAAATTTATTAATTTATTGTTTATTGTTATGTTGTTGGTTAAAACTACTAGATGAGTTGGGTTGGACACCTGGATCAACTGTGGCTGGCCATAAGCTGCCTGGATGCCTCGCCTCAAGCGTGCATAATTTGATGAAAGGTCAACAAGGTCAACATACAGGTGACTCAAGAGGGGCTGGAGAGAGCCAAAGTCTGACAGGGTCTCATAAAAAACATTAATAAAAGCTACAATTTTTGGCCAATTTCTTTCAGCTTTCTACACTAAAAAGCTGAAATCCTAATGTGTGCATGATATGAAAATTATATCAACAGTGCTCACAGGACACAAACGTGCCATGGTCACGGTTGGGCAAAATTTAAGGTACTAATTTTATATTTATACTAATAACTTATAAAATTTGAAAAATTCAGAACTAATTTTGGGTATTCAATTGAATCTTGATTAAAAAATGTTACATCCCTGACAAAAAAATCTCTAGCTTCAGCAATGCCCTTGTTAAGGGAGTAAATATATTTCTTGATTTTTTACAAAGTGCATTATGTTTGGGCCCATAACTTAAAACAATTATGCAATACTGACATCATTCTGGCATGTGCATAGAGAATGAAAAATATGTATATTATTTATGATTAAAGTCAGATCAGTGGTTTTGATATTAGGCAGTCTTGAAGTGTAACAATAAGTTTTTAATGGAAAATGAAGTTTTTCATTTATATCTCGAAGGTATTAAGTCCTAGTGACCAAATTCTTGGCATGGTAGGGGATTTTGGAGACATCTAACTGTATGCCGAATTTAAGGAACTAAGAGCTGAAGCTGGGGAGCTGAGCCCTTGCAAACTGCATAACACTAGCTTAATGTAAACAATATGTTACATGGTGCTTGAAAACTTATTAAAATCAACAGTTTTTGATCAACTGGTTTCAAATTTTTGGTGTTAACAGTTGAAATGCTAACAAAAACATGCTGTGAAAATTAAATCCACATTACTTACAGGAAAAAAACGTGCCATGGTCAAAGTTGGGCTAAATTTAAGGTACCAATTTTTTATTTTTATTAATATTTTAGAAAATTTAAAAGATTTTCATCTAATTTTGGGTATACAATTTAATTTTGATTAATTAAAGTTATATTACTGGAAAAAAGGTCAATAGCTTTAACATTTTTTGTGTTAAGTGATCAAATATCTTTTCTGATTTTTTACAAAATGCATTATGTTTGGGCCCAGAACTTTTTTAAATTAAATAATACAGACATAATTTCTTGCATGTACATAGGAACTATATAGAGGAATATTTATGGTAAATATGAGGAAAAACAGATGAGTGGTTTTGATATTAGGCAGTCCTGAAGTGTGAAAATAGGTTTTTAATAAAAAATTGAGGTTTTTCCTTAATTTCTCAAAGGAACGAAGTTGCAAAGACCCAGTTTTCGGCTTGGTAGGAGATCTTGGGGACATCTAACATTATGCTGAATTTTGGATTCCTAGGTCTTACGGTTTCAAAACGTGCCACATCTACGGACGGACGGACGGACGGACGGACGGACGGACGGACGGACGGACAGACGGACGGACGACGGACAATGGACCACGACTATAGCTCAGATGACTTATAGTCAGCTGAGCTAAAAACACTATCACCAGGTCAGCTGGTTAGGTATCAATATCCTGTAAATAGCACAACCACAGGGTCAGCTGGTTAAGTATCAATATCCTGTAAATTACACAACCACAGGGTCAGTTGGTAAAGTATCAATATCCTGTAAAATACACTACCACCGGGTCAGCTGGTTAAGTATCAATATCCTGTAAACCACAGGATCAGCTGGTAAATTATCAATATCCTGTTAATAACACAACCACAGGGTCTGTTGGTGAAGTATCAATATCCTGTAAATAGCACAACCACAGGGTCAGCTGGTAAAGTATCAATTTCCTTAAAATAACACATCCACAGGGTCAGCTGGTGAAGTATCAATATCCTGTAAATAGCACAACCACAGGGTCAGCTGGTAAAGTATCAATATCCTTAAAATAACACATCCACAGGGTCAGCTGGTAAAGTATCAATATACTTAAAATAACACATCCACAGGGTCAGCTGGTAAAGTATCAAGATCTTTAAAATAACACATCCACAGGGTCAGCTGGTAAAGTATCAATAACCTGAAGATAACATAATCCAGGTTCAGTTATTAAAGTATCAATATCCTGTAAATAAATACCTCAACAATAAATGGTCAAACAAAAATATTCATACCTATGATTTTTTAAAACAAAAATTAACACAAATTCTGTATACACATAACTCAAAGTGGTTACCTTTAAAAAATGATTTACAACTCTTAATAATTCGGCATCACCAGATATAAAAAGTGACATTTTGTAACTTTGACCTCAGGAGAAGTTGGCTCTCGGACTGCCACCTGTCACAATCAGGATACAGTGATTTTTTCTGAGCCTTGCTGTTTGTCAGTGGTTGAAATTTACATTTTAATGCCTTACTGTCAGATGAAACCTGTCAAAACATTAATGGTTTGATCATTAAATTAACAAGTCCAGAAATCATGGGCAAATTTGTGACATTAAAAGAGCAGTTAATGTGAAATTTAAAACTTCATCATAATTAGAAAACCAAGAAACCATGACCAAGCCTGATCATATGAGTAGACCAATGAGTACACTCCCGAGACAGCGGAAATCTTACCCTTCTAAAGAAGCAACTGATTTTCACGCTGCCAGCTTTGACTGTTTATGATATATTTAGACACCAGATGGCGGATCGTTGTCCGCTGAACAAAACGTGCTGTGATGTGGAAAGCAGCCAACCAGATGCCAATAAACAAACACGCGACAGGCATCCTGGCTCCGCCCATAGCTGCGCTTCAAGTGTCGTTTGAAGACAAGTTTACGTTCGAATTTTAATTGCTCCCTCTGGCATTATTCGATTCTGACAGTATGACTGTGTTAGGGTAGCCATGTGTCTGGTGTCTGCAGAACTGAAACCAGCCAGCGAGGTGTGCACGCAGCCTTTGTTGTTACGTTTCGTTTGAAATACAGCTCATCGACCGGGCATCCTATTGTGCCAAAGGCCCTAAGTAAACCATGTCTGCGGCAATTCTCTGTGAGCCTGAGGCCTGTTCATACGGTTACCGGGGCGATGAGCTATCACTCAAAACGAAATGAAAATGATTGGCTCGGATCCGTGTATTCCTCGCTTGGCCGTGTCTTCCAGCACAAGGTCTCATCTGATTGGACAAAAATACAGTGCTCCCCTCTGGTATAGCAATTCAGGATACGAGGTCATAACAAACAGCGCTTACCATATAGGAAGTATGCCTATAGTTAAAGCGCTGTGTAAAGAGTGTAACCAATGAGAGATATCTGAAAACTTCAACTTTTATAAGAGCTTCTGATATGAACTATGTTGTAAATATCTATGAACAGTGCCTTATGTAGGATAGACAGGTAACTGATAAAGCTGATAATTTTATTTTCTCTAGGTGTTAAATAATGAAACATATGAATAAACTGTTAAAGGTTCATATTCAGCCACAATAATATGTGAATTATCTCATGTCATAAGCTCATTTTGGCTGAAAACAAAAGTCCCAGTAAAACCATCCTGGCACATGAGCCTATATATCTTAATATAAACTAGTCTTTTGTAGTGTTGTGTCACTAGTAACCGAAGCCCTGGTGTTCTAGGTGTATCCTAGCCCTAGCTCCCATGCTCTCTCCCTTGAGTCCTTACACCATGCTATGAAAGAGCCCTGGAACTGGAAGATCCTTTGAGAAAACTGGAGATATTCCACTTGACCCTAAAAATTTTAAAAAGTATTGAATCCATCATAAGACCAAGTTTTTATTATCAAATGCATATGAAACATACCATATTTTCACTTAAAATGTTGATTAAAAGATTATTGCCTTTATGTCTGAAGAGCACTAATCCAAGTGGTGACACACAGCAAACAATGTGTGCTCTGGGTTTTCCCCTAGCCACAGCAGACCGACAGCTGTTAGGGATAACTTGTTACAATGTTTCAACTGCCAGCAATGCAGCTCTGTGAACTAAGGCTACTCAGGTCATTGTTTCAGATTCTGAGAAAGTTTTAAGCACTATGATTTCAAAGTTTTAAAAGTTAGTCCTGTTTTCATTAGAAGTAAATCTTAAACAATATGTAGCTTAATTATTTGGTCATTCAAACTGATTATTATTTCTGCCTAAGTTTGGAGAAGTTTGCCTGTCTTAAACAAAATATTTGATTTCATAAGATACTGATTTTTTCCCTGCCAGGGTTTTAAGTTATTGCATTTTCCTGAAGCTTTCAATATGGTGGTATCCAGGGTCATGGATATGTATTGAGCGTTATAATCCAGTTATATGGCAAAAAAATAAAAGATATGGTTCTAAGGCACCGCCTAGGTCAATTTTTACTCCCAGCATCAAAACTTTTATTTTTATTTTCATCTTTCAAGAAGATAATACAATTTTGATAAGATTTCCTTTGTTGTGTAGTACTTTTACTCAAGTTTAGCCATCAAATTCTGTTATTATCATGCTTTTCCCTGATCATGTGACATTTTTATCGTAACATACAAAAAATTTTTTTTTAAAATATCACTCGCCCGCACTGATTTCTGAAAAAAGTGCCTGAGAACCATACCTTTTAGTTTTTTTTTGCCTAATTATCCCATCATTACTAAGTCAATTACTCAAGTAGTAATAACAGTGTCAGTATCACAGTTACAGTGGCAGTGATTTGAAACGTATTGTGTGGTGGCACATGCCAGTGTTGGTTCAAGACTGGGCCAGGACAGTCAAGGGTTCAAGGGTTGAAGTCAGTTCTCTCCCCTGGTGACCCGGGTTCGGTCCCCGGTGTGGCTTTGAGAGCGGGTTGTACAGTGGTCCTTCCGAGCCCAAGGCCAGTGGTTTTTTCGGGGTTCTCCAGTTCCTCCACCTCTGGACACTACAGAACGCCACCACCTGAGCCATGGAGAGTGCCTCAGCAGGAATATAGAAAGCCTCAGGCACCCATACCATCTTACTGAAGTGTCAACTTCTTTATATTGCACAATATATATTCATAATAACACACATATTTTTACAAAGAAGTATCTATTTGTCAATACACTTACATTTTTAGCTTACAATTTAACCTTTCCACACTCGATTCAACATGCTCATATCTGTCATGATTCCTCCCTCTTGCTTGTTTACACCACTTGGCTTATGTGCACATGTCCTGTCTACGTCATTCACATCCGTTGTCTTGCGCCCTTCAGGCATTTGTATGCACATAGATCACGGCTATCCCCATGAGTATATGACATATTTCAAGGATTTGGGAAACATATAAACCAGCTATCAATCTTGTCCCAGCAAAGCTCAAGACGGAGTATGCTATAGTGGCAGGCAGTTAACAACTGGATGAGTGTAAATTTTTTCAAGCTTCTGGGACAAAAAAGCTAGATGCTTTTAACAACTATGACCAATTCTCACATGTACAAACAATTGTCACATTAGTTTTTAGGTCATTTAGTTCATTCTGAACTTCCACACAATAGTTGATTTAAATATCCCCAAGTGACCACTCATTCTCAACTCATCTTACCGTATTCGACGTAATAAGCGCCCCTCCTGTAATAAGAGCCCACCCCCTACCCCTTCACTTTAAGAAAACTAAGGGATGAGCCATCCTAACCTCGCTTTTCTCCCTAACCAATTTAACATGGGGCAATGTAATGCTTTCATTTCTCCCAACCAAACTTTAAAGTTAGCGCCAGTTTTTATTCTATCTCTGTTAGGCTTTATCATCTAATTATCAGTGGTCAAGTGCGTCATAGATAACACTGACTGACTATGTCCGTGAAGGCTGACCCTGCAGGTGGCCATGCTGATTGGTTGACCTGAATTCAGGTATGTGGATGTATTATGCAATGAAATATATATACTTACCCTATTTGCTCGTGTACAGGTCAATAAATTTTATCCTAAAAATATTTGGCAAAGAAGGGCGGCTGTCTTGCATACTGGTACAAGTTTTTCAGAGTCCTCAGGGCCACCAAGGATAATTTATGGCAATCAGCATTATTACGTTGCTCGAACTGTACGCCCTGAATATCAGTGATCATGTCCATATGGTGGAAATATATACTCAATAAAGAACATTACAATGCTTTGTTTTTGGTTGAATTTATCGTTTATACATCAGATTTACATGTGCACTTAGTCAAATAATTGGTAAGAGAAGGTATGCCCTTGCCGCATTGACACAGGGATTTTAACTGAATCAATATATGAAAGCCCTTCTGACAGTAGAGCCAATGATTTTCCGCGGACGGAATCTCAGAACTGACGGACCAAAACGGAATTCCCAGTCCTAAAAATATATAATTTTAATTAATTTTTTTTTGCAAAAAATATCTTGGCAATTCACTTGAAACATGTATGCAGTGATATTATTGTCGAAGCCGCTGACTGTGCGGGGCTTACCCATTTGCTCAAGATCCAAGAGCCCTGGGTTTATTTGTGTGAATACAGCGCTCGTGCAAGGGATGGTGGGAACTTACTAACCTACTTGGCAAAATGCCGTCCAGTAGCACGTAATATGCATATTAAAACAAGGATGATTTTTTTCATAGAGTGCCGTATTTACCGCGTAAAATGTTCACGAGTCCAGTGAATGCAGATGCTGTCAGCTGGCTTGCACACTGACATACACAGAGACTCGCACATGGCACTTTGATTACAAGAAAACCAGTAGCGCATTATAATTAATGAACAAGAAGCAGCCTTTCCTCAGGTGACGTAAAATTCAATGTTTGTCAAGCTTGTATTATTTGACTACGTCAAGAAATTAATGTATTATAACGGGACTGTGTTTCGGCGGGATATTAATATGACGAATGTCCTAACAATTTTTAAACAAAAACCCCAGATTTGGTGCGTATAATATGCTGGAGTCTGAGGGCCAGTATTTTAGCTTTTTTTAAAAACTTTTGCATGTAATATATTGCACAATTGAGGACAAAAAAGGACAATTATTGGCGAAGCCATTCCATGTCATACATCGGCTCAGCTGACTGACATAATCTGCAGGGTGGCACAACCTTCCCAGAGTGAAAGGAAGGGAAGGGAAGAAATACTTTCTTCCCACCATTTTTTCCCAGGGAAGAAATGCAGTCACAACATATATGTCATTTTTATTTGTCGAATGATATTTCAACCTTTCATGCCAGTACAAATCAGGGGGATTGTTTTTACGAACTTTAATAAGTAAAGGATGTGAAACAAACCCTTTAGCTGTCTAAGAAAGTGACTGGGGTGTGACTATGGTCTATTGGGCTCAATGGAGTAGTAGTCTTTAGTTAAACATTGCATTGAGATGAACAAAGTCCAAGGGATGGAATGTGGTTTGTACAGTCTATACAGTCTTCAGTTGAGTATTATAGGTCACCAAAATATCTACTATAGAAATGAGTGGAATCCCAAAATGTCTAAAGGCTTCTATTACTAACAATTACTTATTATTTTTATTCTTAAAGAGCAAATTTAAGGATCATAGGATATTTACACTTCAGCCTTCTTTAAGAAAGATGTGTTCTATTATTTAGCATTTTGAACATGTGGGAATCCATTCTGCTATTAATTATTATTAAACTTTAAGCCTGCACCTGCGAGTAGCTTCATTTACGAATTCTTGGTACTAACTGGTTAATTAATAATTATGTTTATCATATATACCTAGATATTTTAGGAATGTGGGAAACAATGTTCTGATTATCAGCCTATTACTGGTAGATCATATCCACCAGACATCATTTGACACAACCATAATCAGTAAGTAGAGATTTTGATACATAACCACTAAACAAAAAAACATGTAGCAGACATTTTGGGAGTAGACTGTTTGGGCAGAAACCCAAAACCCTAATGGAACTGATCTGTCTCAGTCTTAATGAGTTAGGCATAGTGTCAGTGCTACTGATTTCATATTTTCAAGCCTATTTATTTGATTAATTTTGATAATGTTTCTAATTCAATCTACATAAATAATGAATAACAATTTGTTAATAATGAATAATTGTAATACATTATCAGTGATTCTCTATTTATGTGTATATGTTTAATAAATTCTTTGGAAAATATCAACAGATTTTCCCTAACTTCCTTTTCTTCCCAGACACTTTCCTAACGTCCTTTTCTTCCCCGAAATTTCCTTAACTTCCTAGGGAAGGGAAGAAATACCTATCTTCCTGGAAGAATACCAACCCTTATTATTGGGGTACCAACATCCCAAATTATATATTTTCATATTTCAAATAAATACTGTTTTACATACCTTTATATGAACATTTTATATATTCTACAATCTTATTAGGCAGTGACTTTTATTAAAGAGTTCATTTATTACCATCCTTATTTTTCCCTCTTCACCTGCAAAGCAAATCTCGAACTGCAGTCATTCATACAATTTTCTCATACAACACAAAATATAATTGTCTGCAAATCTGTATCACTTGGATTAGTTATTATTTTTCAAAACTTCACACAACCATCGCTTATTGATTGTTAGTTTTTCTTAATTGTCCTGGATGTGATGTGAAGTCAAACACGTGTACACAAGCCGCAGTGTTAAATTAGAGGATCATAATGCACTTTGGAAGTTGGCAGATGTGGGTTGGGGGAAAGGCGCTTATTAGGGTATAAAAAATTTTGGAAAAATTTAATTTTGAGAGCGCCCTGAGCGCTTATTACATCGAATCCGGTATATGGTGCAAATGGTAGCACATTTGATAAGACTGTTAACACATGATTGCTAGTTCGAGACCTGGTCAACAGCTTCACAATTGCATGTTATGTGTACTAATATTTGACTTTCTCTCTCATTACAGGTTCACCACCAGACAGTGATACAGATGCACACGGCAGACATACGAACAAGAGATAAGAAGGGAACCGGTCATTTCGTCACCACAGTTGATTTGTCATCAAAATGAAAATGATGACAATGTGACTGTCAGGATACGTCAGGCGGGACTTGGCCTGGCATGTCTATAAATTGCATATTTTTTTATAATCAGTAATTCAAATGCATAGGGAATGATAGAAGAATAAAACTGAATGACAAATGAGTGAAACTGGCCAGGGAAGTTAGTTACTGCCAAAAAAAGTGTTTACACTCCGCAAAGGTTCAGATTTCAGAAAGTTCTTTGAGCGACTTGTTTCTTTGTGTGGCAACCATGGATGTAGGTTTTAATAGACTAATTCTTTAATAACACCCACATGGGTGAAATAAAAGGACATATTCAAATGGACTACCACGGGGAATCATTTATGTCATTTATGGTGAGCGATGACGTTAACAGCCCTGTATACTATGGTGGCCAGTTGGCCATGCTGTGTAATGTTTGTATTCACATATAATCAGCTCCTTGCATGGTGTTTTTTTAAGCTGTTTATTAAAAGAATCCACAATCAAACAAGCTTTTCAGTATTGATATCTTTGTTTATTTTAAATTTATAAATGACAGATTGACATCTTATCATACAACACTGGTGACAAACTGACTGTGTGGTACGGCATGTAAATTGGTGACGAAATAACTGTGGTGAAAAAAAAAACTGGTGAAGAATCGACTGGTATCAAATAAGAACACTATAACCATGTAGACATACTCACATAGCCACCAATAGTTTTTTCATTGATGTAATTCTAACCAGGGTGCCTGAGGTATTCGGGCCAACTATAGAATCTGTCTTTACCACTACCAGTCCAACAGTGATCTTATAAAAGACTTGTATGCACATCAACAGATTTCTACCTCGGCACTGATGACCTGATAACATTCATCAACATGGATCCATTATTTCTATCTATTGTCGGCAGAACTATAGAAACCGGGCTGCAGCCTATCGCTGGTACCTTATGCACAACGGGTGTTGCATAATAAATTGTTTCCTGAAAAAAAGCCGATACATATTATTTTCCTGAGAATTCCCGTATTTAATTTTGCTCATAACATGAGTTTATTATATTAGAGGAGGAGGGGTCCAGGGTACCTGGGTTCCCCATCTGAACGGGGGTGTTATTAAGCTTAATTCTCCTGTTCAAATAGTAAATGGTTTCCCATTTTCGCGTTAGATGGTGCATTAATCGCTGATATAAATGAACAAAACTCGCTCCTGCTGGTATCTCGCCTTCATGGCTCACTTAGTAGTGAGTAGGGCTCCTAGTCTACCGATCATAGGTTCAATTCCCGATTCAAGCGACTTCTGATGTTTAGTAGGTGTTTCTGTTAGAAGAGTTGAAATGAGTGTAGGGACATCTACAGGGGAAAGTAGGCGTTAAAATAGGGAATGAGAGGAGACAGTTTTATCTATATTTTCCTCAATAGAAGCGAAGCCCGCGTTCTATATTGGCTCCCTATTGTCTAATCCCTTATTTTTAGTAGTTATAGTAATCTTTGTCTTGGCCCAAGACGTGTGATTCTGATCCACTCTGCTCCTCTCCGTCAACGTCTTGGAAACGACCCTTAGGAAAACGCATTGTAAGGTTCCAAATAGGAGACCCCTTTGGAATCGTATAATTGACATTTCAAGCGGTTTCAACATAAAATAATTACCTTTTTGTTGTTTTTGGATGTTTTATAAAACATCTGCAAAGTACTTCCTAAGAGCTGATGTGTTTACAAAGAGAACAAGCCGCCATGATTACATTAAGTGACCCACAGTCCTTTGCAATGGGATTTAGACTGGGAACCCGCTCTGATCTTATTGCTGTTTGAACTGGAAAAAGCGGGCAATAATAGATGTCGGTGGCGGGTACCAGTCGATCAACGTCCGCTCATTACAAATTCCTGTATATTGTTATGTTTAAATCACCTCGGGCTTACAAGGATCGTTAACGATTATATTTCATTAATATATTAAGGTAAGAACGTGGTAAAGTTGCCAGAAAGACCCATTTACTACCAAAGACAGTAACGGATGCATTTTGGTATGTATATTTAGTAGTTTTAAGAGTTTTTTTGGTGCCTTCTACCAGTGTCTACCATTTTACCATTACAAGGCCTAACTGTACAGGCCATTCCCACAACTGTGATCGTACCACAGTTGTGGATCCGCAACAATACTATGTCAATAGTAATCTTTAACCCCCCCCCCCCCCCCCATTTTTATTTTACCTCGTCATCGTCCTCCTCTGCGTCTGGCACTGTTGAAACTGTCAGTGGACGTTCTGCAAGTTCAGCTGGAGCAGAAGGGGGGAAAGTTTCATCTGTTCCAGAGACATTCATGGCTATAAGTTGGATATAATTCTTGACATTGACAACAAACCCTCTTTCTTCACATGTGCAGGCCACAGATCTCTCTTACTCATGTCCAGTCTCGTTTACTTCAGTATTTTAAAGGTGTCCGCTAGATGGCGGCATGTACGATGTGTTTCAGATCACAGAGGCCTATTATATCTAGGCGCGAAAGTTCATGCCATCAGGCAATAACAAATGTTGATAATAGGCTGCCCAAACACAGGAATGAAACGTAACCATGGATCTATATATTGTAAATATTGCCGTATACAATATGGTCATATAACATCGTAATTTACTGAATGTATATCCGAATATCTATGCACCAAGAGTATCTTCCTAAATTTACATGCTACATGTATTTTTTTATTATGTATAAAGCGCGGGAACCAGTTTTTACAGCTGATAAACCAGACTCTCAAAAAATACTGTTTTTGAGTGTAGTTTAGCCGAAAACAAACAAACCCTAGGAAGAAAATTTATAACAGAACGGTCACCTGTAATTAAGTTATATTTCCGTGTCTACAAATCACGTTCTCAGTCGGAACCAATAAAGGGGTCACGCTGACCCAGTTTTATTTGTGTGCTTAATTCTGCTCAGTACGAATATATTTGCGACTCCGATTACATTAAAGATATACACATGCATACATGCCCCACCCTCATGTACTCGTTGTTATATTTGTTTAATAAATCATTATAATTTTTAAATATAAAGTTTAATCTGAACAAGTATCATAAGCATGGAACAAGTTCACCGGTATCATAAGCATGGGGGTTCATAATATTTTTTTGTGTGACTTGTTGATGAATATAAGCGAAGCTATATATATATATATATATATATATATATATATATATATATATATATATATATATATATATATATATGCAACTGCCGTAAAAAAGACGAATGTCCATGAATGGTCAGTGTCAGCTGAAATGCACTGTCTATAAGGCAACAGTTAGAACAGAAAATGACGAGAAACTTGAGTTTCATAAGGCTGTTTCGTTAACTGTGTATATAGCGTGCTGTTGGTAACACTATGAATTCCCTTCAGAACATAAAAATACGGAGGTTGATTCATTTAACGGCCCCACACGCGCTCGTAATTCATTTCCATTTGTTGCCAGTCTTTTCGTAGCAAATACATGTAATAATAAATACTCCACCAGACGAAAAGGTATATAAATCCGACCATACCGATTGTCCACATCACAACGTGTGGTCTCCATTCTACCATACATTTCTAGGCCATAATGGAATAAATTCCAATAAATCTCTAAAACAGTGAGAAAATAACAGTTTTTCAGAGAAACACATGAAGTGGTAGATTAATAAATGTACCTGTGCTGTATGTGCAGATAACCATCTTAATAAAATTTAACTTAGTGTGTCCCTGGCGAATCCGGGGTTTTGGAAACGGGAGGTCAAACCAATGAAGACTGAAATGAAAACCAAACAACGGTCCTCTGATTCTGATAGGGAGGGGTTTCAGGAAGTTTTTTTTTATTATAAATTATTCCAGACTTTTGGGAGTTTGCCACAGTTTTCTATGAGACTGTTTATTTTCTTCAATCTGATTTTTGAGGGAGTGCATAAAACGATTGTTTCAGCCAGCGATTGTTTCAGCCAGCGGTGTGCATGTGTTACATCATCACTGATCCACCTTGCCCACCCAGCTGAACAGCGCTCCGTCCGCTAGATTTATGAATGAAGGCACAGACCTGTGGCTCAGTATATATACTACGGAGTCACAACTGGGTAAACTTCTTGTAATGTAAATTTTTTTCATTTTTTTTTTTAATAATTTTTGTTTCAATTTTTTTTTTTTGGCTTCATAAAATTCAATTTTACTGATTATTGCTGTGGCCTACACTTAAGACTATCTGTCTGATTGTAGTTAATTTTATTAACCCCATATATGCATGATCTAAGCACCAGAATTAAGGAAAGAGCTATCTTTCATTTTGATTTTTCAGTTGTCAACAAAAATCTGTGTCCATTGGACTTAACTTTCAAGACCAAGTATCTTGAGTTTCATAAGGCTGTTTCGTTAACTGTGTATATAGCGTGCAGTTGGTAAGTTTCAGCTGTTCAGCTGATGTAACACAGTCACACCGCTGGCTGAAACAATCGCTGGCTGAAACAATCGTTGTATGCACTCCCTCAAAAATCAGATTGAAGAAATCTCCTAGAAAACTGTGGCAAACTCTCAAAAGTCTGGGTTTCAACAAAAAGAAAATCAACTAGTAAGTGTATAGGGTTAAAAGAGAAAGATAGTGACAAAATCAATTTTGATGAGAAGTTTGTTGCAAATGGGTTGAACAGTTCTTTTTTTTTTTGTAATAATGTTAAGGAGGTTGTATGAAAACTGCCTGATGTACGATTTGAATGTGATAGTAATACGGAGTTTTACAAAAAAAAAAGAATTGTGACTGATCTTTTAAGTTTTCAGTTGTTTCAAAGTCAGAAGTTTTGAAGTTGTTAAAAGATTTAAACACTTCTAAATCAACAGGTAAGGATGGTATGTGCTAGATTTTTAAAAGATGGAGCTGACAATATTGTCACACCACAATTTGTCTCTTAGAACGGCAGAAGTCCCAGAGGACTTCAAAAGAGCAAGAATTGTACCTCTTTATAAGAAAGGCGATAGTAATAACGAGGGCAATTATAGGCCTGTATCCATTTTCCCTTGAGGCATCCAAAATTCTAGAGCGCATTACCTATAATCAGGTGTTCAGGTACCTCAATGATCAAAAAGTATTGTACAAATTTCAGTCTTGCTTTCGGGAATCTTTTCTCACCGATAATGCCTTGACTTACTTAGTTGATACATTCATGCAACACGGATAATGGTCTTTTTACAGAAGTAGTATTAATAAACCTTCAAAAGGCCTTTGATATGGTCAACCACGAAATAATGCTATGTAAATTGAAGGGCGTAGGACTTGATTCCTAAGCGGTAAACTGGTTCAGGTCATATTTGACCAGTAGAAACCAGTGTGTAAAGATATCAATAGCAACTTGTCACAACAACTAATATTGATTGTGGGGTACCGCAGGGCTCCATACTGGGGCCGCTGCTCTTTTAATTTATGCCAATGACATGCAAATGGCCTCTAGATGTTATGTTTTTCTGTATGCAGATGATTCGGCTTTGGTTAAATCAGGTCGAAATGTGGTAGGAATAGAAAATTTTTTAAGTCATGAGTTGCAGGCTGTAAGTAAACGGCAAGTAATGAACAAGATCTCATTGCATTTGGGAAAGACCGAAAGCATTTTATTTGCATCAAAACATCACCTCAAGAAAGTATTAAAGCTCACCATAACATGTATAATGGGGTACATATTAAAAGTAAAGACAATGTAAAGAACGGAGGTGCTACTATTGAACAGAATTTGTCTGGTAGAATTTTGGGCAACAGAAAGGGTAACATTTAAATTTTATAGAGAAAAATACTTTGTATAGGTCTACTTATCTACTTCAGTCATATTAAGACCATGCATGTCATACATGGTACAAAGATATTGAAAAATGTATTAAGATAAAACTTCAAACAGTACAAAATAAGGCTATATAAGGTACATGTATATTAAATATGCAAAATACTGAAATACTTAGGGTACGAACAGCTTTATGCAGGTAAATTGGCTTGATGTACAAAAGAGAGTAGATTATCTTACAATGTCACAGATGTATAAAATAGCTAACAGAACGGCTCTAGATTACATGATGCATTTGGTTAAGAGTGATATAAATATAGAAGGTACAATACCAGAAAGAGCAATAGGGCTTTATTTGTATTGCAGGTTTTAAAACCACATGGTTATCATAGTTCACTTTCTGTGGAATCAAACTATGGAATGATCCTCATAATGAGTTAACAATGTCGGTAAAGGTGTTTTAAAACAATTATAAACAATCCTTACTTTCAGAAATTTACAATTAACCAGGAAAATAATGTCTACGTATAGGGGAGACCGGGGCTAGTTGTAACAAAATTGCAAATTTTGTCTCTGCCTCATATATAATATACAAGATAACAGGTAGCTATAAGTAGTGATGAGCAACATTTTATCATCCGTAGAAACAACGATTATGGAAAGGCAAGATATTTTATTCTTATAATATACCTGGATAAACCTATAAAAAATGTGTTCACAAATTGCCCCTAATACGGGAAAGATTGATACACCCTGTGGGATAATTTGTTACACAGGTCATAAAATATCAAAGTAAATATTAATGTGTTTTATAGATAGGAGTAATAGCTATCAACTTTATAAGTGTGCACTCTTTTGGCACGTTTGCTCAGGATAGCAATCAAATGAATGTGAATACTTGCTTTAAAGGCTACAAGGCTTAAAATTAGAAAGAAAAAGGAAGACAATATAGACTCCATCTCTAAACATTAGGCTAATTAGGCCCCTTTTCCATGTGCGAGGAAACGCGCGCTGAAAAAATCGCACCAGTGTAAATCATGTGTCCCTTTTCCATGCAGGCGGAAACGCGCGCGGGTGAGCCTGCTTGTGATAGTCAAGGACGCGAATGCAGTCTGCTTGAGGACGCCCCAGCATAGGCTCTATCATGCATGGCGACAAGTCATACTTAACTGCTGTTCTGCTTGTCTACCTTAATGCATGATTATATATATATTATATAAACATATATATGTGCGGCGAGGGTGTTAAATATCTTATTACCGACTGCGGTAGTTAATAATCTTCTCATATATAGCCTGTATACGACCCCCGCCCTCCTGTCAATAGCACACTATCGTAATAAAAACTATACGTTCCTGCAAATATAATGAAATTTTAAATGTATACATGCATAAACTGAACAGACACATGCTTGACATGATGCCGGGAAGGCTGTGGGACGGTTAATACCTTGTGAAAACAGGTCACGCGAAGGGGGGATTCTGCGAAAACGCGCAAATGGAAAAGCTCAATTCAGCGCGATTTTTTCAGCGCGCGGAAACGCGCGCGTTTCCGCGCGCATGGAAAAGGGGCCTAAGTGTCATCTATTCTGCTTGACTGTCTTCATTTCTTTATATATATTATATATATATATATATATATATATATATATATATATATATATATATATATAAATAATATGTAATTGGGAGTGATATGCCTTCTGTAATTTGTTGCTTTTATAGGATGTTATATATATATATATATATATATCATTAAGGTAACCCCTTGGAGCTTTTGTAAAAACATAGTCCGGAAAAGCTGGATATCATCGCACACATGGTGCTTGTTTTGTTTATTTAAACATGATTATAATAGGTATAGGGGCCCCCAAAATTATCAAAACAAATTCCACAAGGGCATCTGACAGCATGATATATATAGGCCAGAGCTTTGCAAATGGCATATTGCAACAAGTGATCTTTCTACCTCCGCTTATGTTTGCAACCCACTTTAGATTAAAATGTTTTTCACGTTTGTCAACATTGCTGTGTTTACAAACATGTTAAGGATAAACAAGTTCATACATCCTTCACGAAGACCTATAAGAACATTTCACATTTAAAATTATCCTTAGATCATTAATACATACACAGAGACAGCCATAAATCACATAAATCCTTTTTCGAAAGGTATAAGTGAATGAGCACCTTTAAGCCCTTTGTATTTCATCAAATTTCCTATTCAAACCACTCTCACATTGCATAATCAGTGCAATATATATTTTGTGGTACTTTAATTTGCATTATATAGGACTATACAATTACACCCTATGGTATAAAACTGCAATTGTCCTGTTGCCCCTCATATATATCATACTTATTTCATATATAGCTAATCAGATAATACAGAATAAATCAGAGACCGAATATATGAGACAGGATCCTGAAAACAGTAAATATAGATAGTCTTGGAGAAACTGGCATATAACGTAAATAATCAAAAATCTGATTGTGTTGTTTAAATTTAACTATTAAACAATTTTCTGTGATGTCATATTTTGTCAGGCATCTTAAAGTGATAAACTTCACAAGAGGACTTTTTCCATTTGCTGGATTTGGTTCCTGAATTTCATTGTCCTGCTATGCTTCGTGTTAGGATCTATTTATATAAATTCAATTTTATTTTAAAATTGTTGAAAATCGTTTAATATTTAAAAAGGAAAAATGGATTATTTTTGTTGTAAATAAATGTGCAGGTACACGTTGAAAAACTTACTTTAAAATCAACTGCTACAAACTTTCATGATATTTTATTACACTTTCAGACGCCATAAATTCTCCTAGTTTCTAGCTTTGCAGAAACACATCTATTTGTTCTAATTGAATTTTAAACTAGAATACGGGTAGTCGACAAGCGACTACTTGTATCCGCCTAAATCAGAGTGGAACGGGTGAAGTGTTGCATATCAGCATGGATGTCTGCAGCCAAATTGTGTATGTAGGTTGCGCTACCTACCAAAAAACCCAGAAAGCCGTCCAAGTTGTATACATATGCAAAATTTAAGGCAGATAAGTCAAACCACTATATTGTATATGAGTGATTTTTGCCCTTGGCAGACAAACAGATGGACGCTGTGCAAAAAAGGGTTGCAGGTGGCGCCACCAGTTTAGCGTATGATAAAGAGTTTTGTGAGAACTATACACATGCAAAATTTTGGCCCAATTGGTCAAACTGTTCCCTAGATATGAGCTTGGATGTCTGCAGCGTAAACTTGATTGTAGGTGGCGCCACCTGTCATAAAATCAGATAAGCTATCCAGGATGTATACGCATGCCAAATTTCAGGTGAATTAGTCAAGTCACTGCAGAGATATGAGTGATTTTAACCCAAGGCAGACGAACAGATGGACACTGTGCAAACATGGTTGCAGGTGGCGCCACCATTTTTGGTGTATGTTATAAAGCTCTCCAAGGGCTACATTTGTGCAAAAAAATTTTCCTGATCAATCAAACGGTTCCTGAGATATGAGCTTGGATGTCTGCAGCGTAAACGTGAATGTAGGTGGCGCCACCTGTCATAAAATCAGAAAAGCTATCCAGGATGTATACGCATGCCAAATTTCAGGTGAATTAGTCAAGTCACTGCAGAGATATGAGTGATTTTAACCCAAGGCAGACAAACAGATGGACACTGTACAAACATGGTTGCAGGTAGTGGCACCATTTTTGGTGTATGTTATAAAGCTCTCCAAGGGCTACATTTGTGCAAAAGAATTTTCCTGATCGGTCAAACGGTTCCCGAGATATGAGCTTGGATGTCTGCAGCGTAAACGTGAATGTAGGTGGCGCCACCTGTCATAAAATCAGATAAGCTATCCAGGATGTATACGCATGCCAAATTTCAGGTGAATTAGTCAAGTCACTGCAGAGATATGAGTGATTTTAACCCAAGGCAGACAAACAGATGGACACTGTGCAAACATGGTTGCAGGTGGCGCCACCATTTTTGGTGTATGTTATAAAGCTCTCCAAGGGCTACATTTGTGCAAAAGAATTTTCCTGATCGGTCAAACGGTTCCCGAGATATGAGCTTGGATGTCTGCAGCGTCAACGTGAATGTAGGTGGCGCCACCTGTCATAAAATCAGAAAAGCTATCCAGGATGTTTGCGCATGCCGAATTTCAGGTGAATTAGTCAAGTCACTGCAGAGATATGAGTGATTTTAACCCAAGGCAGACGAACAGATGGACACTGTGCAAACATGGTTGCAGGTGGCGCCACCATTTTTGGTGTATGTTATAAAGCTCTCCGAGGGCTACATTTGTGCAAAAAAATTTTCCTGATCGGTCAAACGGTTCCCGAGATATGTGGGTTTATGTGTGGAAACAGACGCACAAACGGACGCAGAGCGCAGAGGAAAGGTCAGAGGTCAAAACAAAATCGGGGCGCAGCAGTTCACATGTGACCCGAACATAATCCCGGGTTTCGGAAAATTCCGCCCAGCGGTTACGGAGGAGTTCTCCGGACACCTACGCGGCGGCGGCGGCGGCGGCGGCGGCGGCGACCAGCTGAAAACATAGTATCCGCAAAACTCTGTTTTGGCGGATACAATTAGGAGGAAAAGGTTAAGCGGGGCATGTTACAGTATTTTTTTACAGGGGGTATGTTCTTACATGTTGTCACAACTCCCATCCTGACATTTTAATATTTTTCTGAAATTAGGTCAATAGGTTCTGTGATCAAGAAAAAAACAATCATTCAAGAGAGAAGACATACAACATCGCTCTTCACTAATCAGGTTTAGTATATTTAACTGTGGTTCATACGGAGAATAAAAAACAAGATGAAAATATTTAATTTTGTGCAGAAGATTCCACACCGACAGCGACTAGTGCCGCTGGGGGGGCTAATCGGCTATGATAATCACGTGTTGTGAAAGTGAGTTCCAACGCCTGCACTAATGCTCCGGTCTCCCCTATATATGGGGCGGGTGTGGGAGGGGGTTCGATTATAGTTTTAGAACAACAATTGATCTCAGATTTGACAATGCATAGTTTATCATACATATGAAGGACTTTACTTGCTAAATAGGCCTAGTATCACTTTACTATATGTGAACTTTAAAGGCATTTCATTATGTTTTTCATATTAAATCTCATTCAAAGTCAGCATATTAATGTAACAGTTTTTTTTAATTTATTTAATTTTGTTTAATAACTAGTAAATAACTCAGTGCTAGTAGTATTTTTTGTGTATAACTTAGCCAGAGTAATCTTGATTGTGTTAGCTAAAGGGTCCACAATGGAAATAAGTATTCTGCATTTTAACAACACTTTTGGTGCTTCCCCTTCATGGCTGCATATATGGTCTAAGATGTATATGGTTAAGCTCTTGTATAATATTGTACATATAAACTATGTCATCATGTATGAATAAAGTATAATCAATCAATCAGATAAATGAAGGCAGAGGCCTGTGGCTCTGAGGTCAATACAGAGCCACATTTGGGTCTGGACAAGAAGTAGGCCAGGCAAAAAAAAAAAAAAAAAAAACCTCGTCCGATTTTCAATCAATTTTTAACGAGCATAGAGGAAATTAATCCCTCTGGTGAGAATGGCTTCGCCCAGGCGCATTTGGCCGAGTTAGTTTGCGGACGAGATATCCCACGCAGCAGTCGGCCCGTGACAGTTCGCTTGCTTGCCGAGGGATCGAAGGAGTGCCGAGACTGCTGGACGGAGAGAAGACCTAAATTCAGATAAGTGCTGGCTTGACATTTTATACAGATGTTACGAAAATCCCAATCACATTCGCTTGGATTTATCAACAACGTATTATCATAATTGGTTGAAAGAAGACTTGCAGTTACAGACTATGCATTATCGTATAATATCGCCCACGTTCATGGCAGTGTGTAAAATCCGGACCCCATGGATCATTTGGTGTTTGGGCGCGAGTATAACTGCATTATATGCAGCAAATGTATCCAGTATTCTGGATACTGTGACTATTACCGCCGCATAAGAAGTTCAAGAAAACCAGAGAACTTATAGTCAACTCGCTCCACCGTCAACTCGCCCCATGCCAACTCACCCATGTAAGCTACAGGCCTGTAATGCAAACAATTCTATTTGTTCTTTCTTGTTTGCGTTACAGCTCCTGAGGTGGAGGGTTTACCCTCTAAAGCTTAGTCAGATCTGACCAAAGTGGTTCAGACCATGATATACAGCGTTTGGCGAGAGGACATGTAACAACCCCTACATATTACACATAATACAGCTGTGTTGACTCAGTTGAGATATAAATTGTAACTTAAATGTTCAGTATGTATACAATTATTGGCACTTACTCTCAAGAAAACCAGACAATATTTACCTTCATCAGCTCCTGTTTACAGCCTTGCAAGGCACACTGGGAACGCTTAGGAGGGTCTATCTTTGGGTGACATCATTGGTATTTATGAGGGAACCACCATATTTGGTTGTTTTTAGCTAATTTGTATAGATCTCCCTTTTAATTTACATGAGATTCCCATTTGGGGTTGTGTCAAATAAGAGGGAAAACTTTCCCCAATAGGTGTTTGGACTCCATTCCTGAATGGAGTCTGAATGTTTGGGCTACCATAACCTATGTCAAATCGCTACACAGGGGGCAAGGGACACATACCAACTTGCCACATTTAAGTGTCCAGTTGTGTTTCCATATGGATATCAGCATATTCTTTAAATTTTACATATCTTGCATGTGTTAAACATCACCTGTCCTTCTCCTTTGATGCACTTAATTACTTCAACTAGTCACTTTATAAGGATTTCTACTTGCAGTTTCAATTTGGTCCACTTTTTCAGACTTTTTTTTGTTTTACCAGAATAGTTTTGATTTCTACTCTGTAGAAACATCATCTGAACATGGTACTTTCTTCTTTTTCTGCACTGTCACATTTTCTGTACATATATTGTCCAGTATTTCATCCATTTTATCAAATCTCTCTAAATGGCTCTCCCTTGCTATTTCGATACATTAAACTTGGCAAAGAGTACGACTTGTCAAGCCGTTTAACTCCACCTGAATGTTAAAAGCCAAGGGGATGAGTACAACATGAAAGGAGAGCACTGAATTTTATAAATGGAGTTCAATTGAGGATGCCTACAGAGTATGAAGTCATGGTGATTCAAGTTCCATTTGATCTTCGTGTTTGTATATCATATATCATGTAATCTCTCATTACAAATAATTCTGGTACAGCTGCCAATACATAAGGAGAGTACAGTCAGTAGATAACAGGTTAGTACATGATACATTCACTACATATATATTTCTTATAATTTCTTTAGTACTCTTTAACCCCATAAAAAAATTGTAAGCAGGAGACTTATCTAAAGCTTACATGACACTTACGAGGCCAATGAGTCTGATAAGTGACAGATTAAGCATGGATTCCCTGGCAGTAAAGTTCAACACTGAAGCCGTCTTGTTTTGGAAAACCTGGAAACTCTCTCATTGCGCATGCCCAGATGTACCTGGTGTCACGGCGGATGATGTCAAGGGGAAACTCTCTACTACACTCCTCCCCATTCCCTGAAAAGCTGCGTAGACCAAGCATGGAAGGAGGGGAGAAAAAAAAAAATTACAGTAATAATAAAAGATAAGCAAATTTCATAAAATAAATGTGCATGACCATACCATGCATAAATGATGTGCTCTTAAAGAAAAATTACTCCGTAAAGCACAACAAAGCCCAAACCAAAGAGTATAAGGCGAGACAAACTTAGCTATAGAAACAGAAAATATGGCTAGGTGGGGAGAGACCAGCCACCCAGACCAAGATGGTACAGCAAGCCACCGGTTCATCAAGGTAAGGGAACCAGTCACCCTACAAGAAGTCACTAAAAATGACCATAGAGAGAACTGGCATTCTGGTTGCAGGCAGATAGTAGGTCTGCCTGGGGGATGCCTTTGAGCTCAGCTACTGCTCGGGCTGTAGGGAGAATGTCCCAGGGCGAGGTGGCGAGATATGGGGAATCGGTCTCCAGGACCATTTTGCTTGAAGGGAGTGTCTCAACAGCCTTGCGGACACAAGCATGTTCCAACACCTTGGATGTTATTCCAAAGAAACAGTTTGGGAGCTCTGACAACCAGTGGTTCAGTTCAACAACACTCCCAAAGAAACAATGGCGATGGAGAAGGCGTTGACTGAGTCCAAGGGTTTTCAATTGGGACAGAACATCCGCAGCAGCATCCCCATTGCCGGCATCTCTACAGTGTAATATGATGGTCTGGTCATTGTCTTTAGCCGTTTGGAAGGCGTGATGTAGAAATTCCCTCTGAAGTTGCTTAGACCTGTTGTCTTATTTAAATACTCCAACCCAATTACCCATGGCACAGTAATTCGGAGTGTGTAACCAATATTTCAGTTTGGACAGGGTCCTTTCCAGGTTACGTCAGCCTGATATGAATCGGGGATGAACTCCAGACCTGAATTTGATCCTGTTGTCTTGACAAATGTGTTGTTGGCTATGCCACTGGTGTGGGTGCACAAAGTTTGCAACGATACCTTTGATTTCAATAGGAGGCTGAACCAATTGCTCCTCATACTGCAGTAGTGAGTCACAGTGGTTTTGAAAGAGAAGGCGGTCAAGATGGGTATGAGTCTATGGCAGATGGTACTAAATGTTGGTCTGGAGTCTGTGTTGTGTCTGCAACATGGATGGGTTCAAGGTAAGGCAGAGTGGCTTGGAATGGTTGGTCTGTTTTAGTAATGATTTTACATAGTGTGTGCCAATGCAGCAAGCCTCCGATACAGCTGGGTGGGTTTGCTAGAATCTGACCTGTTGGGACTGACCAATGGAACTGTTGAGAGAGCTGACATAAACTGGTTTGTTCCGCTCCAGTGAACGATTTGCTAGTGTAGAGATTTTCCCTGATCTCTATTTACCAGAACCAGCCGACCCTAGGAAAGAAAATCCTTGAAGTGCCTAGGAAACCTGATGTCCCGTCCACGGGAGGTTTTTCTTCTGGTGTTTCTTCTGTCTGGGAAGTGATGTCTCACTAGAAAGTTCCTTGCCAGAGGCATCACCATTTCCAGCTGTTGCATCTGGATCTGAATCTGTAAGCGTTGAACGGTTGCCTGCGACTGATTCCAGGTCAAGAGTTTCTTTGACAGTTTTGTCGCCATTTCAAGTAATTTTACTGTCCAACTTCTCATCCTTAAAGAATTGGTTCCTCGCTCTCTTAAGCCACAGAGGGATCGCACTATTGGTGCATGACTTGAGGTTATCATGGTGAAGAAATTTCTCTTGTTTCTTTGTTTTGATGAGATAGATTGGATGTTCTCCTGAGACAACTGAGTATGGGCCATTCCATATTGGCTGTAATTTGGGACTAACTCTTTTCTTTGCGCTTTTACTCAGTGTATAGACTTGGTCCCCAGGCTGGAAAACTGCATTACATTGTTTTAGATCATAGTGACACTTTTGGTAAATCTGTGTGGTTTTCAGATGTCCTCTGGCAAATTCATGAATGGTGGACATTTGTTCAATCAGGTTGGTCACCCATTCACTGGTGGAATTGGACTGTAATCATTCCCAGATGGTACCAAGCAACAAATGAACTGGTTGGATGATATCCCTACCCAACATCATCATGTTGGCTGTAAACCCTGTGCTCTTGTTCACTGTAGAGCAGAGAGCCATGCTCAGAACCGGTAGGTTCTTGTCCCAGCTCCCAATGTTGTCCTGGATATAGCATCTTATCATTTGCAGCACCGTTCTGTTTTGTCTTTAAATCTGGCCATTGGAGGCTTGGTGGTAGGGTGTTGTCTGAGTCTTTGCTATGTCCATTAACAGGCAAAATGTTGTGAACAGGTTTGACTCAAAATTAGCCCCTTGATCAGAGTGAATGGTGACTGGGCAGCCAAACTTGCAGACAAAGTGAGTGATGAAATTTTCTGCTATAAATTCCGCCGATTGTTCTGGTAGGGGTAGGCATTCAATCCATTTTGAGAACTGATCTATAACCATTAGCACATACCTGTTGTTTTTTTCACTTGGCATGAAGGGACCTAGGAAGTCCAACTGCACACGTTCAATCGGGAAACCTGCATGGTATGAATTAAGAAATGCCCTACACTTCCGGCTTGATTTTTTGTTTCTGCTACAAGTGCCACAGTTCATCACATAATTATTTACATCTATTGACATCTGGATCCATAAAAAGCTTTGCTGGACTTGAGCGACGGTCTTGTCTCGTCCAAGATGTCCAGCAGTTTTGACATCATGGCACATCTCCAGTATTTCCAGACGCAAGGATCTGAGGACTATGAACAGTAGTCTTGGTTCGACAACATCCTCCCATTTGAAAAACAGCAACTTGTCCTTTAGAACAAGCTGCTTCCTATGTGTCCAGAGATGCTTGGTGGCAGAACTATGTAAGAACAATTCTGCTTGTGGGGGTCCCCAGGCGAAGATTGGTTTCAGATCAGAATCCTCCTGTTGCAGATTCAGCAATTGTTTGACAGAGTATGCTTCAAGCCAATCAGTGCAAACATTTTGATCAGTGTCAATGTCCAAATTTTGCTCTGGTCCATCCTGACCTTTTATGGGATCACCCAGGGGCTCATCCAATTCTGGCACTAAACTGGCTGCTGATGACCCGAATTCTGTTTGAAACTCATCCACCTGCTCTTCCAGCGAGCCCACCGTCAGCACAGAGTCAGACGAGTGTGGCTGCACGACACTTGACTCCATATTCAGTCCAGTGCCATGATTTAAAGCAAGTGAAACCACTTCGTCCATGTCCAACTGGAATCTTGCCCATTGTTTGTTTGCTCGTGTACAATAGTGGCAGCCGCCACATAGTAAATCCGAGAGATTTCCACCAGCTTCATAGCAGTTGCAAGGCCTTAAGCGGTCAGGCACTCTGGAAAGTGCGTCTGCGTTACTGTGCTTATTTCCTGGTCTATGCATAATCCTAAAATCGCACTGGCCCAGTTCTTCTATCCACCTGGCTAACTTGCCTTCTGGGTTACAAAATCGGGTGAGCCATGCCAAACTGTTGTGGTCTGTACGGATGATAAAGCTACTGCCAAGAAGGTAGTGTCTGAAATGCCTACAAAAACGAAGCACAGCCTGCAGTTCCTTTCTAGTTGTGCAATACCTGTGCTGCTGTGGCAGCAGTACCAGACTAGCATATGACACCACTTTCTCGTTGCCTTCTTGCATTTGAGACAGTTCTGCCCCAATTGCAGTGTCTGAGGCATCGCAATTGAGATTGAACTGTTTTCCAGGAAGTGGAAAAGCAAGACGTGGGGGCATCACTGAGCAGGTGTTTTAGGTGTTCAAGGGCATTTTCATGTTCTTGCTCCCAACAAAAGACAACCTTGGGTTTGGTGAGGTGGTACAAAGGAGCAGTTACCCCAGCAAATCCTTGGACGTGCGACAGGTGATAATTCACGTAGCCTAGGAACCCCTCAAGTTCTTTTTTATTGCTGGGTGTGGGCCAAGCACCATTTGCATCCTGTTTACTTTGTGTGATGGAGATTCCATCAGTAGTCACTAATCTTCCAAGAAATTCTACTTCCTTTTTTAGAAATGAGCGCTTTTTTGGTTTTAGTTTCAGATTATGTTGTCGAAACTGAGAAAATGCTCTTTCTATGTTCGCCAGATGTTCTTCTGGTGACTTGCCTAATATGATGATATCATCAAGGTACACAATCAGGGATTCCCACGTAAGCCCCCTTAACACGTAGTTCATGCCACGCTTAAATGTTGCTGGAGCATTACAAAGGCTGAAACCCAGCAGCAACTGGCCTAATAACTTAAGGGATTCTTCAGGCTGACCCTGCTGCGAATCCTTAAACAACTTGGTCAGATGAGATGGCATTTTGGCTGTAAGCTCTTCAAGTGACTCTGATACTGATACTCTCATCACCTCAGCCTTTTCCAGCTTTGATGATTCTGTATTCCTTTTCTCTTCATCTGAATTATCATGCTGTAAACCAGATTTTGTCAGCTCTGCCATTCCCAGCGGTGCTGATACAAAATCATTCATGCTAGACGACAGAAAGCCACAAGCCACGGGATCTGGGCCTTCCATGATGTCTTATACTTAAACTGCTGTGCCCACAATGGTTTGAGTGGCCAAACTGACTGATGTATTTGATTCGTTCGTCACATCAAAGAAACCTTTGTTCTGGATTAAGGCACAGGAGGGTCACAAATGAACTAGATCGCTACTGGGTTCCAAAACGAAGTTCTCTGTTGCTGCCGACCCCTGTTTCCTGTTTTGCTATTTCCACAGGGATTCCCATCAGTGTATTAGGAGGTATGCAACATGTTTTGGGCACAACCGCTTTATAGACGTGGCATTCTTCCCCTTGGTAGCTTTTCTTAAGTGTTGCATAGATCCCTTCACCATCTACAGAGATGCTGTTGTCCATTAAGTTGATCTTACATCTATGCCGCACCAGAAAGTCAAGCCCTAATGGGACAGGGTCTCTTATCTCGGCCAGAAATACATCCCACAAGAAGACAGAGTTGCCAACTTGTATTGGAACTTGTAGCAACTTGTGGGCTTGGATACCGTGACCACCAGCAATTCCTGTTAACTGTACCTTTGGGCATTCACTCAGTTGGTCTTCTGGAATAGCCATTAGATCAGAGCTGACTACAATAACTTGAGCGGCACTGTCAACGATGGCGGAAGTTTTTATTCCATTGATAGCTATGGGTATGATCAAGTTTAATCCCTGTTGACTGTCCAATATGCATTATAATTTCAGTCATTTCAGTCGTTGGATTATATTTGCTTTCAGCAACTGACAGAGTGGATTCCCGATCCCCCTTTATATCTGTCTGGCTAAGCGTAAAGTGGCCTTTTTTCCAAGTTCGAGGTCGCATCACAGCCAACAGATACGACCATTTTTAGTTTAAATTTGTATTGTCCTGGCTAGTTTGGCTTCTTCCAGATTTTTTCTGCGAGCAGGTCTTTGCATAGTTCCCTTCTGGTGACAGTAGAAACATATGGCTTCCTTTGGATCTGGAATGGGAGGTGGTGTTGATGGGTGCTCCTGGAAAGTTTCCTTGGGTTTAGTTCTTGACAACTGTGCAAGCTTTGCGTCCATGAAATTAATCTTAGCCAAGATGTCTGACAGCTTCACTTCTTGATCAGAAATGGACTTGTTTTGCTCTAACTTTGCATCTTGGCTATGAGCTCTTAAATGGTGCTGTGGTGAAGATGGTGTCAACATGATGCCATGTAGGCGCAGGTGTGTTTTTCTTCAGTCGAGTTCACTGAAATTGCTTCTGCCTCAAGGATGCTTGTCGTATTCCAGGTGTCATGTCATCTGTGAGGTCGTCACTGGAGTCAGAGATATCAACACAGCGGTCTCCCCAAAAATAACTCTACTATTGTTGATAAAGCTCTTGACATGTTTTACTGGCCTATTGACAGTTTGAGGGTTCTTGTCCATGGCTGAGGCTGCCGTGTTCTTATCAAGACAACCTCTCAAGAAGTGTTCTACGGCCAGTTGTTCCACTATGCTCCAGTCAGCCCCAGGTAAGCCATCTAAAACCATGAATAAAACCTGCTGGCCATATGCTTCCAATGTTTCATCCTCATTTTGTCTCACAAACTGTAGTGACCTCCTGACAGTAATTGGTTCATCACTGTGCCCTAATCAACTGTGCAACTTTTCTTTTATGCTGCGATAGTCATCCTGAATGTTCAGTTTCCTGACCAACTCTAGGGCTTTCCCCGTCAGGCAATCTACCAGGCGTTCTGCCTTTTTGTCAGTAGACCAGTTGTATTTGGAAGCATATCTCTCAAATTGGAAGATGAATGATTTCCAGCTGCATTTCCCGTCTCCAGAGAAACGGTTGCAGAGGCCTCCCTCTGCCTGAAGCATGGTCAGCCAGGGACTGACTTCTACTGTATTGGCGGGTGTTACTTGACTCCTTTGGCCTTGACCTGCTCCTAGGACAGCAATCCTTGTCTTCCCTAACTTGTGAGTAAGGGGAAACAGCATTGGGTATTTTGGGTGGAGCATAGGTAGTTTCTGGCTGTAAAACTGTATTACCATACCTTCCAGAATATGGTGACCTTGACCTTTGGTTTGCCACTTGTACATCTTGCATATGTGCATGACAGGGTCTATGATCCATATCTCCCTGTAATATCTGCGTTGGATCAGCAGACATTCCTGGTATTTGCAGCAGCCTGGGATCTTCCCTAGTACCAGATGCAACAAAGGGTGATGGTGCATATGTTTGATCAGGCAACAGCGGATATAGCTGCAAGGGTGAAATGGGGAAGCGAAAGGGGTAGGAGTGTGAACAAACAATTAGTTGAGGCAGAGGGGCATACATCGGATACATGGGGGAATTAGGATACCCTTGGAATAGGTATGGGTAGTAAGGCATTGGGTAACGACCGTGGCCAGGGTCCCCTGAGTAAGGGCGCGCTTGTGACAGTACCTGTTGGTTTCCTGGGACACCATGTATCTGATGATCAACATATCCAGAAAGAAGGGGCAGGTAAGTATGGTGTGGTCTATGTGACTGTGGCACAGGTGTACTATGCATAGGAATGGGCCCAGTTTGATCCCTCCCACATGTTTGGCCATGCCTGGTAGCCTTAGGCTGTTCATATTAAGGGGAAGGGCGACCTGATGGTGCTTGATGTATCACATCCGTTTCCAGATCATATGTTCCATGTATATCCTGAGGGGGAATATTGTTAACGATTTTATGTACAGAATGGATTACCTGTGGGACTGTATTTATTTGTTGTCAAGCAGGGCTAGCTAGATTGTCAGCTGTAGATAATAGAGTGCAATGGGCCATATCATAGCAGTTAGAACTTTCTTCTGAATAAGGTACAGTAGACTGCTGCCCTGGAGAATTGGTGTCATGAAAATCAGTCTGCTGTAAGGAGAGTCTATCCGGCATTTGTGATGGGACCCCAGAACCCTCCCTCATTATGACTATCCTGTCTGAAGTGGTTTCATCAATTATTGGGCCAACAGACTTTCCATACACATTATCTTTATTAATTTTTGATAGAATTCTTAGAGAATGAGGGTCAGTGCCAGCTGAAGGAAACTTTGTGCATTCCTTTGGAACATCTGTACCTACAAGCTGAGATTCACTTTGAATCTTTCCCATTCAGTATCAGGAACACCTGTGACTCCCGACAGATCATTAATGGAAAAATCTGGTTTTTCTGCACGCAACAAAAGAATTGCAGCGGCAGAGCCAGCATTGAGATAATCTGCCAGGTGAGCAGATATCTCTTCAAGAGTGGCAGAACGGAGATTCAATGTACGAGTCGGAGTGGACATGGTTTAGTTTATGTTGGAGCTGTAGATATGTTTATACATAAAATGCGACAAATAGCTCTACCACCTCGCCTCAGGATGGACAGAATCAGATAAAAGCTACTGGTAGATAAAGCAGAAAAAGCATTGAATCATGCAACACGCAAAAACATAAACTAAATAAGGCAATTGAAAGTGCTAAATTGCTGAAAGAATAATTAAAAAGGAGAGAAGCAAGGTGCAAGGAAAGTATTATTGCATATTACAGCGCTGAGTTAAAGGAAAAGCAGACACAGCAGTATCAGGGTTGGCAAACTTCCGGGAAGAAAGGTATTTCTTCCCTTCCCAGGGAAGAAAAGGAAGTTTCTGGGAAGAAAAGGAAGTTTCTGGGAAGAAAAGGAAGTTAGGGAAGAAACTAATGACTTTTGTCCACATGTTCCCACAAACCTTTATTAATAATATATAACATAGCTAAACATGCAGATATAACAGAGCCACAGAATAATGTATCTGTTGTTCAATATGTACACATTGTTATTCATATATAAACACTCAATCTAGACTAATATTTTATACAGAACACTGAATTCAATAGTCCAAAACATGGCTTCCACGCAGCATCCTGTATGCAAACACAAGCTTATTTGTACGCTCCACACCAAGTCTGTTTCGAAGTTTTGACTGGACCATACCCATGGTTGAGAACACGCGTTTAATGGATGCAGAGGATGCACATGCTGTGTGGAGATTCACTGCTAACTCGGCAAATCCTGCAGGTAGAGTAGGGCTGGCTTTCTTGATTCCCCTCCACCAAGTTACGGCAGGCAGTGATGTGGCAGAGAAGTAGAATGCTGGATATGGTGGGGACTTCGTCTGAAAGCTGATTGCAGCTGCGATGTACTCTGGGTTACGCTTTGCCAACCAGTCCATAACTTGCTGCTGCTGTCCAGTAGTGAGTCGCTGACCTTGGTATGTTAGATGTAGTAGGTGAGCTGCCAGTAGACATGGCTGGACTGCTTGGTTGAATCTCCTGGAGACAGCAGCCCTGTGGCCCTGGAGTTCTGGATGATCCAGTAGGTCCAGCCAAACCTCACACGCTTGGGCAAGACCAGTGTTGTCACGTTGGCAGATGTCAAGAGCATTAGCGATAGGCTTGAGCTGATCTCGTAGATCCCTGGCTTGACAGAAGAGATTGTGATCATTGACCTTGGTAATAATGCTTTGATCAATGTCACATTCGTGGTCCTGGGTGATAAGTACCATGAATGCTCCGTTGGTCAGGTAGGTGTCCACTGTGTGAAGCTGACTTTTCCAGCGGGTGTCACCAGGAAGCTGAGGTCTAACACTACCTGTGTGCTCCTTCAACCAGGCTGATGGACGATGATGATTACGGTAGTACTTGTTTATCTCTACAATGTGTTTGATGACAGCAGTAGGAGTCAAATCAGCACCAAGTAAGTTCAACCAGTGAGCTGAGCAACCGTAGACATTCAATTCTGGATCGTCTTTTTGAAGGGCATCCCTCATCCTCTCCATGTTCTTTGCGTTGTCTGTAACTATATTTTTTACAACACAACCAAAGCGCTGTTCAGCATTCTTTATGCTCTGTTGACATAAGTTCTTACAGTTTTCAGCAGTTTTTGGAAGATCACCAGTTTCAATACCATCCAGAAAGTAGGTTTTAGAGTCTGTCTGTAAGCATGTTGCAACCACAGGGTCATTATGTATATTGGACCATCCATCTTCCACGAGGGTAACCACCTGGTCCTGCAGGTCCTTCTTCATTTCGTTCTCCAGTTCCGTGCAGACTTGATCCAGAAGTTTTCCTGCCAGTGTCTTCCTGGTTGGCGGTGCATACCCTGGTCGTAGAGTCTCTAACAATGCCAGGAAGGATGGATGTTCCACAACTGAGAAGGGAACATTACAGGCGAAGAAAAATCTGGCTAGGTTCTGGTCAATCTTGTTCTTTGAACTCTCTGATGTGCGCAACACATGAGCATCAAGGCCGCCTTGTGATATCTTCTTGGCAGGTGGTTGTTCGCAGACATCTTCGGAAATCAGTGGGCGCTTATTTCCCACAGGTGCTGTAACACTTGGCTTGCTGGTACACTTCTTATAGTGATTCTCCATTCTGCATGCTTTAGGCAGCTGTTTACTTTTGCAGTAGTTGCATTCAACCATCATTTTTCCATCTGTCTGGACTTCTGTGTAGTGAGCCCATACTGGCTTCCTATTCCTGCCACCCTTGTACATTATAAAATCATCAAACTGACAAACTGAGAACAGTGACACTGACACTTTATCTCACTCATCCAGACTGAGGCAGATCAGTTATGTCAATGTTTTATATGGTCAGGTTATATCAGCCCTCCTCTAGACCAGTAACTAAGTAATCTACTCATTAGTGAGCAGTTACTCAAAATGAACTCAGCTTGAGCTCATCTTATATTTTATATCATATTGCTGCAGTATAATAGACAAGCAATATGATATAAAATATTTTACTATGAGGTATATGAATATTATAAGATCCAGGGTAGTGACGGGCTCTGTTCAGAAGATATTGGGCTAATGACAGGAACTACTTGCAGGTAATCATGCAAGTATGTTCACACAATGAGAAAAAATAGGCCTGAAAAAATTGTGCTGGTTAAATAATATTGACAAACAGCAGGTTGTCAGCAGAATTATTGTGAAAGTATAGTGTCAGCCTTGACTAACAAATAAGTGTCAACAATCCAATAGGACTGTCAATACCGCTAATGACTGACTGTTTGACAACAGCACTGAGCGACAAAAAGTTGTCAACAGCGCTGAGCGATAATGGGTTGACAACACCACTGTGCATTAAACGGGAAATCCCCACGTCAGGTGTACGTCAGGCGGTGGGTTGGGCGATAATAACAGAGCGCACAACTACAGTGTCAGTTACTCCTAAGCAGGGAATAAATGACAGTAAACCAGATAAATGCGGTTTAACTGGTCTAAGGTAAACCTAACAAGTGATGAAGTGGTTAGGGAAGGCTGTTAATATCGAAAGAGAAAATTGTGGTGATAAACTGAGGAAAGAAATCACCGTGGGAAAATGGCTTCCCCAGTGAAAACTCTCTGCCGATAACTAGCAAAGACACGCAAGCAACCGATTCATCTCGTCACCAAAATGTAAGCGGGAGACTTATCTAAAGCTTACATGACACTTATGAGGCCGATGAGTCTGATAAGTGACGGATTAAGCATGGATTCCCCGGCAGTAAAGTTCAACACGGAAGCCTTCTTGATTTGGAAAAGCGGAAACTCTCTCAGTGCGCATGCCCAGATGTGCCTGGTGTCACGGCGGATGATATCCAGGGGACACTCTCTACTACAAAACTACTTTACCCCCAGTTTTTTCTATCCCCATCAAATATATCAATCTCTTTAGGACATTTGCTCTCCCATACTTGTAGATTCTATACTCGCTCTGATGTTTGGAATCATTGCATAGTTCTGATCATGCAATCCTGCTCTTACTCATAGTCCTTAGTCCTGAAACAGACTTCACAGGTCTCAACTTGCTAATCAGAAGTCTTGATTCTGCATTTAGAAGGGATTTTTGAATGTATTTGATTATGGCTATTCCAGCATTAAATAAATCTCCAGACTTGATTGGTCAAGTGTCTGATGGTTTTCTCAGTAGCATCTGTCTAAGTCTAACTATTCATGCTACTGCTTTCATTAGCTTAAACCATGAATGGTAGTTCTTTAAAATAGGACTGACTGGATCAGAATCACTGCTCACAGCATATACCATAGGTGTCCCTTTCAGTTCAGTGACTTCCATGAGCTCTGCACATTTAAATACAGGTTGATTCAGCCAATGTGATTCATCCAGCTGCAGGAAATCTGTCCCTTGAGTCCAGTGTTTGTTAAAGACAAATTCCTATGTGGCCAAGCCACATGAGGCATCATCTCCAAGATTTGTGATGTGGGTACATATCTCCACTGTTAGGTTTGGTGTAATCCAACATCTTTGCTAACCTGTTCGCAACATATATCTCGAATTGTCTCCTCTCTTTATGCAGATACCAAAGTATGAAAGTTGTCCATCCAAAAGACGATCTTTAAGTGTCAATTATAGATCCTGGTAAATGAGCTTTTCCATTGTCACAGCTTCTATGGCACCAGCAAGGTCAAGGCGAGGTTAAGTTGAGCCTTTCAATGATGCAAGATGGGCCTTAGACATGACAATGTTGACATAGGTTTCATCACCACAGACCAAGCAAAGATACAAAACAACCCCATAATTGTGTTCTGAGGCAAGGAAAAATGGTGCAACTGCTACACTGATTGCTTCACCTGCGGGTTTCACACATCTTGTAATCCTGAAGATCTTCATCGCTGGAAGATCATCCAACCACCGGCCCCACTGATCCTCCATGTCTTAAGGTAATGAGTCATCCCAATCATTCTGTAATTGACACAACTGCTGAATAGCAACCTTGCCTTTAGTACAAATGGACTACCATACCCCAGTTGGTCCTATACTGTGCTAAGAGTGCTATGAACCCCTATAGTAGTCTTGGTTGTAACATGTTCACAGGGTTACTAACCATGAGAAAACGACCCCGTTTGATATTACTGATTTATTCCACACACATCAGAAGTGAACCTTCAGCTGAAATGACATGAAAGTAAACTACACTAAACAAAGTAAATAATACGCAGTGTTAACAGAACAATATTACAATGAAACATGCATCAAGTAAAGATATTCTATATAACTGAAATAATTTAACTCTGGTTTTGGTCTATATGATATTGTGGAATAACTTCTGTCACTTCAGGAAGGTGTAGTTAGGTCAACAGAACCTCGGTAATTGCAAACTCTATCAAGAATCGCTTCCTATCTAGTATAACCAAAAAATTTGGAGTATTCTGTATCAGGCAGGAAACATAAATACCCATTCTTTCTATTTGGACAAAAATAATGACATTCCTTTGAGTGACACTAATATGTTGATTCTTGTAATATCGCCTAGGTAAACAAACATCGTCTCTCAGGATTAATGATTTGCAAAGTAAAAGGCTATATGCAGGCACTTACATTGGGCTTTTCTGCCATTTCTACGTCAGTGCCAGAGCAATCAGTTTCAATATGCCACTTTCTTTCAGTGAGTTATTTCTCAAAGCTAATGTCCAAGTTGAAAAATGCCTTTCCCCATTTCTCCATAGGTATAGTTTTCATCAGCTCTTGGGAATTTGAGATTTTTTGTAAGATAGTAGTTCTGTGACTTCCTTTGTGAGTGTCACTGCAGTGTCTTAGCTATCCACAGACTTTAGACAGCTGTCTACACAAAAGCTCTTCAGAATGGCATTGAGCATCAACTGTTGTCATAAGCTACCTTTACTTAAGGCATATTCAGTGAAAATCACACAAATTTTTAAATATCTCAAAAAAGGATGCATGGATTGGTAAAAAAATCAAATTTACCAAAGATCTTCGATAGCTTTCTCTTCTGCAGGAGACAGGTGGTGCCACCTATGGTCCTTTTCTTGTTTTTGCACCTTTTAATACCCCCATCCTTGACACTTGACAGTACTGTGAGCATTATAAGTCAAATACTAATGGACAGATTTCTTTCATATTGTGCACATGCATAGGCCTAGAATATGGGAGGAGGTATAATTAAGGGTCATGACTTTTACAATGAAAATGGTCTTGACCTTGCATATTTCCATATTATATCTATCTGAAAATCAAAATGAAAGAAGTCATGATGATAAGTTGTCAACAGAGTTATAAAAAAAACCTGTGTGGGGAAAAGGGGATTGCACAGGAATTTATGTATCAATTAATTTCTCAGAAGGCCTTTTCTATGTACAACAACTTCTTCACTTTTTATTTTTCAGGTATAATACTATATGCCACAAGAAATAAATCAGATGTCATACAACTGAATTAAAATCCTAGATATTTAATACCTGCTGGTATAATGCAGTTACAATTTACAAAATCACACAGCTACGTAAAAAAAAAAAGTACTGAAATTTCATTTACTGTATCAGCATGATCCTCACTGCAATTTATGTCAGTGGCATATCCTCAGTGAATTATCAGTTAATTAATGACCAATAAGTGATGTATATCACGTTGACGAATGTACACTGTCACAAGTAACTTAAATTTACTTAGGTGCACCATTAGAATTGAGAGTGTACATTCAACAATTGTATAAAAATAGGTCACAAGCTTCAGACCATCCTTACATGATTAATGAGTTAATACGAACCAGATATTCCTGAATCGTTCCAAAATATAAGCGACGATGTGAATGACAAAGTGAATGTCAACACATGAAGCCATAATGTAATGACAGTTTGGAGACTGCAGCTGCTCCTGAATTCAGGGCAGAAATTGCTTCAACCATGCAGCCATACTGGATGAAAAAATTGCAAGCCAATTTGTAAGCCCCCAGCCGTCACCAGAGTTGAATTTATTATAGAAGTCACAAATAAAGTGTCTTCAACAAACAGTCAAGATTCTCTGACCTCTGACAACAGGTACATGGTGGTTTCTAAAATATTTGTTGATTTCTATCACTTGAGAAATCACCTGAGGTGGTGTAAAATCCTGTCCTAACAAGTTGAGCCACTGGGAAGAACAGCCGTATGTGACCAGGTCTGGATTATCTTCCAACAGATTTTTACGCATCACCTCATCTTCTTTTCGTTATCAGTGACAAAGGCTGTAACAGGGCATCTGTAATCCAAAGCCTCTGTAATTGATTTCTGGGCCAGTGATGTGCAGTAGGCAGCAGTTTTTATATTGGCCCTGTGACAGTTCCAGAAAGGAAGAAAGATGTGTCGCCTGTGTGAACAGTGTTGGCAATAACTGGTGTATTGTGAATATCACTCCATCCATCCTGTATGACTGTCACTTCCTTCCCTTGAACTGAGTTTTCATCTCTTGTTTGATCTGCCCATGGATCCTGTCCAGTAGCTTCCCAGCTAGATCATTACAGCTCAGGGGCTTGTAACCAGGGCGAAGCATTTCTATCATTCTTGTAAACTCTGGGTTTGAAACTACATTAAATGGTATGTTACAAGCATAAAAAGCTTAGGCTACCTGTTCATCCAGTTGTAATTTGGTTGTGGGATTTGTCGCTGTGAAGAAGCTTTGCACATTGGTCTGTATTTTGGACTTTTTTGCTTGTGGTTGTCCTGCATGATCATTATCAGTGGTAGACACTAATGCTGCAAGCTTTTCTCTAGGCCTTTTGCTTGTATTTCTTGGCTGTATTGAAGCCTGACACTTCTGCCTGTGGATCTGCAGATGGTCTCTCTGAGCACTGACCTTTATGCCACAGTCTTTACATTTTGCCACTGTCTTTCCATTCTCCTCACATATGTTGAATAAGGTCCAAACTGGATCCTTTGGTTTCATTATTATGAAAGCAAAGTACTGATAGTTTGACACTTAGTGATTACTGTTGTAACTGATCTATAAGATCAAATGTTTCACTTTATATACCTTTATTATGTGGCTGCCCAGTTATATCCAGTCATGCATGCTATCACTGGTATTATGTAAGCTCCAACCCAAGCCATCAAAGACAAAACAGCTTGCTTTGACTGCCTGCTTTGATGATTATCAAAGCAGGCAGGGTAAAGAACAATAGTCACATCATTAGTTTATACTACCCCTAATATGAGGGGTTTCTGAGACCTCGGAGTTGCTCAGTAGTACTCAGTTACTGCGCACGTATTTGGGTCCTTGTGGTTTCTAATGACATAATTACAACAAGGTTACAGTTTGATTGTTGATGAAAAACAAAATCAGAAAACAGGTGTCTTTTGTTTCCTTGGCCTCTTCTCCTGCTTACTATATGAATATATATGATATATCTCTGCAAAAACAAGCTAAAACAAAATACATTTTAGAAATATGTGACTCAATTCGTATAATCCCTTTATTTCCCAGTATTTCCCGGGAATTCCCACTGCCCTGGGAAATATGCTTATTTCCTGGGAAATTAACAACCCTGGTCGAAAATAATATAATGAAATTTCAGCTGGTGCTTGAAGGTAATGATTATACTTTTTTGCCAAATGTTTATTTGTCCCCGTGCAGACCAGTAAAGTATGGGAAACCTACAGCTGTGGTTTAAGAGAGAATGGTCAAAGTCTTGTTTTTCTCTTAGTCAGAGCAGGGGCACTGCCATTACTTAATGGTCCCTTTGAAACTGTGATCACTTTTTGATTTTTCACAGAGTAAAAACTTGTGGGTTCAATGAGAAAATTCCCGTCACAAAATAAATTGTTTGTTGATTGGAATGTTGGTCAATATGAATTCCCTAAGAGGAAAACTTTGTGGAGCACAAATATCCTTAAACAGAACTTCAGCTACATGTGTAGAAAATTGTACAACCTGAGTTGGAAAATATGCGTCTATTTCTGGAGTAACTTGAAGTAAAAAGTGGTCAGGCGTTTAGATCCAGTTAGCTGTGTCCACGTTTCTCAGACCTGTGTCATGAGGCGTATGTTCACTGGGCATTTCCAAGTAACTGTCCAGGTATGATCAGCATTGTTTATCAGACCATGACTGTTATGGCCTGGACAGTTTTGTCCAATAATAAGATAACAGCACTCGGTATGAATACTGGCGCATGAAAGTATGTTAACACACGAGCAAATGTTTCTGCTCAAAACAAACAGAGGTAAAATTCAGTGCAACACACATGAACATAAAAAAAATATTTGCCAGTATATGATTGACGATACATATTTACACATGTAAAAAAATAATAGTAACATACCCCACACCTGTAACCTTGACCCTGCTTTTCAGGATTCCTGGAAACAGGATTTTTGTTAACCGCATAACTTTTGAAGTAGAGTAATTCTTTTCAGCTGGAGTGTGGTCTTCAAGGTCAAATCAGCTAATATATAAAAAAAAGTTAACCCTGTAACATTTGAAGTACTGCACCTGTTTCCTTCATATTTGACACAAAAGATTTCCACCAATAAATCAGGTTATTCTCCCAAGACTAGTGACTTTAACCTTGGTTTTTAGGTGAAACCTGAAGAAACAGATTTTGTGAACCCCTTGTTGAATTACTGCCTTTCTTTTCTTCAGATTTGATATGTGAATTCTCTACATAGATGTCAGGCAAGTTGAAACATTAGTGTCCTTGACCCTGGTGGTCTGGGCATTGTCAAGTGTCAGTATACGATTTTGAACAAGGGGTTATACCTTAATTCAAGTTTCTTATGACTATTGTCATTGATTTTATCAATGTTCATCTTGCTGGTTAGTGTTTACAGCCACAGTTTCAATAAGCACATTTTCACCATCTCTATCAGTACCTTCTTGTATGTAGCCCACATGGTCATTGGTTCTCCTGTCTCTTTTATGGTCATCTTTTCTAGTACTGTTACTGGGTAGTCCAGGTCCCCAATATCTCTGTCTGATGGTGGGCCATGTTCTACATGTTTGTTTAGAGGCAATATCACCTTGGGTTTTCCAATGATTTCTCTGACCATATTTTTCACATATTGAGCCCCACATAGGACACTGACCTTTTGAGTGATCACAGATCCACAGACTGGAATAACAGTTCTTTACAAGCTTTGGCGGGCCGTTTAGTCTACTGCAGGAATATTAACAGTGTGTACATGTAGTTCCTCATGACCGGACATTGTGCTTAGTTATATAGCAGATAACTCGCATGCATGAGCTATTTCAACAGTTTTTTTGCAGAGTTAGATCAGACCCCTGTTGCAGGAGTTTCTCACCTTCTTGGAAGTTATACCAAAAAAAAATTGGATCATGCACCATTTCATCAAGATTATCATAACCACAGTCTACAAAAAGTAGTTTTTAAGTCTGCAGCAAACTGATCAAATGTATCATTTGTCTGTTGTACCCTGTTTTTAAGCACCCCATCAGAGAGCTAACCGTTTTACTAGGTGGGCGTCTGCATCTGCACTTTTAAAATGCTTATATCTCCTTCATGCTGTCATTTATCAATACAGAATCATAATTCTGTATTATTGAGGCAAATAATTTTTTTCTGGTGCTGTGACCTTGACTTGTGCTCTCAAAGGTAAAGTCACTGTAGACTATGGGCATCGTTTGTTTGTAAGTACAATAGCACCAAGGGTTTTGATTAGATTTTGTTCTAATTTAGTGGAAGGTATTGACTAATGACTCTCAAACTGATTCACTTTTGGTTGACCGTGACCCATATTTGTGCAATTTATTAGCACATTTGCATTTCCACCAATGACTCAGTATCATTAAAAAGTGGTTTTAGGTGTGTCTTAGGCACACTGTTAAATATTTTTGTATATCAGTATTGCATCATACTAATTCCACATAGTTTTCTGTAATTTGGTCATTCTAACCTAAACCATAAAACTTGGTCAGACAGGATACCTTTATCAATGCTATTTGCTCTATTATTAGGTACCAGCAGCACATTTTTAAAGTATGTTTTACAGCTTTACATTTACTTTAACTTGAAAGGTCTCTTTAAACCATGAAAAATGGTGTTTCACTTTGTCCTTACATGTCTAAAGGTTTCAAGATATGGCCCTTAGAAGCTGATGGTAAATCGTCCCTTGATGGCTAGAGTTTTGCGGATACTATGTTTTCAGTCGGACCCTGCCACCACCGCATAGGTTTCCAGAGAACTCCTTCTTAACCACTGTGCAGAATTTTTTAAAATTGGGAATTATGATCGGGTCACATGTAGGGCTGAAAGGAGTACTTGAGTACTCGAGTCCGGGTAATACTTACAAAATTTTGACTCGAGTACTCGTGTATGTACACACATATATGAATATTACTGTAAATTTACTGGTAGTCTCAGCCTATTTATTCATTATCAAAGTAATAATCATACTGAACAGTTTATTTTGAAGAGACTCACATTTATTAGTTATATGTTTTCGAATGGATTTTTCCACTCTGTTTAATTTTAGTATCTATATCTATTCCTTCGTTTGGAGTCACGAAGTCAAATTTGTGTATGTTTTGCATCGATAACAGATGTCAGTTAAACTTTACAGCATTGCCATGGTAACAAGTACTCGAGTCCAAGTCGGGTAATGCCTATCGGGTACTCGAGTCCAAAATTTTGTACCCATTTCAGCCCTAGTCACATGTGAACTGCTGTGCCTTCATTTTGGTTGACCTCTGACCTATCCTCTCTGCCCAGCGTCCATTTTGCGTCTGTTTCCACACATAAACCCTCATATCTCGGGAACTGTGTGACCAATCAGGCTAAAAATTTTGCACAAATGTAGCCCTTGGATAGCTTTATAACAAACACTTAAAATGGTGGTGCCACCTGTAACCATTTTCGCTCAGCGTCCATCTGTTCATCTGCCTTGTGATAAAATCACTCATATCTCTGCATTGGCTGAAATTTTGCATGTGTATACATCCTGGATAGCTTTCTACATTCACATTCAGGCTGCAGACATACAGGCTTATATCTCAAGACTGGTTTGACATATCCTTTTGAAATTTTGCATGTGTATAGATCTCGCATAGCTCTTTATCATAAGCAAAACTGGTGGCATCATCTGCAACCATTTTTTTACAGTATCCGTCTGTTTGTCTGCCCTGGGATAAAATCACTCATATCTCGGCAGTGGTTCGACTTATCTGCCCTTTAATGTTGCATGTTTATACAACTTGGATAGCTTTCTGGATTTTGTGGCAGGTGGCGCCACCTACATTTATGTTTACGCTGCAGACCTTCAGACTTATATCTCAGGACTGGTTTGCTGTATCCTCCTGAAATTTTGCATGTGTATAGATCTCACATAGCTCTTTATCATATGCAAAACTGGAGGCTGACCCTCTGTCAAGTTACTATCAACAGCAAGAACTTCCCCAACATAGAAATCTGTGTCATAATACACTGCAACCCAAACCCCTTGCTTGGAAAACTCAGATTGTCCCAACTGAGCCACTTTCTCTGTTAACAGTTCTCAAGATCTTCTGAAGTCACAAATTCATTTTCAGAGTCTGATAAGAAATCCTGTAGCTTGCTTTTTCTCGGCCTGGACACTGTGGGTTTTCCTAAACAATGCAAAACAACAATGCTGCCATTGACAATAAAAATTGAAGTCTGTGCAAAGGAAATATTTCACACCACTTTTAACATTTGTGTTACATTACCTGTTTGTCAGAACATCTGATTTCTGTACTGTATCATTTCCTTGTTTCTAAGATTTTTAAAATTAAATTTTAATGAGACCAATTTTGATCATAGTATTAGAATTATTAAAGGTGTACCTATGTTATCATTGTGAGGCTCTATGTGTGTCTGTTCAGCAGGTTCTTCACCATGGGAGCAGTCAACATCTATAGTTGATGGCTGTTCGCTGTCCTCGTCAGCAGTACCAAGTGCTGTAAAGAGCATATAAGGTTCATTAAACAACTGTTCTCCATATAATCATGTAAATACAAACAATGAATTTAAAATATTATTCTCCAATTTTCTCAATTGCTGTGTATTTGGAAATAAAAGTGTTATTGTTAGCTTTAGTACCTGGGAACTTTACTTTTAGTTCAAATATTTATTATGAAGCCAAAAAGATTAATTTACCTTAAAGATAATTCTGCAAGTTATCTCTCAGTAGCTCCAATGTGCAAGTAATATGAATAAGGGGACTTTTTTCATAAAGAACAAAATGTATCTCATTTCAATCTTCAATATATTCAACTGAGCAGACCGTGATGTTTCCTTACAGGAATGACTATGATATCAGATGGTTTGGTAAATGGGCCTTCATGTTCATTTACTGTGTTTACAATTCTGATTTTTAACTGTGTATGTTTCCCCTGCTTTTCTTTTTGGTTCTCTCTGTTTGCTCTGAGAATCTTTTGCGCTTTTAGGTCCACTTCTTTTTGTGCTTCTCTGTGTGAGGTTCATAAGTTTGGCTCAAGCTTTTAGACAGATCCAGAAGCTGGCTTGATTTTCTTTTATATTACCCCAAACCATGCACTCACTGTCTGGTTTCTCCTGAGCATGGTGTTAAGGTGAGGAATTGCGTCGCTTTAACTAGCTGTAATCCAAATAACTGAAACATGTTTCCCCTATTAGTTAGGTTTGTTAATTTGCAGTGATCCATTCTTTTCTTTTCATCCTGCACATTGTGGTATCTGCCTGGTATCTGGAAATCCCCAAGTTGTCGCTGAGTTACCTCAGAAAATTTTCCACACAACTTCTTCAAAATTCTGTGAACTTCCCTCTAGCATCTAAGCCAGTTTAGCAATGTAGTCATGTAAATTTGCGTGAATATGGTCTATTTTCAACTGAGATTTACCACATCAAGGCTCTGCTTCTGGACTTAACATCTTCCCAGTGTCTACAGTCCACTCCTGTAACTTTCCTCACATGTCTGTAATATAATGGTAAAAGTCCAAATATTTACAGTCACTCTTCACAATGTTCAAGTATGGACCAGTCACTCTGTAGTATAACATCCCAAGAGCAATTATATTGACATCAATATCATCACTCTGAGCATCTGTGGTGAATAATTGTACAATGTCAGTCCTATGATAATGAAGGGCAGGTAGGCCTTCCACAAATCCCGACAATCACCTTTTTTGTCACCTCTGGGCCCAATAGTTTCAAAGGCAGTCCAAACATATCTGGATGTTGCGCACTCTGCAGGAGACTCTTCCAAGTGGCTCGTCTTTACTGATCTCAAATTCTTTTAATAATTTTTCTGCCCCACTGCTCAAACCCAATAGAAAATGAGCATTACAGTGAAGAAATTCCAAGTTCTCTTCAGTTCCTAAGAACTCCTGTTGTTTGGTGTTAAAACTTCTGTCAAAAGCTTTCATCACTGATGTACAGTCACTCATCAAACTGACTAAATTTTGAAGCATCTGCCTAAAAATGTCACTCATTTCCTCTCTTTCATCATATACATATGAAAGTTCCTTTTAGAATATTGACAGCAACATCCAGGAGAGTATCTGCATCCTCAGTGCAAACATGGGTAAACCCACTGCTAAGTGTTTTACCCAAATCAGGTGTTACCTGGCTACCAACATACTTGACATGATCTTTTGTCGTGCCATCCATATGCAGGTCCCACTTGTTCGCACAAAGTTCTTCTGCTAACTGGTACTTGGCCAGAACATGGCCTCCATCAGCAAATCTCAAAGCCGATCTGTCAGATGGTAGATCCTTGGTAAGGATGTTAACTTTGAACAAATTCTTACTGATAATTTGAATGAGTTTTGCTGATTTTTTGGCTGCCACCTTGGCTTCCCCCATTAATTCAATAACACATTTCAGGTTATCTTCTGAGAATTTTTTGTTTTCAACCTTGGTGTTTATGCTATGAGTAAGCAAAGGTGCAAGCACTGTGTTCTGCTGTTTTTCTGTCATAAGTTGCTTCTTAAATTTTAGTTTTTGTTCATGCTGTTCAGCTTTCTTCTTTCTTTCTTTATCTATGTTTTTCCAAAGTTGTTTCACACTCTTCTGTAGTATTCAACAGATCTTCATTATTTGGCACTGCTTATGATTTTATGCTCATAAAGAAGTAATCCTTGCGCAGTAACTTTTTGTAGTAATTTGTTCTGTTCATTTCTATGATTGTGTCATCTTTTACTTCTAAGCTTGCCTGTAATTCCTTTGTTTGCTTTTTGAGATGGTACACTTTCTCTTCAAGAATTTCATGGTCAGTATTTGCTTCCTCAAGTTCCAAGTTTGTTTCTTTGCACAGCTATTTCAGATGGTCCTCTCAGTTCAACTTTACTGATTTACCCAGCTTGACATTGCAAGTCAGATTTAAGCTTTCTTATTTCCTTTCCTGGCTATTGCACTAGATGTTTACATTCAGTTTTTGATGTAACTGTGTCCTAATCATTGTTCATTATTTGTTCAGATTTACTGGTGTCTGGTACATCATCATTGGTATTTGGCACATCACCCTTGGTGTTTGGCACACCATCTTAAGTTATTTTGCATGTTTGAGGTGCAGCCGAAGGCAACACACTGGACAAAGACATTTTGGTTGACATGAATATTGAAAGTTTTTCAGGGCATTTCTTTTTGGAATTGCTAAGGCTCCCATATTGCTGATATGTTTGTGAAACAAATTTCTTAACTAAAGTGTCCTCAATTTCACAAGGTAATAATGCTTCAAACCATTGTGATATCACAGTGACAGGGAGTTTTCTTTTTTTCACGGAATGTTTCAAGGGCTGTTACATGTGAATTTATGAAATTGTGCTGGGATACTTGTGCAAACTTTTTCACCAGCAGTGTTTCATCCAAAAGTTCCTTTTTGCCTACACCAAGTGAAGATAGCTCTGCACACTTAACTAAGTTATGAATTTCACAGTAAAATTGTTCTCTAGCTGTAGCATTTTCACATGCTTGCAGTAGTTGGACAGTTTTTTTAATGAAAAGCCTCACTGCATTCTCTTCACAATCACGGAACACTTTCACACAAAAAATCTCTGTTTCTTTCCAGGTGCGACTGCCATGTTCTTTTGCAGAGTAAATTTATAAATACACTTTAATCGGGGTAAACTGGTCAGCGTCCTCTTCCAACTGCAAGGAGAGCCATGCATATGGTCTTGTATATGTCATCATCTGCATATTAGAAAAGAGTAAAATGCAAGAAATGGTGATTTGAATTATAAAATAAAAAATGGTGAGAAGCTACAACCTAAGCGTGAAGAAATGAATCAAAACTATTTGTTGCCACTATCCTTTCTTGACAGGTAAATAATTCCCTATTATTGCTTATACTTAAACCCCAATTGTCGCTCAAGATCAATTTCGAATTTTTCAAACCGTCGGTATACAAATTAAATGGTGATCTCATGCTCTAAATTTAAATATGCACAAAGAATGGATATATTAAAAGCAGAATTACTCCTCATTTAAGTAGAATTGTATGATGAGGTCAGATTTCTATGTCTTTGAAATGGCCTTGTCAAAAGAAATGTGAGAAAAACAGAAGGTCAGCCAAGGTTAAGAAGTGTTTATTTTAAATAATACAACACAAATCTAAATCAGGGTTCGTACGCACCTTGAAAACCTTGAAAAGTGCTTGAATTTAGTCATTTCAATTTCAAGGGCTTGAAAAGTGCTTAAAAAGAGAGAGTGGTTTGGAAAAGTGCTTGAAAAATAAAATTTTGTGAAAGAGTTTGGTGTATGTTGTGTGTATGCATACCTGGTATTTTAATATCGACTTTTAGGCATCTCTATGTCAATCAAATGTATGAAATAGAATTAACCCAATCGTGGATGAATGAGACCGGGCAGTGAAAGTGAAGATGTAACAAGTAAACATACGAGGGTAATAACCATGTTTATTATCAACTAGTAAGTGAGCTGCTTTACTGGAAAGATCGTGGAGATTTCCCTCGATGTACGTATAAAAGCTCTTTAATTGAAAACTCAATCCATGCTAGGCGAGTTCACGTAAGTATCTTCGCAAGAATTATAATTTAAATTTTAAAGTAATACTACAGAGATTATTAATATAGCTATTGAGAAGATATGTCCAAAGGAAATAATTATCTGGGAACAAACCAGGGGAATAAATGTGTGAAAAATACATGATGGGAACAATTCGAATCTGAGGGATAATAATAATATAAAACTAATTCGCTCAGTAGAATATGTCGTTTAAATCAAGTTAACTTTACGTTTTACATTGGTAACTCGGCAATAATAATTATATCAGAGGGCTCATATTTCCCCAACGAACCCAATCCGACTTTGTTTTGGTTAAAGGTTTTTCAGTTTATCCAAGGGTTCCGTGTTTTTTTTTTATCTTCGTACCTGCGCATTTCACGTGTACGTGCTGTGATCGTCATTTGTTAGGTCCATAAGACCACTGATCAGCGAAATACAGTTTACATGCGGGGTCAATCCAATTAAGGATAAATACTGTTTGTCCGAAATAGGTGAAGGTGTTTGGCAGGTACTGATGTATATTCACATACTCTGGCGTCAGTTTGTAAAAGGTTGGGATACATGGGGGAAATCACATTTTTGTTGCGATGTGATAGCCGTTTGTAAGCGAAGTACGCTGGCAGTTTAAAGAGTGATCAGCGACATATACAACTTCCAGCATCGGCCCCCTCCCTGCCCTGCATAACGATTGCATAAAGTTCGCCAACAAGAGTTTTTAGCTCAGCTGACTTTCAGTAATGCTGAGCTATAGCGATCACTCTTTGTCCGTCGTCTGTCTGTCTGTCCGTCTGTCCGTTAACCTGGCAAAAATCGTAACCGCTGGACTTAGAATCTTGTAACTTTACATTCTGAGAGGTCAATGAAAAATCTCCTTGGAAACCAGAAATTAGGTCTCTGTTACCTATATCCTTCGAGCTATTGGGCCCCAAAGTACCCCCGAGAATAGTCAAAATTTTCATACAAAAACTTTAATATCTCATTAACTACATCACTGATGGTCATGATTTTTGGCATACATATTGATCATGAGATGTTTCATCAGTTCCTGCAGATTGGTGGCGCCACCTGTATTTTTAGATTTTTTACGAATTTTTTTCTCTATTTTTGAGACCTTTAAAAATGTGAACAACTGTTAACAGGGCACAAATCGTTAAGACTGGACCTAGAATCTTCATTCTTGACACACTGAGAGACATATGAAAAGTCTCCATGGAAACCAGAAATTAGGTCTCTGTTACCCATATCCTTCGAGCTATGGGGCCCCAAATTACCCAACAGAGTAGTCAACAATTTCATACAAAAACTTCAATATCTCAATAACTGCATCACTGATGGTCATGATTTTTGGCATACATATTGATCAAGAGGTGTTCCATCAGTTCCTGCAGACTGGTGGCACAACCTGTATTTGTTCGGGGGTTTTTTTTACAAATTTTTTTCTCTATTTTTGAGACCTTTAAAGATATGAACATCTGTTAACAGGGCACAAATCATAAAAACTGGACCTAGAATCTTCATTCTTGACACACAGGGAGACCCATGAAAATTCTCCATGGAAACCTGAAATTAGGTCTCTGTTACCCATATTCTTTAGGCTGTATGGCTCCAAAATACCCCCCAGAATAATGGAAAATTTGATACAAAAAGTGCAGTATCTCTATAACTACAACACTGATGGTCATGATTTTCGGCATACATATTGATCATGAGCTGTTCCATCAGTTTCTGCAGACTGGGTGTGCCGCCTCTATTTTTTTCAAATTTTTACGAATTTTTTTTCTCTTTTTTTGAGACCTTTAAAGATGTGGTTATCTGTCAACAGGGTACAAATTGCAACAACTGGACCTAGAAACTTCATTCTTGTCATGCAAGGAGGCCCATGAAGAGCGCCTGTGGAAACTTGAAATTAGGTCTCTGTTACCCATATCCTTCAAGCTATAGGACTCTGAAGTATCCCTCAGAATAATGGACAATTTGATACAAAAGCTGAATTATCTGAAAACTAATGCGGAGATCATCATGATTCTTTGCATGGATATTGACCATTAAGTGTTTTTATTAGTTTCTGCAGACTGGTGGAGCCACCTGTATTTTTGTATCCTCCAAAACGAAGTTTTGCAGATACTATGTTTTTGACCGGGTTCCTCCGCCGCCGCCACGTTTGTTTCGAGAGAGCTCCTCTAAGAAAAATGGACCGATTTTTCCGAAACTTACACCAATTATCGAGTCACATGTGAACTAGTGCCTAACCAGTTTGTGTTGACCTCTGACCTTTCCCCTCTATCCAGTGTCCATTTGTGCGACTGTTTCCACACATATACCCTCATATCTCGGGAACCGATTGACCAATCAGGAAATAAAATTTATATAAATGAAGCCCTTGGATTGCCACCTGTAACCATGTTTGCACAGTGTCCATCTGTTCATCTGCCTTGGGTTAAAATCACTCATATCTCTGCAGTGAATTGACTAATTCACCTGAAATTTGGCATGCATATACATCCAGGATAGCTTTTTTTGATTTTATGACAGATGGCGCCACCTACATTCACGTTCACGCTGATCACATCCAGCCTCATATCTCAGGAACCGTTTGACCGATTGGGCCAAAATTTTGCATGTGTATAGATCTCACATAGCTCTTTATCATACGCAGAACTGGTGGCGCCACCTGCAACCATTTTTGCACAGAGTCTGTCAGTTTTCTGCTGTGGGATAATGTCACTCATATCTCGGCAGTGGTTTGACATATCTGCCTAAAATTTTGCAGTTTTATACATCCTGGATAGCTTTCTTGATTTTATGACAGGTGGCACCACCTACATTCTAGTTTATGCTGCAGACATCCGAGCTCATATCTCGGGAACTGTTTGAAAGATTAGGCCAAAATTTTGCATGTGTATAGATCTCACATAGGTCTTTATCATACACAAAACTGGAGGGGCCACCTGCAACCATTTTTGCACAGCGTCTGTCTGTTTGTCTGCCGTCGGCTAAAATCACTCATATACATGTAGTGGTTTGACTTTTCTGCCTAAAATTTTGCATATGTATACAACTTGGACAGCTTTCTGGATTTGTGGTAGGTGGCACAACCTACATACACATTTAGGCTGCAGACATCCATGCTAATATGCAACATACCTTACTCTATTTCCCCTTGCCACTCAATCCATGCCTCACTTCAACCGTTCCACTCTGATTTTGGCGGATACACGTAGTCACTTGTCGGCTACCCGTATTCTAGTTTTTAAAGTTTACACATTTTTTCTCTATTTTTAGGATATATAAATACAGACTAAATCTTGGCCAGTTGGTTAATCTGTTTGATGCTTCAGTTGAATGGGTATATACTACCATTCTGATGATAAAATTTCCTTGACCCATGGGTCACTTGTTTTAAAATAAGATTTCACATTTTTAGTTTTAATCAAATGTTGGACATGTTTGAATAGAAATCTGGCTGCGTCTGTGATCATTAGATAACGACCTTCACAGGTGTTGCCCGGCCATTTGTTGACACGTGCGGCCAGTGACTTGGCGGTAAACGGCAGAAACCTCGTGCACGACAAGGTCGTCATATCAAACGTGCTGATACGAAGTTTGACTAGTATTGTTTTGAATAATTTGATAATACTATACCAAAATATCGTATAAGGGTAACATATTACAGGCTTATATTTATTTATTTTTTTATGCCGTTGAAAACTTGAATGAATATCCCCCACGATCACCGAACTGTCAGAGTTTTTCGCCACCCTTTCTGCCGGAGCATATTATTTGCTCAAGTTTGAGCTAGTCGGCAAATCAGAGATCCCTATTCAAGATATTATAGGTTTTAGACCCTCATTATCAGATTAGTTAAATCTGTCAAGGTGATGCCAAAGATGAGTGATCATTTTGAATGTAAAGTTAAAACAATGGGCCACTGTGTATTAAACCGCGACTGGCTATACCGAAGGGTATTTCACAAGCGCTTCAATTGCTGTTAGTGTATAGATTTCGGCTAAATTTGTTATTTTCTGAGTCATGTCCTTATAACTATTACTTATTAACATTTCCTAGCCTTTTTTTATCACACTATATGGTCCATCTCATTATAAATATTACTTTGCATTTTGTGTTACAAGCCTTTCGATGTCGGCAACATGCATTGGTGAAGGTGCACTGACCGTCCATAAATTTTGATGTCCTTGAAAATACTTTTCAGGTCTTTGAAAAGTGCTTGAAATTTGTCTCATGATAAGTGTACGAACCCTGTAAATTTAATATTAACAATTCGTCAAAACATACTGTTAGATTCCTGTTTAATGAGTAAATACATAACATATCACTGATATCGATAAACAATAGCTGGTAGTGCGAGAGAGTTACATCAGGGTTCCCAACTTTAAAGCAAAGTCCCTTCTGTACGGTTTGACTCAACAAGCAGTTTTGTAAATGAAATTATACCCAAGAAATAACGCTTTTTGGCAGTATTTAGTTTATATGGTCTTGAAAATACCAAATATTCAGAAAACAACTAATTATATCAAGAATTTAGTCCGATTTGGAAAATTCAGTAATCACAGATACTTTTTAAAATATACTCATGAAGTATTGGTTGCCAGCCGACAGTTCTATTTGAGGAGGATCTTACGCCAAAACAATGAGGAAATTCAGCCCCGTGGGTACCGAGCAACCGCGATTTTTCAAATGCATGTCTGGTAGGGTCATTTGCATGTACTGCTTCATTAGCCATTATCATATCTGCTTGACACTGTCATTTAAGTCAGATTTCTCTGTACATCAGAACAATATTCAATACATGTATTGCACATCAAATGAAAGAAAAAGACCACACAAATATATATATCAAATAATTTTATTAAAACACAGTCCCTGAAATGAGAAACATGTCAGTCAAAGTTGGCTAAATTTAACATTTTGTGCATGCGATCCCCCAGTGAAACCCATGTACTGCCGGTACCTAACTATTATTCATCATAATTGGACCAAACCATGCATTATTCATCAGTTTGTGTATTATTCCCTTTTTGCTCATGACCATAACTTATGCTTTCAAGGTCAAGTCACAATAGACTTTGGACATCATTTGTTTGTTAGCACAATAGCACTAAGGGTTTTGATTGGGTTTTGTTCTAATTTACTGGAAGGCATCCAGTAATAACTCTTTCGAACTGATCATCTTTTTGGCAAGTTCACTGACAAGCATCCTGGAAAAATAGATATATGCCTAGAAATTCTTTATTTGTTCCTCTAAGTTCTCCTGTGCCATCTTGTCCTGTGAAAAAAAGAAGAATCAGATAGCCATTTAAGTCACACTGTAAGTCATCTGAGCTATGGTCATGGCCCATTGTCCGTCTGTCTGTCCGTCCGTCACACTGGCACATTTTGAAACTGTTAGACCTATGAATTCAAAATTTTGTATACTATTAGATGTTCCAAAGACATCCTGCCATATGGTATGATCTCATATATATGGTATGTCAGATAAAGCTCTTCTGCATTTTACTAATTATATAAGAAATAGGAAACAGAGATAAAGTTGGGGGTGGTTGTAGCAATTGGAGCAATATGGTCAAAGGTACTCCACAGGGCTTGATTATTGGCCTGATATTCTTCAACTTTTTTATGAATGATTTTATGTATGTCTACAGCAGAGGTAAAATAGGTAACTATGCTGATGACAGCATGTTATGTAATTGCAAAAAAATTAATTTAAAAGTAAATATTAATGTAAAAAATGTGAGAATGAGGTTTACGATATGTCTTTACTCTTTAAAGACTAAAAAAGTACATATGATAACCTCTTGTTAAAATCAAATTTACCTTCTCTAGAAACAGCCAGAAAAAGAACAGTGCTCATTACAGTGTTTAAAATATTTCATGGTCTAGGCCCAGTGTTTCTAAATGAATTACTAGGCAAAACAAATAGACATTATAATTTAAGAAATAGTGAAAACAAACTTTTACTACAGCATAAAAACACAAAAATATGGGGCATCAGGACCCTTCAACTTCAGTGATGGGAACATCAGATTCTTGCTCAGATTCTTGTACAGATTCTTGCTCAGATTCATCACTAACAGGGGGTTGGTAAGAGATCTCACTCCTCCTCGACTCTACTGGACACTTCCTGATACTGTGGTTGGCTTTATTTTCGCGAGGCTGAAATTTTGCGATATCTTTTAATTTGGACGTTTCGCGAGGGTTTCATTTTGGCGATTGTATGGGAACTTGTAAAATTTGAGTATAGCAGGATCTGTATTGATTTAAAATTTAGAAAAAAAAATCCTACAATACCTAACTTATTTCTGGTTAAGTCATTAAATTAGGATTTGTATCACAGTCGATATGTATCACAGTCTGTGTGTACGTGCATGTGTATGGGCTAATGCATGGGCGAGTTTCGAAACCAGGCACAACATAGGTTGCTGATGAGGTAGTTTTCAGAGGTCTTAGTTGATGGGGCATATTATTCCCGAGGGTTTTATATTCGCGAATATTTTACATTCGCGAATATCGCGAAATTAAAACCCTTGCGAATAAAAAGGCCACCACAGTATATTGTTTGGATATCATCCTTACTATATGAATCAGTCATTTTCTTGCCTACCAAAGATTCAGCCTGTTGCAGTTCTGGATCTGCTAACCATATCTTGACATGGTTTGAGATCTGATCTATTCACCCATTTCTGACTACCAAACCCAGAACTAGGTTGAATCAAAAAAACTTCTTGTTCAGTGCTTTTCTGAAGAATCTTATACACTTCAGAGTGATAAAGATCCGGAACCTTGTGTCTACCTTTATTATCATGGCATTTAAGAAGAACGGGCTGTTCTACATACAAAGGATGTTCCTTTGCTCCTCTCTCAGCATATTTCTTTTGATTCTCTGCAGCCTGTTGCAACTTACTTTTAACAAGATTGTGTGTGACCTGAAGTCTATGCTGATGTGCCTGAACCCAATCTACCACACCTTGTAAGGGTTCAATCTCCTCAGAAATAATTCTTAGCCATACATTGGATGGTAACTTAGCTTCCCTCCAAACATAATATAAAATGAGCTGAACCCTGTGCCAGTGTGCAGTGTAGTACTGTAAGCGAATACTAATGGTTCCAAAAACTCTGGCCATTTTCGTTTCCTCTCAGGTGGCAAAAGATCATGCAAGGTTTGGTTGTACCTCTTCACCTGACCAATACCCTGAGGATGATATGGTGTTGAACATGATTTGCTGATTCCATAATACCTACACAGTTCTACCCTAGACTCAAAGTCACGTCCCTGATCTGAGTGCAAACGAAGAGGTGCACCATACTTTATGAACCATTCTTTCACAAAAATTCTTGCATAGCCTTTTGATCTTTCACTGCAACTGTCCATTTACAGAACACATTAGTAAGAACTAGCTTATTTACAGAACACATTAGTAAGAACTAGCATATTTTCTTTACTGTAACTAGATGGTTCCAAAACAGTAATATCCATAGCCAAGACTTCCAAAGGTCTTTAAGCTAGAATTGATCCAATAGAAGTTTTTACTGTGATCAGCTTTGCCATCAGGCATTGCTTACAACCTGCTATCGAACGTTTTACATCTCTGTACATGAATGGCGAATAACACTTAGCACAGATTAAAGCAAATGATCTGTCTACTCCCTGAAGACTTCTGTCATCATGAAAACTACACAGTGCAGTTTTTAGCTCAGCTGACTATAAGTCATCTGAGCTATAGTCGTGGTCCATTGTCCGTCGTCCGTCCATCTGTCCGGATGTCCATCCATAAGACTGGCACGTTTCGACACCGTTGGACTTACGAATCTGAAATTCGGCATAAAGTTAGATGTCCCTGAAATCTCCTTACATGCCAAAAATTGGGTCAATAGGACTTCGTTCCTTCGAGATATTAAGGAAAAACCTCAATTTTTTATTAGAAATCTATTTTCACACACTTGAGGACTGCCTAATATCAAAACCAATCATCTGGTTTTCTTCATATTTACCATAAATATTCCTCTATATAGTTCCTATGTACATGCCAGATATTAAGTCAGTATTATATAATTGTATCCTCCAAAACAGAGTTTTGCGGATACTATGTTTTCAGCCCACCGCCGCCGCTGCCGCGTAGGTGTCCGGAGAACTCCTCCGTAACCAAAGGGCAGAATTTTACGAAACCCGGGATTATGTTCGCGTCACATGTGAACTGCTGCGCCCCAATTTTGTTTTGACCTCTGACCTTTCCTCTGCGCTCTGCGTCCGTTTGTGCGTCTGTTTCCACACATAAACCCACATATCTCAGGAACCGTTTGACGGATCAGGAAAATTTTTTTGCACAAATGTAGCCCTTGGAGAGCTATATAACATACACAAAAAATGGTGGCGCCACCTGCAACCATGTTTGCACAGTGTCCTTCTGTTCGTGTGCCTTGGGTTAAAATTACTCATATCTCTGCAGTTTTTTTACTAATTCACCTGAAATTCGGCATGCGTATACATCCTGGATAGCTTTTCTGATTTTATGACAGATGGCGCCACCTACATTCACGTTTACGCTGCAGACATCCAAGCTCATATCTCAGGAACCTTCTGACCGATTGGTCAAAAATTTTGCATGTGTATAGATCTCACATAGCTCTTTATCATACGCAAAACTGGTGGCGCCACCTGCAGCCATTTTTGCACAGCTCCCGTCTGTTTGTCTGCCATGGGATAAAATCACTCATATCTCTGACATATCTGCCTAAAACTTTGAAGGTTTATACATCATGGACTGCTTTCTTGATTTTATGACAGGTGGCGCCACCTGCATTCTAGTTTATGAAGCAGACATCCAAGCTCATATCTTGGGAACCATTTTGCATGTGTATAGTTCTCACATAGCTCTTTATCATACGCAAAACTTGAGGTGCCACCTTCAACCATTTTTGCACAGCGTCCATCTGTTTGTCTGCCACGTGCTAAAATCACTCATAAACATGTAGTGGTTTGACTTATCTGCCTCAAATTTTGCATATGTGTAACCGGTCTCGGTGAAGTATAAACAAGGCTGCACATTGGTAGACGTTTTATTCCAATGTTGTTCATCACACAGTATCAGCAAGGCAGAGCCTCTGCTTACACAGCACACAAGCTTACAAGCTTATGGTACAAGATCAGCAAGTATTAGGAACTAATACTCAAGGCTAAGAATGATGTAACTTTGGGTTAGGGTGGCTGGTTACTCCCAGAAGGAATGGTCAACATCTGGCATCCTGCCCAAATAAACAAAGAAAACAATATATAGCCAACCCTGTCATACACTAATACATGGTTAAATATTATGATTAACTATCAAGAAGAAAGATGAGTTTATAACAAAACAGCATTTCTATTGTGTCTATTGTTTACATGACAAGTCAAGAAATATCTCCCAGGTTATAATAGAGAAATAATTAATAAACAGTAATCCTGGTTCCATTAAAGAGATATTGTTGATAATATAATATTACTGGTAACTAAGAGTGAGTTACATTAAAGAAAACAGTATTTAAATTGTCGGAAACTTCTTTAGACAATCATATGAGCGATAACACAAGAACGAATGCGCAACAGCTGGCGCCATCTACCGGCTTACCAGTATACAAGTCATAGTAGTAATCCTTTACCATACTCGGACAAGCGTTAAACTACTCTTAACATGATAATGTACATCTTACTCAAAGAGTAACAAACGGATATAGCCATTATGAATTATGGTTTATCCAGCTACCTGAATTACCATACAAATAACTCAGTAGATAATCATTAATCGGCAGTAGAACATACAAACAAGCAGCGGTTTACAACATTATCTCGCTGCACGATGTGAATATCGCAATCCAAAAACAAAATTCGCTATTCTTTACGAAGTAAGAGTTGTTTACACTTCAGACTACTATCAATATCAAGGAAAGGTACTAGTCTAACATTATAATCATTATATATTAAATGACAAACGAAACTAACCTCAGATGAGATGCTAAAATGCTCCCGCGCGGCTCTACCACACAGCTTTTACAAATATGGCTTCCAAAAGAACGCTGGTTTCCGCCCTGCGCTAATGAGTGTGCGCAGTCGTACAAGTGACTGGCACTAGCTATTAGTCTGACAATATTAAAAAGCCATACACATTCAAATATAGGTTACGAGGGTCTATTTATTAGCAAACTATTCTACATCAGCCCCCACCTTTAGTTTGGCCCGTCCCGGCAAACTAAAAACAATCTTTTCGCAAAGCTCTTCGATACAGATCGAGATTATCGCCTAAACATCACAAGTCTCACGGTATAGAACCTTCCTATATGGTTAACATACACATAATAAAACATTAAATGAACCATGAAACAACCTCTGTATCATTTACAGTACAGCGTCTCGCAGACTTTCATTCTACCGTACTCCAAAAACAGTTTTCAAATCCAAAAATTCTATGTAAGAGACTGAACTCTCCACAACTACACAATATGCTACGTGAGAATAAGATATTGTCACTAACCCTTGATCTCCAATCATCATAACAACAGTACCATCATGTGTATTTAAGATCCGTTACCAGAGCAATATGATCTTGCAAAGTACAAACACTAACACACAGTGTAAGCATGTGCAAACAAGTGAATATAACCATAATCCTAGGTAGATCAAACACCAACTAGTTGTCGTAATCATTACTGGCATCAACATTTACAAGAGATCCAAAAGGGTCACACCCTGTGCAGATACAATAATATATAAGTAGGACAATCCTCAATGGAATAGCTGTCAGTCCAGGCAATGTGATACAACAACCACATCATATTATCTCCTACTCTACCAGCATTCGTATTTAACAGTACATATTTAAACATCAAAGCAAATTCTTAAGCACTCTAAGCACAGTACTCCTGTTTCAAACAGTGATACAACATATATAACATGATTATTTATTTAGTTGAACTACACTCATGATAAACAGACCTGGGTTCCTTATACAAATTACGGTGTTTCCCAGCTGTACTTCTAGTACTCTTTCGTCTCACATATTCTGCAGTAGTTTGACTATGTTCTTCACAAGAACTTGAAAAATCATTTGGCAACTGTCCATCACTTTAATACAGGAGGAAGACAAGGTTTGGGTAAAAAGAGGACTTTATTGCATAAGGAGAGACAGGTCCAACATTATACATGAATAAAATATATATATGAGCATTTATTACCCAGCATTGCCGTCAGCTTCCAGTCCTAGCTTACAAGTAATAATTTACCACATGCTATATGTGATTTACAATACGAGCTGATCATTAACCAATTAAACCTCCGGACTCTAATGTTAATATTTGTGGAGTCATGTCAAACACCAAATATCATAATACATAATATAATGAGCATCTGAGTGGCAGCATCAGTATAATAAAAATTTGGGGTCCTCATCTACCTACAAACCCAAGGAAACCCCAGGTACTACTAAGACTAAACCTACACTTAAAAAAGAAATACAATAATAATGCATTTCCTAATGAGGTGGGTGGGAGGGGATTTACAGTTACTAAAAGACGTGTCTGGCCCCTGCGCTGCTGTGCTGCCGAATGAATTTAAAAGCCCCGCGGTTGCTAAGCATCTGCATATAAAACGCCCCCTGCCGGGCACACCTGAATAGCCAATCAACGGCTGCCTCCCCCTCCAGTATTAACACATGATTAACGAATGTCAATCATACATTTAATACAGGAGGAAGACAAGGTTTGGGTAAAAAGAGGACTTTATTGCATAAGGACAGACAGGTCCAACATTATACATGAATAAAATATATATATGAGCATATATTACCCAGCATTGCCGTCAGCTTCCAATCCTAGCGTACAAGTAATAATTTACCATATGCTATATGTGATTTACAATATGAGCTGATCATTAACCAATTAAACCTCCAAAACATACCCAAACCTTCAAGTAGGAGTATTTTGTACTATTTGACCTAGGGCATCTGCCAATTTAAACTTCTCTGTCAAGTCAGGGGCTAGATAATACTGGTAGGCGTGGCTACGCCAATCCCCATGCAATTTAATCAATTCCGATGGAATGTCACATTGAAAAGCTAAGGTGGCCCCACCTCTACGAAAACTATGCCCAGCATATTGTTCTGGTTTCACCCCACAGCTACTCAAGGCACTTCTTAATCTGCATATGAACATATTGTATGTCAGGAGCTGCAGGGATTTGTTTCCTAGAAAAGTGAAAGCTGGCATCTGGGGACCTGCTGGTGACACATGAAAATGAAAAAGCAGGGCCTGGGCAGGACACAAGGGGGAGCCTGAAATATGTGGGAGTAGTATACACAGAGATCTCTCCTTAAACTGAATTGTCTTAGTTTTGAAACTTTCAAAAACACCCCCTCTGTCATAAATGTGAAGGAACCCCTTAACAGTATTTCCTCTGAGTCTACAGCAGCCTGGGAGACTAGAAGTATGTGCGATTTTCTCAGAAAGCTAAAAAAGGCGGTTAAGCAAGCCGCCCAAAAACATACATCTTTAGGTGACGAGAGATCAATGGTTTTGAAAATACCATGCAATATGGGGACTGTGATTGGCAGCTTTCTATCAGTGACATCACCAAGTGTTCTGCGGACACCTTTTAACATGAGTGCAGCACAAACATTATCCTTGATGGGGTTTGCATACCATGCTAATTCATGCAACACCCTAACAACATTCATATATTGCTTTACAGAGGTATAGGCTAATTTATCAGCTAAGAATGCAATAAAACACAACAGGTTTGTCTGAGAAATAGGCACTAATGGAATCCCAGCCAAGGAACAAAATTTTGAATAAGTTCTTAGATGTGTACAGTAAGTTTTCTTTGTCGCCTCAGCCAGAGATGCAGCCTGGTAAGTAGCTACCTGCCTATCTAATTGTTGAAGGAAATTACATCTCTGTTGTGGTTCATCTGAAAAACATAGTTACAGATCTGTGTGACATATGACTAGAAATGGCAGACAAATCAATGTAAGGATACAGCGTGTACAATTGTTTACGGTACAACGGATCATGGATTCGCGAAATACAGTCCGCTACCTTATTATCCTTGCCCGCTACATATGCAGCCGTTAATTGAAAATTGAAAATAACAGACAACCAAAATAAACCTCTTAATCCCTCCATTAACATTTGTTTTTTTGTGACTCCTTTATTTATATTACTGACAGTTGTTGGTTGTCTGACAACACAATAATCCGTTTGTTACACCAATATGGGGCCCACCTATGGGCTGCCAATATCACAGCTAAGGTTTCCTTACTGTTGATATGCATTGCTTTACATGAGGGGAGATCATTTCCCCAATTACAATAAAACCAATCAGATCCATACATTCCCCCAGCACCATTTTTACAAGCATCAGTATAAACACCAGTAACAGGGATAGGATCCAGGATCATTGCTACACCATTAAAATGTTCGCTACATTTATCCCACCAGTCAAAGTCCTGCCTTATCTGACAATCCAGCCGCCGCCTGTCATGCTTATTTTTCAATTTATTGCTTGCGTTAATCAGTCTACGGAGAAAAGCTCGCCCGCCTCTGATAACCTGTGCCGCGAAGTTTAATTTCCCCACCAGGCTTTGTAGTTGTTGTTTTGACATGCGCGTTAATGTGCAACAATGTTTTATTTCTGCTCGCAAAGCTGCCAGTTTATCACAAGGAAGGCTTAAAGTCATATGTACAGTATTCAAGGTTATTCCAAGAAAGTTTAAACACTGACAGGGATCAACTACCTTGTCCCAGTTTATCCTAAACCCAAGGTCCCGCAGTAGCTCTATCAATATCCTCATAGCTTCTGCACATTCTTGTTTATCATCAGCGATGATTAAAAAGTCATCTAAGTATGCGATAATTTTACTGAAACCTCTGCGTTCCATGAACCGCACCACTGCTTGAGTAAGTCTGTGAAAAATTTGGGGCGCTACTCTGGATCCAAACGGGAGCCGGGTATCGTAGACAAACATTTGTTCACCATTAAAATCTTTCCATGCTAGTCCAGTAAACTGCTGGCTATGTTTAGATATTTTCACTGACCGATAGGCTGATTTTAAATCAACCTTTGCTAAATAAGATCCACATGAAATCATTTTTACCGCATTATCAACAGTTTGAAATTTTACCATATTATCACTGGAAACATAATCATTCACTGCCATCCCTTGGGGACGACTACAGTCATGAATAAGTCTAATTTCTCCATTGTCCTTTGGGATTGCCGCCAGGGGGCTAATTATCTTTGGTCGATCACTACACAAAACATAATGACCGGAATTTATTTCATTTATGACTTGATCATAAGTAGCCTTCAGATTAACACACGCTGATCTATGATTGTTCGAGTGCACCGATTCAAGTTTCGCGTCGGGGTCTACGATATCAAATCCATGCCTTACCCCATGTAAAAGAAAATCTAGGTCGGGATCTTTAGCACATGTCAGTTCTCTTTCCCATGTTTGTTCATTTAAACTTGGCAAAGGCTGCACATTAATGTCATTATTAACTAGCTATTCTTTATGTTGTGTGGCAGGATGATTCTGGCCACATCCTGCACGCGAACAAACATGAACAAACTTACAATCTGTAAATATGCATCCACTGACCGAGTTAAACTGCTTACAGATCTCTCTGCCGTTGACAGTAAGAGGTCCCCTCACTCTTGCGTAGGTCCTCAATCCAGTGCGGTTGTTGGTTCCTTGTGGCAACAACTGTCTATGTTGTAGCCAGACCAATTGCAGGTGCCCTACGTCAGTACCCCAGCGGAAGTTATGGCTAGGCTGCAATTTTCGATACGGTCCCAGAGAAACACTGATGTTTTTTCATGATTTTTTAACAACTGGAATACACGGGCTGTATGCGAGAAATAGTCCATCACGCCCTCAAGCGACAGCTGATTTTCCTTTACAAGTTTATTCATTATTGCGAGGTTGCCCAACGACCATTGAGGGACCGATAAATGTTCAATGACCGGCTTCTTTGGCCCAGCGGATAATGTGACTGACGTACATTCCCCAGAGCCATCCTGTTGTGAGACCACAACAGCATCATCACGACCGCCCCCAACATCGACAAAGTCCAAAACGTCATTGAATTTGCACCTACCTGTGTTGGTTAATGTGTCGAGGTGTATCTGCGGTTCATTCCAGGACGCATGGCTCGTCAAGGGACCCGCTTGGCCACCGAGTGTGCGAAGAATCGTCTCAATACTGGTATATCTGAGGCCGCCATCTTGGCGGACCGGATGTTGTGGTTCCACGCGTGTGTTTCCGCCCGTTGACCCGGCTTGTTGCTGTCCCATGAGAAGCTTGACTCGTCGAACATAGTCGTCCTCGGCTGTTAATGCCTCAGCGCCCCTAGGTTACTCATGTTACCCTGGTTACCGGTAATGGCGGCATTTTGGTCCCCTTGTGTGTTGTGCGGTCTTCCTAGGCCAAGCCGCCGTTCCACGCTGTGTTGCACACCCCTCTCATGAACCTCTGGAGAGGACGTTTCTGCGGCCTTGTCACTTCGTGTCTCAGCATTTACGGGTTTCATTTCTGCTACTGCCTTAAGGACCAATTTGCGTTGTCCTTTCGGCACTTTTATTTTGGTCAAGTCCTCAGGTTCGAGAAGTTCCAAGGCTTCTAGCGAGGTGAACCCCTTGTGATCAATCAGTTGAACAGTGCTTTCGTCTATCTTGTGATTGCGGGCCCAGACGAGCATCGGGTTTTCTTCACCCATATTGCCAACAAGTTCCCGGGAAATAGCAGGATTAAAAGTCACTAAAATTCACAGTTGCTAAGATTTACAGTTACTAAAAGACGTGTCTGGCCCCTGCGCTGCTGTGCCGCCGAATGAATTTAAAAACCCCGCGGTTGCTAAGCATCTGCATATAAAACGCCCCCTGCTGGGCACACCTGAATAGCCAATCAACGGCCACCCTCCCCCTCCAGTATTAACACATGATTAACTAATGTCAAGCATACATATCTGTCTCACTCTGACAGTGAGGCTGTCGAGTTACAATAATCATCCTTGACTCTGACTCAGAATCTGACTCTGTACTCGCTACATCAGACTCGGGTTTTAAGATTCTCTTAGGCCTACGCCTTCTATGGTCAAGTGTCCTATCTACTTGCATCGGACAAGGATGAATCTCAGTTCTGTTAACCCATCTAGTAACACCAAATCCATGAACCAGTTCGATAAGATATATATTCTTATCTGTTGATTTCTGAACCACTTTATATCGTTCTGGTCGATAGGCATCCTGGATTTTCCTACGTCCAGGAACATGATTTTTCACATACACTTGGGTACCTAGCTCTAATGGCTTTTCTTTTTCGTTTCTATCATGGTACCTCTTTCTCTTTTCTGCTGACATTTGCATTATATCTCTCACACTGACCATTGCCTTGTGGTCTGTATGCTGTTGTTTTCGACTTCTTTACACCGTAGAGTCGACATAGATCCTTTATAAGATGTCTCCAAAATCCCTGCCTTGGTCTGAGTGCAGACGCAAAGGCGGACCAAACCTTCGGAACCAATGCGACACTAACAACCGTGCAACAGTGACAGCCTTCTGGTCAGGGGCTGGCACCGCAAGTGTATACTTGGAAAATACATCTGTTATAACAAGGATATTTTCACATCCACTTGAAGATTTGTCCATAAGCGTAAAGTCTACCGCGACAACTTCAAACGGTTTTGATGCGGAAAGGGTTCCTAAAGGTGACTTCATCTTTTCCAGCTTTGACAAATTGCATCTTTCACACACTTTTATCAATTCCTCCATGTCACGCAACATACGAGGCCAATAGCATCTTGGACGTAATATCAACATGGCTCTGTCAAGCCCTTGGTGTCCATGATCGTTGTGCACCGATCTCAAGGCTCAACATCGCAACTCGGTGGGTAGTACCACCTGGTTTAGTACTCCTAACTTTGGATCATTGACTCTCCTATACAACAGAACATTTGTCAATGTCATCTTGTCCCACTGAAGAATAAGCAACTGCACTTCCCGCGGTTCCTTCTTACGCTGCACCCCATTCAGTTTCTGTCCTCTCTCAAAAATGTCAATGAACCTTCTAATACTCATATCGTCTAGTTGTAGGGTTTTTATCTTATCGGGAGTCATGCAGGGTAAGTTTGTACAACTTGCATCAGCCATACAATCTTCAGCTTCAGTGGTGACAACAAATTCATACATAGCCACTTGTAATTCTGATGGGAATGCTGAACCATCGAGAACAGAGTTACACTGGTCTTGTACCTCCTCTGGGGTGATGTCCCATGGTCTTGCTTCTTGGCGCGACAACGCATCAGCATTTCTGATCTTGCGACCCGGTTTGTAAACATTCTTGATGTCATAGTTGGCCAATTTTGATGCCCACTTTTGCTCTAATGCTGGAAGCTTACTCTTGGTAAAAAGGTATGTCAACGGATTTTTGTCTGTATACACAATGCATGGTCCATAGCACAAATAATCCTTGAACTGTTGGGTCAATGCCCATCGCAATGCGAGCAACTCCAGTTTCTTGGAGCTGTATCCAACTGGATTCTTCTCGGTTTTCCTAAGACTACGGCTAGCATAGCTAATCTCTTTCTTGGTGCCATTTTGTTCTTGACTGAGAATTGCGCCAAGTCCCTGTCTGGAAGCATCAATCTCTAGGATAAATGGCCTGCTGAAATCAGGAAATGCTAAGACTTCCGAACTCACTAGCTTCTCTTTCAGAGTACGGAATGCTTCCCTATGATCTTCGTTCCAATCATTTACAAGGTCAATATTAAGATACTTGGTCTTCTTTCTCTTGCCGGTTTTGTCTCCAACCAAGCTATGCAATGGTGCGGCGATGGAGGCATATCCAGGAACAAATCGCCTGTAATAAGACGTAAACCCTAAAAATCGCCTAAGTTCCTTGACCGTTGCTGGCTCTTGCCAATCAGCAACAGCTGATAACTTTGCAGGGTCAGTACTCACACCACGACTAGACACGACGCGTCCCAAGAATTTGGTCTCAGTTTTAAAAAAATTACACTTGTCTGCCTTCACTCGTAGATTGTACTGGGACAACCGTTGAAAGACTCTATCCAGTCTTGACAAGTGTTCTTCGACCCCATCAGAATAGACAATGATGTCATCCAGATAAACAAGTATCGACGTGAAAATCTCATCTCTGAACACCTGACTAACCAGCCTAGAAAACGTGGCAGGTGTGTTCGTGAGCCCATATGGCATTCAAATATATTCAAATAATCCCATTGGGGTTGTGAAAGCGGTTTTTTCACGATCCTCGGGTTCGACCTCAACTTGGTTATATGCAGATACCAAGTCCATAGTACTGAAAATGGTCGATCCTCTTAGCACTTCTAGCGACTCTTGTATCCTCAGGAGTGGGAACTGATCACGCTTTATTTTCTGATTAAGTTTCCTATAGTCGACACACATCCTGATGTTTCCATTACGCTTGCGTACAATGACAATAGGACTTGCATAATTTTAGTTGCTTTCTTTAATTACACCACTAGCTAGCAACTCTTCTAAGTGCTTCTTTACCTCATTCCATTGGTGAGGAGGCAACCTACGAAAAGGCTGCACAATTTGCTCATTGTCACATGTTCTAATCTTGTGCTTCATAGCAGAGGTGCAACCAAGCGGTTCGTCTTCCTTCATGAACACCTTTGCATGACATCTAAACAATTCCTGGGCCTTAACAAGTTCCTTAGGGGACCCAGGAAAATTATCTGCGGTTATCTTTTGAAGATAATCTTCAGAAACAGTGCATTCTTGGTTAGGCTCATGCTCAGCTTGAGCTACAAATATATGATTACAACGAATGTCCACATCTATTTTTGGTTCAACTGGGTTGGCATCCATAACAAGTCCAAGCCTAGTCCCCCTTCTTATAGTAACATCATGAAGGTTTGTGTTGACAACGAGGATGGTTACAGGGCCGTCCCTTTCAGAAATCCAAACAGGTAACACCTGAATTCCCTGTACCCCTTGATCCTTTAATGGTTCTATGACAACAGAACCCCCCTTAGGACATGTCACCTGAACACTCGAAATAGATGACGCCGGCAGAATGTGATTGGCTCCTCCAGCCAACCTTGCAAAACAGGAGTTCGATTCTGCTGTTCCTTTAAATAATGACAAAAACTTTGGGATCCTTCCGAGTACATTAGTTCCTATTATCCCAGGCAAGTTCTTACGACTTTCCTCAGTCAACTTGGTATCTTTCATGATAAACACTCCTATATCTCTCACAAGGGTGTCTTCCACCTGTATGTTCAGCACTGCAACTCCAACGTATGGAATATTGAGTCCGTTTGCTCCTCGAATTGGGAACCAATGCCCTGTTTGAAATCCAACTCCACTCGGGGCTAGGAATGTATTAAAAGCAGACTCGTTGATGGTTGTCACCATTGACCCGCAGTCAATTAAACACGCTATGTCTACATTATTGAACTTGGCTATAGTTGTCGGACGACTGCCAACACTTCTGCTAAGAATACTTGGTGATAATGTCGAGCCTTCTGGACATGGCCCCACTGTTCGGCTCGTAGGAGTGGGGGTTACTAGTTTAAAGATAAATTTGGCCCCTGGGGACCACCGGGGGTGTTCCCAAGCAACTGTCCTGGTCCTAGCTGTGGCTGTACTGGCGGAGGTCGCATGCTAGTCGTTGCATACACAGGAGGCTGCCATGGTGGAGCACAATATGCCTGGGGCACAAACTGAAGGGCCTGATCAGTGTTTGGCCGGTTATCCTTTGGCCCCTTCCTCTGAGTGGCTTTCCATTTAAAACACTGTCTCTTCCAGTGCCCTAATTTCCCACAAAAATGACATGCATCGCCTTTTCTTGCTTCAGCCGTCTGGGGTTTCCCCTTCGAAAGAGCTGCCAGCATTTCCTGTTGGTTAGATATTTGTTCTTGTTGAGCAGCGATCTGCTTTTGTTGGTTGAGTTGAAGCTCTAGCATCTTATCAATCTTACTTTGCAACCCACCTATGTCGATTCCTTGCTCTTCAACACAAGTCTCTACTGGGTCGGTAGGCAACACAGGTTCGCCCGACTCGATGGAATGACAGTAGACCTTCTTTGTCTTATTTGCCTTATCTTCTTCTGCGTAACGTACAGCTTCTTCCTGGATATCACGAAACTTCAAGTCTCTGTTCCTTCTAATCTCTGCCCTAAGATGATCTCTATGATGCCTGTCCCGCACTCTCTGTACAAATCTATCTCACACGAAAGAATCTTTATTGGTAATACAATTACTGTCCAAACTAAGTGCGCGCTCTGCTAATCTCATTAGTGCAAAGCTGTACTCTCGCAGAGTTTCCCTCTCTCCCTGCTGCCTGGCATAACATAAATCTAGCACATCGGCTGCAGTTATCTGTTCGCCAAATGCATTGGCTAAAACATCATATATTCTAGAGGAAGTAACATCATCCTCCTTCAAGTCAAACTTTACCTCGTCCTCGGCATCCCCTTCTAAATGTGAGAGGATAAAGTCAACTGCATTCCTCTCACTAAGTGACTGGAGACTAACCTGGCGTAGGCAGTCGGCAATCCATTTCTTTAAATCTCTGTGATCGCCACTGTACTTCCTCAGTTTTTGTGAAGTTTGTACAACCTTAACAATATGTTTAGCTTTGAGCTCATCTTCTAAAGCTAGGTTTTTAGTTTGCAAATCTGCTAACTGTTGCTGAAGCTCTTGGATTTGTGCCTCGGCCATCTTAATCCAGTAATAATTGCTGTACCGATTAATAAAATATGTCTAAGCCTTTACATGAAAATCATAAATCCACATTACTTTTAAATTGTCATGACATCACACAGGGAATGCAGTAGTGTCAACCCAATGAGGTACATATTTCACCAAATAAAAAAACATTGGCATACATCAGCGACATATCACATAAACATGCAAGTATGACTCACCTTCTTCATAAATGCAATAACTACACGGTACTCTATTCAACAACTTCCCTAAATAACAGGTACATCACCATGTGCAGAACTAGTCAGAAAAGTATGCAATATACACCTTGTGATACAAAGTACCTGGAAAAATCTTGTGTAGTACAAGCTTACATGTACAACAACAATAATGGTTCATATACTATTAATACTCACCGAATAAGTGTTGACAACAACAGTCTTCCACACTCTTTTTTAAAGCAACATTACATTATTGTATCAAGAAATGATAATCTGTCTGTCTGTCTCTCTGCAACACTGAGTCAACCTCTTACCTCTGACTTGATATCCTTTTAGTTCCAAATATGGCCACTAGGTGTCATCACTACCGTCAGGCACACCAATAAAAAAAAATAGCGACACCAAAAAAAAAAAAAATATGACGCCCCTAAAAACTCTAAATTCAGTAATAATGTCAAGAAACAAAGTCGCTAGAGGTAAGTGTACCACTACTGTTCTGCATATATGTCAAACAGGCCTTTAAATGTTCAGAATCTGTCTATGCAACAAACACAAAAATACAACTTAATCAGAGGATAAAAACAACTGTAACACATGGGCAAATACAATATCAACACGTGGCATAATATGATTCAAATACATCAGTAAAATTAAATGACTGTTCGCATGTGTTGCACTTACAACCGTGCATAATGCATCAAACCATGGAATTATATCACCTTGGCACTCGCCACTCTATATTTTTATATGGCATTCAAAATACAACCAACAAAATTCAAATTGTGACGTATCAACCCTTGTGTATGCTTAGCATACAAGTAGCAAACATGCTATGATATGCAAACAAATAACTTTAATCTAATGGTCACTACAGCTGTGATTGCATCAGCAGCCCCTGAAACCTGTGAAAACATATCTGGACCCAACCGTGCAACATCTGTCAATATAGCACAACATTCACAAAATATAATAAGGATGTGTGATCAAATATGCAACATCTATGATCACAACAAACACAGTAAATGTCCATCAAGACAGTCCTTCTCTCTCAACAGAGCAATATCATCCACAGCTTACAAGTGATGCTGACACCAGTCCATTTCCTGGCATGTTTGTATGATCATGCATACAAACTTGTGAAGCACACAATGTCAAGGGTATAAATGTAGTATATATTTGTGAGTCACTCTTGGACTGTCCCCATGAATGAATAGACTCTCCATGGGTACATACATATTATATTGTCCATTATGCGAGGAAACATCAACCATCAAGTATCTGTAGTTCACACGGGAATCCTCATAGCCATATATATGGTCCGACAGCAAGGTCCACATCGAGGTCACAGATCAGGGAACGCCACATCAGAGAACACCACATCACCAACTGCATCTGGCGCGAACAAGCTCCTAACCAGCCACCCTGTTAGTTTTATTACAGTTCATGAAAAGCAGCCAATCCCACCGCTGCCACCAGCTGTAAACGGTCTCGGTTAAGTATAAACAAGGCTGCACATTGGTAGACGTTTTATTCCAATGTTGTTCATCACACAGTATCAGCAAGGCAGAGCCTCTGCTTACACAGCACACAAGCTTACAAGCTTATGGTACAAGATCAGCAAGTATTAGGAACTAATACTCAAGGCTAAGAATAATGTAACTTAGGGTTAGGGTGGCTGGTTACTCCCAGAAGGAATGGTCAACATCTGGCATCCTGCCAAAATAAACAAAGAAAACAATATATAGCCAACCCTGTCATACACTAATACATGGTTCAATATTATGATTAACTATCTTGAAGAAAGGTGAGTTTATAACAAAACAGCATTTCTATTGTGTCTATTGTTTACATGACAAGTCAAGAAATATCTCCCAGGTTATAAAAGAGAAATAATTAATAAACAGTAATCCTGGTTCCATTAAAGAGATATTGTTGATAATATAATATTACTGGTAACTAAGAGTGAGTTACATTAAAGAAAACAGTATTTAAATTGTCGGAAACTACTTTAGACAATCATATGAACGATAACACAAGAACGAATGCGCAACAGCTGGCGCCATCTACCGGCTTACCAGTATACAAGTCAGGGTAGTAATCCTTCACCACTACTCGGACAAGCGTTAAACTACTCTTAACATGATAATGTACATCTTACTCAAAGAGTTACAAACGGATATAGCCATTATGAATTATGGTTTATCCAGCTACCTGAATTACCTTACAAATAACTCAGTAGATAATCATTTATCAGCGGTAGAACATACAAACAAGCAGCGGTTTACAACATTATCTCGCCGCACGATGTGAATATCGCAATCCAAAAACAAAATGCGCTATTCTTTATGAAGTAAGAGGCGTTTACACTTCAGACTACTATCAATATCAAGGAAAGGTACTAGTCTAACATTATAATCATTATATATTAAATGACAAACGAAACTAACCTCAGATGAGATGCTAAAATGCTCCCGCGCGGCTCTACCACACAGCTTTTACAAATATGGCTTCCAAAAGAACACTGGTTTCCGCCCTGCGCTAATGAGTGTGCGCAGTCGTACAAGTGACTGGCACTAGCTATTAGTCTGACAATATTAAAAATCCATACACATTCAAATATAGGTTACGAGGGTCTATTTATTAGCAAACTATTCTACATCTGTATACAACTTGGACGGCTTTCTGGATTTTGTGGTAGGTGGCGCAACCTACATACACCATTTGGCTGCAGACATCCATGCTAATATGCAACACTTCACTCTATTTCCCCTTGCCACTCAATCCATGCCTCACTTCACCCATTCCACTCTGATTTAGGCGGATACACGTAGTCGCTTGTCGACTACCCGTATTCTAGTTTAAAAAAGTTATGGGCCCAAACATAATGGACTTTGAAAAAAAATCAGGAAGATATTTGGTCACTTAATACCAAAAGTGTTAAAGGTAGGGACTTTTTTCCAGTAATAAAACTTTAATTAATCAAAATTTAATTGTATACCAAAAATTAGATCAAAATCTGTTAAATTTTTTTAAATATTGGCAAAAATATAAAATTGGTACCTTAAATTTTGCCCAACTTTGGCCACGGCACGTTTTTTTCCTGTAAGTACTGTGGATTTAATTTTCACAGCATGTATACATAAGGATTTAATCTGTTAAAATCTGAAATTTGAAAATAAAAGCTGCAAAATTAGGCTAGTTATTGAATTTTTTTTGGAGGCTCTTGTTGTATTCCCTTACATTGTCAAGCAGTCCACTTTGATGACTGTAGGTCATTTAGTGCACATCTCTATACTCCCCAGGCTGTTGACATAATTTTAGATGTCCCCAAAATCTCCTACCATACCAAAAATTGGGTCATTAGGGTCATATCCTTTGAGATATTAAGGAAAAAAAAACTCTGTTTTCCATAAAAAAAGCCATTGTTACACTTCAAGGCTGCCTAATATCAAAACCACTGATCTGTTTTTGATCGTATTTAGTATTCACATTCTTTCATACATTTTCTATGAACATACCAAAAATTAGGTCAGAATTGGGTATTATTTTGAAGTTATGGGCCAAAACATAATGCAATTTTTTTAAAAATCAGGAAATATATTTACTCACCTAACATGAGAATTGCTGAACCTAGAGACTTTTTTTCAGGAATATAACTTTATTTAATCAAGATTCAATTGTTTACCCAAAATTAGATCTGAATTTTGCTAATTTTTCAAGTTATAAGCATAAATAAAAAATCAATACCTTAAATTTTGTCCAACTTTGGCACTGTTGATTTAATTTTCACAGCATATATACATAAGGATTCAATCTTTTAAAATCTGAAATTTCAAAGAAATTTATTGGAAAGAATAGCTTTTATTCATGTTTTCATACACCATGTCAAGTGTTGTTTACATCTAGCCCACCTAGTAGTACAGCCTTCACTTGCATTATGTTACCCACCCCAGGCAGCTTGCCTTGGCCCAGCTTGGCCACTACTAGCAGGCTTCCCCTCTGCCCTGCACTCACCCCCCCCCCCCCTAGCTGGTGCATAAACTAGATGAATGTTATAATTTTCTGTATTTTATTTTATTCTTGGACATGCTACATTTTAGATTTTGTATTGTACCACCAGGGTTACAATGATTAAAGTGTACATTTAATTTTGTCCACAAAGTGGTGTATTGCTATGAAAGAGTGGATGTTAATGAGATAAGTAATTCCTTACTTCAGAAGAGTAAAAACTTCACCAGGTGTGAAATTGACTATTAATTCCAGTAATAAATTAAAACTGGGATAGGTATTAGCACAATGATATTGTTTGTCCCTCATTCAACCAACAGTGTGTATACTTTATTTGAAAAGATGTTTTATTTTATCAAATTTACTTTTATTTTATTTTGGTGAATAAAATTAAGCATGTACTGAAAACTCCAATGTGCAAAACTTTTTAATAGTGATTCAAGGAATATTCTTGTAGATGCCATGTTATGGCATTATTTTCTTTTAAATTCAGTTTAAACATTTATGATTTAAAAATAATAAAATATATGTGTATGCATAATATGACCCAATATGAGCTACACTCTGGATATATGATGATTGCAACTTTTGCAACAATTCTAATATTTTAACTCATAGTTTCAGTTTTTTACATTGTATATATAATGATTGCAACTTTTGCAACAATTCTAATATTTTAACTTATATTTTCAGGTTTTTTTTATTAAAAATTTATAAAACAGTAAATAAAAAATGATTCAGATAAAAACTTCTTAATGGAAAAAGAGGATATGCTTAAAAAAATAGGATTATATATAAACTTGAATGCATTATTCCCTTAAAAGTGAAATAAAGGTATTAGTCCATTCTGTCCACTTGCCTGTCCATCTGTAAATTTTCATATGCATCACGGTATCTCAAAACTTTTACTCTTTTTCTTCATGACAGTCTTGTCAGAGTATTAGTTTGCAATCATATATTTAGAACTTTACTATACCCAAGTAGGAGGGCCCCTTTCCTCTTAGCTTTTCATATTCTTATATAAATGAAAAACATTACAATAGAATATTTCTACGTCCACCTTCGTGCTGCCCTCACTTTTCCCTTCTCCAAACCCCATCCCAAAGTCAGCCTCAGTAAGCAAGAACAAGATGAATCAGATATATTCATACTTTAATATTTTGTATAACTATTCGTCCATAGGTACCTATGTACATGCCAGAAATTATGTCAATATTGTGTAATATGTAGACATAGTGGGCATCACAATAATGTACCTTGTCAAGACTAAAGAGATATTGTGTCATACAGTCACAAATTCATAAATCACTTCATCAGCATAGTTAATCATAACATCATATCTGTCAAATTGAAAGCTTGCAGACTACCATACACTTTAGATCCTTCAACAAATAGCCTTATCATCATTCTTCTACTGCTTATTACTGCTGTCATTGCATTCATATTTGCTCATATATATCACAATTTTCAACCCCTCCTAAATAAATAAAAAATAAACCACTATATTTGACTCTTGCCTTTGAAAATTATCATAGGTGCTAACATAATCCCAGATGCCGATACTGTGAGAACTACCGTCACGTGCCGCTTATCAGCCCCGGTGCTCCTTACGCGAACTTCCTTTGTCCCCGACTCAGTGATAGTCTTGCCAGGCACCAGATCAAAGTACGCGGGCGTCTCATCCATATTCAGGATTAAGTCATCAATCTCCTCCTCCTCACGCAGTTTGCTCATATAACTCACAAAATTCTCTATCTTGTCTTCCAGTTGCTCTGGAAGTTTCTGGGAAATTGACGTGCGCGCTCTAAAGGACAGGTCATGTCTCTTCATGAATTTCTCAAGCCAACCCCGCGAAGCCGAGAAAGATGGATACTTTTCCGCGATGACTTTTTTTGCATATGCACATAACATGTCGCTTGTAACTGGCAGTTGCAAGTCTCTCTGTACAAGGACCCAAGCCGCGATCTCGTTGTCTAACTCCTCGCCGTATGTAATCTTTCTGCCAGCGCCTTGTATACGTCCTGCCTTGGTCCTCTGTGTTGTACAATCATCCAGCCCAGCTTTCATCCACGTGAAAAGCGTGCTCGGTTTGATGTTCAGTCGCGTAGCAGTTTGCCGCACACCGTGTAGTTTTGCTTCGCGTACTACCTCAATTTTCTCTTTCAGTGAATACTGGCGGTATTTCCCAAGTTTGGTTGGAGTTTCTTGAGAGTGAGTAGAAGTTGCTGATGTGCTCTCTTGGGACGTGGTGGCTGCTTAAGTAAGCGTAAGGTCTCCTTGTTTGTCAACTTTTGTAATGGGCCTCTCATAAGGCTTCTTCCGGGGTCTCCCAACAGGACGCTTTTTAGGCCATGGCGGGCACGGAGAATGTGACGACTCCTATAATGCGATCACTTTTGCGCAGTTTGTTAAAAGTATTAAAGAAAATCACATTTTTATAATGTAGAAGACTCCTTTACATTTGTCCTGATGAATGAAACAAACACCAAATACAGTATGTTACATATATTCCTTTATTTTATTCATCAGTCACTTATCTTACTGGATATGACTGGTCTCTTTCGACACCATGTCCGCCAGTTTGGACATGATTCAGTGAGATGAAAAACTTTTCGAGCAGTTGAAAATTAGAGGAAATTTAGAAATTAATAACCTTGAATATTTTTGGAGGTCGTATAAATAGAGGGATCGAACAATTGGATGAAATACGGTACTTGAGTTCTTGTGTAGCAGAGCCTTCAAGATGAGACTTAAGGAATGCAAACTAACTTTTGGGTCATAAGGGCAACTTTTGCTTCTACGATCCAGTCTTGTCATTTGCATGGATCATCCCCACTGAAATTGTTAAATTTCCTGGGTGTAACTATAACATGTCCAATATTCTGCCTATGTGCCTCAGGGGTACTTTCCAGCAATGCTTTTACCCTGAATCCTTCTTGCTGAAGCTGTTTCACCTTTCCTTCAACCTCTGACATTTTAATACTGTTATATTCAGTGTCAAATGAATAAAATCTGAAAGTTAAACAAAACCCTACCTGAAACCTAAGTAAACTTTGATGAGCAAAAACTATATCTTACCTACCTCTTATAACGCTTTTGGAATTCCGTCCTAATATGCTGATGCACTGGAGCAACAAGTTAGACTGCTTAATATACCCAACAACTGCTGGTTGGAGATGGTGCCCCTTCCACACAATCACAGGTACAGATCAACAATCACAATCATTCCCCACAAAGAACCAACACTTCAAGGGAATACCAAATTACATGTAAATATATACATTCAAACATAAATCATCATGCAACAACATTAATGTCAATAAGTGACACAGAACCAGTCTCTGATCCAATAAGTCTATGTATTAACTTCTTCAGTTTCTCTTGAAGAGTTATCATATTAGAGTTGATATACTGTCTCATTCAGTGGACGCCTCCTATTCAAATGAAGACCATCAGCCACGTACAGGTCTTTCTTATCGCCTTCAAATGATTCGTATGTCCTCAGGAATGTTTGTCCTCTATCCTTGCACAGTCTCTGCAATCCTTTATTCACTGTGATCCTCTTCCGATCTAACAGATCCTCATCCTTACCACGTGGTATCACTGAGGAAACTGCTTTCACAGCTGATGAACCCTTCTCAACAACACTATCAGTTAACTGTATCTGCCAAAACTCTCCGCCAAAACAGAGTTTTGCGGATACTATGTTTTCAGTCGGACGCCGCCGCGGCCGCGTAGGTGTCCGAAGAACTCCTCCGTTATGTTCGGGTCACATGTGAACTGCTGCACCCCAATTTTGTTTTGACCTCTGACCTTTCCTCTGTGCTCTGCGTCCGTTTGTGCGTCTGTTTCCACACATAAACCCACATATCTCGGGAACCGTTTGACCAATCAGGCTAAAAATTTTACACAAATGTAGCCCTTGGATAGCTTTATAACATACACTAAAAATGGTGGCGCCACCCGCAACCATTTTTGAACTGCGTCCATCTGTTCATCTGCCTTGGGATAAAATCACTCATATCTCTGCACTGGTTGGACTTATCCACCTGAAATTGGGCATACGTATACATCCTGGATAGCTTTTTCAATTTTGTGACAGGTGGCACCACCTACATTCACGTTTACGCTGCAGACATCCAAGCTCATATCTCGGGAACCGTTCGACCGATCAGGCTAAAAAATTTATACAAATGTAGCCCTTGGATAGCTTTATAACATACACTAAAAATGGTGGCGCCACCTGCAACCATTTTGCACAGCGTCCGTCTGTTTGTCTGCCGTGGGATAAAATCACTCATATCTCTGCAGTGGTTTGACATATCCACATAAAATTTTGCAGGTTTATACATCCTGGATAGCTTTCTGGATTTTATGACAGGTGGTGCCACCTACATTCACTTTTATGCTGCAGACATCCAAGCTCATATCTCGGGAACTGTTTGACCGATTGGGCCAAAATTTGCATGTGTATAGACCTCAAATAGCTCTGTATCATATGCAAAACTGGTGGCACCTCCTGCAACCATTTTTGCATAGTGTCCATCTGTTAATCTGCCATGGGATAAAATTACTCATATGTCTGTAGTGGCTTGACATAACTACCTAAAATCTTGCAGGTTTATACATCCTGGACAGCTTTCTGGATTTTATGACAGATGGCACCACCTACATTCTAGTTTACGCTGCAGACATCCAAGCTCATATCTCGGGAACTGATTGACCGATAAGGCCAAAATTTTGCATGTGTATAGATATCAAATAGCTCTTTATCACAAAACTGGAGGGGCCACCTGCAACCATTTTCCCACAGCTTCTGTCTGTTTGTCTGCCGTGGGCTAAAATCACTCATATCTCTGTAGTAGTTTGACTTATCTGCCTAAAGATTTTGCATGTTTATACATCTTGGATTGCTTTCTCGATTTTTTTTTGCAGTTGGCACCACCTACATTTATGTGACAGCTTTCTGCATTTGTGGTAGGTGGCGCAACCTACATATATATTTTGGCTGCAGACATCCATGCTAATATGCAACACACCTCACTATATTTTCCCTTTCCACTCAATCCATGCCTCACTTCACCCATTCCACTCTTAATTTCAGCAGATACATGTAGTCACTTGTCAACTACCCATATTCTAGTTAAAGTTTGCCAGTATTTGATCAGCTGTGTGTCTCTCTAAATAATTTGTGCCTACATGCAGTACAATGATACAACATCCCTTTAAATTGACGTATCCCAGGGATGTCTTCCAGCACAAACTGTTAATTGTTACTCCTGGGAATGCTTGCACAAATAACTGATTGGTTTTATACACAAATTTTCACAAACTGTCACTTATCAAGGTAAAATTGCCATTAACAAGAGCTGGCCAGAGATATGCTCTGTGTTTATATTTACAACAGTACCCTACTCTCTTGATATGTTTAGCATTATATATGTCACTGAATGGGCACCATTGTCTCTGTACCCTAAGAGGCGGCATGCTCTGTACATCTGGTCATAAAATTTAAAATGGAGTTTCCAGACCTACCACCATACAGTTACTTTGTTGAACACACATACACCATATCCCACTGCTGCCACTAAACTGTAGCAAGGCCTATGCAGTGGCCAATGAATCCAAAGTATGGTGTAGGGAGACAGATTTATTGTTACGCAGTTCCGCTGCTCATACACAGCAGCACATACGTTTACGTAGACATTAACATAAAACAAAAAGGGTGGTTGGTCCAACTGTTGCACTGACACCTGCAACAAATAAAATATTGGTAAGACAGTCTGCTTATTTGTTACTCCCAACCCTTAGCAAATATATCATATTTTATTATTACGAGAAAGAATATTTAGCATCACATAGATAAATAGTCTGAAAGATTCCAGTTTGACTTGAAAAGAAGTAATAATATTTAATTTAAATTTAACAAGCAATTGTCACTTAAGACTCATTAATACAGATACTTTATATGTATTTCCTGATGCCTAACTAACAAAATTTGACACATGTAGATACTAAAATATATTTTAACAAACTCTTGTGTTGTAACATGCATAGAAAACACATCACCAGTTGTCTGTGCAATGTAAACAAAAATATTTGTCACCCGAAGTAAAATAACATTCACAGTATCATGATATAGAATGTAATATTACCCTTTACTGGTAATCTGTACTAAGAGAAACAAAATTAAATCTATCCAGTCATTCACAGCAACAAATGTAATCACAACCATCTATTACGAATGAAACCAGCTGTTTACAACATTGCATACAACAGGCAAGCCAAATATTTAAAGTTGATGTGACCAGCCTGACCTTTGACTTGAATCTACATCACATAAAATGGCGGGGCAAATGATTTGTTTCTGGAAGGTTCCAATTTCTAAATGAGCTTAAGAAATCTTAAGAAATATTGAATGACAACCATTGAAAGTACTGTCAAAGTTGCATTTGAAGCATAAAGAATTAAGATTTGTATAGCATTTACCTTAAATTCTGGTGATTCCTCTGCCATATCCAATTTTAATCAGAGAATCTTTGGCAACCCAAAACCTGACATGGAACCGAGAGAAAAACATGTTATGTAGCAGTCAAGTGACCATAACTAACTTGTTTGGCAATAGTTGGCACCACTGTTGGATGAAATTTCTGTAACTAAGACAACTCATACATAAGACTATCCTTTAGTAACAAACTTTACTTGTACACTGGATGAATACATCACATATATCCTGAAACCCCTTTCATTCTATTTGTATTTTCCAAATTTTCATCAATTTGTTCAGGTTCTACATTTTTAGCTCAGCTGACTTACAGTCATGCTGAGCTATAGCGATCACTCTTGTCCGTCTTCCGTCTGTCTGTCCGTCTGTCTGTCTGTCTGTTAACCAGGCACAAATCGTAACTGCTGGGCCTAGAATCTTCATTCTTGACATTCTGAGAGACCTATGAAAAGTCTCCATGGAAACCAGAAATTAGGTCTCTGTTACCCATATCCTTTGAGCTATGGGGCCCCAAAGTACCCCCCAGAATAGTGAAAAATTTCATACAAAACTTCAATATCTCATTAACTACATCACTGATGGTCATGATTTTTGGCATACATATTGATCATGAGATGTTTCATCAGTTTCTGCAGACTGGTGGTGCCACCTGTATTTTTCGATTTTTTACGAACTGTTTTCTCTATTTTTGAGACCTTTAAAAATGTAAACATCTATTAACAGGGCACAAATTGTAAAGACTGGACCTAGAATCTTCATTCTTGACATTCTGAGAGACCTATGAAAAGTCTCCATGGAAACCAGAAATTAGGTCTCTAATACCCATATCCTTCGAGCTATGGGGCCCCAAAGTACCCCCCCCCCCCCCCCAGAATAGTCAAAAATTTCATAAAAAAACTTCAATATCTGATTAACTACATCACTGATGGTCATGATTTTTTTGGCATACATATAGTTCATGAGATGTTTCTTCAGTTTCTGCAGACTGGTGGCGCCACCTGTATTTTTCAAATTTTTACAATTTTTTTTCTCTATTTTTGAGACCTTTAAGGATTTAGTTATCTGTCAACAGGGTTCAAATCATAACGACTGGACTTAGAATCTTCATTCTTGACACACAGGGAGACCCATGAAAAGTCTCAATGGAAACCTGAAATTAGGTCTCTGTTACCCATATCCTTTGAGCTATGGCACTCCAAAGTACAGCCCAGAATAATGGAAAATTTGATACAAAAGCTGAAGTATCTGAACAACTAATGCAAAGATCACCATAATTGTTTGCATGGATATTGATCATGGAGTGTTTCATCAGTTTCTGCAGCCTGGTGGCACCACATGTATTTGTTCGAATTTTTTTCTCTATTTTTTGAGACCTTTAAAGATGTGGTTATCTGTCAACAGGGTACAAATTGTAACAACTGGGCCTAGAATCTTCATTCTTGTCATGCAAGGAGGCCCATGAAAAGTGTCTGTGGAAACCTGAAATTAGGTCTCTGTTACCCATATCCTCCAAGCTGTAGGACTCCAAAGTATCCCTCAGAATAATGGAAAATTTGATACAAAAGCTGAAGTATCTGAACAACTAATCCAGAGACCACTTATTCTTTGCATGGATATTGACCATTAAGTGTTTTTATTAGTTTCTGCAGACTGGAGGAGCCAACTGTATTTTTTTTAAGTTTACACATTTTTTTTCTCTATTTTTTATAAATATTAATACAGACACAACCTCAGCCTGTTGGTTAATGTGTTTGATGCTTCAGTTAAATGGGTATATACTACCATTAAGATGATAAAATTTCCTTTTGCAAATCTCTTCCCAGTCAGCTGAGTGTCATGACCCATGGGCCACTTGTTTTTCTCTGTTTTGAGACCTTCAAAGATGCCGTCATCTGATAATAAGGCACAAATCGTAAAGACTAGACCTAGAATCTTCTTTCTCGACATGCTGGGAGGCCCATGAAAAGTCTCCTTGGAAACCTGAAATTAGGTCTCTGTCACCAATATTGTACGAGCTATGAGGCTCAGAAGTACCCCCCAGAATAATTGAAAATTTGATACCAAAAAAGGCACAAATCATAACCATGGGGCCCAGAATCTTCTAACTTGACATCCTGAGAGTTCCTCAAAAGTTCTCCCCAGAAACCTGAAATCGGGTCACAGTGACCTATATTCTCAGAGTTTTGGGGTATGTTTGAGCACCCCAGAAATAATGCAAAATACGCACAAATTACCAGATTCCTCATGAAAGGCTGGTTGGATTGTCATAAGATTTCTTGTGCTTATGGGTCTTGATGAACTTAAGCTAATATGCATGAACAATGATGCCACCTATCTTAATTGGTTGTCTGTGCAAGGACATATTATCAACATGTCAGTCGGCTGAGCGTCATGACCCATGGGTCACTTGTTAGAATTACTTTGAGTTTTAAAAATGTAATTTGAGTTCCAAATAATGTAATTTGAGTTTCAAATAATGTACTTTGAGTTCCAAATAATGGCCATTTGACAAGAGGTTGAATTTTCCCTGACATAATACCTTGATTAGCAAAATCAATAACCAAACAAGTACTAACACAACAATCATTCCAGAATAATATTGGAGTTTGGAGATGCAGAGTCACTATACATTCACTTTGGTTAGAAAAACACACTCAAGATCAACTAGAACATATCCAATGGCTGAGAACTCTGATCCTTCAGACCACTGCCTCTTGAAATCCCAGTCTTGTTCTTCCTCAGAACTAGAATCAGCTAGGGGACTCAGTTGACAAGCACGGGTGATTTTATGAAAGACCTTTTGCTTCAAAACCTCTCCTGGATGTACCCCATCCCTCAGTAGCGAGTTATTGACCTGTCTGACTACTTTACTATATGTCTTTTCTGGCTTGCCTCTCTTCTTAATGGAAGTGCGTGTGATATCCTTAATAGAATTTACAAAGGTATAACCAGACTGACAGGCCTGTGAGGTAATGAATACTTTAAAGTGACTAAATTTGAGTCTAGAGCCTTTTGTAGGGTATCAAATTGAGTATTTGTAAAGTTTAATAGATGGAGTTTCCAGTTTGAAGATTGTGCTGAAAGGCAGACTTGATATGGACAGGGAGAATGGTATTTCATATGATAAAGAAACTATGCTGTTTGACATAGGAATTGATATCTGTAACAATGGTCTGCACACACATGAGTCTATGAGGGTCAGAATTATAAACAATTTCTATGCCGTGTGCAGTTGTTCTTTTTGTTGTGAAGTCAAAAATACAAGGAGATAAAATTATAGTTAAGTCCTTTCTGGGACTAGAATATGATCAACCTTGAAGCTCATGAAATAAAGAATTTAAAGTGGCACTGCCCTTTCACACTTCGACAACTCAATCTTGATGCGAGAGAAATGTATTTGCCCGAAAGTAGTCAGCTAAACCCCTCCCCCCTGAAATCAGAGAGGGAAGAGAAAACAACCAGGTACAAGAGAGAATGAGAAAAACCACCAAAGGACCAGCAAAAGAGTACACAAACAAGACAAAAGCGGAAAAATACTCAGCTGCATGCAGCGACCATGAAGAACAAAGAGAAAAGGAAGCAACAAGAAACAGAGCATGATGGGTAAAAAGCCGGAACCCACAGGTGTTACCACAAGTGAAGACGAAAATGGCAGATCCCCATGAGTTTGCAGTTGGAGACGTTGGGTGCTGCCATCCTTGTAGTGGTGTTCTTTCTCACACTTTCTCACTCAAAACAGGAGTCGAGCCAACATTTTAAAGCTGTTTTTTTCTGCCCCAGCTCAAAGACCAACTGACTAGATATTCTTAAGAGTAGATGAAACAACTATGTGCATGCGCCCTGGCTACAACATTACAAAAATAGAACATGCAGCAAATAATCCGGTGTTACCCCTGTTCTATTAATAACTGTAATGGGACTCATATGCATAGTAATGACTATATATATAATACTCTAACCAAGTTTATAGTCTGTTGCTTGGTCAGCACTTAGGGATGGGGGTTAGCTCCAGTATATAGTAAACTTCTTTTTTATGCCCCCGCCACAAAGTGGCCGGGGCATATAGTTTTACCCATGTCCGTCATTCCGTCCTTCCGTCATTCCGAAATGAAACAGTTATACAGACTTTTTTTCGCAATGCCTGCAGATATTGGCCTGATTTTTGGTGTGTTGGCAGATATAGACCAGTTACAGATCGAGTTCGCGTTTTGTCACGGTTGACCTACTTTTGACCGTTTTACAGCTCCTAAACTTAGAAAATTTCATGAAAAATAGAAATATTCATGACAGATACACATGTACGGGTTTTTTTTCGCAATGCCTGCAGATATTGGCCTGATTTTTGGTGTGTGAGCAGATATAGACCAGTTACAGATCGAGTTCGCGTTTCGTCCTGGTTGACCTACTTTTGACCGTTTTACCTCTCCTAAACTTAGAAAATTTCATGAAAAATATAAATATTTATGACAAATACACATGTACGGACATTTTTTCTCAATGCCTGCAGATATTGGCCTGATTTTTGGTGTGTGGACAGATATAGACCAGTTACAGATCGAATTTGCATTTCGTCCTGGTTGACCTACTTTTGACCGTTTTATGGCTCCTGAACATAGAAAATTCATGAAAAATATGAAATTTCATGTCAAATACACATGTACGTTTTTTTTTTCTCAGTGCCTGCAGATATTGGCCTGATTTTTGGTGTGTGGACAGATATAGACCAGTTACAGATTGAGTTCACGTTTCATCCTGGTTGACCTACTTTTGACCGTTTTATGGCTCCTAAACTTAGAAATTTTCATGAAAAATAGAAATATTCATGACAGATACACATGTACGGACTTTTTTTTGCAATGCCTGCAGATATTGGCCTAATTTTTGGTTAGTGGGCAAATATAGACCAGTTACAGATCGAGTTCGCGTTTCGTCCCGGTTGACTTACTTTTGACCATTTTACGGCTCCTGAACATAGAAAATTTCATGAAAATATGAAATTTCATGACAAATACACATGTACAGACGTTTTTTCGCAATGCCTGCAGATATTGGCCTGATTTTTGGTGTGTTGGCAGATATTGACCAGTTACAGATGGAGTTCACGTTTTGTCCCCGTTGACCTATTTTTGACCGTTTGACGGTGTTCTAACATAGAAAATTTCATAAAAAAGGTGCACATGTATGGACTTTTTTTCGCAGTGCCTGCAGATATGGGCCTGATTTTTGGTGTGTAGGCAGATAATGACCAGTTACAGATCGAGTTCTTGTTTGTCTCAGTTGACCTACTTTTGACCATTAGACTGCTCCTGAACATAGAAAGCTTCATGAAAAATATAAATTTTCATAACAAATGCATATGTACTGACTTTTTTTCTCAATGCCTGCAGATACCACCCTGATTTTTTTTGTGTGGGCAGATAATGACAGTTACAGATCAAGTTTGCGTTTCATCCTGGTTGACCTACTTTTGATTGTTTTACGGATCCTAAACATAGAAAATTTCATGAAAGACAGAAATTTTTATGGAAAATGCAAATGTATGGACTTTTTTTCACAATGCGTGCATATACTGGCATGATTTTTGGTGTGTTGCTTGATAATGACCCGTTACAGATCGAGTTTGCATTTTGCCCTTGTTGACCTACTTTTGACCATATGACACCTCCTGAACTTAAAAAATTTTCCAAATTTTACAAATGTTTCTAATTTGCCCAAGGCGGGGGCATTCGTGTCGTTCCGACACATCTAGTTATATAACATTCTTTATTTCTCATAAATGTACAAGTTTGTGTTGCCTAACCAACTGGGTGCAGGTCTATAAGTGTCGACTATCTCACTTTTACTCTGTTTTATACATTCACTAAACAATATAAGAATGACCAATAAAATTACAGCTTACAAATTATGACCAAGACAAACAAGTATAACATCACACTCAGAGTGAACATGGATTGCCCATAGTATTTCACACATCATGATGTGCTTGATTGCCCATGCCTGTTCAAGTAACCACTTCTGGCAGCCAGGGCTTAATTAATTAAGAGAGGTAATCAGAGATACTAAACATTGCAAAGCCAGATGAACAAATTTATTATTACGGTAAACTATATAGAGATTATTCATGAGGTCTAGTGTTAAGAAACACGTTTGTGTTTGCAAGAAAAATCAACTTCAGTTTGTAACTTGCTGGCACCTGATGGACACAAAATTATACAAAGTTCCTTTTTGTACTAAGACTTGACTGACTTCCAGTTTAATACATGGAGCAGACATTATAAAAAAAATAATTACAATTAGGCCAAAAAAAATTAAAGGTATGGTTCTCAGGCACCGCCCGCATCAATTTTAAACCCCCGCATCAAAAATTTTTATTTTGATTTTCAATAAAAACTTTCTAATTTTGAGCTGCTACTGCTCCGACATTTCTTTCAAGAAGATAAAACCATACAATTTGTTTTGTTTTGTAGTGCTTTTACTTATTTAACAAAATAAAACTGTTATTTTAATGCTTTTCCCTTATCATTTGACATTTCTATCGAAGCATACAAAAAAATTTAAAATAAAAAAAGCACCCGCCCGCATTGATTTCCGAAAAAAAGTGCCTGAGAACCATACCTTTTTTTTATTTTGGCCTTACATATTACTTTTAACTAAAATGATGTCACCAGTTTCACTTGGTGACAATACATACACATGTATACTCAAGAGTTCATTTATTCCAAATTATCCACACTACTATAATTTTCCTTGGCTCTTAAATCTTGAGTGTTACCCCCGGTAGCCATTCCGTGACTCGCTGTGACCCACTTGTGACCAGCAGCTTGTGACCAGTTGTGGCCAGCTTGTGACCAGCTGTGACCAAGTTGTGACCAGCTTGTGACCCTGAGTAACTGTTCTCCCTACGACACCTCCCAGGGCTCGATTTATCCCCATAATAATCACTATTGTCAAGACTGAGAAGTAGAATTGTAAGAAGTGATGCAGTAGTTCTCTCAAGTTAAGGAATGAGGCGCTGTTTCAGCTGTGCTGTGGAGCGTACAAGCTGATGCAGCATGGTAACTCAGCCAGTGTGGGTCTTTAAATAGACCCTGTCCTGTGACCGACAAATGATCTCATGTGACCAAAACAAAGGCCGTTGGTCACACATGCCAAATTACACTTTCTAGACCTATATTGTTTCCTAAACATTACAGAACTGAAGGAAATATTAAAAATGGTTATCTCAAACAAATACTCATACCTGTAATACTTTCCATGTGAAAGAGAGAACTTCGCCAAAATACTACTTGAACATTCAGCACTGCGGAACTAACCTTTGACATCCGTGCTTTAGTATTACTCCTCGAAAAATGTCAGCCGGCTTAGTTTGTTGATATGGAACACTTGAAGATAAACTTAAAATATATGATGACTAGGAATGATAACATCTTACAAGAATGAATTAATTATATGGAAAATTACCTAGGTTTTCTGACCTGACTAGGAATTAATGATGCCTCATATGCTGTGAGGTGATCATGGTGGATAACTTAGGCCTTCTTCTTCTCAGTAATTTTGTACAAAGTATTTCCCAAAGATACCAGCACAATAAATGGTCCTAACCAACAGGCGCCCAGTTTCTTCGCTCGCGAATTTTGTTTGTAGATCAAGTCTCCTGGTTAATACATGTTTTCAAGCACTCTTGTGTCATAATTCTTCTTTTGGGATTTGCAGCATGTTTCAGGCTGATTCTAGCCTGATGAAAGCTGTCAGCAAGCTTCTTTTTGAGATTGTCCATATATTCATTAGTAGTCGTCCCATCATTGCTGGGTTTAGGAAACATCAGGTTGACTGGTAGAACAACTTCCCTTCCTAGCATAAGAAAATTTGGCGTGTAACTGTGCTATGGTATGCAGTCTTCAGTAAGGGAAGATAGACATCCACCCCTTCTGATTGGCTTCAATATAGCATCTCATCATCTTGGCCAAGGTCCTATTAAATCTTTCTACCAGCCTATTAGATGCAGGATTGTTCAAGGTAGTACCTGTCTTCTTGATTTCTAGCATTTTACACAGCTCTTTGAAAAGCACACTTTCAAAATTTCTGCCTTGATCCATATGTATTTCCAGTGGCATTCCAAAACGTGACAAAAATTCAAATACTAAGTGGTTAGCCTTGATCTCTGCAGTTTGGTTAGGAAGCAGGTAGGCTTCTATCCACCAAGTTAAATATTCAGCGACTAATAGGATGTAAGCATTTCCAGGATATGTAAGAGGGAGGGGTCCCAAAATATCCATTCCCATATACTCCATTAGATGTCCCACTCGATAGTCCATCACAGCAGCTTTTCTAGGACGTCTGTCTGCACTGCATTTCTTACAGCTCAGCATGTGATGGGTCACATCTGCCTGAAGACTCCACCAATAAGCTCTTTGCTTCAGGTTTTTGACAGTCTTCTCAACTCCTAAATGACCTGAACTATTTGAATTTGCTGGAAAAGAATTCTGGTCTAAGTTCTTTTTGCACCTTCAATTTGGTATAAGTATTCTGTGACCTGGGCTCAGGACACCATGTTCTTAGGAATTTGAGGCGGACTGAGATTTAAATCAAGCCCGTGTCGAGTGACCTCAAAATATCACCGCCTGTACTACATACCAAAATATTTCACAATACCGATACTTCCACAATATAAAGTTCACAAGGCTGGGACATGCTTGTTCTTAATCCTTTTCACTGTTTTACTGTCGGATTGGCCACCATCATGATCACAAGTCATTCCAGCCTTCTTCACTTCCAAGTTATCTGTAACACAACCAGGTCCATTACACTCTATTCATACTTGATGAGTAGGTATAAAAGTCAAGCCTTACCTTATAGGGGGTTCGCCACATTCCTCCCAATTTAAAATAAACTGTCCTCGGTTGAGACAATACAGGTATTAAATTAGAGGTAAGATCATAAACACCAAAAAAATTATTACATGGGAGCTGTAATAAAATGAACATAAAATGGTTAGTCCCTAATGAAATCTGGTGTTTATAATTACTGAAAACAATGTCATGTCAAACAAGAGTTCCTCACATGTGTCAAAGGCAACAAAAATCCTTCCTGAAAGTAAAACATCTTTAATTTTCACATATCAAAATACAAGGAAACATCAACCAAGAAATAATACATAAAAATGTATAATCTTATTTAAAGCTAGTACTTCCTTATACTGATTAATGACAAAAACAGACCCTTAGCTTGCTTAGGACGGAATAACAAATACTGATGTAGATAGTTCCTAGGTCTATTGTGAGCATATAGACAAACTAGTTAGCATTGATGTTTTAGGGGTCCCCCGATGGTGAGAAGACATGGAGCTATGTCACAAAGGTGCAGTGTGGTACCAATCCTATTGTGTAAGGTGACAAGTATGATCCGCCAAATCTGCCTCAGCTACCTGCTGACTAAGGTGGGATATGGTTGACCAGTCAGCTCGGAGCTGCTGGTTGAGGTATGGATTTCCTGATTCTGCAAACGATTTTGTTTCTCCAAGATGGATACAAATAGCCTGGCCTGCTGCAAGTCAGTACAAGGCTGGCAGATGATGTCTTGGCAATCAGCCATTCTGTGTTGTAGTGTATCTGCCACACGGTCTGATGGCAAAACCAGACCCATCTAGCTAAACACCCTGTCTAGATCTCCTGGTAAAGTCTGTCCACCCGGGTCTTGGAAGCCCTGATCATGCATGTAGTCTCGAGACACAGGTACCTTATAGATGTCTGCTCAGCCATCAAACTCTGATCATCAAATTCCAACATGTGACGCTGTTGCATATGATCCCTCAGACGAGTATGCTGCTGGGCTCTATACCTGCAATTATCATTTGGGCACTTGAAGACTCTAGTGTACAACAGGTGAAGTGTCACCCAGTGATGCCCTAATGAACGTTCACTATCGTTCTCAAGACGGCACCAGCATACTGGGGAACTCCAGCTTCTACTAGAGAAGATCCTGCTTCACAAGACTGACTGTCCCATCACAGCTGAACTTACGATAATGTTGACTACTACTTTCCAAACTTACGATAATGTTGACTACTACTTTCCATGAGGTAATCTGAGTCCGAAGATCTCTCATCCTGCACCAGATTCCCAGGCGCCATAGGTGTTAAAGGTCCTGAGGTTACCTCTCCTGGCGGGGTATGGGGTTCCCGATCCTCAAGGGTGAGAGTGATCACGTGTCTCTCCATTGTTGGTGCCAGTAGGGGATCCCTCAATCTGACGTCTTGTGTTGGGAACTTGGCCATGGTCTTGAAACAACACAAGTAATAAGGTCCCATGGTTGCCCTTCATCATCACTTTCCCTGGTTGCTGAGCTCCCCTTATCAGTCAACAATCAGTTATAGTTTAATCCTCCATTGTTGTACATAGGCTCTCGTAACACATTCCTGCTTTCTGAAGACTTAGGGAAGTTCAAGCTAAACCAGGTTAATCTCTCATCTAATTTGGTGTTTCCTATTATGGCTTACTTTATCACACCAGGATATACCAATAAACCAGGATTTTCTCCTAGGGCACTTCCATCATACCAACCACAGTCACCAAATTTTACGAGCTCTCTTGGTATAATATGATTATAAATTCCCTGTCTGACTACTGTTCAGAACAGTGTTGCCAGGCCCATTATAAGACCAGTCCATTAATTGATTACTTAATGTGAAGACCTCAACCTAATCTAACACCTTCGGCCAACTGGCTCACCAGCCCATGTCTTGCATCAAGTTAACCATCCACAACATCCTTTGCGAGTGACAGCAAAGGAACCACATCCCGAACCTGTCAAGATTCACCTCGACTCTGCACATGGATGTCCCCTGCTTGTTCTTCGGCGATGCCCTAGGGTATCTCAGTTAAGTATACACCCGGGTCATAGGCAGGTTTGCTCATGGTGTTGATCACTAGTTGGAGCAGGACATATAGTGTGATTCTCATGATTTGTGTGGAGATGTTTGCCATATCTGTAGCCTGTGATGCGTGAACTGCCAAAATAAAGTGGGGCTGTTTATTTATAGCAACGGAGTGTCAAGAGTCTCTATTATTCCAACGCCCCCCCCCCCCCCCCCCCGAGGTAGGCTCCGCCTCTCCTGCCAATAGTCATACCTAACACGCTTGATATTACCTGATCTGCCTCCCCGATAATTCCTATGGAGGGTTTGAAAGATTGCACGCTTTAAAAGGGGCTCTTGGTTGCCTGCTATCCAGTAGGTAAAATGGAGAGTACCCAGTTACAGAGCTGACACTAATCCGATGAGCCAACAGTGTGTTTCCTACACGATTTTCCCACGTGTCCATTTGATTATTTACGCACTTAGGGAGGGTTTCTTTAAACATTCTACCTTTCCGTTTGCTTCCGGTTGCGTTGATGTGGTGCGCCTGTGATCTATGCCTAATGAGCTCAAATATGACGTGAATCTAGCAGTAGTGAATTCAGCACCATTATCAGTTACAATTACCTCAGGCACACCATGGGTCGAAATAAACTGGTTGGCAAATGTGAACATGACTGTGTCACCTTGCTTATCTGGAATTGGGTAAACCTCAGCCCAGCTGGTACAATGACATATTATAGTGAGGATATATTGATTATTGGAGCGTGAATTTGGTAAGGGCCCGATGAGGATTGAGACTGACCATTTGCATGGGTGATACAGATATTGGCATTTCTCCCATTGGTGCGTGATCCCTCTAGCAGGAAGTGAGCTTGGCAAGTTGTGCATTCAGCAAGTAAAAGTCTAATGTCCTTTGTCATACCCGGCCACACATAAGCCTCTCTTAATCAGTGTAATGTTTTTGACACTGCCATGTGACCTACTTCTTTATGTGCCCGCCATATGACTTGTTCTTGAAAAGAGGGTGGTAAGACCAGACGGGGTTATTGGGCCGACTCTGGAGTGGGACAGCGTGTACTGTACAAGATGTCGTCAGTGATTATGTACGGTGAGCCAGAGTCTGACATAATCTGGGCTAAAAGGTCGGGGAAATAGTGCATTTGTACACAACGTATTTGGTCTAAGTTCAACCCGTCGGCCATTAAAGGTAGTTGTTTATAGGAAACTTCCTCTGGGAAAGCCTATGGGTCAACACATTCACGGTCCACATCTATAACGGAGATGTTGTTAGCCGGTATTCTTGATATAAGTTGGCTCAGTCATTCAATTTTCCTCTATGGTATTGGATCTTTGCACCATATTCTGCTAGTAAAATAGCCCAACGTTGAATTTTGGTGTTTACCATTTTTTGTGAACAAAGAAGTCAATAGTTTATGGTCCGTATAGACCGTAACTTAATCAGAGACATACCACGGCATATGCTTCCTTTTCAGTGGTAGCCCAGTGATTTTGTGTGTCTGTCAGTAGATGAGATATGGATTGAACAACTTGTTCTACCCCTGCTGTACCAAAATAGTACCTTCACAAGAGTTGCTTGCGTCAGTATACAGTCTGTATGGCATGTCAGTGTGTGGGTATGCCACTTCAGCAGGCGATGTCAGTAACAATTTAAGTTTGTCAAATGCCGTTTGTTCTTGGGCCCCCCACCGGAATTTGCAATTCTTTTTGGTCAGGGCTGTCAATGGCTGAGCCACTTCTGTGTACTTTGGGATGCACTGACGGTAATAGCTGGACATGCCCAAGGACCTGATTTGTTTGACATTGGATGGAGGGGGTAGGGTTTTTATAGCATTAGTTTTCTCTGAATCTGGTTATACCCCAGATCTGTTTACGATGTACCCCAACAGTTTTACCTCTGACCTGGCAAATGTGCATTTTTCAGATTTTAATTTGAGATCAGCATTTCGGATCCTGTCTAGAACAGCTTGTACATGTTTTTGTGTGAAACCTTATCCTTACTATAATTACAATGTCATCAATATATATAAGTACACAAGTTCCCAACAGATCGTTGAGAATTGTCTCCATGACCCTCTGAAAATGGCTCTGTCCATTGGCCAGGCCGAACGGGACTCTAGAAAAAGCAAAATGTCCCCTGTGGCACACAAAAGCCATTTTTTCTACGTCAGCAGGATGCACTGGGAGTTGGTGATACCCACTCATAAGGTCCAGAGTTGAGAAAATCATACTTCCCCAATTTGATTAAAGATGTCTTGTATGAATGGGAGTAGGTACCTATCTTTCTTGGTGACTGCATTTAGCTTCCTATAATCTACACAGAAGCGAAATGTGCCTTCTTTTCCTTTTGGAACTAAAGTAACAGGCAAGGCCCAGGGGGATGAGGAAGGTTCGATGATGCCTACTGCTAACATTTCATCGACAGCTTTAGAAATGATTTCCCTTTAGCAAGTGGGACTTGGTATGGCCTTTGATAAATGGGTTCTCCATATGTTTCTATTTTCATGAGGGAGATATCACAAAACCCATTGGGAGCATTAGGCCCTGCAAACACATCAGCATAAAGCTTTAGTACGTCATCCATATAATTTTGGCAGGAGGGGTATGTCTGGGATAACCCGGCGATACCATGTTGTCCGTCTAGGTTAAGGAGCCAGTGTCTGCCGTGCCATATCATGTCATTGTCTGAAAGGTTTAGGCAACCTTTCCCTGCTTAGATTGGTCATTTTCAAGGATCATTTCCTGTGGTAAGTCCTTCACTATGTACGTGTCAATATTACCTACGTCCTGGACTGGTAATTGGGTGAAGCCTACTATTTCTAAGGGATGTCCAGTGACAGATCTTAGAGGGACAGGGGGTTTCTGAACAATGGGGCGGCAGTTTTTACACAAATTTCATAAAAAATTTCCCTTCCCGTTGCAGCAATGTGCGAGTTGCACCTGTATCTATAAGTGCCAAAACCTGAATTCCACCCACACAAAGGGCAGTCTCGGGCCTTACCGCGTTTCCTGCTGCGACGCTTAATAGTTTAAATGACCGTTTTGCATGGTATGGTTACAGTTATTACATTTAAGGGGGGATTGTACCGGCATTGGGCGTGACTTACCTGTGACCATGGCCGTGACCTCTGATGAGATCCTGTAGATGATGTTGCGTGTTTCAGCGCAGACACTCTCTTGCCATGCGTCCCGTTTCATGCATTCATAACAGATTGGTCTTCAGTCAGAAGTCCAACTAAGGGGATTCGTAAGATGCACATTCCGACTGCTACTATTGTTGACAGATTTATGGGAATCACAATGACCTGCGTGCTGAGACTCACAAGAATCACTGACCAGTCAGCCCACACTTCCGATTGCTTCATATACATCAGACAAATCTATCCCCTTTGTCGCCATGGTTATGGCAGATATATCCATTGGCTCCTCTTATCCTCTCATGTGAGGTCAGACAAATTTGCCTTCGTGTTGATCCATGACGGTTGCCTGGTACATGGCTTCACGTTAATTCCTTGGTCCTTGGTATAACACTTGTCTACTAACGTGTTCATTTGCTAGGGCCCTGAAGTATATCTTAATTACATCTTTGGTTTGTTCTTCCGTACATTCACTGTTCAGGTAAGCCTGCTCGGCGAGATCTCTGAACATCCAGTTGAAATGGGGTACAGAGACTGAAGGTTGTTGTTTAAGGTTGTTTAGTTTGGTGCAACAGTTCAAGGTCATTTGGTAGTTGGAACTTTTGACGGATGTGCTTTTAAGCACGACCCAAGCTACTGCTAATCTCGGTGCCCCTAGGTTAGCAAGCAAGTTTTCTGTAAGGTAACATTCAACTCCCTTCTGAGTGACCCAGTGACAGTGCGAGTGACAATGTCTATCAGTTCTGAGTCACCAAGGACCTATTCCTTAGCCCACTCTATCTGCTCTAACCAGTCTTAAATGGCAGTGTATGAGGTCCCATCACAAGTGTTTGTTCTACATACTACATCTTTTATGATGTTGCACTTTTTCATAATAGTGTCGGCTGGCTATGTGGGCAGATTCTTGATGCACCTGGTCGAAGCCTTATGGAATTCAGAGATACGTACGGAGATAACGTCCTGTGCTGAATCTCTCGCCATTGTGAGAAGAAACACTGTTGTGAATACACTTGTAGATTTTAATCCAGTACTCCAAAGTTTACAAAGGTGTAGCCTTGCAGGAAGCATCGTAGTGCGTATTAACTATGAGCTAATTGTTCTGGTAGTCTAATTACTCTACGTCGGGACTCTAAGAGTCGAGAAGCCTCCCCCACATGCACGTCAGAAGTTGTTCTCTCCTGTTAGGCACCCTTCTATGTCGTGATCGCAATTAAGTAAGTAAAACTCTCCTGTGTCCTAACTCTCTTCCATTTCAACTCATTTTACTGGTGTCACTAACAGTGTAACTCTTCCCCTCCTGAGTAGTCCTAAGTGCCTATTGGCTGTAACTACTGGCCACTCATATCTACATACTTTTCCAGGCTGATTCTACCCCGATTTTCGAGGACCAAATCAAAGGTTAATTAATCTGAAACAGCATCTGCATTCACATCTGAATCAGCCAGGTGCATCGTACTACAGGGGATTTATTGGGCGCTCTTAAGGCGCACTGCACGTGAACAAACACGGCTATATCAGGGTCGGCTATAGCTACCTACTGTTAGGTTCAGGCTGGATTTGCACCTGGCTATAGGGCCTGTATTACCTAACCGACTGTGACAATACCCCAGTTATGTTGTGATACACAGTTTGTGAGATCTACCAGAATCCACTAACGAAGCTGCCAAGTGTTCACGCTTGTATAATTAATCCGGCTGGTGACCGTCAAGACCACATAGCCTGTCCTAGTGTACTCTTTGATGACTAATCCCCCACCTGTACTGTATGAAGTATGCCACTTGTGACATTCCCTGACAGCTACTAATATATACACTGTTCAAATGCAGAAATGTTATGAATGACTTTATTGCCGGACTTCTCCAGTATTTAAATCTTAACCTATAATAATACAGCTCCTACTTATTTGACGCTCCTGCTGATATGGCTATTAATGTTTCTATGAATACACAATTAACATACATGAAATGAAACTAGATAGTATAATAATAGTAAAAAATAATAGTAATATTAATCATGAAACTTTCATTGAGGCGGATAATACCTGCTTGCATATTGTATGTATGTTCTTAGGAATTTGAGGCGGGCTGAAATTTAAATCAAGCGTGTGTCAAATGACCTGAAATGTCACAGCCCGTACTACATACCAAAATATTTCACAATACCAATACTTCCACGATGTACAGTTCACAAGGCTGAGACACGCTTGTTCTAATTCCTTTTCACTGTTTTACTGTCCCAATCGGCCACCATCATGATCACACGTCATTCTAGCCTTCTTCACTTCCAAGTCATCTTTAAAACAACCAAGTCTATTACAGTCTACTCAGACCTGGCGAGTAGGTATAAAAGTCAAGCTGTACCCTATAGGGGGTTCACCACAGTTCCTTCCAGTTTTCTACTGCTGATATTAACTCTGGATTAGGGAAAACCCCATCTGCTCCAGTGATGTGACCCAGAAATAACACCTGTGTCTTCAGAACTTACACTTTGATGGTTTGAGTTTTAGTACCACAGACTTGAGCAGTTCCCATACTTCAGCCAGTCTCTTAAAATGTTCACCAGTGGTAGAGCTGAATATGTTAAGATCATCCAGGTATATAAAGAGAGTTTTCCATTGAAGGCCTTGCAGTACTAGTTCCATACACCGGTTATCCGGTTATCTGGTTTGTGTTTTACTGCTGATTCCGGGTTTTACTAGTCCATGCTTGTCTTGTCCTGAATTATTGTCCTGCTAGTAAACGTGTGTTATGCAGACGTCTTGATTATTGTTGTTCCACGCGTGTTAATCAATTAGGACCTGCTAGTTCCTATTGTGTGTATGTCAGTATGACAGATTAAGGACCACGCAACCATGGGTACACACTGTTATTGCTGGTGACTTTAACCAACATTTAAAAGCCATCTGATATCCCATTTCTAACACTGCAACAGCTTGGTTACACACTGTGGATCAGTTCTCCAACAACAAACACTGGAACCCTATTAGACCATATTTATACTGCCAACAGTCCTCTTTCTGCTCAGTCTGATGTCATATTGACCTCCTACAACTATCACCACGCAACATATTACAGCTACCAGTAGCTATTATGAATAACTTGTCACTCATATACGTGAGCAATAGGTTTGCTCACCTTGAAGAGTTTGATGGCAGCAAAGACTGTAGATTCAATGCGATAATTCTCAGGTCAGTTCAGCTTATCATCTTAGGCCTTGCAATGTCAATCTTATGCCCATGTCCCAAAGGCCTTTCAGTAAACACCAAATACAAATGTTGACACCCAGCATTGGTGGGGTTATGCAATTCTACCACAATATTTATGCTGTTATATCTCATATATTTCATATTCTGTTTCTCCCTTTACAGTATCTGTGCTCACTTCAGCATCCAGGTCTATAGTTCTTATATATTAGTATTGCTGTATGACATGTTTATATGATTTCCCAAAATTATGTGACCATGGGGCGCTTCATGTATTTGCATGCAAATACAGCGATATTTAGTAGAATTTACATCTTGGGAACAGTGTGTTGCTCTAAGGTGTAACATAGTTTTCAAACAGTTCATAGAAGGTTGCAAGTGAATTACAGTTGCAAGTCTTAAATGTCATTCCACATGTTGAATGCATCCCTACCTTTTTCTCCAACCCAAATGAATTTTGAAAAGAAAAAAGAAAAAGTTTCTTTCAGTGTGTTGCTTGAATAATTTTTCCACGCTTCAGGTAGGTAACAGGCCTCCCAGTTCATGAATGTGGTTGGAACACTTAGTTCTGCCTTGTTATAGCATATAACAGTTGTCAGTAATAATGTCAGTATAATGACCCAAGTCTGTTCACTGTGGAAGCTCATATATAGTGATTTATAATGTGAGATGATTGATAGTTTCCTCAAAATATATGTCACCACAACTATGCAGACCCAAGATAGTGAGAGGAAATGTTACTAGTATAAAGTCTGATCCAACACTAAGCTAGAAGAGAGCAAGTGACAACGGGCACTGAGTTAGGTGTACACCCGGTGAGACTACTAATAGTAAACTTATTGATCTAATTATTCTTTCCGTTTTAGTAATTATTCCTATATGAAAAATATCCATGTCACGTTAATTCTTTAAAACTGACATGCATTGTAGCTGTTAGATCCAGAGAATTGAAAACTTCATAATTCAGAGAGGTAAGGGACTTGTCGGGAATAGGGACATGATTCATACTTTTTAGGATGAAATGTAAAAGCTGCACATTTATTTTACAAAATGAACAGAAAAACTGCGCACATGCCTTCATGTACTTACATGATCTTCATAGTTTAGAATTTGTAATAAAGAACACCTGGCAAAGTTATAAGTGATTTATTTACAATACCCATGGATGAACACAAAAACTTACATATACATACTATACAAACATATACATAAGTCTTTATAATCCTTTATTCATCATTCTGTCTCAACAAGATAACAAGTTCGGACACATCCTTACATATAGCATATGCATGGATGTGTGGACTGTAAATAGTCTCGTTCAAGTCAGCCATCAGAAACACACATGGTCAACTAAAAATGATGAATGATATGTCGAACAGACGAAAAGGTACTCCAGGGTGTCCAGTTCTTGGTGTCGGTAACTCCTGGTCAGATTCTTCAGGCGACGATCCAGCTTCCCATATTTCTTTCTCCGTGGTCGCGGAGCTGCTCCCAAACCAGCCCGCGTCAGCATCAGTTCTGTGGCTGCCTGTTCTCTTCTTAGGTAATGGATCAGCAGGAAGATGTTTTGGTGGTGCTGATGTAGTGCCCTGTTAAATCTGCTGTGCCAGGCTTCAACCCTGTTGTTAGTTCTTAAGTTCTGTCTCCAAACACATCACATTTCTACCAGGTACAAACACAATTCTATCTGATGTAACCAAGTAATTCTTAAATAAGGAAACATGGAAATATTTCCTATAAAATACATTATTATCAATACACTTATTATTATATTCGTAATACTTTCTACATAAACCAACAGTGTCCATATTTCTGAACCATACAACATCTCTCGATCAGCATACCTTACATATTATTAATGTCAATTATTAGTAATAATAGTTGTATGATAAAACACCACCAAAACTAAAACCAAAATATCTTCCCCCATCCACGTAGACTACTCTTGAGATTTTGAGATTTAAAGGGTTATTTGCTTAAACATGCGCATATGTAAATATACAGGGACTTAATTTGTTCCAAAATAGGTCTCCCGCCATCCAATGTACTTGCGCCAGGGTAGATGAAAATAACTGAATACTACGCACAGGTAGTATTTTCATGTTAACAAAATAACAACCAACCTCATTTCTGATTCTATAAAGTTATTTTTGCTCATAAAATGTTGTCCATTCATAATGTCTTTCGGAATGTTGTCCTGTCAGAAGTCAAATATTATCAAAATATGTAAATATTTATTCTTGCCTTAATACATTAAGTACATGTAGGAGATCAACATAAATGATTCATCATCCAGAAACCTCTGATCGACATTTTTTGTATGGTACACAGTCAAAGGACACTAGCAAAGACAGTTGTTGAGGAAACAGTTCTGATTCTGCAGCCATGTGCAGGGAAAGAGAGAGAGCATGTTCGCACAAGCTAGTGACATAACAATTTTTTGGGTCTTAGACTGGTACTAGTCTCATATGTTTAAAAATTTTGAAATTTAACGAGACTTACCTGTAAGTTGAAGTTTGATTGTAATTTAACTCTCACCTGAGTCACCTAGGGATTATATGAGATATGCATGCGCATGCGCAGACGTCATTTTTTAAAGATGAGTGTTCTTGGCAAACCAAGCCATAACAAGGGTGGGTTACTAAAACGGGGTGGGCATATTATCCCTAGGTGACTCAGGTGAGAGTTAAATTACAATCAAACTTCAACTTACAGGTAAGTCTCATTTAATTTCAAAATTTAACTCTCACCTAGTCACCAGGGATTCTATGAGATTTTAAAGTTGTCAAAAACACAAAGAAACAGCCTTCAGTAGAAGAACTCTTTATTATATCTTACCGAACTTGCAACACTCAAGTGAATGATTTAATCAATTACATATATACCATTACTAAAACAAGTTAATTAACATTGTGAAGCACAGCTTCAGCAAAATCATTCATACCTGTATTTACAGTTTCCCTTCTATAAAACTTAGCAAACATATTGGTATTTGACCATCCTGCTGTTTTTAATATAGTATCCAGAGAAACATTACAAGCAAAAGCTTTACTAGTTGAAGCAGATCTTGTACTGTGAGCTTTAAAAATACTAACATCTACACCTGCTTTGTGCATAACTACTTTAATCCATCTAGCAATGGTTGCCTTGCTCACAGGGGCAAAAGGTTTGTTATAACTGATAAATAATTGTGTACATGTATTAGATCTAAGGTTCCTGGTCCTAGTCAAATATTCTGCCAATACTGATAGAACACACAGATTCTGATCATGTGGATAGAAAATCAATTTAACACATGGTTGTGGTTTTGCCGGTCTAGACTGTTTAACAAGGTTGTTAATAGCAAATACCACACCATTATCCACCCGTGACATATCCTCCAAGTCTAGGAGCTGCAGGGTTTGTCCTCTTTGCCCTGTAACCAGCGCCACCAACATAACCAATTTAAAAGTAAGGTCCTTCAATGATAAATCTTTTAATGGTGCCATTTGTTTCAAAAATTTAAGAACAATGGAGGGGTCCCAGGTAGCTTGATATCTAGGAAACACTGGCACTCTATGATAGATTCCTTTAATAAACCTCTTAACAATGCTATTATTACCAAGTGTATTATTATCTAATTGTATAAATGTACTGAGAGCTGATCTAGCAGTGCAGATAGCGCTATACTTGCACCCCGATTCATAAAGAACTGACAAAAAATTTAGGACTTGAGATAAATTTGGCTGAAGGGGATCAATATTTGTTCATGACAGAAGTGAAGGAACTTGTTGATGTAAGTACGATACTGCTTTTTGGTACTGTCCCTCCATGAAGACATAATGATTTCTCTAGTTTTATCTGAAAATCCCTTCTGTTGCAGTATTGTCCCGACAATCTGCATGCCATCAGCTTCATTTTTTGGGCCAATGGATGAGGCTGTTGGCATTGGTTTAAGTGCGGAAGACTCAGAATTTTTCCTGTAGGTGGTAACAGTATTGGCTGGCTGCTCAATAACTGCAGAAGGACAGGAAACCAGCTCTGTGTGGGCCACAGTGGGGCAATCAAGATCACCTCGGCCTTGTCCTGATGAACTTTTTGTAGCACCCTGTTTAGAAGAGAAAAAGGAGGAAAAATATAGTTTAGCTCCTTCTCCCACGATAGCTGGAAAGCATCTACTGCCATTGCCCCTGGGTCTGGTTTCCATGATACAAAACTTTCTAGTTTCTTATTTAATCTAGATGCAAACAAATCATTTTTTGGGCTGCCATAAAAACTACACAAACATTTAAAGACTTCCATATCTAGAGACCATTCAGTTGCGTCATTGAACTTCCTACTTTCTTTGTCTGCTAGCCCATTGTCAACACCTGGTATGTGTGCTGCACTTAGCCATACATTGTTATTGTTTGCCCAATTCCAGATTGAAATTGTTACTTTGTTACACCTGATAGAATGTGTTTCCCCCATATTCTGTAAATAGGCAACAGCTGTACTGTTGTCTAAGAGAATCTAAACATGTTTATGTTTTAAATGTTCCTGAAAAGCCAACAGCCCTAATTCTGCTGCTTTCGGTTCTAAAACATTGATATGCTCTTTTTGCTCTATTACATTCCATCTGCCACCTGCTGTGAGCTTCCCTAAAACTGCACCCCATCCTGACTTTGATAGATCAGTCTGTATAATACAATCAAAATTGGATGTAACAATAGTTTTAGGAATATGCAAATTCCCTTTCCACCATTTCATGTCTGACCATGCTTCATTTGTAAATTCCATATAACCTTCAAAGTTACCTTTATGATGTTTTAAGGCCCTAATTTTATCAATCTCCAACGATCTGTAATGCAGTTGGCCCATATGAATGCCAGGTAATGCAGCTACCAATGAACCAATAATTTTTGCACCTTGTCTGACAGAACATTTAGAATCTTTGATTGTTTTATCAAGCATATCTGTGAGATTCTTTTGTTTTCCATTTGTAATGCCCACAGAACTGTTTGTGGAATTTAATACAAACCCCAAATGCTCTAAAGTTTGTTTGGGTACCATCTGTGATTTCTCCGAGTTGATTTTAAAACCTAAATCGGTAAGCAATTTGGCAGTCTCCATTACATTATGTTGACAAATTGTAAAAGTGTCAGCCTGTATATATAGATAATCAAAGTAAGCACTAGATATAAATCCTTTTAATCTTAAATGAGCCAGCACCGGTTTCAGCAGTTTGGTGAAAATCCGGGGAGCACATGCCAATCCATTTGGGAGACATACATACTGAAAAAGTTGACCATTCCATCTGAACTTTAGGTATTTTTGAAACTTACGTGCAACCGGCACGGAATAATAAGCATCTTGTAAATCTATGGAGGCCATAAAGCAATTTTGTGTCATTAGAGAAATACATGTTTGAACTGTGTCCATTTTAAAATGTAAATATTCCAAATGTGTATTTAATTCTTTCAAGTTAAGAATAGTTCTGAACTTTCCATTTTTCTTAGGATGCAGAAAAATAGGGGACACATATTGACCTTTTTCCTCAGAACTGCGTATGATAACTCCTTTCTCCAAAAGTTTATCAATTTCTTGTTCAATAATAATATGTTCCTCCAATTTAAATTTTAATGGTTTGGGCTCTTTCACCTGCACTGGTAAATTTACAAAATCCAGACAAGCCCCTTTTACACATGTTAAAATAAAACGGTCATATGTCAGTTTCTGCCAATTTTGTATGCAGTTTGAATGTTCCCAGCATGAAAAGTGCAAGGGCTTACATTTAGCGCTGGCTAAAAACTTCTTGGCTGGCATATGGCTCTTCTTTCCCAGCTTGTCTGGAAAGTTGTGGCTCCTCTGGCCTTGGTTCCTGCCTAAAAAAGGACCCTTTCCCTTGTGGCTGGTTTTGCCACCATATGGTGACTTCTTGTATGGGCTTACCTTGTTCCCAAAGGATGATCTCCTGCTGCCAGTCTTTTTGGTGAGCCTGATACTCTCATCAATGTCCTTGACGTGCTGCTCAAGGTCATCACCAAAAAGCTGGCTAGTGACCGGGTTACTACTGGAGCAGAGAGACTTATAGCTTTCGTTTAAGTCCGGTTTGATTTGCTCTCTGCGGTGCATGGAAATATCATGTACCACATTAGCGATCAGGGACATCCCATTAATCAGGTTCCCCAGTATGTCCCCTGGTGGCATCATACTGTCACCTGTGTTCAGTGATTTCACACATGCATCAGCCACCTGTAAACAGGCTGTCAATCCATGGCTCAAATTCGTCTGCCAGCCCTGCATATTTTTGTCCTGATTCCTGGTATTAATCCTCAGATTCCCCCATAGTTTCTGATTTACTTTCACCTGTCCTAAACACTTAGAGTTCTCTGGCGGACTGAAGATTGTAGCCTTTTCAGCCACTAATTTCTTAGGCATACCTGTTCCCAGTACCGTATCTATCAGTGTACCCAGCTGGCCATCCACAGCTGGTCCGCGTGTGTCAGTCTTGCTGACCTGAGCGGTTAAGTCTATACCACTCCGTCCTTGTACAGGAGAACACTCATGTTCCTCCGTTCTCATCCGTTTTGCCGGTAGGCTGTCCTCATCTTCCTCCGACGAGCCTGCATCAGCAACATCGTGTTGTTCATGCATCTCATCTGCCTCAGGCACATCATAACAAACATCCTGTGTGCGGCGGCGACAATCTTTCAGGTCCTTTACCACAGATGCTAGGTCTGTTAATAGGGCGGTCACTGTCGACAGCTTCTTTTCGACAGCTCTTATCTCCTGTCGAACCTCCGATCCCTCACCGTCAACATCGGACTTGGTCTTGAGTTCCGTTGGTCGTTTGTCATGGCCCACATGTGCGCCGCCATGTTTGCATGTTTACCACAGAGATCTCGCTCCGGTCACATGACTCTTCGTGTTCACATGTTCCGTGATCACATGACTCACGGTCAGATGACTGTGGGGTCCGTGCCCCCGTGCTGACCCCATGGCTGGAGAAGCTCTCTGGCTCCCGTAAGCAAGCAGCCTGCCTGAGGGGGCTAGGTGACCTAAATTCCCGGGGTTTGTCGCCATTTTGTTCACCCTCGTGGGCTCCCGGGCGATCGACTTTTTTGTCTGAATCCACTCCTGCGTGGCTCAGCTGCGTCTTTCTAGTACTTCCCCAGTATTTCCAGGCTGGTCATTCCAAGACCCTGGATGAGAGTCGTGCGGCCCCCGGCCATGATGCACGCTCTCATTTGACTCTTCCTTCTTGGAGGAGCTGGAGTGTGGGGCTCCGTGTCTCCTCATCTCAGCCAGAATACTGCCGACCATTTCCACGGCCTTCCCTGCCGTGCTGGTCATATCTGACACTTCAGCAAGTTCAGGCGGATTGTCACAACTTAAGAGTTCCGTTTTGTATTCACAAAAGTAACATGCACTTGACGATACTCCAATGAAACCTATTAATTATTGCTGCTGTATAAAAGACGTCTTGTTTAAGCGACAAGCGAACGCAAGATGACGTCTGCGCATGCGCATGCATATCTCATAGAATCCCTGGTGACTAGGTGAGAGTTAAATACTGGAGTAGCCAACTGTTTCACAACTACACACTCTACACAGAGTATTAGTCCCCCACAAGATATGTCTGCCGTTACATATATTACATATATTACTGAGGGCTCAACCTTAGTACCATCAAACCACTTCAGAGGGTGGCTCTAGTCCTTCTGGGGTATAAGATTAAGCTTGTCACACAATTGTTCAGAAAGAATAGTCACAGCGGCCCCAGAGTCAGCTAAACCATAACTCTCCAGGCCATTCACAAAAACACTCACTAAAGGTCCATCGTTTAGCATCTCTGGAGTAAACACATGGTTATCATTCTGTTTATACTTTAAGGAAGGAATCCACTCATCAGCCTCAGGATTTAAATGGAGTTCACTGCATGGTAGATATGAAACTACAGGGTTTAGCCTCATCAGACTTTTTGTCAGAAATTTTGGTACTGGCAACCTTACTAGAAGTAACAGATGGACAGTCCCGCCGTTTATGGCCTAATTCACCACATTTAAAGCAAGCCTCACTGTATCTCTGACTGTACCGCGCATTGTCTCTTGGTTTCTCTTTGTGATCATTTGTAACAGGAAATTTACCCCGGTTAGCACTGTGTGAGTTTAACACAGGTTTGTCACTACTCCTATTATTTTGACGGCGTTTATCATTTTCCTCACGTATTATACGTCTCTGTAGGATAAAGTCATCAGCATACCGAGCTAAATTTCGTAACAATAAATCCTCCTTTTCCATCAGCTTTAGGCGCAATGTCTCATCTCTCATGGTGGACATAAGCTGATCTGAAATGATACATCAAAGATTCTGGCCACCTCAGGCTCCTCCCTAACTGCACTGGAGGGTTTGAGCCAACGGATGAAATACTCCTCCAACCTGATACTATCAAAGATTCTAGCCACCTCAGGCTCCTCCCTAACTGCACTGGAGGGTCTGAGCCAACGGACGAAATACTCCTCCAACCTGGAGGTGAAATCAAGAAAACTTTCAGAAGCCTTCTTAGTCTCTTTTCTAAACTTAACTCTGTAAGCTGTAGGAGTCAGGTGATACCTAGATAGTATGGCATCTCTAACAATGTTAAAATCAAGTCTTTCATCAGGGCTTAAAGAATAGTATGCTTGCTGAGCCAATCCGGTTAAATACGGCTCCAAAATAAATGCCCACTCAGTATCTGTTATTTCATGTCTGGTAGCCAGATTAACAAATGTTTTAAACCAATAATGGATATCATCAGATTCACATAGTTTAGTAATCTCAGGAATTTTGGATACAGTCACTTTAGATTTTGACACCAATTTTTCCATTGTGTTCAACAGTGTGGCATTATCCTCACAGCGAGTGTCAGAGAAATGTTTAAGCAGTTCTTTAAACATTGATTCACTAGGGGAAGGGCTGCCCTTTACCCCTGTCTCAGGCTCCTCAATTTTAGGCAAGTCCGATAAAGCCTCAACCCGCATCTCTTTGTTTGTAAGTTCAGACGTATCAATACGATTGAAATCACACAAGCGCACTAGATAATCATTAGTGTATTGTCTCAAGTATGTCACTTTCTCCTGTTTCTCCATGATGTGACAATGTGAAGAACAAATATAAATAATAAGAACAATAATAGGAAATATGTACAGTCTTTTCTCTGAACCACGAATCATGAATGAATCCGCTGTTTTGATAACACCAGAGAACGTAACACTGTCCGTACGTCAGCCGGGAATTGACAAATAATACTGATATCAAAGTCCAGATATCCCTCCCTTGGGAGTGGCGAGCACAAAATATATATAATTTAATGTCCACTAACAGTACTTAACAGCACAGTTAGTAATATACAGACGCAGAATCCCTCGCAAGAGTAGCGAGTCCAGTAGTGTAAAGCGTTACACCACTCGAAGCCGGGACGGCAACATGCACAAGATGACGGGCGCCGGACGAAGAACCAGCACGTCAGGGAAAAGCTATTTGAAACAGTCCTACCTCAACCAGAAGAGCCCCACGTTGGGCGCCATTTATAAGGGTTGTTTTCCTTCTCACCACATATATACAAGTTCACATCCAAAACTCTGTTTGTCCTTCACAAGGTTTATTCACAGCCAACAGACGAGGTCCCACCATGTGCCCAGGTCTCTAACTAAACTGGAAGAGGAAGTTACCTAACCTCCGCACAATGACTACAATATAGTGCATGCCTTACACTCTCCAAACAGAGATCACTACAAAGTATACAGCCTTTGTTCCTTCAAGGACTGAATGGAAAGTCTGTTCATTGAAGACGGATGCTGCAGCGCCTGTGTCTATCTCCTAGTAACAGCACCTCCATTAATGCTGACCTCGCACGTCTATGGGATATCTAACCCATCTGATACACTCTACATATAACATAACCCCCATCAGGCTGTGTTTCTTTGTATGAAAGAAAAGCAAGTTTTAATTTCATTTTTTCTGGGTCTTGATTAAGGTTGCCGGTCTGCTGTTCTTAAACAAGATGGACATTGCCTTATACCCTTACATCTCTAATACAGTCATCAATTCATGGCATCATGTATGATTTTTCATTTTAATCGTTTTTCATTATTTTATCTTTCTTTTCTCCAAGTGACATATAATACTTTCATTCCACATGCATTTATCCATAACTTTTACCTGTTCCAACACCAGACAAATAAATTGGTCTACAGACTCTGACAAAAAATAGGGAATGAGTGAACACATTTTTATCTTTAATATATTTAAAATTAATTGTGGAAACAAGACTTATTCTAGTTTGCCAGTTTAGGAAAAACAAAAAAATGTTTTGAAGGGATCATGACTTTAGCACCAACAAGCAACAGTGCCAAGGGCTTGATGCTAATTTATCCCCCCCCCCCCTCCCCTTGACCAGAAAGTTATGAAACCTGAAGTATAGGAGCATTATTCTGTAGAACAGTTATTTCTTATGGTGTGTCCTTGTTTATCATTGTACTCAAGCAAGAAGTATATTTTCTTTTCCAGTAGTTATCTGTTATTATCTGTCCTTTCACTGTCATTTAGGATGGAAAGTGACTAAGTCTTTGAAGTTTAACATGATTTAACCAGACATACACTTGTCAAGGAAATAATTTAAGAAAATGCCATGGGCTAAAGGTTCAGCATAATACCAGAAGTCAGTCTGTTCGTGTTTCTCAGAAAAGTTTTTGCAGTGCCACCAAACGACACATGCTGAAAATTTAAAAATAACCAAACAAGGACAGTCCTTCAGTTTTCAAAAAAAAGAAATGGTGGTGATTTTTGTGTTGAAATAAAAGGAAAAATACAGAAAACACATGAATCGGGCATGGTTTCATGAAATTGGAATAATACACAACAAGGCTCCTGCCATTTCTGTATTATTTATGCCTGAAGTTAAGAAAAAGGTATTCCATCAAGAAATTGGAATGACACTTCTTTGAGACACACCATAGATCTAAATGTGTGGAAAAGTTTGGGATCATTGTTCAAAATGCTTCACTGTTTAATTTTAATCAACATTTAACAGAGGATTTTCACATGACTTTTAATTGCCCAATTTCCATGATGTTAAGAAAGTAACTAGGTTAATGGTTCTCTTCACATGTAATGTTTCCCTCCTTTTTCACACCTGTTGTTTCCAGGACTTAGTAGCGCCTTGTAGATTCATCGTGTTTTAATATGGTTACTTAGATTTCATATTTGCCAAATCTCTAATCTCAAGAAGAAGAATTTAGCGGTGCTTTGTGTGAAATGACATTGTGGTGTTCATTTTTATCTTTCATAGAGCCATACCATTTACACAATTTTCTGTGTCATTGAAGAAGTTCGAAAATTGCCATTCCTTAGAGTGAAATAAACATGCCCTGGGCTACAAAAGACATAATTGCAGTTTTGACTGTTTGAACTGCTTGGTTTAGAACCATTAGTTATATGTAATCTTAGAGATCATGATTTAAAATCTCTGGTTGTTTGGTTTAGTTCTTTTCTTCTTCTATGCTTGTTGAGAAGTATGGTTTTAACCTTTTTATATTAATTATGCTTGAAAGAACATTTCATATGTGTTTGGTCATCTGGTTTGGAACTATATTGTAATAAATGCTACACCATTTTTACATGGTTCTAAACTGTAGTTGTACTTGCTAGGAGGACCATATGATAGTATATTTCTGCCTTGATCAGATCTGGTAACATACATACTTTGATAAAAAAAATATACCAAAATGTTTGGTTGCCCACTTCAGAACTCCTATTAACTATGACTATATGTGCCCAATTACTTTGTTGCCTGGTTCAGATCAAGAATTGTCGTAGCTTTGATCAACAAATTCCATATTATTTTGTTTTCCTAGTTTAGATCTATTATCATCTGTGCTTTGATGATATTATACCATAATAATTGGTTGCCTGGTTTAAATCTGTTACCGTTGTTGCTTTTAACTGCTTTGATTCATTATTTGGACCTTGAAGACCAGTTTAGTTTGATCCGCGTTATTTTCATCCAACATATGACAGATGGTGCCTTTAATGTCATGAAGACTGGCTAAACTATAACATGCCTAAAGATAATTTTTAAATAAATAAGCAAAAGATAAGACAAAAGTTTATTTCAAACCCTAATTAACAAAAAAAATTTTAATATGATTAAATTTATTTGTTGGTGCTCTAGGAACAACTGAACATGTTATAATGTTTGACTCTTTGAGTCTCAGAAAATGTAAACACACAGTTTTTACACTTCTTGGATAAACCTGAGTGGTTAAATATATTAGACAGTCAATTGCAGTTCATTCTGGAGCAGGAGAACAGTCCTCTTCATCAATTCTCAAACATTTTGTCAGTGGACTCACACTGTCTTCCTCGATTGAAGAGCACTCAATTTCATCATGCTCACATGTGTCATCAGGTGTGCCATAATCAAAGCTCTGTGTGAAAGCCTCTTTCAATTGTTTCACTACAGAAGCGAGGTCTGTGATAAAAACTGTCATCGCGGAAAGCTTTCCTTCAACAGCTTTTAATTCCTGGTGAACATCCCACCGCGAACTGCTGCTGTCAGAAATGCTTTTCATTGACTGTTGTCTGCCACAGCTTCCATGGGCACGCCATGTTTTTCTGTGCTTTGATAGCATTACACCATGATTATGGTTGCCTGGTTTAGGTTTTGTTACCATCTACGCTTAGATTAATGTACCATGATATATGATTGCCTGGTTTAGATCTAAATACCATCTGTGCTTGGATAAACATATACCATAAAATTTGTTTGCCTAGATAAAATCTGATATCATCTGTGCTCATAAGAACTTGGATCATGTTACCTGATTGCCTGGTTTAGATCTATTATCATCTGTGCTTTGATAAACAAATGCCCTGTTTGTTTGCCTAAATTAGAGCTGTTATAAACTGTGCCTTAAAAGCTTCTATTATTTTATTTGTTTGCCTGGTTTAGATCTAGGATCACCTGTGGGTTGAGAAGCATATGTCATTATATTTGTTTGTCTAGTTCACAATATTATTCTTGTGTTGTAGACCAATCTACATCCTTTTTAGCTCAGCTGACTATAAGTCATCTGAGCTATAGTCGTGGTCCTTTGTCCGTCGTCCGTCTGTCCGTCAGGCCGTCCGTCCGTTAAGAGGGCACGTTTTAAAACCGTTAGACCTACCAATCCAAAATTCTGCATACCAATAGATGTCCCGGAAATCTCCTACCATACCGAAAATTGGGTCATTAGGACTTCGTTCCTTCGAGATATTAAGGAAAAACCTCCGTTTTCCATAAAAAGGACATTGTTACACTTCAAAGCTGCCTAATATCAAAACCACTGATCTGTATTTGATCATATTTAGTATTCATATTTTTCCATACATCTTCTGTGCACATACCAAAAATAAGGTTAGTATTGGGTATTATTTTGAAGTTATGGGCCCAAATATAATGCAGTTTCTTAAAAATCAAGAAATATATTTGCTCACTTAACATGAGATTTGCTGATGCTGGAGACTTTTTTTCAGGAATATAACTTTATTTAATCAAGATTCAATTGTTTACCCAAAATTAGATCTGAATTTTGCAGATTTTTCCAGTTATTAGCATAAATAAAAATTCAGTACCTTAAATTTTGTCCAACTTTGGCAATGGCACATTTTTTCCCTGTAAGCACTATTGATTTAATTTTCACAGCATATATACGTAAGGATTTAATCTTTTAAAACCTGAAATTTCAAAGGAATTGTGTGAAAAGAGTAGCTTTTATTCAAGTTTTCATACACCATGTCAAGTGTTGTTTACATCTGGCCCACCTAGTAATACAGTCTTCACTTGCATTATGTAACCCACCCCAGGCAGCTTGCCTTGGCTTAGCTTGGCCACTACTAGCAGGCTTTCCCTCTGCCCTGCACTTCCCCCCCCCCCCAGCTGGTACATAAACTAGATGAATGTTATAATTTTCTGTATTTTATTTTATTTTTGGCTATGCTACATTTTAGATTTTGTATTGTACCACCAGGGTTACAATGATTAAAGTGCACATTTAATTGTGTCCACAAAGTGATGTATTGCAATGAAAGTGTGGATGTTCATCAGAGTGCTCATTAAAGATTTTAATTTGTTTGACTTGGTTGTATCAATTGTTACATGATACTGGCTAAATAATCAAAATTTATATTGCTGATCCTTTATTTCAGTTCATAAAATAAAACATTCCCAACTCCAGTTTGCTCCTGGTATAATATATTGGGTGTTTTGATCCTTGGATTAATTTTAACACATGTATTAGTTTCATAGTTGAGAATACTTTTCTTTTTTCCTGATACCATTTAAAAAAATATAAATATTTAAAAAAATATAAATATTTAAATTTTTCCTGTTAGTGCTGTGGATTTAATTTTTACAGCATGTACACATTAGCCTTTCATCTGTTAAAATCTGAAATTTGAAACTAATTGATCAAAAACTAGATTTTATTCAAGTTTCCAGGTACCAAGTCTTCATTGTTTACATCAGGTCAGTATAAATGCAGTGTACTGGGCAGTTACATAACACCTTCAGGTCTGACCTACTGCCACTGTGAGTGTCTGGGTCAGGCAGTAATTACCAGAGAGCCTCTCTTTCTTTCTCTCTTTCTCTCTCTCTCTCTGGCAGTCCAGCTCTCTCTTTGGTTTTTTCTCAACCACAGCTTATAATAATAATAAAATAATAATTTAATTATAAAGCCTAAAATCCATGCTATGCATTCTCTAAAAAGCTGATACATGATGATATAATGATGACTGAGTATGAACAGTAAAAAAAATAAATCAGAGAATCCAATAGATTATGAATAAAGACTAAGATGGTTAAAAAAGGCCAGGTTTCATAAAGTTTAAATGACAAGAGTTGTAGAGCTCAGCAAATACTGTCTCTGAAGTAATATTTATGTGGTTTTCAAACATGAAACATTAGTTTCCAAGTTACATAGGAACGCAGTTGACGACACTCATCTGGCAACATGGCATTCAGACTCGAGACAATATTGTTGTATTAACATCCATACTAGTATTATCTAAACAGATAGGAATGTTATGTTTTGATTATTTATTCCATATAACTACTAAAGACCTCTTTGATTTAATGTATGCCTAATATCACATAGTTCCTCTGACACATGTTTCTGCCGTTGACAAGGTACGCGAGGCTTAAGCAATAGGACACTGCTTTCCATTAGGCATTTCATGTGACAATACAACACCTACACCATAAGGTGATGCATCGCATTCAAGGAACAACTTTAACTCCGGCTGATAATGAACAAGCACTTCTGAAGACTGCAACATCGCTTTTCTCTCAGCAAACGCATTTGCCTGCTGTTCACCCCGAGTCCATTTGATGTCCTGATGAAATAAATCATACAATGGCTTTAGCACTTTACTACAGTGTGGCAAGAACTTGTTATTACAGTTTAGCATGCCCAAGTATGAACAAAGTTCTGATACATTATGCTGAGCTGGTGCATCAGTGATTCCTTGCAGTTTTGTTGGGTCTGGATGTATTTCCTCTGAGCTTATGACATGACCCAAATATGAAACCGACGATTGTGCAAATGAACATTTGCTATGTTTAAGCCAGAGACAGCTATCTAGAAGACATTGAAGCACAGTTTCTACATTCTCTTAATGCTCTTCAGGTGTCCGACCATTTATATGTCATTTAAGTACATAGCAGTCATAGGGAAATTCTGCAGCAACAACTCTAGTGTGTGTTGAAAGTCTGGGAGCCGTGCTAATTCCGTAAGATAACCTTTTGTACACCATTCTCTTTGGAGTATTATCCGCAGTCAACATTTGCGACTCGGAATCTAGCTGAAGTTGCTGGTAAGCAATACTTGGGTCTAAATTTGCGAAGACTGTACCCCCAGAGAGTTTTGCATACAGTTCGTCGATGTGTGGGAGGGGAAAACTATCACCTTTCGCTGCTTTGTTAATTGTACGCTTGTAATTCCCACACAATCTGATATCTCCGGAAGATTTTAACACAGGCACTAAAGGTGCAGCCTACTCACTAGAAGCTACTGGTCTTATTACACCTTGTTTTACAAGACAATCCAGTTCATCTAAGACCTTGTTTTTCAATGGAAAAGGAACAGAAAGAGCCTTATGAAAAACTGGGGTTACAGCTTTATCAATGTGGATTTTTACTACTGTACCTTTAAGGTGACCAAGCTCATCCTTATTGACTTCTTTAAACAACTCAGCAGTTACAAAGTCTGTAATCTAGTTAACTTCCTTCCAGTTAATGGCTATCTCTCTCAACCAATCACGGCCTAACAAGGTTGGACCTGATCCCAAAACAATTACCAGTTTTAGGTTTTTACATTGAGTTCCATACTGTACATTGACATTTACTTCCTCTTCAGGAGTCAGAAGTTCTCCAGTATATGTCCTTCCCTTTCCATAAAAACAAATTATCTTGTACACCATGAAATTACTATTTGTTTAGAATCTGATGTTGACTCAGTAAATAAACAAACAAGTCTTACTTGTATGATATTTCTGATTATAATTAAAAGTATAACATACCAGGTCGAGGACGACCGCAGATTGTAGTACGTACCTTAATTGTAGTACGTACTTACATTAAAGTACGGTCGTACTTCCTTCAAAGTACAATCTTACTGACAGGGGAATATTTAAATAAATGTCAAATAAATAATAATTGTGTCCATGGAGTGATCTCCAGATAGCCAATCATATGACAGGTTGCATGGGGCTATATGAATAACATCCTGGAACTCTACAGAACATTTGTTTTGGTGGCGATATTGGGCGAATTTAGTGACGGTTTTATGGCAAGTACTTTGATTTTCCATTTTTTGCGTAGATATATGTTACCGAGGATAGAAACAGCGATTCCTTTGTGAAGATGAAAAGTTTTGCGACATATTGATATAGGTAAGTTAGAATTTCTATGGCATATATAATTTCTAAAGACTTCCAAAGTTTCCCTTGTACACGTGCGGTACGCGTACTTAAATTAAAGGACGCTATCGTACTTCATATGAAGTACGTATCATAAAATGTGATTGACACACCAGCTGCAAGTACTTCTACCTATCGCAGATTTATTTTGAGGCAAAAAATTTTGATTTTCTCAGAGTATTAAACCCTGTTTGACGGTTGTTTTGCTTCTCAAGTGCTAAAAGGGACATAATCAGGAGCAATATTATTTATTATGCATACTCTTCTACACTAACAGTTTAAGATATTAAAATAAAATTTAATATAATTTTTTTTGTAGCAAAGTGAAGGGTCCTGAATAGGCATATCACTGATTAGCCTTTGTCTCTGTTATTTAATTAATTTCATTTTTTTTTTTTTAACAGAACAAACTAGTTGCAAAAAATTACATCATGCCACTCATGGTTGATTACAGATTAATTGCAAAATTGACTTGTGTAGGGCAGTCATACTTGTACAAGTATATATACCATGACTGATAAAGTAATATAATTAAAACTTTTTTTATTGAAAATATGTTTTCTCCAATAGTATGCATGCTCATTATGACAGGTCTTAAGACACCCCTCATGCATAAAACAGTGGGGAAAAGTTTAATTTAGAACAAAATAAACAAAAGCAGTGGTAAAGATTCCTGACCAAAGAGACTAAATCTTGTCTGAACTATTGAAGATTGGCATGATGCATCCCTTGGGAAATCTCTGTTCAGGCACATGTAAACTAAAGTACAATTAAGTAAAATTTCTTTTAAGAATATTAAAAGGTAGCATATTGCACCACAGAATTTATGTATCTGAAGTCGTTCTACATGTTAAAGATGGCCATTCCAATTATTCAAATTAAATGTGTTTAAAATAAATAAAATATGTTTAAAAAAAAACACCACTAATCTCATTCTACTAATAAAGATTTGTGGGAAACCTACGTCAGCAACAAGGAAACTGATAATAATAATGAAATTTATTAAACAAATTACAATGCCTTGTTCCTCATAGTACGACGTGTCAACATACAATCATCCATATCATGATGATATGACCACTTATCATGAGAACATTTAAAAAACTCGCACTTAGAAGAACGATGATGTAGCACACATGTGCTACGTCACAGATAATTGAGTACAATTGGAAAAAAAAATAAAACTCTCCTTGTGCTGACTACAGTTTGTGGGAAACCTACGTCAGCAACAAGGAGACTGATAATAGTAATGAAATTTATTAAACAAATTACAATGCCTTTAATAGTGAGAAAGAAAAGTACAGATATAATTATGCGTACGTACATCTTAAGTATTTAAAATGTCGTCAGGGAAGGAGCCAGGAGTTCTACTGTGTAAATAATGTTCGTAGAAGACACTATCAGTCTTCCACCTACCCACTTTCATGACTGTTTTGGGATCATGTTTCTTACTGACGGCTAGGGTGGCCCCCGATGGCATGGAAGGACTTCGCGGAAAACAGGTCTCGCGACAGTCCAGCTCGGACAATGGAGTCGTCAAGAATACCAGCAATAGAGGCAGCAGACAGGCCATCGTATGGTGCCTTTAATGAAATGAAAACAGGGGAACCCCCAACCTTCCTGAAAGCAGCAGTTCGGTCTAAATAATCAGCTAACGTTTTAACTGGGTTCAGCAGGGGTATCTTAGACGGTTGTACTATCACCCTGAAACCTGACCTGCTTGTGTCGTTTTTGATCCCATGGAATACAATAGACATCGACCCGTCAGACTCAAATGTTATCTGGTCTGTGCTAAAAATACATTTCTGTACACCCAGTGTATCTGGGTCAAAATGAACACACTTGGGGGCCACATCAGAAGGCCGAAGCATCGTTACCAAGGCTAACAAAGTCAGAGCCTTTTGCCGTAACTGCTTTATGCTTAAACAATCATTATCACCCCAGGACAGGAAAAGATTGTTAAACCTTTCCACTGGCATCACATTTGAATGCTTCATCGGTTGCTGAGTGCTTGATTTAATCAAGGAATCTACAAGCCTAGAAATATCAGGATCATGCACCCTACTATTAATACCTAAAGCTTCAAAAAACACATTTATTGCGGCACACACACACTTCAGTTTTGATCTAGGTTTTTGACTCGAGTCAGCAACTTCACATAGATATGATGAGAGGGCTATATTGTCATTAGGAGGAAAATCAAACTTATGAAATTCACAGAAGTTTTTGAATTCATTGACATAAGTATTATAAAGTTTTAAAGTAGATGGCGCCAGACAAAGTGATATCTGAGTGGCAGCTCTCTCAGTCCAACGCGCATTTTGCAGCCTCAATTTCCAGAGATTCTCCAGGCGTATAGACGCCATTTGGGATTGTTCAATGGCTCCGGTTTGCTGCTGATGGCAAGGCAAACGTTTCGCGAAGTGGTAGACGTAATGGCGGAACTACACTCATTTCGCGCAATTTTGCAAACCAGGTTTGGGCTGGCCACCACGGAGCTATTAAAGTTCCTGTTGCCTTTTGCCTTTGAATGATGGCCAAGACCTGCGGAATTAGACGAAAGGGGGGATTGATGAAATTGTTGTTTTGTGCCCAGTCCAGCTGTGCAAGAGCATCTACTCCACGTGTTAACGGGTCGTAGAACCGACTGTTGTAAGAAGGTAGGTGGCTCGTCAGAAACGAGGCAAAACGGTCTATTGTGTGGGGTCCCCACATTTCGTCCAACACATTGAATATTTGAGGGTGTAACTTCCATTCGTAACGGTCCCTCAGCCGGCTTAATGCATCTGCTGTTGCATTCTGATAGCCCGGTAGATGTCTTGCATATATCATCACATTGTTCTCGAGGCATTCTGCCCATATCGCTTCCGCTACTTCTGTCAGCTCCTTGCATGGACCACCTAGGTGGTTTAAGTATGCTATGGTTGTAATGTTGTCTGATAAAATTTGGATAGTTTTCCCGGTAATTTCCCGCTTGAAAGACTTTATTGACAGAAGTACAGTGAGAAGTTCTCTGTAGTTCGACGACTTGTAAGAAGTTCGGGTATCCCACATGCCCGAAGCTGCCTTTCCTTGAAATACACTTCCCCAACCTGACTGGGATGCATCAGTCTCCATTTGTCCATCGATCTTTTGGGGAAGTATCACATGTCCGTTCCAAGAATAAAGGGCACTTATCCACCATGATAAGTCTTTAACACAACGCGTGGTCCATGAAAGCTCACTGTCCCACGAATTTTTCCTGTTTAATAGCCTATATACGGACCTCAGTTTTAGTTTACCTGGGAAAATAGCCCAGCACATCGATATACACTGTCCCGCAATGCGGGCCAAACGACTGGCCTTAATGCTGAGCTTGGAGAGTGTGCGCAATATATCTCTTCGGAGTTTGTAAACTTTCTTTCTAGGTATCTTAAGGATCGGCACTCCCTCAATACCTACAGTGTCGACCACGAATCCTAAAAACTCCTGTTTAGTTGAAGGTACCAGGTTTGATTTTTCTAAATTAATATTCCAGCCAAGAGATTCTAGTGTACTGCGCACAAATGCAAGATCTGCCTCAATCTGATCGCACTCTGACGCAAGTAAAATATCATCCATATATATAATAATACGTAGTCCTTTAGACCTAAAATACTGTACTATAGGTCTTAGCGTTTTACAAAAGAAATATGGACTCAACTTGCAACCAAAAGGCAAAACATTCCACACGTAATAGTTCTCCCGCCACTGGAAGCCAAAGAACAGGGATGAATTTTTGTTCAGTGGAACATGGTGGAAACCATCCTTTAAGTCTAATGTAACCAGTAAGTCATTGGGCTTTACAATATCAGATAACAAAGAAAGATCTTCATATCTGAATTTTCTTGTTTCACAGAAAACATTGACATGGCGCAGGTCAACAATGAGTCTGTATTTTTTATTTCTTTTCGGGACACAAGAAATAGGCACCACACATTTTGGTCGTTGTGGAACTTTTGAGATGCACCCTTGAGACACTAATTTTTCAATTTCCGAATTCACAAAATTCTTTTGACTGTTTGATAACTTGTGGTTTTCATAGAAGCAAGAAGAAGGCGAATTAACAAAAGGTATAGATACACCTTCTGTGATCCAACTCAAAACGTGCTCAGGGGCACCAATTTTAACCCAGGTGCTCCATGATTTCGATAATGCAGTCGGCATATTACACGAACTATAAAATGCTATAAATGTCAACGGTATTGGTGAGCACCTTGTTTAACTATGGTCAGACTGTCCAGTGGAATCATCCACGTGGTATCTTCTGCTGGGAATATCTCGTTGTGTAAAAGCACCGTAACTGTTTCTTATACGGCCCCCGCCACGGAATCCACGACGGGGGTTTACTCTCCCCTGTTGAGAGATCCCACGTGCAGCTGAGATGGACGCAGCGTACTGTAATGAGGTCAGCGAAGCCGGGGTAAATCCTGATGAATTTTTCTGGAGTGCACGAAAAAGTCGAGAAGTGTCTCTGTCGAACTGCCCCTGAACGACCAAAGTCGAATGTTCCTCTTGTTAATATCGGATTTGAGCTACCTGAATGTCATATAACTGTTTCAATGTAACGTTCGACACATTGGAAGCATCTTCACATTTTATCAATAATTTTAACGTCGTCTCCGCATACCGCGCACATTTTGCTACTACTGCAGCATGTTGCTGGTCCTCACGTTTAATTCCTTGACGGGAATCAGCTACCTTTAAATCAGCCGGTAGCTTAATAGAAGCAAGAGAGTCTCGGATAGCAGCAAACTCACCTTGAGTATCCGGTTCGGCACAGTGAAATGTGGGAAACCGGGGATCCAAATCTGGATGCGGTCGCCTCCCTGAGGGTAAATCAGTGTTTTCAGGCGTTAATCCTGCACAATCTGTGCCACGTTTGCACAAAATATCAAGGACAGTGTCCAACCGACTATTAGTCTGTTTATTCTGCAACGTTAAATTTTCGATGGCCTTTATAACACCGTCAAATTCATTGGATTGTTCTGGCTTCTTTTCACATGGATCCTCCATAGCGGACGTCGCACTTAGAAGAACACTTAGAAGAACGATGACGTAGCACACATAATGTGCTACGTCACAGATAATTGAGTACAATTGGAAAAAAATATAAAACTCTCCTTGTGCTGACTACAGCTGTCCTTAACAAAAGATCCTACAAAGTCTTTAAACACGACTTCCAATTATATTTTAAGTTATCCACATTTTTCTCTGTCCATCCCACAAATTTTCTGTGGACCCTTGTCCCACACTTTTCTTTAAACTCGCAACCAGTCCATCTTGCATGATTCTTATTGTCATTTTTCTTTACATAATGTACTTTTCATATAGCAGAGCTTGTTGTGGTTGATTAGGCTTTCTTTGTCTTTACTTTCTCTGCAATTCAGTCTGAAAGGCTGGTTATTTTTTTATTTCCCACAGCTTTCATTGGTTAGGTCTTTTGTACACCAATGGATTCTTGACTCAGTTGACTTGTGGCAAAAAGTAAACTTGCAATACACCTGTACACTCGGATGCCTGAGTTGATATGTGGCATGCTGTGGCAATGGCCACTTCCTTAGCTGATCCTGTAGATGTGTGGGGTGGACTTTGGTTTCATTGAATATACATGTTTTCTCTAATAGTAAGCATGCTCATTATATTAGATCTTGAGACATACTGTTATGGAGTAGGAAAGTGCATATTTGTGACTTAACACATATTTCAAGGAATATTTCACATTTCATATTTCACAAATTTAAGCTCAGTTTCAGGCATGTCAGACTGAACAATTAATGACTTCTCATAATTGATGACACCCGACAACTAGTCATCCGGTCACACACATATAGGCTTCTCTCCCAATTTAATCAGAGAACAGTACACCAAACCATTAAGGTCTATTTTAAGTCTGTACAAACAGAAATAGTGTCACAGAATGACTTATGTGTTTAGTCTTTATGAGGGAATAGTAGAACACAATTAAAACATGTTATTTTATGAGACTCCGCATGTGTATATAAGCACTGTCCTCCAAATAGGACTTGTAGGTCAGTCTATAACTGGATGTATGTCAGGTCAGACTTGGGATTTTCCGTAGCACTTTTGTCGAATCAGATCTCACGAAAGTAGGATGAACACTTATAACTCTGATGTAATTGTGACCTACTTTGAGTCATCCAATAAGGTTTAGCTTTTATGACGAAATGCAGAAATATGGATATGTACATCTCATGTGTCACGTGAAAGCTCTGTAACAAAACTATCTGTAGTGCGCACTGAGAGTCAGAGAGATTCAGGGAGGCTGGGCGGCTCTCTCAGAGAGAGAGACTGTCCCAGACTGCTTGCTATTGAATAAAGACTTCTATCATCAAACTGGTCTTGGAACATTGTCTGCCACGCGCATCAGCAACTGCTTGTGATACAGGTGGGGACATTCCCCAACCCCATTTGTATCATAATGGTGGAGACCGGGTCCCGTATCATTATGGTGGATGAACAGGGATTCACTTCCAACACATCAGCACCAGAAAAACCGACAATGCTGCCAGCTGGAGTGAAGAATGAAGATCCCCTCTCGCAACCACAGGTGCCATTGACTGGTCTACCAACCCATGCATTGGAACTACAACCCAGGTACCGGATCACAGCCTAACATCAAGAATGTCATCTCTGCTGCTTAAGGTATCAAACTTTGCTACGAACTCTCTCTTCAAACTTTAACTTGGCTGCAGTTTCTCAGTGCTCTGCTTGAGAGGATCAAAGACTCTCTCTGTATCTTTAAACCAAAAGGACACTGTAATCAGCATATTGCTTTAACCGTGACTTCAAGTTGCAAAAATGACTTTTTTCACTTCAAAAAGTGCTGTGAAATAAGCCTGAGATCATCATTGTTCCTGACCAGCCACCAAAAAAAATCAATATCGGGACAAGCCAGCTTCGGGCCTATGTCACATATTTCAAGGAATATTTCACATTTCATATTTCACAAATTTAAGCTCAGTTTCAGGCATGTCAGACTGAACAATTAATGACTTCTCATAATTGATGACACCCGACAACTAGTCATCCGGTCACACACATATAGGCTTCTCTCCCAATTTAATCAGAGAACAGTACACCAAACCATTAAGGTCTATTTTAAGTCTGTACAAACAGAAATAGTGTCACAGAATGACTTATGTGTTTAGTCTTTATGAGGGAATAGTAGAACACAATTAAAACATGTTATTTTATGAGACTCCGCATGTGTATATAAGCACTGTCCTCCAAATAGGACTTGTAGGTCAGTCTATAACTGGATGTATGTCAGGTCAGACTTGGGATTTTCCGTAGCACTTTTGTCGAATCAGATCTCACGAAAGTAGGATGAACACTTATAACTCTGATGTAATTGTGACCTACTTTGAGTCATCCAATAAGGTTTAGCTTTTATGACAAAAATGCAGAAATATGGATATGTACATCTCATGTGTCACGTGAAAGCTCTGTAACAAAACTATCTGTAGTGCGCACTGAGAGTCAGAGAGATTCAGGGAGGCTGGGCGGCTCTCTCAGAGAGAGAGACTGTCCCAGACTGCTTGCTATTGAATAAAGACTTCTATCATCAAACTGGTCTTGGAACATTGTCTGCCACGCGCATCAGCAACTGCTTGTGATACAGGTGGGGACATTCCCCAACCCCATTTGTATCAATACCATTCATGCATAAAACAGAGGGGAAAGTTTAATATAAGAACAAAATAAACAAAAGGAGTAAAGATACCTAACTAAAGAAACTAAATCTTGTCTGAAAAATTGCACCTTGGCAAAGATGCACCCCTTTGGAGGTCTCTGATCAGGCACATGTAAACCAAAGTACAATTAAGTAAAATTTCTTTAAAGAATATTAAAAGCGAGCAAGTTGCACCACAGATCTTGTGTATATGATGTTATTGTGCATGATACAGGTGGCCATTCCAATAATTTAAATTAAGTGTGTTTAAAATAAATAAAATGTCGTAAAAAAGAAAAACACCACTTGTCTGAATAAACCAATAAAGACCATCCTTAACAAAAGAGCATACAAAGTCTTTAAACACATGGCTTGCAATAATATTTTAACTTGTCCACATCTTTCTCTGTCCATCCCACACATTTTCTGTGGACCCATGTCCCACACTTTTCTTCATTCTCGCAACCAATCCATCTTCCATGTTTCTTGTTGTCATATTTCTTAACATACAGTACTTTACATATGGCACAGCGTGTTGTGGCTGATTTTGCTTTCTTTGCCTTTACTTTCTCTGCAATTTGGTCTGAAAGGCTCAATTTTCTTTTTGATTTTCGCACAGCTTTCATTGGTTGAGTCTTTGGTTCAACAATGTGTTCTTGACTCAGTTGACTGGCAGCAGATAACAAACTGGCAATACACTCAGATGCCTCAGTTGATGTGTGGTGTGCTGTGGAAGCGGCTGTTTTCTCAGCTGATTCTGTGGTTATTGTTGTCTGTTGATGTGTGGGATGGTCTGTGGTTTCCAAAGGTTCAATAGTGATACTTGGGATAACTGATACTGTTGACTCTAGACTGACAGCAGTAGTAACACTTGCAAAATACTCTGATGCCTCAGTTGAAGCAGGGCCTGCTGAGGTAGTGGCTGCCTCCTCAGCTGATGCTGTGCTCACTGTTGACTCTGGATGTGTGGGACGGACTGTGATTTCCAACGGCACAGCACTGACAGTGGATATGACAGATTCTGTAGACTCTAAACTTACATCAGAAGTTACACTTGCCATATAGTCTGATGCCTCAGTTGTAGTAGGGCCTGCTGAGGTAGTGGCTGCTTCCTCAGTTGCTCCTGTTGTGGTTGTTGATAGTAGCTGTGTGGGATGGACTGGAATGGCTATGGTTGTCTCTGGCCAAGCATCATCTAATGGCAAAATGTTGAAAAGAGCAACATTCTCAGTAATGTTAGCCATGCTCTCACCCTCATGAATGTAATTACAGTATCAGGAATAGTAGGCTCAGCTGGCCTCGTCACCATAAAATTGCAGTCCCCCGGTGAAGACTTTGTTGGGGTGGGCACATCTGTCTGGCTAGGCCTACTTGTTTGAGATTTACTCTTGTGTTTTTGTACATCATTGCCTTTATTGTCTAGTCTTTTAGAGTTTACTGAAGGCAAACCTTCTTTCTGGTATTTCTCCCACAGTTCATCATTTGAACAATACGTCCAAATTTTCCCCCTCAGCGTTCAACAAGTTCATGAGCTTTGACACAGAGAGTTTTTTTTCTCTCATTCCTTGACTTTCTTCGTTCAGTCACATCTTGTATGTAACTGATGGGAATTGGACCTCTGTGATGCTTCCACCTTGCACTCCTGCAACAGAGAAAAATTCATAAACATGGATATATTATTCTTCATTTATTGAATGCAGATATTAACTAATTTCACAGACTGCTTGCTCAGGAGTGAAGTATCTGAATTAACACTAGTGGTTGATCAGTGATCGATTTTAAACGCTGATTGGTAAGTTTAATGCAAGTAGTTTGATGATCAATCTTGCATTTCCCTAATCTATCACAAAGTTTTACAATAGGATCTAATCTGTGAATAAAAAGTTCAGCAAACAAACTTGAGAAAAGTCTGTGTTTATTAAATAAACTCAATCATAAGTTTCTATTTATATGACATGTAGGGTCTAGAATAATAAACCAAAATGTTGGATTTTACATCAGTTTAGATGATGTAACTGCTTATATAAGGTCAGAAAGTTCATACTTATAAACAACTGATCATATCTGACAACTGATCTATAGAGATCAACTGATTGTAACTGATGACCAATCATGAAATTACAATTGATTCCCAACTTTTATAAACATATTCACAGAATTGTTCAGTTTATAGTTTACATTTAAAATGTAATATATAAAAATGTAATAAAGCAAATAGCCATACATACCTTTCAAAATCCACTTAATGGATCTTGTTTCATCTATTTTTCAGTCTCTTATTTAAAACAACTTACTCTACTTGTCTACGCCGCCTTCAGGGGGCTCCCATCTTGAGGGTTCCACCTTCTTGTCTTCACTTTATCCAAAGTTTTACCCAAGGTCAGCCAACTCCTGCATTAACCCAGATTGCATGCCACCACTTCCTTTAGAGAGATCTGTCCCAGTTCTTTTTGTTCATAAAGCATGTCTTATCTGCTCAAAATATTCTTAACTGCTATTACAAAATAGGTAAGACGAATCCAAGGCTGGGTTTGTACCAGATAGAAAAGTATATTTACACTGCTGTGGGTGTATATTCGGGTTAAATTGGGAAAAATCTTTTTACACAAGTAAAAATGCTTAAACCTCAAAGTTCTACATTCTGATTTAGTGTTTCTTTCATTTTATTATAAAATGTAATTTAATTGCTATTTAAAAAATCTTAAATACCTCAATATTTACAAATATTTTATTATCAATATAATGGGTAAATAAATAACTAGTCATAAATGAATATTAAAATGAACATTTCAGAGGCAGTAAACAAATGGAGATCATTTTGGTACACTGGCATAGCAACTTGATGGCGTGTGTCCATACTTTTAATGTGAACAAAAATTACATATTGTCCTCAGCTACTGCAGGCGTTTTACATACGAAGGATACCTGCATATAATCTGATAATCAAAAGGGATTAGCCCCATACTACTTAAACAAAATGTTGATTTTTTTTCCCTTTTTTTTATTGCAGACTTAAATCATGGTGTTTGGGAAGAAATGTGGGTCTGAAAAGTTGCATGGAGAATGGCAGTGTACCCCAGATGCTAGACTTGTACCAACAAGCAAAGTGGCTGTTGCAGTAAAAAATAAGTTGTTAGAATTAACAGGAAAGACTGAGAAGTCTCATCATTCAAGAGGCCCAGTAAAATTTTGTGAGGCTTGTGTTTGTAAGGTTATTGAACTTTACCCAGAATTGAGAGGACCCAGTCACACTGTTCCTTCTGGGCCTGAGCTCCCACAAAATTTAGATGAGCCATCGGCAAGTAATTCAGGAACAACTGATACAGATGCACCTGAAGTAAAAAAGAGAAAGGTTGATGAAAGCCATTATGTTAGTCAGCTTTCACCATTAGAAAAGTGTAATCTGGCTTATGAACTTTGAAAATCAGTAGATGCAGCGAATTAAGCTAAACAGTCATCTCAAGATAGAGAACTGAAGACACTGCTGCATGTGAATGCTTCCACCACCCATGTCAAGGAAAATAGTCAACTCATTTCATTTTTGAAAGGATATACAGGACAAGATTCAGAATTGTCAGAACATGTGACTTATAAAATGTGCAAAACAGTAGAATCTGTGTTGGACCTAACATCTCCAAATTTAGTACTACCGATTCATTACCGTGAGTCAATCCTGATTTATACACTAACTGGCAGCAAAATTGCCCTACAGGTTTTGGGAGGTGGGGGGGCTCATGCGTCATATCAGTCTGTGAAAGCCTGGCTAGCAAATCTTGGCACAATAGAAAAGGAAGATGCAGGAGGGGATGTGATAATTGGCTTTGATAACAACCAGGTGTTGCAGAGGAGGTGGAAAGTGAAACTCAGGAATGATGTGAAATGTAACATAGTGACAGTGATAGTAAAGTTTACAGTAAGCAAGGCTGGAAGACTTCAAGAAGACGCCAAATTAAAGCCGGGGGAATGGTCAAAACGTGACTTGACTCCAGCAGAATTGGATCAGGTGAAGTTCATTGACAAGGGTCCACATATCAAGGATATACATTATAATTTCTTGTATCCTTTTTCGGAAAAAGAGCTTCTGGCAGTTGTCAATCAGCAGGAAAAAAAGGAAACAACCATTTCTGATGCAATTGATGCTGCGGTCCAAAAACAGAAGCATGATGCCATGTACAAAACTTGCTGCAACTGCAGTTTTACTGAAATACCAAAGACCAAACATTTGTGTCCACAATGCAAAGTAAGTGTGACTAAATCAAGAATGAAAGCTATGGGAATCGATGAATGGGGAAATGTCATCCCAGAAAATCTTCCCCTTAAAAGCCAGTCCTCTACAGAATACTGAGTTACAGTTGTTAGAAGCACAGCACCTAGACATATGAACAAACTGTCATACAAAAAAACGGGTAATGGTGATGAATATGTAAGCCACGGATACACAAGGGGAGAGGGGGGTCCATAGTTGTAGTAGCGTCACACACTCCCATCCATGTCACAGAATACAAAAATCAGGATGCTGCTATTGGCCATAATCGTTTATTTCCTCAGACATTCCACTGGCACAAAGCCTCTGGCACCAAACCTCTGGCACAAAACTCAGGCACAAAACCCATGGCACAAAACTCGCTGGCGCCTGTATAATACACACAAGAAAAATATACACTCAATAAGTGCACAAACCAATTCACCAGCCATCACTACACTACATAGTTTCATCAGCATATCCACTATCCATATGTCTAAACAATGCTTCCATGTAAATACATGTTAACATCTATATCATTTGTACATCTGTCTTGGGTGAAAGAACAACTGACATCATCCAAATAACCTTGGCTGTCCAGCAATACTAAACAATAGTCCCATCACATTACTCATCACATTATAACATCAACTTGTTACATCATAGTATCAAATACAACATCTCATCTCACATCATGGTATCATCCTAGACTCTGACTTAGTAATCATGCAAATATGAATTAAAACAATAACATGTACCATGTCTCAGAGACAAACAATATACATATTAAACATCAAGTTCAACATGTCCATTATCTTACACTTATGTGACAACATATCAGTAATACATTTCAGTATCTGCCCATAGCATAATAACATTTTACTAAACACATTTCAACCCCTGTAGTACATATTTCAACCCCTGCAATACAGTATGATTGAATACCTACACAATCAACCTGGGCATGTAGACCACACAGCACTTGATCCAGAACCGGATACCCACCGGCTGCAAACTTACTTGACTCCACAGCTACCCTGTGTGACAATATACACGTATCAGCAAATAACTTGGATAAACAATTTCTCAGACACATTACCTCGAAATCCTTAATAATAAAATATTAAATAACTAAGACACTTTATAGTCTTATAGCTATCAGAACTGATCAAAGATACCCGTCTGATCTCTCATATCAAAACATATTAGCTCTGTGTCTCATAAGAACACAAACAAAAGCATTATGATGTCTCATTACATTAACATTATTTAAAATAAACTGTGGTTCAAGTCTCCATAAACAATAATACTTCTCTTATTTAAGTACTACACATAGTAAACAAAATCCATAATTATCCTTCATGCAGAACTAGAAGATGCAGGTTATCAACACTCATTACTACAGTAAAATGTGACAAGCCAACAGAAAGCTAAATTAATACTGGTTCCTGGCTAGAGTGAAAGATAAACATGAAAGTCTAGGGGGGGGGGATGTCACATAGCCTTTCAGCATTAATGTGGCCGAATCCCCATGGACTGAGACAGACAACCAGCAAAGGTTGACAAAGATTTATTCTGTCGTATTGGTTACATAAAACTCAGGACAGCACAGGAAACCCTGAAAACATATGATAATAAAGAAATAAAACATTTACCGAGTCACTGTAGTATCCTTAAGCATGCAAAGTAGTGTGACCTCAGATTCCATATAATTCAAGATATATCCTATTGTTATCTTCATATAACTCTGTTGCTGTACAGGAAAACTTCATTGGGGCAAGATAACTACTAATAAACAAAGTAGGTCAAACTACTGGGTTAGACTGTACAGATTTTGAGCTTAAAACAAACAGAATGGGTGGCAAGGTAATGGGGTTATACTGCAATATATGTGATATATATATGTTATCTCACAATAATGCTCATAGAGATTCAACTATTACTATCCATCCACAATGTGCGAAACAAATACACCCATGTAACCTTGACATAAGAGTGACAATGAGAACTAATACCCAAATTAGTCCATCTAAACAAAATACATTAATAGACAATACTTAGTACACTTAAAACAGTCTTAAATACTTACACATCTGTATTTAACAATACTGAGTTGTTGGAATGATACCATATAGTACACCAGGTTATGTTTCATAGACCATATATTACATATGACCAGACCATTTAAGAGTATCACTAATTAAGGAGTATCTAGGTCATCATGACATAAATCTACCAAATGTTCTAATTACACTACAAGACCTAGTTGAAATATACCTTTAAGCATATCTGATGACGTCACGTCTCATCATATCCCATACATACACCATGAAAGATTAGAATTGTATCAAATATTACGAACCGCGGTTAGCAGGTTTCTAAGGGTGGGACCACTGGACGTCATTAAGGCAAGGCACGACTATCGTCAAGTGCAACATTCTGCAGCCTGCAAAAAAAGGTCATTTCACAGAAACTCCCCAGCAGATGGCGCTGGTTGGCAGAATTAGTAGACTGGCGACTGACAACCGGCTCCTAAACAAGGTGGCAGCACAGTACAAAAATAACCAAATATACGGGGGTTTGTCCGAATCCAGCGAGACGGTCACATTAACATACACATAAAGAGTGGGTTGGTCATGGTTAGCATCATTCCGCAAATAAGCCAGTAAATAACAAAGATAACGCCATTTTCCGATCCATGGGAGCTACTACTTAGATGCTTAATAACGGTGACATCAACTCTCTGAATGCCGTCATCACATACACATGGGCCATCACTTTAACTACAGCGCCATCTGTCCCGAGATAACTGAATTATCGAACTTTAGTTTGAAACTTTAAAACTTGTCATAAACAGCGTTCTCACAATAAGCATCTACCTACACGTAACACTGAGTTTACTTTAACCATTTATCCAGATCAATATCATTATATGCAACTCTAAGATATCTGGAAACACAGTTTACGTTACCAAGTAGTCAGCGGCCATTTAATGCCAATGCAACAGATCACGTGTTCACATGCTAGCGCTAACGACTGACTTTCATGAAGCAAATAGTCTCATGCGGAATATATCACAATTAAAACATATGCTAACCTGGACTAGGCGTGTCCTAGTACTGGCTCTCGCTTCTACATAAGCTGTCCTCACCGACTTACCACTACAAACCGGTGAAATCTCTGACACCATGGACAGCCCCGACCTAACGCAATGTCTGGCGTCTGTATGCGTTAAATCAGTTGCGCAGTAAACCCCTATGACGTCAAATCAAGGTTCACACTGGGAGTTGCTGCCATCTACTGACCGAATAACAAACTAAACCTGATTGTTATACTGTCACAAATACATGCAATGCGCATGGTATGAACAGTACAAGAGGGACCAAGTACACAACAGAAACCTATTGTGCAGGTACAGGAACCAGCATATGTAAATCCATGTTCTTATGAAGCAGTGGCCACAGTAATGCGTAACATTGGTTACAAATCAGTAGCAATACAGAAATATTGTGAGCAAGGAGTACGCGAGTGGGTGGTTGTAGTTTGTGATGGTCTGCCATACAATCTGTGTAATAGAGTCATCCAATCAATGTACGTTTGTTCAGCCTGCAAAACCTCCTTGAATGGAAAAAATGAATGCACCGAACATCAGGTTGAGGTTCACCAAAATGAACCGGTTGATTTCACCCTGGAATTTGATTGGGTATTACTGCAGCCTGGCATGGGACACATCGAAATGAACATGGTCAAAAGCCTAGTAGAGCTTGCGTGGGATGTATTTTGGAAACAGATAGTCATGTGCTTCAACTTTCGTTCGGAAACTGCATTGAAGTACGTGAAGAAAGTGAGTGACCACCACAAAGGCTGGACCTTGTGCAGAATTGCACGGAAGGCCCTTACACAGGAGCTCATGATTCCTTTCGTCCGCAGTAAGTTACACAAGAGCAAACCAGATTTAACAGTAACCAATTTCTTTAAATTCATCATGACAGCCCAGGATCCAAACTACACTTTCTTGTGTGACTTCTCTTTTGAAATACTAGATTCATTTTTTCTCTATAGGGCTGGAGTGCGCTGTGACATACCAGAGTTCTGGACGTGAAGCTGGACGTGCAAAATTTGCAAAAGTTTGGTCGGGCAGAAACCATCCCCTTTACCGTGAACTTGAAATGGCTGATTCTCTCCACTTGGCCAGAATGCCCCCTTAGGTGAGGGAATTTGTGTTGACTACAGCATCATTGAACCTTAGTGGGAGGCCTAACACTGGAGAAGGGGCAGATTTTCGACTGGAAGAAGTTAACACAATTGTACAGCAATGGTCACCCAATATACCAAGCACAAGAGACTGGCAGACTGCATGCTGCAACTTCGACAAACTAGTTGAACTTCGGCAAAAATTATTTGAACAGATGGACATAGATGACCCCAAGCTTGGAGGAAAGCAATCTAGGCAAAATATTGATGAGGAAATAATGGCTTTCTGCACAAAACTTTGGGCTAGTGAGTACCTCTTAAACCCGAAACAGAAGAGGGATCACATCTCTATTGACGGTTCCCCTCTGGACCCGGATCTGAAAGACTTCTGTAGAAATGCAAGAGAGAGAAGAGCCAAATACATGGACTGTTATTTGTCACATGAAAAAACAGCTGCAGCAGAGAAAGCGAAACCTCCCAGGTTTAGCTTTTTTCCAGTGTATGTGACTTCTGCTGAAAAGGAGCGGTCCACAGCAACTGAAAATATGACAGTTACACAAATAAAAGAGCGTATACAAGAAAGGATCAATGCCATAACAGACTCTGATGTCAAGGATGTTCTTGAAAACATGCTGGCTGAACTGAAGAGGTCCAGCAAGGGTATCCTCTTGGAGTTCTTAAATGAGGTAAATAATTATTGCAGTGCTGAAAATGACCCTACGTTTGAAGATGAAGAAACTGATTCATCTGATGAAAAACAACTATAGATTTGAAATGTAAGCTTATCGAGTTAACCACTGGATAGGCCATAGATACCATTTCCTGAAAAGTTCTGTGACATTTTTAGCTCAGCTGACTATAAGTCATCTGAGCTATAGTCGTGGTCCATTGTCTGTCGTCTGTCCGTCCGTCCGTCCGTCCGTCCGTCTGTAGATGTGGCACGTTTTGAAATCGTAAGACCTAGGAATCCAAAATTCAGCATAATGTTAGATGTCCCCAAGATCTCCTACCAAGCCGAAAACTGGGTCTTTGCGACTTCATTCCTTTGAGAAATTAAGGAAAAACCTCAATTTTTTATTAAAAACCTATATTCACACTTCAGGACTGCCTAATATCAAAACTACTCATCTGTTTTTCCTCATATTTCCTATAAATAATCCTCTATATAATTCCTATGTACATGCCAGAAATTAGGTCTGTATTATATAATTTAAAAAAGTTATGGGCCCAAACATAATGCATTTTGTAAATAATCAGGAAAGAAATTTTATCACTTAACACAAAACTTGTTAAAGCTAAGCACTTTTTTTCCAGTAATATTACTTTTATTAATCAAAATTAAATTGTATACCCAAAATTAGATCAAAATCTTTTAAATTTTTTAAAATATTAGCAAAAATAAAAAATTGGTACCTTAAATTTTGCCCAACTTTTACCATGGCACGTTTTTTTGCTGTAACTGCTGTGGATTTAATTTTCACAGCATGTTTTTGTTAGCATTTCAACTGTTAACACCAAAAATTTGAAACCAGTTGATCAAAAACTGTAGATTTTATTCAAGTTTTCAAGCACCATGTCACATATTGCTAGTGTTATGCAGTTTGCTAGAGCTCAGCTCCCGAGCTTCAGCTCTAAGTTCCTTAAATTTGGCATACAGTTAGATTTCTCCAAAAATCCCCTACCATGCCAAGAATTTGGTCACTAGGACTTAATTCCTTCGAGATATCAATGAAAAACTTCATTTTTCCATTAAAAACCCATTGTTACACTTTAAGACTGCCTAATATCAAAACCACTGATCTGACTTTAATCATAAATAATATACATATTTTTCTATACATTCGCTATGCACATGCCAGAATGATGTCAGTATTGCATAATTGTTTTAAGTTATGGGCCCAAACATAATGCACTTTGTAAAAAATCAAGAAATAAATTTACTCCCTTAACAAGGACATTGCTGAAGCTAGAGATTTTTTTGTCAGGGATGTAACATTATTTAATCAAGATTCAATTGAATACCCAAAATTAGTTCTGAATTTTTCATATTTTATAAGTTATTAGTATAAATATAAAATTAGTACCTTAAATTTTGCCCAACTGTGACCATGGCACGTTTGTTTCCCGTGAGCACTGTTGATATAATTTTCATATCATGCACACATAAGGATTTCAGCTTTTTAGTTTAGAAAGCTTAAAGAAATTGGCCAAATATTGTAGCTTTTATTAATGTTTTTTATGAGACCCTGTCAGACTTTGGCTCTCTCCAGCCCCTCTTGAGTCACCTGTATGTTGACCTTGTTGACCTTTCATCAAATTATGCACGCTTGAGGCGAGAATCCAGGCAGCTTATGGCCAGCCACAGTTGATCCAGGTGTCCAACCCAACTCATCTAGTAGTTTTAACCAACAACATAACAATAAACAATAAATTAATAAATTTTTATGGTTTTTAATAACAAATTAAAGAAAAATAGAAAAGGAATTTGTTAGTTTATAATAACAGGAAATTAACTTGCAGTTACTGATGATATAAGAATCTTGTATCGATGGGTAGAATGTCACATATTCCAAATAACACCATGCAGTCACCTATGGCATTTTCAGTTCAATTTTAATGATAAAGAAGTAAATCATATTATTCATTACTAATCATTAGGGATTATATGAAGGAAATTAATGATAGACAAAGATGCAGTTGATAATATTAATCTAGATTCCTACTGTGTCTAGTGTGTACATTGATGTGAAATAAGTCCAGAATGAATTTTTTACAGTTATTTTTTAATATAAATAAAAGCCATAAAACCAGGTACTTATGATCATTATTTAAATGTGTGAATTTTGTATATTCTGGATTCTCAACATCATTGTTTGGTGAAAACTGAATAAATACCAGACATGGTGCGAATACTTTGTAATTGTATTTAAATATGAATATGATTATGTACTCCATTAAATTTCTTGCATAAAGAATGGGAATTCAGGTAAAAATGAAAGTATATGAATACTCGTGCAAATACTTTCAAAATGTATTCATGAATGCATTCATGAATATATTCTTTAATATTATTTTAATAATCATATCAGTTATATTTCATAATTTAATATATAAATATAATATAATTTTTTTAATAAATAGTTAAACTCTTATATTATATGTTCTGCTTATAAGTTATATGGCCAAGTCAAAATCTGTGTGACAGTAGTACTCCATTTGTTAATAAAATAAATGAAATCAATCCTCTTCCCTGTCTCCAAAGGTACTATCAAAATCATACATAAGCTAAACAACAACAACTCATAATACAGCTTATATTTATTACCACACAAAACCAGCATGTGCCTCATTTCTAAATAATATTTTTTTATCATATATAACAGCTGAGCGTCGTGACCCATAGGTCCCTTGTTTTTTATTGTGACTGAATTTGCCATTGAAAACAAGACATCTGCAACTAGATTCACACCAGAATTAATATGTAGGTCTGTACTGTGCAAAATTCAGACTAACAGATATTGCTGAACTCGTAACATGATATTTACTTTTACAAAGATAAGTTTTTAAAAGCGGCATAATGAATATGTCAAGCTAAGTAATTAGTTTACTTCTATGACTGAAATGGACGCATAGGTGACATAAGTCAAGCTTAGTAATTAGTTTACTTCTATGACTGAAATGGACGAATAGGTGACAACACTTGTTAAGTGTTTTATTCTAATTGGTACTGTGTGCATAAATGGTTGTAGTTTGCAATATAAAATACAAAGAAACGTTGAAAGATGACACAGAATAAACGCAACTGAAAGTAAAGTATCTACAGACAATTAATTTGTATAAGTTCATAGTAAGTTTTTTTATCTTTTTGTAGGAATGGCATGAACTGACTGGTGCACAGCTTGTATTCAGCATGGCATTCCATAACTCTTAAATATCCAAACTAAAATGCTTTACTTTCAAACTTTTCTTTAAAACACTTGAAATTTGAGAGCAACAGTTTGCAAGAGTAAATAAAAAAAATATATTACCAATATGCTTAGGCTATCTTTGTCGACTTGATCATTTAAAAGGTTCATAATTTATCAATATATGACAGACAACAGCATCCGCAAGGAAGTTTGAGCTTTATCCAAAGAGAGAATATCAAATAAAACTAATTGCAAGAACATATACTTTGTGTCTGTACAATTAAGTGTTCAAGGAGGAAATGCGCCCGAAGTGTGTGAATTCTCAGCAAGTCTTGGATTTGCACCATGGTCATCATGAACGAGAATTGAAACTAACAACAAAGTATTGCTGCACAGGACCAGAGGACCATTGCATATTATCAAGGACAAGTGCATCTTCAGATACCTTTCTCAGTTCTATTTGCTTAACATTACATATTGCAACAAATAGTTGTAAAGTCTTTAAATTTAAGCATAGTAAGGAAATATGACTTGATACTTCGGTAAACTGAACACAAAATTTACAGTAATCATGAATATAAAAGCTCTATACCTTTGATACATTCACTCCTAAAACATTGCAAATTACCTTAAAATGATAAACTTTTTCAACATGTACAAAATTGATAAACTGATAAAAGGTCAAACCAAAAAAAAACCTGTGCAACAACGTTTTGTTTCTTAATAGCACTAAAAGCTTAAAATAATAAGCAAAATTGTCCCTCACTATAAACTTTCTTAATTGTAATTTAAAAATACATGCACCATGCACTGAAAACATTTGATGTTTTGAAAAAAAGGTTATAACTACCTTGGTAGAAATATTTTGTTGTTAACTTAAACATTTTGAACTGTACAATAACTGATCACTGATGCATGAAGATCAGGACTGGAATTATACATTGATACAATACAGGACTCAATACTTTACTTACCGTATGACAGGATACATGAAAGCAACTGATCAGATTCTTTCAATTGTTTTTGTGTGTTCAAAATTTTTAAATGAAGTATGCATGAATAGGATTATTTTTCAAAAAATAATGAAATATGGGGCATGAGGAATAAAAAGAAACTTCATGGTTAACAAATCAGCCTGCTTCTTGAGATATAACAAAATCAGTTAAAATCAATGGAAATACGGAAAATATTAATACTGTAAACTAGGCTGTCATATATTTCAACATAGCAGTTTGATACATTGCACTTTGTATCAATTGGGTAATTTGGGTTTTATTAATGCTTAAGTAAATCATCCCAGTCCTACTTCAGATGAAAAGTCAAATGTTGTATCAGTATTCAAGCATGCATGATGATCACCTTCTGTAAACAAACTTTAAACAGTTGACAGAGGCCAAGCACCAACACCACACAAGTATAAGGCTTAAGTCATCTAGCCATTACCCACAAACATATTTACCAGCAACATATCAGCTGATGTGTTATTTCAATAGGTCTGTTTTAAGAATAAATCATATATTTTAATAGGGCTGTCTTTACATGAACACAAATTAATTTTTTAACTTTAAAATGGAATGCTTATTCACTCTCAATAATGTATATGTGTATCATATTGTGAGGAAAATATCTGTAATGGGAAAACATGAAGGCATTGTCATTCATTCTTCAGAATATTAAACAAAAAAACAGCAAATTTAAGAAGAGTATTCTAGATATAGTATCCATGAAACCTGTAATATTATGGTGTTGATGCATTTTGCTGATAGCCTGGTGTTACAGGTCCAAACAGGGGACCTGGGTAGACAGATGTCACCCCTGAAAAACACAGGAAAGAATAGTAAACACGATGTCTTCATCGAGCGAGAACCAAAACATCATCTTTATTCTTCAAGTACAAATACATCGTCACATGTATGCATCCCTCAAGTATCATTTACTAGCATAATAAATGCCGTGTGACTACGAGTCTGACAATATTGGCCTTTAAACTCAAAACTCTACTAAAAAAGTCTCTCATTGCAATATTCAGTCTGATCTCAATGCAATGTTGTTGATACATTTCAATATCACCATGATAGAACTAGCCTATTAAGTCATCATATCATAATAAGAAATAAACAGTAGTCTCATATAATGAATATTCACGAACTGAGTTTAACATATAGCATCATAAGCTGATCTGGGTTAACATGCAACATTTCCAATTTAAGGGTCATCGTCTTCTATGTAAACATGGACATACTGTTCTGGATTCGAACCTAACACCCTCGGATACTTGTGTTTAATATGTGTCATCATTAACTATACTATCATGTCAACTGCATTTAAATTATATAGCACAAGGTTTTCCATATGAATTCGAATGATCCTGATTTACCAACTAAATGCACAAGCAAGAGATCTACATTTACTTTTATAAATAAATGGTAATATATATAAACATATGTTAACAATCTGACTGATCCACTGTGTTGATTTCCCTCTGACAACCTGATAATTAAATGCTATTTACAACGGAAATGCTCACATAATGTCTGCTAACAATAAAATCTGGTCTTGAGTTATTATTAAACATAAACATATCATTAGGGTTAATACAATGAGTACCGTTAGGATGTCCGTGAGAAAACAAACATCTTCATCATAATTTTGAGAGAATTAAATATTATCTCACATCATACATGTCCAATGATTTATTTCTCTCTAAAACTGTTTATCATTCATATGCATTGAGCTGGAACCTGATCTCTCAAATAACGTTTTAGTTTTCCTAACCTCCGACAGGTGTGGCAGCACTTACAACACAAAATATATCAATGATGTTCAGATGATTTTCATTTCAAGTGTAAATTCAAGTCCAAAATATGTTGTTACACCAATAATGAAATATACAAAGTTACCTCCAGATTACTACTTGCCTTATACAATCCTCTTTTAATACTGGCAAATACAAATGTGCAAATTTACATTAAGAGTTATTGTCATCAAGCAAAACATGGGTGTCACTAAAAATGACATTCTACCTCAACCAAATGACAGTGTTCAAGGACCCTGTTTACCACTTGAACTTTGGTAAGGATTTAACTATCTCACAAACTATGGCTTTACATTAAATAGCTGAATACCTATTCCTGATAAATCCTGAATATGGTGAGCCTCTGTCTCAATACTGTTTTATAAAAATTACTGAGTTGAACATAAATCCAATGACATAATAAAAGACCTGGATCTTTAAACACTGGCCTATTCCACATACAAGTATATAGGTACCAACATAGAGTATGGCCTGTCAACTGACTCTTGATATATCTATTACTCTCCATCAACAATCTATATCCCTGGGCATGTACCACTACCCAAACGCATAAAATACCTCTCTATATTATTAAGAGAATATCATAATAAATATGTGGTCATGGCCACAAGTAATACATCTTTACAGCTTCTACTTCGAGCCTGATCAGTCTCAGATCAATATTAGGGGGGGGGGGGGGGACATGACCTATGACCTTTGCACGTGAACAACTTGTGAAGCGTGAAATCTGCACTAACTTCATAAACTCGCATCAAATTAAAAACTTGCCATAATCAATAGTATTTACACAATTAACTAGCAAGACAACAGTATTAAATAACCTTATACATGCGTGGGAGAGCTCATTCGCCTAATACAGACACGGGAGAAATTCAGAAACTCAGTTCTGTAAAAATGAACATGGCGCGGTAGCAAACGTTTCATATGCATGCGGGGAAACTACCAAAGTGTCATTTCTACAAGATAATACGTGTCAAAACTCAAGCAGTTCTAATCCCTAATCGTTATTTAACAATACTACGGGTTTATAATTAGGGCTAAAGCATTAGAAACGTTACTAACCTGAAAAACACAGGAAAGAATAGTAAACACGATGTCTTCATCGAGCGAGAACCGAAACATGACGTCATGGGCGGAAGTTCCGGTCTAGGTGCACTCGCTCGCCAGGCAACCGCGTATACTGCCTTCATTGGCCCCGGGCAAGTAGATTACACCCAAAAAGAGAAAAATGGTCAGCGGACCCTCAATTACGCTTCACTAAAGCTAATATTCAAACATTACATATAAAATAACACATTAGTGGCTACACATTTTGTGTATGTCACATGCTCCCCGCCAAAAGAAAATGGCTCCCGACATTACAAAAAAAACTAGAAATCTCCCAAACATTATTAACTATGTGCATATGTATATATAGTCACATCACAATGTACAACAAGTCCATAAAATCTATCCTATTCTTTCAATAGACACAGGTGGGGATAGGATAGGGAAAAATTGGTGGAAGGTACGATTGTGGAAAAGAAACAGGATATACTGGCATGTTCCAAATTGGTCTGGATGGCACTCCATAGGCTCCGATCATGTTAACTGCACTGTGCGTCTGGTAAGATGGTTGACCCAGCATCTCATAAGTGAACCGACGGGCTGGTTTCCTTTCCCTCATGGACCGTCTCACCCATGGCTGATTAGGTAATCCTTCGGGTTCCACATCGGCTACTGGAGGAGTCTGTGGCAAATGGTCTCCTGCTACATTCTCAGGCTCAACCACTCTCTCAACCCCTGGTGCCATTTCAGCCGAATGGTTTACGAAATCCTGTGTCGTTTCCCGCTGAACAGAAGGTTCTGGGTCCTCTCCTGCCGTCTCACTAACTATATCCGGCTCCTCTGGTTCTGCTTGGTGATTAAATCTTGGAGTGTCAACCTCGGGTTCCCTCGACCTGGATACCCTGAGATAGTATTGTGGCGCGTCGTCCTCCGAGTCTGACGAACTCTCGTTGACAACCTGCCGCATAGCTCTCTTTCTCTGTGGTGTGGTCTGCTTTGCTTGGGGTGGGATGTTGATAGGCAACTCGTTTACCAGATGGAGAAGATTTCGGTGTAGTGTACGGGATCTGTTCTGCCCAGTCTCTGGACAAACCTTGTATACTGGGTTGTCACTTACTTGCTCCTTAACAATATACACCTCGTTCTCCCAATATGACCTTAGTTTTCCTGGGCCACCTCGCTCACTCAAATTTCTGACAAGGACACGGTCGCCGGGTTGGAGGACAACTCCCTTCTGGTGACGGTCATAATACTTTTTTCCACGTGCACTCGACTGTTTACTATTGTCAGAAGCAATCCGGTAGGCATCCTTCATCCTCGCTGCCCACTTTTCTGCATAGCTTTTCGGGGAAGAAGTTTTCTCGTTATCATTCAGTCCAAATATCATGTCGATGGGCAACCTCGGGTGACGACCATATAACAGATAGAACGGTGCAAAGCCTGTTGCTTCATGTCTGGTACAATTATAAGCATGCACCACCTGTGGAAGATGCTCTTTCCAATTTGCTTTTTCTTTCTCCTCAAGCGTCCTGAGCATTTGGAGTAATGTCCTATTAAATCTCTCTGCGGGATTTCCTTGTGGATGGTATGGTGTGGTCCTGGAATGACCCACTCCTGTTAGCTTTTGTAGCATTTTGAACAGTTCATTTTCAAATTCACGACCCTGATCGTGGTGTAGTTTTGACGGGTAACCAAATCGTGGGATAAAGTCATCGAAGAGTTTTCGAGCAGCTGTTTTCCCAGACTTATCCTTGGTGGCATATGCTTGCGCAAATCTGGTGAAATGGTCCACCACGACCAATATGTACTCAAACCCACCCTTGCACTTCTCTAAATGTAAGTAATCAATGGATACAAGCTCAAGGGGTGAATTGGTGGTAATACTTCCCATGGGTGCTCGGACGTGGGTCGTTGGCTTTTTCTGCTTTATGCAAGAACACTTTCTGGTTACATATTCCTCAATGTCTCTTTTCATGTACGGCCAATAGAAGCGATCCCTTGCTAAGTTGATGACTCGCTCTGTCCCTACGTGACCCATGTCATTATGCAAACATTTCAGAACAAGTGGCTTAAACTCTCCTGGTAGAACCAACTGTGGACCTCGACATGTCCGACGATAGAGTATTCCACTCTCTAAGTGAAGTTTGTTCCACTCACGTATTAGTCTCCTGATATGGCCTGTAGCTTTCCGGCGCACATCATCTGGTAATACAGTGTATGTTTCTTTCAATTTGATCAACTCTTTGATATGAGGATCTGCCTTCTGGGCCCTCATCAACTCATCACGTTCAATGTTTGGTAGCCCCCCACTAGGGTGGTCAGGTTCGTTTGTTGACAGGTTGAAGACTGCTACATATGCTACATCATTTTTCCTAGCAGCTCCACATCCTTCCCAGGTGGCACATACAATTTCCCTTGACAGCTCTTCTGTGCACTCATTAACATAGGTGTGTATGTCAAGAGGCAGGCGGGACAGGGTGTCAGCATCTACGTTGACCTTCCCAGGACGATACCTGATATCGAAACGGAAGTCAGAAAGTTCACCTACCCATCTGTGACCAACCGCATTGAGCTTGGCAGTACTCATCACATAAGTCAATGGGTTATTGTCAGTGTATACAGTGAAGTGAGGTGCATAGTACAGATAATCCCGGAACTTTTCACATATGGCCCATTTCATGGCCAGGAATTCTAACTTGCCGGCATGCAGATGGTAATTCTTCTCGGCAGGGGAGAGGGTTCTTGATCCGAAGGCGACAATTCTCAACTTTCCATCTTGGCATTGGTACAAGACTGCTCCCAACCCTTGCTCCGAAGCGTCTGTGTGTAACACAAAGGGTAAGTCAAAGTTCGGATACGTAAGTACTGGTGGATTGGTCAGAATGTCTATGAGCCTCTCTAAAGTTCTCTGGTGTTCAGCAGTCCACTGGATGGGGGTCTTTGATGGAAGTTGAGCACCTTTACCTTTCTTGGCCCTGTTGACTGGATTATCACCTTTCCCTTGTAAAAGCTCATAAATTGGCCTTGCGATCTGCGAAAAATCCTGTATGTACGTGCGGTTATAGCTGAGAAAACCTAACAATTTCCGGACATCTCCAACTGTGGCCAGTGTCTTGTCTTTCAATGCTAGGACTGCCTCTAGGTCTTTAGGGTCAATCCTGACACCATCAGAAGATACAAGTCGCCCAACGTATCTGATTTCAGATTTGAACAGTTCACATTTCGCTGGTCGGAGCTTCACACCATGTTGCTGGAGAACCCTAAGAACTCTTCTCAGCCCTTCCACATGGTCCTCGAATGTTTTAGCATAGCAAAGTATATCGTCTAGATATGGAATACAACATTCATCTCGGAGTGACTCTAACATCTCCTCCATGTATCTCTGGAAAGCGGCTGGCGCGTTTGAGAGTCCGAAGGGTATGCGTACCCACTCGTATAAACCCCAGGGGGTTATGAACGCTGTCATATACCTTGACCCTTCATCTATGAATCCCTGGTGGTACGCCTTCCCCTGGTCTAAGATTGAAAACCACTGGTAACCACCTAGTGTATCTGTGAGATCCTGAATGCGTGGCAGTGGATGTCTATCTGGCACAGTCTTTTGATTAAGGAGGCGGTAGTCTATGCATAGGCGTAGGGAACCATCTTTCTTTCGTACGCAAACAACCGGTGCAGAGTATGGTGATCTCGACCGAACTATCCAACCTTCGACTAGAAGATCCTGGATGTGAGCTTTCACCTCCTTAAACAGTGGCTTTGGAATCGATGCATAGGATCTCTGCACAGGGATATTGTCCTTCAAGTTAATGACCATTTTAAGCTCAGGAATGCATCCGATATCACCATCGTCACGAGCGAAAGCGCCAGACTCCTCATATAACATCTGCTTCACCACTACCTGTTGCTCTTCACTCAAATGACCGATGTCAACTTGAGGGTTCCACAGCTGTTGTTCTGTAGCCGCAGTATCACACCGTGGATGTTCTAAACTTGTGTGGTTGACTCGGACATCTAGCTTGGGACCATCCATCTGATCAGTGTCTAAAATCTTCTCTATTAACTGAATATGACCCAAAATGGTTTGGCCTGGAATCGTTATATCATTTTGAGTGTGATTCCCCAGAGGGATCTTGACGTGTGGTCTTGTATTTGTGTGTACCTCAACAAGTCCGTCTCCAATATCTAACTGTTCCAATGGGAGACTGACTGGACTGGATTCAAAAAGCACTACAGAGTCCTGCACAAAGAGATCTGAGCGAATGTTGCACTTCACATAAGCATCTTGACCGGATCGGACAACAAATCCCTTGACGCCAACTTTCACTGCTTCTTGTCCAGCAGGTGACTCCCATGCTTCAAGAGAGTTAACGATGGAACGAGCTTTCTCACTCTCAGTATTCATAGCCGTACTAAGTAGGTCTCCTAATGTTGTCAACACTTGGGTTCCTTTTTTCTTACACTTGACAAGTTCCTGAATGACATTAAACCCAAGGAGAGGTCGATCAAGGTTCACTTGGCTCACAAGGAATGGGACTTGTATGGCTAACTCTGGATCATTATTACCGGGCAGATTCAATGTCACTTCTACCCAACCATCATAGGGTATGGCTTCCCCATTTGCAGCGAAGACTTCAAGGTCTGTGCCTTCCATAATCTCACTTAAAGGATGAACTGGCTGCCTGGGTATAAATTTATCTTTCCAAGTCCGACCAATTATACTGACTTGAGCACCAGTGTCCAATAACACGACAACGGTATACCCATTTAAATTGCACTTAAGGATACACTTGTCTCCCACCAACTTGGCTACCGTTTCTGATGGGTGTTGTGGTTGATGGCTTGACTCTGGTGAACTGGGATAGGCTGTATTCATTTTCGTTTTCTTGACTCGCTTCCTCTGGGACTTTGACTCTGGGCCGGTCACTGGTCGTCCCTCCTCAATGACCGGGGTCCGTTTCCCAACTGACTTGGTTTCCTCATGTAGCCGACAGCGCGATGACCTTCTGCCCCACATATGAAACAGTGGTTGCAACCCTGCAGGTTTTCCTGTAAACATTCAGGACAGCCATATGGTCGAGAACTTCTCTGTGGTCTAGGGCGGTTGTTGACATGGTGATAGGTTCTCTGATTTGATGACTCTCTAACTGTCTCTGGTGCATTTGACATCGGCACTGACTGTGATGTAGGTTTCTGCATGGAGTAAACTATTTCAGTTAAAGCTTCAAGCTTAGCCGAAAGCTGCTCTATAACTTTGTCCCTGGACTTCAACTCAGCATTCTCACTCACTTTATTAGTCAGTGTGGACTCCACTTGGCCACTGTGAGCCTGAGTGATCTTGCGCAACTGGTGGCCTAAGCGCCTTATTCTTTCAGTCTCTTCACCGGCCACCTTATTAATACGCCTGAGGAGGGCCTCATCACTGGTTTCAGAGTCTGTAAGTTGAGGCTTCAGTTCCCTCCTTAGGTCACTATACTTTTCGGCTAACCCCTGGTAAACAGTGTGCAAGAAAACGTCCTGGACAGTCCTTGATTCATACGTGACGTCTGTGTCAGCTAGTTTTGAGGTGAATGTAACCTTCTGTCTCAACCCCATCATTCGATACACAAACTGCTGCGGGCTTTCATGCTCATACTGTCGGGCACACATCAGTTCTTGAAACAACTCTGTGCTACTCTTCTCACCTAAGTGAGAGCGAAGGAGACTTTTGAGTTCATTAATTGAGACATCATCCCTATTAATCATCATGTCCTTGAACGTCCCAGGTTTAATTATCCGGAGTACCCCACGGATGATTTCGCTGGTTGTATAATGTCCTTTGAGTCCCTCATCAATCTGCTGGCAAATGGTGTTATAATTCAGGTCAGCTGAACTGTCACCAATCTGGCCTCCTTGAATCTTGAACTCTCTCCTCTGCAGAAACGATAGGTCTTTCAATGATATCATCCCCACAGGTGCTTGATTTGTGTCAGTAGGTATTCCATGACAACGGCTATCAGTGGCACTAGTTGGCTGATTAATCGAAGTCGGTGCCAAAACATCATCACCTTGGTTCAGTGAGTTGACTGGTGACTCTGGCTCTTTAGCACCTGGACCCGTCACTGCCTTGGTAGTCATGGTTGACTCTTGGTCTTGTCGCTCTAGGTTCTCGGCGATTATGTCCCGCAAGTGTAACAAGTGGGACATGCCCTGATCCTCTGACTCTAACAGGGTCTTGCTATTAACATAGCTTAGGATATAGCCGTAACATCCTTCTTCGTCTTCTCTGGTTAGACTAGCTGGATCAAGATCAGGAACTCGACCAACACTTGTTGCGACTGTGAACATGTCATCTGCATTCATTCGAAGCAAGGTCTTGCGGATCTGCCACACAAGGTTCTTCCGCCCACTACCTGCCATGATGAACATGTACCAATGGACAGCTAACTCTGTCTCACACTGATGCTTGGTTCGGAAATCACTGTACCAATGCCGTGGTGCCTATTGGCATTGATCCCGGACGAGCCCCCAGAAATCTGTTACAGGTCCAAACAGGGGACCTGGGTAGACAGATGTCACCCCTGAAAAACACAGGAAAGAATAGTAAACACGATGTCTTCATCGAGCGAGAACCGAAACATCATCTTTATTCTTCAAGTACAAATACATCGTCACATGTATGCATCCCTCAAGTATCATTTACTAGCATAATAAATGCCGTGTGACTACGAGTCTGACAATATTGGCCTTTAAACTCAAAACTCTACTAAAAAAGTCTCTCATTGCAATATTCAGTCTGATCTCAATGCAATGTTGTTGATACATTTCAATATCACCATGATAGAACTAGCCTATTAAGTCATCATATCATAATAAGAAATAAACAGTAGTCTCATATAATAAATATTCATGAACTGAGTTTAACATATAGCATCATAAGCTGATCTGGGTTAACATGCAACATTTCCAATTTAAGGGTCATCGTCTTCTATGTAAACATGGACATACTGTTCTGGATTCGAACCTAACACCCTCGGATACTTGTGTTTAATATGTGTCATCATTAACTATACTATCATGTCAACTGCATTTAAATTATATAGCACAAGGTTTTCCATATGAATTCGAATGATCCTGATTTACCAACTAAATGCACAAGCAAGTGATCTACATTTACTTTTATAAATAAATGGTAATATATATAAACATATGTTAACAATCTGACTGATCCACTGTGTTGATTTCCCTCTGACAACCTGATAATTAAATGCTATTTACAACGGAAGTGCTCACATAATGTCTGCTAACAATAAAATCTGGTCTTGAGTTATTATTAAACATAAACATATCATTAGGGTTAATACAATGAGTACTGTTAGGATGTCCGTGAGAAAACAAACATCTTCATCATAATTTTGATAGAATGTTCGCTTCCAAAGCCGAGATGATAGAATGGCAGTTATTAAAGAGAGAAAGGCGCTGAAAAACACAGGTATCATTATTGTTGATGACCTTTGTAAAGAAATGCTAGAGGTATTCAACAGGGTTAAGAAAGATGAGAGAGTTAAAGCAGTATGGTCTTGGGATGGAAAGATTTTTGCTCAGAATAAAGAAGATTTAGAAAACATTGTACAAGTGAACTATGGAGATGATCTTGGCAACCTGTTCTCAAATCATTAATCAGACTAGAAATATAATCAGTGACAATGTATTATGAATATAGATTGGTATCAGTTTATAGTTTGTCACCATTCTGATTTGAGAAAGGAATGCAAGAGACTATAATTATATTGTATCTGTAGTATGTTTAATTCTCCACAGTTTATGCATTTAGAATTATATGTAATTTGTGGGATAACACATCTTTTCATTTAAACCTTTTATGTTTAATAAAGGAGTGAAAATATTTTTATAGTAAATAAATCAAGTAGGCCCAAAAGGGTATTTTGGTAAAAAAATTATTCAAGAATGTCTGTTGTGTCTCAATGTGTTTATTCATGTAATGAATTCTCTGTCTACTCGTGTTTTATTCATGTAACAAGTAACTGTATTAATGCAACAAAAAGTGAAGGTCTCTCAAGTGCAATGGCAACAATGGTAAGGAAAGAAATGGATCGTGGTATCATATAATTATCAGATAATATCATTAGTATTGTGTCATTGAATGTCAGAGGTTTAAGACAATATGAAAAAAGAAAGAAAATATTTAACTGGTTCTGTAAACAGGGTTGTCAAAATGGTATTGGGTTTATCCAAGAATCACACAGTGACTTAAAAATTGTGAATAATTGGTCTGAGCAGTGGCGTGGGCAAGTTTATTTTTCACATGGTACATCAGCAAGCGGAGGTGTTATGATAATGATTGGAGCGAAAACAGATTTTAAATTTGAACAGGTAACAGTTGATACTGATGGTAGATATATCCTATTAAAATGTATTATTCAAGAGTGCCACACTCTATTATGTAATATATATGCACCAAACACAGAAATGGAACAGGTAGAGTATTTCCAAAAGCTGCATAATGAAATAAAAAAGATGGTACTTGATACTGACATAAGGCTAATTATAGGGGGTGATTTTAATGTTTGTATGGATAAAATTGACACTGATGGTGAAAAACTGAAAGTAAAGTCTATTGAGCAAATACAGTCAATCATTGAAGAATTTGAGGTCATAGATATATGGAGGATAAGAAATCCTGATGTTAAAAGATATTCCTGGAGGCGATGGTTCCCCTTGACACAAAGACGACTAGATTATTTTTTAATTTCAAATAACATTCAGCCATCTGTACAGTCTACCGATATTATTCCTTCAGTAGGTACAGACCATTCAGCTATTAATTTACAGTTACAAGTCTTAAATGAACATAAAAGAGGAAAGGGGTATTGGAAATTTAATAATTCTCTTTTACAGGATGAAGTGTATGTCAATTGTCAATAAGTTAAAAAATAAAATTTTTGCATGGAAAGAACTTTATTCATATAATAATCCGGCAAGCCGCTGGGAATTTTTGAAATACAAAATAAGGCAATTCACAGTAGAATATTCTAAGTCAAAAGCTAAGGAAAGAAGATTAAATCTAGCCGCTCTTGAGAGTAAACTGAATGAATTAGAAAGAAAATTATGTGAACATCCGGGAGACTCAATAGTAACAGAGTATCAACAAGTAAAACAAGAGGTGGAAACTATGTATAATCATATAACTGAAGGAATAATAATTCGCTCAAGAGCACAGTGGAGAGAATATGGTGAAAGAAATTCTGCATATTTCCTGAACTTAGAAAAAAGAAATAAGGGCAAAACATCAGTACGAAAATTACTAAAAAGCAATAATGATGTATTAACCTCCCAAAGTGATATTCTAAATGAAATAAGAAATTTTTTTATGCAACGTTTTACAAGGGTTTCTACTGTCACACCAGAACAATGTGAAAATTATTTAAGTAAAGTTAATATGCCAACTCTAACTAAAGAACATTCATCCATGTGTGATGGTCCAGTGACACTGGATGAGATTTTTAATGCTGTTAAGTCTATGCCATCCAACAAATCACCTGGAAATGATGGTCTAAGTAAAGAATTTTATATCCATTTTTTCCAAGATATTGGAAAAGACTTAGTATCATGTATGAATCACAATTTTATTGAATGTCAAATGACGGCAAGCCAAAAACAAGCAATCATCACTTTATTAGAAAAACCAGGTAAAGACTCCAGGTTCATTAAGTCATGGCGCCCGATAAGTTTAATCAATGTAGATAGTAAAATACTCAGTCGGGTTTTGGTAAATAGGTTGAAGAAAATATTACCAGAGATAATTTCGCAAGAACAAAGTGCATTTATAAAAGGACGTTTTATTGGTGATCCCATCAGACTAATTGATGATATGTTGAGTTATTGCAAGCAAAGAATGGTACCAGGTATTATGTTTGCAGCGGATTTTGAAGCAGCCTTTGATTCAGTAGATCATGTATTTATGTTTAGTGTTCTAAAAAGGTTTGGATTTGGAGAAAATTTTATTTTATGGGTAAAAACAATGTATAACAAGTTGGAAAGTGCAGTTATTAATAATGGAGTTACTACTCAGTATTTTTTAATAGAACGGGGTACACGTCAAGGTGACCCCCTTGCATGTTATTTGTTTTTACTTGTTGTCAAAATATTGGTACATAAGATTCGTACAAATAATAATGTCAAAGGAATAAAGGTCTATGACACAGAATTTAAAATGTGTATGTTTGCAGATGATACAACTTTTTTCATTCATGATGTAAATTCATTTAAGGAACTTATCAAACTAATCAACATGTTTACAGAGTATTCCTCTTTAAAAGTTAATTACGAAAAATCTGAGGCAGCTTGGTTAGGCAAAGATAGAAACAGACAGGATAAACCCATAGAATGTAGATGGTTAGATTTGACTGTAAATGTCATAAGAATATTGGGTATATACTTTTGTTATGATTCAGATATGGTTGTGGAGCAAAACTTCACAAGAATAAAAGAAAGAATTAACAAAACTTTGAATGTATGGAAAACTCGTACACTGACAGTGTATGGAAGGGTTGAAATAGCTCGATCACTTGTTTTATCTACAATATTGTATGTCTCTAATATGTGTGATCCTCCAAAGGGCTTCATTATTGAAGTACAAAGTATGATTAACTTATTTATATGGAAGGATAAAAAGCCTAAAGTTAAATATTGTACTGCTATTGGATCCTATGAAAAAGGTGGTCTTAAAGTTCCAGATGTAGAATCAATGTTAAAAGCCCAACGTGTATTATGGATAAACGATTAATTACGGATAAAGATAAACCTTGGGTGAAGTTGGTGACAGGTTATCTACGTAAGATTGGTGGAGTAGCATTCATACGATCAAACTTTGATATACAGAGGATCCCACTTTCCCTGCCAAATTTTTATAAATCATGCCTGTGTTCATGGGCTGAACTTTTCGATTGCTACCCTACAACTAAATTTGAAGTATTATCACAAACATTGTGGAATAACAAACTATTTAATGTCAACAAAGCATCTTACTTTAACAAAAAATTGTCAGCGGCAGGGAAAAATTACATTCATGATCTAATAAATATTGATGGGTCATTAAAATCTTGGAGCACTCTAGGTAAAGGAGATTTAACACAGTTAGATAAATTCAAGTTACAATCAATAGTGTCATCTATATCAAAATATCAGCGTACTATATTAGAAGATGAGCATACTGTGAATATGCAGGAATATGATGATCCTGTGTTTATTAAGAATGATCCATTTAAGATATCAAACCTAGATTCAAAAATGTTATATAATAAATTTATTGAAAAGAAAATGAGCAGAAAAATAAAATGGGATTTATATTTAAATGTTACGAATGAGGAAAAGAAATTAAGATTTCAATCGATTTATAAGATTTCATCTGACTGGTATACAAGAGAGTTTCAATATAAAATTATGAATAATTATTTACCTGTAAACAGTCATTTGTTCACATGGTATTTAGTTGATAGTGGTAGATGTGACTATTGTTTTCTGTATCAAGAAACCATATAACATCTTTTTTGTCATTGTATAGTCACAAAAAACCTGTACTTTAGGATCTGTGAATGGTTGAACTCCTGTAATGTAAATATGTCAGGTATGCTCCCAAATAATATAATATTTGGTATTCTTCCAGTTACTGAAAAAAATATTTTGATGAATACAATGATAGTATTGTACAAACTCACAGTATACAAAGGAAAATGTTATTCATCTGACTCTGTTTTGTTCAACAACTTTATATTAAATGTGAAATCACTGCAAAAGGAAGAATACATTATTGCAGAAAAACAATGTAAGATGGCGCACCATCTGAGGAAATGGAGTCCAATATTACCTCTGATAGTGTAATATTACTTGTAAGAATGTTATGACTACACAAATATATATATATATGTATGTTTAAATAGATATAAATATATATGAATGCACTTTATAAGTGAATTATGAATTACAAGGCATTTTTTTTCACCACATTAGTATCAGTTACTGTGTTGTCCTTGTCTATGTATATTGTAATTATGTATGTATATGTACATAAATGTTGCCTATTTCTGTCTATGTTTATGTATATGTATTATCCCAATAAAAAAAAAAAAAAAAAATAATTTTGATAGAATTAAATATTATCTCACATCATACATGTCCAATGATTTATTTCTCTCTAAAACTGTTTATCATTCATATGCATTGAGCTGGAACCTGATCTCTCAAATAACGTTTTAGTTTTCCTAACCTCCGACAGGTGTGGCAGCACTTACAACACAAAATATATCAATGATGTTCAGATGATGGGCAAGTAGATTACACCCAAAAAGAGAAAAATGGTCAGCGGACCCTCAATTTACGCTTCACTAAAGCTAATATTCAAACATTACATATAAAATAACACATTAGTGGCTACACATTTTGTGTATGTCACACTGGCATCTGCTTATCATCAAATCATTGCTTATCAATTTAACTTGTACATTCTCTTGCAATGTGACATGTAACTTACCCTTGTGGAGAATGTTTTTTGGGAGGCATATCCTCGCTCTTACTTTAAACTTCCTGAAGACAGCGCAGCAAAATATTGTCAGGAAAAAATATAAAAGTACCAACGACAATTAATGTAAACAAAACAAAAATATAGCCTGAAATGCTGGTCTGCCTAGCATACAATCTATACCGTACTTCGATTAAGACCTATTTTCTGACCCCTTTCGACAAGTTTGGTACGAAAATATGCCATAGAAACCCTGTTGAGTGACATTTTATTACTGCATCAGATCCTGTAGTGATAAACTGTGAGGACTTTTTCATCCTCTGTACAATTATGAATGCGGTATAGCAATTTTAAGGAACTGTCATCTGAAATTACCTGAGTTTAGCGAGTCCTAACGATGAACTGTGGGGACATTGTCACCGTGGCCAGACCGGAAATGGAAATCCAAATTGTCGGGCTGGCTCGGGAAATTTCGTAAACCAATTAGGACTTTCGAGACATTGGTATTTTGGTAATTTATCAGGTGTTTATCATGAATAAGAACCTTGTTCATTTGTACTTCGAAGGAAGTACGGCCGTACTTTAATGTAAGTACGTACTACGATTGAGGTACATACTACAATCTGCGGTCGTCCTCGACCTGCATACTGTCTGGTAAAAATAAATTACCTTACAAAAAGTACTCAATTTACCACATTCTGTGAAATATATTTTTTTCAAAGTAGCTTAAATAAATAATAGACTGTCTTCTCATTTATTCTACTCCTGTTGTTGTTGCTTGTTTTTTATTAACCATTTTAATGTCTTTTACATCCTTTTAGAATGATATATCCTTTAAAACTTTTCTGTTAAACTTTTCTGAAAATAATTTACATTTATCTACCTCATTCCCTCTAAGAATAAAATGTGCTCATTGAAAACTAACTAAATGAAAGAAATAATGTATGATGATGAAAATCTTAAAACAGTTCAAATTACTGGTAAAGTCATGCCAAAAAGGGAAAATTGTCACTTAAGGACGAGTCCTCGGAATACCATATCTTAAGTTTATGGAAATATTACATGTTAACACAGTATCTCTAGGATGGTACAATAGACCTGCTGCTTCTAGTAGTAGCAGTTGCTGGTGTTGAGAGATTGGTAGTGATAGCGGGTGGAGTTCCTGTGAAAAACACCATTGACGATCATCAGGAACCTGGTCAGATGAAGAGAAAGTTGGTTGCTCTGCAGGTAACTGTGAGGCTGTGCTCTGTCCAACAGATGTTACCGGTTTCTGTGATAAAAGTAGTCATCTTCAGGTGTTTTCACATAATACAAGGGTGGCTGATCTGCTTTATTAACAACCAAAGCTGGTCTGTTGTATCCTTTCTTTTTCTGCATTCAGACTGAGTCACCAGGTTGCAGTGGTCCAGGCTGTTTACCCTTTGTCTACTGAATCTTTTTGTTGCTTTCTGAGCTCAGTCAACCTATGTGTGACTGCTGCCGGGGTGATTACTTCCGGTTTAAGTAGGGATTTTGATGTCAGTATTGATGATTTAGTTCAGCGCGAAAAGTTTTGTTGAGCTGGCAATCTCGTAATATAATCACATAGGGTGTTTCTACTGTCAAACAAATTGAGATAGAACTCTTTTCCTTCCCTGGCTGATTTGCTAACAAAGTTTTAGCAGTATTGACAGCTTTTTCTGCTAAACCATTGCTTGAGTGAATGTGAAGGCTGCTCATGACATTTTTGAACTCTCATTTTGAGGCAAATTCTTATTTCATGGAACTATACCAAGAATGGTTCCTTTCTGTTCATCGCAGACCTCGGCTTGTATATGAAATCAATGCTGCCAAACTCCTGGTTCTGAGACAATACAACCCCTAAGCCACCAAAGCTTGCATCAACCTTCCAAATGAATTCCTCCAGATACCCAAGAACCGGTGTGCTTACTAGCAACTGCTTTATCTCCTGAAATGCCACTGTGCAACCTGAATTCCAGGGGCTTTGGATTGGTTCTTGTGAGTCACATACACAGCGAGTTCGCCTCGATGTGTCTGTAAAAACTTGTCTACAAATCATCTATAATACCCTGCTAGTCCTAGAAATGTACAAAACTCTGCCTCAGACTTAGGCTCTGGCCACTCTGCAACTGTTCGAACCTTTTCAGGGTCTGTGCTAATGCCCTCCTCTGTCACTCAGTGTCCCAGGAATTTAACTTCCTTCTCAAAGAACTGACACTTAGAAGGTTTAAGCTTTAAACCATTCTGCCCTAATCGAGTAAACGACATGTCTAATCTGCTACTAAAGCAACTAATCTGATTGGTCCGAGGGAGATGTGTAATTCTGGGATCGATTGCGCAATCCCCAACCCCGAAACTGGTGACGTACTCAATTAAGACCACACACCCTCACCCCGTTCAGCCAAATTGCAGGACCTAATATATCCATGTACTCCTGCAGTGAACTTTATTTATAACTTATAGATATATATTATTCCCTGGAGTCCTGCACAAAGATTTTTGCCGTAGCAAAGTCGGATTTGTGCAGGCACTCCAAGAAAACACAACACAGATGTTGATTGAAAATTGTCATTTAATAATGACGAATAACATTAGTATGATACATTGTGACGATCCAAGATATATACCATTCACTTTATGTAACCTATCTAAGATATATAATAGTTGATGAAGACAAATATGATTGTGTGTTGATACCAAGCATTATAATCCAAAGCATATATACAAACATATAATAGAGACAAGCCCAAAAATCAGATCATATATAGTATAAGCATGATACAAGTTATGCTTTAATTGTTAAGTGATATTTGCACTAATGAGTCCATGCTTTGGTGGGGACAGAAACCGCCACCGCCCTGCTGTAAGCAGGGCTCCCCACCAAGCTTGAAGTAGAAACACATTTAAGGTAATGGATGTACCTATGAATATAGATATGTGTAAGGACCCTAGAAGGAACACATAGATCTGGTTACTGATAGTAAGAAGTAATGATTTGTTGTTTCATCCCAAAGGAATCCCAGTCACTTTCTGGGGAACCCAGTGCATAGATTGGACTTCTGGCAAAGTTACATATAAATAATAAAGCTACGATGAATGGTAAAGAACAATAAATGGATAGTAATGCAGGTGAGCCCAGATCCACACATATAATTTACAGAAAGTAAACCTAAGTTACTGACGCCTAGCAGCTACAACTAACAAATAAATTATCCTAACTATGTAGTAGACTAAACCTCTAGACCAGTCCCATTCTGGCATGGATTCAAGAATTAACAGTATGGCCCTCCAGTCACATACTGGGGAAAAATTTTAAAAGGTCCAAGCTTTAAGAATTTACTTTAACAGAAACCTAACCTAGTTGCATCGTTTGGGTGGGGGGGGGGGGATTCAGCCATAGACATGTCACATTCTGGCACAGATTAAAGAATTAACAATACAGCCCTCCAGTCACATTCTGGGGGAACATTAAAAAGCCTAAGCTTTAACTTTAAGAATACAGCCCTCCAGTCACATTCTGGGGGAAAACTTAAAGGCCCGAATTCACTCTAATAGAAACCTAACCTAGATGCATCCTTTGGGTGGGGGGATTTGGCCATAGACCAGTCACATTCTGGCATGGATTCAAGAATTAACAATACAACCCTCAAGTCACATTCTGAGGGAAACTACAAGGGCCTTAGCTTTAAGGATTTACTCTAATAGAAACCTAACCCAGTTGCGTCATTTGGAGGGTCAGCAGTTGGTTGGGAGGACAGGATTGGGAGCCGAATATATTTTAGGAATGCCTTGGACTTCCACCTGCCAAGGCGCATGATGACATCACCCGGTACGCCGCATGATGCTGCATGGGTAGCTGCACCAATTCGGAAGCTATGGCTTTTATACGCCTGGTTCTGGCAGCCTAATGTGGAGAGCACCTTATTCATGATGTTGACAAAATATGATCTTGTTACTGGTTTTCCATCAGCCAAGGAGAAGAGAGGGCCAGGGATATTGGGGCGCATTGATAAATACTCTGCAAGGTATTTGACTGGAAGTGTGGCTGATGAGTTGGCCGGAGGAGCAGCTGTGTTGTGTGATCTAAGGGTGCGTGTTTAAACCTCGCAAGGGTGATAATGAAAGAGCCATCTTGAAATTTGACTTCATTTATCTGCAAATTGTTCCCTGATTGAGAAGTGGAAGCACATGTTATTTCACCTACCCGGAGGAAGGCATGAAACGCTAACAAAAACATAGCCTGGATGAGACCCTGTAGGTATTTGTTTGAAAGGATCAGAGGTACTGTAGTTACCATGTTGTGCAGCAACCGTAAGGATATGGGGAGCCTGTTGTCTCCTTGAGGTGATTGCTTAGCCATTCCGAGAAGGACCTTCTTCACTAAAAAGGACTGAGAGGGAGGAGCAAAGCCGGCTATCTTGTGAACAAAATTAATGGCCGACAATTGGGACATAATTGTAGATGAGGCCCAACCTTTTACTTGAAACAAGTAAAGTATGAAATTGACCAGAGTGTCCTGAGTGCACGGGAGCATTGAGGCATTGGAGTAATTTTGGCAAAATTGTTTGAACAGACACAGAGCTTTGCTTTAAGCACTCTGAGTGCTGGTAGAAAGTCCCGCAAGTAGGAAATCCGTTGCTTGGCAGGCTAAGGTTGTGGTAGGAGGTGAGTTGGGATACTGACCGGATGATTGTCCAGATGAGGTGCTATTCTCTTGGCCTCCGTGACCTGCAACCGAGAGAGTAAATCAGCTATTTTATTTTTCGAACCGGGAATATGTGCTGCTTTGAACAGAATATTAAACATATTGAGACATGCCAGGATTAAACGCCTGACTAGTGACATGATTGGGCCGTCCTTTGACGACTGCTTATTGATAATGTGTACAATGGCCAAGTTGTCACAGTGGAAAGACAGCCTTCTATTGGCCCAGATGTCCCCCCATACTTCCACAGCCAGTACAATAGGGAAGAGTTCCAACTCTGCAATGTTTTTGTCTGTCCAAGAATTCGGCCATTTGAGATACAGCCACTTATTTTTGCAGACTGCCGAGAACCCAAGTTTTTGGGAAGCATCTGTGTATAGATCTATTGCGCTGGAAGATAACCAGCCTTCCCGTAAGAAAATGGAACGTCCATTATACTGATTCAGGAATGACTGCCAAGCGGCAATGTCTTTTTTTATTCACTTGCTAGACGAACCCAGTGATGTGGGACAAGGGACTTCCTACAGAGCAGAAGGTTATATAGCCGTCTTAGGAATGCTCTACCTGGTACGACTACCAGGCAGGCGAAATTAAGCAGACCCAACAAGGACTGAAGTCCTTTGACCTGAATTTTGTTCCGAGTAGACCCCTCATTGACAGCACTTTTGGTGCGTTCAAGTTTGTCTGATGGTAAACGCATTTCTCCTGCTAAGGTGTCGATTTCAATCCCATATAGGATAGCCGTAGCTGATGGGTGAACAGTTTTTTCGTGTTTCACTGGGAGATTGATCTGGTTAGCCAGTTGAATGAAGGAATTGAGCGAATTTTTGCATACATTTGAATCTGGAAGGCCGAAAAACATAAAATCATCCAAAATATGTGACATGTGTGGTACAAGAAATTTATTCTTGAGTACCCACTCGAGGGCATTAGAAAAACACTCGAAGATTTTGCAGGATGCAGAGCAACCCATAAGAAGGCATTTATCATAGTAATAATGGCCCTGAATTTTAAAGCCCAAAAGGTGATAGTCCAAAGGGGATATCGGAATCAACCGAAAGGCATCTTTGATGTCAGCTTTCGCTAAAGGGCAACCTACCCCGATTGACTGGATAATGGCGATAGCCATATCTAACGTTTGGTACTGAACGTGAGTGAATTCGGGTGGAATACCTGAATTAACAGACTCCCCCTCAGGGTAAGAAAGATTGTGTATAAGGCGAAACTTGCCATCACGTTTTGGTACAAGCCCTAATGGTGATACCTGGAAATCGCTGAAGGGGGAGATGGAAAGGGTCCGGCAATACGGCCATGCACAAGTTCTTCGTCGATTTTTTTCCATAAGTTCGCTTGAGCTGTTGTTCGCTGAAGGGTGGTTATTGGATTCCGAAAATTTGTGGAGGCCTGAGTGATTTATACGAAAGCCATTTGAAAAGCCAGTGATTAAAAATTCAGAATTTCTATAGCCAGCAAACATCTTTGACAATTCAGATACATTGATCGGGGATGGCATGTTATTTTCTTTGGGGTTGTGCACCAACTGTTTTTTGTGGGGTGGGTGTTGATGGAGTGGAGATGCTGGAGGATGTTTTGGGACGCGGGCAGTTGATCTGTGGGTGCCTGGCATAGGTCCCATCGATGGCACAAGAGGGGAACTGGTGCTTGAATTTGCAGTCTTGGTGGTTTGGGCAATTGTTGTACTTGTGGAATCGAGTGCAGAAACCGTAGGGAACTGCAAAGGCCGGTTTTGGTGCATTGGACCTGCTGCTTGATGGGGATGTGTGCCGAAAGGGCTGGGCGCTATCCAGTGTGCCGCGGTTCTTGGCCTCAGCCATTAAGCTATCCAAGGGGTATCCAAATGGGAAAGGGGGGTTGTTTGCCCAGTGTCGGCGGTAGGCCAGGTCATAATTTGCCCAACATCTGGAAGATCTGTAGGCGAAGTACAGTTGGCACACATTATGCTGGTGGCGCAGCAGGCCCAATGCCTCATTTGGGTAGGCCGAGGCCCTAATGAAGGAATACCTGGTATATGCAGAAACCTAGGCTTGCAAGGTGTGGATCTTTTTGAGCTTTTCCCCAGCCTGGAAACAAGGGGGGGGGGGCACTGGAAGAAAGCGAGAACGACAGATCATAGTCGGGTTCGGGGTCTTCGTTACCAAATGAATCTTCATGGAGTAATTTCCCTAAATCAAATAGCTTTCTGGAAAGAATGTCATCTTTATCTTTTTGTGATAGACCTGCTGTTATAGAATCATACTGGGCATAAGGTGTGTGGACCTGAGACTCACCTGTCATTGCATTGAGCGTGTTTGAGGCAGTCTGCAAAATTAAAGTCCAAGAGTCTCTGTCCTCCATGGTTGATGCCTGCTGCTTGGCTCGACATTGGCTGTGGTGAAATGATCAGGTTTGGCTGGGCATGAAGACGGTCACGTCCTGGTGGAGAAGTGAGACTTCGCAAAGTGTCTGATGTTAGTGGCGAAGTTTGTGTTCTATTTAAAGTTTGCTGTGCCTGTGGAGAAGCTGACTGCACCACAGAGACCCCATCATGAATGTTGGCGTCTGGTTGGTTCCCGGATGAGGAGGCTCTATTAGTCTCGCGTGCATCCATGGCCTCCGAGACTGCAAGTCGTACTGCCTGCATCATAGCCGGAGAAAGTCCGGTTTCCTTGGGTTTTGTCACATTAGAAGACTGGCCAGCTCTGCGTCTGCGTTTGGCAGCACGTGTTGCCAAGGGAGATGGATTGGTTTGCGTTGGAGCTGGGTGTAAAGCGTCTGGCTGTGCTGCGCTGTCACTGGTTGGGGTAGAAACATATGATGGTTGTACCAAAGTGACGAAGTCCGACAGGCCTACTGGTCTTCTACGGCTACGAGAACTCCTGGTGATGGCAGGTGAGGAGTCGTCAGGCTTGCGCCCCTTTCCACGCGGCATCTATCAAAAGACAAATAAAAAAGGGAGCGAATGGCTGAACAAAAAGTTAACAACCTAAGAGCCTGGCTGATGCCGCGGCCTCCTTATGAGCATAACATACGCATTAACATTAGGTATATAAGATCATACCAATTATAATAGTTGTGCGCATATATATAAAGAATCATGTAACCTAAGGTGGAAAAAACCAACTCATGTATTCTAATAAGCATGCTGCATAATAGGTATATTGTAGCACTTGTACAAGTGCTGATATTCATACTAATTAGTATGTATAAGATTATGCGAGAAACCCATAATAATTCATGGTGTCCCTATATAAGAAAATGTATAACATTTGGTAAGGTACCAAATCAATATATAATCAAATAAACATGCAGCAAAATAAGAATGATGTGGCGCTTGTGGCCAATACTCTCATTTGAAGTAGTTATTAATATCAGATCCATTATAAAATTGGTGCATATATGTATGAGGAAATATGTAGCATTCGGTGGAGCACCAAAGCCATAAATTCCAATACACATAATGCCTAAAGTGAAGATAGTGGCACATGAGTTGATATTCACATTAATTAATATATATGTATATATATAAAAATATAATAATAAATAAATTATTCCTGGTGCCCATATGTATAAGAAAATATATAACATTCGGTGAAGTACCAAATCTATATATAGTCAAATAAATATGCAGCAAAATGGGAATATTGTGGCACTGGCGGCCGATACTCTCATTTGAAGTAATTATGAAGATTAGACCAATTATATATTGTGCATATATGTATGAGGAAATATGAAGTATTTGGTGGAGCACCAAATCCATAAATTCCAATACACATGATGCCTAATGGGAATATTGTGGCACAGGAGCCAATATTCACATTCATTGGTATACCAGTGTTTGATGGTGGGAATGACCCATAATAATTCCTGGTGCCCATATATATAAGAAAATATATAACATTCGGTAAAGTACCGAATATATATATATAGTCAAATAGACATGCAGCAAAATGAGAATACTGTGACACTTGTGGCCGACACTCTCATTTGAAGTAATTATGAAGATCAGACCAATTATAAATTGGTGCATATATGTATGAGGAAATATGTAACATTTGGTTGAGCACCAAAGCCATAAATACCAATACACATAATGCCTAATGGGAATATTTTGGCACATGAGCCAATATTCACATTAATTAAAACACATGTGTACGAATTATTCCTTGTATAAGAAAATATATAACATTGGGTAAGGTACCGAATCTATGTATATCAAATAAACAAGCAGCAAAATGGGAATATTGTGGCACTGGTGGCCGATATTCTCATTTAAAGCAGATAAATAGGGCTAACCAATTGTACACATATCTATAATAAATTGAGGCAATATGGAACAATGATTACGTCATAATCAGTAACTAACCGAAACCCATACTTCAATTACAAATGTGTGCACATGGGAGTTGTTGTAAGCATTAACTGGAAACAACATGAGTACAGCCAAAGAACCTGGTGTACATACATAATAAATGGAGGTAAATAACATTCCATCAGAAACTAAACCCATACCAGTATTCAAATATGAGTGGAAATGAGAATATTTTGGAGTATGTGGCCGATATTAACATTTTAAAGGTGCTTAAAAACCATGGCTTAAGTAATGAACCAACACAAATATGTATATTTATAAATAAATGTATTTATATAAACACTTACTTATATGTAACTGTCTAGTATAGGCCTGACTTGAAATTATCTACCCCAGAAAAATTAAACATTTCACAAAATAGGAATAATATGACTGATAGGAGTACAGAATTCCATTAGGCAGAGGGAACAGCGGACCGTAGAACCCCTTTAAATCAATAAAATTGCAACAAATGTCCAAAGATATATGCGACGGAGGAATATCTTCAAGGGATGTCTATCATACGTGGACCGTGAAACTAGTTTATGAAATTAATACGCCGTTCCAACACAGTAATGGTGGCTGAGCTCAGAACACAACCAGTACACATGTATTGGTTAAACCAAACACGTGAAGATGGGAAGTCAGTACCCTTGCACAATAGCCCGTTTCAAGCTGCATGCATATCTACCCATTCCCTTGAATGTAAGGTGAACCCCATCTTGCATATAAAGGCCCGCATTTGGATTAGAGAAGCGTCTATGACGCCAAAAACGCACCTTATGTTCGCAAGCTTGAGTCAGCTTGGACAATTCGTCATTAAACAAGGCAACATTACGGTTATAGTTGGGATGGGGGATACCTGAACCCTGTCTTGGAAGCACTGAACCGCAAATTACCTCTTTCACATTACATGCAACAGCCAGCATTTCCGCAAAAGAGTAAACATGGCAAGCCAAGCGCCCAGGGTTAATGTGGCGATCGCACAGGTCATTAGACCCAATTTCGATTAGAACAACATCAGGCCCAACTTGCTCGATCACGCGCATTGTCGCGGCACTTGTTAGGGATTTAGCTGGTACGTGGTGTCTTACACGCATTCCCCCAATCCCATGGAAGTTGACCACGAAATCATCAGAAACGAAGCCTAAGTTAGACACAGGCGCCAGGAAGAATTGATGCTGGATCGATGCATCCGATTATTGGAATCAAGTTGCGCCAAGAATGAAGGAAGACGGGCGATAAAAGAGTGGCCTACAAGCAAAACACGGCAAGTTGTACCACTACTAGAATCGGGACACGCCGCCATGGGTGGCGTTTGGCTGTACCGTGAAGGAATTTAGAACTACTATAATTAAACCTCAAATAGTCAAAACCTGAGAACTTATAGGTAATATCGTATCAATTTCACGGTTTCGGAGGAAAGCCCTGGGCGAAGAAATTGAAAAATCTCACCTTGTTACGTGAATCCTAGCCGTGCTGTGGCCTCGCAGGATAAATTGACAATAGCTGACGGTGGCAGTAGCGGGTCAAGGTTTTGCTGACAAAATCTCGGCGTATAAAAGTTCAGGCGATTCTTTTCTCAAGAGGATGATGTTATTTCGTCAGTGATCGCAGTAGAGAATGAATGGACTTGAGCAAGCCCCCGTGAAATTGGGTGACATCACGTGACATGAGCAACTAATCTGATTGGTCCGAGGGAGATGTGTAATTCTGGGATCGATTGCGCAATCCCCAACCCCGAAACTGGTGACGTACTCAATTAAGACCACACACCCTCACCCCGTTCAGCCAAATTGCAGGACCTAATATATCCATGTACTCCTGCAGTGAACTTTATTTATAACTTATAGATATAATATTCCCTGGAGTCCTGCACAAAGATTTTTGCCGTAGCAAAGTCGGATTTGATCACCTAAACAGGCTTCCATCAGGCATTGAAATGTAGCCGGTCCGTTACACAAGCCATATGGCGTCTGCAAAAACCTGGAATAGTCCACCCGTTCCCACTCAGAAAGCTGTTTTTTATATATATCAGCTGGTTCCATTTCATATTGCAAATAACCTTGTGGCAAATCCAAGGAACTGAAATTACATGCACCACCAAGCGCTTCTAATGTCTCTTCTATCCTTGGGAGTGGATATACTTCTTTACATGTTTGATGGTTCAATTGACAGTAATCAATGCACATTCTCAATCCACCATCAAGTTTCCTAACTAACACGACCGGTGTTGCATATGCATTACAGCTCCGTCAAACAATGCCTTGTTCAAGCAACTTCTCTAAATGCTCTTTAGCTATACGTCAAAGTGTAGGTGGGGTCCTTCTATGTGTCAATTACCAGACATTATCTGTAGAATGTATTGCATGGTAAACTGTGCTCATATGGCCAAAGTCTTCATCACCATCACAAAACACATTACGATGCTTTGATAACAGTTGTAACAAGCATTTTCTTTTGGTTCTCTGATGAACCACTTTTACCAAGATCAAAACCAGCACATAAATCCCAAAATGAATTACTGTCTGTCTGATTACAGTGGAGCGCCGCTCATCTGAACATCAAAAACTGGAGAACCGAAATTATGGCCGTTTATCCGTAATTTTGAAAATCTGGAGATATAAAAAAAATATTTATTCAATAGGAAGAACTGATAATGGCTTGTGTATTTACTTCTGGTCCCAAATAATTATGAATGCATCACCAGTTCAATTCTGCAGGTGTGACAACACCTAATTACCCAAGTTGTACACACGCAGCAAACCCTTCACTGGGGCTTGTACTCATTTGAGCAGTTGTAGGTGTGAAAACTACAACCAGCTGATTCCCCTAATTAACCTTGTGTCCTGCAATGTCGAGATGTTCACAGCTGCAAATCATTCGGACATGAGAGCGAGTAGATTGTAAGCTGATAATGTCAGACTCTGATACGCCCAAACTTTTACTCATCTGAGCAGTTTATCTGTGCAGGCAAAGCTATCTTCTATATAAGCTATACCACGAAACGCAAGTTCATTCACAATATAGCAAATCTTCACCACCATTTGTTTATTCTACGTAAGTAAAAAGGTATTTATCACACATTATTCCATTCTGGTCCCATTTTTAGCTCAGCTGACTATAAGTCATCTGAGCTATAGTCGTGGTCCTTTGTCCGCCGTCCGGCCATCCGTCCGTTAACAGGGCACGTTTTTAAACCATTGGACTTACGAATCCAAAATTTTGCATACATAAGGATTTAATCTTTTAAAATCTGAAATTTCAAAGAAATTGATTGAAAAGAGTAGCTTTTATTCAAGTTTTCATACACCATGTCAAGTGATGTTTACATCTAGCCCACCTAGTAGTACAGCCTTCACTTGCATTATGTAACCCACCCCAGGCAGCTTGCCTTGGCTCAGCTTGGCCATTACTAGCAGGCTTCCCCTCTGCCCTGCACTCCCCCCCCCCCAGATGGTGCATTAACAAGATGAATGTTATAATTTTCTGTATTTTATTTTATTCTTGGCTATGCATTTTAGATTTTGTTCTGTACCACCAGGGTTACAATGATTAAAGTGCACTTTTAATTGTGTCCACAAAGTGGTGTATTGCTATGAAAGTGTGGATGTTCATCAGATAAGTAATTCCTTACATCAGAAGAGTAAAAACTTCATTTTTTAATTGACTATTAATTCCAGTAATAAATTATAGCTGAGATTGTAATTAGCATAATGATATTGTTTGTCCCTGATTCAACCAACAGTGTGTATACAGTCTAACCTCTTTCATTCGCCAACCTTGGGACCGGGGAATTTTCTTTTTTGAATAAAATTAAGCATGTACTGAAAACTCCAATGTGCAAAACTTTTTAATAGTGATTCAAGGAATAATCTTGTAGATGCCATGTTGTGGCATTATTTTCAATTCTGCTTAAACATTTGCGATTTAAAAATAATAAAATATATGTGTATGCATAATATGACCCAATATGAGCTACACTCTTGATATGTAATGATTCCAACTTAGAATTCTAATATTTTAACTTATATTTTCAGTTTTTTTTATTACAAATTTACAAAACTTGTAAATAAAAAAATGAATCAGATAAATACTATTAATGGAAAAAGTTGATATGCTAAAAAATAGGCTTATATATAAACTTAAATGCATTATTCCCTTGAAAGTGAAATAAAGGTATTAGTCTATTCTGTCCACTTGCCTGTCCATCTGTAAATTTTTCATATGAATCACAGTATCTTAAAACTTTTACTATTTTTCTTCATGATAGTCTTGTGAGAGTATTTGTTTGCAATCATATATTTAAAACTTTACTATAACCAAGTAGGAGCACCCTTTTCCTCTTAGCTTCTCATATGCTTATATAAATGAATGATCTTAACTATTTTGACCAAATACACAATACTCTGAACTGCTGACCCTTCAGTTTAAATCTTCCCCCCCCCCCCCCAAAAAAAAATCCAGTGTTATTCCATCACAGATGGCCAGGTGTGCCTATAGCTGCAATTTAGCTCGGTTCAAATGTAGTATTTTCCCATGCCTGTCACAATAGAATATTTTGCATATTTTGCATTTGCAAAAATTTCAAACTTAAGCTGAGCGCTGTGACCCATGCGTCCCTTGTTTATAACTATGAAAGCTAACCGAAGTCTGACATTGTACCACCATTTAGTAGTAATACTGGGATGACAACATTGATGAAACAAATTTATTTTACAGATGACCGTTCATCTGAAAATTTGTTTATCCAAACAAAACCTGTGTCCCCTGAGATGTTCGGACGAATGGTGCTCCACTGTATTTGGATTTCCAACACACACTTTCTGAGTGTTTACACATACTTAAACAAAATCACTATCTTTTCCGCAACCAGGAACTACATGTTCTGGGTTTATCATAGCAATGCATGTTCATGGCTGGATCCAGACATCACCAGCTCCTAAATTTGTGAGTTGAACTGGAACTCACCCATCCTTTGTCATGGTACAAGCTTGCATGACTAAAACATTTCCTGGCAATGATCCACTTGGCATGGGGTCAACCAACACTGATAACTGGTGGCTACTGATGGTTCTCACTGTTCCATACTCTATCTAACTTGATCTGGCCTAAATACACTGAGGGCTTTGACTGGCTAGATTAACAAAACTTGGCTCCTCTGCTGCCATAACTAATGATACTGTTCCTTACCATATATGTCCATCTTCTTGGTCAGATATATCTCTGGACAAACCACTGTCAGCTCTAAGTGCCAATGACTTCATCATTGCAAGAAGAACATTACACCCAAAACTCCTGTCATCCTCACTGTCTCCTCCTAGATCACTCCGGATGAGGGATCCTTCACAACTAGAATTCTCATACCCAAAAATCCTGACCTAAGACAGTAATATCCCCTTCCAGATAGCGAATATATGGAATTTCTAATCCAATTGCCACTGTAATTCATAGCCAATGGTTTTTATCAGTTAAACAACAGTTCATAAACCTTACTCTTAAACAACTCTCAGTTATTGTGGAAACCTCCGCGCAAGTGTCCAATAAAAAGGGAATTTTACAGCCTTCATTAGTTACAGTGACAAGTGACACCTGGGACTGTGTCTATAACCTTTGATGATCTTTCTTGAGTGCTAGAAAAACAAGTCTACTGAGCTCCATCCAGACTGGTCCTGCCTCTGGTTCCAAGGCTGCTGTTGCCTGAGAGGAGCTCCTAAAAAAGTTAGTCTGGTCCCCTTGCTTCATCATCTGAAGTATCTGCTGTTGCTGACCTTGCAACTGACTCTGCTGCTCACCCATTAACTCTAGAAGTTTGCCTTGTCATGCAAGAATGTCTATTGCTGATCTGTTCTACTATTAGCAACTGTGCTGTGTACAGCCACAACCTTGGAACTTAAACAAGTTGGACCCGCAGGCACATCCTCCTCCGACTACTTGAGTGCTTCATCACAAAGAAAATGAACCATAGTTTTAGGATGATCTCTTATATGCCTTTTAAGATCAGTCTCAGGTGAGGATCACGCACTTTCTCCGCAAAACAGTCTCTTAAAACTCTATCCCAAGCAGGGACACTGCTTTGATCTTGTTTGGCCTTATGCTCTAACAGCCCAATCAGCGGGACTGAAATCCCGAAGGGATTCACAATCCTTCTGACGATGATTATAGAAAGCATCCATTAACTGAGCAGAGGAAAGGTGTTCCTCAAACTCCTCCAGAATAGCAAATATTCTTTTCTGGTTCACTGTAGTCAGCTTCACGGGCATACCTAACCTCACACTTGGCTGGCTTCTCTAAATGTGCCAGCAGAAAATCCCCAACTTCCTGTCCTGCTAAAACCTGTGACATCAGTGCCCCCCTTGCTTCTAAGACCCATTCACCTAAGCGATTAGGTTCACCATCATACCTCCCTAATCTCCAGGCTGTATACACAACATGCATAGGGTTTCCACCTGCATTAGCATCCCAAGCAAACTGAACATCTACCCTTAACTGCTTTAATTAAAAGCGCAAATCTTCAACATCAGCCATTATTACTACACAAAGTACCATAAGGAAAATAAGTATTCTCAGCATACCAGCTAATCCAGTAGTATCTCTATGATACAAAAACTACCTGTGTCAGAATCAGCAATAACACATCCAATTCCAAAACATCAGTATGTATGTTCACTGCCTAAGCTTAAGTTTTAATAGGAACAAAACTTAGGTCACACTTCATATATATTTATTAAACCAGTTGTTATGGATTCTAACTTGTAAGAGACGTTGAAGGATCAACGACAAATGAGTCCTGCGGAATGACGTTTAATCGTAGGTATTCATTTTTCAATCATCTCATATCATCACATCACTACGTGGCACATCGGCCCAAAAAAACATTGTTTTTAAAAAAAACACATAGGCGACTCTATAGGGCACCACTAAAGGTAAGAAGCACAAAGTCCAAACAAGGAGTAACCGTAACATCCCAGGGGACACCACACGACAGGGATGTCGTCTAATATAATGAACTGTGATTTTGGTTATTTCAGCAGAGTCCAATGTTAAATAAAAGTTAACTGTAAGACTTTTTAAACTTAAATGGTATTGTAGCTTAAAATGCTAATGTTCTAAGTGTTCAAATTCACACGCGATATTAATTTTATTAATATCAATTACAAATCAAGCCGTTCATCTTTCTTCATTAAAAGAATAAGTTTAGTAATAGGGCATTTGTACACTTTCCCGTCCGTGTACTTAACATCTACAACACGCACAAAGTTGTCTTCGCCAGCATAGACTTCGACAATTTCTGCCATTTTCCACAGACCACGTTTGGCGTTGTCATCAATGACAAGCACAATGTCACCTTTAGTAAGGTTTTCTTTGGCATCACACCATTTCATGCGAGGTGAAAGCTTATGGATACTACCCATCCGCCGATGCCAAAATCCATCAATCATCGAATTACAAAGTTCACTCCATTTGTTGGTATTACCGATGTAATCATCACACAGAATTTGAATGCTTGCAAGATTACTAGACGTGACCAGTTTGAGAATTGTGTCAGATCCACAAACTCCTCTACTTTAGTCAACTGAAGTGCTAAGACTTTTGCATTTCTGACATGGAACTTCTTCAGTTCTTCATCCTCTCTGTCTGTTGGAATATTACTGGGAGTCTCGGGCCAACAATTTGGTGGGTTTGTGAGGAATGATGGTCCCTCAATCACCCGTTGCATTACACTAGCATCTCCGCCACGAGAGACCAGATCGATTGTATTTTGATCTGAAGGTACAAATGCAATGTCTTTGCTAGGATCAAAATTTGTTGTGATTTCACCAACACGACACGCAACATATGATAGGTACAATTTCGACTGACCTCTCAACCAGCTAATGACGGTCATGCTGTCTGTCCACAATTTCTTGTAAGCTATCTCAATTCGCAACACATTCTCGACTGTCATCATGAGGCGCCATAGCAAAAGAATTGCTTGCAGTTCTTTTCTCGGCATGCTTTGCTGTTTCAATGGGGTAAGATGAGCCCGTGAACATACGTATGTCAGCTCAGCTGGCTGGGTTTCGTTTTCGGACCATCTCAGCCAAATTCCGATTCCCATTGCATCCTCTGAAGCAACACTGGCACCATGCAGTGAGGGCTTTGGGAGAGGTGTTTTGTTGTAGTACTGTTCAGGTATAAGACATCGACAAATTCTGATACTGTTAACACCATGTAGATCAGTTTTAATAGACTCAAGCATACTATACAGATCGCTATCTGGAGATATTGGTGTATCCCAGTCAAGGTCGAACATCCACAACTTTTGTAGCAATATTCTAGGTTTGACCAGCATTCCCGAGAGAATACCAAATATATCATAATACGAAGAAGTCATTCTTAGAATGTTTCTCTTTGTGGGTACAGAATCATCTATTTTGATTTCTCTAACAGCAAGTGTATCATCTTTCAAATCCCACTGTGTGCCTAATACAACTGCAGCACCATCAGAGGGGTTATAGTCCATTTCACAAATCTGTTTTGAATTTGACAACCATTTACGGATTCGGAAGTTTTCATTACAATGGGCAGTGATAAGATCACCTTTCAACTGTGCTACATCTTCAGCAGATCTCAGTGACTCATTCAAATCGTCCACATAAAACTGATTCTGAATAACACGTTGCACTTCGGGGTATACCGGTGCATGATCTGAAGCAACTTGTCGAAGTGCAGTTGCTGCAGCAGTTGGCGAAGGTTTGTCTCCAGATGTCACTGTGGTCAACTCATACACTTGGATTGAGTCTTCAGGGTTTTCACGGAATACGTGAAATCGAGCATCTTCTGGAGCTTGAAACATTTTACTTACGTCAGCAATCATACAAACTTCATACTCCCTGAATCGTTACGCAACCTCAAACAGGTTGGAGTTCAGATTATCACCTTTAGCGAGATAATCATTCAGTGAATGACCTTGATAATGCACCTGTCTGTCATAAAACACTCTGACAGGTAAGGTTTCACTGTCCTTTAAAACGGCAAAGTGCGGAAGAAACCACATAGCGCGATCTTCACGAACATCCTTCTGCATCTCAGTGTCTGACACAACACGAGCAACATCGCGTTTAACTTGATCTTTGATCAGTTGGCAGTAGACCTTCCAGTCATCTGGTCTATCTCTGAACTGCATTTCTAAGTTCAGGAACTGTTTTACAGCGTAATCGTAGTTGTTGGGCAGGTTTGTTGGTGACTTTATCCGCGGAAGACTAATTTGGTTGCTACCATCATCCAGTCTAGTAACACTCTTTTGCATAGACTGTGTAGTCTTCAGGTCCTGCTCATTTATACTACATTTGCAACGTGGTGGCTCTATTCCCATACGTTCAATGCCTAAGAAGTCCTCAAGATCACCAATAGCAGACACCTGAGTAAAGTTTATGACAGAGTTTGCTCGAATGTCATCCGTGACCAGTCCTCCTTGCACGTACCATCCAAGCAGAGATTTCACTGCAACTGGATCAATTATATTTGGTCCAATTATTTGTCTTTCTATGGTCAAGATATCAACGTTTTCAATGCCAAGCAACACATCAATTGTGTCATTTGGTGCTTCAACAATAGCAATGTCTCTGAGATGTTCATACTGAGGAATCTGCGCGTTTGTTACAGGTTGAGCATTCCCACAGGGTTTGTTCATCTCTGTCAAGCATACTTTGCGAATAAACGACCCGTCAAAACTCTCTTACCCACAGTCAACAACACAAAGTTTGCGAGTTATCTCTACTCCTCCTACCGTTTTTAGGTCTTGCATGTAACCACCCTATGATCTAGGCACTATGCCTTCATGTAGTAGCGATATATGACTGCTCTTATCTAGAACGTTTTCTTGGAGCCATGACGTAAATAAGCCATTATCGTAGGCAAAGCACACAAAATTCTGTTTTTTACAAGCCTTAAGAAAGTGGCTCGACATCATTGGATGCAAAGGACATTTTGGTGGCAAAGGTACAGCATAACTACTGACTTTATCTTTCTTGTCACCAGGGGATACCGTTGAATGACTCACTCCGACAGACTTAGGATTTTTGGGACGAACGATTTACTGGATCCAGTTGCTTGCAGCTCAGTTGATATTTTAGCCTTTTGGAGCAAGGTCAACAGTGTGTGTAACCAACTTACTAGCCCAGGCACGGAATCTGTTGCTTTTCCATCACTAACATTCTGTAAAAACAGGATGCGATGTTCTTCTGGTAACAAAAGTTTGCATGTGTATAGATCTCATATGGCTCTTTATCATGTGCAAAACTGGTGGCGCCTCCTGCAACAATTTTTGCACAGCTTCCGTCTGTTTGTCTGCCATGGGATAAAACTACTCATATCTGGCAGTGGTTTGACATATCCACCTAAAATCTTGCAGGTTTATACAATCTGGACAGCTTTCTGCATTTTATGACAGGTGGCACCACCTACTTTCTAGTTTACGCTGCAGATATCCAAGCTCATATCTCAGTAACCGTTTGACCGATTGGGCCAAAATTTTGCATGTATATAGATATCACATAGCTCCTTATAATACACAAAATTGGAGGGGCCACCTGCAACCAATTTTGCACAGCGTCTGTTTGTCTGCCATGGGCTAAAATCACTCATATCTCTGTTGATTTTGCGTGTATATACATCTTGGATTGCTTTCTCGATTTTTTTGGCAGGTGGTGCCATCTACATTTATGTGACAGCTCTCTGCATTTGTGTTAGGTGGCACAACCTACATATACATTTTGGCTGCAGACATCCATGCTAATATGCAACACACCTCACTCTATTTTCCCTTGCCACTCAATCCATGCCTCACTTCACCCATTCCGCTCTGATTTCGGGGGATACATGTAGTCGCTTGTGGACTACCCGTATTCTAGTTGGGTTTGTAATTATGTCTTGTGTGGCTAACCACTTCAGTGTATATTTTATGTACTGGGCACTCTTGGACACAATTGCTGCAGCAGCCTGATCTGGTTTATAGCCCTCAGCCCTTAGGCTGATGGGCTATTGTCGTCACCCAAGCTGTCCGTCCGTCCGTCCGGCATTTGTTAACTTTTACCTTGTGAGAGGGATATCTCTAAAAGGATTCACAAAAAGAATTTTATTTCTTCGGTGAAGATATGTCTCGACAAAATCTCGGTCAAGTTCGAAGATGGGTGACCTTGACCTATTTTTCTACGTTTTAGAGCAGATTATAGAAAAACACTTAGAAGCTTATTTCTCAGGAACCATTTGGTGGATTTTCACAAAACTTACTGTGATCATTGGGACTGATGGTCTGAACCTGCTGCACAAGTAAAGGGACGCCACCTACCATTTCTGATTTTTTATGAATTTTTCTCAGATTTTTCCACTTTGACCTTGTGAGCGGGATATCTCTAAAAGGATTCACTGTAGGAATTTTATTTCCTTGGTGAAGATGTACATTGACAAAATCTCGGTCAAGTTTGAAGATGGGTGACCTTGACCTATTTTTCTACGTTTTAGAGCCGATTATAGAAAAACACTTAGAAGCTTATTTCTCAGAAACCATTGGGTGGATTTTTACAAAACTCACTATGAACATTAGGACTGATGGTCTTTACTTGCTGCACAAGTAAGGGGGCACCACTTACAATTACAATTTCTGATTTTTAATGAATTTTCCCTGGATTTTTTAACTTTGGCCTTGTGAGAGGGATGTCTCCAAAGGTATTCAACACATTAACTTCATCTCTTCAGTGCTGATGCATATTTACAAAATCTTGGTAATGTTCAAGGATGGGTGACTTTGACCTACTTTTCAAGGTAACATAGCTTAGAATAGAGTAAAACTTAGGAGCTTATTTCTCAGGAAGCATTTGGTGGATTGTCATGAAACATGGTAAATACCTCACCAGTTGAAATTTATAACTGAGACATGTACAGGTATACATCCATGTGAGAACAAATATTTTGTACTGTTACTGCCTATAAACACTATTCTTTTGGCTGAGGGCTTTTGTCAGCTGCTGCTAATATTCTAGTTAATACCAGATTTAGATCTATCATTCATTTTCAAATCACTTGATAACTTCACATATTGGAGTGTTGAACAGAATGTTTCATACTACTGTTGTATAGTGGCTGCACTGAAGGCGGGACCACTGTTGACATTGCAGTTACTGATGAAGCCAGATCGGTACATGTACTATAGCAGTGTCATATGATATTTCTCCATGAATGCCAAGTTACCATGGCAAAATACATCCCAGCCATACTGCCTACATCATCAATACACTATGGCATTGTCATGTTATGACATCTCTGCTTGACTGCAAGGTTACCATGGTTACTGTCATATGACAGCGTAATAGTACATTGATTGTGTTAGCAATACGCCTGGGATGTCACCATGGCAACTTGGCATTCATGTAGAGATGTCATATGACAGTGTAATAGTCATTTACATTGCAAACCAAAATGTTCCCAGATTAATTGCCAGATCTGTCAGATGAGGTAGTTTTTCTAACAATGATACACCTGAAATAATGGAGCAATAATTTGCTATTTGGACCACCATTAACTTAAGCATATTGACTTTTGTTGAGTGGTTAGTCTTTGTGGTACAGGAATGTCTATTGTATCATCAACAAAACCTCGAAGAGGGTCATTCTTAGTATACTTTCTTCAGGTAAATTCCCTCTGTCAGACTGTCAGGAAGGATGCAAAGTTTGGATCCAATGTCAATGTATATATGCAGATTTAAAAACTGGAAACAGTCTCTGATTTACTTCAGCACCATTGCTTTTGAGCTCTTCATGTGGCTATAGTGTCATATATGTTCTTTAGAAAGTCAAATGTGTTGACTTACTTATGAAGTTATGTTCACAGTCAAAATTTACTGTATCACAATTGTCCTTATTTATTTATTTAATAACCTCTAATATAAGAAGAGAATATTCATGCAAAACATTACATATATCACAAGTTCAGGATATGAACACAATAATCATGAATTATATTAAAAAGCCTTAAACCCTTTGAACACTGACCCCCTGATCAGTAAAGGTATTCCAGCCTGGGTCCCTGCTGATCATCTATGGCATTAAGCCACACACTAGAAAAATATACATTTTTGCACTGTTTCAAAGTCAATAAATGATCGTTACAATAACATTTTATTAATAAATGATTAATAAATCATGGTCACAAGTATATTAGACTTACTGGTCAGTTATATGTAGTGCCAGCTAGCTAGTACTCTACCTTATGGAGCCAGTTGCACCAGCAGTTGTCATACTCACTGCTGTTGCAGAGATACTCATCCCAGTATGAGCATTTGTTCACAGTTTTTCTCCTTTTAGGCAAGTCCTTGTCCTGTGCAGCTTGGTTTGCATATATAGCAACTAAATATTTTTTCCTACAAACTGCACACCTGTTATTTGTGTCAGCTCGCCTGACAATATCATGGTAGGCATCCACTTTTAGGTGGTAGGTGTCAAGGAATGGTTGAGAGTGAAGGTTGCCAAATGAACTACAAGCATTTTGTACATTCCCCACAAGGTTTTTCAAGAGGTCCTCTAAATAATGCTTGAAAGGTGTATGTTCTCTTTCCCTGTTGAACATGAGGCTTGGTGAAATTCATTGTTACATAGGAATTGTAGGCTGCCTACATAAATATCTTCATCATCAAGAGTCTTATCCACCTGTAATGACGCCTATATTTCTATAGTCTCATCATTTTATTAGTTTTTTCTGTGCCTACCATGTAGCATTGAATGCTTCGACTGCTTTAGGACACTTTAATGGCAGCCCTTTCCCTTTGTGTGCTTCATATCTCAGCACTTTCTGAAGTGGAGCTGTAGTGTACATAGTAGTAATGAAGTACATTGTTTTTTTGTCCTGCCAAACAATAACAGCTACATTGCTGCCGCTGTAAAGCATTTCCCACTCCCCTTGTACCATTTAAATTTTTCTCTTTATTATTGTTTTTGAATTGTGATTTTTCATTGCAGTACCACACATTGTGATATCATAGTTTTCAAGCATGTTTTTGCCATTTCACTTTTGTATAAAAGTGATCAGTGTACAATGAATGATTCTGCCCAGAAAACTCTTCTGTTAGACGAACAAACAAGTTACCTGTGACTGTCAGATTAGGAATGACACCAGCAGCCTGCCTCTTGCCAGTGTAGATCTCAGCATTGCAGATGTAACCATTGTCACTGTCACAAACAAGAAAGATTTTTATGCCCCACTTTATTTGCTTGTCCATGATGTATTGTCTGATGTCTTGATGTATAGTCATCCATGTCCTCCTCTCTCCTATCAAACACAGCATCTAAAACTTCCTATTGAAAATTTCCTGTCCTGGGCCATTGTGATAGGCGAAAAAAATGCTCAACTTGCGTACTCCATCCAACCTTTGACAGCCTAACATCGGATATAACATGCTGTGATTGGTTGAAATTCCCTGTTGACCTAAATTTGAATGAAACGTTCACTGATTGGCTAACATACCATGGCCTAGTTACAGGTGAAGGTGAAGGTTGTGACATTATGTGTGTAAACAAAATGCACCTGTTTACCTAACGCCAGGGTGTATGCAGTTTCACAGAGTGGCCCATTTACCAGCTGCACTATTGGCCTGAAATTGTGCATATCTATAGATCTTGGACTCCTCCATCTTGTAAGAAAGACTGGTGACGCCATCTGCCATCGTTTTGCCAAGACGTCCACCTGTATATTTGTTTTAGATGAAAAATGCTCATATCTGAAGAGCCTTCAATGTGTTGGTCTCCATTGGCATGTACATCCATCTTGGAGAGTTTTCTCATCAACCAGACAGGTGGCGCCACCTACCTTACCTTTTTTATAGTATAAATTCATCCCCTTTTCATAAAAGTAGTTCTCTTTATTGGCCCCAATATTTGGTGAAAAATATTGTTTCTCAAGTTGATAGATGGAAAAAACAATAGTCTCATGCCAAATGTCAGTATATGTTGCTGAAAATTTGGGGATTATTCTTAAAGGGGGGGTATTAATTGTCTGGCAATACTATAGCATCTGCAGTGCCAAGAAATATCTAGTTATAATTATATCCATGTGTTTTGCATATGTTCTCCACACATCTTGTTAACCAATAAGGGCACTGTCTATTTTTACTGAGCATGAAACTGTGAAACGTTTTAGCCCCTGATCTATATTCAGATATATTTTTCAATAACATTATAGTTTGCACATCAACATAGCAAGACACTGACAGTTAGTCTAATGCCTGGAGTAGAGGCTCTGTGCGGTAACAGGGACCTATTCCTATAATGCTTTTATTAATTTGGCTTGTAGGCAGTCCAATTCATGCCTTGCACTTTTCGTTAAATAAATAACATAACAGCCGTACACTTAAGTACTCCTACAACATGTCGACCATACATGCATTGCTGTCTGAAGGTTTAATCCTTTATTACAAAGACCTGCACCTTGTAGGCTATGAAATGCCTCCTGACATGCACTAATTCTTGCCTCACAATGGTCTTTTGCACTAGGATTACTAATAATTGAACCAAGATATGACATTTTATCCACAGTCTTCAACAGCCTGTTCTGAATATACCATCTGGACTCCTCACAGAACGGGTTCTTCCCTCTAATCATTCAAACAGTTTTCTCTGGGTTAAATCTTAAACTGTTTAATGTAGCAAAATGCACTGCAGAATTAATCAACCCTTGCAGACCAGTCACTGTGGTGCTCATCAAAATTATTACAAAAGAAGTATAAGTCTGGTTCCCGAAGCATACTTCAAGTGTTCAGCAGTGATACTGTTATGGAGTAGGAAAGTGCATATTTGTCACTTAACACATATTTAAAATTTCATCTAAAATTTACTTTAGAGGCAAATGAATATCAATTACGGTTTCAGTCTGTTCTGATATTCAGACAGAGCCTAAGAATTATTAATGGTTATCAGACGACCAAGTATCTAATGGTAATTCAGTATGTTTGTAGAGCCTAAATGTACTCTCACAGATTAGCTCTAAATTGGTTTCTATGATGAGGCAGGCAGATTATGTTTATACAAGTTTGGAAATAGCATTGCAGGTCAGTCTATAACTGGATGTATGTCAGGTCAGACTTTGGATTTTCCATAGAACTTTTGTCCAATCAGATCTCACGAAAGTTAGGAAGAACACTTACAACTCTGATGTAATTGTGACCTACTTTGGGACAACCAATCAGGTTAAGCTTTTATGACGAAATGCAAAAATATGGTTATGTACATCTCATGTGTCACGTGAAAGCTCTGTAACAAAACTATCTGTAGTGAGCACTGAGAGTCAGTGAGTCAGGGAGGCTGGGCGGCTCTCTCAGAGAGAGAGACTGTCCCAGACCGCTTGCTATTGAATAAAGGCTTCTGTCATCAAACTGGTCTTGGAACATTGTCAGCTACCAACATCAGCACTGCTAGTAATACAGTGTGGGGACATCCCCAAACCCCACATTGTATCAATACTATCTCTGGTCCAGGCCAACACCTGATCTGAGTTTACGAAAAAATTGTTTCATAAGATACTCTAGTAAGACACCAGCATAACTGTCAGTTAGTTCATAGTATGGAAAATATGTGTAAATTGAAGACGTCAGCCATCACGAATATATTTTCTTTTCCTTCTCTAGATTTTTCAATCTGGTTATATTTGAAGGCTTTGATTTTGATCATGATTAGCTAACAGACTTCCTGACTTTACTGTGCTTTGTTATGGCACACTGATTACACTTATGTAGGTGCTGTTCAGCACTCCTGTGAAGCCTCAGCCTGTAGCACCTCGCGCAGATTAAGGCTTCTGTTCCGATATGCCCTTGGTAGCCATGCAAACTTCTGAGGACTTCTTCCCTCAAACCTCTGGCAAAACAACTTGTTTAAACTCACAATTTTTTTTTCTATTTTGAGACCTCAAAAGATACCGTCATCTGTTAACAGGGCACAAATCGTAACCGCTGGACCTGAGATATTCTCACTGTACATTCACAGAGGTCCATGAAAAGTCTTCTTGGAATCCTGGAATTAGGTCTCTTGTTACCCATATTCTTCCAGCTATGGGGCTCCGAAGTAACCCCAGAATAATGAAAAATTTGATACAAAAACTCAAGTATCTGAAGAACTAATGCATTGATCCCCATGATTCTATGCATGGATATTGTTCATGGTGTGTTTCATAAGTTTCTGCAGACTGGTGGTGCCAGCTGTATTTTTTTAATACTTTTTACAATTTTTTTCCTCTATTTTGAGACCTTAAAAATTGCTGTCATCTGTCAACAGGGCAAAAATTGTAACCGCTGGACTTGGAATCTTCTCACTTTACATCCAGAGAGGTCCATGAAAAGTCTCTGTAGAAACCTGGAATAAAGTCTCTGTTACCCATATTCTTCAAGCTATGGGGCTCCAAAGTACCCCCCCCCCCCCCGAATAATGAAAAATTTGATACAAAAGCTCAAGTATCTGAACAACTAATGCATTGATCACCATGATTCTTTGCATGGATATTAATCATGGAGTGTTTCATCAGTTTGTGCAGACTGGTGGTGCTACCTGTATTTTTTCGATTTTTTAACTTTTTAATCTATTTTTGAGACCTTAAAAGATGCAGTCATATATTAACAAGGCAAAAATCATAACGGCTAGACCTAGAATCTTCTTTCTTGACATCCTTGGAGGCCCATGAAAAGTCTCCTTGGAAACTTGAAATTAGGTCTCTGTCACCCATATTGTCAAAGCTATGGGGCTATGAAGTACCCCCCAGAATAATTGAAAATTTGATACCAAAGTAGGGCATAATCATAACCATGGGGCCTAGAATCTTCTAACTTGACATCCTGATACTTCCTCAAAAGTTCTCCCAAGAAACCTGAAATTGGGTCATAGTGACCTATATTCTCAGAGTTTTGGGGTATGTTTGAGCATCCCAGAAATAATGCAAAATACACACAAATTGCAGGATTCCTCATGAAAGGCTGGTTTGATTGTTATTAAATTTGTTGTGCTTATGGGTCTTTATGAACTTAAGCTAATATGCATGAAAAATGATGCCACCTATCTTAATTAGTTGTCTGTGCAAGGACATACTATCAACATGTCAGTCGGCTGAGCATCATGATCCATGGGTCACTTGTTCTTTCATGCTCTGTATGTGATAACAAAATCAAATGTTGAAAGAGCTGGCACCCCTCTCGGTTCAATAGCAGTAATTCTGCTTTTCTGTTGTAAGTACATGAGGGGATTACTGTCAGTCCAGACCTTAAATTGGGCTTCTTAGAGTTAATCTGCAAATTTTTTCAACTCCCCACTTGAGTGCAAGTTTACAGGTATTATAGTTCTCCATATTTTGTTTCGGCAGTCTTAGGCTGCGACTGGCATAGGCAATGACTATATGTTTTCCTGTCTGTTCCTTGCTCAGGATCACATCAGGTGATGCCTCTACCACTGAAATGAACTACATGGAGAATTCAGGATATGCTAATTAGGTTGCGGAGGTTAGACTTCTTTTGATGTCCCTGAAAGCATTGTGATGGTCCTCAGTCCACATTACATCATCTTGGTTTGTTGGTTTTGTCTCCTGGAGTTTTATCTGTTGACCCCTGCTGCAATAAGTTTATTTGAGAGGATCCCCGTTGTGTGAACTTCTTCACGAAATGGCTATAATATATTACAAAACCAAGGTACAGACAAAGTTCCTGTAATGTTGATGGCCTAACCCACCCTGAAACAGCCGGAATCTATTCTGGATCTGTGCTGACAATAACATCACAGAATACAACTTAGGGTCATACAACCACTGGGTTGGAGCTTGGGACTCAGGCCTTTTTCAGGCTTTTTTTCAAATCGATTCACCAGATCGCTGACTTCATACAAGGTCTAATGGACATTGATGTCATAGTTGGATTTCTGGAGGACCCTAGGTCGCTGTAGATTCCTTTTGCCAGGGTGTGGATCTCTGACATTCTCTTGGTTAAATCTCTTACCCATTCTACAGAAGTCATCGATCCTATAGTCTGATCTCCTTAACTTCTTACTGCTAATGGGACTACATCATCCACGTCAATCAGGAAACGTTCCCATTGATCATGTGCCCTTTTACGATAGTGGCAGCCTCTCTGGGTCCATCCCCGCCTGAAAGCAGTGATAAGGCATAACCCTGTCTGGAATCCGAGATAAGTCTTCGGCATTACTGTGCTTTAAGCAAGATCGGTGCATTATCTATAGATTTTACTGGGCTAATTCTTCCAGCCATCTAGCAAGCTGAATTCTATGTGCTTGAAGCGCAACAACCATGGCAGACTATTATGGTCAGTGTGAACGACGAAGGTTTTCCAAGGAGGTAATGCCTAAAATGGCGACAGAACAGGACAACTGCCAACAACACATTGCGTGTTGTGCAATATTTCCTTTGAACTAGCAGTAGCACCATGCTTGCATAGGCTATTGTTCTGTCTTGTCCATCCTGTATCTGCGATAGCACTGCACCAATTGAAAAACCAGACGCGTCACCGTCTTATATATCAGATGGGTTTGGGAACGCCAGACACGGGGCTGAACTCATACCTTTTTTCAACCGATCGAATGACTCTTGATGATCTTCTGTCCAGACAAAGACTGATTTGGGTTTAGTCAAGTCATATAGGGATGCCGTTATCCCCTCATACCCTTGTGTATGAGGTCTGTAAAAGTTTATGTAGCCCAGAGAGCATTCTAGTTCTTTCCAGTCTTTTGGAACAGGCCAAGATTTGATCACATCAATTTTATGCCAATTCCATGCATATTGACCCTTCGACCTAAGAAACTGACCTCTTCTTTCATGAGAAAGCACTTTCTGGGTTAATATTTGGGATTGTATAATCTCATCGATCAAATACTTTCTTCAGATTCTGCAAGTGTTCCTCAGCGCTATAACCTAAGACAATAATGTAATCAAGATAAACTATTTATAGCTCTCTGGAAGGTGGCCGGGGCAAAACCTTTGAAATTACACCATCACTTTCTAAGTCATCAAACTTGTTCTTCAACTCTGCTTTAATACATTCACTGCCAGCCGAAATATACCCCTAGTGCCAGGACTCCACAGGCTGCAACAGTTATACCCCAGAGGTCCTGGCGGGGTCTGAGATGGTGCTAATTAGCTCATAGTGAGACGTGATAATCTGATTACGCAGGGGGGCATAAAACCATAAACTGGAGATCCCTGGCACTGGGCCAGAGCAATTAGTGAACACTCACTGGGCATTACTCACATCAGTCTCTCTCAGCATTGACAAGTAAACAACAAATAAATATAATAAACAGAGTTTATTACATCTATACAAAGAATAATAAAAATAAATATTGTGTGTCTAGATATCGTGTACCATACCAAGTTCATATGTACATTACAACGCATATATATATATATTGAGAGGGAGAAGACAGAAGGAACAAGAGAAGAGAGAGGTTTGTGTGTACTTATAAGAATGAAACTATCCATACAAATAATAATAAATATAGATATTGTGTGTATAGATATTGTGTACCATACCAAGTTCATATGTACATTTTAACGCATATATATATATATATATATATATATATATATATTGAGAGAGATGACAGGGAGCGAAAGAAGAGCAGAGAGAGGTCAGCACATCATGCTTATATATCACTGCTTGCTGCTTATATAGTTAAAAGAAAAAAACTGTTCATGCCATATGACTCACAGTATATATAAAATATAAATATATATATATAAAATATATAAATATAAAAACACACACATATATATATATATGCATGATTCCGTGTTCATCCCCGCATTTTATACAAATCTACAGAATAGTATCTCGTGTTTATTTACATGCCATGTGACATACGACATATATATATATATAATTTATAATATATAACATATATATATATAAAACGTGATTATTTCCAAGTGTACATGTCTCATTCTTCATTCGAATATATACATGTCATGCGACATACGGTATATAAAAAATGTAATTATATATATATATATATATATATATATATATAATCTAATATAAAAGTAAACAAACAAATTCATATCTATGTTTGCATTTCTCTGTATTCATGTCCGCAATAACCCTGGTTTGGTCCGGCAGTCTTTGCACTTATATTGTGATTCTCGACGATTTTTTTGTTTTGTGCAAACAACACACTGTCTCGTAGGTTTTTCCTTCGCGGATGTCGGTGGTATTATTTCCGTATAGTGCAGCGTCCCAGAAAGTAGAATGAGCTGGCTTGTGCTGTGCCTGGTTGGCCCTGTCCCTGGTGTTTCTATTTCTATATCGGTGTCAATATCTGAAAATTGATCGTCCGACAAACCAGTATCATGTTTTTCCAATAGCCTCCAAATCACTTCTTTTCAGATCCACAGTAATGGTTTTTTGCCGCCCAGTTTTTTGTACAAAAGGTACGAATTTTTGTCACGCTTATTTCGATGTAATGTAGTAGTACTATTTTCCTGTACCATTTTACCGTTTTCCGAAGGCCAGAATAATATTTGTTCAGCTGGTCGTTCCGATCCACCCTGCACATCCCTTTATTTTAGTCAATGATGGACTTTGGTTTTGACACAATATCCCCGTTTCTGTTTCGTTTTCCAGTCTTTCCGGTACCACCCCCGTGCATTGTCAACAGCATCATCACATCCCTCTTACCGTTCCATTTCCTCGCCATCATGCTTCCTTTCCTTCTATAAATGTGCTCACCTGTCTTCAATTTAGCGTTCTTTATAACTTCAGGAATACCTTTTCAATTTTTCCTTTTAATCCCACATAAAAAAGTCCCAAGTTCCAGTAACTTCCAGTGATTGTAGTACAAACGATATCCAAAACCTACTACTCCATTAGTCCAAGGACAACACTTTCAGCGTGTCCCAAGCCAGCTGTGGAATCCCCCTTACCACAATACACCTTAGAATTCCACAGGTATCCGCTGTCCTCGCATAGTTCGTATAACTTGATGCCGTGAATTCAGGTATCCGCTGTCATTGCATAGTCCGTATAACTTGATGCCGTATTTGTGTCTTTTTCCTGGAATATACTGTCTAAACGACAGTCGCCCGTGTCATAAAACCATTGCCTTGTCGATCGAGATATTTCTACTTGGAATATATGCGCTCTGGAAATTGTCTATTAACATGTCCAATGTATCGCGAAGTTCTGCAAGGCGATCACCAGGTTCTGCTTGCTCATTATGGGATAAGTGCCAAAACCTGATACCTGTTGCGGGTCATCGTTTGCGCAAAGACAGGCGTGTTGAGCAACGGGTCGGTCTCCCAGTATAACGAGATGGACAGCTTCACTACCAACCTACATAACAGCAGCAATCCCAGGAAAATGCAGCTTCTCACCTCTGGACATTCGTTTCCAAATGACTTCGACTGTTTTGGCAGATCATTGCGGTCCAGGTATTGCTCAGCAAAGCGGTTTGTCTCTGACACCATCTTATCTTACGACCTTGTTGTCCACACAATGTCGGAATACGGTGCACGGATGTTTGCTTTCTGTTATTGGGAGGTTGGTCGTGTCCTGTCAAGTGATCATCCGTTGACGACAGTCGTCCTCCATCCGCATCAACTGTCTGGTCGCATGGTCCATCGCCTGCTGGTTGTGACTCATCACTTGCATCAGTATCTGAAATATATATAAATATATATATATATATATATATATATATACATAAAAAATATATATGTTATAAACATCTTTATGGGAAAATTAAATATATATATATATATATATATATATATATATATATATATATATATATATATATATACACACACATCGATTTGGGAACATTGATTTGTGGTTGTATATCTTTCTGTCTGTTAATCGATTCCTGCGATAACTTTCCTAAATATAATCCAATTACATTCAAATAAAATTAAATATTATATATACGTTTTTATTTCACATCCACAAGCAAAAGTCCTTATATATATATATATATATATATATATATATATATATATATACATATATATATCGTTACAGGCATAAGCATGTTCATTATAAATTATACCTTAAGATTGTATTAGTATATGTATGGGCCTATATACATAATGACAAGCTCAGACACGTATATTATAAATATTATCTGAACATTGTATAAAAACGTATACATATGTATACTATAGAAAATATACATTTTTGTGTTCGGCGCCCCCAGGCCACAAACAACCACCACCATGTTGCAATAACGGAACTTATTCTTTCGTATCTTCAATACATGAGAGCGGCTTCCTGCCGTCATACACAAATAGTTTAACATGCACTCGCCAGATGGCGCCAATACATCACACTTCTCCCCCTTTAAATGATGCATACTGTAATATGTACTGTTTAATAATAAAGATATATTATCAAGTCTTACCGAGTCCGTTGTTGGTATACCTCATGTAGGAAGTGCTTAAACCTGTAGTTTTTCAGCTAACATGTAAAATGTTATTAGTACATCTGTATATTTAACGTTCAGTGTCCTGGATACACGGAACAAATTTATGTGGAGTGTTAATTCAATTATGTCACATAATGTTGAAATCAATTCTCAGTTGCTGGAAGTTGTACATCAAGATTCCAAAAGCTCTCAGAATTAACTCATGCACTTAATCATCAATAAGTCCTATTGTTAAACACAAAATAATGCAACAAGTCCTTTTACTATCAAAATCACTTAGCTACAAAGTCTCTCAGGTGCACTGGTTGTTTACGTTGTCGCGCCGGATAACGCCTTTCAATAGGAACCACCTTTGGTGATGGAACTGACGCTGCAATATCCTCTAATCCTGGTGTATCACACTCATTATCATTTACAATTTCTGGTCTGTTTAAGGACTCTAACTGATCACCAGTTTCACAAGCAATTTTAGTATTTTCACATTTAGCATCTGCCTTAGAGCCCTGTGGCTCTAGTAGTTCACTTTCAGTGATTATCCCAGAATTTACACTTTGCTCAACAACATCATTCCCTCTCTGACTAATAACAGGTTCAGGTTCTCCTGATTTTCTGAGATGGTCTGCATGCACAAAACGTTGTCTACCTCCAACCACCACTATATAACGCAAAGGCCCTAATCTCTTTGTAACCTTGCCTGGAATATACTTCACCACCTGGTTGTCACGACAGTTCTTTACTCTGACCATTTCATTAACTTTAAATTCACGAAACTGAGTACGCGCGTCATGAATTTCTTTCTGTTTGTCTTGATATTTCTCAACAACTTTGTTGACATCTGGTCCTAGTAATTCAAATCTGGTGCGCAGCTGCCTTTTGTTTAACATCTCTCCCGGTGAACGTCCTGTCACAGAATGTGGTGTGACCCTGTACATTAATAAGAAGTTAGCCAACTGATGACTTTCTGACATTTCTTTCTCTGAATCAAGAAAGTGTTTCTTTAGCGCATTTTTCACAGTCTGAACATAGCGTTCTGCTTGACCATTTGTCGCAGGGTGGTATGGTGGTGCTAATGTCTGCTTTATACCATTACTTCTTAAGAATGTTCCAAATTCTGCCGACGCAAATGGTGGACCATTGTCCGATACAATTTCTTCAGGTAAACCATGGGTACTAAATATATTGCGTAACACCTCAATTGTCTTACTTGCTGTGGTTGTAGACATCTGGATAACTTCTGGCCACTTCGAAAAGCTATAAACTGTTATTAGGTATTTCTTACCTCTATATTCACCAAAGTCTATATGGATTCTTGACCACGGTCTGCTAGGAAATTTCCACGGGTACAGTGGAGACAGTGGCGGATCTTTCTGTAATGATAAACACACATCACATTGTTTTATCATATATTCAATGCTCTGATCCAGTCACGGAAACCAAAAATAGCTACGAGCCAGAGCCTTGGTCCTCAATATTCCCATGTGCTCTTGGTGTAGCTCTCTCACTAGAGTCTCTTGAAACTTGGGGGGTATGATCACTCGCATCCCCCATAATAAACAACCCTGATCACAAGATATCTCTGTACTCCTACTGTAATATGGTTTCATCTCTTCAGGTATAACTGTCCCTTTCACTGGCCATCCTGACATGGCATACTGATAAACTCTTGACAAAACAGAATCCTTTCTAGTCTCTTTACTGATATCTTCAGCTGTTATAGGTAGCTGATCAACATGAGTGAAATAGTTTATCTGAGCTTCTAGCCCAACTGTGTCTCTCTCTAGTGGCATTCTTGAGCAAAAGTCTGCATTTCCATGTGCATCTGTCTGACGGTACACAATATCATAATCATAAGCCATTAGAATGAGACTCCACCGCTGTAATCTGAGCGCGGCCAGTGTTGGCACCCCTCGTTTAGGTCCTAGTATGATTGTTAACGGTTTGTGATCTGTTATGAGGGTAAATTTCCTGCCATACAGGTATTTATGAAATTTGTTCACTCCAAATATTATACTCGCTGCCTCGCGTTCAATTTGAGCATAGTTTCTCTCAGTTGTAGTTAAAGTGCGCGACGCAAATGCTACTGGTCTTTCGACTCCATTTTCGTCAGTCTGGGATAGCACCGCACCTACTCCATAGGCCGATGCATCTGTAGCAAGACTCAGGGGTTTCTTAACATCATAATGTGCTAGAACTGTACTGCTGGACAACTCAGTCTTGACATGCTGAAACACCTTTTCGCATTCAGTTGTCCATTCAAAATTCACATCAGATCTAATTAATCTGTGTAATGGCTCAAGTCTGGTTGACAGGTTAGGAAAGAACTTTCCATAGTAATTAATTAGTCCCAGTAATGATTTCAGTTGTGTTTTGTTTTCTGGTGCTCGTGCACTGGCAATGGCGTTAATTTTGTCTTCTGTAGGATGGATACCATTACCATCTATCTTATGTCCCAAGTATTCAACACTTGCCATGAGAAATTGACATTTTGACCTTTTGAGTTTTATGCCATATTGAGCTAATCTCTCAAACACTGTATCTAACAATTTCAAATGTTCCTCAGTATTATCTGACTTCAGCAATATGTCATCAAGGTATGCAGTTACTCCAGGTAGGCCTATCAGTACCTGGTCCATTACTTTCTGAAATATGTGGGGCGCTGTTTTGACCCCGTAAGCCAACTTGTTAAATTCATACAGTCCCTTCTGTGTATTAACTGTCAGATATTTCTTGGATGTTTCCCCCACTGGTAACTGGGAATAGGCTTGGCTCAAATCTAACACACTAAACACTTTGCCTCCTGCAAGAGTGGCAAATATATCCTCTGAGGTAGGTAAAGGATAAGGCTGGTCCTCAATCACTTTATTGATGGAAACTTTATAATCGCCGCACAAACGAACGCTGTGATCACTTTTTGGGACCACTACGATCGGACTAGCCCAGTCACTCCTCTCAACTTTCTTAATGATGCCAGCTCTCTCCAAGCGATCTAGTTCACTGTCTACCTTTCCTCTCAATGAGTAGGGCACAGGTCTTGATTTATGAAATATGGGCTTAGCTTCTGCTTTTAAGTACAAATCTGCTTGGAAGCCCTTGATATCTCCATCTCCTTTAAAGATACCACTATGTTTTTCTAGCAAATCTCCCAGGGGATCTGCTGGCTGCTTGGTTCTCACAGCAAAAATCTCAGACCAATTTAGTTTAATATTCTGTAACCAGTTACGACCCAGTAAGGAAACTTTATTCCCCTTAGTTACAATCAATGGTAACCGTCTGGTCTGGCCTTCATATGTAACAGTGACTTCCACTTGGCCAATAACTTCAATCTGCTGGCCACAATAACTCCAAAGATTAATACTGCTTCTGTTTAAAGGTGCATTGCACAAATACTTATTGTATGTGGTCTCTCCTATGACCGTCACTGAAGCCGCAGTATCTAACACAAATAAAATGTCCTGGCCATTTACAGATATCTTTACTTTGTATTCTTCAGCCTTTCTTTTAGAACTCACATGATTAATAAAATTCAAAGTTTCATGTCTCTCAGTACCTGTATCTGTATTTTCCTCTGAAACTTGATATACTGGCTTCTTCCGTCTGTGTTGACCTGACCGCTGACCTTGACTGTAATGACTAGGTTTTGTGTGACATGCCTTGGCTAAATGCCCTATTTTATTACACTTGTAGCACTTACTAGACTTGTGCAGACAGTCTGATGCACTATGACTAGTGTTATGACACCTGGTGCATCGTTTACCAGTTCCTGTTTTAGTGTCTCTATGGGGCGGTTTAAACCTACTGGACTTGGAGATACGATTAACCTGGCCATCACTAGTGCATTGTCTTTCATGCCCATAGTCTTTCAAATCATTCTCAATCATCTCCATGGCTAATGCCATCTCACAGGCCCTGCTCCATGTTAAATCCCCTCTAGCTGACTGATCTAGCAAGCGTTTTGTTATTTTCTCATTTCTCACACCTTGACAGAGAGTCTCTAAGAGTCTTTCCTCCACTTTATCCTCTTGTGTATATTTACAGTCTACTGTTAGGGTTTTCAGTTCCGCAATATAGTCTACTAACATTTCATCAGGCCTTTGTTTTCTGGATGTAAACTTCAACCTCGCTGCTAAAGGCGTAATATTAAACTGGTAATGTTCATCTAACACTTGAATCAACTCTGTGTAAGATTTCTCTGCAACCGGAGCTGGGAACACTAAACTAGTAACAGTTTCAAAAGCTGCAGGTCCAATGACAGTTAACAGCGTTGCTGCCTTAAGATCGTTTTATTTGCTTTCATCCACAGCTCAAATCTTGAACGGTAGTTTGACCACTTTTCCTCTTTGGGAACGTAGGGTCCTATTTGGCCTATCAGGGATGACGCCATTTTGACAAAATTTTACTACTTTGTACGTGCCCGAAACAAGGTCTGCTACAACCTGAGCCTCACTTGGCAAATGTTTCAATATCATGAATATCAGGGCACTGAAAGTTTTATAGTTCATTAGCTCACATACCGGATTTCGCTTCTGCCCGGTTTTTTCAGCGTGTCACCCGCTTGATCCCGTCATCGACGCCACTTTTGTGTTTGGCGCCCCCAGGCCACAAACAACAACCACCATGTTGCAATAACGGAACTTATTCTTTCGTATCTTCAATACATGAGAGCGGCTTCCTGCCGTCATACACAAATAGTTTAACATGCACTCGCCAGATGGCGCCAATACATCACATACATCACATTATTATTATATATATAAATATATATATGGACTTACATGCATATGTACGCACATTATATATATAATCTGAACATTATACAAATACTTATAAGGACATAACGGCCTTCATGATTTATATGTATTTTCCTACATAAAAATATCGCTAATTTCTGAAACCCTGTATAGGTGTGTCAGTGTACGCGTTTCTGCTCACATGCCTCAGTTAGCAAAGAACCAATCAGTCGGGCCTTCACATAATCGGGCGTTATTACAATCTAGTGCATGGGGTGTATACTGCCATACATTCCTTGATTATTACCTGTGCTCAATTGTTATGACATCAGTAGTTTTTTGTCCACTGGCCTTTACCGTAAAACCAACAAACAATCATTTGTAAAAAACTGGTGGTTTGGGGTAGGTGATAAATGATTATAATATAATAAAATAAATGCATCATAGATATTTATTCAGCAAGGTATCAAACGAAAATCAAGCTACTGGTTCTTAGTCGGAAATAGGGCGATCGTCGTTATGGCTGTAAAAGTGAAGGCACCAGTAATCCTAATGTTGGCAATATAAAATTTGCAAAAGTACGGTCTCTATTACATAAAAATTATAAACACTGCAGGAAAATCCATGTTTGAATAGAAATGGAATAATGCTTCTATTAAAGTTTATTAGATTTACGCCCGTTTGAAAAGGTATTGCGCCATTGAGACATCGTGGCTCAAGCGCAGTTATCATAAATTTGCATCTAAAGTTTCATCTGTGGATTAAGTGTATTTACACAACTGAATCCGTTCATTCTAGGTACCAGGTGATTGTTTGTATATAACAACCTAACGCATGTGCCCTGCACAAGCCAATATCACATCGATCGCACCTGACTAATTAGTGGGCCATAAAACTAATTGTGCTGACACCTTATGAGCGGATCACGCCTCGGGCGTGAAGTATCGCACCTAGCGGGCCGACCCTACCCAGATCTGGGTTGAGATATTTAGATAGTATAAAACACATCTTAAATTATAAATAACATTGAATTCTTACCGTCATCTGTTTCATCAGTCTCAGAGTCATCACCAGTGTTTGAATAGTCTCCACGTAGAAGTGCATCATGGACTTGTTCAACTGTAAAGCTTGGTCGTAACAGTTTTCTCGGTTGCTTACTTGGCATACCTGTGTTCAGCGCGGTTACTTCACATCTAACTAATTAATTTCGCGGTAAGACCCCTCAGGAAGACTAATTAGAAGTATTACTACTCCTTGACCTATGTTTTGGGTCGGAATTATAATGTAGTACTACTTTATTTGGGGTGAAAATAAATGACGAGAAGTCTCGGGCTAGGCACGGGAGCAATCACTTATAATGATGAGATATCTCGGGCTAGTCAGTGAATGTGTTAAGTGGAACTAGCACCAGTCTGGGTTGTCATTGAACAGGTTGAACAGATTTCTTAATTTCAAGCTGTACCTCACCCGGAAACAGTCCTAGCCTGTGTAGCACATCACCATAATCTTTGAATATGCAATCAGACTTAAATTTGCTCATGTTTTCTATCAGAAATAGGACTGACACTGTCCATTGGTACATTTACATTTAAAAGTCCAAGGCATTCACAAGCATCTGCAGACAATAATGGACTCTGAGTACTCTTCACTATCTGGAATTAAAGTGTTTGTGTATGATCTCTGCTGGTACATAATCTGACTCTGTCCAAGTGAATTCATGTTTGATCCGTCATACAGTCTTAAGTCTTGCTCTCCTTCTGTCCATTGGTGGGTCACCATCTTGAGCTATTCTGCAGTAGTCACAAAAACATATCAGGTTACTTATTGAACCAGTATCCATTTGACATAGTAAATCTTGACCAGGTTTTCCTCCGGGAATAAGTGTTGAGAGGGGCACATTCATTGGCTGTTTCAAATAAATTAGACAGCTTCTTTCACATCAAACTTTTTCAGTGAGCAGCTGATGGTTCCTGCCCATTGAAACCCTCGGTCTTGATATGAAATTATCAAAGGCATAAATATAGAAGAAAATAAGTATAAGTAGTTCTACTCTCAGCCTCTTGTTCACTTTAATCAAGTTAGGACAAGTAACAGCATATCGCTGGCTGGCTGTTTGTTAAAGTACTGCTCAGAGTATCCAAATCCTTGTGGAGCGATCAGTAGCGCTCCTATCTTAGGTTTTATGGGTGCTTATGAGCGCTAGCGCAAGTGCCCACCAAAAGGCAAGGACTGCATTGGTCTCTACCCTAATGTTTGTCTGCCTAATGTTTGATTGCTCATTCTTCGACATTTCACCATCATCCTCCCTCCATCCATACACTTCCTCTTGTATCAGGTGAAAAGTCGTATCAGGGTCTCTTAGCAAAGTATAGGTGAGTAGCCATCACAGTTCCTTGTTTTTAACTTTCTGTGCAAAGTTACCGGCAAAGCTTGGCCCCAATTTTAACACACCTATCATGTCTTCCATGAAATCCTTGTACTGTGTGTAATATTCTTTAGATGTGCTAAACGTGTGAGAGCCATATTTCCATTATTTGGTAACAAGGCCAATCCATACTTGAAGGGAAGAGGCATCTTGATACAACCACTTGCGGTTCTGGTAATTCCAGCTTCAAGGATTGATGGGACTCAATCCATGCTGAGCATCAATGTTTGGACAAAAAACACTCAGACCAAAGCCATCCACTTGTTATTTTTTAGCTCAGCTGACTATAAGTCATCTGAGCTATAGTCGTGGTCCATTGTCCGTCGTCCGTCCGTCTGTCTGTCCGTCTGTCGTGCCGTCCGGATGTCCGTCCGTAAGACTGGCACGTTTCGACACCATTGGACCTACGAATTTGAAATTCGCCACACAGTTAGATGTCCCCAAAATATCCTACCATGCCGAAAATTGGGTCAATAGGACTTCGTTCCTTTGAGATATTTAGGAAAAACCTCAATTTTTTATTAGAAATCTATTTTCACACTTCAGGACTGCCTAATATCAAAACCAGTCATCTGGTTTTCTTCATATTTACCATAAATATTCCTCTATATAGTTTCTATGTACATGCCAGAAATTAAGTCAGTATTATTTCATTTAAAAAAGTTATGGGCCCAAACATAATGGACTTTGTAAAAAAATCAGGAAAGATATTTGGTCACTTAAGACCAAAAGTGTTTAAAGTAGGGACTTTTTTTCAGTAATACAACTTAAATTGATCAAAATTTAATTGTTTACCAAAAATTAGATCAAAATCTAATAATTTTTTTTTTAAATATTGGCAAAAATATAAAATTGGTACCTTAAATTTTGCCCAAGTTTCACAATGGCACGTTTTTTTTCCTGTAAGTACTGTGGATCCAAAATTTTCAAACCAGTTAATCAAAAACTGTAGATTTTATTCAAGTTTTCAGGCACCATGTCACATCAAGTTTACATCAAGCAAGTGTTATGCAGTTTGCTAGAGCTCCGCTCCCCAGCTTCAGCTCTAAGTTCCTTAAATTTAGCATACAATTAGATGTCTCCAAAATCCCCTACCATTAATTCCTTTGAAATATTAATGAAAAACTTCATTTTTCCATTAAAAACCCATTGTTCCACTGTAAGACTGCCTAATATCAAAACCACTGATCTGACTTTAATCATATATAATATACATATTTTCTATACATTCGCTATGCACATGCCAGAAATGATGTCAGTATTTCGTAATTGTTTTAAGTTATGGGCCCAAACATAATGCAGTTTTAAAAAAATCAATAAATATATTTACTCCCTTAACAAGAGGATTGCTGAAGCTAGAGATTTTTTTGTCAGGGATGTAACATTATTTAATCAAGATTCAATTGAATACCAAAAATTAGTTCTGAATTTTTCAAATTTTATAAGTTATTGGTATAAATATAAAATTAGTACCTTAAATTTTGCCCAACTTTGACCATGGCACGTTTGTTTCCTGAGAACACTGTTTATATTATTTTCATATTATGCACACATAAGGATTCCATCTTTGTAGTTTAGAAAGCTGAAAGAAATTTGCCAAATAGTGTAGCTTTTATTAATGTTTTTATGAGACCATGTCAGACCCAGGCTTAATCCAGCCCCTCTTCAGTCACCTGTATGTTGACCTTGTTGACCTTTCATCAGATTATGCATGCTTGAGCGAAGCATACACTGGGGCAGCCAGGCAGCTAATGCCCAGCCACAGTTGATTTAGATGTCCAACCCAACTCATCTAGTAGTTGTTTTGAAAAACAACATAACAAGAAACAATAAATTAATAATTTTGTATTGATTTTTTATAACAAATTAAAGAAAAATTTATAGAAAAGGAATTTGTTAGTTGATGAGTTACAGAAAATTAACTCGCAGTTACTGATGATGTAAGAATCTTGTATGGATGGATAGAATGTCAATGTCAATGTTATTCCAAATAACACCATGCAGTCACCTATGGTATTTTTCAGTGAAATTATAATGATAAAAAAATAAGTCATATTATTCATTACTAATCATTAGGGATCATATGAATTAATGATAGACAATGATGCAGTTGATAATATTAATCTAGATTCCTACTGTGTCTAGTGTGTAGATTGATGAGAAAGTAGTCAAAAGTGAATATATAACATTATTTTTTTAACATAAATGAAAGCCATAAAACCAGGTACTTATGATCATTATTTAAATTTGTGAATTTTGTATATTCTGGATTCTCAACATCATTGTTTGGCTAAAACTGAATAAAAACTAGACATGGTGCGAATGCTTTGCAAATGTATTTGAATACGAATATGAATATGTACTGCATTAAAACATTTTATTGCATAAGAATGGGAATTCAGGTAAAAATGAAAGTATTTGAATACCAGTGCAGATACTTTCAAAATGTATTCATGAATGCATTCATGAATATATTCTATAATATTATTCCAATAATAATTTGAGTTATATTTTATTTTAAAAAATCATATGATTTTATAATTTTTTTTTATAAAAATTATATTGGCACAATATTTGTTATTAAATTTTAATAAATAGTTAAACTCTTTTATTATATGTGCTGCTTATAAGTTATGTGGCCAAGTCAAAATCTGTGTGACAATAGCACTCCATTTGTTAATAAAATAAATGAAATCAATCCTCTTCCCTGTCTCCAAAGATCCTATCAAAATTATACAAAAGCTATACACCAACAACTCATAATATATATTATATTTATTACCACACAAAACAAGCATGTGCCTCTTTCCCAAATCATATTTTTGATCATATATAACAGCTGAGCGCCGTGACCCATGGGTCCCTTGTTTTCACAATGGCTGCACATACAGAATATAGTTATTTCTAGTTTTTACTATTTCAATCTAAGTTTAGTATATGGTACGCTCACCAATGGGCAGAACCTGCCGTCAATCTGTGAAACAAAAACTTAAAAATATGTTAAAAGATATGTTGCAGTTTCTTGTAAACAAAAACATGGGTTCAAAAGCTATTTCTTGCGCATTACAAAGTAATACCATTTAACATCAAGTTTGTTTGGCCTCTTACCAACTCAACCACTGCTTGTTGTCACAGAAGTAATATCTCTTACATCTGTATCAATACTACACGTAAGCTTCACCCATGTATTACTGCTCTCACCTAGTTGATTGCTTACCTCTAAAAAGTGCAATCTCTTCACAGGCCTAGTAGATATCCCTCTTGATGTTTTATGTTTTATACCTCTGACAAGATCATCCTTACATGGGAGCACTTCTGTAACTACCCCTAAGGGCAACTGCATACGCGAAAAGTTATCTTCTAACAACAGAACTATGGACCCTATTTCAAGTTCCCCTTGGCTTGAAAGTGGTTTACAGTTGACGGAAGTTTCTTTGATTAAGAGTAAGATTAAGTAAGATTTCCCAAACATTCCCAACAACCTCTCTACCATGAGGAACGGGGATAATGAAGTTTCATTTTGGACTCAGATGACCATAACACTGATAGAGCTGCACGGCAGCACACTTGATTGTTTGAACGTTATCTGAATAAATCACTGCTTGTAGTCCACGTCATGCACTGAATAGCTTTGTGGCAAGCATGAAATCATGCAAAGACAGTGAATCTGTGAGTTCCAAGTTTACTGCTCTAACAACTGCACATTTAAACAACAAAATGTAAAAATTTTCTTTGGAAAATCACAAGAAAAGAGCGGCCCTGGGTAATCCTCACCTGTAACAGAAAATGGTGGCGCCCTCTGTGCTCTAAGATCTGACAGAGGAGCGAATGGTTGGTTTCAGGATTTTTCCTCCTGTTTCTGGCATGGACGTGTTTTGCCATTCGCCTGACACCAACTATCCAGTGGTTGTCTCTAAGGGATGAAAATAATGTTGCAACCCCAGCTGGATGTGCTGAAACCTATTTTAGCAAAAAATGGACAGATGACCCTTGGGCAAAAGTTTTGGGTGTATGCCATTATATGTGAGCTCTGACAACTGGATCTGACCTCTGACCCTAAGCAAGTCATCCCTACCAGTGAAAGTTACAAATGAGCTATTGATTAGCTCTTTTGGACGGACAAACCTTTCCGTAATGCTGTAAACTCAGAGGAATAAACCCTTTGCTGTACCGACCTAAACAGCTGCACCAGAGCTGTGGCTAGCTCCTCAAATGACTAATTTCCAGATCTCCCAAATGATTGACCTGATCTAGCATTACCTATGAATCTAAGCACCCAAGTGTTGACTCTCTAAGCTTTAGAAAAGGTACCCCAACACTCTGTGTCTAATACCGGCCTCACCTCTGTGAAAATACTGGCATCCCTGATCACTGGAAGATGCAGTATATAAAATATATGATGGGGCACATATATTTGTTGTTCAGATACCTCCTCTATTAAACCACTTGGTTCGATCTCTCTTAGAGGTTCATTGTACCTCGGCTACAACTGTGGTTCCCCTTCTAACCTACGGTAAAGGCTAGCAAGTTTTGATCTAGCCATCTTATCATTATTGATTAGTCCTGTTTCCAAGGTAAAGCTATCTCACACCTACCCTCTTTCAACTTGATAGTCTCAGTGACTTTTGTAGTACAGAATCTGTATAAACACTTGACCCCTCTGTCTCCCTGGGGCTGAATCTAATTGAATCTAGGTCCCAGAAACCTCTAAAAACAGAATCAGGTTTATCATTCAAATTAAGCAATTGTACTGAACTGTTGGGCTTCTGATCATTGCAACCTTTACATGCACCGGATAACACCAAACCAAACACAGTTTTCTGTTTGACTGAACCGTCAGTTACATGTTTGGTCTCTGGCTTAACCAGCTTCCAGTATAAGTCTATTCCTACTAAGATGTCCACAGACATTTGCCTATCCTCTCCGTAGTCATCTCATTAGGGTCTGATTTTGTTAACAAAGCCTATCATAACATATGGTCAGCCTGAACCACTGTCAAACATTAAGGTAACCATACTAGTCCCCTTTCAACCCTTCAATATGTACTCTAGCAGTGTGAAGTACTATGTTACTACCTACCTTGTTTCAGATTTGAGTACATGCTACACCACTGTGTGATACAGTGGTAATATTACTACCTTGTGACCTATTCTCAGGGACAGAAGTTTCATCATTACTGACATGCTGTTCATGGTGTTTACCTCTGCAGCTAGTGCATTTGGCAGAGCAACCACTAGCTATGTCTTTTTTCTTTATACATCGAAAACAAGGTCCAGCTGCATGAATCTTCTCTTCTCTCTTGGGAAGGCTGAGTTTATGGATGTCCAAGCATTAAATCTGATGTTGTTTGCCACAAAGGTTACACGAGCGTACTGATGTTGCCTGCAGGGCTGATTTTGTTTTTTTTCCTTTGTGACAGACTACTGGCCACAAGTCTCTCTGAAGGTCTCAGACCTCTCTCTGCACTCAGTTTCCTTTTTCAGGTTGCCGGCAATCTGTGAACATTAGGTTAAAATATGGCAGTCAATGGATCCACAACAAGAATCTCAAGCTACTGGAAATCTTTTTGAGACAACATTTTATCTCCATCTTGGGTGTCTGCAAAGTCTGCTTGGAGTGTAAACAGAAACTCATGTGGAGCCAGCCGTGACAGCTTCCTAGTTCTAATACAGGGAGATATGTGTGTGACTAATTTCTCCAGTCACACTGATGATAGTACAACCCAGCATATGGTTTTGATGGCATTATGTTTTTTATCTTTACCAGCAATTCCCTGTCATATCAAACCAGCTGCTGGACAGTCAGTGCCGTTGAGGAGTCTGACATCACAATCTTGAGGTTTGGGAATTTCCTCAGACAAGAACCTATGATGGGACCAATTATTAACAATATCTCCTTTGGACTTCTCACACGGGATGAACTCTCTGGTGTATATCCTGGGAAGCGGAATCCTCTTCTCAGTATGCATTCTACTTGCAACTAGGTCACCTACAATATGCAAAGGCCTTGACACTTCAAACAGAGATGTTACTGTCTTGATATTCAAAATTTCTGCTTTCTCTTTTTTTCTTCCATGGAACTCAGACTAGAGTCCTTGACTTCGCTGGTTTAATGTATCAGCCGTGCGACAATTTTTGCGGACTTGGCTAAGAGTTAACCTTGAATCTTGGATTCATTTGTCGCCAACGAATATGATTTGACTTCAGGATCACCTCAATCAATCTCTATCACAGGTTCATCAAAATACCCGACCTCGGACTCTCACAAAAAAGCAGGTCCCTTGATCCAACATGACTGTTCAAGTTATGAAATGGTGTGCCCTCTAGATGCAATATCTGCAGGGTTTAATTCCGAAGGGACAAAATGCCACTGCTCGAACCTGGTTAAAGTTTGTATGATTTCCACCCTTTTCGGATGAATGTATGAAACATTCGGCCTTCGTTCTTGATACCCAAGGACCACCTTTGAATCCGACCAGAAATATTGTGCAACCTGTGGGTACTGAAGCTCTTCTTTCAGAATAACATTTATCTTTATGGCAACTGTTGCTGCTGTGAGCTCTAGCCTAGGTATTGTAACCACCTTTATGAGAGCGACACAAGCCTTTCCAAAGACAAGGGAGCATTGGACACCTTGATTGGTTACATGCCGTAGGTATGGTCAAGTGCCATATCCAATAGCACTAGCGTCAGCAAAATGATGCAGTTCGACAGCAGTGACATCAGCTGAACCAGGGTAGATACACCTCGGAATTCTGATGCTGTTCAGTGCTTGTAGATCTGACAGCCACATATCCCACTGTGGTTGTAGATAGCTGGTAAAAGATCATGCCATTTCCTGAAGTGTCACTTTTCCTAGTAGCACAAATGGAGCAACAAACCCGAGTGGGTCGTACAGTGACGCAACAACAGAATGTATACTGCGTAACTAGAAGGAACAGTCCGTGGTGAAACTGCGAACATAAATGTATCTGTGGATAGGCACCACTTGATATCCAGTGCTCTTTCCATGGGCATATCCTCAAAATCCAGACTCTTAACTTTTGCCCTTTCAGATGGGGCTACACATGCCATTAACTTTTGAAAATTCGAAACAAATCTGTGGAAATATATGCCTCCCCTTTTACACAACTCTGGGGCATCCTGAACTAATTTGACACCTTCTTTGACAGAAGGTACACTAGTGATACCATCATCCACGTTAAAATTGTTCATAATTACCTTTGCTGCTTTAGGGTACTCGATCTCATACATTGCCACTATGAATTTAAATCCATATATCGTGCATGCAGGACTTCACGCAGCGCCAAACAAATGTACGGTCATTCAATACTCGTGGTTGAGAAGTTGTATCTCCAGTCTCCCACCATAGAGACCTTAACAGGTCTCAGTCATCCGTATGTACATAAAACTGGTGAAACATTGAAACAATATATCTGATAAATGCAATTTTGTGCTTTCTAAATCTGCACAAATCTGTTGTTTAGTTCAGGTCCCTTCAAAAGGCAGTCATTGAGACATGCCTTGATATTTGGCTGAACAATCTAAGACAATCTTAATTTTGTCACGTTTCTTTGGGTGATACACACTGTGATGAGGAACATTGTTTTTTTGTCTAGGAGGTCCTTCGTCTGACACCAACTCAGCCTCACCATTGTCTATAATATCTTTTATGAAAGCCTTGAAGTGAGCAGCAAACCTTGTATCGCCATTTAATTTTCACTTTAAATGCTGTAACAAACTTCTTCTAGGTGATTATTGTTTGGCAACAACGTGGGTTTAGACTTGACAGGTTAAGGCATTTCTACATGACCATCATCTCTTTGCTTCGCTTGTTTGCTCATCATGTTAACGAACATAATGTCCTGTTGAGAGACCTTTTTGCCTTGACCATACTCATTCTCGATAAAATCTTACCAACTCTCGTGGTGAAAACATTTGTACTTCCTTTACTGATATTCGAAGATTTAGGCCAGACTGACAATCCATTCATGGGTTTGACAGCCCTATGATACTCCATCCTAAATCTGTCTGCCGGGCAAAAGGTCCTGTTTTACTACCACCAATCAGCTCTCGAGGCGTAAGATCCAGTGGGCAATCGTATCAAATAAGTAGCCGTACTTCACAAGTCTGCAGCACTGGAATTTCACAAGCAATATGCTTCAGTGTGGCTACTGCATAGCTGTCTCATGTGTTGGTATATGTGACCTTTCGACTGGTATGTAGTCACGTGTATATGCTGAAGGCAAGGAGATTCTCTTATCAAAGAACATACCACGAATTTGCAAGCCGTCGATTCGTTTGCAATCTAACACCGTACCATGGTGTCATGGGGCTAATCTTAAGTTGCTATATCAGCTAGAACAAACGTTGTGTCGCTTTGAGTATCGAGTAAAGCGTAAGTGATCCACTCTTGGTCTGCTTGATCAACACTAGATAACCATACACAAACTTTACTTGAGGTTATCATCGGACGTTTCACACTGTGAGATGTTGCTCGAGTTGAATGCACGACTTTCTCAGGTTTGGTCTCCGTTTGAAAACAGGGTACACTTTATGCTCGGTTAGATGATCAACAACGACCCTGTTCCATCTTTCAACTACCCACTGTGGGTTTTCTTTCTAGCATTTTCCTGTTCCCTTCACAGTTTTTTTTAAGATGTCTAGGCCGCGAATAGAAGCATTGCACCAGCAGTTGCATTCAGAAAATCAGCAAAGTCTCTTAATGCAACAACTCTCTTGGTGCTATCTTTGGCCACTTTGCACTTCTGTCACGGAAGGTCTGTTTGATGATAAAAGGAGCTCTGTAACACTCACTCAGCACTCTCCATGCCTCAATCTAGGCCTGGTCAGTGTTCTGAAAAAAATATCCTTCTACTGTCTTTTTAGCTTGACCTGATACATAGTCTTTCAAGTAGTATAGTTTCTCACTTGCAGAGAGGCCCTTGTTATCCACAAGTATGGGAAACGACATTTTCAACTTCACATAGTTTTATGGAACTACAGAATGTATGGGAGGTTTGAGCGGAGGAAGCCGATAGGCTGTGAGAGAATGACTCGACAACAGCGCTAATTAATGTCATCTTAAGAAGAACTCATTGGCTTAAAATTTACATCACTATCATCGTGTTCAGATTCGGTTTCTGTTTGGTTGAAAGCAACAGATTCGAAGCTAGGGGCCAAAGGATCCAACACTATTTGTGCACTGTGTATATCCATATCTAATTTCTGGGACTCATTGTAGACATCTTGTAAGATTTTAGACTTTACCTCTGCATCCTTTACGTCAGAGTCCATTGGTAATTCGAGTTACAGAATCTTTGTCTTTTGTGCCTGCTCTGCTTGCAGAGCTCTCACTTTCTCCATTTTCTCTGATGCCAAGCGTCTACTTTTGCCTTCAAGGCAGAAATTGATGACTTTCCTGTCATGTTTTACAATTATTCACCAAAACTGAAGGGTTTGCATGCTTCATGCCCCTAGTTTGTTGACACACTTGAGCAGTATCAAACTCATCAAGGTGCTGCAAATGTCTCTCCTGAAGTATTTATTTTAGTTCTCCAGAAATTGTAACAGAGTTGTCGACCTTCATCGATAGGTCTCTGGGTGGTGCACTACGCTTTCGTAAATCTTCATATACGTGAAGCACCTCTTCTGAGCATTTGACTTAGTCAATATTTACCTCATTCAGCTCATCTAATGATTTTAGCTTCAACAAACCTTTGCGAGTTTTTGATGCGCATTGTCGCAATCTTTCATATGGAGCATTTAATATTTTTGCAATACGTGCCACATCATACTCGAGATTCTGCTTTGCCTTCTCAGTCAACTTTCTATAACATGCACTGTGACGTAGGGGAGACCGGGGCAGAATGGGACAGATTTCACCAAAATCTGTTTCCCGAGTAAGCATTTATTACCAGACAAACTGTTTTGAGATATTTAACTAGGGCTGGCAATCATACACAAACACAGTAAAATAGAAGTATGTTCGCACTGAAGAATCTCACTTCAAATCGGAAAGAATATTGAAGAAAATATGTCCCACTGTACCCCATGTACGGGGCACATTGGGACAACACAGGGGGCATACTGGGACATTTAAACAGAAGTTCAAGTCAACAACTAATCTAAAGAAGAAGGTTTAATAACTCTTCAAACTCTACAAACCCCCAGTTGGGAAACCAGAAAACTTTGGAATTTTGGAACTAAAAAAATTCATCAGTCAACATATTGAAAGATTACAAATAAATAACCTCCATAAAATAAAAAAGCAGTTCTCTGGAATGTCTTACCCGTGTACCCTAGCATACAGAATTTAGTCAGTTTCGCGTGTCCCTTTTACCTCCTATCTATATAAAATGAATGAGCAGTACTTAAGAATGTCCTACTACCAGTGTTCTCTGGTGTGATGAACTGTCTTAGTCTCAGGTGTTCCCAACCGCCTATCTCAACCACACCAAATTTAACGAATGTTATACTTAGAAAGATCAACACTGAAGGACATTTGATGGGATGCACGTTTGGTACCTCCTAGGGTCATTGGCTTTGGCAGTTTAATGATGATGTCCTCCCCGGGAACACAACATACATCTTCCTTTTCTGGATATATAAATGTGCATGCTCAATCTTTTGTCTGTTTTCCACTGAGAAATTTAACCTCATTGTCATCAGATATATCTGAAGAAATGACTTCTCCAACATAGTGCACTATGGACTTCTTTGTCTTGAAAGATACAAGAATGAAATCTCCGTTTAATAGTTCATTTAAGTCACTCTCGGATGCTTCAATTTCACTGTCTGTGTCAGCCAGCATTGGTTCTTCCATATATGTATCACTGGACTGGCTTTCTTCAACCACTGGTCTTATTGTTCTCTTCTTTCTGGTTACCGATTGTTCCTGCCTTTTCCCGGAATTCTTCTGCCTTTCTTCTTCAAGCTGTTTTTTTCACAGGAGTGTCAGTCAAAATCCTGGTTTTTGGCTCTTTTTTTCCCAAGATTTATCATCTTTCTAGGAGGGGCCTTCTGAAAAGGTTGCAGAGCCTCTGGTGTAACAAACCCTAGCTCTTTTTTGTTTGGGTGTAGAGTAGAACTAGTTGAAGCTGTTGCAGCTTCTTCTGTTTGTGTAACACATGTGGCTAACATGTCATTGTTTTCGTCTGATGTAGAGGCAGTGGACGGCTCTTTTGCAGGATTCTCTTGTTCAGCGGAATTTGCTATTTCTTGGTTGCATTCCTAGGTTGAAACTCTTGAGGTTGGGTCATTGAGCATGCATTCTGCAGGTCTGTCTGTGACATAGGATGACAGATTCTCATCCTGTTTGAACACTTCACGATTGAAATGGAAAATTCAAGAGATATGGAAACCAGACTCGATATTCTGTCGTGTAAATGCGAGTGGATAAGCTTGTCCTACCAGGTCAGCAACGTCATATATAGTCATTGGCTGCCCTGGGTGGTTTAGCATCCAAGCATCAACTGACTGGTTGTAGAGACGGTTAAAGGGCCCATACACAGACCTGTCGAGTGGTTGTAACTTGTGACTGCAATGCGGTGGAAATGAGAGCATTACAATGCCATAATCCTTTGCTTTGTTAAGTCCCTCAATGGACACATGACTTTCATGATGGTCGAGAAGCAAAAGGATAGGCTTTTCTTTGGTGCATTTCACATGTTTGATGAAATGTTGCAAAAAATAAACAAATCCTTCAGCGTTCATCCGCCCTGATTGGTTGGCCACTCCAGCAGTTCCCGGTGGTGCACCTTTTAACATATATTAAGTGAACACGGGGGAAGACCATTAAAGGTGATATGGCATTTCCAATAGCATTTACACATGCACAAACGGTCACTAGGATTCCTCTCTCAGCGGAGGTTATCTGCTCAACCTGTTTGCATCCCTTTTCTGCAATAACCTTTCCCGGTTTCTGCAAAGTTGTAACACCTATCTCTTCAACATTATACAGAGATTCGGGGGTAAATCTATGTCGCTCCATCACTCTCTCCAATTTATCAAAGAATTCGCCTACGTTTTTAGCTCAGCTGACTATAAGTCATCTGAGCTATAGTCATGGTCCATTGTCCGTCGTCCGTCCGTCTGTCTGTCCGTCCGTCCGTCCGTCCGTCCGTCTGGATGTCCGTCCGTAAGACTGGCACGTTTCGACACCGTTGGACCTACGAATCTGAATTTCGGCATACAGTTAGATGTCCCCATAATCTCCTACCATGCCAAAAATTGGGTCAATAGGACTTCGTTCCTTTGAGATATTAAGGAAAAACCTCAATTTTTTATTAGAAATCTATTTTCACACTTCAGGACTGACTAATATCAAAACCACTCATCTGGTTTTCTTCATATTTATCATAAATATTCCTCTATATAGTTCCTATGTACATGCCAGATATTAAGTCAATATTATATAATTTAAAAAAGTTATGGGCCCAAATATAATGGACTTTGTAAAAAAATCAGGAAGATATTTGGTCACTTAAGACCAAAAGTGTTAAAGGTAGGGACTTTTTTCCAGTAATACAACTTTAATTAATCAAAATTTAATTGTATACCAAAAATTAGATCAAAATCTGTTAAATTTTTTTTAAAAATGGCAAAAATATAAAATTGGTACCTTAAATTTTGCCGAACTTTGGCCATGGCACGTTTTTTTCCTGTAAGTACTGTGGATTTAATTTTCACACCATGTATACATAAGGATTTAATCTGTTAAAATCTGAAATTTGAAAATAAAAGCTGCAAAATTAGGCTAGTTATTGAATTTTTTTGGAGGCTCTTGTTGTATTCCCTTACATTGTCAAGCAGTCCACTTTGATGACTGTAGGTCATTCAGTGCACATCTCTATGCTCCCCAGGCTGTTGACATAATTTTAGATGTCCCCAAAATCTCCTACCATTGGGTCATTAGGACTTTGTTCCTTCGAGATATTAAGGAACAAAACTCCGTTTTCCATAAAAAAAGCCATTGGTACACTTCAAGGCTGCCTAATATCAAAACCACTGATCTGTTTTTGATTGTATTTAGTATTCACATTCTTTTATACATTTTCTATGAACATACCAAAAATTAGGTCAGTATTGGGTATTATTTTGAAGTTATGGGCCAAAACATAATGCAATTTTTAAAAAAATCAGGAAATATATTTACTCGCCTAACATGAGAATTGCTGAACCTAGAGACTTTTTTTCAGGAATATAACTTTATTTAATCAAGATTCAATTGATTACCCAAAATTAGATCTGAATTTTGCAAATTTTTCAAGTTATAAGCATAAATAAAAAATCAATACCTTAAATTTTGTCCAACTTTAAAAATTTTAGCCAACTCATCTAGTTCAAATGAAGGTAAACACAGTCTCAAGTCTCATACATTAGGAAGTTCCTTGACATGAAACAGTGGCTTTCTTACTGTTATTTTCCTCTGCGACAGAGATACACAGATCAAGAGGAACTGTTGTTCAACTAATAAAAGATGAGCAAATCTCTTTGCATTGATCAATACTGGAATGTGATCCATGTGTGAACCTAGGCTGCATCACCACTTGAGCTGTTAGGGTGGGCTCCACCGAGGTTGGTGAACTTGCCATTGGGAAAGGAACCATACCTGGCATATAATACCCTGGCCATACCCCATGACTGATATGGGTAGGCTGTGAAGTATCTGTTGGACTTTGGTATTGGCCAGTCCATAATCCTTTCTGTCTGCTCCTAGCATTATCTTGCTGTCCCTTCCAACATTCATTTTGATAAAGCCCCATTTTTCTACAATAATGACATGGACCTTAAGCCTTGTGTTCAGTCTGGGAGGTGCTCCTCTTTGTCTTTTCCAACATCTTTCTCATCTTACCTACGCTGTAGTCCTTCAGTGATATTCTTGGTTTTAATCAAATCGAGCACCTGATCTATTTTATCCTTCCACTCTGGTGGGTTATTCTTTTTCCAACTACTAGCCTGGCGGTTTTGTTGAACCTTGTGTTCCTTCTTCAAACAAGTGATCTCCGAACCCATGACTTCCTGTCTAACTGTTCTCCGGCTGTCCCTTGAATCATTCATTAGCTGATGGGCTTCATCCCGTAACTAATATATATTTCAGTCAGGAGTATCATGGTTAGCTTTCCTTGAATGTTCCCTCAGCGACGAGTCATGTATGTTTTTGGCAAACCTTTTCCTTAAGACTATCTTTATCTGACACAATATTACAATCCTTACCCAAAGCTCTGTCCAATAGGCTCATTAAGGCTATTGAGTAATCTACCAAGCACTCTTTATCTTTCTGCCTTCTGTTGATAAACACATCATAAAGCTCATCTGCAGATCTCAGTTCCCCAAAAGTTTCCTTCAGATGTGTCAACAACTTTTTTGTATCATTTCTTATATGCTCTGCAGCATAGGGGATCTCTGTGACTGTAGCCCGACCTAGGTGTGACCTGGTAAAATCAGCTGCATCCTGCCCACTAAAGCCCCTTTCACACATTCACGGATAGCATCACGGATCATCCCGGATCATCGTTCCGTGATCATCGGTGTTAACTCTGTCATCCATGTGTAAACTCCGGGCATCACTGTGTTAACACTGTGTTGCATCCATAGTGATCCTTGGCGCACCGGCATGTTCGGAGAAAAAATTAAACCTGCACAATTTTTCGTCCCGGAATACACGGATGAAAATTCATCCGTTTAACTCCTTGTAGGCACCATGCACCTCCGTGTAGCCACCGTATACATCCGGGAGTCATCGTGTAGCCACCGGGAGCTCCCTATTGAGACCGGCACTTTCTGGGTGCAGGTTTAAGTTTTTTTCTGATCATGCTGGTGCACCAAGGATTACTATGGATGCAACACGGTGTTAACACGGTGATGCCCGGTGTTTACACGGCGATTCCCTAGATAACATGGATGATTCTTGAACGATGCTCCAGGATTATCCGTGTTGCTATCTGTGAATATATGAGAGCCCCATTTATGAAAGCACGCTACTGTCCCCGGACCACCACGGATTAAGGTCCGGGGTGATCCCTGTTGCTATCTGTGAATGTGTGAAAGGGGCTTAAGTCCTTGCACTGTAACAGCATCACTAGCTTGAGTCACCCAAGTGTCAATATCCTGCCCTTGCTCACCCATAATCTCACTTAGTTTCTTTGGAGCATATACAAATCTCAAGAGAGTACAAGCACCTGACCCTGTAGCTCTACTGTTCCGGCTACTTTGCAATGCTTCACATTTGTTTTGCAATTCGGCCATCTGCCGCTGCAAAGGCTCAAAGTCTCACAGCCTGAAAATCTATTATTGGTCCACACTAACACAAACGCGCGTGCATATATCAAAATAATCTGTCTAATAACAAGGATAGTAATTAATCTCAGACAAAAACATTAGTTGCATTCTATCAAAACATAATAATACAAAGTTCTGCAACACTATTGCAAAGCAACATGACTGTCAGACCCTCACCGGTAAATCAAAAGAACATACAGGTTGTCAGTTGGACACCGAGGCCCTTCCACACAAACCAGAATTCTGTGCCCTGACCCACCAGCAAATGACTACCAGCCACCCGGCTCAGCAAAATATACCAAGACAATCATAAACATCAAATACTGCTTCATTCAATGAAAAGTGACTAAATACCCATATAGTTCTCGCAGTAAGAGGCCACAGATAGTGTAGAATGTATGCGTAATAATCTAACAATATACAAAGGCATTAAGTGGTGTTGGTGATTATACACGTTGTGCCCTAAATGCTAATCAGATGCCATACCCTAAATAACAATCTCAGATATCCAGTGTTAAATATTTTTTTAATGTAACAAACAAGTCCATTACAACAATTTTAAAAGCAGAATAAATCCTTGGGCAATATGTCTTCTTCCTCAACATACAAAAGCCAGTCTTTTACACTTTTTGCTAATAATTGTTGTGTCATACTAATAAGTTGTCATTCAATTCTTGGGAATATGCAATGGATTATCACCATATAGTTTCACTATCACTCAAAATGTGGCAGCACTGTCACATGATAAATTTATGCAACATTTCCTATGCATTTTATATGCATGATCTACATACACATTACATGTAAAATTTCTAGATAGTGCAAGGTCAACTTTCCTGTATCATCACATTATGATAACACGTGCATCCAGTTCATTTCACCTTTATAATCAAGTTCCTTTGGCAATTTATATTCAACTGACATCCCAAGAAAGTTAATTGTAATGCAACTTCATGGAAATCAAATTTCAATCTAAGTTATCATATATGTTGAACATACAACAAGTAATGTCACACTAGAATCAAAGGAACTTAACATCAATGTGTTTTGAACTTCCCTTGCAAAGTAATGACATTCCCCTCTAAGAATTTTTTCATTATTTGTGTGGCTGCTCTGGATAAGTGGAGATTGTTCTTCGCATACATTTTTTAACAGCGTCTTACTCTGTTTATCTTAAAAAAACACGGAAAGTCTTCAGAAAGGTAATGCCAGTCTGACAACACATTTTAAACAATTCTTTGTTGACAGTTTTGCGTTTTAAATCCGCCTTATCACGCAATTTGTCACCAAATTCACAAGTTTCCCTAAGCATGCAATAATATTTGAAACTGGTTTATCTAGATTGTTTGTTCGAACATGCAAAACAATGATGCGAAAACCATGAAGACGGATGCGACCCATATGCAGTTTCATGCACAATCCTTCTATCATGATTCCCAGAAATGACTAAATGAACAGCTGATAATAGTCACGGATGTACTTACATGTACTGTCACTTAACATATTAAAAGTTATTTTGTTTAGTTGCTGGCCATTTGTACTCTGCATGTTTTTATGGGCAATTACAGCCTATCTGTTGAATATGCAGTTCATTATTAATCTGTTGCAATGGGCAGCAATTTCTCCTTTTGTCCATTTGTTAGTTACAAATCGTATGTGGTAGAAAATGTACATCAGATGGCAACACAAAACATGTATTGTCTTCTCGCATACATTTCTGATCGAGCAAGTTCGAACCAGGTTAAGCACTCGGCCACCTCCAAGAAAGTCTTTTTCTAACTTCCGACACCAATGCTGTGGTCCAGTTTAAAGATGGCCAGGCACTGCCTATATCCACTGGCTAAATAAAGAATAAATAATAATAAATATCTATATAGCCACTATATTGTTATAAATAATAAGGTACAGTAGGGCGCCGTTTTTCTGAAAGCGTCGGGGGACAAGCTTTTTGTTCGTAAATACGAACATTCGGAAATGCGGACAATGGTCTAGCGGCAAGTTCTTCCTACAGTTAATGATTTACTTAATGCCATTTTACCAGAGGAACACGGCGTTTCTTTTTGATCTTCGTAATTGACGACTGGGACATATAAGAGATATTGGATTATTGCTGAGCATAATTGGCAAAGATCAGTCTAACCTGCTTTAAGGATACGTGCGTGCTCTTTTTTCATCAAATTCACTGGAGGGAAAGGTCAAATGCCATTTTACCAGAGGAACACGGCGTTTCTTTTTGATCTTCGAAATTGACGACTGGGACATATGAGATATTGGATTATTGCTGAGCATAATTGGCAAAGATCAGTCTAACCTGCTTTAAGGATACGTGCGTGCTCTTTTTTCATCAAATTCACTGGAGGGAAAGGTCAAATGACATCGCCAAGGAATACAATGTTTCTTTTGATCTACGTAATTGAAGTCCGGGACATATAAAAGATACTGGATTTATTGCTGAGCATAATTGGCAAAGATCTGTCTGGCTCTCTTTTAGGATACATGTGTGCCCTTTTTACATCAAATTCACCGAAAGGTCAAATGACAACACCATTGGTGAAGCTCTTTTAGTTTCTTATATAGCCATCTTTTATAGCCAGCATACCGCCGTCCGTTTTCTCTTCTTTGACTCCATATCTCTGGTAAGTGACAGCAGGACAATCGTGTTAGAGTAGTGTTCTTCATGACAGTAAAAGTAAATGATGAATAAGCTGAATAACAGCGAGTTTAAGTAGATAACACAATTGCTCTTGGGATTGAACTTCTCATTTGTATGGCCAGGCCCGCAGGTTGTGGCCTCGCACTTTAACATGCTCGAGCTCAAGCGTTTAATGAATGATACCTCACCAATGCTCATGCGAGTAAACTGCTCAGTTATTTGGCCTGACATCCTATCCAAAGCCGACGAACTATGCTTGCTTGAGTACAAACGAGATGTGGTTGATTACACACAAGTGCTCTTAGATAAACTGCTCAGTCGCTTGCTAGGGGTACAGGGAGCTGATCGTTTCGTGGCTAGCTGTAGTTGTCACACCTTTGCCCCTGCGACAACATCGGCCCATAACTAATTAATTAGGGTCACCACTGGGCTTTATTACAATTATTGAACAGAGGTCAATAAGCTTTTTATGGGTCGACTGGTAGTCCATTTACTCCAGCGGATAATTGTTCAAATTATCCGCTTGAAGTAGTCCGGTTACATATGATGTATCCTGTTGCTACCGTCAGCCGTCTGGGCCAATCACGCTCTGGTACTACTTTTCTTCCGCGGTCGCAGTACCGCCGTTATGCATAACGATAAATAGGGGGAGGCCGGGTGGGACGGCAACATTTTTTCCACAACTGCTGATTGACAACAAGTTTACGTTTGGATATTCCCACCTCCATCCCCTGCTATCCTCCAGAGCTGTGGTAATTGGTTACTGTTGGTTAACGGTTTTTCTGGTACAGAAAATGATACAGTGTATGTCAGGTATAATGTCTTATATTCTGGTACTTGCTGTCTAGCGGGCTGTATATGTCGAGTGACGCATGGTGAAGTGCTAACATTTAAACCGCCACAAGAAATGATAGGCATAAATGTATGGACTTTTAACAACAATGCCAAAAATAGGAGGACAATTTTGAGGCGCATTTTATTCACAATGGTAAAACAGTCTTGCATACATTTCTATGGACTCGTATGAGCCTCATATAGAGGACATTGCTATGACATGATCGTTCAAAATGTAATGGCTTACTATATATTTGTTGATGTTGTTTGATGGGGCCGTTTTGGTTCCCCCATCTTTGCATTCTTCTTTTGGTATCAGAATAAAAGGTCTTTGAGGACCGCCAAGAGGCGGTCCAAAATTTTTCCCACAAGACGGGAGTGTTGTTTTACTGAGTGAATGCAAATGCAAACTGAGCTAGAGCCTTTATTGCCCTGCCTATCTCCCTCAGCCACATGCTAAAACTAAAAAGGCTGACCCATAAATACATGACTGCAGGCCTTGTGACTCGTAAACATAAATATTCATTTTAGGTATTTACATACTTGAAATATATTTCGGAAATACAAATAAATTTTTGGTGCCCCATTTTAATTTTCGGTGAAACGAATTTTCGGAAATTCGGCATTCGGAAATGCGGCCCTCTACTGTTCACTGATGCTTGGGAGTTACGGATATTCAAAGTATAGAAACATGGTCATTTTATATCAAACACATACATTAAGCTATGACATGAAAATTATGTAATTATTGACTATTATACTGCATACTGAAGATAATACTGTTTAATGTTTATTCATACTAATCTTAATGACAATGAAGGTTTTTAGCAAAGAATCTAACATATTTAATATCATGGCATATCAAAATAAATAAACAATGGCAAAACTAGTGTGTTATTGTGAGCGATAATCTAGAGTCTTCCGAGGGTTGAATCTGACCTTTTACACCAGACCGACTTCGGTCTGATCTTACCGAACAGCCATATTAGACTGAAAGTTACCAATTCAACAACATGAAAAATACGTCCCTACGTTAATTTAAGTAGTTGACAACTTATAAGAACTACGTAAAAATGAAGTTTATACATTTATCTTTATATGTACCATATCGGGAATACTAACAAATTAATATATTAAACTTACAACGGCGAAATAGTCGCTGGCTTTGAACTTGTGTGGGCGCTCACACATAGACCTATGGAAACTGACAGAGAGATCCGAACCTTGTCAAATATGTCACAAGTTAACATTCCGTAATTCCGTACTTTGTCACAACCGTTCCAACTGGAGCATCCTTGACAAATATTATTCGTAATACATATGCAGTATAACATCATCACATGTGTTTAACTCAAACTCTTAACATTTTCTTGGAAACTTTGTTTATTTTTTGTCAATGTATTGGCACATCTTTTCTTTGTTAGCTTTGACAGTTTCATGTATTGCACTGTATTTTGTGACAGTGCTGTTATCCGGGCACAATTCAGGCAAACAAATTCACATTGGTCTGTTGAATAGTATTGGTGCAGGAGGTATCCCTGTGGATACATGGGGTGTAGCTCTGTAATTCCTCAGGAATTTGTGCAAACTTTGTTTCCATGATTGTACCTCTACTTGAGAAGTTTATTTACACTTACTTAAGTTTTCATGAATCCTTCACATTCAGCATTGGCTTTGGGCCAGTAAGGAGTTATCTTGCGATGTTTAAATCAAAGATAGTCAGCAAACTGTTGCATTTCAGTATTCTGAAATGGCGGTCTATTATCTGAACTTATGATTTCTGGAACTCTCTAAGCAGAAAAATATATTGTCCAGAACAGGCATCACATGTTTAAATCGAAGAGTTTCAACTTCTGGTTATCTGGAGAAGTCATCTTAAACTACCAGAAGGTATTTACCATGAGGTAATGTTTTTAAGTCAAGATCAACTTAAGTCCTAGTGCCCCTGATAGCAGAGACATGTTGTAGGGCTCACGTTATTTATCAGGCACATTTGCTTGACATGGCAGGCAGTTGCTAATGATATCAGCAACTATTTTATCAAATGCCAAAGAACCATATTTTCTCTCTTAGCAGTTACTTTGTTTTGGGCAAGCCTAGATGGCCTTCATAAGCTATATCTACATTCTGAAGGGAAATGTCTGAGGTTTGACAATGGGACTGCCTTGCAGGAGTATGTTTATGTCTGAGATAACTGAGAGTTCATCACTGGTATTTTGTAAACTCTGCAGTGTTTTATAGGTGTCCTCAGCACAACTGCTAGTTTTTTTTCATGGCAGACTGCCAGCATCCAGTCTGCACTGCTTCCGTTGCTAGCTGCAGAGATATATAATTTGCTCTAGCATGTGTAATGTCTTCCACAGTGACAGTATTTGGTATTATTTGTGATAAAGCTAATGTATTCCTCTGCAATACCCTGATATGGACTGTGGATATCAGGTTTTTCTGCAGACCTCAAATGTTAAGGTTGTAAGCGATGTGCCCATCACACGATGCATGCAGGTGGTTTAGGATGTGGATTATTGAAGAGAAGCTCTATTGGCTTATGGTCACAAACAAAAATTCTTGTCAATTAATATACATGTGAAAATGCTCACAGCTCAATACTTTTTGCTAGAGCCTCGTGCTCTGTTTGTGAGTAGCATTTTCCTTCAGGTGTTAATGCTCTGCTTGCAAAAGCTACAGTTCTGTGTTCTGAGTGTGCACTTTGTTCTTGAGTGAGAACGGCGCCTAATCCAACAGGGCTGGCATTAACAAGGAGAACTCTACGTTTTCTGGGGTCAAAGATTGACATCATTGCATTTCTGGATAGTACATTTTTGAGCTGCTCTAGGGCGATTGCTATGTCTAGGCCCCATGACCATTTGCTGTCATTCCTGGTTAGCTGACGCAGCAGTTCAGTAAAAGTAGAGAAGTTTTTGATGTATCTTGACACAAAATTAGCCATTCCAACAAGCTACCAATTTCATCAGCATTTTGTAGCGCAAAATATTTGAATGGCTTTCACTTTTGTCTGGGCTAGCTGCTAGGCCTTTGTCTGAAAATATGTGACCAAAGAATTCAATGCTTCTTTTGTTGAATTCATAATTCTTGAGGTTAACCGTTAGACCTCTTTGTTTTAGCCATTTGCATACACCTTGAGTTTTGCATCATGTTCTGTTTGTGATTTTCTAGGTTGTCATAAAATCCACGCAGTCAAATTATTTTTGATCAAGCCAGCCTTAAAAAGTGTTTAATTCCTGTCGTGGTCCTTTTAATACACCCAAAAGACGTAAGTCTCTGAAAAAAATGACTTTATTGTTCATGGAAACACCTGTCACACCATAGTGTGTCCACTATTGACAAAAAAACTTTTCCCAAAAGAATACATTGAGAGAACAATACAGTACTATGGAGTTGGTGAACGATTATGATGGCAATATCATGAGGCTAGTAAGAATGAAGGTACTATAAATGAAGGAGGCATAATTGAAGGTGGGTGGCTACCTAGTATATTCCACGGATTCAGAGGAAGAAAACTGGCATTGCAGGGGCCCCGTTGCATGTCTTACTGCAATGGGGATTAGGTGTTTAAAGGATCCGGTTGGAGAAAACCGCTGTCTCCTGACTTATTATCCGTGTTACTATTAACCAATGGGAGAGTTTGCATACCAGGTGGAGCCATCATCCAAGGTGAAAACTGTGCAACTGGGGGAACAGATTGTACATATTAAATGGGATTTGCAACCTGATCAGACTGAGGCACAGGAAAGGTAGGAGGTTTCGGGGCTCTACTCTGGGACGCTTTAAATTTGTAACAATCGTTCTTACGATGCCCAGGTTTCTTGCAAAAGAAACAGGATTCGACAGACCGGGGGGGGGGGGTTGCTCTTTTCTGAGAGCATCTCAGTAATCCTCCTCTGCCCAGCGCAAAGTTTCCTCTTTAAAGGCCCTAAATTTCATAGTATTATCCTGTCTAATCCGACTTTTTTATATTTCCTCAAATATCTGTCCCTCAACTTCTCTACAAACCTGTCTATTAGACAAACATCCTTTTTGCGATACACGTAGGATTGTATAGACACGTATAGCCACAGCACGATCTAAAAGAGCCATCATCGCAAATGAGAAGTTCCGTATGGTTTGCCCATCCTGTTGTCTCTGTGCATAAAAATTATCTAACGCTTCGTTCGCTGTGACAAGTTCTGATAAGGCCCTAATGAGTGCCTCATATATATCATCAACAATACAAGCATCCTCATCTAAGGCATATCGGACCTCTGGCCTAGCATCGCCTTCAAGGTGGGACGATGAAATCCGCCCCATGCCTTCCCTCTAATGCCTGTAAACTAACTGCATGTTTGGCCTTGGCCACCCAGTCATTAACTTCTCTTGTGTCCCCTGAAAATTTACGTAGTTTTTGTCTGGACTGTACTACTTTTGTCACGACAATCTTTTCTTTTTTAGCTAACTCAGTCTTTAAGCTTAAGAGCTCCCGCTCTAGGTCATCTACAGTGAGCGGCGTCTTTAACACTTCCCAGCCAAACATTACAAATATGCCAATATATATATGTCAAGGGAAGAATTAGAATCTGGGAAGATCCGGAGTCTTCCCAGGAAAAATGAAAATTCTGATTTTCCCGGGAAAAATGAGAATCCAGAGATGGTATGAAGGGATTCCCATTCTTCCCGGGAAGAATGAGAATTCTCATTCTTCCTGGGAAAAATGAGAATTCCAGTCTCACCTGGGAAAATTGAGAATTCTCATTTTTCCCGGGAGAGATTCGAATTCAGTTTTGAAATTCAGACCTGGGAAAAATGAGAATTCTCATTCTTCCCAGGAAGAATGGGAATTATTGATGCCAACTTAACTCTTTTAATTTTTTTCACACTTATTTCTCTTTTTCAGAAAGAAACTTTGATCATCTTTCTTTCACATTCTGAACTGTTCAAGTGTTAAAAAAGAAATAAAATTAGCATATAAAATAACAGGTATATGTTTTTTATGGTTGAACTTAACATGTACAGATGTCAGAAGCTCACTGACAACTTGTCAGATGTGTTAGTCAGTCTAACATAGATGTTTATCTTCAATGAATTGTAGGTTGAAAATATTCACATCTAGAAATCTTTATAATTGAATCATGTGTGCTAAGAACTAATATGTAAATGTCAGGTGTGCTTGTTTTCAACTTACATGTATGTGATGGGTTTAGTACTATCATGTGTAAATAAAACTGATTTAAACAGAAATGTGTTTTCTACTTTATTTCATGACAAAAAATGTTACTGTTCTTTTAGCAATGGTCAGTTAATAACATTATAGTTTGGTTATAATACCGTAGTAAAATATGCAAACTTAACCCACCTTAACTATTAAAAGGATATCATTTAACAAATTGGAGCTGGCTGAGAAAAATGAGAATCAAATCTTTGTATGAAATGATTCTCATTTTTCCCGGGAAGAATGGGAATTCCCATCATTCCCGGGAAAAATCAGAATTCTCATTTTTCCCAGGAAAAATGAGAATTCTGATTTTTCCAGGGAGGATCATGGATCTTCCCAGATTCTCATTCTTCCCTCGACATATATATATTTCTGATATTTACATATTAGTTCTTAGCATACATGATTCAATTATAAAGATTTATAGATGTTAATATTTTTAATCTACAATTCAGTGAAGATAAACATCTATGTTAGATTGACTAACACATCTTTTTTATTCTATGGGAACCTCATCTCAGAAACCTGTCCTAGCTATTATTATAATATTATAACAATAAATGAGGGAACTTGTTTCTATGGATTCTCATTTTTCCCGGGAAAATCAGAATTCTAATTTTTCCCGGGAGGATTCCGGATCTTCCCAGATTTTCATTCTTCCCTCGACATATATATATGTCAAACATGCATAAAAGAACCTGTGGTGCTAAATCTCCATAGATCCCTTGATAAATATCCCAGTGATTAAAATAAAGTTCAAGACAAAAATTTCACATATGCAGGATAGAACAAGTACTTCTACTGTATGTGATTACAATTAACGCCTGCTGACTATCAATCACCCTGAAGAAACCTGAATTCCTCAGCAGCTACCAATTGACATACTATCATCTGAAACATTAAATAAATTCAGAACATAAACATCTGGTTGACATTACATGTGCATAGGTACAATCATCGAACCACGTTTAGGATATATTGATCAACACTGTGACAGTTATCTGGCAACATTTTTCTCATAACACTGTCTCAATGCCCTTGTCCCCTTGCAAGACAAATGCAATATCCTTGGCAAAGAAGTCCAGGTGGTCACCATTGGAGAAAGCTCTTTACGACTTGAGAAAAGAAAATCGACAGTTCCATGAATGAGACCTCAATTCGTTATTCGCATATTTTCTTACAAGTTCCTGCACTTCATTGTCTTTGGGCTTCTGAATGATCGAAGAGATCGTGATCAATGCCCTTAGGGCCTTGACCTTAACAAGGACACTTATTTCAATAGGTCCTGTACAACTCTATCTGGGTTACCTCGGCACAGATCGTTTGTGCCCACATGTATAATGATGATCTTAAAGTTCTCGAGAGCTTATCTCCCACAATGGATCTTTGAAGTCAGTGTATGAGTAGTAGCGCCCGGCACAGCTTGTACGAATATATCACGGCAATGTCCAATTAATTTACATATACTGTCACTTATAACATTTGCAGAACACTCTGCCATATGAGCAGGCCACCTGTAATCTCTGTGTTTATATTTGCACTGATAGCCATAACGTCTTATATGTGCTGTATCATAAACTTCTCCAAACGGGCAAAGCATCGGAGGCATTCTCTTAACTATCAGTGTCTGCTGGCCAACCACCTTCAGGTAAAACAGTTCTGTATATCCTGTGCATATACCGGTGCATCCAGATGCGTAAAATGGTGTATCCCGTTGCATAAACTGGTGTATCACACCGCTGCCACCAAATGATTAGCCTGTGGTCCCAAAAGACATAAGTCTATCAAAATGACTTTATTGTTCATGGAAACAACCGTCACACCATAGTGTGTCCACTATTGACACAAACTTGTGCTGATTTTCACAAAAGAATACATTGAGGCACACCACCAGAGTATAATACAGTACTATGGAGTCAGTGAATGATAATGATGGCAATATCATGAGGCTAGTAAGAATGAAGGTACTATGAATGAAGGTGGCATAATTGAAGGTGGGTGGCTACCGCTATCTGAAAGCAACAACTGTACAGCTCTACGGACATCGATGACCGCTCCAAACCACAACAAAACGCCGATCAAAATTCATGTAAACGTATTCCCCCTGACGGAAATGGCTATCTTCCCGGAAGCTCAACGCGGCATCCAACAACGCTTAGGGAATGAAAGAAAATTAATACCACTGGCGGATACAGATGTCACCACCTTACGGTGTTCACACTAAAGAGTAAATAAACCATCAGCATGACTACACTGTCAATAATGCACACCTCTTGTGGCTTACCAGCTACTTCTTTGTTGCTTGCTGGTGGGTTTTGTTCTGGAAGCGGCTCCTTCCCCTGTTGTTGCCATTGCTGTTCCCCTTGTGACACAGCCATTGAAACTTTGATTTGCCGAGGTGGTGTCTTAATCCACTGCCTAAAAAGGCGGTAAACACGCCTTGTCTCCCTTTGACCGACTGACTAAGCTGATCTCCAAACAGCTGTCCTTTTACAGGGTTACTGTCAAGGCAAAGGGCTTTGTACTCATCCTTCGTAGCTGGCTTGAAGGAGTATCGCCTGCCGACATCCAGCTCATGCAAGCCTGCACATAGCATTCCTACTGTCTGTGACAGCGTAGTAAGAATGTCTTTAGTTGTGGGTGCTTCAGTTTTCTGTTGAGTGGATGTCAGCAGTTATCCATCAGAGTTACTAGGCTATTAATACCCGCAATAATAGGTCTTTGCGCTTTCTTGAGACGTATATGTTCTTGTTTCAGCCCTTGGCTGACATTGTTTAATATAGCTGGGTTTGCTTTGACCAAATGAAGTTTTTCACAGTTCTTAGGTCGCAATAAAGCTTGCTTGTTTTCTGAGTCTGACTCTGAGATGCAGTGAGAACTGTCTTATTCATCAGACGCGTACTCGGCTTGTTCATGCCACTGATCTCTGGCAGCCTTAAGTTCCGAAATGATGGTAACAGTACGAAATGACAGGATCATTACTGTCATGAGACCCAATATCCTCAGTACTCATGGTCACATGTTCTGCGAAGCCGACACCATGTTTGTTTACATTGTCAGTGACTTGGCTTCGGGCGCCAGTCTATCACCAACCATTTGTTGGTCATTTTTCTTAGCGGAGACGTGTGGGGGTTTACTCGAACTTGTTCCTGACTGAGAAGACCTAGTCGTCTGCGCGTCCATCCCCTGTAAGATGTTACCCACCACATCACAGTTGATCCTGTGATCGACCGTCGCCATTTTCACTGACTACCACTTAACCTTGCAGAGCCAGGAAACCCTACCGCAAGCGACGTTGTTATATAGTTATTGCGACGAATAGGCAAAAGCTGATGTAACATTCAATACACAGTTCGTTCATGAGATCCTGAAATCGAAAGGAAAACGAGGCCGTAAATGAATTTTAAAAACCTGAAATCTAGACACATGAATTGTTCTGACTTTATCCTTTTTAAGTAGGTTGGTCACATGACCCTATCGGTATGATTGCCCACATCTTGTTTGGTCTTGCATGCTGGGTGAATGAAAGAATGTCACCACCATTATAATGTCACCTGTCAATTTGACATCTCTTTCTGGTTCTGTCTTATTTTTCCAGCTATTATCATACATGTCTCTGACAATTCAGACTGGTATAGTAATACCTGATGCACTGGTCTCGGTTTTGAGTTTTAACTTACACTCACCTCGTTTATTAAGGCACAAAATGTTCAATGTAATGAACACCTTCTTCCCTGACACCAAGTGTATCAATGCACAAGTCTGATACCTCGGTGGTACCTAAGGTTTTTTTCATATGTACCTTGTCCATCATCTGTGTCATAAGGGTCATTTGTATCATATGCTTGATTACTTTGCACTCGTAGACATTTCTGGTGCTGTCATTCCGAGTGCAATATCTTCTTTCCCTAGATCTTTGCCTGGGTCGTCTGCACCTGCTGTAGGATCTATTTCTGAACTGACTTTGGCCACGGGTGCTGCTCAATTGTTTTCACTTGCAGCAATGTTTGGCCCAGTGACTTATTTTGCCAGAATTTTAATATTTATCTCTACAGACAGGACACACTCTCTGGGTGGGTGTGACAGTCCACATTTATGACAAACTTTTTTATGTCATGGACATCTGCAGTGCTGTCCTCTAGTTTGTTCAGGGTTTCTTTCCCTCTTATGGTTGCTTCACATTTTCAGGACTGTTTTAACAACTCAACCACAGTTTGGCTCTTTTGGCAGTCAAGCAGATACTTCTGAAAGGATTTGTGGGGTGTGGTGGCAATGATTGGTTCAATTAGATATGCGTCCTCTCATATCTGGTGAAAAGTTGTATCGGGGTCTCTTAGCAAAGTATAGGTAAGTAGCCGTGGCAGTTCCTTGTTCAACTTTCTGTGCAAAGTTATTCTGCAAAGCTTGGCCGAATTTTCAAGACACAGTGTGAAGGGCACTTGCTGCAGGCCACATTCAAGTTATTCAATTTTTGAAATTGAAAAAATTTATGAGAAAACCCCTGAAGACTCTCGTGCTGTTTCTGCCTACTGGAACAAGATTGGTTCAGCAGCTGTGTGGCTGTCATACGCTTACCATATACTCCCCTAAATTATCCAATGACTCCATATGGATCAGCTCTCAATTCTGTGTCAATGTAGCAAACCTCCCTGCATTGCCATCAAAGGAGAATAACAGAAATTGTGCCATCTCTCCATTGCCAACCTTTTCTGTTTATGAATGCTCTGGCTTCCCAAATCAATTCCTCAGTTTCTGTTGAGACTACCTAAAACCTCTCCAATTACATCACACATACAGGCTGGGGTTTTGTACGTTCTTCCATGTAACAATTATCATATTCCATAACTTATTCCGTGTAGCTCTTGAGACAGATTGTCATTACTGTCAGCCATGTTGACTGATCACAACTGAATGCAATATTACAAAAGTGCACATTTGACTAATAGTTCAATTAAACAAAATGAATATGTCTGTCACAGTCTCAAAGCAAAGCATAGTTAAAAGCAAAACCATGGAATATAAGTTGCACTAATAAGATAAAATAATGCCAAACGGTACATTTCGACTCTATCTAGTAAACATATGTGTGTAGCGAACCGGGAGCCATGCCTCATGGGTTCGTACCTGGGGATTGAGTCTTTATTGCTGACAAACTAGGCCAATGTTCACAGTTACTAAATTACTGGTCAGCGTTCGCTCTAATGTCAATTAAGCAAGAATACAGGCGTGTAGATTAAGATGATTATTAACAAATACAATCAAGAATAATTTCAGTTCAGTCGTATGATGAATTGAGTAAAATTATATAATCATTCTGCGAGCTTCCGTTCAGCTTTACTCAGAGCCTGACCCTCGGACGCCATGTTGTCATTTTGGGCTGGCTGAGTTTGTAATCAAGGCAGTGCTGAGGTCCTTCCTTATGTCACAGCCCGTACTATATATCATCACATTCTACAGTACCTACACTTTACTGCTGGTCAGTTCACAAGGCTGTAAAATGCTTTTTCTCAGTCCATTTCCCGATTGCGGCCATCAACAACAGAACATGTACCGATGTCCAGCCATCACCTCCAAGTCATTTGTAACAAGCTAATTCGCACTAAGTAAGTTCATACATTATAGTGCACTAGTACATGGCATGTTTGTACATAATCGGGGGGGGGGGGGTGCCACATGCAATTAAGAATGTGTACATTGACCATGTATGCAAAACCCAGAATATGCTTTACCTAGCACAAGCGAAAATCAGTGCAATCCCTCTGCAAATATGTGATGCACTATATGGCTTCAGCAATAGGTGTGAGTGGATCCTCACACAACATTGACCCAATAACATAAAATATGCCTTGATATATGTGAATTACTCTGAGCATGGTTTAGTAGCAGTTCTTGAAAACTAAACAGGCATGCCAACCTTTCTTTAATTATCCGGCCAATGTGTTTTGGGAGCTACAAGGTCTCCTAAAGGAATTTTCCACAGTAGAAACAATACAAAGTCAAAAAGTGTCCAAGTACATTTGTTACACCTTTCTACCGCTTGTATATTATTTGTTCTTATCCCAACAGAATTTGATTCCATTTTCTAACACCATGTCATGCGTTGCATCCAAAGTGAACACATTTTTTAAACAATTTCATACGCAGGTAATTCACCCATATGAATGCTGCGTGCTGCTGCTATTTGCCCGCTGACACACTGCAAAGTGTGGTCAAACATTAGTCTAAGCCTCCCAAAAACAATCCCTAGGGGCTCCAAACTCTCACGGATGCCCTTCCCGAAAATAATGATGTAATCGAGGTAGACAAGTAGAATGACAAACACTTCATCACAAAACACTCTGGCCATTAGACGCTGCCACGTTGCAGGGCTATTGGCTATACCAAAAGGCATTCTACAATACTCAAAGAGTCCAGATGGAGTTGTGAATGCCGTCTTATTGCGATCCTCTGGCACGACTTTAACTTGGTGGTAGGCGGATGCTAAATCCAGTGGGGTGAAATAGCTGGACCCTTTCAAACTCCAGGAGACTCTTGGATCCTTGGTAGAGGGAAAACCACTCTACGGATTTTCTTATTGGGCTTTCTATAGTCCACACAGAGTCTAATTTCTCCTGATGTCTGCTCTACTATCACTACTGGGGAAGCATAATCTGTGTGGCTCCCCTTGATCACTCCATTCCTAACCAAATCCTTGCAATACTCACTCATTGAATGGCATATCAACACTTGATCAATATTCAACCAGTAAAGAGTTTACTCACCATTAGCATAAATAAACCATGAAGAAACACTTTGTATTGCGGGCAAAACATGCAAAATGAACATAATGATATATACTTGCACCCTAAAATATGCAAATCATTCAAGAATTTACAATGTATTACCCAAGGTTGCACTTACATATCCCAGCAAGTTATCAAACAGTATGGCACTTTTAATCTTTTCAAAAGTGAATGCCAAAACCTGAAATCTCGGTTACTAAATACCTGGATATAAAATTCAGTAAGCTCTAAAGCATCCAACTCAAACTGTTGCAAAAGGCTAAGACATGTAACATAATCAGTGTCATGCATTAACCGTTTCTGCATGCGGTTCATGCTAACTACAAGTCTTTTTGATAATACAACATAATCAGTTCAACACATTAAAAAGCATATGTAAATCATAAAACATATATCCATCAAATAACTGGTTCAACCATTTACAGTGCTGCACAGATGGGAAGCTCCTCACTCGCAGAAGACGGTATAGGGTCACGAAAGTCAGTACAACCATTTTCCGTGACCTGCTCTTGACTGACGACTGCACCCTGAATGCATCTTCAGAATCAGACATGCAGCACAAAATTGACCAGTTTTGCTGTGCATGCTACAACCTTGGGCTTACCATCAGCATTAAGAAGGCAGAAGTGATGCACCAATCAGCACCAGGAAAGCAATATGATGAACCCTTCATCATAGCGCATGGATCAAATCTGTAGGTGGTGGAAAAAAATCACATATCGGGGAGCACATTGTCAAAACATCGAACAGAGATGATGAGGTCAGCAGCAGAGTTGCTTCTAGTAGACTCTGCCCCAACGTTTAGGAGCGTAGAACATCCATCTTGAAACCAAGATCCAGGCTTACAAAGCAGTAGTCATCACTACCTTGCTGTATGGCTGCGAGACATGAACTGTCTATGCAAGGCATGCCATGCAACCGACCATTTTCACCAGACCTGCCTTCGTCGACTGATGAATATTAGATAGCAAGACAAAGTTCCAGAGGGCCTTACATGTGCCGACCTCCAATCAATTTGCACCATCTTGTATTGAACCCAGGTTGGATGGGCAGGTCACGTTTGCCGCATGCCAGATACAAGACTCCCAAAACAACTTTTGTATGGAGAACTAGTGTCTGGTAAAAGGTCCATAAGAGTTCAATGGAGGCGGTACGAGGAGAATCTGAAAGCATCGCTTAAAAAAACTATCCATCAATAAAGATTCATTGGAAAGTCTAGCGCAGGATCGAAAAGCATGGCATGCAGCTGCACACATAGGTGCAGTAGGTTATGAGATAGCACGACTAGCGGAGTCTCGGAGATAAAATGAGGTCAGCAAGGCGAGGATGGCTACTACCTCAACGGCAACCACCGATCATAAGTGTGGAAATGTGGAAGGTTCTTCTGTGCCTGGATCGGCCTGATAAGTCATCTCCGGACACACAAAGTTAGATCTACAAAAGTTAGAACTACAAAACCTTGATCATCATGGTCATCTTTTGCAAAGCGATGGACGAACATCAGCTGATGATATATTCAATGGTTTACTGGATGGTAAGACCAATGACACCTTGGCATAGATAACCAATGCATGAGATATTATATAATACTTATCATAACTTCCACGAAACTCATGATTCGACCTGTGGCTCATTACAGATGCAAAAGAGTTATATACTTATTACATAATAATTGTTTTTATTCTTTTGAAGGGGAAGACAAATCATTTATTATTAGTTATTATTCAACAACAGGGGAGACCAATTACCCAGGTAAGTAGACAAACCATTTAATCACACTTAATAACAGTATATGCTTCTAAATTACATTCAATTAAAACAAAATTAAATCAGCATCGCTATTCCCATTGGAAATATCATGCAAATGCAATTGTGATTACTTAATAAAAAACGCAAATATGTAAATTAGCTTTAAATTTAAAACGAAACATTACAAACATGACAAGATCCTACTCTTATCTCGATAATTTGTCTAACTTGCATTATTTATCTCGATTTATCAATTAAAATATAAAGATTTATATAGACATAGGTTATATATTAAATTTTTTTTGGGTATATATTATCAAATCTGAATATTTTTACCCGAAATGTTTTTTTTCTTTCTATAAAAAGCCAAATAATCAATAGATTATGCATTGTATAATTAATTCCACTAATTCATTCAAATATGCGTATTTTTGCAAATTATCTAATAAGACATGAACAGTACAACATTTTTATAACAGAAATTGATTCTACAGGAAAAAACCCTTAGAATCAACAAAGAACAGTTTTTCGGTTGAGGATTATCAAATTGATCTTGCCTTAAACTTGTCTAAAATGACTATTTTTGAATGATGTATAATCCTGGTTTTAATATGGCTTCCATTTATCCAAGATGGTGGAAGAAAAATGCAAACATCGATTTTTAGTTTTATTATGTTCCAAAGGTATGAAAATTGTATGTTTGCATAATAAACTCCATTATCCCTGGCATATTTGATATTAATTTATTCCTCGGTAGCTGGTCTTTTCATCTGATCTCATTTTGTGGCTACTTTTTATACATTTGCAAAACTACAGAAAATATAATTGCTACGTATTTTTCTTGTACATAGCAAATTTTAAAATAAAATTAGCATTCAATTTACATAATCAGTATGCCGATATCACATTTTTGATAATATTTTTCTGTTTTCCAAATCTGTAAATGAAATGCTTTTTTTCTGTGAAAATTGCAAATGCCTATTGTTTATATAAAATAAGTTATTAACAAAAAGTGAAATTAATTACTTCACCTAAAAGTTGAGATGTTGCCATGGAAATGGGTCAATAAATATGCCAAAGAACAATGTTCAGAAACCACGACTTATTTTTTAAGACTAAGGAGATGACTACATCTATTTCGATGTAGGTTGTGTTTGTTATACCTCCGGTTGGGATAACACTTATTTCTAAGCCTCTTTCAGGAGGTTGGTCGATAGTCTAGTAATAAACTGAAGGCTTCCCATAGAAACTGAGTTTGCAACCTCTTTTCTCTTCCACTGGAATGGGTAATTCTCAGCCTATTTCTCCGAACGCCACACAAGTATAGGAGGCCAGAAGTGCTTTATAGTTGTGAAGTGCTGGGTGACTATTGTCTGAGACTTAATTAAACGGGGATGAATGCAAAATGAGCATTTTGCTCGCCTATCCTCAGTTATGACTGAATGGGATTTCCAAAGAGACGGATACACAAAGTTGCTGACGAGGCCAGCTACACGATATTCCTGCGTCTCAAAAGAGCCTTTATAATCTACTATTGATTTGTTTACTGTTCTGCCAAGTAATACATCCAAATGGCAATGGGCATCAATAATACCTGCAGATCCAAGGGATTCTTCGTCTAGACCAGGAGTACACGCAGAGATACAGGACCTAACATTCTCAGGGAGAGTGGCCAGCAGCCTCATTAACACATCCCGACGAATTTCACTTACAACAGATTTTTTTTTTTTTGGGGGGGGGGGGGGGCTGGCACTAAGCCTGTCTGGTGTTTCCAAACTATATTTGGAGGCGACCTTTGTTAAGAGGACCTGTTGCTACTCAGCATTAAACCCAGGGCGGTAGAGATTAAGGTTGTATAATTTATGTTCAAGTATGTATTCTTTGAGATCAGAAGGTTTCTTAAGACCTAACATAGAACAGAAATGTATAAACTGATAGGTCCAGGAGATCCACTGCTCTTCGAACAAGCTACTGCTAGAAAAGACGGCACAACTCTAGCAAGAGTGTTTGAGCTTAAAGAAACACTTAGATGCCTCAAGTACCCTACACTTAAAACACGCTGTAGCAGGTGTTCAGTGAAAACGTGCCTCCCTAGGGTTCCACTCTCCACCCTGCACACCGAGCAACTATGCTGCCTCCTCGCTTTCTTGGCTGTGTTTGAGGAACCTGGTTTCTTCCCAGATGTGGCATCATAGTCGGGTACGAAAGAAGCCTAAACTCTTAACTGCTGGACTGAGGAGAAAAAGCTCTGCTTGAGTCGGACCCTCACCTCCCAACCATGACACTAGGGGGTTGTATGTCTGGGTCAGTGGCATGCATATCCGCTAACTGGTGTGATGAGTAGCACTAGAGCCAGTTTGCTTCCTGGGAGGGTGTGCCCTCCTGTCAAGACTGCTCACTACCAGTAGTCTCAAGATAGCCAGAAGTATCTGAGGGCCCAGTGTCCTCCCCAGAATCCCCGGGGTCCTCTTCGCTGGTGACTACTCCCCCTAGCAAAAAGCTCGCAGGAATGATTTGCCAATGGGGTGATTTCGTCCACTATTTCTGAGAACCACACCCACGTCTCACTCGCCCTCTGGCAATACCGGCATCCCTGACAGGGCAGATCTCCAGTGTTAGCTCCAGCGCTATAGCATTCACAAGCTGACCCTGGAAGCCTCAAGACGCTGTTAGCGATACTGTGTTTACTGCCTGACCGGTGGAGTATTTTAAAGCCGTTATTAGCCAGCTCTTCTAGCCACTGGTCCAACTGGCCTTCCAAATGCCAGAAACGCATCAGCCAGGATAGGCAGTCGTGATTAGATCGTACAACAAAGGATCTTCCAAAAAAGCATACATATAATGCCTGCAAGATCTCACTACTGACAACAACTCCTTGCAAGTTGTACAGTAACGCCTATGCTCCAGAGTTTAGAGGAAACTCGCATAGTAGATTGTGCGTTCTGCTCCATCTTGCAACTGGGAGAGTTCAGCGCCTATCGCATAATCGAATGCATCGCAGTCTAAAATGAAGGCGCCATCTTTTGTGGGTAGAGCTAAACAAGGAGCTGACATTAGCTGTTCTTTGAGGGTTTCAGAAGCACCCTGATGCCCTTCCGACCACTCGAACTTGGTTCCAGATTTTAACAACTCATGCAAGCATGCTGTGATGCCAACATAACCCTGAATGTGTGCACGGTGATAGCAACAGAAACCAAGGAAGTCCTTCCTGATGGTTGGAGTGGGCCAACTTCTGTTTGCCTCAGTTTTGGCATCAGTGATTGTTATGCCGTTACAGCTCACACCTGCCAAGGGCTCCATCTCTGTCTTCCATAACGCGCACTTCTGGGGTTTAAGCTTCAGGTTGCAAGCTCTCAACCTGCGAAGCACTTCCTCTAAACTGGCTAGATTTTAGTCAAAGATGGCTCTTCTGGTTGGTTGCCCCTACACCCTCCATGGCACATGATATCTGAACTGCCTGTACAATGGCACTTGGTTCTGTATCTATGGGGTGGCCTTCATTACGCTGGATTGCGTCTAGGCCACTCGACACAACCCTTATTCTTTTAAATCTTCTGAGGAATCTTTTGGCGTAGCCGAACCCTCGTCATTTGGACACTGTTTATAAAAGTGCCCTCGTTTGTTGCACTTGAAACACAAAATGTTTTCTGACTTCATGAAAGGCCTTTGGGGACTGACTGAACGGGGTCTATCTGACAGCAGTACATGTATCTTCTTTATGAGCCCTTCAAGACTTGCTATTATTCGCTTGTTCATCTGTGATATGGCTTGATCACCGTTTTCACATTGTATGCCTTGCTTGGTCTTACTTTCCATCATTTGAGGCTGTTTAACTTGTTTGGCATCATCATAACCTCAAACATCTGACACAGTGGCGTCAGCAAAATTCACCGTTTTACGAGTCACATGGGTCTTCCTGGAGATGGACCTATGATTATTGACTGCATCGTTCACATATTGAAGAGCATTGTTTAGGTATTTCAGACTTCTCTGCATGACCGTCACTGGGGCTCTTTTGTCCCCAAAGCATCTCAAGAAATATTCCACGGCTAACTGCTGAATGGTGTCCTCTGTCGCACCTGGAATCCACTGATTACTTGGACATTGATTCTTTCACCGGACTCTTCTAAAGTTTCCTGGTCTTCTTGTCGTGTGAATTGGAGCTCTCTCCTCACCGTGATGGGATTGTCCCTTGAACCAAAGCGCTGTTTCAGCTTTTTTTTTTCATCAGACTCTTGTAGTCCCCCTCCAGCTCCAGTTATCGAACATAATCAAGGGGGCTGCAATCAAGTGAATCTACAAGCTTTTCAGCTTTCTTACGCTTGGACCAACCACGTTTGTCTGCAAGTCTCCAAAACTGAAAAATAAAGCTGCTCCAGTTTTTCTCACCTGTAAAAACCCCTAACTTTAAGCTTTCAAAGTTTCTCCTCCTTTTGGTGTGTCTAGAGTGATTTGCATAGGTATCCTCAGAATTGTTGGCCGATGAGCGCATACGATGGCTTCTCCCCGTTCTTCAGAAGTATCACTTGAACTGTAGGAATGGTTTCTATGACTTTGTCTCTCTTTGCGGGTCCTAGTTCGTACACAATTCCTCGATGCAGAGTCGCTGGACTAGGAATCATCAAGCTCCTTCTAGTGCCGACGGGCTTTGGCGGTGATAGTACTAGCAGGCCTGGACCGCCGGATCTCATGATGACCATGGGTGGACATCTTGCCTGGCTTGTCACAATCATAGCATTGGTAGCAGGGATCTCTGTGTTGAAAATCATGGAAAACAGGGTCTCCTGAAATAGCATTCCACAGAGTACTGGAATGAGGGTGACCTATGGATGGAGCACCAGCCCAATGTACACTACAAGTCTGACCTACGGAAGGTCCCTGGTAATCTTGCAACCCTTAAGTATGGACTTCTTTGCTCAGATTTCTTTGAAACAGGTTTCAATCCATAACATTACGCCCAGAAGATGGCATGTTGTTTCTTGTCAATGAGGGAGCACCCGTGCTGCCATCGCTCTGTCTTGAATACACAACAGTCGATGCAGGAATAGCTCTGAGGTGCAGCAGTCTGATAAAATATTGGTCACCACTACACCTACCCAAAGACCCAGCATTGGACCAAAGGGGCGATGAATCTTTCGCCACATTTTCCTCCCTCAAAGATCTTTGGTGATGTACATAGATATCCTGTAAAGGTAAGGCATGCAAAATCTGGTTTCTGTCGGTAGCTACAGATAGATGGTTAAGGGGTCTGCCTATCACACCCGAGATTACAATTTGGCCATCAAGGCACAGTCTTTCCCAAAAAAGGCAAGGCTAGTCCGGTGGCTTGCGCCAAATCAGCCACATTAGACATAGGTTTGGACTCACGCAGTTTAACAATATTAAGGACTGTTGAAACAGACAACATATTCCTGAAAGTGTTCAAACAACTGTGGAAAAGGGACTGTATGCAAATTAATTGGCTTGGGAACCTGTGCCATCGTGCCAGGTAGATTGATCATCAAATAGGGAAGGATTCACAGTCACACATCAGGTCAATTCACAAACAAACAAGCTATACAAACCTACAACATATATGTAACCAATTCAAATACCAGGTCAGGTCAAGCAAGGGCCCCCTTGCCTTCACTTATGAAAGTAGCTGTGAGAAATGATGTAAAATCTAGAATGGTCTAAATATGCTCAGAATAGCACAAGATGACCTATAGCCTACTCTAAACAGAAGGGGAAACAATGCTTTCAATAGGGGAAAAAGCAACCTGAAACAGGGTCAATGCCCCTTTACTATACTACTGATGATGGAAGAACATCATATATACTACCGATGGCTATGACTAAGTTACCTATGCAAAGGCCTGAACCTAATTAAAAGGGTTAAATGCAAGTACCCTGCTCTTAAACAAATATGTGCTTAACAAAGTCGCTGTTTAACTGAATGAAATACGCCTGAATCTCAACTAGACAGGACTATATATTCACTGACACTTAAGTGAGGCACTACCAAAACCGGTAGAACAGTTTAATTATGCCAGATAAACAATAACAGTGGCCGAAAACTATAAATTTCAAGTTGTAAGCACAACTGAAGGAAACTTGCGCTAAATACACCTACAGCTGGTGTAAACCTTGCAATAGGTTCAAAACACACTTTCAACTAGATCAAAACTATCTAATTATATCCTGCACCAAAAGTAATCGTCATCGTCATTTAGGTAATCTGTGACTTCTGCCGACGACAAAGACACGTTATACTACTAAGTAAGTCACTCATTAAACTTTGTTTTCACTGGAGCAAACAAACTTCCTCGAAAGGATATAATGCACCGACTGACAAGACAGTTTCTGAACAAATGAATAAACATATTTATATATAAATGAGAGAAATGGCAAAAAGTGCAAGATTTGCAAAACACCAGTCACTCAGTGCAAACTGCAAAGAAATCCTAGGAACTATGTTAAAGTCCTCATACAACTGTATAAGGTGTTGATTGCAGGCCTCTTACTCTTGCGAAGCCCTTCTCTGTTGCAAAAACATCCAAATGGAGTCCCCACCAAGTATGGACAGTCGGTCTCCGCAAGTATTCTATTGATGGGAATTCCAGTCACCACATGCTTTACGTCTGTTTGCTGCAGGGATTTGCCTGATATGCTGAAACAGCAATTGGGGAGACCCAGCTGCCACACCATTACCTCCTGCACAGTTCCACAGAAGCAGTGTCTTGGAAACTTGTAGTTCCCCAACCAAGGGACAGTAGCAGCCTTAGGGTCTCTCCTGCTGCAGACCCATCGCCACAATCCCTACAATGCAGTAAAATGACCTTTTCCGTGGTAACACGTGTGACGTTTTGTTGTACGGTTTGTATTATTAGTACAGTTAGTACATAAGGCACGTAAAGGCTGACATGTGGGCGATCATCACTTTATTCAACGTCTGAGTACGAATGCGCGTCATTCATTACATGTACTGACAACAGGTGGCTCCATTTTACAGGCCACTCTATGAAACTGTCACTCATCATTATATATCACATATCATAACAACACATTCTACAGAAACCATCTTTTGTGGTGTCTTGACCTATTACCATTGAAAAGCAAGACCGATTTCCCCCAGTCCACAACAGTTTGGGTTGTCTATAAAGGATGTTATGTGTTCTTTGGAATGGTCTTCAATGTTTTTATCTTATATTAACTTAGGGTGGTAACCAAATGTGATTTTCACTTTTGGGTGAGTATGCAATGCTTATAGTGATGCGGAACTCAGAGATTGCTATTATTCCAAACAAATGCATGGGGGAATCCTGATTTTGCTGTAAACTCTTATGGTACAGGCTTACTTAAGTTAATGTGTTAGAATAATCCCAACGGGAAGGCAACACCAACATAATATAAATGGTCAATATAAGTTCTTAAACAGGGGAAACATACCAATTCTGCAATTACTTTCTGTGACCTAATAACAAATGGGTGAACACCCAACAGGAAGGAACAGATTTTAGCTACTTCATACCCTTCTGCCAGAAGCAAACTTTTAAGAAAAGTGTTTCCTTATTTACCAAAAAAAAGGATAAGCCCTTGGAAGGCCTCACGGAACTCAGTGTATATATAATTCACTCAAATTCTTCCAGGTGTTTGAGTGTTATGACCCTCTGACACCTACTTTTAAAGGTTACATCCTGATCATGAAGGCCACCATTTGAATATTTCGTTTCATGTCTCTGGACAACTTCCTCCAACAGAGGCTGTGTTCGGAGAAAATGTCTGCATCAATCACTTTTTACAGAGTCCTTGGTTTTAGAGGCTGATGTCACTTCGTCTGGTGAGCCACTAAAGCTCTCCAGGTCATTGGGCACTGTGTCACAAAAGCTGGAATATGGATCCCCTACAATGGCTTCTGGTTCCACTTCTATTACTGCCTCCTGGCCTTCTTGCTCTGCATAAAATTTATTTCTGGCTCTGCAAAGCCAGAGTGGCACATGCCTTGTGATGCAACCTTTCAGATTGTCATAGTGGAAGTATTTCTCCTTCTTTCTTGTTTAAACATGTTAGAGTTGGTGTTTATTCACCGTGACGATGTAAGGTCCCTTGTACATAGGCTGGAGTTTAGGGCTGGAGCCTTTCTATGTGGTCTGATCAAGTTTATTAACAAGCTCGGACTGTTTTTCAAGGGCTTTCAAGTCGTAAAACTTTTTCTGGTGGGCCTTGTTACATTTCACTCTCTCTCTCTCTCTCTCTCTCTCTCTCTCTCTCTCTCTCACCAGTGCATGAATATGTGTCAACCTTTCTCTGAGATTAAGCACCCACTTATCCATATTTCCCTCTGGCAGGTTCTTAACATGGATCAGTGATGTTCCTGAAATGATATCTTCTGGTTGGGCCACTTCTTTGGCTAGCATGATCTGGTTTGCTGAGAAGCCATTAGACTTATTGACTATTGAATGCAGAGCCATGGATATAAGCTGAAGGTCTTGGTCCCAGTTCCTAAGTTCTCTAACATAATCTAGGGCCTTGCCTGATAAACGTTCAAGTAGACGCTCTGCCATTTGACAGTTCAGCCAGTGATATCCCTCTGCATATCTGTTTAACTGGAAGATGAAGCTGTTCCCGCTGTTATTTTTAACTGCCTGTAAAGGTTTTAAGCTTAGATGCCTGGGGACTGCTCGAGCATTTGGAGTGCAGGCAGTGGCCTTGATTAGATCGTTCCCTTGAGGTTTCTGAACTGGAACTGTTTCTGTGATACTTGTGGTATTTTCGTTGGCGGTGTGGTGTCCTGGAACTGACAGCTTACGACATCTACAGTTTGTAATGTTAAATAACTATGCCGGAAACAGCATGGTGCTTTCTTGGATGAGATGTATTGATTAAATGTATATTCAGGTCAACCTGCTGTTACTCTTTCATGCTGCTGTGTATGTTGTGCCATATTGGGTGCTTGTGTGCTCAATACATCACACTTTGGCAACGAGGATGGGATCTATGAAAATCCCAAGTTTCATGGAACAGGAAGAAGACTTTGATTTGTATCAAGAATGATTGAAATCCTACTTCAGAGTCGCAAAGACTGCTAATGCTGCAAAGGTCAACACCCTGATAAAGGGGCTCAGTGCGACCCAGTATCAGACGTTAAAAAACTTGGTTGCCCCAGATACGTCGTCAACTAGGAAATACAATGCCCTGGTTACCGTGCTAGAGGAGCATTACAAGGGCAAGAAAAACCCGAGATCGGAGCTGTCGAAATACAGGTCGGTCGTGATGAAAGACATTTTAGCAACAAGAAATGTCATCGTCCTCACTTTGATTTTGTCAAAATTGGACAAAAAAAAATTATCTTTGTCGCCAAATGTTATCCTTACAGCTAGATTACAACAAACTGAATGTGCTCACTCACACTCAGACGCAAGTCAGCTGGTAGTTTTCATCTATATTAAGTTGTGGGACTCTCTTCAGCTGGCTTGTGGCAGTGATCTTCTGCTGCACTCTCGTTCCATGTAAAGGTCTTGCAAGGTTGTCATGATGAGTGCAATCCCTTACAGTACAAGGGCAAAATGCTGTACAAACTACAGTATGATGCAAGGCCCATGAAACCTTTAAGTTCTTTAATTGCTGAATGGCGTGAAGCTTGTCAATGTCATTGTGTTATGTTGTGAACAAACACCCAAACACACAAACAAAAGGGATGAATGAATACCCTGCTTGCAGAGGCAGTAAACTCACATAGAATATCATACGCTTAATGGAGAAACTGAAAATAGAGAATGTGGCTTTACCACAAAATACAAGGAATAAACACTATTTTCATGAAGTCTTGTAAGGATCATTTTCATCTAAGTACTTTCAAGGTTTCTAGAACCCTTATGTACCCTTTTGTGGTGTCTTGCTCTAGATCGGTTAGATGTAACACACATTCACTCCGGCTTGTGCAGATATGCAAACCACATCGAGACTTCAGCTGGCTCCTACGAATTTATTCCGGAGTCGCGTACATATTTTGTCCAAGATTTAATTCCTGGAATATTGCAGGTGTCACATATGGAGGATATCACATCTCTCCCCCTTTTGAATATTTTACTTACCAACTGTGAAATTATTATACCTTATGTATCAAGTGTTAATACAAACGATTAAAGTCTATGATTATTAACTGTTACCTTTATAATAAATGTTATCATTAAAAGAATGGATATTGTTTTTTTTTTCCTCTTTTCATAGTAATCTGTTAACATTTAAACTATCTTTGGTAGTAGCCATTTTGTATGTATATATATCAGTCTATAACAAAGTCTTTGAACTTTCTGAGCATCTGCCGTGCTCTAGTCGACCTCCTGGGGTCTGCTGTCCCATTTTCGTCACTGGCAGGGCGCTGTAACTTATTGTCTGTATTGTCTGCTTCTGTCCCATGGTTCAATTCGACATCTGGCTCCTGTTGTTCCATCATTCCTTCATTGGTTGTTTCGCAGTCATCATAGGAACTCTCATTCTGTAAATTTTCCTCCTCGTAGGTATTTCCTTGCCATCTTTTGAATATTGATGAGTTTCTTGTTATTGTTTTGTTGTTGTTTGATGCTGTTATCATGGTTCCATTTTTCCCTGTTTCTGTTAAAGGAGTATTTTCGTATTTTGTTTCTCCTTTCTTTTTGTTGAATGGTCTTTCTACCAGTACCAAGTCCCCTATTTTCAAGTCTAACGGTTTTACATATCTTTTTGAGTTTGCCCATTTCTTCATTATTTCTTTCTGTTTGTTATTTTCGCTTTTCACATAGTTTCTGTGACTTTGTGGTTAAGTGGACAGTTTGTTTCTGATTTCTCAACCAAACAACAGATTTGCAGGTGGTACCCCTGTTGTCATATGCGGTGTTGTGGGATAGTTTCTTAAGAACTGTTGAAGTTCTTTCCTCCAATTTTTCCCTTCAGCTTTGACAGTCAAAATAGCTATTTTAAGTGTCTTATGAATCTTTTCACTTCCCCATTTGCTCTGGGCCTTAAATGGGGTGACTTTTCTGTGGGTGACTTTTGGTATCTCGAATAATCATCTGTGATTACAAGTAAGGTTTCTCCCCCAACCGATGCAAAATCTACACTTATCTCTTTAAAAGATGTTTTTGGTAATGGTGACATTGACAGGCTAAACAGTTTTTCACCTTTCGTTCTACCATCTTGTTTATGTCTGGGAACCATACTTTTTCTCGCAATAAGCTTTTTGTTTTTGTCATTCCTTGGTGTCCCTCATTTGCTGTATTTACTGCTTTTTCCTGTAAAATTCTTGGCAGAACTATTTTGTCTTTGAGCATTATTGTTTCAGTCATTGTCAAATGTTGTTTTATGGTCTTATATCTTGAGAATTAGGATAGATAGTCTGCTGGATTGAATTTTCCAGGTTGATATATAACAGTTTTCCTGTATGGTTGCAACTTAATCACCCACCTTTTGATTCTCGCTGGAGGTTTTGTTGATGGTTTGTTGAAGAGTGGTATCAAGGGTTTATGGTCTGTTATGATGTCAAAGTTTGTGCCGTAAATATTCAGATGAAAACGTTCACATGACCAAGTCACGGCAAGGGCTTCCCTTTCTGTCCGGGATAATCATTGCTCCACTAGCATAAGAGCTCTACTCACATAGCAGACTGGTCGTATATATCCGGGGAGTGTTTGACTACTTGTGTTAAGACAGCCCCTAAGCCCACAGGGCTGGCATCAACATATATTTTGGTTTTGTTTTTATGTCATAATAGGACGGAACAGTGGCACTGGTTAATGCCTGTTTGATACAGCTCATGGCATCCTCATGAGCTGGAGTCCACTCCAATTCAGCATTGGCACAAGTGAGCTCTCGTAGTATTTTGGTTTTTGTTGAGAAATCGAAATGAATCTTGAGCAAAAGGACACAGAACTCAAAAAAACTCCTTACCTCTGTAGGGTTTGTAGGAGATGGTGCATTCTTTAATGCTGACACCTTTCCTGGGTCTGGTGAGGTGCCGTCCTCACTGAATGTATGGCCAAAATACACAACACTTGACTTTCTGAATTCACACTTGTCTATGTTAACTATCAGATCATGTTCAAGTAGCCTTTCAAATAGTGCACTTAGCCGTTTGTTGTGTTCCTGCATTGTGGTCCCATATGTTATGATGTCGTCACTTATGTTTCTTGTGCCTGGCAGCCCTTGTAGGATTTCTCTACTTGTGTCTTGGAATATTTCTGCTGCCAGAGTGATTCCAAAATTTAGCCTTTTGTAGTGCCTGAGGCCCCATGTGTGCTAAAGGTTGTGATGTATTGAGATTTAGGATGGAGTACCAGCTGGTGATATCCTTGGTTCAAGTCTATCTTGCTAAATACTTTTGCACCGTTCAAATCTGAGATAAGCTCATCTATGGTAGGTATTGGATGACGCTCACATTCTATGGCTTTATTAACCTCATGGATGTCTACAAAAATACAAATGTCTTGCGGTTTGTGAAGTTTCGGTCTTACCACAATTGGTGAGACCCATGGTGTTGGCCCATCCGTCTTCTCTATGATGTCTGCTTCCTCAAGCTCGTTCAGTTTTGCCTTGACTTGTTTTTGGATGTGAAAAGGAATTCGGTGGTGCGGCTGGGCAACTGGCTTGACTGAATGATCAATATGAATTTTTACTGGTGCACCTTTAAGCTCACCTAACCTATTACAGACATTTGGGTATTGATCTTTTATACTTTGTATGGGTTGTGGCACATCTGTCTGATTGGTTGCTATGGTGATCAAACTCGGCTTCCTCGAAGCATCCCATCTAATCAGGGAGTCTCCTTCCCCTTTCACAACATAGAAAGTGTCATTTACTGTTCTTTTGTTTGCAGCGATTGTACCATCAAACTTTCCAACAATGCTAATTGGGGTTTTGGATTTATATGGGAATATCTTAATGGCTTTGTTCTGGAGCAGAGGTTGAGGTTTTATCTGAGCATAGTCTTTTTCATTGATTATGTTTACTGATGATCCAGAGTCAGCCATCATTTTTATTTTGGTGACATTAAATATCACTGCAAACCATGGCCGGTTCCCCACATTCAGTGTATTCAGAGTAAACATATATTTATCATCTGTCTCTACCTGGTTTACACAGGGCTTTGTTTGTACCTGCTTAGGTTTACTGCATATTTTTGCAAAATGGTTCATGGTACCACTTTTATATTTCTTTCCATATGCAGGGCAATTTGTCTTACCTCCATCATGTGGGTATTTCTTTCCACAATGGCCGCACGTACTTGTTCTCCTTGGTTTTTCTTTGGGTTTCCTGTCAACTTTCCATGGCTGTTTCTGTTTATTTCTACCATGACTGATGGCCTGTACAGTTGATTTGCTTTGCTCCATCTCAGCAGTATGTTTATCTGATATTCATTGCTTGTGCTACTTTTAATAGCTTTTCCAATGAAATCCTTCTTCCATAGCTTTTCTCCTTAATCTGGAGGATTGACAGCCTTGTATTATCTGTCTACGCATCTCACTTTGTGGATCAGTAAATTCACATTTCTTTGAGAGTAACTGAAGCCTGGTAGCAAAAGCTGCTATATCTTCCCCCCAGTTTTGTGTTTGTTGTCGAAATTGGTACACATGATCAATACTCTTTTGTGGTTCAAAATGCTTTGAAAGGGCTTTTATTGTTTCATCATAAATGTCGGTTTCACCACTATCGTTTATTTCAAAAGTTTCGAATATATCATTAATTTCTTTTCCAGCATAATGCAATAACATTGCTCTCTTTTGCTTTGAGTCTGTTACACCCATTGCGGTAAACATATTATTTAATCTTTTGGTCCACTTACCCCAGCGGGTGGGTAGCGTTTCCATTTGGGTAAGTTCAAATTTGGTAGATTGGCTAAAGCTGCCGCCTTCTTGTTTTTTGCCATTAGAATTCCCTGGCTGATCGGTCAACTGATACTTTAATCATGGACGTGGATATAAAAGTCTTTCACTTACACTCAGGGTAGGGTTCAAGCATACCCCGTCACCAAATTATTTGTGGTGTCTTGCTCTAGATCAGTTAGATGATACACACATTCACTCCGGCTTGTACACGTGCAAACCACATGGAGACTTCAGCTGGCTACTACGTATTTATTCCGATGTCCAGTACATATTTTGTCCAGGATTTATTACCTGGAATATTGTGGGTGTCACAGACAGAGGATATCACACCTTACAATATGATGGTAAAACTGGCTTATTCCGGCAAATGTAATTATTTGGAGCTTTCACATATATACATAATTCTGTGACATTTTTATGTAATTCTAGAGCAAGTCGGTAGCTGATGTGTTGGATCTTGATGGGGATCCTCCAGGAAGACTTCAAATCCCCCACCCCAGTGACCTGCACATTTGCTTTCAGACCATGTACAGAGCCAAGCCATCAGCTTCCAAGTTATCAGCCTCTACTAAACTGTTGAAATGAACCACCAGGAGATGCCCAACATTTATCAAGGCCAGTCCATCCCAGCTGAAGTCACCAGTGCCCAACTTAATCCTGGAGTTGAGATCCAGGGTCCCCAAATCATCTGGCAGAAGAAATAAGAGTGCCAGCGGGAGGAGGCCAAACAAGGACAGGCTGCAGGTGAAACAATAGGACATACATTTTGTCACCGTCTCACAGATCTTCAGGGTGAGTGCTCATCAGGTCACAATGGTCCTTTAAAAAGCAAATATCTGGTGACACAATTCCCATGGGGCAGCTTAGTACTTATATATAGATTTTTATGCCTTTTCATACTTTTTATCTGGTGTAAATCCTTTGCTAACTTTATCTGTTGAAGAAAGAGTAAAGATGATGAATAGATGTTTTTTGGTAATTTCAGACTGTTCACTTACATATTTAGGAACCTGGTGAAACATGCTCAATCAGAATTTAAACTCTTGTGACATGCAACTTGATTGAATGTTAACTTTGCTGTCTAAGATAAAATGACCAATATATGCAAAACAAAACATGCAAGTCAAGCAACTTATTCACAAAGGTTTTATTTTCATGAATCAGTCTTTTATCTTTCACAAATATTATTCTGTTGAAACCCTTGTGAACAAAGAGTAATCACAGTGTCATAAACTGCAGAGTTAAGCATAAAATAATGAAAATGAATGCTGTGCACTGAGAATGAATATTTATGTGTATAATTAATGTGTGGTCTTTTTGACAAGAGCAAAATAATATTCTCCAATCGGAACATAAAGTCATGAAAAATGAAAGTTTATGGGTATGTAGTATTTACTGACATTGGTTCAAGTTTATGATTTATCATCCTTCTTGTATAATAATCATGAAAAATGGTTAATAATGCACACTTTATTCTAATGTTGATGATCTTTGTTCACAGAGGCTTCATGATTAAGAAGAGCACCTTTTCCTGAGAATATTTGCAGCATTCCCCAGATTTTGGTCTGGAAGCTGTTGATCTGTAAAAGATATGTGAACTAGCCATTTAGCCACCAGGAAGTGTATTGGAGGTGAATGTAATCTACAGTATCACATCAGAAACACTAGCCTAAAAGAAATTTGAGAAGGAACAAGATGGTATAATAAAACTTAGCGGTTAAAGACCCAAGTGGAGTATAAAAAAGAGCTGCAAGATGGTGTAGCTGTCAGTAACTGAAATTTAAATACCAGTCAAGACACATCACCCAAAAATCAAGAAAAAAGTCATTAAACTTGATTTAAGAGAATTCCTACTTGAAATACAGAGAGGAAAGTCCCCTGTCCAGACCCACCAGAGCAGTAAACTTGTAAAGGCAAATGGAAAGATCTCGATAAAACATCAGACGTTTGATCTTGTGTCTCAAGGACAGGTTAATGACTTATTCCTAGCCCTGTGCACATATAAAACCTGAAGTTTAGAGGGCTTAATTATTACATATCAATGTTATAATATGGTTTCTAATGACAGTTTCATCAACAGGCCATGGGCCTGATCCTCATAAAAAAAGGACAGTCCCACAGCATTCGAAGTATGACCATCATCAAGACAGGTAGCATGTGTACAATAAGTGAATGCTGTCATTTCACAACAATGTGGTGTTGAACCTGTTCACCAGCTGATTCCATCTGAGCAGGTGGCCACAATGTCATTAACTAACATCATTAAACAGAGATTGGGATAAGTCAAATGGTACCAGAGACCATGTGAACCCAGAAACAATGACAAAAAAAAAACATTTGTGATAACACTACATGGCAACTTGAACAAGGACCCAAGATCAAAGGAGGCACCAGTTACAAAACTTCTTGTAACTAAAAAAAACCCCAAAAAACTCCTACATAAGTTACAACAAATTAGGAAAAACAGCATATAAATAAAGATGTCTGGGAAATTTGACCAGCACATGCATCTCCTGAGTGACCAGGTGGAGAACCGTGATACACATGTACATCATAATTACCGACATTTCTATCCAAGTCTAGCCAATTAAGGATAATTTATATAAACTATAACTACATTTATATATTTGCCTTGCCTCTGTTAATTTTGAAATTAATATAGTTCTTCTTGATTACTGTTACCTAATCATTTTTGTATTCCTGAAAATATAGGAAAACTCTCAGACTGATATCTTTTGTCTGATGTTCACCTACTCAGGAAAAGCACACTGAGTGTACATATTTTGTTCACATCAAGGGAAGGAAATGTTCTGAGCTTTTCTTCATAGCTCATAGCTCAGAAGAATTTCCCAGAAACACCAATGATCAAATTGTTGTGTTAAATTCACTCAATCCAAATTTTAAAGAATTCTATATTTCTCAAATTAACACTTATCAAGTGGCATTATTTGAGGTCAAAAAGGATATAATTGCAACTGAACGTGTTGTCTTGTTATTATTCAAGAGATTTTTAGCTCAGCTGATTGTAAGTCAAGTGAGCTATAGTGATATGGTTCTTTGTCCGTCAGCAGTCTCTCAGTCTGCCCATCTGTCTGTCGGTTAAACTGGCAAGTTTTGAAATCATTTGACCTACAAATTCAAAATGAGATGTCCCCTAAATCTCCTTCCAAACCAAAAAGTGTGTCAATAGGACTTTGTTCAGAGTTATTATAAGTTATTCGAGTTATTAAGGTAAAACATTAATTTTCCAATAAAAACACATTGTCATACTTCGAGACTGCATAATATCAAAACCCCTGACCTGATATTGAACAAATTTAATATAACCATTCCTAGATCTATTTCCATACCAGAAATTAGGTCAGTATTAAGTAATTTCTTGAAGTAATGGGCCCTAACATAATGCACTTTGTAAAAAATCAGGAAATAAATATACTCCCTTAACATGAGAATGTTAAAACTAGAGACATTTTCCAGAGATAGAACTTTCTTTTATCAAGTTAGAGTTGTATAAGGAAAACAAGATCTGAATATGGCAAATTTAATGAGTTTTTAATACATAAAATTTTGCCCAAATTTGGCTGTGGCACATTTTTTCCTGTAAGCACTTTTAATTTAAATTCACAGCACATTCACATATCGACTTTATCTGTTGAAATCTCAAATTTGAAATGAAAAGCTGGAAAATTTGTCTAGTTATTGAAATTTTGTTGGAAGTGTTAATAATCAATTGTTATTGTCTTTATTTCCTTAACTGTAATTCTGTTTCCACTCCAATATACAAACCTTTTCTTGAAATAGCAATTCAAGGAGTAATCCAGAGATGCCATTTAGTGGTAATGTTGCATTGTTAAAGAAATTGTCTTTCAAATAATAATAGGAAATAATATTATTAAACCCATCAATATGCATAATTTTATAATATATGAACCAAATCCATGGATACCGGTAAATAGTGGTGCAATTTAGAATTGAGAATTCTGAATCAGATGTTATTTTCATATTTTTATTGTTTTGCAAATTTTATAAAGTTTTTGTGGTAAAAAAATTAATACATCTGTGTGCATAATGTGATGTTATTTGAACAAATTATTCATAAATGTTAATGCAGTTTATAGAATTGTGAATCAACTAATATATTCAGTTGTAAATGTTACATTGCAAATGTATAAAATTTAAAAACTTGATAAACGATGTGAGCTTATGAAAGCATATTTTTTATTATATTCCTGCCCCACCATTTACCTCCCCCCCCATCCAAATGCCAACGAGCCTTTGCACCTGTGTACCTGGTCATTAGTTTTATTCAATCTGTATGTTATCAGCATATAAATGTGAAATAATTTCCCTTAAATTTTGTTCATCTTTAGCCAGGGCACTTTTTTCATGTAAGCTTTGTTGATTTAATTTTCACATTAGGGACATAAGGTAGTAAGCTTTTATAATCTGAAATATGAAAGCAGTTAATAAAAAATGCAGTAGCTCACTGTCTGTCAGGCTGCCCCTCCATCTATTTCTCCCTCTGTCCCTCTCTCTCTCCTATTTCCATCTGACTGGTTCAATGAACAAGATGAATCTTATAATTTCATATATTTTCTGTGCTTTGGATAAATGTTGCCATTTTATATTACAAAATAAAATTTCAGGTCTTCAGACCTATGCTCTACATATTGCAAATTTATAATTTTTATTTAAATTATAAAAAATGATTTGATAAAAAATTTGATTCTGACAAGTACTAGTTGCCACCAGACATGGGTCGAATACAGGAGAAATGTATTTGAATACGAATACAAATACAGCAGGGGTACACGAATGTGAATACGAATACAAATACTCTAAAACAGAAATGTATTTCAATACGAATACGAATACAAATACAAATGTATTCATGAATATCAATATGAATACAATTTACTGAAACAATTTATGCAATAACTTTTACAAACCGCATAATGACAGAGTATAATATATTATGGTAGTTTGTTACACAAAATATATAAATGAATGTTTCTTTCAGGTTTAAGGCCAGCTACCTGTACCTGTACCTGTATCTTTGCCTAGGTACACAATTCAGAGTACCTGTACCTGTACATGAGTAGGAAGTACCTTGTACCTGTACCTGGAAGTAAATTACCTGTACCTGGTATAAAGTACTCAAGGTACAAATTTGATACTGGTACTTGAAATGGACACCTGGCTTTGGTCAATTGCATGTACAAAGCTGTCACCCCTGTCAGGGCAGTTGGCCATCTTGGGTGGGGTTCATCCTTGCTGCCTTTGTAGCTAGCTACCTGGCTAGCAAGCTGGTCAACCTCCAGCCTCTTAAACAGGAAGTTTATTGCAGCATTATACTATCAGCACTAGTATAAAGCAACCAAAAAAGGTTAGATACAGGGGGTTGCCTACATGACCCATGTCTAAAGTTGGCTAGTATGTAAACTGAACAGGGTTGGGACCAGTCACTTGTACTTGTATCTAGGTACACAGTTTACAGTTTTGTGAATGACAGGTTTACCAAGATACTGGAAATGGGCATCAGGTTTGGTCAAGTAAGGTACTGACCTGTCATCCCTGTCAGGGCTATTACCTAGACCAGGCAGGGGTAATTGCTAAGCTTTCAACCCTTTTAACTTGAGTGGACTTGAGCTCGTAGCATGCTGGCCTAGCTTCCTCCAGCATCTACAAAGAAAGTTCAGTGTGGCATTATCAGACATAAAGGGTACAGGGCAAAGGATATGAACAGCATTGCTTGTCCCATGTAGATACCTGTTGTCTAGTATGTATAAAGAACATTGGTGTAGGGTAAATGTAGAATTAAAAAGAGGGTCTGACTGATGGAGATGTACATACACATGACAGAATAAACACATTAATATTAATTTAATATGAATAAAGTTAAACATGTCAAAATGTTTAAATAAGATTGTTTGTGTGCATGTGTTAAGTGGGTCCAACTCAATCACTATTGAAATAATGGCACATTTTTTTCCAAATGAGTGAAGGGCAAAAGGTAAACAGCATTAATGTATACTGCATGTATTCATGAAAAGTATTCATGAATGTGAATACTTCTTAAATGTATTTGAATACGAATACAAATACTTTTGTACTTACAAATACGAATACTGAAAATACCTGTATTCGAATACAATGAATACGAATACTGAATACAAATACCCCATGTCTGGTTGCCACATTTAAAGGTTTTATGATGGCATTAAGACCCCAGACAGTCGTTAACAAACCTGTTTTGTTTATCTGTAGAATCAATATAAGTGCTTTGAAATCTATATCTAAAGTATATAGCCATAAATTGTAATATTTTCAGTCTTATAAATAATATATTAAAGCTAGGAGGTACTTTTAGCCATAATAAAATTGTTTGGAAATTGTATATGGAAATATGTGTAACTTGTTTTCAGAATTATTAATAACATTAACACATTTTTTGTTGGTCAAATGTATTCTTTCAGATAACATTTAGGCACATAAAGTTTTTACCTTGTTTCACAATTAAATGGTTTCAGGCCCCAATTTTCATGTATTACACAGTACAATATATTTTTATAAGATTTACTTTATGTTCATTTGAAAATGAAAAAAAATAATTTTTTTTCTTCATTTTTCTACAGAATTTTATTTTAGTTAAAAAATTAAATGTGTATTATTATCCTTCAGCTAATCTCCACGTCCTTCCTTGTTCTATAATTGACAGGGTTTCATACATTTCCATGGTTATTTGATGCACATATTACTGTCATATAGCTGAAATAATGGTACTTCTAGAAATATTTGATCATGAGGGGTCTTGCATATTTGATATAGCCCCAAAAAATTGCACAGGAATAGTTTGGCAAACATATATGTAATATTTGATTATCACCAGTTAGCAAGGCCATTTCATTTTCTCATAGCTTTTTATATGCTTATATATATATAAAAACAAACAAAAGAAATAAGTAAATTTTGCATTTGCTAATATTTTCCAAAATTCAGCCGAGCAACATGACCCATGGATCCCTTGTTAATGATATGTTTTATAGAGATGCATTTCAAAGTGAGGCTAAAAATACCCTTCAGTTTTGACTTTTAAGAGCAATGTCAGTTTTTGAACTTGGTTGAAACAATTTGTGTATCAAATTTAAGGGGAAATATGTAGTGTTTTATGGGTTACAGTGTCCACAAGTTATAAAAGTTCATGGGTTTTTAATAAAGTCTTGAAAAAACCTATTAAATCTAAGATCTGCACAAATCCAGAATTACAATTGCACATTTTCCATAAATAACTGCACAAATAGGGGTCTACTGCATGTTTTAATATACCCTTATGCTTACAAATGAGTTTATCTGTTAAAAGATTCTTCAACTTCTTGCCATTCTGGCTATGAGCAATGTTAATAACAGATTATTACAGCCAGGTGGCGTTACCCAGGGGCTTCAGTTAACCATGCTTAAATTTTCCAGGTTGTAATTTTAAATTAGTTTAAAAATTATATTGAACATGCTGTTATTTTAACTATTCCAAAATATATCACTTAATTTTACTGATACCCTTAGGTTTTTATTTTTAGCTCAGCTGACTATAAGTAATCTGAGCTATAGTCGTGGTCCATTGTCTGTTGTCCGTCTGTCTGTCTGTCTATCCGTAGATTTGGCACGTTTTGAAACTGTAAGACCTAGGAATAAAAAATTCAGCATAATGTTAGATGTCCCCAAGATCTCCTACCAAGCCCAAAAGTGGGTCTATGCAACTTTGTTCCTTTGAGAAAATAAGGAAAAATCTCAATTTTCTATTAAAAACCTATTTTCACACTTCAGGACTGCCTAATATCAAAACCACTCATCTGTTTTTCCTCTTATTTACCATAAATATTCCTCTGTATAGTTCCTATGGACATGCTAGAAATTAAGTCTGTTAAGTAAATTCTTTAAGTTATGGTTATATGGTTATGGTTATATCCCCTGCTGTAACAGGTGTACAGCTATTCTCATAACACCACCCCAATCAGCCCCCCCCCCCCCCCCAAACCCAACCCACCAAGTGTTATGCAGTAATTGTTATTGTTTTCACTGTATCTCCTTAATTGTAATGCTGTTTCCACTCCGATATGCAAAAACTTTCCTTGAAAAAGTAATTCAAGGTGTAATCCAGAAGATGCAATGTTGTGTAATGTAGCATTTTTAAAGAAATCATTTTCTTTTAAATGATGTTAACAAATATAATTGAACCCATCAGTATGCTGAAATGTATACACTATGAAGCACATTATGGATAAATAAAGACACAATTAAAAATTGTGAAATCTAAATCGTTTTATTTTTAGATATTTATTTTTTTGCAGATATAAAAGATATATTTTTGTGGTTAAAAATTAATAAACATTTGTATGCATGATGTGGTGTTATCTGACAAGATTGAGATTAATGATGATGCAATTAAGTATTATGAATCAACTTTTATATTCAGATATATGTAATATTGGAAATGTATAGAAATATAAACTTAAATTAAAAAAAAAAATTGATGTGATAAAAAAATGAGGATTTAATACAAACATTTGTTCATTATTTTCCTGCCTCAGCAGAATTTGAGATCAGGCTTTGTTTGCCCTGTTTTATGTTGTTAATTAGTTATATTTCAACTGTATACATTTCATAAAAAATACATATATTTAAATAAAATATATTACACAAAAAAAAGATTAAATTGAACAAATGTGTGTAAACTACTGAAATGTCAACAGTAAATCAAAAAGCCAACTAATTATCATGGTAATACTACAGATCATTTGTTCACAAACTGCTCACATGCTTCAGTTTCAACATTAGGAAACACATGGTCAGGTCACAAAATATTATTTGCATCAATTTCTTTCTCATTAATACAAACCAATCATATTAACCAACCATGGCCTTTATTACCTCTTCCTTTTACACTTTATCTCCATTTGATATTATTTTAGATTTTTACCTTCAAGGTCAACTTCAGCTGAGCACAGTGACCCATGGGTCCCTTGTTATTTTTATGGATTTGTTTTTGTATTTCTGGGGATTTAGAGTGAATAGCCCAACTCATCTCTGAGTATTATTCAGAAATCTTTGCCATTACTGGACACACCTTTCTAGTGCATTTTATTTAATTCAGGGCAAATGATATAAGTTTTGAAAATAAAACATGGTACTATCCATGCACATATCAAATTTTTATTTTACTGCGCAACATTTGATGCGAGTCATTGAAAAATTACATAACACAAATAGGAGCCAGAGTGACTGTAATTGGACCTGCGATCCCTCAACATGTAAAGCTTAAGCTTACATTTCATTTTACAGTCTTTCTTTGATTGAATGCCCCTCTGTTTACAATCACTTCCACTTTTATTGTCATGGGTAGGCCCTGCCCAGCTTGGTACCCTAAAATAATAATTTTTTCTGTCTTTCAATTATCTTACCCAAGGAAGAGTCTATTTTTCAGGTTATTCCATATGTGTTGCCAAAGTTTTCAAACAGAGGTCACCATGATCTAGTTATGGGTTTCAAAGAAGACTCCCAAGGACCTTGCTGGATTCTAAACATTTGCAATAGTGTGTGTTTTCTCATGTCATAAGTTCATTTTGGTTCAATACAAACTTCCCTAGGAAAGCCATCCCAGCACAGGGACATTCTCCAATTCACCTGTTTTGGTTTGTGTGTGAGAAAGCACAGTCCATGTGTTTATCATAACAAGAATGCTTGACCAGAGATGTGATCATACACTTGCATGTCAATTCCCAAACAACAGGAAATAACAAGAAAGAAGAAACTGACAAAGCACTGATTGAAAGCTTGAAAAATCTTGATTTTTGTGGTACCGCCACAAGGTGTTGTGCGTGCCATATGTGTTTATATTTTGCTCCCTGTTTGCATCTGGTGTAAGCTTTTGTGTCCTTGTGTAAAGGAGTAAGCAAATGCTAAAGGATCAAAATACAGGCATATTTCATAATTATTTAAGGAGAATAGACCATGTTACATGTAGACTATCCTCTTCCTGCAATTCGAAAGCTATTAAAACATAAAACAACCTTAAACGAGCAAATTCATGGAATTAATGTCTTTCATGCTTGATAAGCAACCAAAACTATGACGTGGAGAAAATCTTGAGGGTACATGTAACCTTGAACAGATCTACTATGACATGTGTTCACAGATGCAGGTAAACATAAAAACTAAAACACATTGAGCAAAAGGACCAAAATCCACTATGACATGTGGAGACATCTGCAGGCAATTATAAAAACTAAAACGCATGAGATATTGAACCAAAATTTGATAATTTTGTTTTTGAGCTGAAGAGAATTATTTTTTTTAGACAGACCTTCCAATACCAATCCGAACCAAGGTATCCATGAGAGCAATCACTGACTCTAAATTGAATGAAATCAGATAATATTTAGGAAAGTTATTGCATGGAAACAAACCTGACAGACAGAGACCGACAACCCCGATTCAATGTCCCCCATTCTGTGGAAGCAAGTCTTTCAATAACATTCATTCAGAAATACAGGATCAACACTTTATAAAGAACAAATTTTTTTCTTGAAAGGAAGAAATACATCTGAGCAACTATACACAATAAAACACAATTATGTCATTCAATAATAACTTCAAGTAAAACATAATGATTGACTAGATCATGGCAAGATTATTGTCAAACTGAAGGCAATATACTGGTCCTTTATATGTACCCTGATATGGACTGGTGTCTTAGAGTGAATGAAGAGCAAAACGTTTTGAATAAAGTCCACAAACATTTCCTCTTTCCTGATATAAGACACAAAATGACTATTTCAAAGTATATAATTATTCTGTGACATCCCATGCTTTATCTGTAGAGCGTTGATGTTAGTTAATACAGTTTTTTTTCTTAATCACATGACAGCACAATACAACACTGATTTCAGTTAAAAACTTCCCAAGTTGTGTCTCTGTAGCACTGAATGGTCCTTTAACCACAGTTATTCTTTCTTATTCTTATATCACAACCTCATATGAAACCTATTCACAACCAGTATGGACAGAACACTATCTTGGTCTGCTTCTTCATATAATTACATGTACAAGTAATAACAATAAATAAATACATGCATAGCTGATTCTCTGAGCAGTGACTGATATGCTATATTCTGAGCTTGTTAAATCTTGTTCATTTCTGCTTTCACTGGAGAAGATGTCAGCTCTACAGAAGAGGTAATAAGTTCACTCTGGATCTCAAAATTAGGATCTCTCATGCGTTCTAACCGATCAGTATATGAAAAACAGACTGAATGAAATATCGTAGAGCTTTAAAGGATTAATGTCCAGTCATATTTATGAATATAAGGTTTTTTGTGAAAAGAGCATGGACCAAATTTGCTCAATTATTCTATTCTTTGGATTCAATGAAACTGTTTTATTGATAAAATTATCACATACTCCTTGTCTACATGTGTAGTTGAAACAATCACATATAGTCATTTAATCATACATTACCGATTTGTTTTTCAATTAACAATTAGCCTTGCATTAAAATATTGACATGCATTATTGCTTTAGTGACATTGCATGTGGAAACATACCGTGTTGCTTTTAATATGTATAGTCATATGAAACATTTAGTGGATAAAACATTATGCCTGACTGAAGTTAAGAATAAACCCTGGACTGGAAAAAAGCCTTGCTTTCCTTCATTTTACATAAAATCATATATCATCAGATTAACAAGTGGCCCATGGGCAATGATGCTAATTAAATTTGACAAAGATGAGTTTGGGAACTAAAATAACAAGTTCTTTACACATGAATTTATCAAATATTAAAGTGAAAATGACAGACAAAAGACCATCCCTATAGCTAAGGCAACTTTTTAGTCCACTGTGCTAAAAATTAATCCTTAAGTAACATTAATTACACAATCCAACATTGAACAAAATAAAAAAAAAATTACTGCTGTAATTACTTAATGACACAACACTGAATATGAAACAGTACATTCAGACTATTCAGAAGCTAAATTTTCTATTCTTGTACCATGTCACAGATCTGATGTCATCTCAGCACACACCATGGATCCCTTACATGATTTATGCGAGCCATGCTTCAAGCTATTGAACAGCAAGAATATCCAGCCTTGAGCAAGTATGGTTTAGTACTTATTGCTTGTTACGTAATGACAACACCTTTACAGAGACAGTCCCCTGTATCATCCTCTACCAGAGCTGGCCACACAACCAGCTTCACTTCCTCAGAGTCTGGGTCCGACGAGTGAAAGCGATCGTACATGTCTGCTCTGAAAGGTCCCATCTCATGGAAGAGCAAGATCGGAGGATTCTGCACGGAGAGTGCCCAGGCCAGCTGCACACTCTCCATGATATAACACTTGAGGCCTTCACAATGCTGCAAACTTGGGAAGTCATAAAGTGTTGTCCACACCAGCTCACAAACCTCCTGCAATATGCAAATGATTAAGATTTTCCAAGATCCATAAATCTATCTAACAACCGTATCAAAAACCAAATATTCAGTTAATATTGACACCTGATGTTGGAAAAGTTCTTAACAGTACATTGGCAGACTTTTAGGAATTTAACCAATGGCTTGGCTACAGTATGTACTGTTTGAAGCAATGTCCATTTAACCTTTGACTTAGCTACAGTATGTACCACTTGAAGAATTCTGCGGAGAACAGGAGAGTTTTTATCTAACAGATCACTGGACAGAACTGTTCTAATACATTTAGGCACATACTCCTTGTGTAGTATGGAGACACCATATAACCCCTACATATTATCATTAATACAGATGTTTGGACTCCATTCGGACCAAAATTATTCTGAATGATCAGTATGTACTAAGATATGGTCACTTCCTGCAAAGAAAAATAGATATTGCTCTGTTACAACTTGAATTAACCAAGAGCCTGGTGTGAATGCCCTGTAATGAAAAGACTCTTGATAAGCTTATTCTTAGTGGGTGTCACATTATTTTCCGAAAATAAATTTGACTAAATTTGGTTTTTAAGTGTTGTCCACACCAGCTCACAAACCTCCTGCAATATGCTTTACTGTTTGCAGGCTCACTAAAGCGTATACTAAAAAGGCACCTAGAACCCCTTCAGATGGCAAACATATTGTATATTTATTTTCAGATATAAAGGTTCCCTTTATCCTACAGTAAACCCTTTCATTAGGAATTTTTGAAAACTTGGCAAAGATACTACTAAATCTGAGCAAGATAGGAGGATCAGATTTTGTCCGATATCTAATATAAATGGAAACAGGAAAGGGTTTAAGGTGACTCTCCTATAATACACGATGTCGCCTAATACATGCACAAGTACGGTACTGACATAATCTTGATTATCAAGTCATTATGAAAACTCCTGCACAATAGATCATGAATATGGCAGGATAATAGGCCCACTTGCCTGAACATCATGTGAGAGATTGAATTTGTCGACATTCCTTCTCATATGCTGCAGCACTGAGTGTTCAACACTGCGGACATCTTCACCACTAACACCCTCTGGTGACCCACCAGAAAGGATATCCTGTAGCTGACTCCTCACCTGGTATAACCGGTTGCTTATTGACCGAAAAGACAACTGCAAGGACATAATAACATTAAAATGGTTGTTGATGTGATTAACATCAAATCTGGATATGAGTATAATTGTATTTCCTAAGTAAAGTCTTTGAAGAAGTAAATGGAGTAATTTATGAAGAAAGTCTATGCCTTTGTCAAAGAGGTATCCTTGAAACAAGAATAAATATTTTAATACCTTTACTCATGGAAATTTTAATTTACTTGTTGTGAATGAATAGGCAGTGAAATATCTGTGTAACATTAAAAATAGAAATGCCATTAACAGCAGAGGTCTATGTAATTTTACCACCTACAGGAAATTTTTATGAAGGTTGGTCGACTGCTCTAGTCAACCTGTTTATATTTTAGTCAGTTGAACAAACCCAATTTTTATGTGCATCAAAGGCAGGAGAAGGAAAACAAATAGTTAATAGTTGTGGTATAATAACTTAACTTGTATGAAAATTTAAAAGAAATATGAACCCAAGCAAATGCTGAGTTAATCCTTTCTGTTATCCACATGAAATGGACAGGGCAAAAAACAATGATCACCTCTTAATTGATGCATCCTTAACTACAGAACTAATAATCAAGAGCTGCTGAACCCTTCATATAATGATGTTTGAACTTCAAATGTGGACATGCTTCATTGTTGCTGTGTATATGTCAAATTAATCACTTCCCTGAATGACAAGGGTCACTCACTTGGGATGCCATGAATCATGGAAATATACACAGACAAGTTGGTTAACTGAAAAATGTTTATTTCATAACAATTTTCCTCTTTGGTGCAAGTGTGTTTGGCCATTAATAAAGCTTACCAACAAATAATCATGAACAAAAGGTGGACATGGGTGGAGGAACAGGGTAAAGTCAGGAAATTTGTGTTCAATGACCATAACAATGATCACTCACCACAATAATGGAGAAGATGAGCTTTCCTTTGAGTTCCTCATACTCTGAGATTTCTGGTAGTTCTTCTAGTGCATCCAGGGCATCCAGACGAGTCTGTGAGTACAGGTTCTTGTATCTCTGGATCAGCTGGGTCGGCCGATTCTCACCCAAGCTCAGGTCCTCAAACTTTCCACTCTTCTCAAGCTGTTTTTTGGCCTGTTCTGATAATCTGAAAACAAACAAGGTGACAACCAAATTAACATACTTAATGGCATATCATTCTTATTTAAATGTCCTTTCTTTTTTGATCCATGCAGATCAGATCAGTTAATCTTAATCAGTACCAACTTGAGATATACTTCCCTGACTTTATACCTTGTGATTGCCGACTTCAAATTTCTAAATATTGTAGTAGGTTATTAAGTATGAATAAATTCAGTATTTTGCTCTTCAATGGTTGTGATAACTGTAACAATACCAAAACTATCTTGACAAGAACATCGGAGCTCTCATTACAGTTATGATATGGCAAAGTCTACGATTATTCCATTATGGCCCTGGTATGATTTGTAATGAAAGACTTTATATGACTGTGCTTTACTATTTTTGAATAATGGTGTATTTTTTAGTGTGTCTGTCATGACCATGACTCTGAAATATAAATAAATTGTGCAAAAGATCTCAGATTCTCCTTTAGATTAATATTTGTATAAAAATTCTTATTAAGACAAAATTAGAACAAGTGAAACATGTTAGGTACAGGTAGTCACCTGGAAGAAATACTCTGGAAGACAGCTGATTATAAGAATGATTGTTTATGGTTCATGTGTGAATGGTATGGCACATTATCTTTTGGGCAAAGTCTGTGCAGTTTATTCCCAAGTATAAAACAATTATCAGAGTTTAACTAATATGACATGGCTATGAGAGTGGGTTGTTGTTGCCTGTCCAAAGCTGGTCGTTTTCTCCGGGTTCTCAGATTTCCTGCACCATTACGGTCTACTGGATGCCACAATCTTAGCCATGGAGAGTGATGCGATTAGTTATAATAACTATTTGTACAATCATTGTAGTTATAATAACTATTTGTACAATCATTGTAAAATAAATAAGTTTATATTAAACCAACAGAATATTGTACACATGCCTATCTTTGAGCATCTGCTCCCGTTCTTCAAGGTTTGATATGACCCTTTTGGCTTGTCGAAGTTCTCGCTGTAGCTTCTGGACTTCTTCTCTCAAACACATCACCTCTGATGATGGTTCACTTAGTGATGCATGGCGGCTTTGAAAGCCAGAGGCACCACCTCTGTAACCACCTGTAATGGGAAGAACATTTACTTGAGGCAATACCTCTGTAACCACCTGTAATGGGAAGAACATTTTCATGAGGCACCACCTCTGTTATCAATTGTAATGGGAAAAACAGTCAACTGAGGCACCACCTCTGTAACTTCCTGTAATGGGAAGAACTGTCACCTGAGGAACAACCTATATAACCACCTGTAATAGGAAGAACAGTCAACCAAGGCACCACCTCTGTAACCACCTGTTATGGATAGGACATTTACTTGAGGGACCATTTCTGTAAACACCTATTATGGAAAAAACATTTACTTTAGGCATCATCTCTGTAAACACCTATTATGGAAAAAACATTTCCTTGAGGCACCATCTCTGTAAACACCTATTATGGAAAGAACATTCACTTGAGGCTCCACCTCTGTAAACACCTGTTATGCAAAGAACATTCATCTGAGGCACCGCCTCTGTATCCATCTGTTATTCCAAGAACATTTACTTGAGGCACCACCTCAGTAACCAACTGTGATGTAAAGGACATACGCCTTAAACACTGCCTCTGTAACCAACTGTTATGGAAAGAAAATTCAACTGAGGCACTACCTGTAACAATGAACACATCATCTGAGGCATCACCCCTATGACCAGATAACTACATGAACAGATTACTAGAGGTACATGTTATTACCATAATAAATTAATATTCAAATTCAATTAATACATAATATTTGGCAAAATAAAGGTTTTAAATTAATAATGGTTTTAATCCTAACATACCTGATGAGTAAGGGGTGGAGAACTTGGCATGAAGCTGCTCTATACGTTCTTTCACCATGCTGTGGTTCAAGGCAGCACTGCCACTTGCCCCATAGTCATTGCCTCCAAACAGAAAAAAATACAGGAGTTAGAAAAAGTTTAAATTAGATTCAACACATAGAATAAAAAGCATGTTCAAAACTTGGTTTAAAATTTAGTTCACAGTGATAAATTTCTGCCTTCCTGTTAAGTTGTACAAATTGTGCACATGCATGGGAATGTCAGTAAAGCCTTACCTTACCAGTGGGATACATTTTATAAAAAACTGACCCTATATATTCTATTCAGTGCCTATTAACATTTGGTCACATGAGACTGCTGATCTAGTAGAGAAAACAGTTTGTATTAATGAATAGTAATCTGTTAATGTTTGGATGGACAAAAAAGAAACTTTGCGAATAGATTTCCACATGTTTCATCAGAAACTGTCCACCCTAAGAAAAACCTTTGTCATTAAAAATATGCCCTAGCAATGATTTTGTAGACTGTATAAATAAATGAACCAACAAATGTAACAGTTCATTTAATATGAAGGTGGTCCTAGATAGAAAACCAACATAAATGTCAAATATCTGAGAATAAATAATTCATGATGCCATGGATCAGCTTCCCATCAGCTTGGCTTTTATCTGCCAGTCCAACCCTAATATTACATAGGAAATGACATTATGCTACAAGCTGTGCCAATTATGCCACATTCCAGTGTGAGAGCTTGACACATGACTCAACAAGCTTTAACTCAAGGACACTGGAGGCTTGTATCAAAATCTTATATATCACAACAACTGTATCAGTTTGATTTGTTTTATCAGGACCAGTTCCTGTAACTTGATATCCCCCTATAGGCCTATGCTTAGTAAAACTGAGCCATGTGGTTTTCCATTTATGTCAACCAGCTATGACAGGCAGCCTGCTTAGTACATGCAGAAACATGTATAGCCAGTTAATTTGTCATACCCCAAATTCATGTTTTCACCAACTGTTTATTTTTTTTTTAAATATATGCACTGGGGTGGGTGTAAGAGACTACAGAGAAAAGCGTGTAGTGGATATTCAAATGAGCAGTTTATCCAGGCAATGATATGCTTCATATGATGTTAGAGTTTAAATTAATCAAGCATGGTAAATTGAGTCAACAAATTCAGTGTAGCCCATACATGTCCCCTTCCTGTATCATATATACCTACTTTGGATGGATGTTAGGTCTGTCCACCACAGAGAACATCAGATGATGAGGCCTTGTACAGACTAGTTCACTGTCAACTAGCTTTTTGTTTATACTAGGAATATATCAAGCCCAGTACAATACCCTTAATAAGACTGCTTCTTGATGATCTTTAAGACCCTGTTTTTCTGAATATTTGTGATTAAGCTGAATGAGTACACATTCTTTAAACTGAAGGAGCATATATTCTTTTATCTGAATGAGCACGTACACCTCCTTTAAACTAAATGAGCACACATTCTTTCCTTTAAAACACTGACCTTAAATACTGAAAGCACTAATATTTATTGTTACACTTTAAGTTGTGCCAGTGTATTACTAATCTGCACTCAGTAGGGTTTATAACTTTGCATTATTCATCCTATTTACTGCAAGCAGTACCTATCTTCAAGTTAATGCATGTTGATGAATGGAGATGTAAACAAACACACATATATACATACATAGGTCAGTGTAACCGAATGTCAGAAAGTATCCTTGGATCAGAAAGGATTCAAACATGCTGATGTATGTACACATATTCAATACACAGGCACAGACAAACAGAGGTCAGTATAATGGTCAGATTGTGCCTGTACTGCACTCACTTCGATGCCGGCTGCTTCTCTGTTCCATGTTGTTATATACTGGTGGCAGTGTCTCTCCTAGTGGTGGTGTGAAGCCATAATCTGCCCTGAAGATTATCCTGTGCACTGATAAGAAACTATCCCTGTGTGGGAGTGAGCCCTGAACAAGTTTTGAGTGGCCTCTTGATGTTCTGGATAGCTGTGTGTGTTTCAGTTATACAGGCTGCCTGGGTTGTAGACAGTGAACTAAACAGGTCAGGGAGGAGGGGGTTAGGCACACAGCTCTGCTGGTAACTTGAGATGTTTCTAGATTTCTGCAGGAATGCTACACACCCACCAACTGGCCACAGTCAGTCTCACTGTCAAGGTTCATGTGATCATGTACACTTTAGGGGTAGGGTAGGAAAAGAGAGCTAATGCCCTGCTGACTGACCATGGGTCACCCCTCAACTCATATATATATATATTAAATTGCTAGAGACAACTAAATAAATACATCTACATTTATCCAAACAAAATCTGAATGAATACAATCCCTTATACCCTCTGTTACTATTGAAGGTATTTGATCCTACCTGCTAATTAGACAATTGATTTACACTGAAATTTAAAGTACCATAGATAGACAGTTAGTTTTATTAAGTTTTATACTTTACATATATCCCAACAAGCACCTAGGATAGCACTAAAAAGTTTAAAAGAATCATTTCTATTGTGGTCCATATAGCTGCCAAGATGATATGCAAGGAGCAAATTAAAAATTACAATAATAAATCAACCATAAATGTAGACTATACAATTATACCCTTGACTAGATATAGGTACCTATAAATTGCATGGAATAAAGACATGTCACAATGGTTGTCATATATAATATGATAAACAAAAGTTCAATAAATTTATACATTTAATATACATAAATACTGATCAGTACACAAATGACTAGACAAAAAAAGAATTATCACCATATATAAAACAAAATCTCTAATATGACCATTTGACTAGTAATTACAGTGACTATGATTAAAAATAAAAACTGAAACTAGTTATTTACTGAATGGAACAATAGTTTAATCACAGTTTTACAAAATCTCCAGTTATGACAATTTGACAAGTAGTCACAATGACCACAATTATAATTAGATCAAACAAGTTAATAATTAAATAAATTAAAAGAAGGTGAGCAAAATACTCATAAATACATTCAAAAGTACATGAGAATATGACAATAAATTATAGAAAAACTTACCAGCATTAGTTTAACTAATTTCTGTGGAATTGAGAAAGAGCACAGAATCCGTGACAAGATAATTGCAACTTGTGAACTATATTCTTAATCACTTCAGTTTATAAACAAGATATCTCATATTACACTAAGCTAAATTTGACATATAGTTAGTTGGTAGTGGAGCATACTCCAAAATTTTGAGACTCTTTAATTTGAAGGCTGAACCCATTAAAAATGGATATGTTACTGTTTCTAATGTACAATGTAGATCAAAGTCAATCCATGGTGTTAATAACAACCTTTTCAGACTCCAATCACTGGACATGATTTTAACCAGTCTAGTATGTTCAGCCATTTTTCAGAATTGCAAACCAAACATTTTGACTATGAGACCTAGCTGTCAACCAACCAGAACATGTTTTCCTTGCTCCCACGCACAGCCCTGTAAAAGATAGTATTGTGACACCTGGTCCCCACCAGCTGAATCAGAAAATATGTGATTACCAGAAAAAACAGTACCTGTATACCTTCACTGTATCATTATTCATCTCCTGAGGTTTGAACTCTGCATTTCCCAGCCAAAAATATCCTATAGTTTACTATATAAATCTGTAGTAACCTATAGGGAATTACAGTAAAATATAGGAAACTATAGCAAAATGTGGGGTACCATATAGTCAATTTTCAATGCCTATAGGGAAATCTCAGCTACCTATAGGACACTATAGTAATATATAAGAAACTATGGTAACTTAAAGAATAATAAAGTCAATATTTAATACCTATAAAAAACAATCAGTACTGCAGGAGTCTATAGTAACATATAGGTAACTATAGTAACATGTGGAATACTTAAGTCAATTTCAAAGGATATAATAGGCCTAAAGCTACAGTTTCATTAAAAATAACTTTTTACATAATATTCCCATAGGAATTGCTATAGAATACATATTTCCCAGAATTTATTTTGCATATTTAATGTGTAATACTCCAAATTTGATTCATATCATTTGTGAATCAAGAAGCTTTTGGAGTATATCCCCATTTTTCTTGCATAGGCCTACGTTTCCATTTTGTGTGATCCTGACTGAAAAGCATATGTGTTTATATTATTTATATAAATCACTTGCATGCAAAGATCTTTGGCTCTGGTGTATGCATGTGTCATGTAATTATGTATAAATAAAAATGTGAAGAAACAGAAAACCTTTGATATCTTGAGTGATGACAGGGGATTCACCGAGACAGGGATTCAATAAGAATCCTTTCCACACGACTGTTGCCAGGTGAAATAACACCATTATATATATCTCTCTGGTTTCAAAATTAAAGCAAATTCAACATATTTGTGGCCAATATTTTTGACAGGGTTAATTAAGCAGTACTGTATCCTCAAGAGAAATTATACTAGATGCCCCAGTCAGCTTTGTGCCTTTGAAATCATTAAAATAATTTTGTGATAGGTACGAAGACAGTGTGTACTCTGTAAAAAGTGACGTTTCCCTGAAATTTCAAAAACCCGTTTCATGTATTATATATAATCATGTCTTGAGATGAGTCATGTTGGAAACATGTAACAAGCTTTTCCTGCAAAATAACCTAAACGTAACATCACATCCTTCTTTTTCATGTTTCAAACATGTTTGAGACATGTCGGGGACACTTGGCATGGATTTCCCCCTTTAAACGAGATCAGTGATGGTAGTGATAATGCATTAACGGGTGGGATGTTTTACCGTTTGTGTAACAGACGCGCTGGACACGTTACAGGCAGATGTTGAATTTTGTCTTAAAAAGTGTACTGTTTTCGCAAAGTTTTAATGATCATCCATGATCAGATGATGAATAAAGAGTCCTCAAAGCTGTCGATTTCTTCTATATCTTCCATACAAGATGTGTTGAGCTGGGTGTCCCAAAGATACAAAGGGTGATAGATGCAGGACTGCAAGGTAAGCAATGAGGAGCATAAACATGACGCCAAGGAAAAAAACTGACAAATAATTTTCGAAGAATATGATGTAAACCACAAGCCTTGCTTTTTTACTTATCACTATTTCTTAGTTATCTTATGCTTGCATATACAGGATGAGAATAGGTATTTTATCATTATTTACGGGACTGATATGAGCTTGTACCCTCCCATCCACCCCAATACCCAGCATTTTTTAGCAGCACTCCCCCCCCCACCCCTTTTCAATAAAAGAATATATACTATATATCTGATATATACTATTACTACTATTTCTCTTTTGCTCTAACACAGAACAGAACTAACCAGTTGGAACAAAAATGTGACATTTCACAAGTGTGTTTTTATTTTATTTATTTATTAATATATCTTTATTCAGGGTGGCTGGTTCAAAATATACTGATCTTCCACAAGGCCCTGATAGTAATTGAAATTTCAAACATAATCAAATAGCATGACAGTAATATACAAGCAAATATATATGTGCAGAATATTGTAGCTGAATATAACATATATTGTTAGTTCCTGTACTAGTATGATCATTATTAAGAGTTTATTATAGAATAATATAATAATAGATAATAATAGGCTATTCAGGTTATTAACAATGTTGATAACATTTTATGAAATAAGTGCAAAATAATACAAACCAGAAGTGCAATGTATGCATAGTTATGTTAGTGTTTATTCACTTACTGGTATCCGTAAAGCAATAAATGTCAACATGCATGCATACCATGTAAAAGAAGTAAATATATTTACTGATATTATGTCAAGAGTTTAGAGAATATTGCTTAAGATCTTTTTTGAACTTATCTAGGTTATCTATTCTATGAAGAGCTTCTGGTAACAAATTCCATAATTTCGGTCCCTGATAAGTAAAAGATTTTGTGTGAAAATGTCAAGCATGCGCCTCACAACATGTGGAAAATGCCATTGTTTTCATGCAAGCAGAAATATGCAACATGTATGTTTCTGACTTTGGGAGCAATGTATATTAGATGTAGCTTGCAAATCGCAAATTTCATTCAGTATCTGATAAAAATGGGGAATTGTTTCTAATTTTACTTTTGTTTACTCTTTAATTTGAAAGAAGGCCACCTGTACTCTTTTTTTTTTTTGCCAGCTCTAGCATTTGCTCTTTTTTGTAGTTATTTCCCTTTGACACATGGCAGGCCTGGCTTGGTACCTACCTTTTCTGACTATTCTGTATACTCTTTAATATATATATATATATATATATATTTATATATATATATATATATATATATATATATATATATATATATATATATGGTAGTACCATAGAGGTATGTCTCCCTGTAGTTATTTGGGCACTCAGTGATTACTTTCTCTGAGTCGCTTACTTGCTTAAGACAAAAATGTGAACAGTAAGAACTGCATACAAATTAATTTAAGAAAAAAATAAGCTGTTCCTTTGATATATAGTGATCTGAATTAGTGTTCCTTCCTGGCCTAATAGCCATCCCAGTATTTTGAAACTGAAGGTTACAAATGTATATTACACTTCCAGCAAAATCAAGATTTACTTTGCAGAAGAGGCAAGTTTCAAGTTTCTGTTTTGTTTACAATTTAAATCTGCAGATCACACATAATAGGGCTTCGAGTTCTTCCTTTGTATTGGTCCAGTGGCAAGTTGGAAATCTTAGTGTGATTGGACTCAGGGGAGCCATTAGATAGCAAAGCACATCCCATATAGACTGCTGGTCTTTGATGACTATAATAAGTAAAATTATATTACACATGAGTGCGCATTCAAGCACCAAGTTTGTTGACCTTACTATTGTTAGGGGATATAACAGTGATCAGTGTTCCCACAACCCCATAATTCTGAGATCTTTCATGTTTTTCCTCACCAAAAAGGAATATTTGCACCAGGTATTATGGCAACTCATTTGAACACAAAATACACTTCTTAAATCTTTATCTGAATTTTGGCAGTTTACCTGATTTTAAGGAATATAATTGTACATTAAAATAGTAAAACCTGACATGTCTTGCTGCTATGCCTTACCACATGAAATGATAAAACTTATAATTACTGATATTTTATTTAATTTTGAGATGAATCTAACCAATTCTGAACAAAAATGTAGACTGTGTACTTGTGCAAAAGTAATAAATTACCTTTGAAGGCACTCTTTACACACCAATTAAATGTATTAAAATGATTTCAACTATAGTCCGTTTCATCCCCTCATGTCCACCTGTTTTTTGCTATGAAAATTTTTATTATTTACATTTCAAGGGAAACAATTAAAGTGTACCGGAAGATGGCGCTACGGCGCCAGTGACCGAAATTGTTGTTATATTATAAGCCACGGAGAATCGAGTGTACCATATACGTCCGTTCTACATAAACAAGATAAATATGTCAAGATATCCCAATATGGATTGGTCCCATGCTGACCTGGGCGAGGCGTTTCGTTTGTTCAAACAACGGATCTGCTTATTTTTTGAAGACGAAGGGGTCACTGACCCAGCCAAGCAGGCAACAAAAATACAAATTGCGATAGGCGAAGAAGGGCTTCGACATATTAATGCCTCTGCCCTAACTAAGAACGAAAAGAAAAAGCCCAACAAACTGTACAAGCTCTTTGAGGACCAGCTGAACATACAACTGAATTTTCGTATCAACCGAATGGAGCTAATGCAGTATCGCCAGCAACCTTGTGAGACAACAGATGATTTTGTCACAAGGTGCCGACAGAAAGGCAAATCATGTGACTTTGAACCAGCCGAGCTTACTGAGCTTATCATTGAGCTAGTAATAGCAAGCACACCTCATGACTCCTTTCAAAAATATCTGTTGGAATGCAAGAAAGGATTCACGGAAGAGGAGCTGTTGATACAAGCCCGCAAGTACGAAGCAATCGTACGAGGCAAAGAAACTCTAAATAAATTAAGAGTCCAAGGACAGCACTACAGATATACATACAGTCAAAAAAGTGTGTCACAAATGTGGACTTTCACATCCCCCGAGAAAGTGCCCTGCCTACAGAGACCGATGTAAAAACTGCGGCAAATTAGGTCATTGGGCTAAACAGTGTCGCCAATGGAAACAGTGGAGCAGCACTCGGGGTCGCAGTCGCACCAGAAACGAGTCCTATAGCAGGAACCGACAGTCCAGATATAAATCTAGGGAGCAACGACGCACCAATCAGAGTGACAGTGGTAGAAATGTGTATGAGATACAAAACACACAAACACATGAAACAGATGACTCTGATACAGATGATGAACAATATACCTTCAGTACTATTGTGGTATCAGACCTATGTGTTGATAGTGTGAGAGATGAGGCATTCAGTACATTGAACATCATATGCCCTAACAAAACTGGTGAGCATAAACTGAAACTGAAAATAGACACTGGTGCATCAGGCAATACTTTACCAGCCCGGATAGTCAAAAACATGTATGGTTACAGCTGGAGAAATCAGATAGAACCAGCCAGAGATGTAAAATTGACAGCTTATAATGGCAGTGAAATCAAATGCCATGGGACATTGAGATTATTGTGCAGATATAAAGGCTCTGAATGGCATAAATACAAGTTCTATGTTGTTGAAATTCAAGGACCTGCTGTCCTTGGTCTGAGTGCTTGTGAGCAACTACAAATAGTTACTATTCATGACATAAACAAAGATGTAAACAGTGAGAACACACATGTCAGTGACCCGCGAGGCACCGATAACGCCAGTAAAGCCTACCGAGACGGTTGCCCAGACACAAAAATCAACACAGTCGATGAGCTAAAGATGTTATTTCCTGATCAGTTTGACTGTATAGGCAGCTTTAAGGAGACTGCCAAACTTCACCTAAAACAGGACTAACAACCCACTATTGATGCTCCAAGAAAATGTAGTGTACACATTAAGCAGAAACTTAAAACGGAGCTTGAGAAAATGGAAACACAAGGTGTGATACGTAAAGTGAACCATCACACAGATTGGTGTTCCTCTATCGTTACTAGTGTGAAGAAAGACGGTACCCTCAGGGTGTGTTTGGACCCGAAACGGCTTAATAACTGTCTCAAACGCTGTCCACACAAAATTCCCACGCTCGAGGAACTGAACCTGGAATTTGCGGAGGCAAGAGTATTCTCAAAGCTCGATGCCAAGTCAGGTTATTGGTCTATCCCCTTGGACAAAGACAGTCAGGAACTAACAACCTTCCGCACCCCATTCGGCAGGTTCTGTTTCACAAGGTTGCCGTTTGGACTATCGGTATCACAAGATTTATTCCAACACGCCATGGATCGCATACTAGAAAAGGCACCAGGGTGCACTGGTATCGCAGATGACGTCGCAGTGTTCGGGCGCGATGAAACAGAACATGACAAAAACTTATTGAACCTGATGCAAGTGGCCCGTGAAGAAGGTCTAGTATTCAATTCACAGAAATGTGTCATAAAAACAAACAAAATAGAGTTCTTCAGCTCAGTCTACACTGCACAGGGGATCAAACTGGATCCCAAAAAAGTTGAGGATATATGGAATATGCCCACACCCCAAGACAAGGATGATTTGCAACGCTTTATTGGGCTCATGAACTATCTGTCTGCGCACGTTCCTCATTTCTCTGAAAAGGCTGCACCTCTGAGAGATCTGTTGAAAAAAGACACTCCATTTTATTGGCAGGAGGACCATCAACAGACATACGAATCCTTCAAGAAAAGCATAAACCCAGAATCGTGTCTTGCGTATTTCAACGCACAGAAAGACTCTGTCATAGAGGTAGATGCGTCCCAGAAAGGCCTAGGGGCATGCCTCTTACAGGAAAACAAAATCATCGCGTTCGCGTCAAAAACGCTAACAGCCACACAGGCAGCTTATTCCAACATTGAGCGCGAAGCTCTAGCGTTAGTCTTCGGAATCCAGAAATTCCATGCCTTTGTCTTCGGGAAGCGTTTCAAGGTCATTACCGATCATAAACCACTTGTGATGATACATGCAAAACCGCTAACAAGTGCACCTCCCCGCTTACAATGGCTCCTCTTCAAGATACAAGGCTATGACTTTGATCTCGAGTACAAACTGGGAAGTCAGATGGTCCTATCAGATACACTTTCGAGATTACCGAACCCGGAAAAGTCTGGAGACATACCACTGGATGAGCAAGTTGATGCGCTTTGTATCGACGACATAGACGATAACCACAAAATTGATCTGGTCAATTTCAGTCTTGAAAAACAGACCCAATTACGGGAGTATAACCAATCGGACAGGACCATGCATGCACTACAGCAAACAGTTCAGCATGGTTGGCCAGAGAAGATAGGTGAGCTCTCTCAGTATCTCCGTCCATTTTGGTCGTTCCGCGACGAAATTGGAATAACCAACGGTATACTCTTTAAAGGATGGCAAGTGATTATTCCAGAGCAGCTGCGCCAAAACATTCTAGAACAATTACATGAGGCACATCTTGGTATTGAGAAAACGCGACAGCTAGCACGGAGTAGTGTGTATTGGCCTCATATCAACATAGAGAAATAGAAACATTGATAAAGAAATGTGCTGTTTGCCAGGAAAGTTTGCCTGAGCAGACAAAAGAGCCAATGATCAGTCACGAAGTTCCGAGCACCCCATGGACTAAAATTGCAAGTGACTTATTGGAAGTGAACAACACACACTACATGATAATAGTGGACTACCATTCAAAGTTTCCCTATGTCAAACGTCTAAACCACACAAAAAGCAGTGATATGGCTAATGAAACAGCTGAATGCTTTAGCATCTTTGGACCACCTCTTGAAATAATCACGGATAACGGTCCACAATACAGTGGAAAACCATACAGTGACATGTGTACAAAATGGAACGTAAAGCACACCACAACATCGCCACGATATGCACAATCGAACGGTTTTGTTGAAAGTGTGATGTCTTGGGCCTTAAGCTAGTGACATCTGGTGAGTGCTTGATAGACTAAACTGCAGAATGAACCGGAGGTGCCGCAAAGCTTGATGGGAAGTTGAGAACAAGATGGTGAATAAACAAGTTTGTTAGTTTACTTGCTGAGTTGCTACGTCTTGCTGCTTGCTTGTGTTTACTCCTCACGGATACATTACACGTGGCGGCGAGGATGGGATCCATGAAAAATCCAAGTTTCATGGAACAAGAGGAGGACTTTGATTCTTATCAGGAACGATTAGAATCGTACTTTCGAGTTGCTAAAACTGCCGACGGAGCGAAGGTTGACACTTTGATCATGGGACTGAGTGCATGTCAGTATCAAACCCTGGCATGTTTGGACTGTCAGTTAATGAGGAAGAATTACAAATTCTCAACAGTGTTGATGCTGATCTGTACGGAATAGCTGACGACAGGAAGTACTCGGTACCTGTGCGAGTGAATGATTCTACAGTTAATTTTGAGCTGGATACCGGTGCCGTGGTATCATGCAATGGAGAGCCTACATATAGGTCATTGGTAAAAAAGCCAAATGATGTATTGTTACCGTCTACTATCAAACTTCGTATCTATTACAAGAGAGAGTTAGATATAGTGGGCATAGCTATGGTTCAAACACAGTATGAAGGACAATGCAAGGAGCTCCCTCTAGTGGTTGTTCGGGGAGAACGGAATTCTCTTCTTGGAAGAAACTGGTTGCGCCATATTCGTCTGGATTGGGGAAAAACTGTGAACAGTATCATTCCAGAGACCAAAGACGCAGCAGTCAAAGAATTGTGTGATAGATACGCTGATGTGTTTAGTGAGGAGCTGGGCTGTTTGAAAGGACAGGAAGTGTCTATTCCTTTAAAACCAGGTGCAACTCCAGTGTACAAGCGTGCACGCAGTAACGCAGTATGGTGGAAGAGGAATTACAACATCTTGTAGCCACCGGAGTTATAGAACCAGTTAAACATGCAGAATGGGCTAGCCCGATAGTTCCGGTGGTGAAAGCCGATGGCAAGTCTTTGAGAATTTGTGCAGATTTCAAGGAGACCATTAATCAGGCTACTGATATGGCTCGATATCCCTTGCCTACTCCGGAGGACATATTTACAACACTGACTGGGGGTGAGTCTTATACAAAACTAGACATGAGCCATGCGTACCATCAACTAAAACTTTCCCCGGATGCACAGAAGTTGATGGTTATAAATACCCACAAAGGACTATTTGCATATAAGAGGCTTCAGTTTGGTGTCCACAGTGCTGTTGGTATTTTCCAGAAAGCAATGGAAAACGTGCTACAAGGGTTTCCTTATTGTGCTGTTTACCTTGATGATATAATCATCTCGGGGAAAACCCATGAAGAGCACCTTAGAACATTAGAATGTGTGCTCCGAAAGCTTTCTGAGGCAGGCCTCAGACTGAACAGAAACAAATGTGTTTATAGCAGCCGGAAGTTCGTTACTTGGGACACCGATTGTCTGCAGTGGGAATTCACCCGCTTGAGGAAAAGGTTGCTGCTATTAGAAATTTCCCAGTGCCTGAAAATAAACAAGAGTTGTCAGCATTTGTGGGCATGGTGAAGTAATACCACAAATTTTTACCCCACGCTGCACAAGTGTTAGCGCCACTCTATGAACTGGAAAAGAAATCCAATACTTGGAAATGGGAGGCTACTGAACAAACAGCCTTTCAGACAGCCAAGGAGATGCTTTCTTCTGACTCGTTGCTTGTGCATTATGATGATGCCAAACCTCTAGTTTTAACGACTGATGCCAGCTCCTACGGCCTCGGAGCATTGCTAGAGCAGGGGTTAGAGAATGGAACTTTGAAGCCTGTGTACTATGCTTCTCGCACCCTAACGGCAGCGGAACGAAATTACTCCCAAACGGAGAAAGAGGCGCTTGCGGTGGTCTGGGCTGTGAGCAAGCTATCGAAATTTCTCTTCGGCCGCAAGTTTGAAATTCGCATGGATCACAAACCCCTACTGGGCTTGCTTGGCGAAATGAAGGCTGTGCCAGTGTTAGCTTCGGGAAGGATCATTCGTTGGTCGCTAACCTTAGCAGGTTTTAACTATCATATGGTTTATAAGCCAAGTGCAAAGATTCCCAATGCGGACTGTTTATCTAGGTTCCCACTTCATGAAATTGTGCAATCGGTCAGTGTTGGAGAGGAAGTGATGCTTCTCGAACATCTGGCTAATACTGGTGTTAGTGATTCAGACATATGGAGGTGGACGGATCATGATCCGGTTCTTGCGCGGGTATGGTCTGCTGTACTAGCAGGCTGGAGTGATGGTGACTGCGAAACGGAGGAACTGAAACCTTTTTCTCGAAGGAAAACTGAACTCTCAGTGTTAAATGGATGTGTCTTGTGGGGTAGTAGGGTAGTTATTCCGCCCCAAGGTCGTGATAAGGTTACAGAAGAACTGCATGACACGCATCCCGGCATAGTTAAAATGAAGGCCTTAGCCAGAGGATACATATGGTGGCCAAACATGGACAGTGATCTAGAACGTGCGGTTAGCACTTGCAAAGTGTGTCAGTCTACAAGGTCGTTTTCTGCTTATTATCAACCTTTGCACCCATGGGAATACCCAAATAACCCGTGGTCTAGACTGCATATAGACTATGCAGGTCCCATGGAGGGTCAAATGTTTCTTGTAGTCATAGATGCTCATTCTAAGTGGATGGAAATCTTCCCGACAAAAGGTAACACTTCAGCAGTTACCATCGCTAAGCTTAGAAGTGTATTTTGTGTACATGGCCTTCTAGACATAATTGTATCGGATAACGCTTCATGTTTCACCAGTGCTGAGTTTCGTGAGTTCTTGAATAGAAACGGCATCCGACATGTGACTTCCGCGCCTTACCATCCGGCCACAAATGGTCTGGCCGAAAGAGCTGTCAAACTCTTCAAGGAAAGAATTGGAGAGATGGACGGTTCCTTGGAGGAAAGACTGTACTATTTCTTGTTTGAGTATCGTATCACTCCCCATTCCACAACAGGAATGGCTCCATGTGAACTGTTGATGAAACGCCGCATCATTATGCGTTTTAATCGGATGTTGCCTTCGGTTAAGTCACATGTCCAGAAAATGCAGGAAAAGCAAATGAACAATTTTAAAGGCACCAAGGTGCAGGAGTTTCATCTAGCGTCTCAGTTTGAAACTGGTGATCATGTGTACTTCAGAAATTACTCGCAGTACGGTCCTCGTAATATTCCGGGGACAGTGGAGGAGACTACTGGTCCGGTTTCATGTAAAGTGAGAGGGGATGATGGTTGACTTGTTAGAAGGCACTATGACCAAATGTTCCCACAAGTTAAGCCTACTCCGAGTGCTCATGAGAGCGTGAAACCAACTACAGGAAGTGAAGAGCGTGCTCCTCCCATTCCAGATGAGACACCGTGTGTCACTCCAAATGCGCAGCTTGAGGCTGCGCCGCCGTGTGAACCAAAACCACCTGAGACTGTTTTGAGCAGATCCAGCAGAACACCGAAACCAGTGGTCAAGATGAACCTGTAAATTAATTAAGAACTGATTAATGTTATCTCACTTTGAAGAACGTATTTAAGTAACGTTATCGCGGTTCTAATGTTCCTTTTGTTTTGGACTCTGTTTTGTTATTGGAACAAATACGGGAATGCAAGTTTCCCGGGGGCGTTAAAGGGTGTGATGTCTTGGGCCTTAAGCTAGCGACATCTGGTGAGCACTTGATAGACTAAACTGCAGAATGAACCGAAGGTGCTGCAAAGCTTGATGGGAAGTTGAGAACAAGATGGTGAATAAACAAGTTTGTTAGTTTACTTGCTGAGTTGCTACGTCTTGCTGCTTGCTTGTGGGTGCTCCTCACGGATACATTACAGAAAGACAGATTCGAACAGTCAAAGGTATCATCAAAAAGTGTACCAAAACACAGAAAGACATAAACGTAGCACTACAGCATCTGCGATGTACTCCTATTGATTCACACTTACCCAGTCCGAGCGAAATTCTATTCAGCAGGCAGATCCGAACGAATTTGCCAAGTAACCAAACTGCTAACTACAATACAAACCATGACATCAACACAGGTCTACAACACCGTACACAACAGATGACACAAAGCTACAACCAAAGAGCCGGACCTGAATTACACCTACTTAAGGTCGGACAACAGGTGAGAATATTAAACAAAGAAACCCATCAATGGACACCTAGCGAAGTAGTAACCATATGCAGGGAACCACGATCGTACCGAATACGAACACGCGATGGTACTATAGTCAGACGAAACAGAAGACACATACGCGTACAATACACAACACAAACAAGTGATGTAAACCGAACAAAGTGCGTTCGATTTGCCGATGAGATTCCATTTGTGCCACATCAACCAAATAGGGGCACTGATGCTCCGAATGCTCGCAATCAGTCGTCACCAGCTGAGCAGCTGCACAGCCACCAACTGACGAACAGCCGCGACCACAGAAACCAACAACTGTTACACGATATGGCCGTGAGATAAAGCCACCTGTAAGATATCAGGACTGATACGATTTAATTAACATTCGAAATACGTGCATGGACCTCTTCTTTCCTTAAGAATCAGAAATCCCGCGAAATGGACACCTTTATTATAATATGTACCTCACAAACAGCCAACAGAGACATTCCAGTCAACCTGTTTAATTTCCTTGGTAAACCTGTTAAATTTTCGATGGACACTAGTTTTAATGACATCCCAGTTAACTTTGGTTTTGGTTAACATGTTTTACTCTCTCTCGTTGGACTCTCCAGTTTAACATTAATTCTTATTCAGAAGAGGGAGATGTTGCGATAATAAGTTTTAGTTTTATGTCATGCTGGCACTACTTAATAATGCGTCATATCACAGCCGGCGTACAACCGCGGTCACCATTTCACAGCGCGTATAGTTCTGTCAAGGTGGCCGTCGAGCATGACGCGCCCTATGTATGTTCACATGTAGTAAATGGATTATATCCAATCTGTATGTAGTTGTCGTCACTATTATAACAAGTTGAACATTAAAGCACCCTTGACCTTGCCTTCATTTCTTTGTTTTTAGGTCCACTGACTGAAAGTAAACTGAGGTGTAGGGAATCGGATGGTGCTTTGTCTGCCATTGGGTCGGCCATTCTTTAGCAAGAATTCCTTATTATGCAAATACAAATGGTATAAGTTCAAGGATAGTAAGTCCCCAGCTTTTTAGGTCACAGGTTTAAGGTCACAGGACCCAAAGTTTGTAAAAGCTCATAAAACATCCTTATAGACAAATTCTGCCGAGCATTGAGACCCAAGGGTATCTAGTTACAAATTGGTTTCAATTGGTTCAGTGCAGAATGTTCTACCCTTACCTTCATGGAACCCTTCACCTCCTTGGATTAATCTTTGCCATTTTCACCAAGGGTCTGAATCTCTTGAAACTAATGTAAGGCCTAGTATTCATTCTTGCCAAGCATTAGTGGGAGGTCTGTAGGAGGTATGTCATCTATCCAAAGAAACTGAGGTAAAACCTCTGCCAAAGCTTTAAGGGGCTGGAGTATTTTTATGTATGAACTATTTTAAATTAATGTTAGGAAATACCTCTTGAGTCCTTTGTTTTTTTTTTCAGAGTTGTGTGGATGGAGCAGCATTCATGTCATTGACATCAGAAGATATAAAAAAAAATCCTGAATTGGGACTACAGAAAAGCATAACATGTTGAACAATCTGTTGCTAGTATTGTGTAAGAGAACATTTTAACCAGAATGATGGGAGGTATTGCCGGCAATCATCTTCTTTTTATGGTTCTTATCTTATTTTCAGTTTGTGTATATACTAAACATGCTACAATTATGCTCATGTTGTAACATCTACTTGATCAATACCAATATACTGCTGAGATTTCTTTAGCTCAGCTGACTTTAAGTCATCTGAGCTTTAGTGATGGTCCTGTGTCCGTTGTCTAGCCTGATCGCCGTTAACAAGGAAAGTTTTTAAACTATTGTTCCTACAAATTCAAAATTCTGCTTGCAGTTAGATGTCCATACGTTCTCCTACCAAACAAGCTCACTGCGATTTCATTCCTTCAAATGATATTAAGAAAAAACTTCCATTTTCCATTAAAAATATATTGTTACACTTCAAGACTGCACACTATGAAAACACTGGTATGTTCATATTTGGCATAACTATTTCTGAATATATTTGGTACGAACATGCAAGAATTAAATTATCACATAAATTCTTATGGGCCCAAACATATTGCACTTTGTAAAAATTTGGATAAAATATATGCTTATTAAATATGATAATTGTTGATGCTAGAGACCTTATTTCAACAATATAACTATATCTAATTGAGTTTAAACTGAATACCATACATTAAATCAACATTTTATGAATTTTAGTTCAGCTGACTGAAAGACATCTGAGCTATAGCAATCACTCTTTGTCCGTCTGTCTGTCCGTCTGTCTGTCTGTTAACAGGGCACAAATCGTAACCGTAGGACCAGGAATCTTCTTACTTGACATCCAGGGAGGTCCATGAAAAATTTCCTTTGAAACCTGAAATTAGATCTCTGTTACCCATATCAGCCGAGCTATATAGGGCTCGTGAGTACGCCTTAGAATGATTAAAAATTCGATACGAAAGGTACAGTTATCTGAATAACTTATGCATTTATCACTATGATTCTTTGCATGCATATGGATCATGGAGTGTTTGTCAGTTCCTGCAGAATTACGGCGCTACCTGTATTTATTTTTTTTAAATTTTTGAACACATATTTTTTCTCTGTTTTTGGGGACCTTCAAATGAATTAGTCTGGCTGTTCATAGGGCACAAACTGAGAACGTAAAACCTTGAATCTTCTATCTGTACATCTAGGGATCTAACTTTATTATATATTATTACAAAAAATATAATTTATTATATTATTATATTTATTATTAATGCTTCGTTATATAATGTTACAATCTCCTCCCCATAATGCTATCTCATTACTTTCCCTTTTCAGCATCACTTACAGTCTTTAATATATCAATCTCTCAACTAATAGTAAATCAGATATATCACTATATTATACTGCTTAATAATTAATCAATAATACACGTAGCCCACCTATCCATGATGCTGATAAGTTTATTCATTCAATATATTACTACAATAGGGTAGCAATTATAATCAACCATACTCTGCTGAGCGCTGTGACCCGCTGGACCCTTGTTTGTACATACATGTCTGAGGACCAAGACACTGAGCAGTAAAAGTCTTTATTGACATATCCTTGGAATTAACAAAACTTAAGGGAGATACGATTGTCCTACATACACTGAGCTTTGTCTGTCATCCAGCTGTCCAGCCATCTGTCTGGTCGGCCATTAACAGGGACAAATTTTAACCATAAAGCCTAGAATCACGAACATGTGTATCCTGTATGGTCCTGAAAAATTCTCCTTAAACATGAAAATAGGTAACTGTGACCGATATTCTTCAAGTTACGGAGCCTGTTACCTCCCCCCCCCCTGAATAATTAAAAAAACACACTACTTGCCAGAATCCTCAGGAAGGGTTTTACAGATTTTCATCAAATTTGGTGTGCTTATCGGTCTTAATTTACGTAGCTATTTTTCCATGATTGGTAGCATCAACTGCATTATCTTAATTTTTAACTGAATGATGATGCGACCCATATTAACTAGTTGCCTGTGTATCGACGTACTGTCAAATATCAGTCGGCTGAGCATCATTGGGTCACTTGTTTAGACAATTTTATACTTTTTTCTTGTAAGATTTATATTTTTCTGTTAAACCTAGAGTGGCAGCACTGATCATGATACTTCAACCGTGTTACAGTTCACAATACTAATAAGTTACGTAGGTGCAGTATAAGAGTTCAGATTGTAAGTCACTTATTCAGTGGTACAGAGTAGTCCTTATGTTAGCCCATACTATCTCAAAAACTGTTGTTGCTAGCATCACCAAATTTTATGCAAAAAATCAGTCAGCTGAAAAACTATAGGATTTTGCTTATTTTTACTTGCTCTCTTCATTTAGTTTGATTTTTTAGGAAAAACCTAAAAACAATTAAATCTTCTCTGAATGTGTCCAGTCAAATTGTTCAACTTTTCACAGAACTAATCCCTGGAAACCATCTCAAGTTCAAATGTTTCCAGTTGGGTGAATTTTGGTCGAGTTTTAAGAAGCTGGACTTAATCATTTGGCCAAAAAAAAATACTAAAATTACAATATCAGAAATGGCGAACAATGTCAGGAATAGCATGAGCCTGCATCCCCTTTTTTTTTGCAAAAATCTGTCACATATCAAATATGGGATTGAGCTTTTTGTGGCACCACCTGCATCAACTTACATATTATGGAGAAAAGCTTCAAAACCCTTTAGCCAAATTGTTTTATAGCCTATAGCAATCTCAGAAACCACATGAGCTAGCATCATCAAGTTTTGAGCAAATGTTCGTCACGTGACTAGCACTACTTACATTGATCCATTTTTTTACGAGCAAAAGCTTGGTGCAATGAAAGGACTGCGTATTTTATTATTCTAACCAATTATATTTTTTTTTAATCTAATAAAACTTAAAAAAAAGCATTGTAGCCAAAACTTGTCAGTATGTGTAAACAAATTTAGCAACAGGCTAAGATTGTGTCTGTATCTATGACTTGGCAAACTGCCAACTGGATCAGATTTGGCAAGAGGTCACTTAATGCAGCCAGCCACATGTCAAGAGTTCACTTAGTTCACCTGCACTAAGGTAATGGTGAGGGCCGCTGTCTCCTCACCTGAGCTTTGGCAGCCCAGAGCACCTGACTCAAAAGAAGTCTGATGTATTGACCTGACATTTTGGAATATCCATGCAAGTGTTTTACTGAAAATGTGTTTTGCATGCATCTTAATAAAGGAGTTTGGTCATATATACTCATGTTCCTTTTATATATATATGGATTTGTTAAATGATGTATGTTGTGAAAATGAAAAATTTGGTGCAAGCTGAAACTCTTGACAAAGCCTTTTAAGGATTACAAGCTAGGCAAATATGAGATTCAATATAGAAACATGTATTTGAAGGCATATTGGAATTTCTGTTGTTTATAAGAAGAAAAAAACCTGCATGTTCTGATAGAAGGTCAAACTAGACCCTATATAGAAATTCATGTACATAAATTACAGGAGAGCATGTGGAAACCTATAGGACTTAACATATAAATTATGAATTTTACACAGTTCTACATATTCAAATATAGAATAAATTGTTAATCCAAAGACATTTAGGAGTTGCTCTCCTATAATTTATGTGGAAACCTATAGGACTTTACATGTAAATTATGAAATTTTACACAGTTCAACATATGTAAATATAGGATAAATTGATAATCAAATGGCGTGTAGGAGTATATTTGACACAGACTTGAAAAAAATATTCATTATAGCAGTATCCATAGTTTAATATGTATAAATATAGTAACAGCAGTGTAATTGTATAGAAAACACGATATGAACTTGTAGGAATGACGATAATAAATTATAGTATTACCTATAGGTGTATGGATTAAAGAAACCTGTAGTAAAGTGGCGAAAACATCAAAACCTATAGATGTTTTATTATAGATTTACTATAGTAAATCCTATGCTAGGACAATAACAAAAACTATTATTATACCTATAGGTGTTAATATTAAAAAAAAACTATAGTAAATTCACCAAAATATAAAAACCAATAGGTTTTTAATCATAGTTTTTACTATAGTAAATCCTATAAATTACAATTATAAAAAAAATAACTATAGGTGTTTATAGTACAAAACCTATAGTAAAGTGGCGAAAACATCATCAAAACCTATAGTTGTTTTAATATTTTTGTAAATACAGTAAATCCTTAGATACAGAACAACTATAATAACTATAGTATCACCTATAGGTATTTATATTAAAAAACCTGTAGTTAAGTGGCGAAAACATCATCAAAACTTATAGTTTTTATTATGTTTATTAATATAGTAAACTATAGAATATTTTTGGCTGGGTTAATTAACTGTGCAATGAACACTTAACATAACATGAATTTTGGGGTAATCAATGCCCAGTCTGTTAAACATAAATGTGTTGTCCTGGGGCAATACATTATCAGAAGGGATTTGGATATGGTGGCTATTACTGAAACATGGCTAAAAGAATATGATCATATCATATTTTGTAATTTAGCACCGTCTGGTTATAAATTTTCCATGTTCCCAGGAATAATTGCAATGGTTATGGAGGGGTTGCTATTATTGTGAAAGAATCAGTGTAAACTTATATAATAAATTTAATTCTATCAATGCTGTTGTTTTGGGGCAGATTTTAAATGTAAAGCCAAAATTTTCTGTCAAGAAAGTAACATCATGCAAATGGCGTGATCAAGTTATTTGTGCTTTTGATTAGGCCGTGTGGTCACCACTTGCTGAGCATGCTATTGATATGGACGAGAGTACTGTAGAGCAAGCTATTCAGGTGTACAATACTGTGCTTGCTGACCTGATTAAAACACATGCTCACGAGAAAAATCTGTTCAGTGGTAAATAGGTCAAATGCTCCTTGGTATGATGAACAACTAAGCACAAAAATATCATTTGAGAAAATCAGAATGGCAGTGGAGACATTCAAGGTTAACAGTTCATAGATATTTATTAATCAGAAAAATACTCTTTGGGGAGTAATTAGTGGAGAGCGAGTCTCTGCCTGTCTCTTTCTGCATACATGCATCAGAATAACCTTATGGAGCCTATGCAATCAGCTTAAAGAAATGTCTGTTCTACAGAAACCGCCCTTGTGTGAGTTCAAAATGACATTTTACAAGCTACTGATAAACGACAGATTACAATTCTGGTGCTCCTTGATTTCTCAGCAGCTTTTATTACAACTGATCACCATTCTGTGGGTGCACATTCCACTGGACCCAGAGAATATGGAGGAAGGTACAAGAAGAAGGCCTTCAGAGCAGCTATTCGAAAGATCCGGCAACAAACATCTACATCAGAAGGCTACTTGCCCTCTTCATGCTTCCTCATGCACACACAAAACCAGTGTTTCAGTACCTGAAGGGAAGCCCATGAACAGAACCCACAAAATTAACCCCCAATTAATCCCCATATTTTGGAGGCAAATAAATAATATATCATTTAACATATAAGTACATTGAAATACTAAAAATTATAATAACAAAAAGTCATTTTCTGGTAATAATATTGATCTGTCAGAAACATCCTCCCTTGCAAAAAGACCTGTCCGAAACTTCCTACCTAGTCCAGAATGTCCTAGTGGGGAACATCTGTGTCAAAAATGTCCGTCCACCTGGCTGAATATCTACATATCAGATGCAAAGTGAGTAAGGTTGTGGTCCTATAGCTCTGACTCCACATTATCCCCTTACTGTGGACAGGATTACGGATTACCAAGTTGATTTTGCATAAAGTAGAGATCTGTAACTGATACCTAGAGGTAACCCTAGATGACACTTCATATGCCAAATTGTTGCAGCATAAGCTTGCACCAGTAATGGTATTCCCAGATTGTTGTGCAGCGCGGTTAGGGGTTAGATCAGCTCCTCACCCACTCCAGTGCAAAGGGCTCCATTGCATGGTGGCCAAGGCAGTTTGTGTTTTAATCAGTTTTCAAATAATGGCCTCCTCTATAGAATCAGTGATAATTCACAAGCCATAGATATTCAGTACTTTGGTTTTAGGCAGCTCCTTATAATGTTTACAAACTGGACACTGACTTTTTGGTTTGGCCCAACGAGATTTACAAATGGTGACATTGTATAGTATAGGGGGCATCAAGTTGCAGTTGCCTGCTTTTATGAGCAAATTTGCCAGTGTAATTGACAATGTCCTTCCTAACTGTTTTTGTCCAGATAGGTGGCAATGATTTACATTCCAATATGATGTCTTTGGAGCAAATTTTTGCTGATTTGATACAAACTTGTTTCCTAGTAAGACGCCTGTATTGTGTGAAATTGGTGTACATCGGTGTACATCACGGACTGCGCGAGTACAAGACAAGGTGCCAAAATGGCGTCATGCAAGAGACCACGTGTCATTGACTGTTTGCTGATTTTTCATTGCTAAATTTATCACCAGTACAGACAACTGTTCGTTAGTATATACCAGCTTGATTGTTTACATCAGTGAGTGCACTGATACTATACTGATATTGAAGTTAACGTGCTTTACACTACAGTTTACTTGATTTACATGAACTTTGCGTGGAATTGGGAACCTCATGAATCTTAACTTTTACTGTTTTACACTGATACTGGTCACTATGGCTAGTTGCATAGGCCAGATTGAACCTTTTGATGAGTCAGGAGACTTTGAGACATATGCTGAGAGGCTGGAACTTTACCACTAATGGCATAGATGATAGAAGGAAGGTAGCCTTTTTTCTAACATGAACTGGAGGTACATGCTTTGGACTTTTGAAGTCTTTACTTGCTCCCGCAAAGCCAGAAATGAAAACTCTGGAAGAGTTTATCAAGGTCTTAAAGGACCATTACAACCCAAAACCATTAGAAATTGTGGAGAGATTTAAGTTCCACAAATGCTATCAAACTGATGAACAGAACATTGCACAGTATGTTGCTGCCATGAAACTGTCATCACATTGTAACTTTGGTGATACTTTGTGTAAAAAACTATGTGATCAGCTTGTCGTTGCTATCAGCAGTGAAACTATACAGAAGCGACTTCTCTCAGAATGCAATTTGGACTATCAGAAAGCTGTCACTTTGTCCACATGTTTTGAGACTGCTGCAAAGGATAGCCGTGAGTTAAGCTGCAAAGGCAAGATCAAGGCTCCATTTGTTGGGAGTTCGGTTTCGGTCCACAGTCTTCCGTCGAATCAGAGTAAAGGTTCATCGGGACGTCGCTGTTACAGATGCAACTCACCATCACATGCACTTAGCAAACAAGTGGTGTTTTAAGACTGCTGTCTGCCGTGGATGTTCAAAGACTGGACATATAGTTTCTGCTTGTTTGAGTGCAAGGAAGTCTGGTGTAAGACCTGGTTTAAATTCTGCTAGTGGTAATGTGACTCAGTCCCAGACAACACAGCCTAAACGTTAAAAACAAAAACCTTCTGTGCATGCTATTATGTCAGACAGTGATGATCCCCTTGATGATATGAACTTGTCACAGGTGTTATCTCATATGTTTTTAATGATGTTGACTCACATGATGATGTATTATGGGCTGATATGCAGATTAATGGAAAACAGGTAAAGATGGAGGTTGATACAGGTTCAAAGGTTTCCATAATACCTCTTGATATGTACAATGAGATGTTTAGTGATATCCATTTGATGAACACAAAGCTGTAGGTAAATACCTATACTGGTGAGTCAATTTGCCCTGTAGGCATTATGGATGTAAAGGTAGTCTATGGTTCACAAAGTAAGTCACGCTTGAAACTGTACGTAATTGATGGTGTAGGACCACCATTACTAGGTCGACAGTGGCTCAGGTATATAAGACTTAACTGGCACAGTCTAACAGCTTTATTGCTACAACACATGTCAGGCTCTAATAGCTTGAGGATAAAGGTACTAAGATACTTGATAAATACAATGATGTTTTCAGTGATGAATTGGGTACAATGCAACATATTACTGCTAAGTTAAGGAGAATAGTACTCCTAAGTTTGTGAAAGCACAAACTGTACCATTTGCTTTACAGGGTAGAGTATTAGATGAGCTGGATAGATTGGAAAAGCTTGGTATCATCGTAAAGGTTGACCATTCAGAATGGGCAGCATTCATAGTTCCTGTTGTGAAGTCAGATTCTAGTATTAGAATTTGTGGCGACTTCAAAGTTACAGTCAACCCGTGTTTGAATATATGCCAGTATCCTACCCAGCATATTGATGAAATGTTTGCCACTCTAAGCGGAGGTGAAAAATTCACAAAAATTGATTTGGCCCATGCTTACCAACAGATGATACTTATCCTGATTCTAGAAAGTATTCAACAATTAACAGTGTTAATTACACCTCTGTTGGTTTATACCAGTATACCAGATTAGCATACAGTGTGGCATCAGCGCCATATATTTCAGCAGGCCATGGACCCAATCTTGCAGGGATTACCCTGTGTATTATGTTATCAAGATGACATATTGGTAACAGGTGTTGATGATGAAGTTCACATAGCCAATCTTGAGGCTGTGTTGAAAAGGCTCTCAGAATATGGGCTTCACGTTAAGCATAAGAAGTGCGACTTCTTCCGTGACTCTGTCACATACTTGGGACATACAATTAACAAAGATGGTCTCCAGACATCAGAGGAGAAAGTGCGTGCTATCTTAGATGCACCAGTCCCTAGGAATGTATCCCAGTTAAGAGCATATCTTGGGATGATTAACTACTATAGAGCATTTCTTCCAGAACTTGCTACTGTGTTGAATCCACTGAATACTCTGTTACAGAAGGACACAACCTGGGAATGGACAGAGCAATGTCAACAGAGTTTCCAGGAAAGTAAGGATTTGGTAGTGAACTCTGATATTTTAGTTCATTATGACATGTCAAAGCCCTTATTAATTGCCACAGACGCTTCACCATATGGTATAGGTGCAGTGCTCTCCCACATGATTGATGGAGAAGAGCGACCCATAGCGTTTGCATCTCGTACACTACCGTAGATCCGCGTTTTGCCGCCGCGGCCATAAAATAAGACTTACAGCCGAAAATCCCGACTAATATTTATCGACAAGGGATGCGGCTATAAAACGCAGGTTAGGCTGAATTCAAACATGTACAAGAGACTCGACGGCCCGCCGAGGGCCAATGGTCGATAATAGGCTGAGGAAGAAGTGAATACTGGGAACGTATATTCAATGATACTGCATATTTGTATATTAATTTTATTGATTATTAATTTTATAAAATGTAAAATTGATATTTTAAACTTGCTTATATGTATTATAAAACTTTTCTGTGTCAGTCATAAACCACGGCAATTTTCACGCAATGATTGATTAAAGATCGATATTCACTCGCCAAATTATGCATTCTATCCAGACTAACGGTTGTACCTATATTTGAGTATGGCTGCAATATCGGTAAAACATTATTTTAAGATATTTCTTGAACATATCATTTCTTTTAAAATAAACTGTAAAACAAAAGATAACCAAAGACAATACGTTCTTCGGCAATTAAACCTGCGTTCACGTTCAGATACTTCTTCGTTCATCAAATTGTCAATAGATGGCGCTCAAAGGTCATAACCTCACCAGCTAGTTCCGTAATCTTTAAATATGGCACGTTTTGCTAGCAGACGGTTCGGGCACCAGTGTGCATATATTATGATCAGCAGGACCCTGGGTGTACGCGTAAAGGCTCGAAGCAGAATTCGCTTAGGCCAAAATAAAAAAAATATATGGTTCTCAGGCACTTTTTTTCAGAAATCAATGCGGGCGGGCGCTTTTTTTATTTTAAATTTTTTTATATGTTTCGATAAAAATGTCAAATGATAAGGGAAAAGAATGAAAATAACAGTTTTATTTTGCTAAACAAGTAAAAGCACTACAAAACAAAGGAAATTGTATGGTTTTATCTTCTTGAAAGAAATGTCCGAGCGGCTGAATCTCAAAATTGGAAAGTTTTTATTGAAAATCAAAATAAAAATTTTTGATGCGGGGGTTTAAAATTGATGCGGGCGGTGCCTGAGAACCATACGTATTATTTTTTGGGGCCTTATTAAAAGGTTTTGTCAAGGTTGTTAATTGACCGACGTTGTATAGAGTGTAAATAAAAGCCATCATAAAGAGCACCGTTGGCTTTGATGTCCCATTGAAGTTTAATTAGACAGGGTAAAGGCGCAAGGTACACCAAGGCCCGCAAGTTCCGTAATCATTTTCTGTTGCATTATTTGCCGGTTGACGGTTCGGACACCATTTTGCATATATTATGATCAGCACAACCCGAGGTGTTCTGGAAATATGATCACCGACGCGGGTGTCGTTTATTGAAATGTTTTGTTGTTAAATGACCGACGATGTATAATGTCTAAATAATGTTTAAATTACAGTCGTCCCATACAATGCTTTGATGTCCCATTGAACTTTAATAAGTCAAGTTTAGGGCGCAAGATTCTCCGGCATTCAGTGATGTGTCAAATTAATTTCGTGGCCCTACTAGGATTCGTCTTGGATGAGTCGTCATAAACCGAACAAATTGTCATCTATTCTAATCAGGTAGATCAGGCGGTTTAACAAATTAATAAAATTAATTAATTAGCAAAGCCAAGCAACATACACAGTTGCAACTGTTTCCCAAAACTGTTATGCCTGACCACATATCAGCATACCGCAGCATATCTAGGGCAGCCTAGCGTTTAAGAAATGAACCTTTTTTCGTTGTGTTCCCAAAACTTCCCATACCCCACCCGGCAATGGAACGTGGTGAGAATGTGGTGCGGCCATTAAGTAAGGTTTTGGGAATTTTTTACTCCAGTGAAGGAGCCTTCCAGATATTTTACGAACATGGGGTGCGGCCATTAGACGACGTGCGGCGGCAAAACACGGATCTACGGTAATTAACAAGACTGAAAAGCAATATTCACAAATTGACAAGGAAGGCTTAGCTATAATATTTGGTGTCAAAAAGGTTCATCAGTATATTTATGGCAGAAATTTTACATTAGTTACAGCTCATAGGCCCCTTACTGCCTGCTGCGTGAATGCAACATTGGGCTTTAACCTTGAGTGCATATAACTATACAATCCAATACAAAACTTCTGAAATGAATGTTAATGCTGATTGTTTTTTCCAGATTACCTCTGGACACTCAGAAAGGTTGCGAGTCTGAACCTGACCAGGTAGAATTGTTTCATATGTCTATGTTTGACCAATTACCACTCAGTGCCAAGCAGGTGAAGAGAGCAACCTGTAAGGACCCATTACTTTCTAAGGTATATACAATTACTATGAGTGGTAGGAGAACGGAACATGGTAAAGACCCTGAGCTTAAACCTTTCTATAATCGCAGCCTAGAGATAAGTACACATCATGGATGTTTACTCTGGGGCATACGTGTTATTATTCCTTCCAAATTACAATCACGTGTTACAAGAACTGCACGATGGACACTTCGGTATTGTATGCATGAAGTCACTTGCTAGAAGTTTTGTCTTGTGGCCTGGCATTGATACCGCTATAGAGAAAATGGCCAAAAATTGTCATAGCTGTCAACAAGTACAGGCTATGCCAGTGTAAGTACCAGTACATCCTTGGTCTCTTCCTACTGGATCATGGCAACGTGTACATTTAGACTTTGCAGGACCATCTGGCAACCACGTTGTTACTAGGAACAGCTCGTGATTTAAACATGCACCGGCTCACATGGACTCTCTAGACTGCTATGATGATTCGGAGGAAGGTGAGATCATGGACATCGAAACACAAACTGAACAAGAAAGTCCACTCAATGATATAGCAGTAAGTGAGAACTCTTGTAATGAGCAACAAATAACTACGTTTCCGTCCAAATGTGTACTTCCTCAGCGAATAAAATAATTTATTCCGGTGATAAAAGGCTTTATTAGACATTCTGTGACAACAGCATTACAGCCTTTGCTGGATATTGTACCATATAGCCTTACACGTCAAAGTCGTCAATACAAACCATTTTTTTCAGCAATTAGTAATCTTTCCAACTTACGCTAGGTGCCGCTACCGCTCCACAGGCTCACCAGTGGTTGCGGTAGCGGCCTCTTGTGGATGAATGTCACGGAAACCTGTTGGCTGACTCGGGACTCCTTGGAATCATCTCACTGCATCTGTGCAGACGGCACATGCTCTTTAAATTTAAAACGGTAGGTTTTTATAAACGTCATTGTCAGTGGTTTAATCTTGTATAAAATTTAAAAGCTCATCTTACGTAGACATCAGTAGTGTTATAGTGCACCGGGCACGTGATGTGTGTATGGCCTACTTGTAAAAATTATGAAAAAGTATTCGGTATCCCCCAATAACTGATACTGATGCAGCTGCTTAATGATCAGATACTACAATATATATATATATATATATATATATATATATATATAATCAAATGTTTATCACTTTAAATGTCGATTAGAAACTATTGGCCTTATAATCAGATAATATAAGCAGAGAACGATGTCTGGCATTATGTGCTCTGAGTTTCCCCAGCAACGGTGGGCCGGGACCGCCTGTTTAAAGTTGTTACAATGTATTAAGTGTCAGTTTTGTGGCTCTGTTAGCATAGGTCACACAGGTTGTTATATTGATAAATCACCGACTACTAGTTGATTGTACAATATTTATTTAATTTTTAAAAGAATAAAGCATTGCTCTGACTTATAATCACTTCTGAATCGTACTGATGAATAGTCTTGTGTGTATTGGGAAAATACAGTAATACACGTTTCCTTTGTAACGGCTGTGACTAACTGCCCTCGGTTCAGCTTCCTAACCGGCTCCCCCCGCCCCCCCCCCCCCGCGACCTCCGACCCAAATCCTCCGGTATTCAGGCTAAGGCTTATAGGCATAAATTAACACGCAGCCGTCATGGTTACCATTCAAGTGCCATTACTGACATAGCAAGCAGTATAATATATACCTTATACATACAGAGTTACATATCTCTGCAACACGTGTAGTCTATATATATATTCTAACCACATTCACCTGATGATCGGGTCGCATCCCGTGAAACAGTCTGTTGTGAATTAACAGTGTTGTTTTTCTTCAGAGTTATATATATATATATATATATATATATATATATATATATATATATATATATATATATATATATATATATATATATATACCTTTTCTTCATATTCAGTGCTCACAAACAGTAAAAAATGACAGTTTCTCAATAAGGATTGTGTCATTTGTTTAACTGTTTACAAACAAAGTTGTCAGTTTGCAAGATCTTCGGGTCAGCAGTAATATAGGGGTATGGACTGTTTTCCAAATACTTTGACAGCACTTTTTTTTATGAACACTAAATCATTGATCATCTTGATTTTGCATGCTCATCAATTTTTCATGGAATTGAAAGCTTGTTTCAATATGTTACTGTTTCAACTTGTAACATTATATAAATGTGTTTATTGAGACATTTATTTAAAAAAAAAAACGAAACTGATCTTTCTCTAAAATGTACGTAATATGTACTATGAAACTGCAGGGCACGAATCATATAAGAATATTAAAAAAAATAAAAATCCAGTGAAATTTATATGACATAACTTTGAACCAGGTAAAGCCTTAAAATTTTTATTTTATTTTATATTCTAACCATGTGTTTGGCATCATGAAAACAGGATGTTATTATGTTAATATGTTATTACATTTTTTAAATTATATTGGATCAAGCACTTACATTATTCGGAATGTTATGGTATTATTAATGTTTGTATTTCAGAGAGCAGCATATGGTTGAGATAAATGCAACAACAATGAGTCAACAAGGGAATTTAAGGAAGCGAGGAACCCAAAACACCAATGTTTCAATTAATCTGGCTCCTGAAAATTCCAAACTGATGTCATACAAAGTTATATCTGATCCTGCAAAGGTAAAACGACATAGCAAAGTCTGGAGATACTATGGTCTTTTAGCAGATGGCAATGGAACTATCCTTCAAGAAGATGTATATTACTGTCGTCCATGTTTAACACAGGAAATAGACCTGCTCCGTGAAGGAAAAGCTGCACACATATCACGAATTCATCACCTTGAGGGTGGTACAGGCACAGGAAATATGAAAGTTCATCTCTTCAAAAAGCATAACATTGACACAGACAAGGACAGTGTGTTAAGAAAACAAAAAAATGTCTTAACAAATTATTGCCAGTTGAAACCAACAGCAGCAAATTCACAATACGACATGAATAGAGATATTGTTCTATGGCTAAGTGAAGACTTGCAACCATTCAGCATTGTGGACAAAACTGGCTTCAAAAAGTTCACAGAGAAGAACTTTGGTATAAAATTGCCAGACAGGTCTACACTGGGGAAAGCCCCACTTGTTGACATGTACAAGACCATTAAAGAGCACATTAAGTCAGAGCTACAGAGGGCTGAATCAGCAACGCTAATGTTTGATGGCTGGACAGACAGGTACCAGAAACTGCCATTTTTGGGAGTAAGAGTAGCTGTGATGCTGGACTGGCAAGTAAAGATCTTCACTCTGAGCTGTGTGCCTCTGGAGGGCCACACAGCAGCTAACATGAAGGACCATTTGAAAGACCTCATCTCTGACTTCTTTGGGAAGAATGCCATTGATCTGAAATTGCATGCAGTTCATGATGGTGCAGCAAACATGATGAAAACCTCAAGGTTATTGAATATTGACAACCCACAACACTGTGTTGCACATGTTCTTCATTTACTTCTGAGTGAAGATGGGTTTAACAAGTCTGCAGCAGTGTCCGAACTCTTACACAAAGCTAGGAATATTGTGACTGCTCTTCACTACAAAAGCTACTCCCTCAGTCAAGAAGCTCTGTTCGAAAACGACCTAGCGATATTTGACAAGATATCCAAAGCATGTCATGTTAATCAGTTGGACGAGCAGTTCCCATTCCAACAGTTCTTCCAAGAGCCAGACACAGCGTGTACTGATACAGCCCAGCAGGCCTCCCATAAAACGCTCAAGATCCAAAACTGCACCAGGTGGAACAGTGCTTTAAGCATGCTCGAGTCAATTCTTTCCATGAAGAACGCATGTATGAACATGCTTAAAAAAAATCGGCAAGTATGACCTCGTCATGGACGACGACGAAATACTCCTATTGCAAAATGTCGTTGACTTTCTCCAACCATTTCGAGATATGACAGAAATTAGTAGCATATCAGGGAATTCCCTTGCCATAATTCCACTGATTAAAGGTCATATAGAAAATGTCTGTCAGGCAAAAGCTGGGGATTGCCCTGAAATCAAACAACTAAAGAAAGCAGTTGCAAGCAGGATTGATGACCGATTAAGGATGTCAGACACTGCCAGAGTGGCATGCATGCTTGATCCAGCCGTACGCCGCATCTTTACTAAAGATGAAGTAATGGACACACTAATGGAGCAAGTAGATCTAAACCTACCAGGAGAAGGTGGCCCCTCAACATCTACAAATGTGGAGCCTAACATGTCAAAGAAAATGAAGCTGTTGACATCACTAATTCCAGGCACATCTGTTGAAAAGGAAGACGATGGACTCAGAAATGAGATAAGAAATTATCAAGTACATTCCCCAAATGTAGAGGAAAAGGCCAATGCATTGATGTTTTGGCAAAACAATCACATGCATTATCCCCGACTCGCGATTGCAGCCAAAGAGTATCTTTCAATCCCGTGTGCCAGTGTCCCCGTTGAGTGCATGTTTAGCACAACTGGTCTTATCATGAATTCAAAGAGGAGTTCACTAAGTCCTATGACAATGAATATGACAACATTCATTCATGATAATATAAATTTCGTCAAGCCTTAAACGATTCATATGCATTATCTCCGAGCTCATATAGCCGCTACTAAATGAAACGGGTAAATCAGACTGGGACGGTAATCTAATTAGGTTAAGGTCACACTTAAATAAAAAAAAAAAAATTAACAGCTTACCAATCATATTTTTGAGCTGTAACAATAACCCAACTGTCCGTCCGTCTGTCCTTAGTTTCAAGAACGCTAGTTATCATCGCCACTAGGCTATTTATTCCTGGAATATAAAAGTAATTATAAAAAATCACGTATGCCTCTGTTTATGGGGCTGCGCCATTATTTATGTTTAATCCAGGTTGCATAACCTACATGCTAAATTATAGACTTCCGCGCATCTTTCATGTAGTCGGTAAAAAGTAAACATTGCAGATATTTCTTATCGCCGTCCCTACTTAGCCAGTTCTTGACCATGCTTCAGATAAATTTGAGATTTCTATGAAAACCTGAAATTTTGCTTTAATATTTCATGTGGGGTGTTATTTGAAGAAAATAAATTCAAACTCACTTTTGTACCCATAAGGCGATTAGCTCAAATACCACATATGTAATTTTATCAAGTTTCAGATGATTATTGTACAAGGCACATTACATATCCCCTTGTAACATTGAATATAAGCTGTGGATTTGCTCCTCTAGACAAGACTTTGTGGTTTTAATAATTAATGGTAATCCTCAATATACTTTGATTAACCGAAGTAGGAACATAATACTTTTTTTGACCTAGTTCAAACTTTGAGGTTCAAGTGCTATCTTCATGGAACAAAATGTTTTGTACTCATAAGGTATTTTTTTTAATTTCTTATTAACTTAGGAGTATATAAGACATATGTTTGCACATGTTGCCAATTTCGGCAGAGGACTCGTTCAGCAAATGTTAAGCATGTTTTAACGGCGTTTCATTTTAATATTTTCTCATTTTCTTATATTTTTTGTACAACACCGGAGAATAATAACATGCACTTATTTTCTTTAATAAATCATTTTCTGTAACCAAATATGAACACATTTTTATTCCAAACAACCTTTAATAATACATTAACATGATAAAAATAATTGTGTGCCCATTCGTCATTATATGTTTGCCTTTAGTAGTAAAACTGTAGGCTAGCATCTAGTTTGCAAAAATACTTTCTTTTTGTTGTGATTATCTATGTTGTCAGTAATAAAAAAAATTATTATGAAAATAATGAGATTTTTGTCTATTAAACCTCTTCCAGCCATTGGTCAGCCACTCAGCCAGCCACAACTTTGTTAAACAAGCCATCATCATTTTTCTAACGGCTCAGCCGGCTAGCCATCCATTTTTCCTTCCAGCCAGCCGATTTACTGGTCAACGGCTGGCTCCCAGGTCTGACAAAGTGAAAGCATTAGCTCTGAAAGCACTAAACCTAATGTAGAACAGAGAACACATGATCAGAAAGTAAGAAAATCAAATAGAGTGAAAAGAACTCCTAACAGATATCATGATGAGTTCAAAGTGTAAGTTTTTCAATTATCATTATTAAATAAGGTTTTTATGTTATGATAACATTGCATTATAGGTGCATGGCATTGCATAACTTTATTCGATGTATAAAGTGTAACAGTGAATATGGCAAAGAAACAAGCCGTAAAAGTCAATATACAGTATACTAAAAATATGTACAGATAAAGGTGTATAACTGGAACTATATAATCGTACTCAATTAACAGCATATCACAGGTTTCTTTTTTCATATCACGGATACTTGCATTGCATATCACAGATCTCTTTGTGGTACACGTTAGTTTGAAGATTACTGCTCACCTTAAGATTAAGTGGGGAGGAGATTTCATGTATTTGCAATTATTTAAAGATGATAATGACTAAACGTAATATTTCCAAGGTGAAATCGTTCTGCAGACTAATATATAAGCAACACCGGTTTGTATGTGTAATATGTAGCGGAATGTGTATGCTACGTCATCAAAAGTTGTGTTCCGCTAGTCGGGTATTAAAGTTGTAAGTCAAGTGAAAGTCTTTTGGGTTTCTGCTATCTCGTTGACAAAATACATAACACAGATTACCATAATTGTCAGTTTGAAACTCTTCTAAAGAAGTATAAGGGTGTGTTCACCCTAGACAAAGACAAGTAAGGATGTACCAAGACGATCAAACACCACATCCAATCTACAGACAATGAGCCAGTTCAGCAGGCCTGCTACTCAGGGTTGGCATAATCTTCCTGGAGAAAAGGGAAGGGAAGAAATACTTCCTTCCCACTATTTCTTCCGAGGGAAGAAATAAGAGTAACAACATACCTGTATTTCACGTTGTTCAAATGACATTGGCTTGTCATATCAATGCAAATCAGATAGATTGTTTTTCACTCCCTTTGGTAAATATAAGACATGCAAACAAACCATGTGGATGTAACTGGTGTGTAATTTTATGATGGGGCTGGATAGTGTAGTCTTCAGCTGAGTAATTAAGATGAACTCAACTTGAGTCCACTCAGTCAATTGGTGTTGTTGTTGCTGAAGGCAATCAGAAGGTCAAGAGGGACTGGTCTCCTGTGCCACATATTAATGAGACACTGGATGCTCTAGAAGGTGCACAGATGTTTTTTTAACACTTGATCTTGCATCAGCGTATCGAGAGGTGGAAGTTGCTCCTGTAGACAGGCACAAAACAGCATTCTCAACCCCAATGGGGCTCTGCGAATTCCTTAGGATGCTTTCAGCCTTTCGAGTAGCCCAGCCACTTGGTCAAGACTTGTTGGTAGAATATTCCGAGAGGACATTCTGCAGACACTGCTTGTTTATTTGGATGATGTGATAGTCTTTTGCAGTACACTGGAGGAGCATCTTGAACAACAGGTGATTGTGTTTCATAAGCTTGCTGCTAACAGGTTAAAACTAGAACTTGAAAAGTGGATGTTTCACTGAAACAGCTATGTCTGCACTGTCTTCTTTTAGCCTAAGTTTGACAGTTGGAGTATGTGATGGAAAGTCCTGGACAGTGGATAGAAGTTACACCAGTGTAGTGTGAGCGGTGGAGGAAGACAGCTTAAAACCGGAGGGATACACGGACCTTGTATGGGCCCCTACAATCCATTCTTATGGCACCGCGTGTGGTCGAACGCGGGTCCCCAGCAGGGAAAGCCAGGCGTCATGCCGGCATGAATGATAACATAATAAAGATGGTACATTTTGTGCCTGGAACTGTGCGATTGGTTTGATGTGGACGCTTTTCAATTTTTGGAGGAGAATGATTTATGTAGCAAATCTTGTGTTTACACAACAGATTTAATATATGAGGAAAAGTATCAAGAGCACAACGAAATCCTGAAGTGGCTACAGTCTCTTAATAAAGTTAAACGATTGAAAGTTTCAGGTCACAGAAGTAGCATGTGCACTGAACCAGTGTAATCATACCACAAAAAAAATGACCCCTAGGGGCAGTCATCTACATGTTGTTGACAGCCTGTGTTCAATGTTAGACGCCAGTATATTAGTAAACAATTTAAATGCAGTAAATGGAAGAATGATTAATCACAACAAATGCACACCCCATTGGCCGACTTAGCTTATAGTCTACGTGCTCACTGGGTTCCTTGTCAATCGTTCCTTAGTTGCAATTACAGTCTCTGTTTGGCGTGCACATTTGCTTGCTTATACTTCATCACGTAATGTGTGCTGTTGTTGGTTTCAGAGCCTGGCTGTTTTTGCTGCAGCGGTATGACGCAGGTAAGCATTGAATTTACATTGGTGTTTACATACACGCAGTCAGGGGATAAATTGAAACACCTGTATATTTTACGCCAGTGAATATCGATTTGTTAAGACCTGTGGCACATAGTGGTGTTTACAGTTCGTGGCGTGTCTTCTCGTGAAATGAGAAATTCTATGTATTCTTAAGCAAAGTAAGGCTCAGATATACAGTGAATTACTGACACATTATGCTTCGGTCCATTCACATTTCCATAGTGAGACAATGCCTCTCCGAAATAACTCTCTGCGAACTAAGTGATTCTGAGATGTGTGTGATTTTCTTTTCTCGATGTTACGTAATCCTCTTGTTTTTTTTTTAATTTAAAGAGTAAATACAGGCTGCTTTTTTACTTGTGCATTGGGAAAGCTTAAAGATAAAGAATGTCCATTGATAGAGCTCATGTGTAGAACTGAATGTTGCACAGCTGGCCACACATAATAATTCTTTTGGTAACCAGTTTCTCTTCCGCCCTGGTGGCAGACGGTCCACACAGAGTTCACGCTTTAATAGTCAGCTGTCGGTGATGGGCGAAGCGTGTGATACGATGTGATAATATAGAGATGTGTGTCATTTGGCAGACTCAAGCGTACACAGATGGTGCTGTGATTTGCACGAGGCATGATGGTCGTAGAATACTTATGTCCCTAACTGTCAGCCCTGATGAAAACGTTTCTATATTTTCAATACTCGATGACTTACACAATGTCAGTTCTCCTTTGGCGTCTTCTATGTTTGTTGTAATGCTTCTGATTGAAACCATACATACTCACAGGAGTTATTGTCCCGTTCTTTTCAGGACGCCATGTTTGAGACACCCCCACAGCCGCAGAGCGGACAAGAAACACTAACGCAACAGCAGTAGATGTTTAGCGTGGCAGAGGTGGTGGAGCAGGTGTCGGCGCTTAACCTAAGCCTACGGTCAGTAAGTATTTTCAGTAGCTTCAGCCTTGATGATTGCATGTATGTGAAAGGGCAAGAGAGGGGCAGATTATTTAAGTTTAACCACTCAACAGCGGAAGTTGAGTGTAAACACACGATGCATGTTTATCCTTTTGCAAGTTGTGTGGTTATTGCACAATGCGTTTTACATACAGAAAAAAACGTGCTGACCGTTATTTCCCGGTTCTTTTCAGACACATGTGAGCCCGCCAAAGGCACAGAACCAAACGCTTGACACTGAGGCCCCCAGTGTGTCCGACTGGAGAATGCAAACCCCTGTACGTAAACATGTACTTGACGTCAAATAAAAGTGGTAACCAATGTCAGCCGACCAAAAGTAATATTAGCTGTGCACTTCAGGGACTTGGGCTAAAAGAAATAATGATGGTTGGTGATGTTTCATATGCTGACGGTTATTTCTTCCGTTCTTTTCAGACAGCTGTGAGCCTGCCTGGGTTGCCGAACTGAACGCCCGACACAGAGGCCCCCCGTGCATACGACGAAAGAATGCAAACACCAGTACGTACATATGATGGATTCCTACTAGGTGCTAACTTATATGTGAACAGGAAACCAAGAGGGAAATGTTTTGTTTTTATTTGAAACATGTACTTGACGTAATAAAAAATTCATAACAAATGTTAGCCATCCACAAGTTATATAAGCTCTGCTGCTTCCAGGACTTGGGCGAAAAGAAATAATGATGGTTTGTGATGTTTCATGTGCTGGCGGTTATTTCTTCCGTTCTTTTCAGACACCTGTGAGCCCGCCTGGGTCAACGAACTGAACGCCCGACACAGAGGCCTCCCCGCATATGACGAAAGTACATCAGTACGTACATATGATGGATTCCTACTAGGTGCTAACTTATATGTGAACAGGAAACCAAGAGGGAAATGTTTTGTTTTTATTTGAAACATGTACTTGACGTAATAAAAAATTATAACAAATGTTAGCCATCCACAAGTTATAAAAGCTCTGCTGCTTCCAGGACTTGGGCGAAAAGAAATAATGATGGTTTGTGATGTTTCATGTGCTGGCGGTTATTTCCTCCCTTCTTTTCAGACACCTGTGAGCCCGCCCGGGACGCCAAACCGAACGCCCCACGCCAAGGCCCCCTATGCCTGCAGCGAAACAGTGAAACACAGGTACGTATATACCATGGATGCGTCCTAGGTGGCTTTCTTTTATGTGAACGGGCAACCGAGAGGGAAACATTTAGTTTTTTTTTAAACATGTACACGACATCATATAAAAGTCATAACAAATGTTAGCCGACCAAAAGTGATATTAGCTATGCTGCTTCCAGGACTTGGGCGAAAAGAAATAATGATGGTTTGTGATGTTTCACCAAATGCATATTATGAGGTATGATCGCTATGCAAAGCAATGGTCTGGGAATTACCTCCTGATGAAAATTGTTTTGATTTATTTGCAGACGTTACGTCAAAAAACAAAAAATCCAGGACCCGCCATCGGCAAGTCAGGTGGGTGTTTCTGCTTTCCCTATGACATTTAATCTATTGATATTGCCTGTGTTAATTTTAGGCTATAGACTGGCACGCAAGTTGACCGCAACAGTTACTAGTTTATTTCACGGTGGCTCTCTTGTGAAATGACCCCGTAAGGCTATAGTGATGTATACTCGGCAGACATGTTTTTGTTTCATACTTTTTGGGACATGCCACTTGTAGCCATTTGCTTCATCAGTGTCTCGGTGATAAGCTTGAGTCGAGATTTGCAGAGACTTAATCATCTACCCCAACTTACCTCCGAGTTCAGATGAATACAGACTGTGTGAGTTCACAGTGTTCGTGTGTGACAAAAAGTTAGAGTGATCACTGCTTTATTTTAATTGAGGTTGGACTGGAAACACTGGATAAAGTAGACTGACCGATATGGTATGATATTTCCACCGAGGGGGTATATTGTAACATAATTTGTAATTTACCACAATTATATTCTTATAGGTGTTTCCGTCACAACTACCGAGGAGATGCATCAGGCCGGGGCAGGACGAGGCCCTGTTGCGACCTTACGGAGCATACCTCAGAACCGTGGCAGCCCGGGAAGAAGGCGTGTCGGGCATACTGCTGGCGCGGATGCTGCGCACCAGCAGTCACCAGAACTGGACGAGTGCCTCAGAGAGGGAATTACTTCAAAACAAATCGGAGACCTCGCCCGGACTGCCATCTGGTGGTATAAGGCTGGGAAACTGTCCAAAATAGACTCTTAGGAGTGGAAACAAAGTAATGCATCTTATGTTATTTCCTGAAAATTTGTTTGGTTTCTCTCTGAGAGAAAGTGCGGTTCCTTGGGCATGTTATTTTTATGGAGGGAGTTGCTACGAATCCAGATAAGTTGCCTTTCATCAAGTTCAGTGACACACTTTTTAAGTTACGGGCTGTTATGGCCGGAGTAATTATTACAATAAAGCATTGCTAGAGCGGGCGCCCAGCATTAACTAATGTAAAAGTACACGTTACCCAATGAGAATCAGGTTTGTAGATACGAGTTTTGGCATAGTTTTATAGAGTGTCCGTTCTGAGATGTCATGCTGCTATATTTTTGGTTGTTCATGGGAGTTAGTATGAATGTACATATATCTAATACTTATAAAAGGAATTCGGTTCATGTCTGTTTGCAATGTTCTCTAAAACTGCTTTGTGTACAATAGTGTGCCTTACATCATTTTAAAGGTTTTTATGCCCGCAGTGACAAAGGCGAAATGAGAATAAATAATTTTTAATGTACTGTTGCATGGACGTCACCCGGACATTGGAGGATGGCGCCACGAAGTGGTGTGGCCGCCCCTGTTTCCACGTGTATGGACCCACCCCGCTATCAGTGACTACTGACGCGCTTTGAGAAACATAAACACTATTCTGGGACCATTCAGTACTGGTTTTGCAGTTCTGACGGCGCTATCATTTCTCTCAAGCAAAACCACAAACTTCTGCGGCTTCCACCCATTGTTGATAGCCTATAAAACGAACTCGCCTGCAGTACGAGGCGGGACTATTGATTTTGCTACGCCACGTTACTGTTTTCCCCGGGGACCGTGACCGTGGGCTCTTGGTCCCCAAGCCCACGGAATGCCATGAACCATGCTATGAACTTTATTATGTAGGAAGAGGAGAGACTTTATGTTTTCTGGTGCCACATGGATTAATACAGGACTTCAGTTTTATGTGTGCCCGAACTATGTGTTGATGATGGACTTCAGTTTCTCGTATACCGGATTCAGTTAAGTATTTCGTTGCAGTTCGTTATTTAGAGACTCAGTTTTTCTTCAGAGACTTTGTTATAAATTACGTTATGTATTGACTATTATATTATTTGTGTACGAATGTAAATATTGTAATATATGAATATAGCACTGTTTTTGCACCCATATTTTGGTTACGTATTCATTTGAAGAGAACGTGTCTGAACATATGTGTTACGGTTCGGCCTGAGTTGTTTGGTGTGAAAAGGGACCGTAACATGTACATATAATTTTGAGTGATTTTTCTGTTTTTTCTGCCTCGCACAGAGGTAAGGCCGAGCACAGCCGAACTGCCTTCGGCAATGACCGGAATGCATGCATCGTGGTCTATGAATAAAGCTTGCTTTCAGTGAGGGATTTGAGCCTTTCGGGCCTTTCATTTGAACGAGGCTCTCACCCAAGTGCGTGGTCAGTAAAAGAGAAAAACACATGTTTCTCGCTTTATGAAAAGGAGGAATAATGGCAAAACCTAATTCAAGGTCCAATTTCACGAACAGGCCTGGGGTGGGGAGGGATGGAGTGGTGTCTGGTGTTTCAGGCCTAAAAATTTGTCTGATACAATGGAAAAAGGTTGCGGTGGTTGAATCAGAAATAAAGACCCTCTGCATGGAGTCCCGTTGGGTCAGCTTCTGCTACTTACGAGGTATGCATATTTCTGTTTCATTCTTCAGGAACAGTTTCCTTGCAACGTACATTTAGGCCTAATAAATCTTTCATGTGTTCCTCACATCAACCTTATCTTTATACGCCCAACGATAGAATCCAGTCAAATATCATCGAAAACCTGAATGCCGCCGCGTTTCATTTCGGTTTGCAATGTATACACCATCACCGACCAGGTCTTCAAGGTAAACTTACCGGGGTATAAATTTCTTGCCACGAGGACAGCCCCACAAAATAAATGTTAAAAATATCGGAGCGACTGCAGGGTCACTCGCGCACTGTCACCACCAGGTTATGAGTTTTTACAGACGGACGGTATGATGTTTAGGATTCATGTAATTTAAAAGTAAGTGGCAAAATTAAGATAAAAGCAGCATGGACGTAGAAACGTTTTCTGTTCACAGAAGTGTTGTGCCTCAGAGAGGTGCTCGAGTTATTCTGTAGTCGTCCCAAAATGTTTATACATTTCTTATGGAGACATTTTCTCACTGAAAACCTATATTTTCTGTTAACTTTTAGAATAAAAAAATGAGCCAACATTTCACATCTCAGTTAATAAATATCCCCGACCCCAGTAATAAGCCCGGTATACCGGGTCTATCAGCTAGTGGGAAATATATGTACAACAGTTCAGCTATTTTTTTAACCCTAATCATAAATTAAAAAAGTGTAACATTGATTGGTGTTTCTTGTTTTGGGACATTTTATATGACCTACTGTTATTCTTTTTTTTAGTTATACATTGCTTCAGTGGATTTACTATAGAGAGAGGTCAGGAGATTCATTTTTTTATCTACTTATGAAGATATTCCTTGAGGTGAATATTTCGATAATTTCCTCATACTTGATTTATACAGCCATGTCTTGCTGTAGACTGTTTCAGAAACATTTGGGGATTCTCCCTGTTAAATTTTCATAACCACCTTTCGTATTAAAGTATCTTTGTTTCTATTATTCTTTCTTCAGATATTCAGATATGTATGTTCACTGAGCTTTGTGCAAAGTGTGCAACTGTTTCACTCATGTAAAGTTTCAGGGGGGGGGGGGGGGGCGGCGATAACTGTTGTGTAGTAACGTTTACAATGTTTCAGTTCAAGGCAAGGTTAAATGCTTTTATTTCAGTGAGTATAACAGTGGTATTACTCATATCTTTTGCAGATTCCGATTCGGCCAAGGAAACAATAGAACAACAATAGAAAGGGACTGGCTCCCAGAGAGATCAAGGTGTGTCAAAATTCAATTTGCATCGCCTTCAGCTTCTGCATCTGAACTTGTGTGTCCCCGCCTTAATATTAACTACCAAGTTATGCAGTTTTTAATACCATTGTAGCAATGTCGCCATGGCAACCATGTAGATATTTATTTTTTTCATATGCATCAACATTCCGTATTCCGTCACGCATGTTTATCCCTGTGATGTTCTTAATGCAATGAGTTGGTTATAATCAATGTTGCCCAAGATAGGATACACATATATTTATATATGTTTTGAAAAAGTAACATTTGACTCTGATTGTACGCTTTTTTGCAGTCCTAACTGATGGATAATTTGTTGTGCGTATTTAGCGAGCTTATAGATTTTACACTCATGTAAATGAACATGTTGAAATTATATAAAAGGTCTATGATTCTTACTTAAGTGGTGGGTCATTAATAAATCAAGTTTGAAGCAGATCTGTCTTTCCAAAGCAGAATTATCATCCATTAACTAATTTTTGAATGGATAGGACTGTGACCTTGACCTTAGACCCTATGACCCCAAAATGGAAAAGAATCTTCACCTATTGGCAGGTGAGAAATATCTTGAAGATGGTAGGTTTGTGATGAAAAGTTTGGCTTCAAATGCATACACATTCTTTTTAAAGAAATGGGTCCTGTGACCTTGACCTTTGGACCCCAAAATGGAAAGTGTTCTTAAATTAATGGTGGGCCATATATCAGTTAAGTTTGAAACTAATATGTCAACTAAACTATAGTTATCATCTGGAAACTAATTTGTGGAAAGATGGCCCCTTTGACCTTGTGACCTAAAATTCATTTTTGCTCTCCTCATATTTGCAATTCAGCTAAATGCTCAAGATGGAAAGTTTGGAATGAAAAGCTTGGCTTAACATGCAGCCACAATCTTTTTAAATAAGTGAGCCCTGTGACCTTGACCTTAGGACCCAAATATCACACAGGTTCTTGCTTTAATGGTGGGCCAAATGTAAGTCATGTTTGAAATCCTTTTGTCAATCCAACCTGGATTTATCATATTGGAAGATGTGTATTAAGTTTCTGATTATTCTGGGGGGTACTTACAAGCCCCATCACTTGGAGGATATGGATGGCAGTGACCTAATTTAAGTTTTCTAAGGAGATTTTCGATTGAGCTCCCTGGATGTTCATTTAGAAGTTTCTAGGATCAGCAGTTATGATTTGTGCCCTGCTAACAGATGACCGGACGGACAACGGACAAAGTGCGAATCCTGTACCACAAGGACATGGTTAGCTTTCTGGGACGAATTCAACGGAAAAGTATCTTCTAATCAATTGCAGTCTTTTCATCAGAGAGCTTAAACCTGTACACTGATGCTGCACTGCAATTAGGGTTTGCAGCAATACCAGGCACCAATTGGTTCTGTGGCCCTTGGTCAAATGCTTGGAAAGCCTACAATATTGTAGTTTTAGAACTGATGCCTATTGTTTTGGCAGTAGACATGTGGGATCAAAGTTTAAAAAATAAGCAAGTATGAATACACAGACAGCATGGCAGTTGTATTTATGTATATGGTGTTACTAGCTCAAATACCCGCTGGCTGCAGACATTCCCAAAAAGACCCCACAGCAGTGAGTCTCAAACAAGGGAACCCATGGGTCACGGCGCTCAGCTGATCGTGATTGTACTATAAATGATTCTCCACTGTGATACTATATCGAGTCGATAAAGCTTATGAATATCATGGACATGTTGGGCTATTATAAAGGAATGTAATGTAATATGTGAGTAAATGATAAATGAAATTGCCTGACTGATGGATTAATAGAGTCAAATATAGTGGTTTATTTTTTATTTATTTAGGAGGGGTTGAAAATTGTGATATATTTGAGCAAATATGAATGCAATGAGAGCAGTAATAAGCAGTAGTAGAATGATGATAAGGCTATTTGTTGAAGGATCTAAAGTGTATGGTAGTCTGCAAGCTTTCAATTTGGCAGATATGATGTTATGATTAACTATGCTGATGAAGTGATTTATGAATTTGTGACTGTATGACACAATATCTCTTCAGTCTTGACAAGGTACATTATTGTGATGCCCACTATGTCTACATATTACACAATATTGACATAATTTCTGGCATGTACATAGGTACCTATGGACGAATAGTTATACAAAATATTAAAGTATGAATATATCTGATTCATCTTGTTCTTGCTTACTGAGGCTGACTTTGGGATGGGGTTCAGAGAAGGGAAAAGTGAGGGCAGCACGAAGGTGGATGTAGAAATATTCTATTGTAATGTTTTTCATTTATATAAGAATATGAAAAGCTAAGAGGAAAGGGGCCCTCCTACTTCGTTATAGTAAAGTTCTAAATATATGATTGCAAACTAATACTCTGACAAGACTGTCATGAAGAAAAACAGTAAAATTTTGAGATACTGTGATGCATATGAAAATTTACAGATGGACAGGCAAGTGGACAGAATGGACTAATACCTTTATTTCACTTTCAAGGGAATAATGCATTTAAGTTTATATATAATCCTATTTTTTTTTAAGCATATCAACTTTTTTCATTAAGAAGTTTTTATCTGAATCATTTTTTTATTTACAGGTTTTATAAATTTTTAATAAAAAAACCTGAAAATATAAGTTAAAATATTAGAATTGTTGCAAAAGTTGCAATCATCATATATCCAGAGTGTAGCTCATATTGGGTCATATTATGCATACACATATAATTTATTTTTTTAAAATCATAAATTTTTAAACTGAATTTAAAAGAAAATAATGCCACAACATGGCATCTACAAGAATATTCCTTGAATCACTATTAAAAAGTTTTGCACATTGGAGTTTTCAGTACATGCTTAATGTTATTCACAAAAATAAAATAAAAGTAAATTTGATAAAATAAAACATCTTTTCAAATAAAGTATACACACTGTTGGTTGAATGAGGGACAAACAAAATCATTGTGCTAATTACTATCCCAGTTTTAATTTATTACTGGAATTAATAGTCAATTTCACACCTGGTGAAGTTTTTACTCTTCTGAAGTAAGGAATTACTTATCTCATGAACATCCACACTTTCATAACAATACACCACTTTGTGGACACAATTAAATGTACACTTTAATCATTGTAACCCTGGTGGTACAATACAAAATCTAAAATGTAGCATAGCCTAGAATAAGAATGAATCAAATACAGAAAATAATAACATTCATCTAGTTTATGCACCATCTGGGGGGGAGGGGGGGAGTGCAGGGCAGAGGGGAAGCCTGCTGGTAGTGGCCAGGCTGACCCAAGGCAAGCTGCCTGGGGTGGGTTACATAATGCAAGTGAAGGCTGTACTACTAGGTGGGCTAGATGTAAACAACACTTGACATGGTGTATGAAAACATGAATAAAAGCTATTCTTTCCAATCAATTTATTTGAAATTTCAGATTTTAAAAGATTAAATCCTTATGTATATATGCTGTGAAAATTAAATCAACAATGCGAAAGTTGGACAAAATTTAAGGTATTGATTTTTTATTTATGCTAATAACTTGAAAAATTTGCAAAATTCAGATCTAATTTTGGGTAAACAATTGAATCTTGATTAAATAAAGTTATATTCCTGAAAAAAAGTCTCTAGGTTCAGCAATTCTCATGTAAGGTGAGTAAATATATTTCCTGATTTTTAAAAAATTGCATTATGTTTTGGCCCATAACTTCAAAATAATACCCAATACTGACCTAATTTTTGGTATGTTCATAGAAAATGTATTAAAGAATGTGAATACTAAATACGATCAAAAACAGATCAGTGGTTTTGATATTAGGCAGCCTTGAAGTGTAACAATGGCTTTTTTTTTAAAAAACAGAGTTTTTTTTCCTTAATATCTCGAAGGAACAAAGTTCTTATGACCCATTTTTCGGTATGGTAGGAGATTTTGGGGACATCTAAAATTATGCCAACAGCCTGGGGAGCATAGAGATGTACACTGAATGACCTACAGTCATCAAAGTGGACTGCTTGACAATGTAAGGGAATACAACAAGAGCCTCCAAAAAAATTCAACAACTAGCCTAATTTTGCAGCTTTTATTTTCAAATTTCAAATTTTAACAGATTAAACCCTTATGTATACATGCTGTGAAAATTAAATCCACAGTACTTACAGGAAAAAAACGTGCCCTGGCCAAAGTTGGGCAAAATTTATGGTACCAATTTTATATTTTTGCCAATATTTAAAAAAATTTAACAGATTTTGATCTTATTTTTGGTATACAATTAAATTTTGATTAATTAAAGTTGTATTACTGGAAAAAAAGTCCCTACCTTTAATACTTTTGGTCTTAAGTGACCAAATATCTTCCTGATTTTTTTTACAAAGTCCATTATGTTTGGGCCCATAACTTTTTTAAATTATATAATACTGACTTAATATCTGGCATATATAGAGGAATATTTATGGTAAATATGAAGAAAACCAGATGAGTGGTTTTGATATTAGGCAGTCCTGAAGTGTGAAAATAGATTTCTAATAAAAAATGGAGGTTTTTCCTTAATATCTCAAAGGAACGAAGTCCAATTGACCCAATTTTTTTAGCATGGTAGGAGATTTTGGGGACATCTAACTGTATGCCGAATTTCAGATTCGTAGGTCCAACGGTGTCGAAACGTGCCAGTCTTACAGACGGACATCCAGACGGACAGACGGCAATACCAATGTTTATGATTTAAGGGCTTTCAGAATATGGGGCTTACCAGATGTCCGTTCCCTAGGGGCTAACAATGAATTACCAATGAATGTTGCTTAGGGGCTTTATCATGTCTAGTTTTTAGGGGCTTTTGTATTGTCCGTTTCTAAGGAGCTTAATGGTCAAATTAGGGACCTGACCATGATCTGATGGTTAATATCATATAACCATTATCATTAATAATGAAGGGCTTTCAGGTGGTAAGTTTGATATGATGGCACGGACAAGTTAGCTCTGCACACCTTGGATAATGTTGCTTGGTTGGACATTTAACCAAGAAAGTGTGCTGTTTATGCTGCATTCCAATCAAGACGTGCAAATTGTATTTTCGAGTTTCTTAGTGACATTAGTAGAAAGCTTTCCAATCACGTTCCAACCAGGAAAATCCCATTTGCACAACTGGAGTATTTAAGGGGCTTTTTCAGATTCGATGTGCATTACCTTTGAGATCTGAACTTCCCTGGCTTACCATTCGTGTGCACAATTTGCACAACTTGATTTGTATGCAGTATTATACACGCAGAACCAGCACTTCTGCCACACCAGATTTCAAACAGTATTAATTTTATCAATATATATATATATATATATATATATATATTGTCACCAGAAATCGGTGACAATATGTACGGTGTTTTGTATCATAGTTTAACGAAGTCTGTTCTCTATTGATATTGACGTGAAGCGTCATCCTAAAGCGTTGACAGGTCTTAATTGTATATATATATATATTGTGTATTCTTGTATGGAATCCCATCAGCTATCAGCTGATTTATCCGTGTCACGCATCGTGTGTAATTGTTACATTTGGTATGTGGGTCGCCAAGGTGACGCTAGCAGTCAAACCAGGTCACATATAACCTTATATGGGACACTTGAGCCATAAGCCAATCAGAGAACCGGATCGCCGTATTGTGACGACGATTGTGACGTCAGAGTTCAGGGAGAGACGCTGGAAGCTGCCTTCAGTTGGGTCTTGAAGCTTGAGGTGGCAGCACGCACGCACGAACATTGAAACGCCAGGAACGGCATAGAAGCAAGCTTCTACATGAAGCAAGGACCCAGCTCATAAGAACTCAGCCGTGCTGCCGAAAGAGCTTCGTATTGGCGATATATAGACAGCGCGCTCGTCACCTGCCGGCCTAGTTCAGTTTGACCTAGAAACATAACCGCCGTAAGCCGTGAACCCATTGCTACACGAGCAAGGTCAAGGACTCTAAGCTCAACGTAAACAAAGGGCGCTATTGCATTCATGTGATCGTAAACCTACCCGGGTCGCTGACAAGCAAGATCAGTTGAAGATCGCTAAACTCAGAAAGACTATATGCTGCTAACCATACGCTAGATTCTACACAAAACAGTAACCAGAGATCTCTGAAGGAACTGGACTTTATTGGTTTTCATACAAACCACGGACTCAGTAAAAATATCCTGTAATTTTAATGTGAAGGACTGTCGTATTGACACATCAACGCACACACACACATCTACATCTTTGTAAGTATTGTCTTGAATTATATTGTGAATTTAACCTGATGTCTCATAGTTTCTATTGATCTGGGTGTATGATTGTCTGGTATTATTATACACGTCCTTAAAAGAACCTGGAATGTCACCTGTAATGGCCGGGATCTAATTTCTTGATTAATGAAATCAAGTGGCGAGCGTTAACCCATCCTATTGTTTTATAGGATATATCCGTTGTAAAGTTTTCACGTTAAGTTAGGGGTGACATTGTATGGCGAGCGTGCCAGGATATAATTAGCCTTAAAAAACTGGCTAATTACAGTAAGTTTCAGAAGTTTTGAACTGAGAAAACAGTACTGAAACCAGACATTCATATACTCGAACTAGAGTTGATCTGAATTAATAATTGGATATGACACCAAACTGATGTTATAGTGTATACTTGCTCAATGAAATTACCCCACTGTTAGGAGTTAATATTTATTCAGTGAGAATATTACCTGAAACACAACATTGTTTCAGGATTAGCATATACCTTGAAGATTTGGCTAGAACACATGCATGTTTTGTGAGTAATGCTAGTTCAGTGATACCTGAACATCATTACTGGTTTGATATAAACCCAGATTAGAGTGAAAATTTTTGATGTTGTTAGATACGCCCTGGTATAATTTTTCCTACACTGGTTTGTGATTGGTCACGTGGTAGGGTCTCTTGACAGGTAAGTTTACCCCTCCCGATTGGCATGGTAATCATAGGTGCATGGTGTTTATTGATATCTTGATATCCATCCGTCCATCCGTCTGACCCTTCGTCCGACCTTCCGTCCGTCCGTCCGTATAAGTAGAATTTTGATGCGTAGAGCTACCGTAGTGTTATTGTACGGATACCGCCGGTTCGTTAGGTTGGCTTTAACAGTATGTATTTACGGATTTTTAAGAGCGGATATTACTAGATACTGGAATCTTACTAGGTTAGGGCGTTACCATGGAAACGTTAGAGTCACTTGTCAGATGCGGACAGGCCTTGGGGCTTAAGGACCAGGCTTTACAAGATTATGTTGAGACTAGACGGCGTGCGGATGAAGAACGTGAGGAAAGAGCTAGGCAACGTGAAATAGAGCGTGAGCAGCGGGAAATAGAGCGCGAGCGAGAGGCTAGAGCCCACGAATTAGAGGTTCTAAGGTTAAAGTCTGACTCTGGGGTTAAAGAAGAGAGAAGTAGGGATGTATTCCCGAAAATCCAGCTTCCACCTTTTGATGAGGCTCACGATCAGCTAGATGCGTTTCTTGAGCGATTTGAACGATTAGCTGTATGTCAAGGCTATGATAGGGAGAATTGGGCGTTACACCTGAGTCCGTTACTGCGGGGTAAGGCGCTAGGGACTTACACACAGTTATCGGTTAGCGAGGCCATGGATTACGATAAGTTAAAGATAGCCTTGTTAAAGCGATACCAAATGACCGAAGAGGGTTATCGACACAAGTTTCGGACTTGTAGGCCTGAGCGAGGCGAAACGCCGAGTCAGTTTGCGGTGAGACTGAGTGGATACCTAGACCATTGGATAGGGATGGCAGGGGTCGGAGGTGACTACGACGGGGTAGTTAACCTGTTGATGTGTGAGCAGTTCGTAAACTGCTGTAGTAGGGATCTCTCTATGTTTTTGAAAGAGAGACGGTGTCGTGACTTTGATAGTATGGTAGACTTAGCCGAGAGTTATACGGAGGCTCACGGTGTACACAGCCTTACAGCAGGTCCTCGTTATGGCAATAATGTGCTGCGTCCAGCGCAACCGGTATCTCAGCCTAGAGAGAAGCGAGAGGTTGAGCGCAGTCCGGACGGTCAGACATTTAAGCCATCAGGAGGCATCAGATGTTATTTATGTAATGAACTGGGACATAAGGCGCGGGAATGTAAGACTAGTGCCCGGTCGAGGCCTAGGTCTTCCCCTCAAGTAGGGCGTGCTGCTGGCGATCAGCAGAGGTATAGGACTAATTTTAGCCCCCCGTATAACCCAAAACAGAAACCGGAGACTATGTCAATGGCAGTAGTCGAGGCGGAAACGGAGACAGTCGGTGCGGTGAAACCGGAAGTAGAGAGTCCGAGTCAGTCGTTAGGATTTGCTGCCCAGACAGAAGGCGGAATCTCGTTACCTGTGTGTGAAGGGCTGGTGAATGGTAAGTCAGCGAGGGTGCTGCGGGATTCGGGATGTTCCTCGGCAGGAATACGTGAGTCGTACGTGGAGCCGAATCAGTTCACCGGACACCAGGTCGAGTGTAGGTTGTTCGACGGGTCTGTAAGACAATTTCCTACGGCTAGGATTAATGTGGACTGTGCGTACTTTGTCGGTACTATCGAGGCAATGGTGGTCGGGGATGCTGTATGTGATTTAGCGCTAGGTAACGTAGCGGGAGCGCGTGATCCGTATGATCCGGACCCGACGTGGAAGTCTGAGCGGTCCTCAGGCATAGTGTGTGACGGTGTAGAGTCACAAAAGGAGGTGTCGTCCGCGGTGGAGACACTGAGCGCTGCACGAGAGAAACAGATACCGACGCGTAGCTTGAATGTTGCAAGCCCAGTTGCCGATGTGAGTCCGGCCGAATTTTTGAAGGCGCAGGAGGAGGATGGGTCTTTAGCGCCGTATTGGAGGCTAGCTAGAGAGGCTAGAAATGATAGTCCATTTAGAATTGAGGACGGATATTTAGTTCGGGTTGTGAGTGATAAACGGGGAGATCAAGATGGATCTCGAGTGGTGGTACCTCAGACGTTACGGTACGACGTAATGAGGATGGGCCACGAAGCGGTTATGGCGGGCCATCAGGGCATAGACAAAACGCACGACTGCGTGAGAACTCAGTTTTTCTGGAAAGGGATGTATAATGACATTGCTGAGTTTTGCAAGTCCTGTCCCATTTGCCAGAAAACCATACCGAAAGGCAAGGTGCCTGGAGCTACGTTAGGCCAGATGCCATTAATTGATGAGCCCTGGCGTAGAATTTCGATGGATCTGGTTGGGCCGATCCATCCAGCGTCTGAGAGAGGTCACAGGTATATTCTGACCGTTATGGATTATGCCACTAGATATCCGGAGGCTGTTGCTTTAAAGAACATAGATACAGTCTCTGTGGCTGATGCGCTAGTTGATATTTATGCGCGGTTAGGAGTGCCGTCAGAGGTGCTTACTGACATGGGAACACAATTTACATCAGACCTCATGCGAGAAGTTAGCCGTGTTTTGTCTGTAAGACAGCTCACCACTACTCCTTACCATCCTATGTGCAACGGAATGGTGGAGAGATTCAATGGAACGTTAAAGTTAATGTTGAAACGGATGTGCGAGGAAAGACCGCGAGATTGGGATCGGTACCTCAGCGCCGTGCTTTTTGCGTACCGAGAAGCGCCACATGAGAGCACAGGGTTCTCACCCTTTGAGTTGCTCTATGGTAGGATCGTTAGAGGACCGATGCGGATTCTAAGGGATCTGTGGACCAAGCGAGATACTAGCGTCGAGACTAAAACCACGTACCAATACGTCCTGGACCTACAAGACAAACTAAGCGACACATGCGCATTAGCTAGAGAGGCGTTAAACAAATCAGCGAACAGACACAAACTGTTATATGATAGAGGTAAATGCACGCGCAGGTTTGAGGCCGGAGACGAAGTTTTGTTGTTACTCCCGACGGAGCAGAACAAATTAATGGTACAGTGGAAAGGCCCCTATACTATTGTAAACAGGGTTGGGGACTTAGACTATCGGATTAAGATTGGCGATAAGGTTAAAACCTTCCACGTGAATATGCTGAAACGGTACCATGCTAGAAACGAGCCCCAGCATATTCTGGCAGCGGTAGCCAAGGGCGCACCTGATTCTATACAGGATCCTGACGGTGTAGACGGGGAAACAGAGCCTCCCGTGTTCGGAGAGTTAAACCCAGAAGGGATTGATGAGGATGCCCACATGTCGTTACCGTCGTATGCGCGCCGCCAGACTGAGCGAGATGTTCAGGTAAATGCTGACCTAGGCAAGTGTCAGCGCCGTGAAATACTCAGTCTGCTTAGGCAATATGGGGATGTATTCACAGATGTACCCAAGCTTACCAACGTTGTAGAATGTAGCATTAAACTCTCATCTGATGTACCTGTAAAAACTAGGCCCTATAGGGTGCCTTTTGAACTGCGAGAGACAATGCGAACAGAAATCCAGGAAATGTTAAACTTAGGCATTATTGAACAGTCAGATTCTAGCTATGCGTCCCCCTGTATCCTGCTTAGGAAACCTGACGGTAAGACTAGATTCGTGATAGACTACCGAAAGCTGAACCAATCAGTCGTGTTCGATCCTGAACCCATGCCGGATCCAGAATCACTTTTTGTCGAAGTCGCGAAAAGCCAGTATTTTACAAAGCTTGACCTGACGAAAGGTTACTGGCAGATCCCTGTTTCTGAGGAATCCAGGGATAAGACGGCCTTTGTTACACCCGATGGCCATTACCAATTTAGGGTTATGCCATTCGGCCTGGTAACTGCCGGAGCGGTTTTCACCCGCATGATGCGGAAAATGTTCAGCGACATGCCGAATGTAGTATGTTATGTAGATGACGTGTTAATACACGCAGAGACTTGGGACGAGCACTTAAGAACTCTTAGAGAAGTGCTAGTTAGACTAGAATGTGCAAACTTAGCAGCTAAACCAGCTAAAACCTTCATAGGCTACCAGAGCCTAGAGTTTTTGGGACACCTTGTAGGCACGGGCAACTTGGCCACTAATCCAGTTTTGCTCAAGAGAATACAGAGCACTGATAGACCTAAGACAAAGAAGGCTTTGCGAGCATTCCTAGGTCTTACAGGGTACTATCGAAAATTCGTGCCAAACTATGCGGAAATAGCGGTGCCCTTGACTGATCTAACGCGTAAAGGTCAACCTAACAAACTAGACTGGAAACCCGTACACGAGAACGCGTACTGTTCTCTAAAGGCTAAACTGTCAGACCCTCCCATACTGAAGCTACCTGATTTCAGTAAACGATTTTATTTGAAATGTGATGCATCTGATGTGGGTATTGGCTGTATCCTGATGCAAAGACACGAGGGGATCATGCACCCAGTAGCTTATGCCAGTCGTAAACTATTGCCCAGGGAGAGAAATTACTCCACCATCGAGAAAGAGTCATTAGCAATTGTATGGTTTGTACAGAAATTTGAGATGTACCTGGCTTGTAGACCGTTCACTATTCAGACCGACCACAAACCATTAAAGTGTATTAGCAAATCAAAATGTGCTAATAAGAGAGTAATGAGATGGGCACTGGTTCTACAAGAGTTTAGATTTGATATTGAAGCAGTGTCAGGTAAACTAAACCATGGACCTGATTTTCTTAGCAGACTGCCTGAGTGTTAGGATGTAATGAGCTATAATGTTTAGCCAGATAAGTCTAAACATGTACAAGATTTTGCCCTGTGTCATAGACCGTGGGCATGTACTAATGACAACTTGTTACATGACCCTTATGTATTGCTATGTATTGCTACATGTAAATATGTTTAGCTGGACCCTGTAAGATAGAACGATACGATGTATCGAGAAAATACTGTGTATTTTCCTTAAAAGGAGGGGGTGATGTCACCAGAAATCGGTGACAATATGTACGGTGTTTTGTATCATAGTTTAACGAAGTCTGGTCACCAGAAATCGGTGACAATATGTACGGTGTTTTGTATCATAGTTTAACGAAGTCTGTTCTCTATTGATATTGACGTGAAGCGTCATCCTAAAGCGTTGACAGGTCTTAATTGTATATATATATATATATTGTGTATTCTTTTATGGAATCCCATCGGCTATCAGCTGATTTATCCGTGTCACGCATCGTGTGTAATTGTTACATTTGGTATGTGGGTCGCCAAGGTGACGCTAGCAGTCAAACCAGGTCACATATAACCTTATATGGGACACTTGAGCCATAAGCCAATCAGAGAACCGGATCGCCGTATTGTGACGACGATTGTGACGTCAGAGTTCAGGGAGAGACGCTGGAAGCTGCCTTCAGTTGGGTCTTGAAGCTTGAGGTGGCAGCACGCACGCACGAACATTGAAACGCCAGGAACGGCATAGAAGCAAGCTTCTACATGAAGCAAGGACCCAGCTCATAAGAACTCAGCCGTGCTGCCGAAAGAGCTTCGTATTGGCGATATATAGACAGCGCGCTCGTCACCTGCCGGCCTAGTTCAGCTTGACCTAGAAACATAACCGCCGTAAGCCGTGAACCCATTGCTACACGAGCAAGGTCAAGGACTCTAAGCTCAACGTAAACAAAGGGCGCTATTGCATTCATGTGATCGTAAACCTACCCGGGTCGCTGACAAGCAAGATCAGTTGAAGATCGCTAAACTCAGAAAGACTATATGCTGCTAACCATACGCTAGATTCTACACAAAACAGTAACCAGAGATCTCTGAAGGAACTGTACTTTATTGGTTTTTATACAAACCACGGACTCAGTAAAAATATCCTGTAATTTTAATGTGAAGGACTGTCGTATTGACACATCAACGCACACACACACATCTACATCTTTGTAAGTATTGTCTTGAATTATATTGTGAATTTAACCTGATGTCTCATAGTTTCTATTGATCTGGGTGTATGATTGTCTGGTATTATTATACACGTCCTTAAAAGAACCTGGAATGTCACCTGTAATGGCCGGGATCTAATTTCTTGATTAATGAAATCAAGTGGCGAGCGTTAACCCATCCTATTGTTTTATAGGATATATCCGTTGTAAAGTTTTCACGTTAAGTTAGGGGTGACAATAAATAGTGACAATAAGGAGTTACAGAGATGTTTTAACATAAAATTGTGAAGTTTGATGAATTTGCGCCTGTTTCTGCTCGATATGGCCAGTGTCAGAGAACAATTAAGCTAACCCCTGGCATCAGCCATGACAACTCAACAGTTTGTAAACATTGAAAACTTGTCTAGCATAACTAATTTGAAAAAAAATTATAGTTATTAAAATATTTGTTAAAATTTAATGTAGTAGGTGGCAATATCAGTCTTTTGGACTAGAAAGCCATCAAATATGCAAGGATACCGGTACAACAAAATTTCAGGCAGATGAATCAAACTTCTCTCAAGTCAGGTGCACTCAGCTGTCCAAGCTGAGCCAGGAGTTTACCTGTACTTGTCAAAGGTCAAGTGAAGCTCATTGCCAGTTTCAGCCACTGCACTGAGTGAATTCTTGACATGTTGCTAAATCTGCCTCAGCTGGCAGTCTGCTAAAGCTTAAAATAGATCAAGACTAAAACTTGGCCTGTAGCCAATTCTGAAATAGTTGGCAGTCTGCAAATATATATAGAAACAAACAAAATGTTTGCCTGTTGCCAAATTTGTTTATGCAAACTAAAAAGCTTAACCTACAATGCTTCTTTCAAGTCACATATTCATACTGATTTTTGTCATCAAATGTTTAGAATAATAACACAGCCCTTTTAAAAACAATATCAGAATAAAGATATATTTTATTCATTTTATACAGCTTGAGTTTCATTTAAAATCATATTTAAATAGCTTAAACAGGCTGAAATTATGAGGTTTTTGCCAATAAAAAACAAGGTTGATGCAGATCGCACCATAAAAACCTCAATTTCAAATGTGAGCTGCTGCACTGAGTGAACACCTGACCTGTTGCTTAATCTGATACAGTTGCAGTCTGGAAAAGCTATAAGAAGATGCCGTTAGAAACTTGGCCTGTTGCCAAATCTAAAACAGTTCGCCCTCTGCCAAGCTATTTAGAGATACAGAAAATCTATGCCTGTTGTCTAATCTGTTTACACATACTGTACTTTGGCTAAATTGCCTTTATCTTGCTGTAATATCCATATGATTTTCTTTAAAAAAATTATAGAATAATAACAGATGTATATTAAAAGCAAAAACAGAATACAAATATATTGTTTTCATGGATTTCAACACTGATTTGGACATAACTAATTGCCTGTACAGCTCTGCGTATATACCACCACTGCACAGTCTGTAACTACAATAAATCCAGAATCATTGTTTACCAAGGTATCTCACACTTAATTGTTACCAAAATACCTCACACTTAATTGCAATATGTCAATGAATACTGCTAAAAAGCATATATGTAAACTTGGTTCAAAGTTACAAAAGTTAAAATATCAGTTTTGCAGAAGAAGACTACTGCAGCCTTCAGTATGATATAGGCTTACCTAGCCAAAAGACAAACTTCAGTTTTCTAGGACTCTACCAAAAAACTGATCTTGATCTGTTCTTATACAATTCAGAGAACCTCACCCTATGATCATTCTTGTAAAAAAACTAACTGTTTGACAGTTTCATCATGTTTTATTTTTTAAAGAAGCAGAAAAGGCCCAAAATAATAATATTTTTCCATAACAAGTCCTACATGTCTAATGCGAACCTATGCACTGGATTAATTTTGAATTATGTGTGACATGCACAATGCAAACACTGAACATTTTTTAACTCGAGTAAAAGCAACCATTACACAAACATCACTCCTGAAATACTGGCATAGATGTACACAACAGAAAAAATATAATTATAGGTGCCACCACCAGTTCTGTGTACAAGAGAGTCATTGAAGTATGGACCTGGACAATCTCAGGCAGATACTTCAGACCACGCTTGCGTTATGTGCACAGTCATGAGACCAAAACAAATGTAGGGAACACCTCAGGCCTCGTGTATGAAAAAGCTATCAGAGATGTATAAATTATTAAATATATCCTTTTTCCTCCATGAAACTTCAAATACCTCCTGACAAAATAAGCAGGGACATGCACTCTACAAAATTTATTGTAGGTGGTACCACAAATCTGGTATACCAGAATGCCATCAGAGATGTATGGGCAAGTCAAAATTACAACTTCGCACAATACAACAAACTTCTTTTGAGTCAAGTGCACTGGGCCAACCAGCTCAGAAGATGGCAGTTGCCCTGAGTGAACCAGAATAAATTATGAATCTTTGAAAGACAGGAATCATATGGTACCTGCCTTAAATCATAATACAGAAGGATTACATAGAATCACCTTCAGAATGCTCTTCTGTATTGTCATTTTGGTGAGTTTTGCAAAATTTCTGACCAATACACTAAGCCACACCTGAGATATGAACTATAATTTTTCCCAAAGCCAATGTACAGGGCAACTCCATGTGAAAACAATTGTAGGTGGCAACACCAGTCTCCAGCACGAAATGTACTTGGGTAGGTAGCAAAGACCTATAGGCATGCACTATTTCAGCCCAATACATTGAACAACCACTGAGATGAACAGATGGCAAACCAACAGATGAACACCAGACAAAAAAAAAACTGTGTAGGTGACACCACCAGTCTCTATTGCTAGATGGAGAGATCAAAGATCTATGTACATCCAATATTTCAGCTTAGTACATTGAACCACTCCTGAGATACTAGCTGTTGCCTAAAAGACACCCTGATTCATACTGCATAAAAAGATTGCAGGTGGTGCCACAAGTCTTTGTTCCACACAACTACATATGTCAGAGAATAAATAAGCTAGATTTTGGAAAGATTGGTCTCTAGGTAGATCTCTGTGAAGGAACAGGGCAGCGTGGCTGGAACCTGCATGAAAACATAGTATACAAATAAGCTGATATGTTACCATATTACTGATATATATATAATTACTTTATGTTGATTTTCCAAAGCGATAGGCTTGCTAGTAAAGTCATCATCTCCATGGGACTTGACCCAAAGGTCCGAAAAACATGGTACCCCCATACATCTGCTACAATGGAAAGACTATTTATGATTCATGAAAGAACCTAACTAGTTAATTTAAAGACAAAGAGCTGGATGATATAAAGTTTGAAGGTTATTATCTGCAGATATTCTAAAAATATTTGTGTGTGTGTTCACTTTAGCCAATTTGCTAAATCTAGTGGTGGCGACAGAACCCATGTGAAAACCATGTATGTATGCAAAACTGTGTTTTGGTGCATACAAATAACTGTTTTGTTACCCTACCACTGATATCTCATTTTTTTAGGTTGCTTTTAAAGGCACTAACCTGGCAAAATAACATTTTCATCCTCATGGGACAAGACCAAAAGGTCCATTTAAATAGTTACTGCCAGACATCTGGTACAATGGAGAGCCTCGTATTGAAAAACTTAATTATGATTCATGAAAGGAAACTGCAAATTCAATGACAAACAGCTGGATGATATCAAGTTTGAAGGTTGTCTTTCTTCAGATGTTCTTAAAATATTAGTGTTCTTATTCACGTTAGCTGATTTCGCTTAATCTGGAGGCAGTGGAACCCACATGGAAACAGTATGTGTCACAGATAAGCGACGAAGATGTTGTGATAAAATAGGGTTCATTATACAGAATCCACAATATGCCCTCTCCAACCACCCTACAATCTGTCTCCTCCTCTCTCTCTTGTGCTATTTGCCTGACCCTGCACAGTCCTGCTATATATATACCAGCCTATATATATATATATATATATATATATATTAAGCAGAACACAACCATCAAGTTAATTGACACATCCATAATTTGTTTTCACTTAAACTCGATTCAATTTCATGAAAATATTTGCTATATCTACACGCCTACGAAGAGAAATTCACATTGTGCTGGTGACCAGCTTTCTCATAGGCTACCTTATGACTGTGTAAAATTAAGAACTATTATAAAAACTTTCGTGCTCCCCAAAAAAATTACACCTTATTCAGTATTTGCTTTTCTGCCAAATTTTAGACTTGCTTCAAAACCTCCAAAAAGTTTACACATTATTACGTCATTAATCTACGCCGAAAATGCTCTGGAAAAGCCTGTCTGCATTTGTTTTTGTCACTCCCTTTCTACCTAATGCTGATGCCTCATCACGGCATGTAAGCATTAGCACTTCACTCAAAAATCCAAATCATTACCCATTAACACACACAGGGAGATTTTCTAGCACACTAACACAAGACACACTCTTACAGAAAGAGTTGTCGATGTGTGCCAAGGCAACAGGCACCTCCGGAATATGGCCATTTGCATATTCCATGGCAACTTTTGTGCCCAAATATGCCTCTTGGTCCACCATGTCTGCCACAACCAATGTCTGCGTACAACTGGTATCTCACAGCAAACTAACTGGGCGTCCATTTACTGATCCCTCATACACATATGGATTGGTCACACTTTTGATTCCCAACCCCTGGGAGAAGTAACCTTTACCGGTCCCCTTCTTCCCATCTTTCCACTTGGACTTAACCAGAGGTTTCTTAGCTGGGCATCTGGCCGCGATGTGGCCTACCTGCCCAGCCTAGGCTTGGCGTGACAGTATGCAAAACTCTGGGACCTAGCTTGTCAGATAACGTCATCACCCTCATTGGACATTACCAAAGGGCAGGTGATCTATATGTGAATGATGAAAGGACTCAGATGAAAAGATGCATCCCCAATCTTTTTAAAAATATGGGTCCTGTGACCTTGACCTTTGACCTCATGACCCAAAAAATCAGTAGGGTTCTTGATTTTTTTAAAGGGACATATATATGTCAAATTTGAAATCCATATATCAGTCCAAGCTGTAATTATCATCCAGACACTAATTGTTGGACAGTTGGCTCCTGTGACCTTGACCTTTGACCCTGTGACCTCAAAATTTACAGGGATCATCCATTATTGGCAGGTGAACTGTATATTCAAGATGGAAGATCTGGGATGAAAATTTTGGCTTAAAAAGTGTATTGTGACCTTGACCTTTGACCTCATGACCTTAAAACCTATAGAGTTCTTTCTTTAGTGGAGGGCCATACATAATTCAAGTTTGAAATCCATATGTCCATCAAAACTTGAGATATCATAAGAGGTGTGTGATTTTTACCTAAAATGGGAAGTAATTTCAAGTTCAAAGGCCACTCTAATTGTAAAGGACATGACCCAAATTTAATTAGACCTCATCCCATAACCATCACTTATATATATATGAAATAAATCTGACAAATAGTTTTTGAGTTATAATGCTCACAGTACTGTCAAGTTGCAGTGACTGGGGTATTAAAAGGTGCAAAACAAGAAAAGGATAATAGGTGGGGCCACCAGTTTCTGGTAAATCACAAAGCTATCCAAGATCTTTGGTCACCTTGATTTTTGGACCAATCCATGCCAGCTTTCTTAAGATATTTAAGAATTTCTGTGATTTTCAGCAAAACTGGAATTATTCAAGGTCAAGGTCACTCTCCATGTAAAGGTTATGACCCGGTTTTAAATAGGCTTTGTACTCTTACCAGACATGGGGTGATTACTTGATATATGTAATCAATTACAATTACGATTACTTTGAAAATAAACCATTACGATTACGGCCACGATTACAAAACTTAATATTGTTAAAAGGCTATACAAGAAATGTATACTCTTACCTTTATACAAATGCATCATAGAAAAGAAAACTTACAGAGTATACAGATCCAGTAGTTAGTGTTATCAAGATATGAGATAGATAAAATAGTGACTGAAGAATAACTAGAAATGATTAATATCATTCCAAATGCTTGTAGCACTTTATGAACCAAAGTCTTGACATATGATTTCGGAGGGTGGGTCAAAGAAATTTCAACTGTGGGGTGGGGTGGGGGCGGGGGTGACACAAAACAAGGCCTACAGGCCTAATGCGAACCTGTGCTTTGGAAATACACCAGGTATATTGCTTCAATGCTGGACCATTACTTCTCATGTATATGAACAATGCAAGTACTAAACATTTTGAATAAGAAACAATTACACAACATCACTGCTGAAATTCTGGCATGGGTGCACACAACACTAAAATGATTGTAGCTGGCACTACCAGTCTTGTATACAACAAAGCTATCAGAGATATATACATATGCCCAATTTCAGACTGATATATCAAACCCCTCCTGAAAATAAGGTGGGACACACAGTGCAAAAATTATTTTAGGTGGCACCACCAGTCTTGTTTACGACAAAGCTATTCAATAAGTATATATATGCCCACATTCAGGCTGATATATCAAATTCCTCTGCAGGCACATACACTGTGCAAAAAACATTGTAGGTGGTGACACCTGTCTTGTGAATGAGAAAGCCATCAAGGACACACAGACAGGTCAAAATATCAGGCCAATACATCAAACTTACCTTGAGTCTGATAAATGGGGCTGACGAGGCTTAGGTGAGAAAGGCAGTTGCTCCAAGTGAACTGTGACAAATTTGGTGGCTCAGGCTACTGCACTGAGTGAACTCTTGACATGTTGCCTTATCTGATACAGTTGGCAGTCTGCCAAAGCTATAAATAGATCGAGACAGACCTCTAGCCTGTTGCCAAGTCTGAAATAGTAGCCACACGATTGCATAAGCTCATCAGGGGCCCTGCCCTGAGGGGCATGACACCCATGAGGTGATCACATGGTGCCCATGAGGTGTTCACATGTCGCCCATGAGGTGATCACATGTCACCCATGAGGTGATCACATGCTGCACTGAATGAACTCTTGATCTGTTGCCAAATCTGAAATTGTTGGCAGTTTCTCAACCTATTTAAAGATACAGACACAATCTTGGAGTGTTGGTGAATCTGTTTACACATATTGAAAGACTTTGGCTAAAATGCTTTTTTTCAAGCTGACATATTCATAAACTTTTTATCAAAATATCAAGAATAATAAAAGATGCAGTTCTTTCATTGTTCAAGTAAACTTGAACAAAGGCCATCAATGAATAATTTTTGTGCAATGTTACAGAATTTTTAATTGAAACAATAATTTTGTAGAAGAACAGTTTTGCAATCCTCAGTTTGAAATAGACATAATAATGGCCATAAGACCAACTTAAGCTTTCCTGATATGATTGAAAGAACCAGGTCCTAGGATAATTCTTTTGAAATATTGAACGATTCAACTTGACAGTTTCATCAAAAACATTTTAAACTGAAAAAGGCTAAAATTATGAGGTTTTTGCCCATAATAAACCAGTCAATGTAGGTAGCACCACAAAATCTGCAACTTCAAATACGAGTCATGTGACCAACATTAGCACAATACTTGGTAATGCTAGCTTCTTTCATTTCTCAGATTACTATGTCAGTATGCTTACTTGGCCAAATGACTGTTCAAATTCATGTAACTCCACTAAAATTCATCAAATGCAAACCATTTGAACAAACTTGAGAGGGCTTGCCTCTGGGATCATTTCTGCAAAATATTGAACAATTTGGCTGGACTGTTTACAAGAAGACTTTTAAAATTTTTTCAGCTTTTTCCCTATAAAATTAAGTAAACGCAGATAGCAAAACTAGATGTGTCGGAATGACACGAATGCCCCCGCCTCGGGCAAATTAGAAACATTTGTTAAATTTTGACAAATTTTTTAAGTTCAGGAGGTGTCATATGGTCAAAAGTAGGTCAACAAGGGCAAAATGCAAACTCGATCTGTTACGGGTCATCATCAAGCAACACACCAAAAATCAGGCCAGTATCTGCAGGCACTGTGAAAAAAAGTCCATATATGTGCATTTTCCATAAAAATTTCTGTCTTTCATGAAATTTTCTATGTCTAGGAGCCATAAAACAATCAAAAGTAGGTCAACCTGGATGAAATGCGAACTCGATCTGTAACTGTCATTATCTGGCCACATATAAAAAATCAGGGTGGTATCTGCAGGCATTGAGGAAAAAAAGTCGGTACATATGCTTTTGTTATGAAAATTTCTATTTTTCATGAAACTTTCTATGTTCAGGAGCAGTCAAATGGTCAAAAGTAGAACAACTGAGACAAAACAAGAACTTGATCTGTAACTGGTCATTATCTGCCTACACACCAAAAATCAGGCCCGTATCTGTAGGCACTGTGAAAAAGTTTTTTGTCTGTATCTAGGGGGCTTTATTATACTCTGACATTGTTCATTGATTAGGGACTTAATCTAATAACAAGTTAGACTCTCATACTGAATAATTAACATACTTAGGGTCCAAGAATTAAAGGCTTTTGTGTGTCTGCATGTATCTAAGGGGCTTAATCATACCATGGTGTTGTCTTATAATAAGGGGCTTTATCAAATAACATGTACAACCGTCATACTGAATAATCAATATAAATGGGGTCAAAGGATTAAGGGCTTTTGTGTTTACATATATCTAAGGGGCTTTTACAATAATGGTATTGTCTAATAATTAGGGGCTTAATCTAATAACAAGTAAAACTATCATACTAAATAATCAACATTCTAAGGATTCCATAATAAAGGACTTTTATGTGTCTGTATCTAAGGGGCTTTATTATACTCTTGCATTGTCCAATATTTAGGGGCTTAATCTAGTAACAAGTATGACTGCCATACTGAATAATAAACATATTTAGGGTCCAAGAATTAAGGGCTTTTGTGTGCCTGCATGTATCTAAGGGGCTTAATTATACCATGGTATTGTCTTATAATAAGGGGCTTTATCTTATAACAAGTAAGACCGTCATTCTGAATTATCAACATAAATAGGGTCCAAGAATTAAGGGCTTTTGTGAGTCTGCATGTATACAAGAGGCTTTATTATATCCTAGTTTTGTCTAATAATTAGGGGCTTGATCTGATAACTAGTAAAACTATCATCCTGAATAATCAAAATACTAAGTGTCCAAGTATAAAGGTCTTCTGTGCGTCTGTATCTAAAGGTCTTTATTATACCCTGGCACTGTCAAATAATTAGGGGCTTAATCTAATATCACGTAAGACAATCACACTGAATAATAAACATTATAAATGTGCCAATAATATAGGGCCTTTTTGTGTTTGCATGTGTCTAAGGGGCTTTTATATATCATGGTATTGTCTAATAATTAGGGGCTTAATCTAATAACAAGTAAACTATCATACTGAATAATCAACATACTAATGGAATTCTATCTTAGACTCACACCAAAGACTTGGTGACAATGGAAAACCTATTGTGGAATTTCCTACACCCACAAAAAAGTCACAGGGGTAGTAACTTTATTGTTACTTTGGATTCCGGAGACGTTGCAGCTGACAGTGATACATTCCAGGATTTAGCTTCTGGACTTTGGGATGTTGAATCTACTGGTGATATCCTGGTCCCCGAAGCCTCAACCAACACCTGCCCTTTACCATCAACGTCATTTATTGAAGCCACCTCTGTAACTGTTGCTGAAGCCAGTGCCACCGCCACAAAAGCCACCTCTGTAACTGTTGCTGAAGCCAGTGCCACGGCCACAAAAGCCACCTCTGTAACTGTTGCTGAAGCCAGTGCCACCGCCACAAAAGCCACCTCTGTAACTGCCGGTCCTGCCAGTGTCACCGCCACAAAAGCCACCTCTGTAACTGCCGGTCCTGCCAGTGTCACCGCCACAAAAGCCACCTCTGTAACTGTGTAAGTGCCAACAATTTTTTTTGACAGTTTAGATGCTACTTGACCTCCCCTAAGGACAGTATACTTTCAGCATTGCAAGCCCACAGGATTGCACAAGCCCCCACACTATTGCATGAGGCTCCAACTATATGTATATAGATTTGATGTTGCACACAGGTTTCCATTGTTTGATGCATCCTTTATTATTTTTAACTGATACTGTCTGTTCTGGTTTATTACCATGCCATACAACAGAACATTAAAAGTCCTGGAAAAGAGGGATTTATCATAATGGAGAAATTCAGGGTGGCTGTACCACACCCTGAATCCATAGAATTGAGACTGAAGAACAAGTTTTAAGTGAAAGTTGAAATTAGGAATGCTTGCATGTATATAAATGGTATTATGGCTGGGAAACTCAATGGAAGTCTACAGATTGGACTGAACAAGTATCACAGTTTTCATTCAGGTACATGTTAATGCTGTATATATGTGGTGATTTATAACTGATGTAGTTTTTTTAAACCCGGGTAAAGTACTATAAAGCTCTTAATATTAAGGTTTTAATAGTGAAATATGGGAACTGATTTCAGTGTAATTTTAAATTTGAAAGACATGGTAATGTTGTGATTTTTAGTATATATGAGGAACCTATTACTATTAGCATCTACTATATTTGTATCAAACTGGTGTCATCAAATCCTTACTTGACAAACTATTTATGATCAATCTTGCTTTAAATAGCAATCTGTTTTGGGGAAAGAAAATTTAAACAAGTGACCCAGGGGTCATGACGCTCAGCTGACCAGGAAGACATTGACAAAAGTAATTTTATCATCTGAATGTCAAATTTGAATGAAAAACTTTTTCCAAACTTGACCTTTTGTATAAAATCATCCAATATTCATTGGGGTACTATGGAGCTCTGTAGCATGAAGGAATTGGGTAACAGACACCTATTTTCAAGGTTTACAAGATGACTTTTCAGGGGTCTCCCAGCATGTCAAAAAATTAAATTCTAGGTCCAGTTATTATGATTTGTGCCCTGTTAACAAATCCAAATGTTTATTCTGGGGGCTATTTCAAAGCCACATAGGATGAAGGATATGGATAACAGAGATGTTATTTCAGGTGCACAAGGAGACTTTTCAGGGGCCTCCCAGGATATCAAGAAAGGAGATTTTAGGTCAAGTCATTATAATTTGTGCTCTGTTAACAGATGACCAAATCTTTATTCTGGGGAGTACTTCGGAGCTCCAGAGCATGAAGGATATGGGTAACAGGGACCTTATTTCGGGTTTCCATGTAGACCTTTTATGGGCTTCCCTGGAGGTGAGGACAGAAGATTCTAGGTCCAGTCATTATGATTTGTGCCCTGTTAATATATGACCAAGTCTTTATTCTGGGGGGTACTTCAGAGCCCCTTAGCTCACAGAATATGGGTAACAGGGACCTTATTTCGGGTTTCCATGTAGACGTTTTATGGGCTTCCCTGTAGGTGAGGATAGAAGATTCTAGGTCCAGTCATTATGATTTGTGCCCTGTTTACAGATGACCAAATGTTTAAAGATCACAAAAGTAGAGAAAAAAAATCATAAAAAATAAAAAAAATATAGGTGGCACCACCAATCTCCAGAAATTTATGAAACACTCCATGATCAATATCCATGTAAAGAATCATGGTGATTAATGCATTAGTTGTTCAGATACTTGAGCTTTTGTATTAAATTTTGCATTATTCTGGGGGGTACTTCAGAACCCCATAGCTCAAAGAATATAGGTCACAGTGACCTAATTTCAGGTTTACAAGGAGAATTACCATAGACCTCCCAGGATTTCAAGTAAGAAGATTCCTGGTCTAGCCGTTACGATTTGTGCCCTGTTAACAGACAGACGCCTGGATGGTCGGACGGACGACGGACAAAAGGTGATCCCTAAAGCTCAGATGACTTTCAGTCAGCTGAGCTAAAAATTGAAAAAAATACAGGTGGCGCCACCAGAATGCAGAAACTGATGAAACATTTCATGATCAATATCCACGCAAAGAATCATGGTGATCAATATAATAATTGTCCAGATACTTGAGCTTTTGTATCAAATTTTCCATTATTCTGGGGGGTACTTCAGAGCCCCATAGCTCAGAGGTTATGAGTAACAGAGACCTAATTTCAAGTTTTTAAGGAGACTTTTCATGGGCCTCTCAGCATGTCAAGAGAGAAGATTCTAGGTCCAGTTGTTACGATTTGTGCCATGTTAACAGATGACCACATCTTATGAGGTCTCAAAAAAAGAGAAAAAAATTTGTAAAAATAAAAAAAATACAGGTGGCGCCACCATACTGCAGAAACTGATGACACATTCCATGATCAATATCCATGCAAAGAATCATGGTGATCACTGCAATAGTTGTTTAGATACTTGAGCTTTTGTATCAAATTGTCCATTATTCTGAGGGATACTTCAGATGACTTACAGTCAGCTGAGCTAAAAACACTTAATGGTCAATATCCATGCAAAGAATCATGATGATCTCCGTATTAGTTGTTCAGATACTTCAGCTTTTGTATCAAATTGTCCATTATTCTGAGGGATAAAAAAAAAGAGAAAAAAATTCGTAAAAATTTGAAAAAAATAGAGGTGGCGCACCCTCATTGCAGAAACTGATGGAACAGCTCATGATCAATATGTATGCCAAAAATCATGACCATCAGTGTTGTAGTTATTGAGATACTGCACTTTTTGTATCAAATTTTCCATTATTCTGGGGGGTATTTTGGAGCCATACAGCCTAAAGAATATGGGTAACAGAGACCTAATTTCAGGTTTCCATGGAGAATTTTCATGGGTCTCCCTGTGTGTCAAGAATGAAGATTCTAGGTCCAGTTGTTACGATTTGTGCCATGCTAACAGATGACAGCATCCTTAAAGGTCTCAAAAATAGAGGAAGAAATCGTAAATAAATCAAACAATATAGGTGGCGCCACCAGTCTGCAGGAACTGATGGAACACCTCTTGATCAATAGTTATGCCACAAATCATGACCATCAGTGATGTAGTTATTAAGATATTGAAGTTTTTGTATCAAATTTTCCATTATTCTGGGGGGTACTTCAGAGCCCCATAGCTCAGAGGTTATGAGTAACAGAGACCTAATTTCAAGTTTTTAAGGAGACTTTTCATGGGCCTCTCAGCATGTCAAGAGAGAAGATTCTAGGTCCAGTTGTTACGATTTGTGCCATGCTAACAGATGACAGCATCCTTAAAGGTCTCAAAAATAGAGGAAGAAATCGTAAAAAAATCAAACAATATAGGTGGCGCCACCAGTCTGCAGGAACTGATGGAACATCTCATAATCAATATGTATGCCAAAAATCATGACCATCAGTGATGTAGTTATTGAGATATTTAAGTTTTTGTATGAAATTTTTGACTACTCTGGGGGGGTACTTTGGGGCCCCATAGCTAGAAGGATATGGGTAACAGAGACCTAATTTCTGGTTTCCATGGAGACTTTTCATAGGTCTCTCAGTGTATTGAGAATGAAGATTCTAGGTCCAGTCGTTACGATTTGTGCCATGCTAACAGATGTTCACATTTTTAAAGGTCTCAAAAAAAAAGAGAAAACAATTCGTAAAAAATAATAAAAAAAAAAAAAAAATAGAGGTGCGCACCCAGGCTGCAGAAACTGATGACACACTCCATGATCAAAATCCATGCAAACAATTATGGTGATCCCTGCATTTGTTGTTCAGATACTTCAGCTTTTATATCAAATTTTCCATTAATCTGAGCTGTACTTTGGAGTGCCACAGCTTAAAGGATATGGGTAACAGAGACCTAATTTCATATTTCCATGGAGACTTTTCATGGGTCTCCCTGTGTGTCAAGAATGAAGATTCTAGGTCCAGTCGTTACTATTTGTGCCATGCTAACAGATGACAGCATCCTTAAAGGTCTCAAAAATAGAGGAAAAAATCGTAAAAAATTGAACGATACAGGTGGCGCCACCAGTCTGCAGGAACAGATGACACATCTCATGATCAATAGTTATGCCACAAATCATGACCATCATTCAAGTAGTTAATGAGATACTGAAGTTTTTGTATGAAATTTTTTACTTTTCTTGGGGGTAATTTGGGGCTCCATAGCTCGAAGAATATGGGTAACAGAGACCTAATTTCTGGTTTCCATGGAGACTTTTCATAGGTCTCTCAGTGTGTCAAGAATGAAGATTCTAGGTCCAGTCTTTACGATTTGTGCCTTGTTAACAGATGTTTACATTTTGAAAGGTCTCAAAAATAGAGAAAAAAATTCGTAAAAAATTGAACGATACAGGTGGCGCCACCAGTCTGCAGGAAGTGATGGAACATCTCATGATCAATATGTATGACAAAAATCATGACCATCAGTCAAGTATTTAATGAGATATTGAAGTTTTTGTATGAAATTTTTTACTTTTCTGGGGGGTAGTTTGGGGCCCCATAGCTGGAAGAATATGGGTAACAGAGACCTAATTTCTGGTTTCCATGGAGACTTTTCATAGGTCTCTCAGTGTGTCAAGAATGAAGATTCTCAGTCCAGTCATTACGATTTGTGCCTTGTTAACAGATGTTCACATTTTTAAAGGTCTCAAAAATAGAGAAAAAAAAATTCGTAAACAAATCGAAAAATACAGGTGGCGCCACCAGTCTTCAGGAACTGATGGAACCTCTCATGATCAATATGTATGCCTAAAATCATGACCATCAGTCAAGTAGTTAATGAGATATTGAAGTTTTTGTATGAAATTTTGGACTTTTCTGGGGGGGTACTTTGGGGCCCCATAGCTCGAAGGATATGGGTAACAGAGACCTAATTTCTGGTTTCCAAGGAGATTTTTCATGGACCTCCCAGGATGACAAGTAAGAAGATTCCAGTTCAAGCGGTTACGATTTGTGCCCTGTTAACCGACAGACGCCCGGACGGCCGGACGGACGACGGACAAAAGGTGATCCCTATAGCTCAGATGACTTTCAGTCAGCTGAGCTAAAAAATGTCACATATATTTGTATATTTTTAATTTATATTTGTATTCCCAGACTTGTAAATCCAATCACTCTCCCTTGGTCTACAAAAATTATGTTCCTTGTTCTTAGGAAATTGAGTTAATGTCTTATGAATACATTAATGCAAGATGGGGAAATATACTTTTATGTAGGGAATATTCTTTATTTGTGCATTTGGAAAATGGTGTAATATTTGTTTAATGAATTTCAGAAATGGCTATGAAAATTACCTTGGTCAACAAAGGTGACTGGTTGAGATGAAGAGGCCAAACAAAGAATTAAATGTATTAGCGTGGAATCTCCGGGACGGCCAGTGCTCTATTGGATTTATGACCGGCAGTGGGACGTTGTGCGTGAAACGGTGAAGACTGTAAATTTTATACTGGAGGCAAATGGTGCCATTGTATGTAAGAGACAGTCACAAGTGTTTTTTTTTGTGTCTGTAGGTTCCAGCATTCAGTAGAATTAAGTGTGGAAATAATTTTTTGTGTGGGTTGGGAGAGGGATGGAAAAACTTTGGGACAGGGGATGCGTGGGTTATGGGCAAGAAGATTTTCTCTTCTTGGTTAAATTTGTTTAACTCACAAACCTAAATTCTCAATGATGGAGCCTATTTTCTATAGTTTATGTAGGTAAGGTTTATAATTTAAGAGATATGGAGCGAAAACTTAAATCAAAATGTTTTGAATGCAGCGCCCCTAATGGCTATTTTCTGAAACTGAAAAATTGCTTTCGAGTTATTGGTGCAAGATTTAAGATGAACTAAATTCAAAACGATTCCTGCTTAACTGTGGCCTGTAGAGTGCTAATAATAAGATGCAAGAACCAGGAAGCAGTCAAAATTGAGGACACCAGAAAGACCAACATTTTGGACAAAGTGGGACATCTGACATAAAAGATGGTAAACAAAAGTTGTGGGGAAGACCAATGGGGAAGAAATGAGCCTAAGTTTAGGACTGATATTAAGAAAGTTATGACTAAAAAAATTTTGTTTTTCTATGATATTGCAGAACTGCCCGTGTAGTACCTAGCTGGGAAGAGGTGTTGGCAGCAGAGGCTCTTTTGGACCCCAGATCAATACCAATTAAAGACGTGAAATACGGACAGGAAGTAAGGGTCGAGGGCAGAATTGAATCTGTAAGGAAATGTTTCATTAAATTTAAGTGTGTGCTCGATTTGTCCGTCTGTCAGTACCTGATTTGTACATAAAAACGGTCTTAGAAATGTAAGCTGTGCTTAATGAAAGCTAGTCAAGCGTTATGATTTTATAAACATCCAGGTAAGACGCTTGTTAATATAGTGGCAGATCAGTATTTTAGATGTCTTGTCGCTTGTATCTTCTCTCGCTTGAGAGATGGGACATTTGATTTTAGTTTTTAATATGAATGAATGATTTATGATCTCCCATTGAAAGGTCCCAATTAATTTCATTTTTTTTGTCAGACTGAAATGCCGAGAGAGGTGTGCCTTGCAATTGGAAGTGCAAAAAAACAGCCCATATCCATCAAAGATGAGACGAGGATCATCAATGTTACGTTGTGGAGGCAGGGGGTGGAGGCAGGGGAGGGCCTGAGGTGTGGCCAGACTGTGAAATTAGTGGATGCAGGAGCACACTATTCAAACATATTACAACACAGGGACTCTAAACATCAATTATGAAGACCAGGTAATTGTAAGTAATACAATTACTCTGCCCCAAGCAGATAATAATTTTATGCTCGCCACACCATCAGTGTTTTGTGTGTTGGGCGCCAATAAAGGAAATGATACTGGGGGGGGGGGGGGGCAGAACTATAGTATATTCACACATATTTAAAGCCCAAGACCTGCCTGGTTGAAAAGAAGGTAATGATAACCAAAATCAGAGTTAAAAACTGTCCTGACAAATAGAAAACTTGGAGGGCGGACATCGGTATTAGTATAGTATTAGTACGGCAGCGCCGGGCGATAATTAAGGTAACACTGTGTTCTGGGAAATCGGGTAATGTATGGAAACCCATAGCCGGCAGCGTGAGGACCTTGCTAAATAAGCAGATTCATTTGAAACAAGTAGTTTAATTTTATCTGCAGTATAACCAGTTCATGAAGACGCAGAATTAACTAGGAGAGGGCGAATATCCAATATGGTGGCACTGCTTACAAGAGGGTGGAAGTTCAAGGTCGCTAGATTTTAAATAATGATTAGAGGACCTCACTTTGACAAGAGGGGTCACGATTAGTAAATATATGTTACATACATCCCCATCCGTATTCTAACTGGATTAAAACTCCATTAAATATTATATTAAGAAAGATTTGGGGCGACCATAATGCACTGCAAACTGGAAGTAAGTACCGGCCAATAGCAGTCCAGGTCATTGTTTGAGAAGACATGCCCGCGCTGGGACAAGATCACTCTTCAACCAGGACTCGGCAACCATCTACCACTAGTACCAGGAGAAACGACGACCATTAAATTCATCTGTCAGGAAAAACGACAACCAGCAACGTACTATCTGGAAGAAATACCCACCACCACCCCCTTCGCCACCGACTCAAGCACTCTATGTTCTACTTGTTAATGTTAAAAATTTTAAAGTTTGTTTCTAAACAGTATATTTGTCGAGGTGTAAACTGTTTACTTTTACTACTACTACTTTAACTTTTAATATGACCTATATGATATATATGGCGTGTTGTACCCCACCTTCCCGTCAGTGGGAAAGAAGGGATAATTGCTGAATATGTTGAATATGGAAATTTTAATGTTATTTTTAATAAACCTCGGCCAGTTTTTCCCACAATTCCATGTCTTGTGCAACACGGCAGAAATGAGACATCCTAGTCTCCTGGTCCAGAAAAGTTAGGGCCCAGGCAAGCCCTAAAATATGGTCTAAAAGCCTTGTAATAAGCTTGCGAGGACTAAAAATGGAAGGGGGGGTCTAGGTGGCAGTTCCGGATAGCTGGACCTCTTAAACAACAATATGGATTCGCTTTTTTAGTGTAACTTTTTTGTAGCTTTTTTCCTTTTTTTGCGTTTCTAGCCTTTTGTTGATATTGCTTAGAAATGGTTCTTTCTATTGCAGTCTGTCGAAGGGACCTCCACAGATAAAATTACATGAACCCTGGATGGCGTTCTGTCGACAAAGGACAAAATAAATAAGTTTGAATACGGGAAAAAACATCCATACTCTGAAAGTAGACAGATCAGTCATTCGCAGGGACCTAATGGCCATTGAAGCAGACAGCGGCACTGATCCAGAGAAGACACTGTTGGAGAATATACCTTTTTGGTGTAATGTTGTTGTCCAAAACTCTTGAGATCATTTTCTAAGAGACTGACTGAAGTTTAGTAAAGATTTATTAACTTCAATTAAGTGGTCTGAACTATTTTTTCTTGTTGGGTGTATGACTGGCATGGGTATGACTGTCATGGGTATCTGTGCATCAGAGTATGGTTAACATTAATGTAAGTAGGTGTAACACAGGGTAATATAGCCCCATGTTTTTTTTTATTTTGTCTTTCACTCCAAAGTGACCATCAAGTCAGGTTCCTTTAGATCAAGGGTCAACCACCTGTTGCCCTGGCATGGCATGGCCTGCAAAAACCTGTTGTAAGAATATAGTTTTGTCAGGACCGGTTTTTGGGGTTTGGGCAACAAGGCATGACAGCCCGTTTTGACCATGAGGTCTTGGGGCCGCATAACCAGTCCTGCCCAGAGCTTGTTGTTGGCAACCAGCTGACTCATCGCCTGTACAATCTTCTTCCAGAATAAATCTCTTCTTTGCCTCGCATTTCCGTCTTCATTGATTGTCGAATCTGGCCTCCACCAAGCCACGTAACAAAAATGGCGCAGCCTGCAGAATTCGAACCTGCGCGTGCAAAGCACATTGGATTTCAAGGTTTATAAAACACCGGATAGGTTTATATACAAGGTCTATGCTTAACAAAGGGCCCATTTAATAAAAATTCAGGAAATTATTTTGGTAGGACTAAAGATCATTAAGCCTCGGCATTCACGGAGTGGGCGAGAAAGACCTGACCAGCTCAGCCCAGTGGACAGCCGACGCCATAACCAAAGCCAAGGCTACCTGCGCAACCTGGACAACATGAACCATGAGTATTATTTTTTCATTTTTCATTTCATTTTTTCTCTGAAACATAGGATATTGCACGGGTTACTAGTGGTCAGGAACTAGATTAAACAGCAGAGCCGTGATATTCTCCATATTTGCTGAATTGCGCCCGGTAATTTGGTGTACCAGTGTTCACTGTTTGTTTACGACAAATAACAAGATGGGGGCAGGCATTGGTGTGCCAGCTTTTGCCAAATGTAGAAAACTTGCATTAGTTTTAAGAGCTTCAGAGGTCAAAAACTTGAACAGGGATATAGAGTCGGGCGTTCATCCTTTACAGGAAAAATTTGGGCTTTGGGAAAGTGAGGTTATGCTCCATGGTGTAGGCAGCGGAACTGTAGAGATGGTAAGAAGCACATGATGGGGGTCTTTTACAATACCAAGCCAGATGTCTTTTGCTGTGCATAGGTGGGAACGATCTTTCAGTCTCTTGTAAAAAAGGTCTTCCCGAAAATGTCAGGAATTCTATTCTAGAACTCTATGATGACATTCTTAGTGCAGGCACCCGCAACATCGTAGTATCGGAGCTTAATCCTAGATATCCGCCCAATTGCGGACGATCCTATCAAGATGATTATAATGGCAGAGTAGCCATTGGCAACCATTACCTACGGTTAGGTTGGAGGATCTCCAAAAAGTTAGCTTGTGGAATCATGACAAGTTTAAATGGGCACATTTCTTATTCAATTCAGATGGCATCCATTACAACAGGGTGGGTACTAAATTGTGGTACAAAAGCTTGAAGGGAGCTTTGATCAGACAGTTAAAGGAGGATAAAGCCTAACGCTATGTATGCAGTTTGGTCTCTAAAGGTTCAGCTGAAAGTTTTGCAGTCAAGAATTATAATCAGCAGTTTTTAATGCAAAATTTGCCTTTTATCAGACAGTTAAAAAGAATGTGAAATGTTAGGCCTTAGGTACAGTTTAGTTTTAGGGTTCAGCCTGCTTAAGGTCACTGTGCAGATCAGTTCTGTAGTTCGTTTAGTAGTACTAGTAGCACATTTCCATTAAATCACAGCCATTACCTGCAGTGTTGGTATGTCAGCTAGTTAGATACACAATGAGGGAAGGAAATTGCCTCTGTTGGTACATTTAGTGAAAAATAATGAATGTCTGAGGGATTATCAGGTATATGGTTTTCATCAGGTAATTAATTGTTAAAGTAACCTAAGCGTTAAAAGATGCATCTAGCTAATCAAAATTTTAGATAAAATATTATAAACTGATGCAGGCAGGTCAGGGAGTCCCTTGGTTTAATCTTGGCATTTGTCAGAAATATCTTGGCTAGGATGAGCCAGATTTCAAGGCATGTTGTTTTCCTTTGGCCTGGGCTCTGTTCACTGACAGGAACTTACCAGACTTGGTTTCTATTACACTACAGTTAGACTTTAAGAACCAATACATTTCTCACAATAATAACTAGTAGTCGCTTGGCGAAATTGTTAAAGGGAACTGTCACAAATAGCTGGGGAGTGGCAAGCCATTTTTTAGGACAGTTGCCTACTTTTGCCCAGGGCTCTATTTGCTATCAGACTTTAAATAATTTTATATAATATATGAGAGGAAGATTCTGTATACAGCTCCAGTTTAGAACGGGATCGGAAGTGGTGCAGCCATGCTAAAGTAAACATGGCCTTTAAGTACAGCAATGTCAAATTTCAAAATTCATAACTTTCTTAGTACTAACCCTCGGGATGGACCTTAGAGGGCTTTGGCATGTGTATGACCTCAAGTTGAGTCCAGGAAGGATAGTCAGGCAGAGAGGTTGTGGATTGAGAAGCAACAAACAGATAAGCCTCAAAGGGGATGGTCTTTCCACTGATGATGAGGTGCTGCGCAGCAGGTGAAAATGAGGCAAGGGGGGACCTCATACCTCAAGAGGGGATGAGCAGCCACCTCAGAAGTGACAACCAGGTATGTAGGCTGTGGATTGAGAAGCAGGAGCCTCAGAGAGATGAACAGTCACCTCAGCAGTAACAACCAGGTATGGAGAGAGGCTGTGGATTGAGAAGCAGGACCCTCAGACAGATGAACAGTCATCTCAGCAGGTGATGATCAGGCATGGAGGCCATGGGATGAGAAACATTGGTGACAAACTGTCTGCTAGGCTGGCCTTTTTATTAAAATATAAGGTTGCTCCAGAAATACATACATTTTGTATTTTCATTAAAAACTGGTAAGAATAAGATACCTGAATTGATCACAAAAATTACACAATTTGGGTTGCACTGTTGCTGCAGAGTTGTTGCTGCAACCAATGCTTGAAAGTTCAGTAGTACTTGAATGATCCTGGTCAGGATTTAACTAATTTCCTGGATATGCAAGAGTTGAATGTTCTGGATGCTAGGTGTACTGACAAACATTCAGCACAGTAAGAATGACCATATTTGGTAAGTAAGAAGTTAGAATGTATGCTCTGGTTGTATATTTTTTGTTGTACCTTTTTGCCTTAAAATATTTAAGTACAACTCTCTACTGCTGGTAAGGAATATCCTATCATGCGGATGGCATTCTGCAAAAGAGGTCACTGGACATAAAACAGAACCTTTGTGACAGATTAAAATTGTGCGACTGGTAAGTATATGTCTACTCTAGTAGAAGAGACAAGTATTTTCAAGCTCTTTGCCTCAAAATACTTAAGTACATCTCTCTACTGCTGGTAAGTAAATTCCTACACTGTGGATGGTATTTTGCAGAAGAGGTCACTGAACATATAACAGAAACTAAAGGACAAGTGAACATTGTGTATCTGGTAAGTATATGTTTTCTCAAGAATAAAGAAGTCTTTTCAAGCAAAAAGGTGTCTGCCTAAAAATACTTAAGTACATCTCTCTACTGCTGGTAAGTAAATTCCTACACTGTGGATGTTATTTTGCAGAAGAGGTCACTAAATATTTAACATAACCTTTGTGACAGGTAAACATTGTGTGACTGGTAAGTATATGTTTTCTCAAGAATAAAGGAGAAGTCTTTTCAAGCAACAAGGTCTCTGCCTAAAAATACTTAAGTACATCTCTCTACTGCTGGTAAGTAAATTCCTACACTGTGGATGGTATTTGCAAAAGAGGTCACCGACCATATAACATAACCTTTGTGACAGGTAACCATTGTGTGACTGGTAAGTATATGTTTTCTCAAGAAGAAAGAAGTCTTTTCAAGCAAAAAGGCCTCTGCCTTAAAATACTTAAGTACATCTCTCTACTGCTGGTAAGTAAATTCCTACACTGTGGATGGTATTTTGCAGATGATGTCACTGAACATTTAACTGAACCTTTGTGACAGGTAAACATTGTGTGACTGGTAAGTATATGTTTTCTCAAGTAGAAGAGACAAGAATTTTCAAGGCCTCTGCCTAAAAATACTTAAGTACATCTCTCTATTGCTGGTAAGTAAATTCCTACACTGTGGATGGTATTTTGCAGAAGAGGTCACTGAACATTTAACAGAACCTTTGTGACAGGTAAACATTGTGTGACTGGTAAGTATATGTTTTCTCAAGTAGAAGAGACAAGAATTTTCAAGGCCTCTGCCTAAAAATACTTAAGTACATCTCTCTATTGCTGGTAAGTAAATTCCTACACTGTGGATGGTATTTTGCAGAAGAGGTCACTGAACATTTAACTGAACCTTTGTGACAGGTAAACATTGTGTGACTGGTAAGTATATGTTTTCTCAAGTAGAAGAGACATGTATTTTCAAGGTCTGTGCCTGAAAATACTTAAGTACAACTCTCTACTGCTGGTAAGTAAATGTATTCATGCATTTTGAATGGCATTTTGTGAAAAACCACTGAACATATACTTTGTACTGTTGCAAATTTGGCTTATCACCTGAGCACTTTTCCAGCCCAGAGTGAAGAGAAAGAGGGCTAACTAAGACATAGGGTTAAAGTCATAGGTGGTTGCCCACATGCTGGAAAGTGGGGGCCTTAGAAAAACAGTTAACCACTAAGGAATTGGTGAGAAACAAGTGAGAGACTGGTGCAAACAACAAGCAGACCTGTCAAAAGAAAACAAATCCACTTAGTGATACAGGCTGCAAGGTGTCCAGACCACAACTTGAGAACACACTGATATCCTGGGTGAAGAAAGGGGAAAAAAAAGATTATTATAGTTTGGACAAAACCCTCCAGCTAAAAGCAATGCACAAATCCAGAAACGAGGGTTTTGCAGCATCTACAGGGTGACTCCGTTCATTCAAGAGACGCCATGTCTTGTCCACTAGACAACAGATGTTGCTCAGCCAGAAGATGCTTAAAAAATCTCCTACACCTTCATAACCGACCGTCAGGGCTTGAAATTTTTTTATAATGCACTGGTCTGGAGGACATGGTCCTCTCAAAAACTGGTGGTCCTCCTGTATAAATTGGTTGCCCTGATTAAGGTTTCAATTGTCCATGTTCATCAGGGTATCAAACTTTTCCTTGATGTAAGTAATATGTCAAATAATTAACATTTAAGAGAGTTGTTAATATATATATTTAATAAAAGACACATGTTTGGTTATGATAAATGGAGGTTTGTTTTATATACAAGAATAAATATCATATAATTGCATGACCCATAATATTGGGCTGGCTTTGCTCTTTTTAATTCTTTACTGTTACACTTGGTTATTGTAGTAATCTTATGAAGGCAGGTGTTAATTTAATTAATGACTGTATGACTAACACTACTGGCGGTACTAGAATCAGAACATCAGTGGCACTTTCACTGATGGGAGCAAATTTAGAATCAAAGCTATACAAATTGTTTAAAATGGATGACGTATACTGATAACAAATAGGATTGACAATATTTTAGGTATGGAATATCCTGGTTTTGCTGCAATAAAATAATCATACAGTTTGACCCCTCATACAGTTTGAGGCCTGCATGGGTTTGAAATGTAGCCTGGATTTTAAAGTTTAGCCCACTGACGCACCAGGGCACGACATACATTTACAGAAATAAAAGACTGAAAGAGAATGACAGTTGGGATAGTAATAACCATATTACTGTAGATCAGCATTTCACTGCTGCGCCTGTAAAATGGGACTTGCAGCAGATGACTTCATTATATAAATAATATGTGTGCAAAATCTTAATAACTGGACTGGGACCCCAGTTAACATTGAAAGAGTTGAAATAATTGTTTATTAGTGGCAGATAATTTAACAAGTGACCCAGGGGTCATGATGCTTGGCTGACTACGAAAACATTAAGAAAAGTAATTTTATCAATGGCAAATTCTGTAGGTGGTATCCCAATTCAACTTAAGCATAGCACAGAGGATATTGGTGACAGAGACCTAATTTCAGGTTTTCAAGGAGATTTTTCATGGACCGCCCTGGATGTCAAGTTAGAAGATTCTAGGTGCAATGCTTACAATTTGTGCTCTGTTTACAGACAACCACATCTTTGAAGGTCTTAAAAAATGCATAAAAATTTGAAAAAATTCAGGTGGTGCCACCAGTCTGCCTGAACTGAAATAACACTACATGATGAATGTGCATGCAAAGAATCATGGTGATGAATTCATTAGTTGTTCAGAAACTGGAGGTTTCATATGAAATGTTTAATTATCCTGAAGGGTACTTACAAGCCCTATAGCTCAAAGGATATGGGAATCAGAGACCTAATTTCAGATTTCCGAGGAGATTTTTCATGGACACCTCTGCATTTTTAATGAGAAGATTCTAGGTTGAATGGTTACGATTTGTACCCTGTTAACAGAAGACTGCATCTTTGAAGGTCTCAAAAATAGAGAAACAAGGGACCTATGGGTCACGTCGCTCAGCTGAATTTTGGAAAATATTAGTAACTGCAAAATATTTTTGTTTCTTATGGTTTTTCCATGTATATTACCATTTGAAAAGCTAAGAGAAAATGTCCCAGCTTAAATGAAACTCTGTAAATTATAGAATAATGGACATGAGCTAAAGCATATGGACTGTGTAATAAATGAAACCTTTGGCCTGAAACCATTTAGTGATGCACCAAGGGAAAAAATGGGCTTACGGTAAGTGTCACATAAAAGTTCCATTTCATAAACAAATAATGTGTGAAGGTAATTAATTTTTCAAAAGGTTAAATATATGGCCATATGAGTTAAAAATTAATCCCACAAAGTTTGACCAATATTTCTAATTTTAAAAACTAGATAACTAGGCCCCACCAACTTTAAGAGATATGAACGAAATGCTACAAAGTATTTATATCTTCTTAAATCTTGTCAGTTAGCACTTTCATTAGGTCCTAATATTTTACCATATATGAATATTAGGATTAAATTCCTGAACACTTTTTCCTTTAAAAAAAATCAAAATTGTCCAAGTCTCAACAAAAAGAATTTTTTAACATTAAAATTATCAGCTTTGTCTTGTATATTAGTCCTGTGTATCGAAGCAGTGGGTTCAGTGAGGTGTCTCTGTTGTTACTCTTCATCGCTGAAAAAATGTGAAATTATAAGATTCATCTTGTTTAGAGTACAGGTCTGTCAACAGAATGGGGTGGGGGGGGGGGGAGAGAGAAAGGCTCCCTGTGGTATTTAAACTGGCAGCCTGATCAAGCTCAACAAGAGAGAGGGCTTGCCAGGAGTGATGGGATTACATAACAGCCTGGGGAGCATAGAGAGTTGCATTGAATGACCTACAGTGACCTCAGTGGACTGCTTGACAATGTAAGGGAATACATCAAGAGCCTCCAAACAAATTCCATAACTAGCCTAATTTTGCAGCTTTTATTTTTCATATTTAAGATTTTAACAGATTTAATCCTTATGTGTACATGCTGTGAAAATAACATCCACAGTACTTACAGGAAAAAATTGTGCCGTGGCCAAAGTTGGGCAAAATTTAAGGTACTGATTTTATATTTATGCTAATAACTAAAAAAAAATTGCAAATTTCAGATCTAATTTTTTCCGTATACAATTGAATCTTGATTAAATGATGTTATATTCCTGATAAAAAGTCTCAGCCATTCTTATGTTTAGTGAGTAAATATATATCCTGATTTTTTACAAAGTGCATTATGTTTGGGCCTATAACTTCAACAAATTATGCAATACTGACCTAAATTTTGGTATGTACATAGAAATTGTATGGAAGAATATGAATATTTACAATTACATCTAACATTATGCCAATTTTTTGATTACCAGGTAAACAAAAGTAGGCTCATGATGCTAGAAAATACAAATGAATTAAGTCTTCTAAAAAACTTCAATAGCTAGACTATTTTTTAAGCTTATACTTTCAAATTCAAAATTCATCAGATTAAATCCATATGTAAACTGGCTCTGAAAATTAAATCAAATGTACTTATAAGAAAAAAAACGTGCCATGGTCAAAATTTAGGCAAAATTTAAGGTACCAATTTTTTATTTTTGCTAATATTTTTCAAAATTTAACAGATTTTGATCTAATTTTGGGTATACAATTTAATTTTGATTAATAAAAGATATATTACTGGAAAAAGTCCATAGCTTTAACATGTTTTGTGTTAAGTGTTCAAATATCTTTCCTGATTTCATACAATATGCATTATGTTTGGCCCATAAATTTTTTAAATTATATAATACAGACCTAATTTCTGGCATGTACATAGGAACTATATAGAGGAATATTTATGGTAAATATGAGGAAAAACAGATGAGTGGTTTTGATATTAGGCAGTCCTGAAGTGTGAAAATAGGTTTTTAATAAAAAATTGAGAATTTTCCTTGATTTCTCAAAGGAACAAAGTCACAAAGACCCAGTTTTCGGCTTGGTAGGAGATCTTGGGACATCTAACATTATGCCGAATTTTGGATTCCTAGGTCTTACGGTTTCAAAACATGCCACATCTACGGCAGGACAGACAGACGGACGGACAGACAGACGGACAGACGGACGAAAACAATGGACCACGACTATAGCTCAGATGACTTATAGTCAGCTGAGCTAAAAATGCATGAAAATTTGAAAAAAAAAATCCTTGTGGCACCACCAGTCTGCAGGAACTGATTAAAAAGTCCTTGATGAATGTGCATGCATAGAAAATCATGGTGATGAATTCTTTAGTTGTTCAGAAACTATAGGTTTTATATAAAACATTTAATTATACTGAAGGGTATTTACAAGCCCTAAAGCTTAAAGGATAAGGGTAACAGAGAACTCATTTCAGATTTCCAAGGAGATTTATCATGGACTTCTCTGCATTTTTAATTAGAAGATTCTAGGTTGAATGGTTATGATTTGTACCCAGTTAACAGACGACTGCTTCTTTGAAGGTCTCAAAAATAGAGAAATAAGGGACACATGGTTCACGGCGCTCAACTGAATGTTGGAAAATGTTAGCAAATGCAAATATAATTATAGCACTTGAAAAGCCAAAGAAAATGGCCTTGATATTGAGTGATAAACCAATATTGAATACATCTTTGCATAAGTTATAATGCAGCCTTTTTGGACTATATGAAAGGTTCAGGAGTCTTTCATGATCAGATTTTATTTGAAATGTATTGAAGAATGGGGGATTGTAGCTAATATTATCTTGTGATCTGACCATGTGCTTTCTATGTGGACACTGAAGCATCTGAACAGTTAGTAAACACAAGATCTATGATATTACCATGGTCATTGGTTGGTTCTTTGACAAGAAAGCTCTTTAAGAGCTAGATTTGTGTCAATTTGGTATTATATTTAACATTAGAAGCATCAATATTGAAATCACCCATGATCACCAAAGGCAGGTTGAGATCAATTTGAGACAACAAAACTTGGAGTTCAGAGAAGAAGTTATTGATGGGAGATGCAGGTGATCTATAGAGGACAACAATTTGAAGTGACTGAGTCAGAGTGTGAATAAAGAGGATAGATGATTCAAAATCTGGTAGTGTGTGGTCACTGTGGTGGTGTAGGGTTACATGGGGACCGAGTTGTTCATGTATATAAATGGCTAAACCATGAGGTGGCTTTTAATACTAAGTGCTTACGTTTGGGCCAATAACTTTTTTTAAATTAATTAGTACTGACATAATTACAGGTATTTACAAAGGTTATATATATGTTAGGGGTATTTGTTTCTTACATCGCTGGGACAAAAGTGTTTCTTCCATCGCCAGGACAAGACCGCCAGAACTGGTTGCTAAAATGAGTGGTTGTTTAAACACAAGACCAAAATGCTGGGTCGTCAACGACCCACTTATTTGTTGCTAAGTCCGGCCTATGTTATGTAAATTATTTAAATAAGCTTCATTAACAAACAAACACCTGACAGTATGCAGATTAGCGGAAACCCCGGACCAGAAGTCCATTCAGCCGTCACTCTGCCATAGGACTTTGTAGAAACCATACGTTTCACTATACACTGGTCTATTTTCATCATGTGAGAAATTGTTTCATTCCTTTAGCTCCTTACAGTTTCCTTGCTAATTTCAGTCATTCATTTCCTTTTCTTCCTATATTTCATCCAGTAACTTGCAGAGTCATATTTTAGTGTTTTGTAAAAATAGTACATAATGCCTTCATTGGAAGGTTTAAGGTTTAAGCTGTTTTCTATGTGTTTCTGTGTGTTAACTCTGTATGGCGTATATGTAATATATTTTGACCGCTAGTATCAATGTTCATCAAGTAACTTTGTATATAAGACTCTGCCATAGGACTTTGTAGAAACCACACATTTCACTATACACTGGTCTATTTACATCAGGTCCATTAAAGGATTTATCGCACTTTGTCCTTGTTGGTCCGTTTTTGAGAGGTTCGGAAAGTGGTCGCGATGAATTCCCGCAACATCGGTTTGAGTCCCGCATGTCTAACATACAGACAATTATTTATGGAAAATATGAAGAAAATAAGTTAGTGGTTCTGATGTAAGGTATTCCTGAAATGTAAAAATGATTTTAATAAAAAAATAAGTGTTTTCCTTAATTTCTTAAAGGAAAAAGGTCGCAGAGACCCAGTTTCTAACATTATGCCAATTTTATGATTACCAGGCAAAGCTGTAGTAAACAAAAGTGGGGTCATGATGCTAGAAAATACAAATACATTAAGGCCTCTAAAAAACTTCAATAGCTAGAATATTCTTTAAGCTTACACTTTCAAATTTCAAAATTCATCAAAATAAATCTATATGTAAACTGGCTGTGAAAATTAAATCAAATGTATTTAAAAGAAAAAAAACGTGCCATGGTCAAAGTTGGACAAAATTTAAGGTACCAATTTTTTATTTTTGCTAACATTTTGTTATGTATTGTTTGATAATTCTATTAGAATATTAAGATTATTATTTCGTTGGTTCCACAACCGTAATCCAAGTTTGTATTTTCCTTTAGAAGATTTGTGTTTTCCTTATGGTTTTGCTGACATAATACACAGCACACATACACAGAGAACAGAGCACAAGTCCCAAACGTGCTAAATGTATAATTCATTCCAGAATATATTGTTAAGTTAAAACAATACGGCTTCAGAGTTATAACAAGTGGAGACGAGGATGGGGACTATCGGCAGCATAGAACTGTTCGATGAAGCGATGGAAGGCTGGCCAACATACCTTTAACGTCTAGAACAGTTCTTCGCCGCTAACGTGGACACTGACAAACAGGTATAGACCTTATTAGGAACAAAGACTTATAAACTCCTTCAGTCACTCACAGCCCCAGATAAGCCGTCCAGTAAAACGTATTCTGTGTTAGTAGACACCTTGGCTAACCATCTAGCTCCAAAACGCCTGATTATAACTGAACGCTTCAAGTATAACAGGAGGGATCAGCAGCCCGGGGAATCGGTCGCTCAATACCTGGCAGTGTTAAAATTGTTGGCAAGTATTGTGACTTCCAGAACATGTTAGATGACATGCTCAGAGACAGGTTAGTGTGTGGCATTAGTTCTGAAGTTATCAGGAAACATTTATTGTAAGAACCAAAACTTACTCTCAAGAAGGCACATGAACTTGCAATTCACTAGAATCTGCAACAGCTGCCAATACTGCATTGTCTGGCTCCAATACTAGGACTGTACATGCAGTTAGTGCCAGGAAATGGAAACCAGTCACGTGGTCGCTTCAGTTCATCAGTAGGGTCATATCAATACTAGTGCCAGAGTGTCATGACATCTACATCTGTGGAACACATTAATGAATATGCAAATATTTTCGTCATTTCTGACAATGCTTCATGGCCTACAGGTACACTGTAAATCAACAAAAACCTGACCAATCGTTAGCATTTTCTGTGTACTTTCTAATAATACCAAACATGAGCAAGAAAATTTCCGTTTTAACCCAGCACATTTGTAAACCCTTTGGCATGTTTGTTGAATTTATGACTGCATGAACACAAGCATGGCTTGCAGGTTGTAGAGTAAGCATAAACTCCGCCCGATTTTGTGTATTAATGAGTTTGTGTTTTACCTAATGCATATCTGACGTCAGTAGCTGCCATCTTGATCTTGTCGTTATATACCGCCATGTGTAAAAGCCGTGTCAGAGGCTGTCTGTATACAGTTATGTCATTTGGACTATAATAAAGGATGTACATGGTGTCAGTACCGTGGGATTAGCACTTTGATATGTACTTCAGTGGACAAAACTATCGTAAGTAGCCTTGAACTGTATAAATAAAGATGGAATGTCTCAGAAAGCCAGGTCCACTTTCGTTTGAGGGGAATGTCGCTGAAAATTGGCGTGTGTTTGAGATGCAGTATGATATCTTTATTGACTGTGCATGTTCTGATAAAAGTGATCGCGAGAAGGCCATGATTCTTCTAAATTTAGCTGGAATACAGGCTATAGAGCATGAGAGGGCTTTTGTCTATCAGCCAGAAGTATGTGATGTTAACGGCAGGGTCGTGCGAGTTGCCGAGTCACTTTATGACCCCTCCGTGTTGAAACAGAAGTTTCAAGAACTATGTAGCCCCAGAAAAAAGGTTATTATGGAACGACATGCTTTCAATACTCGTAACCAGAGGACTGGAGAGTCATTTAATGCGTACATCAGTGATCTGAGGATTAAAGCTGCCACATGTGAGTACGGTAGTTTACATGACGATCTGATTCGTGATCGCATTGTGACAGGTATCTTAAATGATGGTGTACGTAAACAGCTGTTAAAAGAAAAAGACCTGACTCTTGAAAGAACTGTACAAATATGTCGTATTCATGAACTGTCTGAACAGCAGACAACCCAGCTCTCAGGTCAGGATTTAGATGTTGATGTAAATGCACTTCACATGAGACCAAGAACTAGTAGAAGGAAACCTGTTGTTACCAATCCTAATGCACAGGAATCTAGATATAAGAGACCTGCAGCTTCATCTCAGCATTGTGGCAAGTGTGGCTATAGCCACGATAAAGGCAAATGTCCAGCATTTGGGAAGAAATGTCTTCGATGTAACAGATGGAATAACTTCAAGAAAGTGTGTAAGTCAAAATGTAAAGTGCCAGTACATACACTAGATGATGATAGTGATGATGATCTCAATGATCACCAACCATTTATGATTGAATCAGTTGACACAAAATTCCCAGAAAATAAATCTGAGATGATAGTTTCCCTGAATGTGAATGACAAGCTAGTCAACTTCCAACTGGACACTGGTGCTAAGTGTAACATTATTAGCAGAGATGTGTTTGATCTTGTACATACCAATGAGACTATTGATAAAAGTCACAAAGTAGACTTAGTTGCATTTGGTGGTAGTACAGTGAGTTCATTGGGTGCAGTGACATTCAGATGTACTATATCTGATAGCGATATTACTCATGACATTAAAATGTATGTTGTTGATAAACCAGTACAACCACTGTTAGGGTTGAAAGACTGTATCAGATGTAACTTGATCAGTGTCAGCAAAGATGTTCATGAACTGAAACCACAGTTCAATACAATGAGTAAACTCATAGATGATTATAGTGAACTGTTTGATGACAAACTTGGCAAGGTGCCAGTTGAGTATAAAATCAAACTAGATGAATTCATCACACCTGTGGTGCATCCACCAAGGAAAGTTCCTGTAGCCATGGCTAGTAAAGTTAAAGCAGAACTAGAACGCATGGTAGATATGGAAGTGATAGCTCCAGTATACGAACCTACTGACTGGGTCAATTCAATAGTTGCCACACACAAGAAAGGCAAAGATGAGATTCGCATATGTTTAGATCCACGTAGCTTAAATAAAGCTGTGAAAAGACCTCATCATCCGATGCGAACTATTGAAGAAGTGTTGACTAGAATCGCACCTGCTAAGTATTTTACTGTGCTTGATGTTAAATCTGCATTTTGGCAGATTCCGCTTGAACAGCAGTCCTCTTACTACACAACGTTCAGTACTCCATTTGGGAGATATAGATATCTCCGTGTGACAGTATAACAATCAGGTTTAGTTTGTTATTCGGTCAGTAGATGGCAGCAACTCCCAGTGTGAACCTTGTTTTGACGTCATAGGGGTTTACTGCGCAATTGATTTAGCGCATACAGACGGAAGCCAGACATTGCGTTAGGTCGGGGCTGTCCATGGTGTCAGAGATTTCACCTGTTTGTAGTGGTACATCGGTGAGGACAGCTTATGTAGAAGCGAGAGCCAGTACCAGGACACGCCTAGTCCAGGTTAGCATATGTTTTAATTGTGATATATTCCGCATGAGACTGTATTTGCTTCATGAAAGTCAGTCGTTAGCGCTAGCATGTGAACATGTGATCTGTTGCATTGGCATTAAATGGCCGCTGACTACTTGGTAACGTAAACTGTGTTTCCAGATATCTTAGAGTTGCATATTATGATACTGATCTTGATAAATGGTTAAAGTAAACTCAGTGTTACGTGTAGGTAGATGCTTATTGTGAGAACGCTGTTTATGACGAGTTTTAAAGTTTCAAACTAAAGTTCGATAATTCAGTTATCTCGGGACAGATGGCGCTGTAGTTAAAGTGATGGCCCATGTGTATGTGATGACGGCATTCAGAGCGTTGATGTCACCGTTATTAAGCATCTAAGTAGTAGCTCCATGGATCAGAAAATGGTGTTATCTTTGTTATTTACTGGCTTATTTGCGGTATGATGCTAACCATAACCAACCCACTCTTTATGTGTATGTTAATGCTGAAAGGCTATGTGACAACCCCCCCCCCCCCCTCTAGACTTTCATGTTTATCTTTCACTCTAGCCAGGAACCAGTATTAATTTAGCTTTCTGTTGGCTTGTCACATTTAACTATAATAATGAGTGTTGATAACCTGCATCTTCTAGCTCTGCATGAAGGATAATTATGGATTTTTTTTACTATGTGTAGTACTTAAATAAGAGAAGTATTATTGTTCATGGAGGCTTGAACCACAGTTTATTTTAATTAATGTTAATGTAATGAGACATCATAATGCTTTTGTTTGTGTTCTTATGAGACACAGAGCTAATATGTTTTGATATGAGAGATCAGACGGGTATCTTTGATCAGTTCTGATAGCTATAAGACTATAAAGTGTCTTATTTATTTAATATTTTATTATTAAGGATTTGAGGTAATGTGTCTGAGAAATTGTTTATCCAAGTTATTTGCTGATACGTGTATATTGTCACACAGGGTAGCTGTGGAGTCGTGTAAGTTTGCAGCCAGTGGGTTTCCGGTTCTGGATCAAGTGCTGTGTGGTCTACATGCCCAGGTTGATTGTGTAGGTATTCAATCATACTGTATTGCAGGGGTTGAAATATGTATTACAGGGGTAGAAATGTGTTTATTAACATGTTATTATGTTATGGGCAGATACTGAAATGTATTACTGATATGTTGTCACATAAGTGTAAGATAATGGACATGTTGAACTTGATGTTTAATATGTGTATTGTTTGTCTCTGAGACATGGTACATGTTATTGTTTTAATTCATATTTGCATTATTACTAAGTCAGAGTCTAGGATGATACCATGATGTGAGATGAGATGTTGTATTTGATACTATGATGTAACAAGTTGATGTTATAATGTGATGAGTAATGTGATGGGACTATTGTTTAGTATTGCTGGACAGCCAAGGTTATTTGGATGATGTCAGTTGTTCTTTCACCCAAGACAGATGTACAAATGATATGGATGTTAATATGTATTTACATGGAAGCATTGTTTAGACATATGGATCGTGGATATGCTGATGATACTATGTAGTGTAGTGATGGCTGGTGAACTGGTTTGTGCACTTATTGAGTGTATATTTTTCTTGTGTGTATTATACAGGCGCCAGTGAGTTTTGTGCCATGAGTTTGGTGCCATGGGTTTTGTGCCTGAGTTTTGTGCCTGAGTTTTGTGCCAGAGGTTTGGTGCCAGAGGCTTTGTGCCAGTGGAATGTCTGAGGAAATAAACGATTATGGCCCATAGCAGCATCCTGATTTTTTAATTCTGTGACATGGATGGGAGTGTGTGACGCTACTACTACTATGGACCCCCTCTCCCCTTGTGTATCAGTGGCTTACATCTGGATGCCCTTCGGAAAATCGTCAGGACTGGATGTCTGTCAGAAAACAATGGAACATTTGTTCTCAGGATATCTGTGTGAGATCATCATGGATGACATACTTGTGTGGGGAGAAACTGAGCAACAGCATGATGACAGACTGGAAACAATCCTTGATTGTGCGCGCGAGGTAAACCTCAAACTGAATGCTCAGAAATGCAAGTTCAAAACAGATGAGGTAGCCTATATTGGTCATGTGCTAACAAGTGATGGCCTTAAGCCAGATCCAAATAAAATCAAGGCTATACAGGACATGCCTACCCCAGAGGATGTACCTGCATTACAGAGATTTTTAGGTATGGTGACATACCTGGCAAAGTTTATTCCAAACCTAATTCAAACTGCCAGTCCCTTGAGAGAATTGGTTAAGAAAGACTGTGAATGGGGATGGATGCAACCACAGCAAGACGCATTCAAGAAAATCAAAGAGTTGATCTCGAGTCCACCAGTACTCCGATATTATGACATAAACCTACCTGTTGTGTTGACAGGAGATGCGTCACAGTCAGGTTTGGGAGCAGCCTGTTTACAGGAAGGCCAGCCGATAGCCTATGCTTCGAGAGCTCTGACGCCTGCAGAAGTTAATTATGCGCAGATAGAGAAAGAACTTTTAGCAGTGTTGTTCGCCTGCAATAGATTTCATGATTATGTGTACGGCCGGAAAGTGATAGTGGAAACAGACAACAAGCCACTGGTCTCAATAATAAACAAACCTCTGTACTTAGCTCCAATCAGATTACAGAAGATGTTACTGAAGCTTCAGAGATATGACATTGAATTAGTGTACAAGAAAGGCTCAGAACTATATCTGGCAGACACACTGTCACGTGCATGCTCTCAGAGCACAGCAACATCTGATGAGACAGAATTTGAAGTGTTAACAGTAAACCATTTGTCAACCCATCAGACTGAAAGAGTTAAAGAAGCCACATCACATGACAGTATGCTACAGAGATTAGCGCAGATAATTCGTGATGGTTGGTCTTCTAGCATCAGAGAAATTCCAGCAGATTTACGTCCATTCTATAATATCAGGGATGAACTCATTGAGCACAAAGGTATTTTGTACAAAGGACAAAGACCAGTTATACCAAGGACCCTGCAAACTGAGTATGTCCAGAAGCTACATGCCGGACACCCAGGTGTAGAAACTACTAAGCGGAGAGCCAGAGAAGCAGTATTCTGGTTGTCCATGAACAAGGATATTGATAAAGCAGTTTCTCAGTGTGATATCTGTAATAGTCAAAGGGCTCATCAGCAGAAAGAACCACTGAAGTCCTACCCAGTTCCTGATATGCCATGGTGCACAATAGCAGCTGATCTGACGGAATGGCACAATACCCAATATCTTGTACTAGTTGATTCATATTCAGGATGGTGGGAAGTGAATTCTCTACAGAGTACAACATCGAAAGCTGTGATCACAAAACTAAAGAGTCACTTCGCCAGGCAGGGATCGCCTCAAGTATTGATCACAGACAACGGTTGTCAGTTCACAAGTCAAGAGTTTAAAGACTTTACCCACCAATGGCACTTTAAACACATTACCTCCAGCCCAACATACCCACAGTCAAACGGGCTGGCTGAATGAGCTGTTCAGAGTGCTAAGAGTTTGCTTGAGAAATGCCACCGCGACGGATCTGATCCATATTTAGCACTACTACATGCACGCAATACAACCTGTGACAATACACTCGGGTCATCAGCTCAAAGATTAATGTCGCGTCGTCTGAGATGTGATATACCGGCCACCAAGAAGCATCTACGACCCAAAGTCATAAAATCCAGTGTTGTAAGATGTGCGCTACAACAGAAATGCAACCAGCAGAAGAAATACTATGATAAATCTGCGAAACCCCTTCAGCCGCTTGTACCTAACCAGATTGTCAGACTCCAAACTGATAAGGGATATGACCGCCTTGGTACAGTAGTTAGTCAGCATGAGTCAACACGTTCTTATATAGTCGAGGCAGACAATTCTCAGTACAGGAGAAATAGGCGACACCTATTGGCAGTTCCCGAGAAACAACCAACAACCATGATGTCAACCACCGACCTAGATGATGTACCAGCGCCCGAGCCTGCAGTCCCAGCAGTCCCATCAACACAGCCGACTGTACCACAAACCAGTACAGAGACAAAGCCAACCAAACCAGTTGTTGTTACTCGCTATGGCCGTGTGTCCAAACCCAATCCTAAATACTTAAGTGATAATTAAGATTTCGCATGATAACATGTGTCCCTGCTACCAAAGACTCTGACAAGTAATTCAGCATAAGAACTTTTTATTTGTTGCATATTTCATATATGATCAGTACTTATTTAAAGGGGAGGTTGTAGAGTGTGCATAAACTCCGCCCGAGTTTGTGTTTTAATGAGTTTGTGTTTTACCTAATGCATATCTGACGTCAGAAGCTGCCATCTTGATCTTGTCGTTATATACCCCCATGTGTAAAAGCCGTGTCAGAGGCTGTCTGTATACAGTTATGTCATTTGGACTATGATAAAGGATGTACACAGGTGATACAGGAAATGACCCATGTCCATGGAGATGGTGTTTCAGTTTTGGTTGTGAGCTCACATGTATACTATTGTGTAAATTCATTATTTTAAGCATAATATTGAGATTATGGGCAGTTTACCACGATATGAATGCAACCTGATGCAAGAACACTGCGATACATTCCTAGATATAACTTATATCACGACTCGAGTAGGCTTACCATGCAGCCCAATTATCCGAATGCCTACCGAGTCAGGTTGTCACGGCTAGTTCATCAGAGAAGCCCCCGGATAATACAGCATGCATGTCAAGACCAAGTGGTCAAAAACCAAGTAACACTGAGACTCAGAGGTATAAGCCTCCTAAGCCACAACAGGCTAAGCAGGGTGATTCATGTTATCGCTGTCTTGGCCCACATATTTCCATTTGCCGCTGCGGTAAAGGGCTTTATGCGAGCTCGCTACCTTGTGGGGTGACCCAACGGTTTATTGTTGTAGTTTAACTGGTGCTATATTTGGTCATTTACCAAAGGGAGTTTCCCCACGGTCTCATTGACCAATGGGGTAGCAGCATTTCAGTTACTCCTGATCAGGGTCAGGGGGTATATAACCCTCCCCCTATACTAGATTTGACCTCTTTCTTCAGTGCCACCAGCAACTCAGTTTTAGTTTTACTCAGTTTATATCGTTATTATCCGTATTTGTGACTTCCTTGCGGTACTTCCATTCGTATTTACATTTGAATACGTATCGTTGCTCCGGAGGCGGTAGAAAGGTCCACTGAAGGATACGCTGTGGTTTATTACTGCTTTGGGGCTTCCGTTCACCGTCATTGCCGTTCAAGTGACGTAGGTAGCCCTTTGTTACCTGGAATTTGTAGATGGCGTCCGGACCCCGCCCCACCCCCTTTTTCCTTTGTTCGCCAACGGGCCGTTGTCCATGGCACTTCGGAAGTTAGGCACCCATGTTTTGTATGTCAATATGTATGTCGATTTACGTTTATGACCTTTTGATTTTGGTACATGTGTGAGACATCGGTGTTTACAGTAAGGGAAATTACATGGTTGACCTTTCGCAGGACCTTTGGCACGTGATTGCCAGTGGGCTGGAGATTGCCATCTTGCATACTGGGGGCTATGATTCGTCAAGGCCGGGTTATGCGGGCAGTCCCCGTTAGATTGCTGTAATTTTTTATTGAATTTGCAGTGCACATTCTTACCCAGCTTAAGCGGATCTAATTAAGTTTGTTGAGTAAATCACCGTTTTTCTGGTCGTGATGACCCGCTGACTCCTACAGTCTGATGCATCTTGTTAAGCTGGAAGCGTCACTTGCTTCCGTCCTGCTTGCCAAAGCTTGGCATCTTAGTTTCATTTGGGTGATCATGCCCTGCTTTGTTATGGTTATTGCTACGCACCATCGGCCGTCATTGGCAGTTTACTGTTTATACCCTGCCTGCCAGTTTGGCGGATTATTGGCAGGTTAACACTTGAACCTGACGGTTTCTTTTTCCCATTCTTGGCTAGTTGATGTGTGTCCTAGCTTGCTACACTTGTGTTATATTTTATAAGTTTATTGAGCCGGTTGATGTGTGTCTCGGTGGTTTGTTATTTAATTTTTTGCATATTTGCTGGATCATTATCTTGGCTGGTTGATGTGTGTCCCAGCTTGCTGCACTATTGTTACATTTTATAAGTTAATTGAGCCGGTTGATGTGCGTCCCGGTGGTTTGTTATATAATTTTTTACATATGTTCTGTATCATTATCTGGGCTGGTTGATGTGTGTCCCAGTTAATTTTCTTCTACTATTTATCATGTTATACCAGGGCTGGTGGTTTATTTACAGCTATTTACCTTATTGAGAATGGAGCCAGTGGATGTGCTTCCTGGCTATTTCGTAATTTTGTACCATTTGGTATGGTATATTTGCTGGTGGCAAAAATATTATTTGTATCTCACCCTGACATTTGGTGTATTTGTTTTTTGTTCACTTAGCTATCCTGCTGCGGTTTCGCTTTATTTTGCAGATGCCTCCCCGTAAGCGACGTGCCCCTCAGAGACTGGTTGAAGAGGATGAGCCATCTACTAGTGGGACCAGCAGCACAGCCTCAACTTCTATCACTAAGAGGACTTGCAGGCCATGCTAGACAGTATATCCACTCGCATAACTAATGACCTGGACAAGCGACTGGATGGGAAGCTGGTGGAGAAGGGTCTGGTTCCATCTGATGGCGGCCTGGATAGTCCAAGCCTCCAGGTGGCAGAAGAAATAGAGGGTGAGTTGCCCTCATCTCCATCTCATCCCGACAACGATGACATTATCAGCCTTGCTGATAAATTTGATCCTGAGATCAAGGCGAAGATCTGGAGAGGGGAGTTTGTTGCGATGTCCACAATCGCTTCGGTTCTAGCGAAGGACAGCACCAACGCATCAGCCAAGAAAACCGGAAGAGCTAAGGAAGACTCTAACATGACGATTCATGTATGGACCTCATCCTTCATCGGTTTCATGGCTGCCTATTGTTCGAAGCCAGATTTGGCTGTAGAAGTTCCACAGCTGTGCACCTACATGGATGCTATCCGATACCTGTACGATAAAGGTTATCAGTGGCATCAGTATGACGTTGAGTTCCGTAAGTTGCGCGAGCGCACAGGTAGGCGCTGGGATAAGCGGCATACTGACCTCTGGATAGATGCCTTATCCTCCAGAGAGCGCCCTGTCCATAACAAGCAGAACCAGCCCTTTCGCAGCAATGCCTCATGCTGGGCCTTCAATAAGGACCGACCCTGCCCCAAAAGTCTGTGTCCGTTTCGACACGTCTGTTTCTACTGCGGATTCAAGCATCCTGCCACGAGGTGCCGGGTTAAATCCACCAATTCACCACAAGGGGATCGCCAGGTGCCCCCCTGCAAGGAGCCTCAGCCAGCCAGTAGGCCCACTTAACCTAGATCTGCTATCCAGCAACCATCTACCAACACCATTGGACGTGGACAAGCTAGATAAGCTACTCCTGGACTATAATTATGATTCTGGTCTCAGCCAAAAAATTATTGAGGGTTTTCGTTTTGGTTTTTCTATAGGAAGTGTCAACACACCAGAAAGTGACAGTAATATTAATCACCTATCTGCTGTGGTAAATTCATCGGTGGTTGATTGTAAATTATCAAAAGAATTAGCGTCGGGTCGCATAGCGGGTCCGTATCATGAACTCCCCTTTTCTAAATTTGTGTGTTCTCCACTTGGAGTTGTTCCCAAAAAACAAGAAGGCCAATTCAGGCTAATTCATAATTTGTCATTTCCACATGATAATTCTGTAAATGCTACTATACCTCGCGAGCAGGCCGTAGTTTCTTACGCTACAGTGGATGATGCCATTAGCCTCTTAAAACCCCTGGGCCCGTTAGCTTTTTTAGCAAAAACTGACATTGAATCTGCTTTTCGTCTCCTTCCGATCTCACCTAATGATTACCACCTTTTAGGTTTCAAATGGCGTGACCAATTTTACTTTGACAGATGTTTACCTATGGGTTGTTCATCTTCCTGTCAATTATTTGAAATGTTCAGTACTTCTCTTGAATTTGCCGCTCGTAAAATAGTCCATTCGGATAGAATTATTCATGTGCTAGATGATTTTTTGTTTATTGGTGAATCTGCAGAGGTATGTTATAATATGTTGCAGAGTTTTTTATCAATGTGTGCAGATATCAAGGTTCCTATTGCTCATGAAAAAACTGAAGGTCCTAGTCAAGTCTTGACATTTTTAGGCATTGAATTTGATATTGTTCAACAGTGTTCTAGGTTACCCCAGGAAAAATTAGTGAAGGCCAGGGTACAAATCCAATTCTTATTAGGGAAAGAGAAAGTTACGTTAAGGCAACTCCAATCGGTTATTGGCTTCCTCAATTTTGCATGTTCTGTTATCATTCCAGGAAGAGCTTTCCTTCGGCGCTTGGTGGACCGTACTTGTGGTATCAGGAAGCTGCATCATCATGTTCGCCTCACAAAAGAAATCAAATTAGACCTGGTTTTGTGGCTTAGTTTCTTAGAAAATTTTAATGGCAAATCATTTTTCTTGGATGACATGTGGCTTTCTAATGCAAATCTTCAGCTATTTACAGATGCTTCACAAGGCATAGGTTATGGGGCTATTTTTCAAAATAATTGGTTTGCTGGGTCTTGGCCAGCCAGTTGGCGCAACTTTAACATTGTATCACCGTCCAGTTGTTTACATGCTTTTATTCACAGATTGCTGATTTTCTCAGATAGAAATTCTTTAGTCCAGATGTAATTTACTTTCAAGTTTATTCAATCAAAGTTAACAATAACAAATGTCCAATATATATATTCTGCTAGTTTCCCTATTTTCCACTTAACTGATTCTGTTCTCTCTGTCTCTGTCTCTCTCTCTCTCTCTGTATTAACTCCTGTTCTTATTCCTGTCTCTTCTCTCTTTCCTAGTTCTCTAACTCTTCGACTCCCCTCTCTTTAGCTCTGACCTTCACTCTCTGGTCCAGTAACCAGTATCTCTATTTATACATTTGCCCAAAATAATAATTGCAATTAAGGAATTTCTTACAGCATTAATACAAGACATATTGTGTAATACATTCAACGCCTTTCTAGCCCTCCTGTGAACACCTATGTCTAAACTGTTAATTAATTAGTTTATCTGTGCCTGTCACTTTAAGAGTAAACCCTGTCAAATGTATGAACATGCTTATTAATCAATTCTCTGTGAACATTTATCAAAGAGCTGGCAGTTAAATAATAAACTGAATTGTAATTAGAAAGTTATTTTGCACAGAAGTCTGCTAAATACCTGTTTCATTCCTTAGGACTGATCACCTTATAATATCTAATGACAATTGGTCAAATATAATGATTTGAATTATCATAAAATTATTACTCTGGTGATAGTCATTGTCACACTAGAACTCTATCCAATTGTGATAGCCCTTGAAATTTGGGGTTCTAAACTGTCAAACAAACGTATCCGCTTAATGTGTGACAATCAAGCTCTTGTTTTTATTATCAATAAGCAGTCAACACCTCATAAGCCGACCATGCAGTTGGTTAGACGCCTTGTGATCGCAGCGATGAAATTTAATATTCATTTCAGGGCTGAACATCTTGCTGGTGTTTCAAACGGCATAGCTGATTCTCTTTCTCGCTTGCAGATGGTGCGTTTCAGAGAGCTGGCTCCCATTGCGGATCCTCAGGCAACAACAATTCCACCTGTCCCGAGTACACTTCCTTGATGGCTGCTGGCCAGCACCTTATTCGTTGTAGTTTGTCTACTCAAACAAAGAGAACTTATCAGGGTGTGTGGGATAAACTTCATGCTTTCTGTGCACGTCAAGGTCACTCAAAATGGGCAGCTCTCCCTGTTTCCAGTTTTACTATATTCCTTTTTTTAGTGAGTGTTTTCTCTCTGGGCTTTCGGGCAGTTCTCTTGCAGCTATGGCATCTGCCTTATCATGGCCGCACAAAGTTGCCAACCTCCCTGACCCTACCAATACCGAAGCTATTCGGCGTCTATTGTTGGGCGCAAGGAAATTATCTAGGCAGGCTGACATCCGTCTTCCCATTTCCCGTAACATACTTCACCATTTGGCCGGTGCCCTTTGCTTTACGACTCATTCTGCTTACCGACGGGCTCTTTTCAAAGCTCTGTACTTGTGTTGTTTTCATGGATTTTTCCGCGTTGGCGAGTTGATTCCCCGATGCAAAGCAGATTGGGTCAAAGTTGTACAGTGGTCTGATGTGTCTGTCATCAGCCAGTCTCAAAAGACTACATTAACTCTGAAATACTCAAAAAACAATTACACTGAGCAAATTCAGCTTGTGGTTTTACATGCGCAAAATCCACCTTACTGCCCAGTCCAATGTCTCTCAAAATTTTTGGTGTTGCGAGGTAGTGTTTCAGGACCATTGTTTAGTGGGCCTGATGGTATACCCATCTCCAGAGCCACTTTCAATGCACAGCTTGCAGGTGATCTCAAGTTTTGTAGTTTAGATTATAACAAATTTAAAGGTCACAGCTTCCGAATAGGTGCTGCAACTGAGGCAGCCGCAGCAGGGAACACTGATGCCTAAATCCGACACCTACGAAGATGGAATTCCAACGCATTTCATAAGTATATAAGACTTCACTTGTCGCAATAATGGTTTAGTACAAATGCCTCTTTAGTTGTTCTTCAGGTTGACCAAAGTAATGGTACAATATCCCATGTGGGCATTTGTATTGTTGCTTCCCTTTGTGTTCTTCTCAATTATATATGTTTATACCATTATCACTTTGATTTTTCTAGGTCGAACTAAGTTATAGTACAATATCCCATGTGGGCATTAGTATTGCTGCTTCTATTTGTGTAAATCTTATTTTATATACCAATTTCATGGTTGAACATGTAATAGTACAATATTCCAAGCGGGCATTTGAATCCTTGCTTCCAACTGTTAGCTATTTTATATCATCTCAATTCTATATATTGGATACCATTTTCACTTAGAATTTTTCAGGCTGAGCAAGTGATAATACAATATCCCAAGTGGGCATTTGTATTTTTGCTTCTGATTGTTAGCTTATTTCATAACATCTCAATTCTATATATTGTTTACAATTTTCACTTAAAATTTCTAGGTTGAGCATCTGATATCCCAAGTGGGCATTTGTATTTCTGCTTCCAAGAGATATTTGGATGCTAATAGCTAGTGTATATTTATACTCTTACTATATCTGGAGCATTGCCGAGTAACTCATGTGAGCATCTTGTGCTTTGCTATATAATATTCTGTATCTGAGTGTTTATTTACCTGTTATACAAAGATATATCTTTGTATGTTATATACATTTGCTTGATATATTTTGAGTAGGAATTAATCTCAAGTGTGTACCATAGTAAGATTTTGTCAGTTATGGCTCCTATTTTGCCTTATGTCAAGTGGTGATCCCAAGGGGTAGCTGCTGCATTAACTGCTAATTTGTATATACATATATACTCATAATTATAGAGGTTAGGATTAAACTAGTTGTGATCTCGAGTGAGTTCAACTGTGTATATATTTAGTCATACCAATTCTGTTTTCAATTATTTGATCTAGTCTGTAGCATTGCTTGTCATTGTACACAATACAGCAAATTTTGCTTATTTAGGCACGTTCTCAATTCCATTAAGTATTTTCCTTATTTATGTATGTTGATTAATTTTGATTTTCCCAACTTATTGCTGGTGGCACCCTGCCCTTCTTTCTCCCCGTCTCCTCTGGTGCTTGGTGGGGGGCTGCTTACTGCGTTCAGCAGCCTGTGGCGATTCGGCCCCACCATGCATTTATTATTGTCATTCATAATCAACAGAGGGAAATTTAGTCATTGATTAACCCTCTGTTCTTTGATTGTAATTTAATAAAATTTATTAACTGGCCCCACGGGGCCCTTTACAACAATCTTCATTTTCTGTCTTTTGTGCAGGAGCGTAGTGAGTGAGCATAAAACACGTTCTTGCCCATATAGAGAAGAAGCATGCCATTTCTGTTCACGTAAAGGACACTTAAAGCGGGCCTGTAGGAATAAAGAGCCCCAAAGAGCCCAGAAAACTTGTCATGTACATGAGTGGGACTATCATGAACCTTCATTTTTAGTGACTGATGATTTTGAACACAGTGAATCTGAAGATGAGGAGCCCCTTTATGTGGTAAAAGATACAGCAAGCAATACATCGCCCATTAAGGTGACTGTAGATATTGAAGGTCAGCTGGTGGACATGGAGCTACACACTGGTTCTAGTTCATCAATAATGCCTGTGTGCTTGTATAATGAATAGTTTGCACATGTGCCACTAGAGCCAACTACTGTGATGTTTGAGGGAAACTTTGGCCAGCAAAAGAAACCAATAGGAAAGGTCAGTGTCACTGTAAACTATAATGGCCAAGTTATGGATCTTCCCATGTTTGATATTGATTCCATTGTTTGGAAGAACTTGGCTAGAAAATATTAAACTAGACTGGCACCAGATCAAGTATGTGAACTGTAGTAATGCCAACTCAGTACAAATGAAAATTGATGCCCTTTTAAAGAAGCATAAGACTGTGTTTGAGGAAGATTTAGGGAACCTTAAAGGCATCACATCAAAGCTCCACATTGACACTACCTACTAGCATAACGTAATGCCCAACACTCGACCACAGGGGTCGCTCCAGCAGCTATTTTGAGAGGGAGTCGGTTGCGCACTCGACTTGACCTGCTAAAACTGCTAAAATCTGGCATAGTAGTCAAACAAACTGGACCAGTAAGCTATAAAGTGGATGTTGGCCATGGTTTGATATGGCAACGTCATCAAGATCAAATCAGAGGTTCAGTGCCTGATATTGAATGTGAAAATCCAGAAAGTGTTGTGTTAGATAGTGTTTCTGAACCTAGTGATTCAAGTGCCCCCACTGATAATGTTATTAGTGCTAGTGCTATTTGCAGTGAGAATTCAGTGACCCTGCCTGCTGCTGGGATACAAGGATCAAAACCAAATGAGTGTGGTAAATCTACTGAGTTAGAAATTATGAGTGATACCAGTTGTGATGTTGGTGATGCACCAGTGGTTCATAGGAGTGAACAAACCAGAAAACCAGTAAAAAACCGAACTTGTGAACATAAACATTTATTGGACAATATTTATTTTTGCATTCCAAATCATCCATACATATTTTTGGACATGGTGAAGTTTTCACTGAAATGTACATGTTACTAATTTCAAGTTAATTGCTAAATTGAAATATGATCAGGTGTTAACAGGATTGTAAACTTTAATGTGGAACTAGTTTTTCTACATATGATAGTTAAACAGTTTGAATTCCCAACACTGGTTACAAGAATAACGGAGTCTGGATTATTGTTGCGGTAATTTTCTACAATAATTTGTCCAGTAGTGTTTTATCTTGATAATTTAAAGTTACTCATGCTGAAAACCTTAAGGTTTATTTTTTCTGACAGTACATAGTACTTCCAGTATTGTGTTTGATAATTCTATAAGAATATTAAGATATTATTCCGTTGGTTCCATAACAAAAAAAAAACAAACAAAAAAAAATCGAAAAAATACAGGTGGCGCCACCAGTCTGCAGAAACTGATGAAACACTCCATGATCTATATCCATACAAAAAATCATGTTGATCAATGCATTTGTTGTTCAGATATTTGAGCATTTATATCAAATTTTTTATTATTCTGAGGGGTACTTCGGAGCCCCACAGCTCGAAGAATATGGGTAACAGAGACCTAATTTCAGGTAACCAAGGAGATTTTTATGGGCCTCCCAGGATGTCAAGTAAGAAGATTCCAGGTCTAACAGTTACGATTTGTGCCTGGTTAACGGACAGACAGACAGATGGACAGACTGACAGACAGACATACGCCAGAGAAAGGGTGATGGCTATAGCTCAGATGAATTTTAGTCAGCTAAGCTGAAAAACAGTATATAAGCTAGAAGAGTCTAAACCTATATTTTTACTTGTAAACTCGAAGAGTCCGTGCTGTCCAGGAACATGAAACGTGCCAAGCTTGTATGCGTGTTTGTGAAGTTGAATCTGCCACCAAAAACCTGACAGTACCTGAATGAAAGGAATTGCCAGACTCACTGACCAAGAAAAGGAACTTTAGTAAAATAATTCAGAATGACTCTGTATATTGTTCTGAATGCAAAGTCTTACTCAGATTTCAGGTAGCTTCTTTTACTGCAACAACATCATTACCGAGTTAATTTGACTGAACAGGCAGCATCATTCATTATGCACAGAAACCAAGTAAGGTTTGACTTGTGTACATCGCCATTCTTTGGAGTAATGACAGATTGCTCCATAGACACTGCCAAATTGAACAGGAAATAGTTTATGTGAGGTATCTGGACCATGATTATTATTCACAGAGCTGCTTCCTATGTTTCAAGGCAGTTGAAAAAGCAGATGCTGAGCATCTCCTTGAAGCTCTCCATTCAGGTTTGAGCTTTAGCGTATATATCATTCATGAAGACAAACATTAGTATATCTTTCATGAAGACAAACAAATCAAAACCCCCTATGATGCAAGTCATAGGAATTTATACAGGACATCAGGAAGCCAGGTTAAGTTATTTCTAAGCCTGTCAGCTAATTTGAAACGAGGGTCCTGCACCTCTGTATTACAATGGCCGGCCTTTAATTTTCCCTTATCGAAATCACGTGACCGATGATGCAGGTCACGACCCCCAACTAGGCCAACCTATTCCAGAACGAGGCAGAGTCCCCACTTCATAGAAAGACCCACCAATCAGATTCCCGAATCAGTTGTCACGTGACAAATGATGCAGGTCACCGACCAAATTTCAATCAGTTTGCCAGTGGTCATTACATACACTGGCGTCGAACAAACAACATTGCTCCAAAAATTTCTGAATCTGCAACTTTACTGCTTTATTAACCGTCAAATGATACATCAACTGCTGATTTCCTTGCCTCTGTGTCAAAGATCATCCGCTGTCATCAGCATAATTTTGTGACGCTGTCACTGACGAAACTCGAGGTGAGTGCCCTTTTCTTTTCAAAACGTTCACCCGTGATTACAGTTAACTTAGTAAGTGTAAAAGTTTGTTACCCTATAGTTGGTTCTCAAAGGTGGCTTGCTGCCTGTGATTAAGTACATTACTTGTTTTAGGGGCCCTGGTAGAACGCTCAAGTCCTTGTTTTACTAGACTAATACTGGCAATAGCCACTATGGCTTCCATTCTGACACCCTCCCCTTGTAAGGTACTGCTTGTGGGCCACTCTTTTGTCCGCCGTATGTCGTCATTTCTTTCCGACTGCTAATCCCCCAGTCTCGGTAATATCATCTTAGCTCCGTCCTGGCCTGTGGACACTAATTTTGGCCTACTATTTCCGATCCTACTATTTCCTTCCATGTCGTCGGGGTGATGCATGTTAGGGGGAACAGCCTGCTTAAATCACTCACCAGCAAGACAACTATGCATGAAATCGGTAAAGAACAATGGGACCATTTTTGTCGATATTGGTTCTAACAACCTGTGTAAACCATCTGTAAATCCTGAGAAACTTGCATTACACTTTTCTCTTTCTTCAAACTACTGTGTGTCACATACTCTGTTAAACGGGTTATTTACGGCGCTGCTCTACATAGACAGCCTTCCACTCTTCCCTACCAAGGGTATAACTGTAAGGTTGACAAATCAATGAACATTTGTCTTAGCTGATGTCTGCAAGCAGCCACAGCCTTTGCTTCTGGTGGCACACAGGATTCTCTAATCACTCCAAGTCACTGTTCCTGTCTGATGGTGTCCATTTATTTCCTGCTAGTTTGCAAGACTAGCAGGTTTTATGCGAGCATACAGCCCTAGGCACGCTCGTTACGCCATCAAAATTACACCTTGACCGTAACCCCGCAGTCAGGGCTGTTTCCGGTATTTTTGGCCAATCACAGATAATTTAATATTTGGCGCGGGATTTGCATTAGCTTAGTTATATAAAGGCCACCATCGGTGTTGTATTCACTCTTCACTTGCTGCCTCGCTGGATGTATATTTGAATTTAAATCATTTGCATTATTTGAATTAAGATATATAAGAATTAAGAAGCCTCAACTCAACAGAATCTCCACTTATTACTGGCAACGAACGGCTCCAGGTGTTGGAAGAAGGGCTTCTGTACCATGTTGTGAACATGGCCCCTTGCCGGCAACCAACACCATCCAGTGGCAGATCCAGAATTTGGGGATCCTGGACACAGCATACCCATTTCAGGCAGCAAGGTAAGATATTCCTTCTATGTTTGCAGCTGTTCAGTCAGTATGAATAACCGTCCTTTTCTGCATTACAAAGCCCTGGTCATAGGCGCTTCCGAGGTCAGAAACCTGGGGCCTCCATGTTAGCTCACCAGGGTCGTCTGCGGCATAATTTCGGATTCCTCTCGCTTGCATGCGATAAATCAGTTCAAGGCAGGGGAGGGCATACTGTCACCAGTCTTGGGAGCGACCTTGTCCCATTTCAAACATGTAAACCAGATATTGTGGTCCTCCAAGTTGGAGGTAATGATCTTTCCTGTCTTGACACAAACGGAAAACCAGAAGTTGTCGGTGAAAAAAATTGCTGATCTGTGTGAATTCCTTCACATGAATATAGGGGTCCATAAACTAGTTGTGGTTGAATTAAACCCTAGATAGTGTGACTTCTTATCCCGAGAACTATTATTTGTGGGTGTATATATGTAATCAGTAACTGGATGTTGTTTTGGGGATACGACCTACGCTTCCTTATGGCGGCATTAGGGTTTTACTTGGGGGGCAAACTTATTCTCTAAGGATGGGGTCCATGTTAATGAAGTGGGAATGAAACACTGGTACCAGAGAATAAGAGGGTCCCTCATTTGTGCTCTAAGACAATAATATGTGTATATATACAGGCTCAACTATAAATTCACACACCAGAGGCAGAGGTTCGCAAGATAAGCAATGATGGTCATGAGATACCTGGGACTGGGTGGCGGGTGGGGGGGTTCTCCTTGCAAATCCAGTTTTTCTGTTGCACCCATGCAGTGGATTTTATTTATGGCTGAAGGGGGGTATTGCATATTCTGTTTATTGCTGAAAGGGGTGTGTGTGTGTGTGTGGGGGGGGGGGGGGTTGCTACACCCGTGGTGTAATATTGGTCCTCCATCCCTGTAAAGAGGGGGTCCCTGGCAAAGTCCAGGTGGTGTCGGGTTTATTGATTTTATGGTTATACCTCCCTCGTTATCCTCCCGGTGCAGGGATTATTACACAGGCATTTGTGTAAAATTTCATATGTAACTATAAGGAGGATTGTAATGAAAACAAGTAATCTAATTTTTGTCAGGTATATACCAGAAAGTATTGTTAAATCAATAATCATGGAAGTTGTGCATACATTTTCGGTGCTTATGTTTTTTTGTTTTTCCTTTAAGTCACATTCTGGGGTTGGTTTTGTTCTCTTTTGTTAGATGAGCACAAGGCGTCGTAATGAAACAAGAAGGAGAAGGCCCTGCGCCGTCTCATTGAGGACATTCAGGTGGACGCTTCACGCAGTTCCACACAAAAGAGAGCCAGACTGGTATCCCCTACCCCAGCTACCAGCATTGCTGGTAAGCTTAGCCAAGAAAGCATCAATGCCATTGTGAGTGCTGTCTCGTCACAAATGAAGGAGACAGTGGCAACTCAAGTTGAAGATGTGCTGATAAAAAAAGGACTTATTGCTGGAAAGATGACCTTACTGAGGAACTGGTCCAAGAAATTGCAGTTGAGGGCTCATCTAATGATAGCAGGCAAAACACCGATGATGATGATGTTGTAAATGTATTAGACAGGGTTGACCCTAAACATAAAGAGGCCATTTGGAAAGGGGAGTACATAGATTTGTTCCAGCTGAATTGGAATATTCCTAAAGAAAAGTCTGACAATGCTAATGAAAGGAAGGACCTTGCACTGAGTTGTCAATGAATATACATGGATGGACATCGGCTTCCATGCATTCATGGGGGTCTACTGTTCAAACCCAAACTTTTCAATGAAGCTCGCCGCCTATTTTCTTAAATGGAGTCAGTAAGATCTTTGTACAATAAGGGCTACGACTGGTGCACATATGACCTAGAGTTTCAGAAGCTCAGAGCAGGCACAGGGAGACGTTGGGACCAGCGCCATCCTGATCCTGTGGATGGACGCCGTGACCAAGCGCACAGCCACAGAGGTCATGCCAAATCAAACAAGTCTTGACAGCCTTTTCATGCTAACTCAGCAGGAATCTGTTTCGGGTTTAATAAGTATAGGCAATGCCCCAGAAACCCATGCCCATATGCCCACATATGTAGTTTCTGTGGGGGCAATCACTCATTTAAATCCTGCTTCCAACGTGCTCAATCAAATTCCAGCAACAAAGAGCCGTCCTCAGGCCTCAGGCAAGAAGTTAGGAGGCATGCATCTAATACAAGCATGCATCTAATACAAACCAGAGACAGGTTGCCTTCTCCAATCAACGGCCAACTACTAAATGATTTGCTTACAGAGGTAGGGTTTCCTGATAAGGACAGAGATTTCCCCTATTCTGGTTTCTCTGAAGGTTTCGACAGAGGATCTAAGAGCCCACTTTAAATTCTCAAAGTGAAAATCACACATCAGCTCTCATTAAGCCTGAAGTGGTTTCTGTGAAATTGAGCAAAGAGCTCTCATTAGGTAGAATAATGGGCCCCTATGATACACTTCCATTTCCAAACTTTAAAGTATCCCCATTGGGTGTAGTACCAAAAAAGAACCCGAACCAGTTTAGATTAATTCATAACCTGTCCTACCCCTTATCTGAGTCAGTAAACAAATATTTGCACATTTATTCATCATCTGTTTTGATGGGTGACCCAAGGGGGCACCACCATGCTTTATTGTGTATCTTCATATATAGATCACGTGTAATGTTATCTGTCCTCTTACTGGGAAAATAGCCCATTGATCATGCTTTGAAGGAGCCAAATGATCCAAAATTAAACTTGGACAGTGAATATTTTTGAGAATATTTTAGTTTTTTTTTATCACAAGGCTCACAGATATTTAAGTATATTCTAACCTTCCATAACCAGCTCTACAGCAAGCAGTTGGGGTCCAGGGTGGGGGGCCATGAGTGGCCTTTGGCGTGTGGAGCCCCACGCTGTTGCAGGGCAGCAATGATGCCCTGTTTTTGTAAATTTTATTGAAATAAATTTCATGTAAATTGGCCTTAAGGCCCTTACCACCAAACAGTGTTTGATTCTCCCTGAGCATTTTGTTATAAGTGTGTGTGTGTGTGTGTGTGTGAGCATAAATTTCCTGCTAGTTTGCAAGACTAGCAGGTTTTATGCGAGCATACAGCCCTAGGTGCAATTGTTACGACATTGATATTCCACCTTGGCCTAAACTCTGCAGTTAGGGCTGCTTCTAGTATTTTTGGCCAATCACAGATAATTTAATATTTGGCGCAGGATTTGTATAAGCCTAGTTATATAAAGGCCGCCATCGGCGTTGTATTCACTCTTCAATTGCTGCCTTGCTGGATGTATATTTAAATTCCACCTCCCACCCCACCTCCAGTTCCTCCGATCTGGAGATTATCTTTGATGGGATATCAAACATGAATGTACCATATTTATATGAATCTGTATATGGTTGGGCGTGTTGAGCCCCACATTGTTGCAGGGCAGCAATGATGCCCTGTTTTTGTAAATTTTATTGAAATAAATTTCATGTAAATTGGCTTTACGGCCCTTACCACCAAACAGTGTTTGATTCTCCCTGAGCGTATTGCTATACGTGTGTGTGTGTGAGCATAAACACACCTGGGGCATGGGAAAATATGCCTGCAGTATCAAACATGCTATCCTGCCAAATTACAAGTAACATCATCCCTGTTCCTTTCTCTCTGACAATTCACTAGTTGGGTTAACATAAAAATTTTGCCACAGTTATGGTTACATTCATGTGTAAAATATTCAAGGGTTTCAACTTAGTTACACATTTAGGCTAATCCCCATATTACCCATCGATCATCACCTCCTAGGCTTTAAGGTCAATAACGTCTACTTTTTTGACGAATGTTTACCCATGGGGTGTTTGTCATCCTGTAAAATTTTCAAATGTTTCTCCAACGCTTTGCAATAGATATTGGAAAAAAAGTTGAATGTGAGCAATGTTGCTCACATACTGGATGATTTTATGTTTTTCTGACCAAAGGATTCCACTGTTTGCTTTAAAATCCTTAATTCATTTCTGGAACTAGCCAAGACTATCAATCTCTCCATCATGCACTGCAAAACTGTTAAGCCTACTACAGTTGCCACACTTATTGGCACAGAAGTGGATACTGTTCCAGGTACCTTACGCCTCCCACAGGACAAGATACAGAAGACTAGGGAGGCTTTAAACAATGTCAGATCCTGCCAAAAGGTACAGGTTAAGCCCTTGCAGTCTCTTTTGGGCCTTCTTAACTTCACATGTCTTGTGGTAGCCACAGGTCATGCTTTCATGAGATATATGTACAATTTATCATTGCACAAATCCCACTTAGCTCCTCATTATTGGATATGTGTATCCAGCGAGGCAAAAAAAGACCTCAATGCTCGGCATATTTTCTTAAAAAATTTCAACAGGAAACAATTTTTATCAACACACATTGGAACAACAAAGGGCCATTGATCTATTCACTGATGCCTCTAAATTAGGATTCGCAGCTGTCTACAAAACCTGCTGGTTCTGCAGTCCATGGCCTAATACATGGAGATGTTTCAATATTGCTAACCTCGAGCTTTTCCAATAGTTCTGGCTGTGGAAATCTGGGGTCACCTGTGGAGAACCCATCGCATAATGTTTCACTGTGACAATATGGCATTGTACCTGTCATAAACCGTCTAAGCTCCAAAGATCCCCATATAATGTCTCTTGTACGTTGCCTGGTCATTGCCTGTCTTACCTTCAATATCTTATTTCAGGCTTCACACATCCAAGAGGCCAAAAATGTCACAGCTGACCATCTTTCTCGTTTACAGGTGCCAGCAGCATGACAAGCCACTCCAGACCTGGAACCGACACCTACCACCATTCCCAGCCATGTGTGCCAACACCCTAGCTACTCTCCTGACCAACGGCCTGGCTGTCAGTACTAAAAAAGCCTATGGTAAAGCACCCCAATGTTTCCTGGTATTTTGCTCTGCTACAGATGCATTAGCATTACCCTGTGACCTGTATACACTGGCACATTTCGTTATGCAGCAGTATGCTAAGCTGTCAGCAATTAATTTCATCCACCATATTTCAGGTTTTCAAACCCCATCTGATTCATTTATTATGAAAAGATTACTCACTGGGATACAAAAAAGAAGTAAATGTTCCGATTCCCGCCTCCCAATTTCCTATGACCTCCTTCACAATATGGTGTCTGTGTTTACATGAATACTGTAGACCTTTTTCTTGAGAATTTATATAAGTTTTATGATAATTCACCCGACAGTATGGCTGGACTTGTTGAATCAGATAAATCGTTGAACATTAATGTCAGAAAACCAACAAAAGGTAGGCACAAGTTGGGTTGTGTATAAGGCCAGCCACAATTCACGCTGCATTACGCGAGCCATGATCAACTCGAGAGACATGGTATTATAGAGAAAATCCCTGTTGGTGCATGTACCCACACTGTGGCATACTAACCACTACACAGTGATTAAGAAAACCACAAATGACATCAGGCTAACCATAGACCCAAAGTATCTTAATAAAGCCTTGCTCAGGGAGTACCACCCAATAAACACAGTTAAGGATATAATAAAATGGACTAACGGTTCCAAGTATTTTATTGTTTTGGACGCAAGCCAAGGCTTCTTTCAAATAAAGCTGGACTAAATGTGCTCACTTCTGACAGCCCTTAATACACTTACCGTCTGTTATAAGAGGCTTCCCATGGGCATCAGTACAGCCCCGGGAATTTATCAGACAGCAATGACCGAGCTCTTTGAAATTATCATGGACAACATCTTAGTTCATGGACAGATGATAGAAATTCACAATCAAAGACTAGAGAGAATGTTACAGAGACAGATATTAACCTATAACTGAATGTGTCCAAAATCAAACTTGCTCAACCTTAAGTCGAATATGTTGGACAGATCTTACCTGGACCAGGGGTCAAAGTCTCACCAGAGAAAATCAAAGCAGTTGTTGACATGCCACAGTCAGCTTGTATTCAGAATGTACATACACTTCTTTGTATGGTCAATTACACCATGAAATTCATGCCAGATTTATCAGATGTAACTGCATGAGCCCCTTCATCAGCTTATCAAAGAAAGAAGTGAGAAATCCTTCAAATTTATAATTATCCTGGGGGGGGGGGGGGGGTACTTTTGAGCCCCATAGCTCAAAGGATATGGGTAAGAGAGACTTAATTTCAGTTTTCTAGGAGATTTTTCATGGACCTCCCTGGATGTCAAGTTAGAAGATTTTGGATTTAGCGATTACAATTTGTGCCCTGTTAAGGGACAGACTGACAGACAGACAGACCATGGTGCGAAATAGATGGTGCACATGTGCATGTTTACATGTACATTCTCTTTTAAGCAGGAAAAAATCATACTGATGGTGCACTCTTTGCACGTATAATAATTCAATGAAAACAAGGGACCCATGGGTCACGGCGCTCAGCTGATCCTGATTGGACTATAAATGTATCACCATTGTGATACTATATTGAGTAGATAAAGCTTAGAATATCATGGTCATGTTGGGTTTTATAAAGGAATATAATGTAATATGTGAGTAAATGATATATGAAATAACCTGACTGATGGATTCATATGGAGTAAAATATAGTGGTTTATTTTTTATTTATTTGGGAGGGGTCGAAAAAAGCAATTTATTTGAGCAAATATGAATGCAATGACAGTATGCTAAGCAGTCGTATAATGATGATAAGGCTATTTGTTGAAGGATCTATAGTGTATGGAAAACTGCAAGAGTTCAATTTGACAGATAAAAGGTTATGATTAACTATACTGATGAGGGGATTTATGAATTTGTGACTGTATGACATAATATCTTGACAAGATCGGTCTTGACAAGGTGCATTATTTTGATGCCCCTCACATCTACATATTACACAATATTGACATAATTTCTGGCATGTACATAGGTACCTATGGACAAATGGTCAACAGTACTGAACCACCTGGAAGGTTAAAATCTTTAAAATATGATGAAATGTAGATAATGTTTGAGAGGAAGAGGTAATCTGGGCCATGGTTGGTTTATATGATTGAAGAAAATGTTGCAAATAATATTTGAGACCTGACCATGCCTTTCCATTGGTTACCTTTTTGATAAGATGTTGACAGTTCAACAGTTTACACATTTGTCTGATGAGATCCAATTTATTTGGTAAACCTTTTTTATCAATTTTATGATATGTATACAGTTGCCATAACATCCTCATTCCACAGGTGCAATGACTTGATAGGGGGGGGGGGGGGGGAGGGGTGTTGTGTTATGATCAGAGTTACAATGCCTCTGTCTCTCTGTAGATATTTTCTTTAATTATTAAATTTTATGCTATAGCCATAGAACTATTGTTCACAGTGCCAAGGAGCAAAGCCTCAGTGGGGTGAAGAAGGGGATGGTGAGAGTTACAACACCCTTACATATACATACAGGATATGAAATTTAATTCAAGTGCTTATAAAAAAAAGTTTATTCATGAACATTAAATATTTAAAACAGAAAGAAAGATGGAGAAACAAAGCAAATAATTTTTTTCCCCATTCTACTGAGCCAAGAAAAAATTAACAATATTTGCATTTATTCCTTTTTTTCATTACATAATTTTAATCCAAGTTTCCGAATGTTACTATAAATTTACAGTATAACATACATGTGATTGTGAATATTTCAGTTGATTCACATTTCTAAATTGCATCAACATTTATAGCTAATGTATCTAGTTTATAGTACCTGTCAACAGAATGGGATGGAGGGAGCAAGGGAGGCAATTAGGGAGGGAGAGAGAGAGAGAGAGAGAGAGAGAGAGAGAGAGAGAGAGAGAAAGAGAGAAAAAAAAAAGATGGAGAAAGAAAGAGAAAAAGCAGAGGAGAGAAAGAGAGAGAAAGAGAGACCTAGACTGCCAGAGAGAGAGAGAAAGAGAGGCTCTCTGGTAATTACTGCCTGACCCAGCCTGACCCAGACACTCACAGTGGCAGTAGTTCAGACCTGAAGGTGTTATGTAACTGCCCAGTACACTGCATTTATACTGATCTGATGCAAACAATGAAGACATGGTACCTGGAAACTTGAATAAAATCTACAGTTTTTGATCAATTGGTTTCAAATTTCAGATTTTAACAGATGAAATGTTAATGTGTACATGCTGTGAAAATTATATCCACAGCACTAACAGGAAAAATTTGAATATTTATATTTTTTTAAATGGTATCAGGAAAAAAAGAAAAGTATTCTCAGCTATAAAACTAATACATGTGTTAAAATTAATCCAAGGATCAAAACACCCAATATATCATACCAGGAGCAAACTGGGGTTGGGAATGTTTAATTTTATGAACTGAAATAAAGGACCAGCAAAATAAATTTTGATTATTTAGCCAGTCTCATGTAACAACTGATACAACCATGAGTTATAAGTTAAAATCTTTAATGAACACTTGTCTGAGTAATATTTTAAAATTTTGACATATCTATTTATTATTTTAATTTTGTAATAAATATAAACCAACAAGTTAAAGACCTGGAAAAGACCTGGAAATTTAGATTAATTTAATATAATCAACTGCATCCTTGTCTATCATTATCTTGCTTCATATAATCCCTAATAGTAAACAACAATTTATTTTAATTATTTATTTTTCATTTTTATGGTTGAAATGAAAAATACCCAATGGTGACTGCATGGTGTTATTTGAAATACAATTTTGGCCATCCATGGAAGATCCATAAATGATCAGTAATTGCAAGGTAATCCCCTGTAACTCATTAACTATAAATTCCTTTTCCATTTATTTTTTTAAGTTCTTATCATAAACCAAATATGAAAAAAAAAGTTTATTGTTATGTTTATGGCCTAAACAAATACTAGTGGAAGGGGTTGGACAGTTAGATCCAGTTGAAGCCACCCAAGAGCTGGCTGGCTGCAGAGTGCCTCGCTTCAAGCATGCATAATTGGCCTGAAAGGTCAATGTGGGGACATAAAAGAGGGGCTTCAGTACAGCCAAGGTGTGGTATTGTCTCATAAAAACTTTCATAAAAGCTAGTTTTTGACCAATTCCTTTTATAACTTCAGAATTTAATAGCTTAAATCCTTACCAGTGCAAGATATGAAAATTAAATCAACAGTGCTTACAGGGAAAAAACATGCCATGGCCAAAGTTTGGCAAAATTTAAGGTACTGATTTTATATTTATGCTAATAACTTATAAAATTTGAAAAATTCAGAACTAATTTTGGGAATATAATTGAATCTTGATTAAATAATGTTATATCCCTGGCAAAAAATGTCTACCTTCAGCAATTTTCATGTTAAGAGAGTAAATATATTTCTTGATTTTTTACAAAGTGCATTATGGTTGGGCCTAGAACTTAAAAACAATTACACGATACTGACATCATTTCTGGCATATGCATAGCGAATGTATAGAAAAATATGTATATTATATATTATCAAAGTCAGATCAGTGGTTTTGATATTAGGCAATCTTAAAGTGTAACAATGGGGTTTTAATGGAAAAATGAAGTTTTTTCTTAATATCTCGAAGGAATGCAGTCCTAGTGACCAAACTTTTAGTATGGTAGAGGATTTGGGGGACATCTAACTGTATGCAAAATTTAAGGAACTTAGAGCTGAAGCTGGGGAGCTGAGCTCTAGTAAACTGCATAACACTAGCTTGGTGAAAACAATATATGACATGGTGCTTTAAAACTTGAATAAAATCTACAGTTTTTGATCAACTTGTTTCAAATTTTTTGTTTTAACAGTTGAAATGGTAACAAAAACATGCTTTGAAAATTAAATCCACAGCAGTTACAGGAAAAAAACGTCCCATGGTCAAACTTCGGCAAAATTTAAGGTACCAATTTTATATTTTTGCCAATATTAAAAAAAATTTAACAGATTTTGATCTAATTTTTGGTATACAATTCAATTTTGATTATTTAAAGTAGTATTACTGAAAAAAAATTCCTACCTTTAACACTTTTGGTCTTAAGTGACAAAATATCTTTCCTCATTTTTTTACAAAGTCCATTATATTTGGGCCCATAACTTTTTTAAATTAAATAATACTGACTTAATTTCTGGCATGTACATAGGAACCATATAGAGGAATATTAATGGTAAAAATGAAGAAAACCAGATTAGTGGTTTTGATATTAGGCAGTCCTGAAGTGTGAAAATACCGTAAAAAACCGCATATACGTCGAGAAATTTGTTCCCAAAAAATTAATTCAAGAAAATGGAGTCGACTTATGTGCAGGTCTAAGCCTGAGAGGCAAAATTTTGCACGAACTTAGTCAAACTGCCGGCCTGAATGTCTTAACTGATCGACAACTAGATATCCGTTTCTGGTGAAGTCAGGTACACAAGTCCCCTTTCGGTCCAAAAATACAGTCTAATAAGGTTTCCGAATATTTTTTTTTCAAATTTTGACCATTTACGCAGTTCTTTCATTTGATAATGCAGTATATTAAAATGTTTGCAATTTACATGGTTGATGACGACCAGGAAATGACCCGCGTATAGCTATAATGAGCTTCATTCACGGCGATTAAGTACGAGTGCAAGAGGCACGGGTATTGCGTAATCAGCTGGGATTTTATCCAGGGCATCGGCCCCTGTGTATTTGACAGCCAATTATGTTACAGTATTTCCCCACAAAAACATTTGGTGCTTGCGTAAGTTTGCAAACATGTAAACGGTAAAAGCCTGTGGGCCGTGGTATCTGAACTACAGACAGGTGACAGATGGCTGATTACAGCACCGATTAGCGCTCACTCGGTACGGGGATGGCTGCCTGTCCCAAGAAGCCCAAAACTAGGTCACGCTGTTCACCTGTGTACTTACACGCGGGGGAAATTATCAATCCGTTCGGAAGTTCCTACTTAAAAATCACCCCAAATCGTTGTGAATGACTGCGGCACTGAGCAAAGCTCGGGGAAAAAAATAGACCAAAGTTCAACCTGACATCGATATCGCTATGAACAAACGAACACAAAACCTGCAAGACTTAGTCAAAATTAGTACTCCACAGAATGTGAAATATATGATTCATTCACGAAAACTTTCATCAAAAAGATAGGAAAACGGAGTTTGATCAAAGAACGACTGACGTGTTGTCCACATGTTGCCCTGGCTTCCGTGCTCTCACTCTGCGGTTCGCTATGCTGGATACCTACGCTGCATATATGCAGTTATATCGCATGTAATTGTTCATTAGTGCGTCCGTCTGTGGAGGCAAGGAAGACCGGAGTTAATTAAAACTTGAATAAAACTGTCGTTTACGGCCTTGTGTTTTCTCAGAATGTATAATAAAAATCATAAAATTCCTGCCCTTGATCCAAGGATATGACCAAGCTGAGGACAGCTTACACTGTCACGCGGCCTTATCAGGCGACTCGCTTGGTCGCGCGTTCTTTTCAATTTAGATTATATAAAATGTAGAGAAGTCCGCGACAATCCTGTTTTAATAACACGCTTAAATAATCATGTTTTTATTGATATCTGACACAAACAATCATTAGAAGTTTAAAATACATGAGCAATGACGGAAGGTGTGAGAAATCCTTGGCTGTTCTATTATCGCGCACCTGCCGATTCTGGGTGTCAGACGATCTTCATTTCTGCAAAATACCTAAAGTATTGACCTGTTATATTTATTATTCTTAGAGTTTTTATGATGCCCAATAACTTTTAAATAGATTGCACAACAAAACAAATGACATTTTTACAGTTTAAAAAATATTGGAGTGGTATGAATGTCAAAAACGAGTGGCCAGCCATACAATTCACCTTTCCCCAGTGGCCTGTCACACTACTCTCGATGGTCATGTATGCTGCTTTAGACCGGTTTTAACCTCCAGAATGGCTTGAAAAAAATTTTACCTGATATTTACCCTGAAAATCCATACTCGACTTATATGCGAGTTTTTACGGTAGATTTCTAATAAAAAATTGAGGTTTTTCCTTAATATCTCGAAGGAACGAAGTCATATTGACCCAATTTTTGGCATGGTAGGAGATTTTGGGGACATCTAACTGTATGCCGAATTTCAGATTCGTAGGTCGAACGGTGTCGAAACGTGCCAGTCTTACAGACGAACATCCAGACGGACAGACGGACGGACAGACGACGGACAATGGACCACGACTATAGCTCAGATGACTTATAGTCAGCTGAGCTAAAAATGTTGGTGCAGTATCTTATTTTTTACTATTCATAAACATCACAATCTTGAATTAGCATTTTTATTCTTTGAGCATTTTTATTCTTTGAGCAACAGAAACTCCTTAAAAGCAAATTTTCTCACTAGTACTGCAAGGTGCATGTTGAAATCTTTAGGTGCATGAAGGTTTTGTTTCAAGGGTGCACCTGGAGCATGTAAATTTTTTAGCCTAATTTGTAACCTGCAGACGGATGGACAAAGAGTGATCACTATAGCTCAGATGACTTTCTGCCAGCTGAGCTAAAAATATTAAGACTGCTAATACTTCAGCAAAAGCTAATTATGATCTGTTAAACATTCGTGGCAACAAGAGAACCATGAGAAAAGCAAGATGTCATCACAAGATGTTGATACAAGATTCAAGGCAACAATGAGTAAAATATGATGATGTCTTAAAGGGGCCCAATCAACTATCCAACCTTAAGTTATAAACTAAAGGTTATCCCTTGGAGCTTTTATAAAAAGAGGCCAGTAAATGTGGATATCAGTGCACACAGGCTACTTTTTTTGTTCATATTGACATGCTTATAATATTTAGGGGTCTGCTTAAATAATCAAAACAAATTCAACAAGGGCATCTGGCAGCAAGTCAGATAAGCCAGAGCTTTGTGAATGGCTTTTTGCAATAACTGACATTTCTACATAAATGCAACCTACCACCTTAGGTTTCATGTTACTTTCCATTTGTCAAATGAAATGATGAAATGTAATATCAATTGGAATAAACTTAGAGCCGAAGTCCATTTAATCTTTATAAATTACATCTATAGTGGGAATATGCTTTACTTTAAGTTCAGGGAATTTGGGACCTTGGGACAGCCATTTATCACTCCACCTAACACATCAACAATAGGTGGTTGTGGTTACAGTGACAGACAGTCATCATATATTTCCTGTGATTATATACACCAACAGCCAGAATTTCTTTCCCAACTGAGGTCAAGGGGGGGACATCAAAGACCACATGACTACAGCTCTACAGACTGAACATTTTTAATATAGATTAAGGTTCACTTTGAAATATAGGACTTGGAACAGATCATGAAAACAGATTCTGCTTGGTCTCACAGTGGGACAGAGCATCACCTCTGCAAAATCTTCTTTAAATGCTAAAATACTTTACTTTTAGTAGTAGATTTGGATAAAGGAACTTGTAATTTTACAAAATTTCTGGAATGTCTCATATATTTAATATTTTAGCCATTTACCCTCTCCCTGATGAGAAGATATATATAAACAGGTAAACCCCACTGAAAAAGCAGGTGAAGCAGATAAAGGCAACCATGAGCACATGATGACAAAGTCTTAAGATTATATACATTATACAACCATGAGCACATGATGACAAAGTCTTAAGATTAAATACATTATTAAACCATGAGCACATGATGACAAAGTCTTAAGATTAAATACATTATACAACCATGAACACATGATGACAAAGTCTTAAGATTATATACATTATACAACCATGAGCACATGATGACAAAGTCTTAAGATTATATACATTATTAAACCATGAGCACATGATGACAAAGTCTTAAGATTAAATACATTATACAACCATGAGCACATGATGACAAAGTCTTAAGATAAAATACAGTCCAACCGTTCTGAATGACTACCTGTGAAATGAGGGCAACTGGCTATTACAACCACTGGATATCAGTCCCTTTCAAAATTCTGTCATATTATCTTTAGATAAAACCTGTGAAATACGACCACCTGGCTATTACGGATTACAGGTAGTTGTTCCCAACAAAAGTGATATATTGACTTGCCTAATGCGGGCACAAATTGAGCAACTCACTGACCAGCTCTGACCGGTCGGTTGATTGACCATGCATGAAGTTGCAGTTGCTTGCACCACTGTTTGTTTTACTAGTGGTCCTTTGGGAGGACCCTGGGCCAACCCTTGGCACAGAGCCCAGGCTAGGCCACATGAATGGCTCACGCGACCCAAATGAATGGAGGTCCACTGAAGTTAATCTTTGACCGGTGCCCCCATGGTTTTTGTCATGAAAGTTGTTATTACAAAGATTAGATAATCTATGATGATCCTTGAAGCAAGTGATGTTTGTAACCAGTGACGTCAGCAAACAATTTTCAGTTGTTCATATGGGGCTTTGTAGCTGACAACAGAGTTATTTTTTATAATGCGGGCTTTGTAGAAAGGGCATTATTATTAAAAATGTTCCCGTGAGAAATGAGCAGCTGCTCCCTTGCTGTGAACGTGGCCTCCGCTGCCAATTTCTAACAGCCATGAGATTGTTTGAAATTGCCCAAAGGCCTGGAATTTGCATTTTCAGAAAAGCCTCATTTACAGCCTGCTTGTATGCACGTTAGCCAGTCGGCAATATTCGGAAGAATTTCTGTCTAGGGCTATGCAAATGAGTTGAAAAGAACCAATGATATGACATGTCGTCACTGTATCCGTGGTTACCAATTCAAGTACATGTGTACTCCTATTTCTTTTGTCACCTAACCAGTGTTCATAGACTTGTAGGAGTAAACACAACAATTAAATCAACTTTTAATGGTCAATTAACTAAAGGTTTCATGCGAATTTGGCTGCAACACGTGGCGATCAATCATTTTTGGGGTTACAATGGCAGTAAATTATTAGGGCAAATTCACAAGGGCGATGTCAAATTCAATTCCATGCAGCTTGCCTGTGTAAACCTTTGTAAAAAATGTGTATGTATAATTAAAATATTCCTGTTTATAATAGAAAAACCCCCACTGAATTTTAAGTCCACCTAAACACGCGATTGGTTTCCGCATCTTTGAATAATATTTTCTGATAAACTGTATTACAGATTAACAGACAATGTAAAGCGGACTGACAGAGTGCATCTTTGTCTTTCGTGTAAATGGTCTGTCGTGCTGTAAGCTTTTACAGAAAATAATGGAAACGGAGTCATTTAAAAGTGTATATGTGGCAGGCCTACTAATATGCTTGTCATCTAAATTTGTGTTTCTAAATTTTCAGAACCTGTCTAATATGACCACCTGTCTATTACGACCACTTGTGCCCAGTCCCTTGGGTGGTCCCATTAGACAGGTTCGACTATATAACCATGAGCACATGATGACAAAGTCGTAAGATTAAATACAACCATGAGCACATGATGACAAAATCTAAAGATTAAATACAACTATGAGCACATGATAACTAGGTCTTAAGATTAAATACAACCATGAGCACATGAAAACAAAGTCTTAAGATTAAATACAACCATGAGCACTTGATGACAAAGTCTTAAGATTAAGTACAACCATGAGCACTTGATGACAAAGTCTTAAGATTAAATACAACCATGAGCAAAGCAGGATGATGGGATCTTAATATTAAGTCTTGATGAAGTCTTCATGAAGATTCAAAGTGACCATGAGCAAAGCAAGATGATGATATCATAAGATCCATTGCAATCATAGGCAAAACATTAGGTCTTAGGATTAAATGGAATAATGGATATAGTAAGATGATGTCTTAAGACTCAGGCAGACAATAAGCAAACAAAGTGGTCTTAATGTTAAAGGAAAACAAAGCACATAGAAAGAAAATGTCTTAAGATTCAAGGAAATTATGTGAAAACAAGATGATGCTGTCTTTAAGACTAGAGACAACCTTCGGCAAAGAAGAATTATGATATATTATGTGGAGTAAACCTAGAGCTTAATCTCATTATGAGTCAATCACGGTGTACAATAAACCAGATATTTCTCAAGGATCTGCTATTTGTGACAGATATTTAGAACATTTTAGGAATACAACAGAAGAGGTTTTTACAGTCGGTCACCATTTTATTACACCAGTAACAGCAACTCCATCAAAGAAACATTTTTCACCATATGGCTTCAGAATTTAAGTAGGAAATTTTCTGTTTCATGCTTCATGTAGATAATTTTTTTTATTTAGAAGCAGGGGCTAGACGCTGTAAACCCATTTGAAATGTTTAATTTCATTTTATGCGTTAATGGCGAGTACTGTAGGACTCCAACATCAATCTATCATGTATTGTCAAGTCCTGAGTGACTCCAACTCATCAAATCATGGATCCTATAAATGTCATGGATCTGCTGAAAATTCAGTGATGAGTGATTAAGTATCAACAGATATGGTCAAACAAGGCTTGTGCTTCAATATTTGTATACCGTAATAATACTACTAATATAAAGATGCTCAATCAAGCAAAAAGTACAGCCATACAGGAAACATGTCACTTATGGCAACTACATATATTGTGTACATAGGGTATTGTGCACTTAATTTTAACTGGCACCAGGGGTTGACATTAAAAAAAGTTTGTGTTTCTTATTATTACTTGAAAACATCTTAATTTTTTTTAGAGAAAGCCTATTTTCTGGTATGGTTGTGTGAGAGGCCATACAACCGAATATTCAAGGTAACCTTGAAGAATAATGAATATGATGAAGTCTTGAATTGAATACAACCATGAGCAAAGCAGGATGAAGAGGTCATAAGATTAAAGGCAACCAAGAGCAAAACAGGATGACGATGTCTTAAGATAAAAGGCAAACATGAGCAAAACAGGATGATGATGTATTAACAATTAAAGCAACCATGAGCGAAACAAGATGATGGTGTTTTAACAATTAAAGCAACCATGAGCAAAACAGGATGATGATGTATTAAGAATTAAAGCAACCATGAGCAAAACAGGATGATGATGTATTAAGAATTAAAGCAACCATGAGCAAAACAGGATGATGATGTAATAAGAATTAAATCAACTGTGAGGAAAAAAGGATGATGATGTCTTAAGATTTAAGGTGATCATGAGCAAAGCAGGATGATGTCTTTGGATTCAAGATGACCATGAGAAAAAAAAGGTGCAATGAGATTCAAAGCAATCTTGAGCACAGGAAAGTAAGGTGATTATGTTAAGATGACAGACAAACTGCATGTAGATAAGGGTGTGCTTTTTTACAAAATAAATGAAACTGCAAGGTGAGTATTGGCATGGCCCATTCCAGAAGGTAAGCTGAGCTTTCACCAAGTCATGTGGACATTACCTTAGCATGTTTTGTTATGTCAAAAAGAAGCCACATTTCTTGGTTATACTTAATGACACTTCTGAGGGGCCTTGTTCCAAAGTATGCTGGTTGATGGAATATTACTTACTCATTATATTGCTTCCTGGTCTGCATTTAAAAGACATAAAATCTGTTGCTGCATGGTTTTTATTTCTGGGTGGAAATGAACCTGTTTTAATCCTGCCTATTTTGTTGCTGGTAAATACATCACACATCAAAAGAAATTCTTCTGCATACAAGGCAATAATGTGAGGCGAAATGATGGATCTGCAATGACAATTTCTATAAAATAAGTACAGCATTCAGTTTAAAGACTGACTCAAGACAAGAAGATTGGAGCTGAAACTGACTGCATGATTCATCTTAAAATGAATGGATCTACAAGGGACCAAATTATCTGAAGCAATATGAACCTAACGCCCAAGTGACTGAAAGGTCTGACACAAAATGAATGGATCTACTGAGGGAAAAATGATCTGAGGCAATTTGAATATTACACTCAAGCGACTGAATGGTCGGAAGCAAAATGTATGGATCTACAAGTGAATGCTCTGATGGAATATGAACAGACACATTTAACATTGCTACCACCTGTTGAATCCCCTGGATCAAAACTGTTTGGGGTTTCTTATATGTACGTGTTCAGCTGAACAAAAGTTAGGATCACTCATTCATGTTTCCAAGGTGCCAAAACAACACAGAAATTTAAATGTTAAACAAGCTAAGAAAGAGATCAGAGGTGTGATAAGAATTGAAGGACTCAATCAAAGACAAGGTTGTTCTATGGACCATAAAGTCTCTAAATCATGATGATAAATTTCCATGTCTGCTTCTATGCATTGAGAATTGCATATAGTTGTGGGCTGGGCTCCAAGGACATATTCAAAGAGTTCAAGAGCACAGTCAGATGAATAATAGGTGAGCAAATTTCCCATTCTGACAGTACACAGCTGAACAATTTAGTTAACACGGATATTCTCAGCTCTGAACATACGCTTTGTTAACCATGACAAGACTGAACAAGTATTTGTTTGGGAGAAATTTTTAGGGATTGTGAATGTTGACAGCATCAAAGATGGGTGTCACATCAGCATTTGGTTTCTGCCGTCGTAGTCTGTCTGTGGTGATGACTTCCAGTGGCTGTTGAATGTTCAGTTAATGTCTGTGAATCAAACTTGTGTCTTTACCCTTTTCTCTGCAACCATCCTGCCCTGTCAGGATATAACAATTAACTGGCAAAGAGAAATGGATCTTTTGGTGTATTAAACATTAACAATGATGGCAAGGATTGGGAGGATTTCTATGATCATCTTGAGGGATATTATGGATCAAACAAGATCAAGGATGGGAAGCGGAAGAGGGAAATCTTTATCACAGCATGTGGCACACAGGGCATCAGTCCAATTCAGAGCAAGGTCAAGGCTGTTCAGGATACACCAGCACCTAACTGCATCTGTGAGCCTCATGCGTTCTTAAGTTTGATCAATCATTACACAAGCTTTTTGCTGAACATTAGTACCTTGCTTGAACTTTTATATTAACTGTTGCGTAAGAACTGCAAGTGGCAGTGGTAGGATGAATGCCACAGGCCATGGATGAAGCAAAGACTCTGCTGTGCTCTGACACTCTTAGTTCACATTTATTTATTCTCTATCTGTAGGTTCCACCTTGTCTAGTTGATAATTATGATACTGTCATTGTAACACTGAAACTTTTGTAGCATTTTTTATCTGGAGAAGACAGGTCACAGGGTAGTCTACGTGTATTTGCTGAAATCAGAGTGGGACGGGTGAAGTGAGGCATGGATTGATTAACAAGGGGAAATAGAGTGAGGTGTGTTGCGTATTAGCATGGATGTCTGCAGCTGAAATGTGTATGTAGGTTGTGCCACCTACCACAAAATCCAGAAAGCTATCAAAGTTGTATACAAATGCAAAAAGTCAAACCACTGCCGAGATAGGAGTAATTTTATCCCATGGCAGAGAAACAGATGAATACAGGAACTCTCGACCCCAGAGACACTCGTCCCAGAGACACTCGGCCCCAGCGACTCTCGGCCCCAGAGACACTCGGCCCCTGAGACGCTCGGCCCCAGAGACACTCGGCCCCTAGTCAGCAGGACCCAGCGACACTCGGCCCCGTCCGGTCGCCGCCCCCCCAGACACTCGGCCCAGGGCCTCGCGAAACCCCTCATAAAACAACCTTCCCGTAGTTATCTCTTCTGGATTGTTATCCCCTCACTTGATGAGCCACTCGAATTGGAGAAGTTCCTTAGCCATGGTGGCCTGCATGTAGGCCCTAGTTGAACGCCAGGAAGCAATTAAAGTTAAATTTTCCATAAAATAAAAAATATAGCACATACAATATATATATATATATATATATATATATATATTGGTGTATATAAAAATTAAAACCATGCTTATTTCTGAAACAATATCTGTATAATAATCCATATGATTTTTTATCATATTCCACAAATTATATGTATTTTACACACAATAGAAAATGCATGGCCAGGTGTTATGTCTCCTCTTAAATTATTAGTTTTCGTAAGCTTATGTGTTCGTTCATTTCAACTGTTTCCTGAAGGCCGCATTAACATACGCCAAAAAAAAATATTGAGGCCAGGCCTCGGCACGGACCGTCCTTTCTTGTGAAACATATCTGCGTGTAGCCCTGATATCATAAAATTATCTTTGTATATGACTTATAAAAAATTTATAGATGGTTAAATAAAAGGTGCTGAACCATTATCCTGTGGTGGTCACGCCAAATAAATGGATGCAATAAACGTAGGAGCCAAATATAATCGATGTTCATATTTTTTTTTATAATACGCTGTAGTATTTATATAAATGAATCAAGAAATAACTGATATAAAATGAGAAATTGTCACCGTTAAATTTACCTCGGTATTGATCCGTTTGTCTCGGTATTGATCAGTCTAATTGCCGTCTTTGTGATCTTGTTGGCTGTGATTACTGCCGTCATAACAATGACCATTGATTGCATAGTAAGTTCGGTAAACCCCTGATTGAGCATATCCATAATCAACTAATCATGAAGTCATTAACAAGCCAGGTGGACAGAATGGCTGAATGAACGAAAGAAAAGAAGAGGGAGAAATCAGAACAAAATTATATATATTTATAAAATTATATTTTATATATATTTATATATATATATATATATAAATTTCGGTATTGATCCGTTTATCACGGTATTGATCAAAGTTAAATTGCCGTCTTTGTGATCTTGTTGGCTGTGATTACTGCCGTCATAACAATAACCTCTGATTGCATAGTAAGTTCGGTAAAACCCTGATTGAGCATATCAATAATCAACTAACCATGAAGTCATTAACAAGCCACGTGGACAGAATGGCTGAGGGAGAAATCGGAATATATATATATATATATATATACAGTGGCGTATCCAGAGGGGGGGTTTAGGGGGTTTATATCCCCCCCCCCCGTCGCGAGAGAAAATTACCTTTTTTTGCAGTTTTTCCCCAGTTTTTTAAGGCTTAACCCCTCCGTCAGGTTTTGTGGACCTTTTAAAGGGTATAATTAGTCCCTTGGTGTAACCATAAACCCCTCCCTTGCCAAAATCCTAGATCCGCCCCTGATATATATATATATTGGTTTAAGTGAACATTTTAAGTAATATTGCATATGGTGCATACATATAGTTTACTGTTATCATCCTCTATCTCTCATTTAGCCTTAAATCATACAAATATTCTCTCTCTCTCTCACCTAAAGAAATGCCGCCCCAACCTATTGCCATTATATCAATTTATAAAAATGTATTTATTCAAATTTATTTTTTCCGCATCACGCATATCATATAAATCCTCAATAAAATGATCTGTAACCTACAAAAACAGGCCATGCAGGCTACGATATTCAACATTGTTTATAGTATACATGGTTTGTTTCGAGAGATAATACATCTGCATTTGGTAAAAACACTTTTTATCTTATTTTTATCTTTATTATTATCAGGGTGGCACAACCGCATGAACAGCCGGATGGGCTGCACGCACGGGGAACTAAACATCTACGTGCTTGTTCCTCTTCTCCATTCCGAGGCCAAGGGGGTGACCGTTCAACATAAGCTCATGTCCGACGGGAAACTGAAGAGACAGCAGCGCCAGAGTACCCGGGCCCTACAAGGAAAGCTCTTCAGTCCGTGGGACAGATATGTGGATGGCGACCTGTCCGTGGGAGAACTGGTCAAGGAGGTGGCCGACGTGTACAACCCACCTGCATATTTCACCAGAGTTTGAAATGTAGCGTACACAGTGGAACTTTGATGTGTGCTAGATGTAGGCTCTATGGCCTTTGGAATACTTCATATCTTTTATGTATATATGTGGAAATAGTCATAAATTACCGTTCCTAATAGTCGTAAATTACAATTTCTTTATGATTTTGGCTTTGTATATATATGAATTTTGTATACATATTAATCCAATTAGAGAAGAGTTCTTATACCATTGCTTTTTTACGTACGCTCTGTCATTAGTTAAAATATTAACGATATTTGATGTGTATATGTGGAAATAGTCATAATTTACCGTTTCTTTAAGATTTTGGCATTGTGTGTGTATTCTTGCTTCTTTATGTACGCTCTGTCATTAGTTAGAACATTAACGTTAGTTAACATTAGTTAGAAATAAGAAGTAGAAAACACGAAGTAGAAAACACTTTCTACTTTGATTTGTTTTATATATGTGTGTAAATTGACAGTAAACTTGTATATAAGCCTACTTTTTAATTTGAGATTTGGTGACTTTACGGGTAACTTTCATATACTTCATTCATACTGTGATATTTGGAACGTTTTCTATTTCGGTTTGTGTATATATTGGCTATTATCATAATCAGGAACTACATATTTAACATTAAACACTCTTTTCAATTAATAAATACGTTTTACTTTCACTTTCTCTCGTTTTTCTTTTGACTCATTAAACCCTTCCCTAATGAACCTAAGACGGTAAAAAAACGGGCTTCCATTCTCCGACTTCCGACTCAGTATATCTACGGGAAGGTTGTTTTCTGAGGGGATTTTCTAAGCTCCCTAAGACGGGGAGCTAGTATCAGACCTCTGGCCCGGAAGGGATAACTACGGGAAGGTTTTCTGAGGGCTTTCCCGAGGCTAGACCCCTGGGCCGAGTGTCTCTGGGGGCGGCGACCGGACGGGGCTGAGTGTCGCTGGGTCCTGCTGACTAGGGGCCGAGTGTCTCTGGGGCCGAGTGTCTCTGGGGCCGAGAGTCACTGGGGCCGAGTGTCTCTGTGACGAGTGTCTCTGGGGCCGAGAGTTCCCGTTACCCAAACAGATGGACCCTGTGCAAAAATGTATGTCTGCAGCGTAATCATTAATGTAGGTGGCACCACCTGTCATAAAATAAAAAAGCTGTCCAAGATGTATACACATGCAAAATTTCAGGTGGATAAGTCCAACCAATGCAGAGATATGAGTGATATCATCCCAACGCAGATGAACAGATGGACACTGTGCAAACATGGTTGCAGGTGGTGCCACCATTTTTTATGTCTGTTATAAAGTTATCAAAGGGCTACATTTGTGCAAAATTTTTTTCTGGATCAGTCAAACGGTTCTTGAGATATATGGGTTAATGTGTCATAACAGACGCACAGATGGACGCAGAGTGCAGAGGAAAGTTCAGAGGTCAAAACAGTTCACATGTGACCCTAACATAATCCCTGGTTTCGTAAAATTCCTCCCAGCGGTTACGGAGGAGTTCTCCGGACACCTATGTGGCGGCTGTGGCGGGGGCGTCCGGCTGAATGTGAGTGAGGCCTTTTGTTTGACTTTGCCGAACTAATTTCAAAAGGCTGAAGCGTAGTGAATGCATCCAAATACTAAAAGCGAGCTCTCTACCTTCCATTTGTAGACCATCTATTGCAAGATTTGAACTCTAAATTTATTGTCCCAGAAGCTAAGTTCCAGGCATAGTGTCTTATTCCAAGTAAATTGCATAATCTAACCCCAGAAACAGCTGAAGCCATCATTGCAGAGTTCCGCCCAGATCTACCAGGAGATGTATGCAATTTAGCTCAAAATGAACTCAAAAGGTGGATGACAAGATGGTAATTTCAGATGAAAAACCAGATGATACAGCTGAAGGATTAGCATCAACTAGTCCAGAGTTGTATCACTGTGTGTACAGGACACTATCTATTCTGCTGACCATACCTGTGTCCACTGTGTCTGTCGAATGGGCTTTCTCAGCCATGAGTAATGTGGGCCTAATGATATATGATACTTATATAAGCAACCTTGCAGGGTTTCTGGAGACACCTAGGCGGAGTCTACAATCTTTGGACAGTCAGAACTGTATATGAAAGCAGTAATGGGCCATTGATGCCAAAAAACTTATTTTTGCCTTCTTAAAAATAGTTAAATAAGATGTTCATTATACCTGATTGAATGAATAATTACTGCACAGTAAAGGATTTTAGTCTAGTATGTTGCCCAGCTGATGTCAGCTGCTACCAGTATGTTCACTATGGTTACAAGGCTTTGACTATCAGGGATGAAATCATTTGATCTGTGTACTTGTGTAGCGGAACTGCTGTGGGCCGAGTTGTCCTAGCCTAGGACAGGAAGTGGGTCGAGTAGGCAGAGAGGATAAGTGAGATAGAGGTTAGATGGAACATTCTGAAGATTGCATCTAGAAGATTGTGTATTGAATAAAGAGAGTAAAAATAGTGAACGGAACTCGGGTGCTGAAGTGTTTGAAGAGGTGTCAGAGTCAGAAGGCAAGTTCCTGGGGTGAGCATCATAATTAACTGTGAGTGACATTGTTTGTTGCGAGGGCCAGGGCAATACTGAATTTAAAACTTTGGCAAGATGTCAGGCTGCTTGTTTGAGCTGGTCTTGGCCCGAGCTCCCTCCTCATTGTGAAGCCGTGAGTAAAACAGGACGGGCCCATCCAGACCAAAGCTTGTATTCTTATTGAATAAGAAAAGTTTATGATTGAAACTTTTGACTTATTTTATATTACTGTAAAATCTCCACTTAAATCTCCACTCTCCACTTCCGATTAAAACCGCACCCAGACTTCGCCGAAATTCCAGGCGAGACACCGCGAGGGGCTCAAATACTAAGAACCCCCCTTTAAAACAGCACCAACTTTCGCTACGGAATGATTTGACAAAAGACACAATCAAGCAATCATCTAGAAATGAACACGCGTAGGTTGCGACTCAGCCATTCCTGTCCACTTTAAAAATTCCTTGGGCATTTTTTTTAAACACATCATAACACTTTTTTGCAGGGTCACTCAAGCATGAAGTTTGGGAAGACGTAAGTGCCGGTGAACCTCTGCCTGTTTATACAGATTTTATATTCTGTGCCGTATTCTTGTTTGCTACTGATTTGTCATTATATTTTGGAAAAAATATTCTGCTGATCCATTTCAAGTCACTGTATATTTTAATTCTAAAAGTAATATTTTGAAATCTTAATTTTTGATGAAAATTCAATTTTCTGGAATTACTCGGAAGATTCAAATCATTTTCATACCGGTTACTTTGGTATTATCTTCGTCACATCGTACGTTGACATCGCTCCATGTCACACTTTGCTGGTGCGTTTGAAAACATCGCTGGTCAACTTAACTAAATATCGAAGTAACTGAAGTTACCTTTTAGAGATACGCACGTATAGGAAACATGACGCTTGAAAACGAGTGATTTTAAAGTAAAATTAAAGTGGCCAGTCCGGGTTAGCAAGTTTTTTTCCTGAAGAAAGTTTCCGTGTGGAGAGCCATTTTGTCAAGGCAGTGTTCGCGCAAGGCACGCTGGGACGAAATAGGTGGCTGTTCTATTTACCACCCACCGCTTACAGCCGTTCAAAATATTCTTAGCAGAATACCGGGGTGTTTCAGCACATGGCGGCACTCAAACTTGATTTTAAAACGATCGTCTGCCATTGTGTGACTCTTTACGATGTCAGCTTTTTATTCATTTTACGTTTTAAACAAATAATCATTGCTAAATAATGCCGCAAATGGGTTTAAAGTAGGCTTTTATTTCAATTTTGCTTGACCATGCCCAACGAAGTGGACCGCTGTGTGTAACAGCAGGGTTGTTGTAAACGTATTATTTGGTGACAATTACCAAGATTTTATAACAAGTTATATATCACACGAAAACTTATCAGCAATATTTAATTTATAAATAACAAATAATCGTAAATAATACATTTACACACGGCTCCCATGCATGCTAAGAACAGCCTTCGAAAGTTGCAATATTATCGCCCACGCGCCGGCCCAAAAACGTTGTCTGTCAGGAAGATATTCAGGAAACCCTTCTAGTATAAACTGCACAGTGCTTTCAGGAAATCAACCTGATTTCAAGATTTTGAATTTCTTGATTAAACCCCGGTTTTAAGTGGAGATTTTACGGTACTTGCAGTTACGCGTGTATGAGGATTGTCTTCGTCATCATATCACCCCCCCCTTAGAAACATGGGATAACCGACCCGTGTGGAAGCTGGACTTGCCCAGTCCACTACACTTGGACCAGAGAGGGATTATTTCTGCTCGAGTCATTTTTTTATCTTGCTAGTCTGGAATAGGTATATGTGTCTTAATAATGTCTGTTGTGAGGTATGATGATAACAGGGATTTATTCAGGGTCATTATATTTCTAAATATGCCTTACTTTCGAAGGCAAGTTTTTTTTACACCAAAGAACAAATATATTGTCTGGATTATCCTTAAGGGTATTATCCATGTCCCCAATCCTCCCCCTAAAGCTCAGTTCACACAGGCATAAATTAAGATAAACCAATCATTGACTTCCCGTACTACGATAGATCATGTGACTTGAGGTCAGACCTTGCCATTACATCCCAGCCTCAGTTGGATTCTACAACTATGACTAGCAACAATTATCATCAGTTTATTATTCTTGCGTTTTCCTTAACATAAGACTTGTATTTCCATTCTCACAAATCTATATTTCCTGGCTTTTAAAAATGTTACTGGCCATGTTTTTTCTATTCCTTGCAGAATTTTAATTCCAGTAAGACATAAAATGGAAAGTTATTCTTCTGATGGAAAGTCCAATATCATTGTTGTTTGTTCTGAATAATTCCGCTTCCAATTTTTACATTTCACTACAAACATTTGCGATGTATGAAGCAATGATCTGTTTTGTTTTCATCAGTTCCCTTATAAATTATTTTCTACTGCATGGAATCACTGTCGTTACTCCTCAGGTAAAAATTTCAGTAGCATTACTAGTACTCTAAAGAGGAGTAAGTCTTCATTCTTAATTGTTGTATTAACATTATATCATCTCAGAAATGTTTCCAATCTGACTGGTTAAGATCTTCAGTACCTTGAAGACTGATTTCCCCCTTACTGCCCTTTTTGGCTACACTAGGCTTACATTTCCTCATATAGAGGTTCAATATGATGCTTTCTACTCTTTTGTTCAGACGAATTGCTATCATGGGTTCTTTTTGCTTGCTCTCTTTTTCTTTTTCTAGATATGCCCAAGCACAAGGGCTCCAGTGATGCGTCACCCGCAGCTTCTCCTAGTTCCTGCCCTCGACGAAGGCCTTCTGCCCAGGCAGACTGTTTTGGTGGAGCCAACAACATCACATGCCAGGAGAGAAGTAGAAGAGCCTTATCCATCTAGTGCTAATACATCACCACCTACCCATGCATCTAGAGGCATGGAATGGATAGCATAAGAAATCTTGCAACCCGAACAATGAGGAACAGGTGTCATCAACGCTTCTGCAGGCCATGTCACAAATGATATTGAAGGAGCTTGGCTCTAGGGGGACGCAGCGTCAGTCACTAACTGATCAGCACCCAGCATCCGTCTCTCCATGCACCCGGCTTGTCCAGACCCACCACTCAACAGCACCTAAGACTACGCAGCAACCAGTTACTTCTAACCAGCCCATGCCACCTGAGATGACCCAACACGACCCCTACCTTCTTGGTCAGCCTCAGAAGTTGATGCAGCACCACACAAGGCACCACAGCTTAACAACCCAGATGCTGGTGATCGACCCACGGCACCAGGTATTGACCAGCCTCTGAATGCATTGAGCACCACTCATCAACCAATATCTCCTCATCATCAGGGACTCATAGTGTTTCTAGCGCATCTAACTTTGGACTGGAAACTGCAAGTTCTATTATTAATGTATTCCTAGGTGTGTCACACAATGCAATGCAGTCTCCTTCATACGATACCATCACTGTGGGAATTTCCCAAAGAGATCGTGAGGATATCCTGGCAAGTAAATTTTTGATCTGGGAAAGTTCCTGCAGAGCAATGGTATCTTCATAGAAGAAAGGGACAATGATTATGATCTGTTATTCTCCCTATCTTCCTCTGCCCCCCAAAAGTTCCAAGCCAAAGAAAAAGCTCGACCAACCCACTCTCTAACAGGCTATATCACTGCATTCTCACATTACTCTTACTTCAGGGCCTCTGTATATCCCCAGGAATCGCTAGAATTGTTCCGGCACCAACACAACGTCTGTCACTTACGTTTTATGTACAAGGGGTCAGGTGTTTGGAAATTCTACGATGTTGCGTATAGGAAAAATTGGGCAAATAACCCCAACTTCCTGTTTGGTTCTCCCTTAGAGGGTCTCATGACCAAGGCAAAAAACAAAGCCACCTTAGACGCAACAGAACATGACAGCAGCCCAGCCCATGCCAAGAATGCTTTGCCTGCCTGGGACGGGGAAGGGCCTCCACCTACCCATCAATCAAGTGTTTTTACAGCATACCCAATACCCAATCTGCAAGCCAATCTGCCCCTTGACCTACCAACTCCAATATCGATAGACGATAGATAATATGGCAACCGTCCTAAATGGCTACAACAATTCTGAAATCAAGTTTTTAATAGATGGCTTCACAAACAGCTTCTTTCTCAACCACTCAGCCCCCGTTTTTAGTGAACACCGAAATCATCTTTCAGCCTGTAGCCAAACTTGGGCTTCGGTTCTGATGATTTTGTGGTCACCTTCCATGGGTTGGGGGAATGCACGTAAGACACGCGTACCAGCAAAATCCCTAACAAGTGCTGCAACAATGCGTGTGATCGAGCAAGTTGGGCCCTATGTTGTTCTTATCGAAATTGGGTCTAATGACCTGTGCGATCACCACATTAGCCCTTGCTGATTGGCTTGTCATGTTTACTCCTTTGCGGAAATGCTGGCCATGGCATGTAATTTGAAAGAAGTAATTTGCCGTTCAGTGCTTCCACAACAGGGTTCAGGAATCCCTCACCCGAATTACAACCGCAGTGTTGCCTTGTTTAATGATGAATTGTCCAAGCTGACTCAAGCTTGCTAACATATGGTGCCTTTTGGCATCACAGACGCTTCTCTAATCCAAATTCTGGCCTTTTTATGCATGATGGGGTTCACCTTATATTCAAGGGAATGAGATATGCATGCAGCTTGAAACGGGCTATTGTGCAAGGGTACTGACTTTCCATCTACTTGTGTTTGGTTTGACTAATACACCCGTGTACTGGTTGTGTTCTGAGCTCAGTCACCATTGTTGTCTAGGAACTGCCTTTTAATTTTGTAAACTTCTGCTCTTATACAGATAATGAGACTTTCTCACAAGTACCAGTTGTTACCTGGCTCAAATTGGATTCCTTTTGAAACAATTTTTTCTGGATTATATATTGATACCCCCATTATTCACTAGTTTCACAGTACATGTATGATAGACATTTCTTGAAGATACCCCTCTATCCCTTATATCTTTGGACACTCTGTTGTAATCTTATCTGATTGATTTTAAGGGTTCTACGGTCTGCTGTTCCCACTGCATAATGGAATTCTGTACTCCTATCAGTCACAATATTCTTATTTTGATACATGATTAACTTTACTGAGGTAGATAATTTCAAGTCAGGCCTATACTATACAATTACATATATATGTTTATGTATATATATGTATATATTAATATACAAATTTTGGTTGGTTCATTATATAATTACTGAAGGCATGGTTTTTACAGACTTTTATACTGTAAATATGGGCTTCATTCTCCATAATATTTTCATTTCTACACGTATTTGAATACCGGTATGGGTTTAGTTTCTGATTGAATGTTATTTATCTCCATTTATTATGTACACCAGGTTCTTGGGCCTGTACTCACGTTAATACCAGTTAATGTTAACAGCGACTCCCATGTGCCACAACTCCCATTCTGCCACATTTTTGGTTGAATTTAAGGGTTCGGTTAGTTACTGAATGTGATATTTTATCTGGCACCAGTATATTTATCAATGGGTGCTCTTCTTTTGCCTTTAATGGGAATATAGGCCACAAGTGCCACAATATTCTCATTAAGCATCATGTGTATTGGAATTTATGGATTTGGTGCTCCACGGAATGTTACATATTTCCTCATACATATATGGACCAAATTTATAATTGGTCTAATCTTCATAACTACTACAAATGAGAGTATCAGCCACATGTGCCACAATATTCCCATTTTGCTGCATGTTTATTTGATCTTATATAGATTTGGTACGTCACAGAATGTTATATATTTTCTTATATATATATGGGCACCAGGAATTATTATGGGTCTTTCCCATCATCATAAACATGTTTACTAATTAATGTGAATATCGGCTCCTGTGCCACAATATTCCCATTAGGCATCATGTGTATTGGAATTTATGGAATTGGTGCTCCACCGAATGTTACATTTTGCCTCATGCATATATGCACCAATTGGTCTAATCTTCATAATTACTTCAAATGAGAGTATTGGCCACAAGTGCCTCAATATTCCCATTTTGCTGCATGTTTATTTGACTATATACAGATTCGGTACTATATATGGGCACCAGGAATAATTATGGGTTTTTCTCATAGTCTTGTATATATAAATCCTGTGCTTATTTGAATACATGAGTTAGGTTTTCACCAAATGTTACATGATTTCTTATATATATGTGCACAATTGATATAATTGGTATGATCTTATATACCTTATGTGAATGTGAATGTTGTGCTTATAAGAGTCAATGGCATCTACCAGGCTGTGTGGTTGTTAATTTTTGTTCAGCCTCCCGCTCCCCTTTTTCTAATAGATGCCACCTGGAAAGGGACGCAAGCCTGACGACTCTTCACCTGCCATTACCAGGAGTTCACGGAGCCGTGGAAGACCAGTGGGCCTGTCAGACTTTGTTACTTTAAATTTGTACAACCTTCAGATACTTCTACCCCAACCTGTGACAGCAGAGCACAGCCAGACGCTTGACACTCAGCTCCAACACAAACTAACCCATCTCCTTTGGCAATACGTGCTGCAAAATGCAGATGCAGAGCTGGCCAGTCTTCAAATGTTACAAGACCCAACAAAAACAGACTTTCTCCTGCTATGATGCAGGCAGTACTACTAGCAGTCTCGGTAGCCATGGATCTTCACGAGACTAATAGAGCCTCCTCATCCTCGAGTCAACCAGACACTAACCTTCATGATGGGGTCTCTGCGGCGAAGTCAGCTTCTCCACAGGCACAGCAAACTCTAAATAGGACACAACCATTGCCACTAGTATCAGACACTTTGCGAAGTCTCCCTTCTCCACCAGGACGTGGCCGTCTTCCTGCCAAACTAGGACTCCAGCCAAACATGAACATTTCATGACAGCTGATACCCAGTCAAGCAGCAGGCTTTAACCATGGAGGACAGAGACTCCTGGACTTCAATATGCAGACAGCCTCAAACATGCTGAACGCTATGACAGGTGAGCCTCAGATCCACACACCTTATGCCCAGTATGATTCAATAACAGCAGGTCTATCACAAAAGGATAAAGACGACATTCTTTCTAGAAAGCTTTTTGATTTAGGTAAATTACTCCATGAGGATTCATTTGTTAACGAAGACCCTGAACCTGATTATGATCTGTTGTTCTCCCTTTCTTCCAGTGCCCCCCCCCCCTTGTTTCCAGGTTAGGGAAAAGCTCAAAAAGATTCATACCTTGCAAGCCTGGGTTTCTGCCTATACTAAGTATTCCTTCATTAGGGCCTCGGCCTACACAAATGAAGCACTGGGCCTGCTTCGCCACCAGCACAACGTGTGCCAACTGTACTTCCCCTACAGGTCTTCCAAGTGTTGGGCCAATTATGACCCGGCCTACCGCCGACACTGGGCGAACAACCCCCCTTCCCATTGTGATACCCCTAGGATAGTTTAATGGCCGAGGCAAAAAAACGCGGTACACTTGATAGCGCCAAGCCATTTTTGCACACATCCTCATAAAGCAACAGGTCCAATGCACCAAAACTGGCTTTGCAATTCCCTATTCTGCACTCCATTCCAAATATACAACAATTGCCCTAACCACCAAGACTGCAAGTTCAAGCATCAGTGCCCCTCTTGTGCCATCGATGGGACCTATGCCAAACACCCACAGACCGTGTCCCTAACCATCCACCAGCATCTCCACTCCGTCAACCCCCATCTAACAAACAGTTGGTGCACAACCCCAAAGAAAACTATATGTGGTCGGACAATGGTCCTCAGAGGGCCCCGCCTTTCTGCAAGTGCTGGACTCCTTTACATATGGGTGAAAAATTAAGTAAAATTTGTAAAATATGACAAACAGAAACAGGTTTTTATCCATATGCATGAGGGAAAAAATCCTACTGGATCAAATGATATTAAAGAAGATATGTCTGAAATAATGTGTGCAATAGAAAAACAACGAATGTAATCTGTTAGCCATATTTGATTTTGAGCCAGTCTGTAATTAAATAAGTCTGGAGCCCTCATAGGTACCAATCATCCCTGTGAATTTGGGAAAGCTGTAGTACTTTGTTATTGAGTTATCGCACACGAAAGAAAATCAGCCATTGGGCTGTGGCAGCCATATTGGAATTCCAACAGGTCTGTAATTCAATAGGTCTGGATCCCTTATAGGTACCAATCATCCCTATGAATTTGGGAAAGCTGCAGTAGGTTGTTGTTGAGTTATAGCCCGGGAAAGAAAATCAGCGATTGGGCTGTGGGGGCCATATTGGAATTCCTACAAGTCTGTAATTTGATAGGTCTGGAGGCCTCATAGGTACCAATCATCCCTGTGAATTTGGGAAAGCTGCAGTATGTTGTTGTTGAGGTATCGCAGGAAATATAATCAGCGATTTGGCTGTGGCAGCCATATTGGATTTCCGACAAGTCTGTTATTATATAGGTCTGGAGCCCTCATAGGTACCAATCAACCCAGTGAATTTGGGAAAGCTGCAGTATGTTGTTGTTGAGTTATCGCGTGCGAAAGAAAGTGTCACTGACGGAAGGACGGATGGACGGAAGGAAGGAAGGACGGACTGACAAGGTGATCACTATAGGGCACTGCTTGTCAAGCGGGGCCCTAATAACATGCCATCCCAGATCAATGTATTGGAATTGTCCAAGATGCTTGCTGGTTATAGAAATTCTGACTTTTTAATCACTGGCTTTTCAAATGGCTTTCATATAAAGCACTCGGGCCTTCACAACCATGCTGTTAGCCAGCAAGGATTTTAAAGCATTCCATAACTGACAGGTGCTTTAGTATGCATATGTGTATGTTAGTATTTGTGTGTCATTATATCTTTAGCTTTAGTATTTAATTGTAAAGCATTCAGTATTTGACTGGTGCTTCCAGTATATATGTTAGTGTCGGGCTCCGTAACATTTCATTAGTTTTTTTAAATTTTGGTGCATTATATAGATCCGTTAATTACTCTAAGTTCTCCTTCTTTGTTGTGATAGGTTTCATTATAGCACCGATAGTTGTGTGTGGTCATTCCATGGAAGCCGGGTTCCTTGTGCATGAAACTGAGGTTATTCCCTCCGATAGGAAAGCTGTGTTCCCAGGGATCATAGGTTGTAACATTTTAAGAGAGCTAATAAAATTTAAAGAGCAAGGTAAGAATATGGTGTGGTCTGAGGAATTGAAAATAGTATTTGAAGCCTTGAGTTATGAGGTCCCAAGGGAGCTCGATGAGCAAATGGGTTCATTCGTTGGAAATGTTTACCCTATGCCAGGGCAAATTTTCAAGCCAAAACAGCTTTGCTTTGTTCAGTGTAAAGTAGTAAATCCAGCATTTGTTAACCAGAATGTCCTGGTCATTCCATCTTTCAAACTATATTGTCAGTGGGGAGTTGATATATATGGGGGCTGTCAGAAAATTGACGGTGATGGGATTTTAACCATTGCGGCTGCCAACTGGAGCAATGAAAATATCACACCATTACCAAATGTCAGTATAGCAGAGGCTATCCCACTTTCAATCAAGGATAAAGTCTCAGTTGAGGTGGTAGATAATATTATGCAAGTTCGTGTTTGCCAGGTGGCGACATTGGCTGATGAAAATGTCTTATCAGATTTGGATGAAAGTGACATTGTAGAAGCAAGTTCTGAAGAAGCTCCAGACCAACCAAGAAAGGTAATAACATTAAGGAATGGTGAGTCTTGTACACTTCCGCCAGGAGTTTCCCTTGCTAGTTTGAGTGAATATCAGGCACAGGAAGCTGCATTTTCTCTGGGTAAATTTGACTTAGGTTGTTGCGATCTGATTCCGCATCAAATCCACCTTAAAGACACTAGACCTGTAAGTCTTCCTTACAAGAGAATTCCACCACATGAGGTTGGGGAAGTTAAGGGTCAGCTGGAGCGAATGCTAGAGAAAGGCATCATTCAGCGCTCTACAAGTAGCTATGGAAGTCCAATAGTGATTGTTTGGAAGAAAAACGGAACGATTAGACTATGCATCGACTACCGGAAGGTGAATGCCCAAACCTATCCAGATGCATTACCTTTACCCAGAATTGATGAAACTTTGGAAGTGCTTGGAGATGCAAGTTTGTTCTCATCACTGGACTTAAAGCATGGGTACTTTCAGGTAGTGATGCATAAGGAGTCTATTCCAATCACTGCGTTCCAGGTACCGTGGGGACTGTTTGAGTTCCGTAAACTACCTCAGGGCTTGAGGAACTCCCCAGCTACATTTCAGCGCATTATCGAGTTGATCTTTGGTGATCTAAACTTCAATCAGGTTGTCTTATATCTTGACGATATCTTGGTTCATAGTGCTACCTTTGAACAACACGTGGAAAGACTAGAGGAGGTATTTTCTCGTTTGATACGGAATGGTCTGAAGTTAAATGGCAGTAAGTGTGAACTCTTTAAGACCGAGCTCCTTTATCTTGGCCATATCATCAGCAGCCAAGGGATAAAGGTGGATCCCTCGAAGATCAGGAGAATTAGTCCCTGGCCGGTTCCCAGGACATTTGACGAACTGTCTTCCTTTATGGGTCTCGCCTCCTATTATAGGAAATTTGTTTGTGGGTTCTCCAAGGTCGTTCTTCCCTTAAACAAACTCCTCAAGGAGAAAAAGACAGGGAAGCCCCTTAGTCAGCTTAACTGGACAAAAGAGGCAAGCGAATCCTTTGAGAATATAAAGCAGCTTCTAGTTCAGGCACCAGTGCTTAAGTACCCTGATTTTCAAGCTACCTTTGTAGTTGAAGTGGATGCCAGTCTGAAGGGACTTGGCGCTTGTCTTTCACAGTTCGATGAGAATGGGGATCTTCACCCTGTTGCGTTTGCCAGCAGAGGTTTCAGAGGAGCGGAATTAAGGTATCCGGACTATTCCAGTTTCAAACTGGAACTCCTAGCTCTTAAATGGGCTATTGCTGATAAGTTTAGAGAGTATTTACTGGGAAATAAGGTCATTGTGTATACTGATAATAATCCTTTGTCTCACCTAAACAATGCGTAACTGGGTGCCACGGAGCAAAGGTGGGTGGCCCAGTTAGCTCCCTTCCAACAAGAGATCAGGTTTAGATCTGGGAAGTCAAACAAATGTGCTGATGCACTTAGTAGGCATCCGTCTAATTCCAGTGAAACTGAAGTTGCTAGCACTATTTTGAATATCATTCAGAGTACAGCATTACCTGTAGAGTTGCAGGTCAAAGCAGCTCCTTGCACAAGTGCAAAGGAAGATGAACAGCCAATCGGCTTTATGCCTTCGTACTCACGGGCAAGTTAGCAAAATTACAGAAGGATGACTTATTGTTAGGCAAAGTCTGGGGAAGGAGAATAAGCGGTTGGGAACCGGGGCAGGAGTATCCTTTTGATGAGGACTTATATCATTTGACAGGTTGGAGAACTTTGACACGAGAATGGTCAAGGATTGTAGAGAGGAATGGTATTTTATATAGGGATGTCCCTGACGAAGTCTTTGGGACTTTGAGACAGCTGTTAGTGCCAAATAGTCTGCAGCAAGTTGTGTTACAGGCAGTGCATGACAGGTGGGGACATCAGGGGGAGTTCAAAACATTAGCACTTCCTAATCCTAGATGTTTCTGGCCTGGAATGTCGTATGCAGTCAAGAAACACATACAGAACTGTTTCCAGTGCAGGGTCAGTAAGGCTCCGACACCGCGGGTACGTCCGCCAATGCATCATATTCTCAGTTTCAAGCCTCTTGAGGTTCTAGCTGTGGACTTTCTAAAACTCGATCGTGGTGCTGGAGGGTATGAGGATGTGCTCGTTATGACGGACTGTTTTACAAGGCTGGCATGTGCAGTGCCGTGTCGTGATCAGTTGGCAGTCACGGTCGCCAAGGCTCTTCATGATCACTGGTTTGGGTTTTATGGGATCCCTAATCGTATCCATTCAGACCAGGGGCGCAATTTTGAGAGTGTATTGATACAAGAGCTATGTAAGCTCTATGGTGTGCGCAAGGGACATACCACCCTATATCACAGCCGTGGTAACCCGCAGGCTGAAAGATTTAACCGAAGTTTGTGCATGCTTATCAGATCTCTTGAGATTACAAATAGAAAGAAATGGCCTGAACTTTTACCTCACTTGGTGTATATTTATAATACAACACCACACCGTGTAACACGGGTAGCGCCCTACACTTTAATGTTTGGGAGACAACCCACCGTCCCCTTGGATCACCTGATCAATAATGTAGAAGCAGGGTATCAGGATGATTATGTCCAGAAGCAAGGGGATTTGTTGGGACACCACATGCGGTGGTTTTGAGTAGAACACAGGAGGCAATCCGTAAGGATAAAGAGCGATGGGACCGCAAAGCATTTGCATCACCCATCGAGGTCGGTGACAGAGTTTTGTTAAAAAGGTCACATTTCACCTCAAGGCATAAGCTAGAGAACTATTTTTATGAGAAGCCCTATTTAGTATTACAAAGAAATGCAGAGAGAGATTTGTTTGGCATTAGGCCAATGAGTGGTGGACCCATACGTTGGGTCAATCGAGAACTTTTGACCCTGGATCCAGGGGGAGAATTAGGTCAACCAAAGTTACCCGAATGGTTAGATCCTTGGGATGGGAATGAGGAGGAAGTAGATTCAGGATCAAACGAGGAAGTTGAGTTTAATGTGTTTCCTCAGTTAGCCAATGAAACTTCGGAACAGCCCCCAGAGGTGGAACAGTCTGAGCCGCCCGATGAAACGCAATCACCCCCAGAATTACCTGGTACGCCGGGTAGTATACGTAGATCAACTAGGACTACAAAAGGTCAACACCGAAACCCATTCCACCTTCCAAAATCAGTTAAATAATTATATCATTTCCTATTCTTCAAGGTTGGGGTATGGTTAGCTGTAAACTTCTTTTGGTTGCTGCCAGTTGGTGGTCCAGGGAGGTCCCTACTCGAGGGGTTTGCGGCGATTGTATCCTAGCTCCCCCCCCCCCAGTGTTGAGAATTGTGTGAATGTGTGAGTGTGAGAGAGTGAGTGAACGAACAGGCCTTGCCAGTGCTGTTTGTTATACTATGTTCATTTTGGATATTATGGCAGAGCCGTTGAAATTTGTTCTCTTTGGACATTCTTTTCCAAAGAGACTATTCTTCTTAAGTAAGAGTAGGCATAAGACCCCTGCTCAGTTCCTAAAATTAGAGCAAGACCATCTGTTTATTGATGGATATGGAGGTCTAACTTATAGCAGAGTCTTTGAAAACCCTCAGTGGTATCTCAGGAATCTTATGGGAAGGAAAATTGATATCCTAGCAATAGATTTGGCAACCAATGATCTGTGCCACCCGGATAATTCACCGGCAAAAGTGGTCTTAATGGTTAGAGATTTCCTCGAGCTCTTGAAGAGGTTCAATATCAGTCCCCTTGTAGTCTGTCTGTTGACAGCACTACAACGGAAATTCATAAGAAATGTGGGTCCTTCGCAAGTACCCTGCAATACATAAAACAATAGAGTCAAACATTATAATAAGAAGCTGGATCAGGCTTTTAAGGAAAGTGGTCCCTCAGTTCAGGTCTGGGCACAAACTGAGCTGAACCAACAGAAATATATTGAAGATGGGTGCCATTTAACTAAAGAGGGGATAGTTAAGCAAAAAGCGTTCCTCAAACATATGTTTTGCTCTGTAGGGCATGCTATCAAAGATGGTACCATTCATTAGATACTTTTAGATAAGTGACCGTAGTGTCTTGTTTATAGTAACGGCTGTAAATGTCATAAAGTTGGACCACTCTGGTTGCGATAGGTTGTTTTACATAAATTAAGGTGGGATGTACAAAAACTTAAAACAATTGCACTCGGAAGCAAATGTTGTTTTGCCCGCTGGCAAAAACAAGGCAGGTGCCTCATTTGGCTGTCGAGTGAGGGGAAAGGCACATCTGACATGATGTTAGCTAGGTGGAACATGCACATGAAAGAATAAGGTTTATAGATGTGAATTTAACATACTAGTTTATATTTTGTATCATATTTACATGTTTATGGAAAGTTTACTGATCATATGTAGAAGAGTTCCATTCATTTGATGATTGGAATGAATATATTTTAATTATTATATTTTATATTTTTATAAAGTTGAAGATGAGGATCTAACATAAACATATGGAACACATATATGAGTGCTTTTCATGTGAAATATATAAGTTTGAACTGGTCATATAGGGGATGGCAGATGGCTGTTGGGGTTATACCAGATTGGAAGACGAAATGACTCGAGTCAAGAATCATAGAGTTGTGTCGATATCATTAGTTTATTTTATTCAGTGGAATTTAAGTATTCATTGTAAACATCTAATTGTTTATATGTAGATGTTCTTGTTCTTGATTTTTCCCGGAATTGTCATGAACAACTTTTATTGCTCACTCTACCATTTAGTTATCCGATTATTTTAAACAAATAACCTTTAAAGGTCGGAGGACCATTGAAGTATTTATTCAGTACCACATCACGCACTGTTGGTTTTTAGGTCACGTAGATAGGATCCGGTACAGCCTGGATGGACGCTCTTTAGGTTAAAAGGTCAACAGTATCTGGTTCTGACCGGTCATTCTATTTTATTGCTGATTGGCCGTTATTCACCCCCTCTCTCTGCTTGTGCTTTACTGCGCATGTACAAAGCCCTAATCTTTACCCCAGTGCTGAGTCACTGGTCACTCAGCTCCTGGCTTCCAGCAGAACCAGTCGCTAGATTTTTATATTTTACTCAGCTCCTAGCTTCCAGCAGAACCAGTCGCTAGATTTTTATATTTTTATTTTGGACCGACGCTACCGCCGCTGCTGCTGAACTTCCAGGTTTTGTACCACAGTTGAACATACTGCAACAGAATATAGCTGGTAAAGGTAAGATATCTCTTGCGCTTCTTTGGTCGGTTAATTCAACTTTAACTTCAATAATGGCAGCCTCTTGCAGTTCTTCAAGTAGGACCGGTAGGCCTACTGCCGCGCACAGCTCGGACCCAGCTCGCGTGGATAGGGCTAAGGCTAAAGTAAAAGTCCTTGTTATCGGACATTCGTTTGTGCATAGACTCGAAAGCTTTCTTGTGTCGGTCGAGAACTCTGTCGAGCTGAATTCCCAATCTGTTAGCTCCGTGCCGAGATCGGTGATCCGCAACTGGAATCTTGATGCTAACTTAGGTTTAAACAAAGACAGGTATCACGTTTCGTTCCACGGGGTTGGCGGCATGAAGCTACGAGCGCCCCTAGCGGTCAAATCGCTTACTAGTGCGGCATCCACCCGCGTAATTGAGCTTTGTCAGCCTAATGTTGTCTTTGTTGATATAGGCTCTAACGATCTTTGTTGCCTATCCGTCTCGCCTGAGCGACTTTCCCAACATATCTTCTCTTTTGCCGAGATGATTGTAACGGCATACAGTCTAGACAGGGTCATTATTGGATCTATTTTCCCGCGCAAGGATACAGCTTGCCCGTACCCGGAGTATAACAAGAAGGTTGCTTTGTGTAACATTGCGCTATCTAAAATGGCAACCGGTCACTCTCGCATAGCTGTTTGGAAGCATAGGGGCTTCGGCTCTAAAAATATTTACCGTCCCGATGGCGTTCACCTCAACTTTCAAGGTTCCGGCATATACGCATGCAGCATCAAGAGGGCCATCGTGCTATGGTCTACGCGTAGCGGCTTGAACGGGCATAAGGGAACTACTTGCAGCCAGTGAAGTGTTTACACTTTGCACGAGGTACTTTTGAAAGGCAATATCACCGTATAATTCCTCTATTACCGCTCTAGCCCTGATTATTTAATATTTTTTTTTTTTTTTTTTTTTTTTTTCAACTTTACCCCGCCGTTTCGGCCTTATGCTTTTTCCCAACATATAATTTAAATGGTTATTGATGGCATAATTCTCCCTCTCGATCCGTCGTGCGCCCATCGCCGAATTAATTTGTGTTCATTTGCCGCTTGCGTTGTGATGTCACGGGTTTTTCCCATGTTTTTCCACGTGCTATTTTAATGTGGTTTGTATTTTCTATTTGACTTATTTTATTATTGCCCTAACTCCCATTAGTGTGTATCTGGACTGTTACCGGGCAGGGGCTGTAGCCCGTTGTCTGCCTGTGGGTTACAGGACTGTTTCAGGGCGAGGGCGGTAGCCCGCTGTCTGCCCTTTTGTTGTTCGCGCGATTTTGTATTTTTATTATATTTGTGATCTCGGCTAGAGCCGTTCTCACTGCGTGTACTATCTTAGTATCTACATATTGTATAAGTGTATTATTTCACTTTCTTTTATTTGTTTGTTGGGAGCTGGGCGTGCAAGTTACATGTACGACTTGCCTCTATTATTACCACTTGTAAGTATTTTAACATTGTGATTTGGGATCACATTCATGCAGTATTGCTGTAAGTACACTTGTAAATAACTTTGTGATTTGGATTTGTTCCTCAGCTATGTTTTTCTACATGGAACTATTTCTCTATTGGAATTATATCTTTTGAATTGGAACTACAGTTAAATGTACCTTATAGAAATTTGCAAACTGCGCGTACTTATTTATTTCATTGCAGATGCCCAAACGCTCCAAGCCTGCAGTGCCTGATAAGTTGCCTTCTGGATTAAAATCCAGGGCCACTAGAAAGCGCAAATCTCCAGCAGCCTTGCACGACTATGTCTTAGCCGACGTTACTGATGGACCACCAACTACTACAACGGCGCCTGGCACCAATACCTCTGAGCATATATGTACCAGTCAAGTACCTCCCAATACAAGTACATCTGCAGAGTCTGTAGCACCTACTTCCTCGCAGGATCTTCGGGCCATGATGTGCAGCGTTTTCAACGACGAGCTGGACAAACGCTTTGGTCCACAGACACCAGCTCCATCCTCATCAAATGCTTCTTGTCCTCAGCCTCACTCTACAACCATTCATCATGCACGCAGTATGGACCAGCATCATGACCAAGCCTTAGACCTGTCAACATCGGCTACTGTCTCTTGCGCCTCCTCTCCTGCCATTTCGCAGCACATCGTGAATGCAGCTACTTTACCTGTGGCCTCAACCAGTCAAGCCTCGCCGTCTGTGTCCACTGCGGCTGCTTCCAGTGCTGTCAACGCACTGCTAGGTAGGTCCTCAGGGGCAATAAATAACAACGTTGTAGGCAGTAAACAAAATCCTCCACACAACAGTACATATCAGCCTATCACTAAGGGTATTTCACCTGAACTTAAGGAAAAGTCTCTCTCCAGTGATTACTTAAATTTAGCACTGTTGGATACTACCGACACCATTATCCAGTCCAATGACAAGCGCAGGCCCCCATCTAAAATTACCAACATTGATCAATGGTCTAGATGCTTTTCTAGATACGCCTACTTAAGGTGTCTGGCCTACCCCTCTGAAAGCCATGCCTACTTTAAACATCAATATCAGGTGTTGAAATTGAAATTGGACTACCCAAGCTCTGATGCATGGCTTCACTATGATATCAGCTATAGGGACCATATTGCTAATCATGACGAGTTTTCCTGGAGGGGCCCTTTGCCCGACCTCCTGTATGAAGCTCGGGAAATAGCGCTTACTCCTAGAAGGTCAAGAAGGAACCAGCCCTTTCTCGGCAGTAGTTCCCAGGCAACCCAGAAACACATCCCTTCTGGATATTGCTACACCTACCATAGACAGGGATTATGCACAAGGCCCCCCCCCCCTGCAAGTTCTCCCACGCATGCCCCGCTTGTTGGAAGAACCGAGGGCTGGAGGAGCGTCACTCCCTCTCCTCTTGCTCCCCCGCCGCTCCTGCCTCCAGACCTACCTCCAGGAGACAGCAGAATGCCCCTCCCCCGGCCAGATCTAACACAAACAGATCTGCAAACACCAATCCTAGATAAACCCCTGGCTTTCCTATTGCAAGGGTACGATAAAATTGAGACTGATTACTTATTATCTGGCTTCAGAGATGGTTTTAAAATTTATTCTGACATGATAAATTCTGCTGTCGAAATTAACAACCATGCCTCCTTGCTACTCAACGTAGAGGTTGCTTCACAAATGATTTCCTCAGAGTTAAAAGCTAATCGAATTGCTGGTCCCTTTACTTCTCCCCCTTTCCAAAATTTCTCCTTTGGGCCTAATACCAAAAAAGACCGGGGGTTTCAGATTAATCCATAATCTGTCTTACCCTAAGGGGGCCTCCCTCAATGATGGTATTGCCAAACACGATGCCACGGTGCAATATCAATCTTTAGACGATGCCATTTCTATATTACATCAACTCGGACGGGGTGCACTCATTGCTAAGGCCGATATAGCCGAAGCTTTTAGGTTAATACCTATTCACCCTGATTGCCATCACATGTTAGGCTTCAAATATAATGGAATGTTTTTCTATGATAAATGTTTGCCCATGGGATGTGCCTCATCTTGCCAAATCTTTGAAAGATTTAGTTCAGCAATCGAATGGATTCTCAAATACAAATACAAAGTCAGATTCATTTCACACATTCTTGATGATTTTATGTTTTTTGGCCCCCCTGACTCTCCAGAATGTCACGAAGCTCTTAAATCCTTCTTGCATTTAGCCAGTCATATCAATTTACCAGTCAAGAATTCCAAAACAGTCCTACCCAATACTTGTGTTCCTCTTTTTGGGATAGACGTAGATTCTGTGGCGTGGGAGCTCCGTCTCCCCCATGATAAACTCCTTAAGCTACAAGGGGATCTTGATTCTGCTTCATCTAAGAAACGCATAACAGTGAAAGAACTTCAGTCGCTGCTGGGCTTACTTAATTTTGCATGTCTTGCTATACACCCGGGTCGAGCTTTCATGCGTCGCCTTTACGCTACATTATATTCTCTGGGGGACCCCAAACCGCACTTCCATGTGCGCTTTAATAAAGAATCCCGAGCGGATCTTAAGGCCTGGCTAACCTTTGTGAGCTCCTACTCTGGAAAATCTCTGATTCTTTTCAAAGAATGGACTGCATCTGATGCTCTTCAACTTTTCACAGATGCTGCCGGCTCTATAGGTTTTGCGGGTGTGTTCAGGTCTCATTGGTTTCAAGGCACCTGGCCTCACAGCTGGAAAAGTCTCAATATAGCTATCCTGGAATTATTCCCTATTGTCATATCCCTTGAGATGTGGGGCAACATGTGGCAGAACCATAAGATTATATTTCATTGTGATAACCTGGCTGTTGTGGACGTCATTAACAAACAATCTTCAAAATGTACCTCATTAATGTGTTTAGTCAGACGTATGGTCTTAGCTTCCCTCAAATTTAACATATTGTTCAAAGCATATCATGTTCCCGGTCTCGACAATGGTATCGCTGATGCGTTATCTCGTCTGCAGGTCTCGAAAGCACGGAAGTTAGCACCATACCTGGACAGACAGCCAACCACCATCCCACCAGAATTGCTCCCGCAGGAATCATTCATCAAGCCGCCAACCTAGTTATCGCCAGTCTAGCCCCAAGCTCCAGAAGGTTATACGCCCATGCTCTGCATCAGTTTATTCAATTTAATAGGGACCAGGGCACTCAATATGCCTTCCCTTGCATTCAGGACACACTAGTATGCTATATTATTTGGATGTCAAATCTAGGATATAAACACTCTACTATAGCGTCCCACCTGTCAGCCATAAACTTTGCCCATAAACTATTTGGCCTTCCACCTCCCAGTGTTTCCTTTTTTATCAACAAATTACTTTCAGGATTGGCCAAGAAAGCCGAATCCTTTGATAACAGGTCCCCTATCTCCAGAGACATGCTAGTGAAGCTCTTAATTGCTATTCCCGCAGTCACTCATGACTCCTACAAACAAATTCTCTTCACCGCCATGTTCACTACAGCCTTCCATGCTTTTCTTCGAATAGGGGAAATGACATCATCTACTGGTAATCCTACAAACAATGCTATTCAATTTTCTGATGTTCACACATTCAAAGATTCTATTACATTGGTCCTAAAGAAGTACAAACATGCCCCGGCTAATCATCACGTCTCTCTCCTTTTGAAACGATCAAACGACTCTGCTTGCCCTGTTTCCGCCCTTTTGAGATTTATCGCAGTTCGTCCCAAGGTGCCAGGTCCTCTTTTTATTTTTAACGACAGAGTCCCAGTTTCCAGCAATTTTTTCAATAAAATACTTCAAGATTGTCTATTAAAGGCCGGCTTCGTCAACGCTCGGTTCACAAGTCATAGTTTCAGGATAGGTGCAGCCTCACATGCTGCTTCCCAGGGAGTCTCAAACGACATGATAATGCGCATGGGCCGCTGGAAGTCCCGGGCTTTCTTAAAGTATATTCGTACCTTGCTCCTTGACAAGTGATTTTTCATATAATTTTCATCTATTTTTCCAAATTTGGAGGGTGTTATCATTTCTGGATTTGACTGAAGGTTACACTCTCTGTTGATCCCCTAAAGAACTGTCGTTAATTTATCATATTCCTTATGTACAACATTAGCCTATAACTCAACTTACTATTTAACCTGTTAAGTCTTCTCAGAGTCAATGGCAATGTTAAGGACAAACTCATCTTGTATTTGACTGGAGAGTTTGTTCCAGCTTTTCATCATGTTGGCACTGGGCAGTCTTAAACATATGTTAGTGTAACCTCGCATCCTGTATTCGACTGGAGCTCAGGTTTCACTTCAACTATTCGGATGTTTATCATGATGTATAATTACGTGTATAACTATGTCATTCGCTCAGCATAATACTTTGATATTTATTCTTGGCATCCTGTATTTGACTGGAGCCAGTTGGCATACACTGTTAGCAATACATATACACCCCTGCCCCTGGGGACCTTTAAGTAGGTGACATTCTTTTTATGCTTCAGAATTTCATTGTTTTCTTCTGTTATCTATAATTCCTTCTTTTCCTTTATTGTTCCATTGTGTGGGGGGAGCTGGATCTAAAGACCCAGCGGTGGCCATTTTTGAATTCCCCCCATCACTTTTATCACATGTGATTTGTCCACTTTGTATATATGTATATATGTTGTGATGTAGTTAATTTGGCAGTGCTCCTCTTAAATCTGTTTCAATTGTTGTATGTTATGCATCAGCATCCAGGCCATCAAACCAAGGACTCTGTGTATAAAGACTTTTTATTCTCAGCCTGGATTGTAGACTTGTGTTATGGCACTGCCAAGTATTTTTTATATTTCTTAGGTCATTTAATAAATGACATTATAGACAACATTGGCCTCTTTGTTTACATAGCAGTGCGTGTGTGTGTGGCTGGATAAATAACCTTTAAAGGTCGGAGGACCATTGAAGTATTTATTCAGTACCACATCACGCACTGTTGGTTTTTAGGTCACGTAGATAGGATCCTGGTACAGCCTGGATGGACGCTCTTTAGGTTAAAAGGTCAACAGTATCTGGTTCTGACCGGTCATTCTATTTTATTGCTGATTGGCCGTTATTCACCCCCTCTCTCTGCTTGTGCTTTACTGCGCATGTACAAAGCCCTAATCTTTACCCCAGTGCTGAGTCACTGGTCACTCAGCTCCTGGCTTCCAGGAGAACCAGTCGCTAGATTTTTATATTTTCCGCCACCTCCCATCCTCCACCCATTGTGTGTATATAAATTATTAATTTGTACTTGTTGTAATAAGCCTTCTTAACGCTTGTGCGCCATTTTTGAATTCCCCCCATCACTTTTATCACATGTGATTTGTCCACTTTGTATATATGTATATATGTTGTGATGTAGTTAATTTGGCAGTGCTCCTCTTAAATCTGTTTCAATTGTTGTATGTTATGCATCAGCATCCAGGCCATCAAACCAAGGACTCTGTGTATAAAGACTTTTTATTCTCAGCCTGGATTGTAGACTTGTGTTATGGCACTGCCAAGTATTTTTTATATTTCTTAGGTCATTTAATAAATGACATTATAGACAACATTGGCCTCTTTGTTTACATAGCAGTGCGTGTGTGTGTGGCTGGATAAATACAATTTTCAAGATGTCGATAGCCTTCCGGGGTCGTAAAGCCTTTGGCAGGGAAGATTGTCTGGCTCCGTAACATTTCATTAGTTTTTTTAAAATTTTCGTGCATATTACATGGTTAATTACTCTAAGTTCTCCTTCTTTTGGTGTTTTCACCTATTATCGTCCGGATTGCACCATATGGCGTCAGACTAGCAAGAATGAGAGGGTAAAATAGACACACAGACAGCCGGCAGGCCTTATTCTGCCTGAGTATTATAATCTTAACACTGGGGGGATACTCCACAGCAACAAAATGAACCAATGACTACATAACTACATGGATAAACAATCAAAAACTGTTATCACCAGAAGAATGATATGATTATGGAATAAAACCATTAATTAGAAACCTGTCTTCTCGGTAGCACGACATTAGTTTTATGGGTTTACTTGTTTTATGACTGTGATGTATGTGTCTATTGTGGTGAATTGAATTTATTAAGTACATATAATGTATGTATGTTGTAAAGTAGATAATTTTCGGCATAATAAATGACAATTTTTCAAGAAATTCTGTCTTAGTTGTTCTTGGGGTGCCCGACACAAATGTTAGATGCATTATACCATGTCTATAACAGCTCTTTGTTTGTCGCAGGGTTTCTGCTTTTTACCTTTGTGGGTGTATCCTGGTCTTTCTTGGGTAATAAAGCCATAAAGCCACAATATATCGTTCTTCTTGGTCTCACAAATGAGGTCATATGCAGTTAAGGGGTCTTAGGGGAACCCCCCAAATGTTCAAACACTGCTGCCATGTGCTTTCTCATTCACATATGTGATTAAAAATCAGATATTTCTAGATTATGTAACATTTTTTTGTTTGGGGCATAATTAGAACAGAATTAAACTACAACAAGGGCAAAGTTGATCTGTGGAACCGATCTGGTGTGTACCCCGCCTAATGTGGAAGTAGGTGGGAAAAAAGGTTCTGAATAGCTGTATGAAATTTGTGAGAAGTGTTTCCAATGGACTGATAAATGGCTTGAATAATAGGTAAAGGTCATCAATTTTTTAACTTGAACCAGCCCTTTGTAAGGTGTATTATCGGTGCAAGTTTGGTGACTGTAAGAGTTATTGCATTAAGGTCTAACCATCGTCAAACAACCTTGGTTTAATTTTGCTTTAGAATTCATATTAATAATAATTTTAGACACAGTGATGTATATTTAGAATCCTTAGAATATTCTCTATCAGATGAGATATATTTAAAAAGTGTAACAGTGTCCACTTTGAAAATTTAAACTTGAAATGATTTAAAATTATTTTTTTTAATTGGATATAACTCAAAATTGGCATAGGGTATGTATGTGGAAATAGTATCATTTGATACTACATAAAAATATCTCCAGGCGTTTTTTTGTTATATATTTATTGTTTTTTTTCATAATGAATTTTAAATTTAAAAAATTAGTGATGTTAACAATACTTATTTCGGTTAAATAATGTATTTCTACTACACTAAAAACGATATAGGAAAAAGAAAAAAACGCATTTTAGAATACTTGTTGATTTACCTATATGCAATATTTGAAGACTATATTCAATAGTTTTTTTAGAAATATTGCTCTGAAGACCATACAGTCTCCTGAAATACTGTTTTGAGAAAACGGCCAAAAACTGTTTGGGAAGAGAAATTTCATTTTGAGTGGGAAACAGGGATATAAGCGCAAGTGACAGTTGTATTTTTTCACTAAATGTTCGGATGAGAATCGTTTCAATATATAAAATATAAAATTTAATGGTTTATCAATGTTAAACAAGGATTTTATTAGGCATCTTGACAACTGGAGAACTGTCAAACTAAAGTAGGCGGAGCTTACTGGACCGAGGGGTTGGTCATCGGTAATCAGGTCATAGGCTACCGCGCCGGGTACGCGTCAGGTGTGAAGTGACTGATAAGAACGATCCCTCTGTTTACTCTGCGCTCTCATTCAGACCACCATATACCCTAATCCAATTAAAAGCTTGTCTCTCCCTCTCACAATTATATATGAGACACTACATAGCTAACAGCAACACATATCTCTCTCTCTCATTAGATTTATTTACACCAGTCATATACGTGCTAAATCATGCTGCGGCCGCTCTTCCTTTACCGACCGCTGTCATAGGTAAGACTCTGGCGCGGTTCACTTCACAAAATTTGTTAGCAGGTGACGTGGTGGTGTAACTAGGTGGCTCATTCCTCTCACAAAATTCATTTGTGCAAAGCAGTCCCATATTGCTACACCACCCTCGGCGTTTATCTACATCCTCCACTAACGACACGGGAACCTTGTGATCAGCAGTATGTGACTGTCTCTCGTTCAAATAGTGAATTTTATCTTCGTTCATTCTACTCTATTTTCTTTGACCCATGACGTTCAGTTTGAAGATAGTGTATATTATAGAAGAAGGAACGATGTATTCGGTAATGGTTTTGGCGATGTAATGATGGACCCTGGGAGAAAATGTTATAGTGTATAACAGGGTCAACATTACAGAAATAACAATCGGTAAATTCATATTTCTTGGTGCCAGGACCCTTATTGGAACATGTTTTTGTGAAAAGATAGATATAGCAAACATCTATAAAACCAGATGCCTTTCAGAAAAATGTAATTTTCATGATTTTTGACGATGATTAGACCTTAACATCATTTTAGCATTACCGTCTTTGTGACCTTGAACAAGGGATCCATGGGTCATGTCACTCAGCTGAACACTGGAAAATATTAGTAACTGCAAAATATTTTTATTTCTTATGGTTTTCATGTATATTACCATTTGAAAAGCTAAGGGAAAATAGCCCAGCTAAAATGAAACTCTGTAAATTTTAGAATAATGGACATCAGCTAAAACATATGGACTGTGTAATAAATGAAACCTTTGGCCTGAAACCATTTAGTGATGCACCTAGGGAAAAATTGTAATGACGGTAGGTGTCATATAAAAGTTCCATTTCATAAACAAATAATGTGTGAAGGTAATCAAGTATTCTAAAGTTAAATATATGGCCATATGAGTTAAAAATTAATCCCACAAAGTTTGACCAATATTCCCAATTTTAAAACTAAGTTTAACAGTGTTATTCACACACAGGGCTGGCCAACTTTAATTGATATGAATGAAATGCTACCAAGTATTTATATCTTCTTAAATCTTGTCAGTTAGCACTTACATTAGGTCCTAATATTTTATCACATATGAATATAAGGATTAAATTCTTGAACATTTTTTTCTTTAAAAAATCAAAATTGTCCAAGTCTCAACAAAGAGAATTTATTTAAATTATAAGATTAGTCTTATTTATTAGTCCTGTGTATTGAAGGGGTGGGTGGGGGAGGGGTCTCTGTTGTTACTGCTCGTCACTGAAAAATTTGAAATTGTAAGATTCATCTTGTTTATAGTACAGGTCTGTCAACAGAATGGGGTGGGGGGGGGGGGGGGAGGAGAGAGAGAAAGGCTCCCTGTGGTATTAACTGCAGGCAGCCTGATCAAGCTCAGCAAGAGAGAGGGTTTGATGGGATTACATAAGAACAGCCTGGGGAGCATAGAGAGATGCATTGAATGACCTACAGTGACGAAAGTGGACTGCTTGACAATGTAAGGGAATACAACAAGAGCCTCAAAAAAAATTTAATTACTAGCCTGATTTTGCAGCTTTTATTTTCAAATTTCAAAATTCAGATTAAGTCCATAACTATACAAGCTGTGAAAATTAAATTAAATGTACTGACAAAAAAAAAGTGCCATGGTCAAAGTTGGGCAAAATTTTAAAATTGCTTATGTTTTGGCCCATAACTTTTTTATATTATATACCGGTAGTACTGACCTAATTTCGGGCATGTACATAGTTTATAAAAAGACAATTATTTATGGAAAATATTAGAAAAAAGTGAATGGTTTTGATATTAGGCATTCCTAAAGTGTAAAAATGATTTAAATAAAAAATTGAGGTTTTCCTTAAATGTACTTACAAGAAAAAAACGTGCCATGGTCAAAGTTGGGCAAAATTTAAGGCACCAATTTTTTATATTTGCTAATATTTTTAAAAATTTAAAAGATTTTGATCAAATTTTGGTTATACAATTTAATTTTGATTAATCAAAATTATATTACTGGAAAAAAGTCCTTAGCTTAAACATTAATTCAACAACAGACAGTATAAGCATCAAAAGGTAGGGTGATATTTTGCCTTAAGATTTTCACTGAATACATCTTTCATTAAATATGGGGTTCCCCGGGGTTTCATCTAGGCAATTGGTAATATCTGAAGGCACACAAATCATCAAATTTCACTGCACTTGTTTTACTTGGTCAAGGCCCTTTTCATATGTATTAATAGGTAATACCTTGATCATCAGGTGCTTGGGATGTATCTTTTACATTTCTAGTGAAAAGTTAACCTTACCATGAGAAGACATGTGAATGATTTATTGCACTTCGTATAAGGATAGGAGCTCGGAGGTTTTATATGAGCATTGGTCTTTGGTTTCTAGTACACAGTTTGCTGGAAGGCTGCATTTGTTTTCATTTGGCCGGAGCTCACCTATATGTTGGTTTGAATCAAGTAGCTGTATGTACTATGAATAATGGTTCCTAATACTGATTGATCCTATTTTTCAATACTAAGTATATAGCCTACTTGATGAGGTTGGACATGATGTAATAATTCACCTGGCCATTCGTCTGGCCTGTAAAATCACCTGGCCATTTCTGGGGGGGGCCATACAGTTCAACATTTTAATTTGTCATTTTCATTTTGATCAATAAGTCAATCTGTGTAAAAGAATGTTGAAATAATAATATTTATAGTAACAATAATTAAATGGGTATCATTTCTGTTCTATGCTTGAACAACTAGTTCTCACTTCTAACAGTGATAGGGGCCTGTTGGGTTTCATCTGGGCATTTGTCATGATTATCTGGTACACAAGCAGGCCAGATGCTATATTGGCACTTGTTTTCTTTTGGCCAGGGGCAGGGCTCAGTGTGTCAGACTAACAGCGAATTATACTTAATTGTTTCTGACAACTCACTATGTGAAGTTGTGGATTGTTACAGATTCAGTTCACAAGGCATGCTAAATCACCTACTTTCTCTATGTTTTTCAATAAGTGCAACCATATCAGGAAGGAAACAATGACCAACACAGAGATACTCACAGTCACTTAAAAGTATCCCCAAGAGGAGGAGGGTAAGGCAGCAAGCCACAAGGACACAAGACCATGCCCTCTTAGTTGACCCCAGCACTCCAACTGGCAGTCAACCAAACCCTAGACAGGGTCACAGGAACTGTACATCTGCAAGTGGCCCAGAGGCAGACACTGGCAAACAATATACCTGTCACACCTAGCACCAACTCAACACTCCCTGGACCATCCACTTATGGCCCAGTAATCATGATGACACAGGACAAGATGTCCAACATAGTGGCTTCATTTACTAAAACAGTTATGGCAGAAGTACGGGACCAGCCCAGTGAAGACGTGACCTCATGACACACTCACAGTGAGCTAGTCTTGAGACTCAAACTGTGAGGTCACGTAGCAAATATCACAATGAAGTCACAGTGAGCTCATGGCGTGAGCTCACAGTGTGAGATCGTCGTGAGCTCATGATGAGATGTTTGCTGTTAGTGTTCACTAGGTGGAGCTGTGAGCATAAACATAGTCTCAAACTGTTGGCCTTTCAAATATGTTTTAATACATTACAAAAACAGTCGTATTATTTAAAAAGCATAATGAAAATATAAATTAATTTATATTTGGAAGAAATTAAATCTTACTCGTTGTCGATAAGGACACACAGGAAATGTTCTACTGAACAATATTTGGAGGCTAGGCCTAGCCCGCTTCACCTTGCCCGGCGACAGCGCTTTCAAACCCTTTGTTTAAGTGCCTTTTCTCTTGAAGAATCCACAAGCATCCTCGATTTCTGAGATATCAGCGGTTGGAATGGTAAGTGTGTGTTTATCAACAGGGTATTTGTGTTGATTTAGCCTTAGATGAGGCAGTTTTTATGTAACACATAATATAGAGCATGATCACATCATCTCGAATACATGGAATCACGGTTCCGCCGCCATGTTGGTCCCGTTGTGAAACGGCGGGTAAACAAACTAACGTTTTTGACAGACTGTAGCAAAATAAAATTTTATGTAACAAACACAAAAATGATATCAGGAGATGCACCGCATTCTCAACTTCATTTTACAAAAAAAATGGGTAAAATGTGGTCAAACTTTCCTGTAGGCTCATGAATAGAGGTCCCCTATTATTAAATTACGACGCCGTGCTACCGTGTCAAGTGCGAGTTCATTTGACTGATCACGAACTCATGCTCTGTGCCACTAAGTATTTATGTTTATGTTTTATATTTCATTAAATAATAAACATTGCATCATATATAGTCTATTTTTGTTTACATCGTATAGAGACTATTTTTAAAACGTCCCAATCTTAATTTTTTCCTGTTAGATTACTGTATGTCATGATGGTAAGATGAAAACCTCTCCCTTGAATGATGGACCACATAAAATCGAGATAGACGCGGTACAAACACGGGACCATGTTGTTCATATATTGTGAAGTTTTTTAGTTTCGAAATTTGGACATAGGGTGTCACAAAATTTTGTTTATAAATAATTGTTAATATACATATATATATATATATATATATATATATATATATATATATATATATATATATATCAAATTTTTTTTTTTAATTGTGGTCACACCCTATGTGACCACATTTTATAATATTTACATATTTATATGGTACAAACGTAAAAGGCTGTTTAAGTTGATGTGGTAACTATATATATATATAATATATATATATATATATATATATATAAAGTACAAGATTAAAAGGCTGGTCAAATTGAATTTGTTCACACCTTATTTTTTCAATATATATTGGTAAAAAATGTGGTCACATCATATAAGGAATATTATTATATTTATTAAAAAAATAAGGAATAGAATTATTATGAATTAAATATAAGTTAAAACGTAACACAATGTGAAGGAAAGTATTTCTACAGTGTGTCTCTACATTTTAAGTGGTATTGATCAATTATAATAGATGTGAACATCTGATTTTCCAAATATTCAGAAGTTTTACTTAAAGATTGAAATAAAAAAATATAGATCTAGAGCGTTTATAAAATGTATTGTGTAAACTGTTAAATGTAAAAGGAGTACATTAAAATTTTTCTTAAATAATATCAATAAAACTTGCATAAATACAAAGTTGGCTAGAGCATGACTTTTTATGATCAGTGGAATACACATACACACAGTGTGGTGGTACAGCGGCGTCAACTTGGGTTAAGTCAGGTTTTATGTGGATTCTTAGAGATAAAACTTTGTCTCTAAGTATGAAAAGATTAATTTAATATTATTTTTATTAAACACGATCTTAATGTTTAACATGGCTTATAAATACATTTATGTGGAATCATGAAATTCTTTGATACATCATTTGTGACCAGATTGAACTCAGAATGATCTCAGTGTAATATGATTAATGGATGTATAATATAATATATATATATATATATATATATATATATATATATATATATATATTTATATATATATATATATATATATATATATATATATATAAACAGTATATCTTGTCCATATAATTATGAAGCACTTCCTATCTGGATATGATAAGAGATATATGTTAGTTGAAAACAAGCACACCTGATATTTACATATTAGTTCTTAGCACACATGATTCAATTATAAAGATTTCTAGATGTGAATATTTTTAATCTACAATTCGGTGAAGATAAACAGTTATGTTAGATTGACTAACACAACCTCATCTTAGAAACCTGACCTAGCTGTTATTATAATATTATAACAAAAAATGAAGGAACTTATATGTATTATATATATATATATATATATATATATAAATTTTTGTCAGCTTCATATTTTATTCAGATATTTCTATTTTGTGTGAGTGTACTATTTATTTCTTTTTTAACACTTGAACAGTTCAGAATTAATGTGAAAGAAAGATGATCAAAGTTTCTTTCTGAAAAAGAGAAATGTATGGAAAAAAAATAAGAGTTAAGTTGGCATCAATAATTCCCATTCTTCCCAGGAATTCCAAATTAGTGCAATAATGGTGTTTTAGTTATTAAGCAAATTATACATTATACAAAGATATTAAGTGAAAACAGCTACCTTGCTCAATTTCTCAAAGGGGGTGATCATCATGACCTAGTGTCAGTTAATGTAATATTGATGCATATAACCATCTGTATGAAAAATTTCATGTGGGAAACTAACATGGTTTTGTCACTTTAACAGAAATCAAGACAGGCAGGTAGCTGGATAGAGAGACAGACATTGAGCCATTGTTATGGCTCAATTGTTTAAGAGTCAGCAGAGCTTAAAATCTATTATATTTAATCAAGATTATATACTGTGGTTGGCTTTATATTCGCGAGGCTAAAGTTTCACAATTACTTCAATTTGACATTTTCACTAGTATTTAATTTTCGCGATTGTACCAGAACTTTCAAAATCTGAGTACAGTTGTATTCATATTGATTTTAAATTTATAAAGCCTGTAATACCTCACTCATTTCTGGTTCAGTCATTAACTTATGACTTGTGTCACAGTCGATGTATCCCCCTGTTTTTAACGTAATTAATTTAAGCATCGGCCAGTTTCGACACCATGCAAGGGTTATGTTTAGGATTATTTTGTTTCCAGATTGTGATAACTAACCTATTTGTGCTGATGCATCATCCCCCTTTCTTATCTTAGTTGGAGTATCTCATTCCCAAGGGTTTCATATTCCCCAATATCATGAAATTAAGACCCTCGGGAATTAAATGGCAAACACAGTATATTATATATATAATAAAGCACAAAGAATACCTTGAACTCTATTTAAATTAATTAAGCTTACACAGGATCACAATTATGGCACATAGCGAATATAACACTAGGTCAAGTGACATCGCTCATCTAGAAAAATTTATTTCTCTAAAATTCTTGTATAGCTTCAGGAGCCTTGTAAGAACCCTAATTGCATGTATTAGTTTCCCATAGTAATTAACATATTATGGGGCTTGTGTAATATTGTATATTACATAAAGTTAATATATGCATATCTTTTATTCTCTTGCATTTTGATCTGCACGATTTTTGTAGTTTCTTATTCAACAAATTATAAATTGCATTAGATTATTCTCTTGGTAAGATTGCACATTGAATCATTGCATGAATAGCTGAAATAGACCGTAAAAACATAAGGTTTTTATGTGAAAAATACTTAAAGAAATACTAGTTAAATCAGTCATATATATATGCATGTCTTTAGTATAGAATTGTTTTATGATGATTTATTTCACAGCAAGAAAATGATTAAAGCAAGAAAAAGAAAACTGCAAGCCGCAAGAAGAAAAGCCAAAAAGCTAATTGGTACAATTCAGGCCAGATGTATTAGTGATAGTGAGGAGAGTTCTTCTGGGGAAGATGCTTCATCTTATGAAGAAACTGAAGGTCTGCCCACGCAGCATTATGATACCTCTTCAGACAATCAAATTTTTTCTGAGGATGATGAGAACTGCATGCTATCATCACAAACAGGAAATATGGCCACTGATAACTTGTCAGATTGGGATCTTGTGGACAGATTTGGTGATCTTGTTTTGAATAAAGATAGTGATGAATGCAGCAAACCCAATACTGAATCTCTTGTGAAGGACCTTGCTAAGTGGAAATCTGAGGATTCTATACCCTAAAAGTCATTGACAAAGCTGCTCAAACTTTTGAGAAAAAATGGTGTTGATGTACCTGCAGATGCGAATACAGTTTTGCAGACGCCCCGAAGTGGTACAGTACAAGTATTGGAAAAATCAGGTGAGTTGCCTGTCAAGAACCAATTAATTTGCATAAAATTAAACCATAAACTGAGAAGTATTCACATCCAAACAGTTATGCCTTTCCATCATTTATACAGATTTACATACATATAATACATCAGGAATTTTCCCTCTCATTATGCTCACTTAAAGTGTGTCCTGATAATTTTAACATTTTTTTACTTGTTCGAGAAACAGTGACTTTCTCTTTTTAACATATTTGGCCCATTCAGGATAGAAACATCTTAAAACATCTAGCTTTTACTAGGCCCACATCATTTTTCAATTTCTTAAAAAAATCTGCCAAAAGTGTGATTACTTTTAGTCCTAGCTGCGAAAAACAGTGCAAGTATATTTATTAAACTAAGAGCGGCAATTGTGTCTGTCAGAGGTCTTCAAGGAACCATTGGCTGAATTTCAATGCATATTCATGACAATAGAAGCACAACAATGGTGCTCTCTGCTGAAACAGAAAAAAAAGGATTTAAAGCCACAGAAAATACTGTTTAAAACTTGGGGGACAAATGTTTGCAAATTTTTTTCAGACAAAAATATATTAAGGCCAAGGTTTGTTGTATATAGGTTAACAGTATTCACAATATACTTGTAGATGTACACTGATTCTTGATATTGTTATGCTTAGTCGACAGTTAATTGAGGTGTAGTAGGCCATCAGTCCAGCTGTCCATCCAGTAACAGAGCACCATCATAACCATAACACTAAACTTGGCAGTCAGATACGTCTTGGAAGAACACCTGCAAAACCTGAAATTAGGTCACTGTGACATTATATATCCAGGTTAAGGGCATATACATTCAAGATTAAATATCCAGTGTCAGTATTCCAGCCTGTTCAAGAATTATTTTGAACTAAATGGATACCCACATTAAACATTGTGCTTCTTTTGCATAGAAATTTGTATCACCATTTGGAGTTTGAAGAAAAAGGGCTGAACCAGTTTGTCAAAACTGTTTTTAGCATTTGTAAAATTTTGCCGTGACTGGTCCATTTTTTTTCAAAATTCGTGCAGGTCTCGTTTCTTAGGACTGGGTTCATGAATTCTCTTGAAATGTAGTATCAATTGTTCATAGAGAATTTTATCCAGTGTAAATGCTAAATGATCTCATTTCCTTTTTCCTTTACTGCATTTTTTTTACTGCCTTCATCTCAGATTTAAGTTTCAATTGGTTAAAAGTTACAACGAATCGCTTTCTGTACAACTATATTTATCCTCATTGATTAAATTTCAAGTAATACCTTCTAATACAGCATATAAAGTCCCTTTTTGCATGTTTATTTCAAGAAGAAATTATTGAAGATAATTTTAATTTAATTATTGAGTTTAGTATGAATTTGATTCCCCACAAACAAACTAAGGACAGTTGAGAGTCATGACCAATGGGTCATTTTTCTTTTCTCTTAATGGTCCTCTATTATATTGATATCTTTTTTTGTTCATTTTATAGGGGGCAAGTACACATACATTGGTCTTGCTAAAGGTCTGAAACAAGCTTTATCAAAGTCAACATCACAAGATTCAAGCCGTGTCATTGAACTTTCCTTCAATATTGATGGATTACCAATTTACAAATCGAACAACATATCTCTTTGGCCAATTCAATGTGCGGTAGCTAACATTTCAGATATTGCAGACAGTCCATTTGTTGTTGCACTATATTCTGGAAAAACCGAGCCAAAGGACAGCGATTATCTGAAAGACTTTGTTGAGGAACTGAAGTTATTGATTGAAAAAGGCTTTGATGGCAAAACTGTCCTTGTTAGAAATATAATATGTGATGCACCTGCAAGAGCTCTCGTGAAAGGAATTGTCCAGTTCAATGGACGCTATGGATGTGACTTTTGTGATATCCGTGGTGAATATGTTGAAGGAAGGATGATTTTTTTAAACAAAGGCATTCCAAGAACAGACATCTCCTTCAGGGAACAGGTCAACAAAGAACACCACAAGTCAACAAGTTGTTTCACTGTGTTAGACATTAATATGATTAAACAGTTCCCCATAGACCCAATGCATTGTGTTGATCTTGGTGTCACAAAGAGACTTCTGACGGTCTGGAAAGAGGGACCTCGACCCCAAAGACTTTCCGCAGGAATGATCAGTCTGTTAAGTGACTATCTTTTGTGCATGAAACCTTTTATGCCATCAGTTTTCAACAGGAAGCCAAGACGCCTTGATGAACTCAAAATGTGGAAAGCAACTGAGTTCAGAACTTTTCTGATGTATACAGGGCCAGTTGTTTTGAAATATGTTTTGCCAAGTAGGAATTATAAACATTTTTTATCACTCTCTATTGGCATTTGCATTCTGTACAATGAAGAACTTGTGACAAAGTACAAAACGTATGCTGAAGAACTGCTATCTTGTTTTGTAAAGGAAGCTCACCTCCTTTATACAGACAAGTTCGTGACCTACAATGTGCACTGCTTGTACCATCTTGCTGACATTGCAGAGGACTTCAAGTCACTAGAAAATTGTTCAGCCTACAAATTTGAAAACCATATGTCTCAGATCAAACGAATGATACATGGCACTGGGGATCCTCTGATTGAGATTGCCAACAGATTGGCAGAAAAAGATCTATTGGATGTCGAGGCTAAAAGTGGCATATCAGTGTCAACAACTCTGAGAAAACATGACTGTTGCAAGCTGACAAATGGAAAATTTTGTATCATTCATGAAGTGAGAGAAAAGGAAGTGTTATGTGAAGTATTTTCACGCACAGAAGCCTTCTACACAATACCATGTGATTCACGGATTATCGGCGTACATAAAGCACATATTAACAACTCTGATATGGCATGGCATGAAAAGAACAACATCTCCTGTATTGTTATAGGTATCCCTCTGTCAGTGTTTGGCAGAGACAACATCAATGGTCTTTCTGCCACCTATGCATACACTGCATGCCAGCTGCCCAGTGCAGCAGATTTGCTAGATATTCTAGGAATCATCTTAGTAATACCTTGTAAGTACATGTTTGACTCTTAACTCTGTAAATTCTTGATGTAGGCTAACATTTGCATGATAAAACTTGTCATAATCCAGATTCCAGAATGTTTGCATGTATTTAGGTAATTAAATGTGATTTTAACTATTGTAATTTTTAATACATTAGTATGGTAGAAAAATATGATACATACCTATACAGCTACTTTTTTTTTACAAAAGGCGTGTCCATACTTTAAAATGGTATCATTATAGTTTATCTATCCACATTCTCATCAGTGTCAAGATATTTAATTTTTCTTCATTTTTATACAGTATTATGTCTGTGATTTTAATGATGGCTCCACATCTGTGGTACCTTCGGAGTGGATATACAAGGAAGGAGAACAGCTAAAATGTAGATGGACAAGTGCACTGCAAAAAATAAAACAGAGGGCCATACCTAATCCCAATTGGAAAGTCTACACCATAAAGAAAATTCTGGGAAAACCATGGAGTGAGTTTGAAATCTTGTTCTTTTTTGCAAAAAATAATAACTTGGCAGTCAGCAGTAACTCTAGAAACGCTTAACTTTGCAGCTAGATAGTTTGGCTAGATAGTCTCCTTTGAAATGAAAATTTGAGTCACTTTGACCTACTTTATGCAAGTTGTTTCGTATATTGGAAAAAGTAAAATGTGATTTGGAGCACCTTGTGGGTAAGAATATTCCATTTTTTCAGTTGAACTAATTTTTTTTTTCAGTCTCTCAAAGTTGAACCAATGTGCCTCTTGTACATATGTTACTGTTAAAAAGCAAAGGGTAAAAAGAATTGGTTCATCTATTCCTCAAAAATGTCTGTCATGAACAGATCGGATATTTCGCAACAGTCAGTTCCTATTGAGCACATATTCTTTTACAAATTTTCCATGCTTGTTCAGCTTGATATTTTATCCATTGTACTGTTCTTGTGGCAATGCCTGCATATCCTTAACATATTTAAGTATTAGGGTGATATAGATATTTGAAAAATGTCATCCACGTGACAGTTTCATCTAACTGCAGAGGCACACTGTTTGAATATCACAGGGTAGAACTAGATTGTTACTGCAGTAAAGTGATTCCTTCACAATACAGGTATTCATGTTGTGCAATGGTTCGCTGATCTATGATCTGACAGTATTTGATAGAGGAGATCACAAGAAGTTGTATGTGAATGCATGGTACTTCTCTTTGTGCATTTTCATGCATTGCAGTGTTCACTGACCTTTAAATATCATTAGAGTCATAAAAGACAGATGCATCCCTGTCTTTCCCTGTCAACAGGGCACAAATTGTAACTGTCACACCTAGATGGATCCAGTTTAACAAGTGATAGCTCCTGGTGAAATTTCTAGGGACCTTAAAATGTCACATGGTCCAATATTCTGCAAAGCTACAGGTATGTGACTGTGTTTATCAGATGTGCTGTGATTAACTTGTCAAAAGGGAACTGTTGTCAAATTAAAAAAAAAAAGTGTTTGATGCCATGATGAACTTTTGGTTCTAGAAACTTATGATGATGCGGACCAGTACACCACTGATATCAGCACTGGGGAATCAGCTTTAGAAGACGAATTTCAACTTGGGGATCCTGCTGAGAAGCAGTTGCCCGATCGCAGGATGATAGTCCCAAGAAAGTGTAGTAGCAGCGAGGATCCTTGCAGCTCTGGTGATGAAGGTAAATTTACAGAGTGTACTTGAAAATATCCAAGGGACACTGGTTTAATATGACTTTTTTTTATTAAACTTCAGTGGTATGCGACAGAAATGTTTTACAATATTAAGTGTACTAATAATAGTTGTATGTTCACTTGCCTTAACAGTGTGTTATTATTATTACATTTATTTGCATTGCCATTTCAGACCTCGGTTCGTCTAAACAAAACAAAAGGAGAAAACTGCACAAAGTGGAACCATTAGATGTGCAGGAAGAACTATTTGAAATGGGAATTGTTTTCCCAAAACCACCAGATTACCAAGGTATGATGATTTTTCATCAAAATTAATTATCGGCAAAATGAAATAATTGCCAGAATATATAGAATAACTTAGAAAGCATACATGCTTGAATTTTTTACGAATGAAATTCACAATCAGCAATGAGAAATGGCAGTTTTAGCAAGTATGTATATTTATTTACACGCATAATTTAATGCTTTATATATCAGTTTAATAATTTCTCCACACAGTGATGTATTTCTTGAGACTTTAATGTTCTTGAAGTGAGGAATTTCAAATAGCAGCGGTTCCCAAACTACAACAGTTGAAAACCATTTGTTTTTTTAGCTCAGCTGACTGCAAGTCTCAGCTATAGGCATGGTCCATTGTTTGCTCGTCAGTACATGTTTTGAAACCTTCAGACCTATGAATAAAAAATTTGGCATACTGTAAGATGTCCACAGATATTGTAACACGACAAAATTGAGATATATGATGATGCAATTTAGAATTTGAATCAACTTTTATACTCAGATTTATATGTTATATTTAAACTAAATAAAAATATAAACATGGGAAAAAATAATGATGTACAAAAAAAGAGGGTCTGATGCAATCATTTGCTTCTCTTTCTGCAGGAGATATTGATCAGCTTTGTTTGTCCCACAGTCTTTCCAGTTTTAATATTCAGAGCCATTTATTTTGGATAAGACCTGAAATTTACAATTTTAATGTTTGTTTGCATTTGTTACTCTTTTTCATGCAATGCTATTTATTAAATTCAGGTTCAAGCTCTGAGGCACCAAGGCTTGTGCACCCATCTGATACAACATGGAGCAATGATGAGGTGTCCCAGTTCTCAAATGAAACACTAGGGAACACCACAGTGATGTCACCTGAGACACCAAGGCACACAACCAAGAGGTCCAGATGTACAGCTGGTATGAATTACAAAATTTGTTACTAATAACGAGTAAATGTTGTATTGCTCATTGGATTAGATTATGCTTAGAGATAGGATGACTATGCCAAATTCTATGTGCCTTTGGGCCCTTGTTTCACATGCTTATCAAATGTATCTTTTCTTATTGGCTTCATAAATGTTCCATATTGACTGAAGAAGCAAACAGAATTTCACATAAAATTGACATTTGAGTATAGAACAAAGCAATACTTAGCTAAGTAGAAGCAACAACTGAAAGTCTCCTAAATCCATGCCTTAAGAAATGACGCATGTATGTTTATGAAATGATAGGAGCACTGCTATGAAATTCAGGTTCAAGCTCTGAGGCACCAAGGCTTGTGCACCCATCTGATACAACATGGAGCAATGATGAGGTGTCCCAGATCTCAAATGAAACACTAGGGAACACCACTATGATGTCACCTGAGACACCAAGGCACACAACCAAGAGGTCCAAATGTACAGCTGGTATGAATTAAAAACTTGTTTCTAATAACACACTTTTCCATCTTGTTTTTAATACTATTTCAGTGTAGTGTCTTTACATTTTCTATATGTTGACCTAAATAAAAACTGAATAATGTCACCATCCCTTGTCATATTAAAACATTTTTTTTCTAAAGTTTATATACTAATTTACAGCCAGTTATATCTTTTTTACACTACAATACTTGTATTTATATATTTTCACATGTTGTCACAACATTTTGCACCTCTGCTGCATATATATACACTATGGAACTAATACTTTCACTTTTACATCAGTTTAAGCTGTGTTTATGTTACTGCACTTTCACTAAATATCTAATGATGATATACTGTCATTTGTAATTTTAACACCATCACTGTTAAATTTTCTTTTCTTTATGTATTTCAGGGCCTTTATGTAAACATATTTTATTCTGAAAGAAAAAATTATTCTGAAAACAACATTAAAAGGCAACCCTAGAAGATCTTGTCATAAATAAATACATGGATACTGGATACATGTAGTGTAATTTATGACAGCCCTATTATATGTACTTTGATATTAACCTAAGTAACTTATTTCTTTTATTCAAACTCCATTTCCAGTGATTCTGTTCATCAGATTGCTGGACCTGTTAGAGGAACGTGTTACTGATGTCTGCCTGTAGAAGTATATCAAAGTTACTAGGTCCCACACTTTACATTCTGTTTAATGCATGAATGCTCCAGAAAACATGCACTGAATCATTTTTTTTTACAGATGTTCATTTGACAGTGATGCAAATGATTCTTCAAAAGATATCAGCAATTGAGGCAAATCAAGAATCGATGATGAGGGATCTTTCGAGACTCAAATCTATACTAATTAAGCGCATCCATGATGAAGAGGATCGGAGTCAGCTGGTGGAAGTGAACAAATTCCAGACTGTTAGGGAATTTGAGGACTTCTGTAACAAGTTAAAGGAAAAGAGTTACCGGACAACTTTTGTAAGTATAATTTTACACATGTATTTTCATCATATTTTCTAAAGAAGATGAATTGCGGATTGCTTTTGTAGCAGCTTAAGATTATTATTAAACAGTAATCTTTTAGCTCAATAAATTTTAGATAACTTTTATCATATCATTTAAACAGGTCTGAAAATTGCAAATTATGGTTATCAAAAAATACTTTGACAGGTCAGTCTGTAATATTGCAGATAATGGTTATCAAACTATCTGTGTCAGATCAGTCCACAATATTGCAGATTTTGGTTATCAAACAATACTTTGTCAAGGAAGTCCTTAATATTGCAGATTATGGATATCAAACAATACTTTGACTGGTCAGTCTGTAATATTGCAGATTATGGTTATCAAATAATAGTTTGACAGGCCAGTAATTCTTTGCAAAACCATGTAAAGATTGTGAATAATCAAATTGATAGTTCATTTAAATATTTTCTAGATCAATCATTGTGTGCAAACATTTGCCACTCGAGACATTGGGGAGATGGTGAGGAGTGTGCTTAAATATGTCATGACAGACAACTTGATGACCCTGTATAACCGTACAGGTAGAGAAAAGAAACAGCTGTCACCATTCCTTCAGAGCTGTATTCTTAGAAAGTATATATACGCTTGTGTAATTCAGGAATGTAACTGGTAGTTAATTAGTCATTAACAAATATAGTAAAGTCTGTACCAAGAGAAACTACATGACAACATAAATTCTAAATCTATTTGGTTAATATGTTCAGAATATTAATTTAATATGATTTATGCAGTCTTTGGTGAGAATGAAAACAATTTTCCTATTATGTGTACAAAAATTGATTGATTATATATTGTGGAGAGCAAATGCATAAATAGCTTTCTCCTTAATTTAATTGTAAAATATAAGCTTTCTTTATTGATGCATTACCAGCTGGGTTCATCATATATTTTAAACTGTGCAATATACAAAGATACATCTGCTTGTGACATTTTTCTTGTAATTGTTGACTAACCAGCTATGTGTTAAGTATATTTATATTAAGAAAACTTAAGAAAGTGTTAATAATGCAAAAACCTATTTTATTTGTGTTAAATTCATATCAATTCAGACTGATAAAGGGCTTTCCAATAAAATGTATGTTGGTGAAGCCTGCTTGAGAGTATGATATGATTGTCCCTTATAATAATGTAAATCTGACTGTATCCAAATGGAAGTGTCACTATTTTCTTGGTTTGTGTTGTTTAGAATACATTTCATAATAATTAGCCGTACATTCATGTTGCATACCATATTGTGAAAAAGGATAAACTGAGATATGCAAATTTTAAACACTGTAAAATTGAATTATTTATTATTCTAAATTTCAGAGTGTGTTAAACATTTCCGAGAAGAATTGAAGATCGAGATAAGGAGAGGGAAAGAGACAATTTCAAAAACTGTTGATGCAGAAGTTTCACAACAGATTGAAACATTCATAAGTAATGCAAAAACCAGAATCAAAAGACAGAACTCAAAAAACAGAACATAAATGTTTATTTGGTCATGCTTATGAGGATGCATTTCAATTTTTTAATGTCCCTTTTACTACAATTCAAGAAACAGTTTGGTGTGGCACAATTCACTCTTTTCTGTGTCATTGTGGAACACAATTATTACAGCACAAATTAAATTATCTGTGCATATGTTGAAAATTTAAGTAAGAACTTGGTTTTATTGTGAAATAACCAGCGGCAGATCCATGGGGTTTTTTTTGGTGGTGGTGGGGGGGGGGGGGGGTACTGCTGTATTTTTAGATCAAACTAATATGTTGTTGGTTTTTAAAGCAAGAACATTCCCAGTTTTTCCTCAAATTTTCTCTTAGGATTTTAAATGGAATTTGTAACAAAGGATTTAAAGACTTGGGCAGGGGTCACCCAACCCACACTCGCTCCCAAAGTGCAAAAGGAAATCTAATGTATTATAAAATTATAAATATTTCTGCAAGAACCAGAATTAAGCTAGTTGGACACATTTTATCAAATAATTTATTAAATTGTACAATAATATGATGTAAAATTTATTAATGCTACGCAAGCATCCAGAGCTTTGTTATGGGACTTTTTCATAAATGTATGCTGTGTATGGGACTTTATCATAAATGTATGCTGTGTAGAGGATCCGTATTTTTTATTTAAATGATGACTTTCTAAAATTTATAGTTTGCAGGTACTTAATAGAATCATGGACATTGATTATATGTATATTGTGCTGTACAGGTTTTGTAACTTTATGTATGAAGGTAAAACTGCATGTCAAAGAACTGAAATAGAGTGCAGTTTGAGTCACCTGACATGGATTTTTAAAAAGACTATGCTTTATACAGCATTACAAATGTATGAATGTTAACCGGTTGACCTCGTGTACGTAACTATATACACTTTATATAGCCATTGTATCTGTATATGCACACAATGATTTTTGTTATGCTCGGGATTTCTTTGTAAATCTTAAGCAATGGAGAAAAATAAAGGATATCTATCATAATGGTACATTCATTCAATTTTATTATGGTGCACCAAGGTGGTAACCCTATATTATTCAGGTATTTTGTCTTTGTCCTTCACCTATATTAATCAGGAATTTTTCTTTCTGTCCTTCACCTATATTAATCAGGTATTTTGTCTTTCTGTCCTTCACTCTCTTTATCATGTGCATTACTTGAGCCATTCAGAGAATTTGTGAAAATTTCACTGATGATAGACCCCCCAGTGGCATACAGTATGGCAGCAATTTTGGAATTTCTTTCACACAATATCTCAAACACTGTTCAAACAGTTGTCCTGAAAATTTTACCGAAGATTGACACCTTTGAGATGACATATTATCAGAATTCAGACCCATTATAGCTTGGAAATACAATATGGCCAGTACAGGCAGCAATCTTGCAGGGATATTCCTTTTCTAATTCCAATATCTAAACAATGGAAAAATCTGACATCCAATAAGCCAATTTGAGGATCCTGCTAATTAAATGAGGATAATTAGGGTCTCGATCACTTCTAGTTCTGTACCGTATATCTATAAACCCCACTGCTAGCTCGCAGTATGAGTTGTGGGGTCACTGAGAGCTCACAGTTAGCTCACGGTGTGAGCTCACGGTGTGAGCTAACTGTGAGCTCAGTATGAGGTTACACTTTTAGCTCACAGTGACCTCACCATGTGAGCTCTCTGTGAGTTGGTCATAAGCTCACAGTGACCTCACTGTGAGCTCAAATTCTTCACTGGGAGATGGCAATTTCGTCAACGGCTAGTCCACTACAAACAGTCACAGAAGAGGCCACAGGAGGCATAATAGCAGGTGAGGAGGTCTCAGGCATTGTAGAGGCAGGTGTATCAGGTGTATCTGTAGGTAGCAATAATGATAAGGGACTTCTGCTAGGAACCCTGCTTGATGATTAGCTTAAATATCCAATTACCATCAGAGTAAAGGGCTTTATGCAATCACACTATATGTTTACTAAAGTCAGCTGCTGCTATATTTTGTTGTTTTGTAATTTTCCATGGCAGCTGACCAATTACAACAAATTTTCCCTTGACCCTGGATAGGGGCAAGGGGGTATTTAAACCCCAATTCATCCTCGGCCAGCCTCTTTTGCATCGGTGCCACCAGCAATCCTGTCAACTTTATTCTGTTAATTTTTGTTTCTTCCTTCCATCTAATTTGTTTTGGGTTTCCATCATACCGATTGTCGGCTGCCTTATCTCACTTGACAAGTTAGCTGGTACTTTCAACAATCTGCCCAGGGTCCCCTTGGGAGTGCGGCAAGACAAGAAATTCAGCATCAACTTGACGAGGTAGATGGAATTTGCTAAGTGTCACTGTGTCAGTAATGGCGATGCCACACCCTTTTGTTCCTAATAGTGCCGTTGCTCTTGGAGCTTCTGATTTGCATCATTTCTCTCAAGATATGCATTACTGTGTAGGCTGACTTCTCCCCAATTTTGGCTTCGGCAGGAGCGTGTGCAATATTGATGTTTATGGGGTGGGCGGCTGCACAGTTGACCAACTTGCACGTCACTTGCGGCCCGTGAAATTAGGTCATCCGGAGGTTGCCATTGTTCACGTCAGGGGCAATGATCTATCAAGGCACGGGTATCTGGGTAGCCCTGAGTTTGTTGCCGATTCCTTAGTTCAGCTTGCAGACCACCTGCATTTTGATCTCAGAGTTTCAAGAATCCGTTTTATCGAACTGAACCCCCACTTTCCACCCTTTCGTGGTCACCAATACCCCGTTGATTACACCAACAGAGTTGCGAGTTGCAATGAGGCTTTGGGTTCCTCTCTAGCTTACACTTCTTATGCAGATTTGTGGCGGCACGATAGTATCTCACGGGGTAAGCATCTGTTCTCCCCTGACAGAGTTCATTTCAACGAGATCAGTACTAAGCTTTGGTACTTCAGTTTACGTGGTGCCATAGTATTGGCCTTCAGGGACTAGTAGTCCTAAGCCTTGTTACTGACAGCTGTCGCTGACATTTCAAACTTTGCTTGCTTGGTGCCATAGTATCGGCCTTCCGGGACTGGTAGTCCTAAGCCTTGATTCTGACAGCTGTTGCTGAGATTTCAAACTTTGCTTGCTTAAATCCAGCATGGTTGCTATTTTGTCTTGTGCTGGGTTGTGGACCAGTTCTTTGTTGGTTGCTCTTGCGCTGGTGATGTGTGTTCCAGTTTTTAAACATTTTCTTTGTCTGGTGATGTGTCCCAGTTAATATTCGTTTCTTTATCTGGTGATAGAGCACTGGTGATGTTTGTCCTGGTATTGTACTTAGTCTGTTTTCTGATGATGTGTGTCCCAGTTTATAAACATTCTTTTCTTTGACTGGTGATGTGTGTCCCAGTCCCCTTTACTTATTTTACTGGTGATGTGTGTCCCAGTTAAGATTCTTTTCTTTATTTGGTGATGCACTTAGCTAATATTGAAACTTGTAATTTTATGATGATTCATATATATATATATATATATATATATATATATATATATATATATATATATATATATATATAGAATATTAACCTATTAAAAAAAAGAGACATCAAGTAATTTTAATTTTTTCTCAACCATACTATATCCAAACTAGTTGTTGTATGTTTATAAAAAACAAGATGTGTCGGTACGACACGAATGCCCCCGCCTGGGGCAAATTAGAAACATTTGTTAAATTTTGTAAATTTTTTTAAGTTCAGGAGGTGTTGTATGGTCAAAAGTAGGTCAACAAGGGCAAAATGCAAACTCGATCTGTAACGGGTCATTATCAAGGAACACACCAAAAATCAAGCCAGTATGCAGGCACTGTGAAAAAAAGTCCATACATGTGCATTTTTCATAAAAAATTCTCTTTTATGAAATTTTCTATGTTCAGGATCTGTCATATGGTCAAAAATAGGTTAACTGGGATGAAACGCGAACTTGACCTTTAAGTGGTCATTATGCGCCTACAGACCAAACATTGGGCCAGTATCTGTAAGCATTGTATTGCGAAACTAGAATATTAGCAAAAGCTGGTAATCAGTTATAAATTTAAATTGGAGAGGTATGTACCATGTTTTATAACAATCCACCAAATGCTTCCTGAGAAATATCCCCCTAAGTTTTTTTTCTATACTAAGCTCTGTGACCTTGAAAAGTAGGTCAAGACCACCCATCTTTGAACCTGACCAAGATTTTGTAAATATGATGCAAAAGCACTGAAGTAATGAAGTTCTTCAGTTGAATACCTTTGGAGATATCCTGCACAAAGGCCAAAATTGAAAAATCCGATAAAATTTCATTAAAAAATCAGAAATTGCAGGTGATGCCACCAAAACTGTGCAGAACGTACAGACCATCAGTCGCAATGATCATAGTAAGTTTTGTGAAAATCCACACAATGGTTCCTGAGATATAAGCTTCTGACGGTTTTTCTATAATCAGCTCTAAAATGTAGAAAAATGGGTCAAGGTCACCCATCTTTGAATTTGACTGAGATTTTATCGATATTTATCTTCACTGATGAAATAAAATTCCAACGGTGAATCCTTTTAGAGATATCCCGCTCACAAGGTAAAAGTTAACAGATGCGGAACGGACAGACGGACGGACAGACATCGACAGACAGATGGACGGATAGACGGACAGCTTGTGTGACGACAATAGCCCATCAGCCTATGAGCTGAGGGCTAAAAAGGGCTGTACATGTACATTTGTCATAAAAATTAATTTTCATGAAATTTTCGATTTTTAGGAGCCGTAAAACAATCAAAAGTAGGTCAACCGGGACGAAACGCGAACTCGATCTGTAACTGGTCATTATCTGCCCACACACCAAAAATCAGGCCAATATCTGCAGGCATTGCGAAAAAAAGTCCGTACATGTGTATTTGTCATGAAAATTTCTATTTTTTATGAAATTTTCTAAGTTTAGGAGCCGTAAAACAGTCAAAAGTAGGTCAACCTGGACGAAACGCGAACTCGATCTGTAACTGGTCATTATCTGCCCACACACCAAAAATCAGGCCAATATCTGCAGGCATTGCGAAAAAAAGTCCGTACATGTGTATTTGTCATGAAAATTTCTATTTTTCATGAAATTTTCTAAGTTTAGGAGCCGTAAAACAGTCAAAAGTAGGTCAACCGGGATGAAACGCGAACTCGATCTGTAACTGGTCATTATCTGCCCACACACCAAAAATCAGGCCAATATCTGCAGGCATTGCGAAAAAAAGTCCGTACAACTGTTTTATTTCGGAAGGACGGAAGGACGGAAGGACGGAATGACGGACATGGGTAAAACTATATGCCCCGGCCACTTTGTGGCGGGGGCATAAAAATTTCCCTGCTACCATTCTGTAGTTTCTTACTTATAGCTATTTCTCTTATAATTTGTGCTTGTTGATGTGTGTCCTAGCACTTAATATTTGGATATAGTACACTTTAAGTCTTTATCTGCTCCATATACTGTATTTGTTGTTGCTCCTTGCTGGTGGCTTACTTTTTTCAGTAACTGCTGATTTCAGTTTTACAGCCTAGATGGTTATAAAAAATTTTAACCGATCTGTGCTAATTTTCACTGCATATCACTATGTTAATCATGTCAGTTATGCTGTTTGGCAGATATGCTGCGGTTTCATTTATGTCTGTTACAGATGCCACCCCGCAGGCGCCGTGCGGCTCAACGGCTAATTGTAGAGGCTCAGCAGCAACCGTCTACCAGTGCAGGTGGAGGCCACAACCAGGGGTCTTCCCTTACGAAGGAGGACAACCAAGCAATGCTGGACACGATGTCCAACCGTCTGTCGCAAGACATGGACAAGCAGATGGAGCAGATGCTTGTAAACAAGGGTCTGGTGGCTCCTGATAACAGTGAGGCCATGGAGCAAGTGCGCATGGGCCAACCGGTTGCCAACCATATAGCTGGTGAGTTGGCTCCATCCCCTCTTGATGATAACATTATCAGTCTGGCGGATAAGTTCGACCTTCCAATGCAAGAATCCATTTGGAAGGGGGAATTTGTGGACTTTGCCACCATGGTAACGATTATGCCAAAAGACAACATTGCTCCTGAGGGAGAAAAGAAAACGCCAAAGGGTAAGGGTTCACTCATGACATTTCATGAGTGGACTTCGTCTTTCCACTCCTATATGGCGGTGTACACCTCCAAGCCTGAGTTAGCTGTGGAAGCTCCGTAGCTTTGTACATACTTGGAAGCCATTCGTAACCCCAAAGGTTATCAGTGGAGACAGTATGATATCGCATTCTGTAAGCTGCGTGCGCGAACTGGCCGCCGCTTGGATAAGAGACACAGATCTCTGGATGGATGCAATTTCATCCAGAGATCGTCTCTTCACAAAGAGCCCTACCTCCCAGCCCTTTTGAAGCAATGCCTCCTGCTGGACCTTCAACAGGGAAAGGGTGTGTCTTAAAAACCCATGCCCCTTCCATCATGTATGCTTTTATTGCTGATTCAAGCATCCCGCATCAAGGTGCAGGGTCAAGTTAAAATTCCGCACCTCAAACAGAAAGACAGTAACCTCTGCACCAAGAATCCGCCCCAGCAAACCAGCATGTGCAGCTTCAAACCAGAACTGCAGGGCCACAGCAATCTTCCAACCCCAGTGGACCTGTCCTGCCTAAATACTGTACTGTTGAAACATAGTTACCCTTTCCAGTTACGATCAAAATTAGTAGTAGGCTTCTCATCTGGTTTCTCAATTGGCAGCTGTGTCACACCGAATTTCAGCAGTCATCAAAATCATAAAAACAGAGGGCCCAGCCCAAGTATTAACCTTTCTTGGCACTGAATTTGACGTGTTGGAGCAATATACAAAACTACCCCTGGACAAATTAGCAGAAGCCAAAACTAAACAAGGGACCCATGGGTCACGGCACTCAGCTGATTGTGATTGTACTATAAATGTTTCTCCACTGTGATACTATATCGAGTAGATAAAGCTTATGAATATCATGGACATGTTGGGCTATTATAAAGGAATGTAATGTAATATGTGAGTAAATGATAAATGAAATTACCTGACTGATGGATTAATAGAGTCAAATATAGTGGTTTATTTTTTATTTATTTAGGAGGGATTGAAAATTGTGATATATTTGAGCAAATATGAATGCAATGACAGCATTTATAAGCAGTAGTAGAATGATGATAAGGCTATTTGTTGAAGGATCTAAAGTGTATAGTAGTCTGCAAGCTTTCAATTTGACAGATATGATGTCATGATTAACTATGCTGATGAAGTGATTTATGAATTTGTGACTGTATGACACAATATCTCTTTAGTCTTGACATGGTACATTATTGTGATGCCCACTATGTCTACATATTACACAATATTGACATAATTTCTGGCATGTACATAGGTACCTTTGGACGTATAGTTATACAGAATATTAAAGTATGAATATATCTGATTCATCTTGTTCTTGCTTTCTGAGGCTGACTTTGGGATGGGGTTCGGAGAAGGGAAAAGTGAGGGCAGCACGAAGGTGGATGTAGAAATATTCTATTGTAATGTTTTTCATTTATATAAGAATATGAAAAGCTAAGAGGAAAGGGGCCCTCCTACTTTGTTATGGTAAAGTTCTAAATATATGACTGCAAACTAATACTCTGACAAGACTGTCATGAAGAAAAAAAGTAAAATTTTGAGATACTGTGATGCATATGAAAATTTACAGATGGACAGGCAAGTGGACAGAATGGACTAATACCTTTATTTCACTTTCAAGGGAATAATGCATTTAAGTTTATATATAATCCTATATTTCTTAAGCATATCCACTTTTTCCATTAAGAAGTTTTTATCTGAATCATTTTATTATTTACAGGTTTTATAAATTTTTAATAAAAAAACCTGAAAATATAAGTTAAAATATTAGAATTGTTGCAAAAGTTGCAATCATTATATATCCAGAGTGTAGCTCATATTGGGTCATATTATGCATTCACATATATTTTATTATTTTTAAATCATAAATGTTTAAACTGAATTTAAAAGAAAATAATGCCACAACATGGCATCCACGAGAATATTCCTTAAATCACTATTTAAAAGTTTTGCACATTGGAGTTTTCAGTACATGCTTAATTTTATTCACCAAAATAATATAAAAGTAAATTTGATAAAATAAAACATCTTTTCAAATAAAGTATACACACTGTTGGTTGAATGAGGGACAAACAATATCATTGTGCTAATTACTATCCCAGTTTTAATTTATTACTGGAATTAATAGTCAATTTCACACCTGGTGAAGTTTTAACTCTTCTGAAGTAAGGAATTACTTATCTGATGAACATCCACACTTTCATAGCAATACACCACTTTGTGGACACAATTAAATGTACACTTTAATCATTGTAACCCTGGTGGTACAATACAAAATCTAAAATGTAGCATTGCCTAGAATAAGAATGAATCAAATAAAGAAAATAATAACATTCATCTAGTTTATGCACCATCTGGGGGGGGGGGGGAGTGCAGGGCAGAGGGGAAGCCTGCTGGTAGTGGCCAGGCTGACCCAAGACAAGCTGCCTGAGGTGGGTTACATAATGCAAGTGAAGGCTGTACTACTAGGTGGGCTAGATGTAAACAACACTTGACATGGTGTATGAAAACATGAATAAAAGCTATTCTTTCCAATCAATTTCTTTGAAATTTCAGATTTTAAAAAAGGTTAAATCCTTATGTATATATGCTGTGAAAATTAAATCAACAGTGCCAAAGTTGGACAAAATTTAAGGTATTGATTTTTTATTTATGCTAATAACTTGAAAAATTTGCAAAATTCAGATCTAATTTTGGGTAAACAATTGAATCTTGATTAAATAAAGTTATATTCCTGAAAAAAGGTCTCTAGGTTCAGCAATTCTCATGTTAGGTGAGTAAATATATTTCCTGATTTTTTTAAAAATTGCATTATGTTTAGGCCCATTACTTCAAAATAATACCCAATACTGACCTAATTTTTGGTATGTTCATAGAAAATGTATGAAAGAATGTGAATACTAAATACGATCAAAATCAGATCAGTGGTTTTGATATTAGGCAGCCTTGAAGTGTAACAATGGCTTTTTTTATGGAAAACAGAGTTTTTTTTCCTTAATATCTCGAAGGAACAAAGTCCTAATGACCCAATTTTCGGCATGGTAGGAGATTTTGGGGACATCTAACTGTATGCAGAATTTCAGATTCGTAGGTCCAACGGTGTCGAAACGTGCCAGTCTTATGGACGGACATCCGGACAGACGGACGGACGACGGACAATGGACCACGACTATAGCTCAGATGACTTATAGTCAGCTGAGCTAAAAATTCATTCACTGTTGGGAAGGGACAAAGTAACTTTAAAAGAACTTCAAGCAATTATTGGTTTCCTGAATTTTGCCTGCTCTGTCATTGTTCCTCGTAGGGCCTTTCTCAGGAATCGGACCTGTGGTATCACAGATCCTCATTATCGTGTCAGGCTCACTCAAGAGAATAAGTTAGATCTTGTTATGTGGCTGAAATTCTTAGAAAGTTTTAATGGTAAGCAATTTTTCTTAGAAGATGAATGGGTAACCAACATTACTGTCCAACTATTCATTGATGCTTCAAAATCCATTGGCTATGGTGCCATCTTAAATAGCGATTGGTTCTGTGCTGCTTAGCCTGAGTCCTGGCTGCATATCAACATTGTCACTCTAGAGCTGTACCCAATAGTCATTGCATTAAAGGTGTGGTGGTCTAAATTATCTAACAAGTGCCTTTGTTTAAGATGTGACAACTTGGCCCTGGTCCATATTATCAACAAACAGTCAACATCTGACAAACCCACTATGGTGCTAATAAGGCGTCTTGTCCTGGCTGCTATTCATTTTAGTATTTACTTTATAGCTGAACACATAGCAGGTGCTGTTAATAACATTGCTAATTGTCTCTCTCGTTTGCAGATGGCTCGTTTCCGTCAGCTGGCTCTCTGGGAACATCCTCAAGCCACTCAGATCCCAGCAGTCCCAGGCGATCTGCTCTTTTAGTAACTGGTCAGCGGCTTATATTATCCAGTGTTTCTCCACATACCAGGCGAACTTACCAGTCAGTGTGGGATAAATTGCATGGTTTCTGTATCCACCAGGGACACCAAGAGTGGGCCTCACCCCTGTCTCTGCCTACGTTATCTTTCTGTTCTTTACAGATCTATTTCTTGCAGGTATTTCAGGTAATTCCCTTGCTTCTATGGCCTCAGCAATAGCCTTTCCCCACAAGACAGCTAGCAAGCCTGACCCTACTAACACAGAGGCTATCCGACGTCTATTACTAGGCGCTAAGAAACTAACCAGACGAACAGACCTACGTCTCCCTATATCCAGGCATATCCTCCATAGACTAGTGTGTGCTCTCAGTAGCACAGTACAATCAGCATATCAAAGATCTCTATTTAAGGCCGTCTATCTAATTTGTTTCCATGGTTTCTTCCGGACAGGTAAATTAATCCCAAGGGCAAAATCAGATAATATTAATGTAGTGCAATTTTCCGATGTTTTTGTCTCTGAGCAAATTCCAGAGTCCCTCCAAATTATCTTAAGACACTCAAAAACAATTATTCTTGCCAAAATCAGCAAATTGTATTGCATGCTAAAAACCCACCTTTCTGCCCTGTGCAGTCCCACCGTGAATTCTTAGCATTGCGTGGCCAGGTACCTGGACCCCTGTTCAGTGGTCCGGCAGGTATCCCCCTTTCAAGGGCAACTTTTAATAAGCAGCTTGCATGTGACCTCAGATAATGTAATTTAGATGCCAGTAAATTTAAGGGTCATAGCTTCTGTATTGGGGCTGCAACAGACGCAGCAGCAGCTGGAAAGTATGATGCCCAAATAAGCCACCTTGGCAGATGGAATTCCAATGCATTTCACAAGTACATCAGACTCCATCTCTCACAGTAATCTATTCCTGTTCTTTTCCAACTCTTTTTAGCTGAGTATTTTTTGCAATATCCCAAGTTGGCATTTGCAATATCCTCGCTATGCGTGAAGTTGTCAAATTGTTGGTCAAGACTCAGTATCCCAGGTGGGTGTCTGATGCCTTGTTCTTCTTTTTTTAGTGCTCATGCATATGCTACAATATGTGTAATGTTTTCTTATGGTTGGTCAAGCCTCAGTATCTCAAGTGGGTGTCTGCTGCCTTGTCCTGCATCATTGGTTGTTCATGCGCTTACTATAAAATATTAATTGTTACAATTGCATGCATGTTGCACAGTATCCCAAGTAGGCATCTGATGCTTTTGCCATATATTTTTAGATTTTAGCCTACAGCTACAGTTGCGTTATCTCATAAGTGCATTCTTTGTTTAAGAATTATGTCTAGTCAGCCTGTCAGTTACTGCAGAATTTACAGTAATTTTAGTCTTCAAGGGGATCTCAAGTGAGTAACCCAGCCTTGTATATGTGTGCATGAATTTTGCATATCCAAGTCTTTATGTACAGCATTACAGTCATTATTTGTTTACTACAAGTTTTGTTTGTGATGAATATTATCTATCTGAGTGGGTGATCCCAAGTGGTAGTTCAACATAGTTTAGTTTGCTTCTGCATATTTTTAAGCAGTTATCTGCTGCTTTGAACTTTAGACTTTTTGACCACTGAATTGTTACTATGTGTCTTCTATCACCAGATGTAAACGGCTTTAAATGTTTAAATTTTTTTTGTTACCATTGGTAATTTTAAACCGGTTATATTTTCAGGAAGAGTAAATCTTTTTGTAGGTTGCTGTAGGCACCTGCAAGGCCATCACAACAATCCCATGGGGGGGGGGGGGAGCTGCATGATGGGGGCTTCCTGCTGCACTCAGCATCCAGCCAGTGGCGTTCAGCCCCACCATGCACTCATATTTATTGTTATTTGTCTTAAATGTTTCACAGTGGGCTGTTTATCATTAATTAACCCTCTGGTCACTTCAATTAATAAAATTTCTATTTTTGGCCCAATGGGCCCTTTTCACCTATTTGGTTTTCTGTTATCAAAAGTGTGTGCAGGTTTGGTGTGTGAGCATAAATAAAAAAAATATGGTCAGATGCATACGTAGACATATGGGCCCTAGCCACAGGAGACAAACAAGGGTATACCATTTCTGTAGTAGAGGGACAGAACGGGTCCTTCATTCAAGGTCATTCCCAAAAAAGGGCAAGTAGTGAAATCCTTCACAGAGTGGGAAAGGGCTCTCCAGCAGTACATGGCAGTGTACTGTCAGAAGCCTGCGTTAGCTCTTCATGCCCCAAATATGTTAACCTATGATGACACTGTGAGAAATATCAGGAACAGTGGGTGGGGGGGGGGGGGGGGGACTGGCTCTAATACAATGGGAACTTTAGAAAGCTAAGGGCTAAATATAACAAGTCATGGGAGGTTAGGCACCCAGGGTTATGGATGGATGCAATGGCAAACACATTACAACCCTCCACTTGGGAACAGCTTCAGCTTGTTCGTTCTAAAGAAAAGATCTGTTTCAAATTCAACAAGGGCAAACAGTGCACCAAGTCAACATGCATGTGTGGCGAACACCCATGTGGTGTTTTTTACGGTCGTGAGGGAACTATCAGGAATGACAGTCTTTATGATATGCTAATATGAGACAGAAAGTTGCCTGGATGAAGAGTGGCAGACAGGGAAACGTGAAAGTTCATGTATGCCAAAGAGAGAGAACGTTTAAGAAAATAGAGAGGACTTAAGCGCAGAGATGATCAGTGACTCAATCCAGACACTGCGAGAACACCTTGGTGAGTTAAGGAACTGTGTATTGAGGATAAATTGGGCCGGATTACTCTCTGCAGCCTAATTGTATCCGCCAAAACAGAGTTTTGCGGATACTATGTTTTCAGCTGCACGCCGCCGCCGCCGCGTGTGTCCGGAGAACTCCTCCGTAACCGCTGGGCCGAATTTTACGAAACCCGGGATTATGTTCGAGTCACATGTGAACTGCTGCGCCCCGATTTTGTTTTGACCTCTGACCTTTCCTCTGCGCTCTGCGTCCGTTTGTGCGTCTGTTTCCACACATAAACCCACATATCTAGGGAACCGTTTGACCGATCAGGAAAATTTTTTTGCACAAATGTAGCCCTTGGAGAGCTTTATAACATACACAAAAAATGGTGGCGCCACCTGCAACCATGTTTGCACAGTGTCCATCTGTTCGTCTGCCTTGGGTTAAAATCACTCATATCTCTGCAGTGACTAGACTAATTCACCTGAAATTTGGCATGCGTAAACATCCTGGATAGCTTTTCTGATTTTATGACAGGTGGTGCCACCTACATTCACGTTTACGCTGCAGACATCCAAGCTCATATCTCGGGAACCGTTTGACCGATTGGGCCAAAAGTTTGCATGTGTATAGATCTCACATAGTTCTTCATCGTAGGCAAAACTGGTGGCGCCACATGCAGCCATTTTTGCACAGCTTCTGTCTGTTTGTCTGCCATGGGATAAAATCACTCATATCTCGGCAGTGGTTTGACATATCTGTCTAAAATTTTGCAGGTTTATACATCCCCGACAGCTCTCTTGATTTTATGACAGGTGGCGCCACCTGCATTCTACTTTATGCAGCAGACATCCAAGCTCATATCTTGGGAACTGTTTGACTGATTGGGCCAAAGTTTTGCATGTGTATAGTTCTCGCATAGCTCTTTATCATACGCAAAACTGGTGGCGTCACCTGCAACCATTTTTGCTCAGCGTCCATCTGTTTGTCTGCCACGGGCTAAAATCACTCATATACATGTAGTGGTTTGACTTATCTGCCTTGAATTTTGCATATATATACAACTTGGACGGCTGTCTGGATTTTGTGGTGGGGGGGGGGCAACCTACATACACAATTTGGCTGCAGACATCCATGCTAATATGCAACACTCTATTTCCCCTTGCCACTCAATCCATGCCTCACTTCACCCGTTCCACTCTGATTTAGGCGGATACATGTAGTCGCTTGTCGACTACCCGTATTCTAGTTGAGAAAGGGATTGGGGTAATGTTTGGTTAGAGTGAACATGGCTGCCGAATTTTGGTCCATGGAAGATCGGCATGGGCTGGAGTCCATTTGGTGGGCTAGACTGTCCTGTACATAAGTTGCTTTTGTTGTTAAAACATGGTTTTTGTATCACTTTTGAGAAGTTGTCCTTCTTAGTTATTGAGTTTAAGCAGTAGGGTGGTTTGAACTTGCCAGTAATTTAATCAAATTTTTTCAACCCTCCAAACCCCACTCCCCCCCCCCCCCCCCCCCCCAAGACAAATCTGTGGAGCGACTTGAATGGAAAAGCCTGGTCTGCTAAAGTTTTAGTGGCCAGCACGCATGGGGGTGGTGATCTGGGAGTGTTTTTTTGACATTTCTATTGTGATTTCGGAATGTGATTAGCTGAGAAATGAACATTGTAAATTCTGGCCTTGTTTTATCAATAAATTAGTTCCATTGATGTTCAAGAGATGGCACTTCTGGTCTACAAAAACATATTTTAGAACAGAAAATCATATCAGTTTATGTCATGGCTGACATATGGTACTTGTGTTAAGCAGATACCATTGGCTTTTGTTGTCATGTCGGGCAAGAGGAAACAAGAAAGACTACATGGCGGTTCTTGGACAACTCACAGGGAACCTAGAGTCTGCTCCAATTCTACTAGTTCTGGATTTTGAGCCAGGCATGTTGGAGGCCCTTCTTGTAATGTACTGACATGTTATGAATCACCGATGTTACAATCAAGGTACGGTTACGTTGAGTACAGTCTTATGTGTAGGCCTTGCTGGTCAATGGCCAATCAGGTATCGGAATTAAAAAGTACTTCCGCCGTCTTCATGTGTTGCGTTTAGCCGCCCTGTACCATTACATGGTGTCAGAAGTGCCGGATTATGGCAAGTTTCGGAGGTTTACGTCCACCAAGTCAGCTGTCATTTACAGGTAATTTAGCCGCAAATTACCAGGACTGGATACGAACGTATGAGATTTACGCTATCGCGAGTGGAGTGGCTGAAAAGTCGGAAAAAGTTCAATGTAACGTCTTCCTGCACGTGGCCGGCCCTGAGGCCCAGAAAGTACACAGTACACTGTCATTCACTGCCGAGGAAATAGACAAAATTGACCCTCTGAAGGAGAAATTTCGCCAGTATTGCAGAGGTAAGCGGAACATTACAGTTGTTAGATACCAGTTTAACACGACCCAGCAAAACGGTGAGCCGTTTGATGCTTATCTGACGATGTTACGGCAAAAGATAGCCGAATGTGAGTACGGTGATCTAGAGGACACTTTATTAAAAGATCGCATTGTATGTGGGATTGATGATGAAACATTACGAGAGAAACTATTGCAGACTGAAGACTTGTCTTTAGAACAGTGTATCAACATGTGCAGGTTAAGTGAGATATCAGCGTCCCAGCTGAAAAGACAGACAGGGGCAGAGGTGAACCAGCTCCGAGTCGGGCGTAAACCTACCAACTTTAAAGATAGGCAGTCACAGTCACATGTAAAACCACAGTATACTCAGAGTCAGTCTAGTACTACTGCACAACAGAAAACACATAAACCGTGTGATTATTGTGGTGGACCTAAGCATAGATCCAGAGAGGATTGCCCAGCATTTGGTAAGCAGTGTCATCACTGCAAGAAAGTAAACCATTTTAGATCCATGTGTCGCATTCGGAAGAAATCGCGTTATCAGGTTCACGAGGTTGAGGTTCAGAGTGATTCGGAACCAGAATTATCAGCAAGCCTTATGATTGAAGAACTTCGTGTGGACACTGTCAGCAAATCTCCATGGACTGAATCGATAAACATTCAGGGTAAGCAGATCACATTTAAGCTTGATACAGGCAGCGATGCTGATATATTGCCCATGCAGCAGTTTAAACAGTTGAGTGATGTTAAGTTGAGCCCATCATGTGCAAGTTTAACTTCTTACAGTGGACATAAGATAACCCCGTTAGGAGAGGCTGTTGTGACTCTCTGTGGGACTGATGTCAAATTTCATGTCGTGGACACTGGAGATCCTATATTAGGTCGTGACACTTGCATTAAACTTGGCCTGATAAAACGCGTGCACGCAGTCAATGCATCGCTAGAAGCCAAAACTTCAGAGTTGTTGCTCAGAGAATTTAATGATGTGTTTTACAGGGATTTAGGCTGTATTAAGACTGGTTGTCATTTATACACTGACAGTAACATTGTGCCCAGTGTTGATCCTCCGCGTCGAATACCCCATGCTATCAGGGATCAAGTCAAGTGTCAGTTAGATAAACTGGAGAAAGGCGGCATTATTGTGCGACAATATGACCCCACACCATGGGTTAACAGTATTACCATTGTGCAGAAGCAGAATGGCATCAGGGTTTGTTTGGACCCCACCAAGCTTAACAAAGCATTACTTAGAGCACACCATCCAGTGAGAACCATTGAGGAGATCGCAGCAAATATGCCAGATGCTACTGTATTTTCCACATTAGATGCTGACTCAGGATATTGGCAAATAGAATTAGACGAGGACAGCTCCAAATTGTGTACATTTAACACACCTTGGGGGAGATACAGATTCACCAGATTACCATTTGGACTAAGCACTAGTGGGGATATATTTAACCAAGTCATGCAAGATATATTTCAAGATATTGATGGTGTTCAGGTTGTTTATAGATGACATTTTGGTGCATGGCACCAGTGTTGAGGAACATAATCAGAGGTTAAGACAAGTGCTTGACAGAGCTAGGCAAGTTGGCCTGAAGCTAAATCCAGACAAGTCAAAAGTTGGTTTGTGTCAAGTTGAATATGTCGGGCATATCATGTCCAAAGACGGATTAAAGCCTAGTGAAGAGCATACACGTGCTATCAGAGACATGCCAACACCGCAAAATCGTGAGGATGTACAACGTTTCTTGGCAACCGTCGGATACCTACATAAATTCATTCCCAACCTATCTGAGGTAGCAAAGCCACTAAGACTGCTTCTTGGTGATAAAGTTGAGTTCCATTGGGAACAGCAGCAGGACTCTGCATTTGAAAAGCTTAAAACACTTGTTTGTAAAGCACCTGTGCTGAAATTTTATGACGTAACCAAGCCGGTTAAAATACAAGCAGATGCTAGCCAGTCAGGTCTAGGCGCAGTGCTGATCCAAGAAAATCAACCTGTCGCATACGGTTCAAAGGCGCTGGATGCCGCTCAGACTAGATACGCAGTGATCGAGAAAGAACTTCTCGCCATTTGTTTCGCCTGTCATAAATTCCATGACTATGTTTATGGTAAACAAATCACAGTAGAGACTGATCACAAGCCGCTAATTGGCATATTTGAGAAGCCACTGCATCTATTATCTGCCAGAATCCAAAGAATGAGATTACGCATACAGAGATACGATCTCAGCCTGGTGTATCGCCCAGGTAAAAAAATGTTCCTACCGGACGCCTTGTCAAGAGCGTATCTGAGTGATACAGGCCCGGCTGATCTGTTTGATGATAATCTTGAGATATGTGCCTTACAGATAAGTGACGAGAGAAAGCTGCAGTTCCAGACGGCTACAGCCAATGACCTATCAATGCAATCGCTAATGAGAGCAGTTCAAGATGGCTGGCCAGAGAAGCGCAGACAAGCACCGTCAGAATTAAAGCCTTATTTTGCCTTCCGGGATGAAATTGTATATGAAGATGGACTTTTATTCAAAGGAAATAAGCTGATTGTGCCGCATACTATGCGTTCAGAGATGTTGAAACGGACGCATGAAGCACACATGGGTATCATAAAGTCAAAACAGTTGGCCAGGGAAAGCATGTATTGGCCAGGAATGACTGCACAGATTGTGGACACTGTAACTAGTTGTGCTGCTTGTCAGAGTAACCAGAAAAAGCAGTCAGCTGAGCCTATGTTGTGTCATGAGATACCAAACAGACCTTGGTCAAAGGTAGCTGTTGATCTGTTTGAGTATCAGGGTCGCGAATATTTATTGTGTGTTGATTATTATTCCAAGTATCCGGATCTCAGCTTGTTGTCAGATCAGTCCAGTGAAACAACCATATCAGTGTTGAAGTCAATGTTCAGCAGATTTGGAATACCTGATGAATGCGTGAGTGATAATGGACCACAATTTTCGAGCAAAGCATTCCGGAATTTCGCTAAAACCTGGGACTTCAAGCATACAACAATCAGCCCAGGTTATGCTCAATCAAATGGGCAGATTGAGAGAACGGTACAAACAGTGAAAAGTCTGTTAAAAAAGTGTAAACAGTCTGGAGATGACCCAAATATTGCGCTGCTTAGTTATCGCAACACGCCGCTAGATGGAGTTAACAGATCGCCAGCACAATTGCTGATGAGCCGCAGACTCCGATGTCGACTGCCAGTAAAGTCAGAACTACTGGAACCAGAGGTGCCCAAACCAGCAGGACCGTACCTTAAGCAGAGACAGAAAACTCAGAAGTTTTATTATGATAAACGTGCCAGCAAAGAGAAACGTGATATGCATGTCGGAGACACTGTTCGATTCCGTTCCCACAAGGGAGAATGGAAATTAGGTGTAGTTAAACAGAAAGTTCCACATGTGCCGCGTAGTTATTGGATACACACTGCGGATGGTAAAACATTGCGTAGAAATCGACGTCACATGTTCGGTACCAAAGAGCTGGTAAGTGTGAGACCAAGACCCAGTTTCACTCATATGCCTATTCCGCCAGCTCGTGGTCGAGAGCTGCCTGAGCAGACCGTGGCAGAGCACTTCAGCAGCAGTGAAACCCTGTCGGAGGCTACCAATGGTACATCACAGATTGCTGATCAGGTGCCTTCTAGTCCAACCAGGGATTCTAACACTTGTGTCACAGAGTCATCGCCTGTTTGTGTTAATGTTACACTGCCTCAGATTACAACCAGATACGGGAGAGTGGTTAAACCTGTCGAGAGGCTAAATCTGTAAATTGTTCTTGTTTGTCCGGACTGTAATGATCTGATCATTTTCTTAAAGACTCTAAACACATTGTTTTATTGCATGCACCGTCCATATATTTTGATATATAGTTTGCCAGTATTACTTATAAATCATATAACAAGGTACCCAAGGCACACTTCGTCATGGACATTGCTCATACAGTTTAAACAAATCACAAACAGAGACTTTGTTTCAGCTATGTCATTTATTTATATTATATATCTCTTAAAGCTTAAATACTTGGAAAGGGAGGTGTAATGTACTGACATGTTATGAATCACCGATGTTACGATCAAGGTACGGTTACGTTGAGTACAGTCTTATGTGTAGGCCTTGCTGGTCAATGGCCAATCAGGTATCGGTATTAAAAAGTACTTCCGCCGTCTTCATGTGTTGCGTTTAGCCGCCCTGTACCATTACACTTCTAGATATGGATTTCTTTTCCACTACTCAGCTAAAAGGCTGTCTCTGCCATTTCACCAAATGCACAGGCGCAATATCCAAGACCTGGGGTTGTGTAAATTCTACATCAAGGAAGAAGGAACACGACTGGTGGGTAGAGCAAGAAATAATGGTCACACATATTATGTATAACAGAAATATACATAGATATTTTATTATTGACAATCACAACTCAAATAATATTTATAGCAAAGAAATGAATCTAAAACAAAAAAAATATTTATGATTATTTCTGCGAAATGAAAGTAAATACAATATGTGCATATATCCATTTCAGTCTCTTTCTATATATTGGCTTATTCTATGAATAAGAATAGACAATTAGCATAAAATCCAGGTGGTGCAACGAGACTACAGTAACTGATGAAACACTCCATAATCAATAGGCATGCAAAGAATCATGGTGACCAATGTATCCGTTTTTCTGATACTGGAGCTTTTGTATCAAATTTTCAATTATTCTAGGGATGAATTCAGATCGAGCCCCATAGCCCAGAGGATAAGGGTCACCGAAACCTAATTCCAGGTTTCCAAGGAGATTTTTCATGGATATCCCTGGATGTCAAATTAGAAGAGTCCAGGACCAGAGTTTAAGATTAGTGCCCTGCTAACAGAAATCCAAACAATGGAAGAATGAAGGAAAATGACCCATCACTATAGCTCAGCATGACTGAAAGTCAGCTGAGCTAAAAACAGAATTTTTTTCTAGAGCATGTTTGGGAGCCTTTGTAGTTAAAGGCAATTAATAGATACATTTCCTCAATAAAATTAATCCTGAAATTGGCTCACAGGTTTGAACACACAGCAGGCAGTTAATCATATCAAATATCATGAACCTGCCTCATTTTATATTTTAATTCTGATGAGAAACTTTTATATTTTACTTGGGCCATGGCCCCCATGCCACTGGCCGAAACTGGTCATTGCATTAAAGCAAAAACAATATTCTAAGGTGGACTATCATTACCATGCAATTTTATTTAATATCCATTTATTTATCTTTCAAAAGCACATGAAAAATGCAAATATACAAGTGAAAGACCACCCAAGGACATATCTTACAGAAATTTTCGGGCAGGGAGTATACTTAAAGTGTGCTTCATTAGTGCTTATTTTGTGCTTTTAAGCAAAATTCAGTCTTGAAAAGTGCTTTAAGTGTGCTTTTTGAGAACTTAGAAATTTTACTGAGTGCTCGAACTATGCTTTAAATGTACCTCATTTGTACTTTCAATGAACACCACAAACTGTTTAAGTACAAAACCTACCTATTATGTGCTCCAATAGTACTTAATTTGTGCTTCTCAAACTGCTTCATTCATACTTTATCGTCAATACCAAAAACTAAAAAGGTCAAAATGTACCTAAAATATGCTTCATTAGAACTTATTTTGTACTTCCAAAATTTTCCTTTACAAATGAGCAACCAAAATGCATTGTTCTGACATGCAACACATGAGTCCTACTGTGCTTAAATTGTGCTCCTTGATAGAGAATGGAATATGACAAAGTGGGACCATGCTTCCAGTGTGCTTCAGAAGTACTTTGAATATAAATAACATACTTGAAAATAAATTCCAAAATCTGCTAAGTCCAAAACATACCTCAAATATGCTTCATTTGTACTTCCTGTGTGCTTCCAAAATTGTCCTTAAGATACGAGCAAGTGAAATGGCTTTTACTGATGTGTATAATTTTAAGTTCTGTTGTACTGAAATTGTGCTTTTTGTAAAGAATGGAATATCATAGTTTAGTTTGCACCCTGGTAGAGGGCAGCATATGAAAAGGTCAAGGCCACGCAGCAACATGTGTACTAAACAGGAGGGAAAACCTTTTCAACTGAAGTGAGTTAAACATTACTAAGTAAAACACAGATCTTTGTGTTTACAATATGTTCAAAACATGCCTTGAAACCTAAAGAATTAAGGTATATGATTACTTATTTCCCAATGTGTTACACTTTTAAAAATATAAAAAGAATGAATACTCATAAATTCAAATATGGCTTCAAATGACATGGTTGTCACTGTTCAAAATATTGTATTTTCTGTTATAAACAGTGCATAAAATGAGGGTTAACTTCAATTTGTTAAAGACTTTGATAATTTCAATAGTTAATGCATGCAGTTTGAAAAAAAATAAATGATGTATAATGCAGGAAATGGTTGCCAAAAATGAAGATACTGGGTATTTTGCAAGGTGATAAGCTGTACTGGAAAGCCAGATAACAGTTCAGCCTTCAAAAAACCAGAGTTCATCTTAAACGATGATAATTCTGAATAAACTTAATAAAATCTTGCATTCAGTTTGTCCATTTCTTTAGATGAATGGGTTGTATGCTAAAGATCATGTTTTTAAGTGCTCATGGTTTGTTGATTCCTGTTGTATCTTGTATGTCTTCAGATGTGCTTCCTATATGATGAAACTACTTCAGGAGTGTTCGAAAAGTGCTGATTCTGTGCTTCCAAGAGTGCTTCAGCTGTGCTTTTTATGTGCTGAAACTGTACTTCAGAAGTGCTCAAATTGTGCTTATTCTGTGCTTTCATGGGTGCTTCACATGTGCTTCTAATGTGCTGAAATTGTACTTCAGAAGTGCTCCAGTTGTGCTTATTCTGTGCTTCCATTAGTGCTTCAGGTGTGCTTCTAATGTGCTGAAACTGTACTTCAGAAGTGCTCAAAATGTGCTTTTTCTGTGCTTTCATGAATACTTTTCATGTGCTGAATATGTGCTTAAAAAGTGCTCCAAGTATGCTTTTTATGTGCTTCCGTAAATACTTTCATGTGCTGAATATGTGCTTAAAAAGTGCTCCAAGTATGCTTTTCTGTGCTTCCATGAATACTTTTCATGTGCTGAAACTGTGCTTCAAAAGTGCCCCAAGTATGCTTTTTCTGTGCTTCCATGAATACTTCTAATAGGTTGAATATGTGCTTAAAAAGTGCTCCAGGTATGCTTTTCTGTGCTTCCATGAGTACTTCTCATGTGCTGAAACTGTGCTTCAAAAGTGCTCCAGGTGTGCTTTTTCTGTGCTTCAATGAATACTTCTCATGTGCTGAAAATGTGCTTCAAAAGTGTTCTAAGTATGCTTTTTTGGTGCTTTTATAGTGCTCCTGCTCAAATATTTTCTGTGTGCCATTTCAATTGCAGTAACATTTAAGCACATTCTGAATATGCTTAAAAGGTGCTTTTTATATGCCTAAACTGTGCTTAAAGCATGCTCCATTCATACTTCTATTGTGCTTTTTCTGTGCTTCTTGACTGTGCTTAAACTATGCTTTTTTTCTGTAAGGGGGGACTCGTGACCTTCACTTTATCACACCTGTTAGTGACCATGAACTTGGACATTCCCTCAATTCCCAGTTTTCATGTGCCACTCCACAACTAACAGTCATCATGATATTACCATATCCTGCTGCTGCCCGCACTGACCAACCATCCATGGATATAGCAGACACATCCACAGAGAGCATGTCTTACAGGATAGGGGACTTTGTGCTTGTTCAGTTTGAATGTCAGAACCGGCCTAACATCAAACGTGTCTACCTGTCGCAAATTCTTGAAGTTAACAGTGATTCAGTGAAAATTGTGTCTCTAAGAAGTGCAAATAAGTCAAAAAAGGTTTTTGTGCATGCTGATTTAAGGGATGAGTCATGGGTTGCTACTGAGCAAATTATAGGAAAAGCACCAGTGCCTGTGATTGATTCCCGTGATCGCCACTTGTTTGATCAGCCTCTCAGAGTGATGGAGTAATTAAGGTATCTTTTGTTTAAAGTGATATGCTGGAAGATGATCTAAAAGTCTACCAAGGATGATGAACTTTTATGAAATGAGGCAAAGTAGATCTATAGTGAAATTTGATGTTTAAAAATAATAAAGTATATTGGCTTCAGTACATATTTCTTTCTTTCATTAAAATTATAATTAAAGAATCTGACCCCCCCCCCCCCCCAGTGGCAGCAACATTAGGCTGAACTATCCCCACTTTGACATCTAGGTACCATAATTCTTTGAAAAATATGAACCAATGTGATCACAACTCTTTCTGCTACATGGTGAGACATGTTAACACAACATGGGCATTTGTGTCCCGCCGTAACAAATTCTTTGTCCCGTCCGTAACATCAATTAATTAGTATTTACAAGTTAAGTTTAGCTGATATTAGTAAAATTACTTTTTCAAGTTAAAGCTATGGTAGTTACCTTAAAGTAAGCTAGAAACATCATCCTTCCTTTCAGCAAATGAAGAGGTTTTTTTGAAAAAGTAAAAGTATCTAAAATGCATGTCACAAAGGTGTCCTGTCAGCGACGAGCAAATTATAACTGATATTAATTAATTATGGTTGATGATGGTTCCCATGATAAGTTGTATGTGCTTCCTAGGACTGTCTACATTAATTGAACCTAAATCTGTAATCCAACTGCTTAACTGTCAACTGGTGTGTAGGTATGGAGGACTTAGTAGTCATGTCCGTCCCGTCCGCGACACAAAATTACTGTGAAATGCCCCACTGGCAGAAACTATAGAGAGACGTGTGATCACTCTGACCCCTGATGATGGGGAACCCCACACCCCATCAAGAGAGGTAAACACAAGACCTCCAACACCTATGATACCTGGGACTCCAGTGCAGGATGAGAGATCTACGGACGGTGAGAACATTGAGGAAAGTGGTAGTCAAGCTCGGGTGAATGTCGTGGTAGGATTAGCTGTGATTGGATAGCTGGACTCGCAAGGAAGGGTCATCTCTAGGAGACACTGGAATTGCCGAGTACCCTGTTGCCATCTCCAAAAAGACAGTGAGCCTTCATTGGGGCATCAATGGATAGAGCGTCACTTGTTGTACCCTAGAAAGTTTAAGAGCCACAAACTAATTGCGGATACAAAGCACAGTGGCACACCCATCTGAGAGATCACATGCGACAGCATCACATGGCAGAATTTGGTGATGATATAGAATTTTATTGCTAGGAAGATATATATATCGTACCCATCTTGTGTGACTACATGCACAATAAGGGGTATCAAGAACTGGATGGGCAGACTTTCCCAGGGGATTTAAGACAGGGTATACAGCTACATGAGCCTGGTTTTGCTGTAACAGCCAGTGGCAGACACACTGCAGCACAGGATGCCCTAGTACCAAGATACCATCTGTCAGCTTGAGACTGACCTGGAGCAGGCCAGGCAACATATATCTGTCTTTGAGCAACAAAGTTGCGAACCAAAGTTGCGAACCTACCGGTTGACCATCTCCCACCTTAGTCAGCAGGTAGCTGAGATGGATTTAGCCAACCAGATTGGTCAGCTTATACAGTGGGAGGATTGTTACCATGTGCGCCTTTGCAACACAGCTCCGCATCTTCTTACAATCAAGGAACTCCTACAACGTCAACGACCACTAGTTAATCTTTCTTCTCACAGTAGCCCAAGAAACTCTCTTTATAGGCACTAAGTGTTCCATTCTAAACCAACACAGGGACTCTTGTTTTCTGCCATGAGTTGGCATTAAGGTGTGCTAGCTTAAATAAGTTTTATATATATATTTTTTTTTAATTTGCTAACTTCAAATAAGTTTTCTACATGTCTTTTTTTAAATTTGATGTTTCATTTAATTTTTTATTGGAGAATACTAATGGTGTTCTACTTTTGGGATGGATTTTTTCTTGACACATATACAAAGAACTCTGTTCGACATGGAAATATGTTTTTTTTAGACTTTAAGTACCATATTTCATCATAGACCAATCATTTTAATTTGTTTTATCACGTGCATTTAAACAGAACCATCATTCTACACTGTTGTGATGCTAGAGACAGCACCGCTGCCAAGGATACCTTGGTGTTATAAAAAGACCTTGGCCTCACCAATTGCCAAATACATAGGCACTGTTTCTAAGGGTCCTAAGATAAACTGCAGAGATGGTCAGTTAATCTCCCAAACTGTTTCTGGCATCACAGCCAAGGTTAGGTCACTAGCCTGCTACTAGCCAGGCTGGTCCTTGAAATCAATTGCCCTTATCTAGCCACATTGCCGTGAGACATCATCAACATCTCCGTTGAGGTGGCTTGTCTCAAAAGGATTGCCTCTGCTGTCCTCATAGAGGCATGTAACCAAAAAACCAGAACCTTGTCAGTTCTTCTTAGTGTTGCACCAGCATTGGTCCAGTGGCCTTGTCGTGATGAACCAGTGGTACATTGTAACATCTTGGTCACTGCTACTTTGTTTGTGACCACTAATTCCCTTATGGAGGTGCATTACTGGAAAACGAAAACCAGGACATACTTGCCCTCGAACATGCAGACATAAGGGAAACCAGGAAGAAAAGTCCAAACATTGAAAAACTTGGATTCCAGAGAGCACTCAGTAAACAGATTACTTGGAGCAACATTGTGGAAGTTGTGACAGATCAACATGTTCAAAAAGCAAGCTTTCTGTGTAAGTTGTTTTGTTTTATTATGCACTGACCAATGAAGGTATTGAATGAACATTGTTAAGGTTTTATCGTGATAAAAAATATATGCACTGTATGTAGGGAACTATGGACTGAAAATGGACTGGATGGCTGATATTAAAATTACACTTAATCCTAAAAAATTTATTCTAGGTGATGGAAGGAATGACAGTCCTGAGCTTTGTACTCAGTACTGCACCTACACATTAATGGAAAACGAAAACCAGGACATACTTGCCCTCGAACATGTGGACATAAGGGAAACCAAGAAGAAAAGTCCAAACATTGAAAAACTCTGATTCCAGACAGCACTCACCAAACAGATTACTTGGAGCAACATTGTGGAAGTTGTGACAGATCAACATGTTCAAATAGCAAGCTTTCTGTGCAAGTTGTTTTGTTTTTATTTCTGCAATCAAAACATTTTCTAAAATGGGTTCTACAAACACCAGTGGGTAATGCAGATTAGACTTTGCCTATTCTGTTAATGGGTTATGCAAAATATCTAATTTCTGAATGCCTGCAGTGACACTGCTATATCAGCAGCAACACCAAGTCTCAAGACAAGAAGCAGGAGCTTGGCATGACAGCCATTCAAGGTGGCCCACAGGCATAATCCAGCCCCAAGTTGCTGGACTAAGCCATTCAAGATGCGGCTGCTGGAGCTGTATGACAACTAGCAAGAAAAAGGAAATGCGCTGTGGCAATACGAAAGCACCCTCAAGATCCAGTGTGGCCTCCTTGGTGAAGACTGCAGGGCAGAACCTCCCAATAGAAACAATCTCTAGGTCTTTCAAGGTTGGCATTGACAGCTCGGAAGCTGCTAAAACTTTTTCAACAAGCCTTGCCACATCCTCCAGACAAGTAGCTATTCCTCCTAATCAGTCCCTTATAGTACCAAGTAGAACCCGTGCTTGCATGTACAGAAAAAAACGTTGATTGTATCTGCGCCTCATGGTCCTCTTCTAGCAGTAGATCAACTATTGTTGGAAGTATACATATTAGAGTTCCAATAATTAAAATGTAGACAAATTTAAAGATTATTTGTATGGGGGAACTTTCACTGTCAAGACTGACAATAACCCCCTTTGCTATGTTGTAAGAACTGCAAAACTGGATGCCACAGGGCACAGATGGGTGGCCGCATGGGCCAAGTTTGACTTCAAAATAGACTACTGATCCGGAAAAAGGAATGTTAAAGCAGACTTCTTATCCAGGACTTGTGATATATCTAGTCCTGGAGATTCTCTTTCCCCAGATATTTCCTTTAAGGATGTTGTCCATGCTATATGCCAGTCCCAGCTGCCAGGTTTGATAGGACAACAAAATACTGATCTTGACCTGGATATGCCCTTTATATCCCCCGAGTCTCCCCTCTATGCCTATAGAGATTGTACAGGAGCAGTTGAAAGATCAGGTCCTTTCATAAAAAGCTTTAAAGATTGGGAATAAGCTAAAATACCTTAGACGTGGCTTGACAGAGCTGCTTGTTATCAGCGCTGTCTACCAAAATTCCACCTAAATAAAGGCTTAATGAGGCAAAGAGACCTTGCAGGTAGTTTTACCTATGGCTTTGAACCATACAGCTCTGAAGGATCTCCATGAAGATATGTGCCATTTGGGTAAAACTAGGACCTTAAATCTAGTACAGGATCATTTCATTCAGCCTAGCATGAACAAACATATTATTGAATATGTCCACAATGCGTGAGACAAAAACTCCTACCTGTCAAAGGCCACCTCTTTTAAACATCCAATCTTCATCCCTGTTAGACCAACAAGCTATATCAACAACCAACCTGCTATGAGGTAATTTCATTTCATTTTGAGAGTAACGTTATTCAAGATATATACACTCTGGCTGTTACTGAAAAGTCTCACACTAGTCCCTACCATACCATGGGCAATGGGCTGTGCGAGCACTTCAACCGCACTCTACTATATATGTAAGGATGTTTGGAGCCAAGCAAAAAGATAGATTGGAAACTCTATGTAAATTCTGCAACCCATGCATACAATTGTACTAATCATCAGACTTCCGGATATTCTCTAATTTTTCTGATGTATGGGAGACATGCCAGGTACCTGTAGATGTGGTACGTGTTTCTAACAAGGAATCCCAGCTAAATAGTTCACTATTCCTGTTACCAGCAAGAAGATAAAACCAGACACTGTTTTTGGGGAAATAGGGTCCAATGAACTTTGTGACCGTGCTCAGAATCCCAACGGATTGGCTGACATGTTTATTCATACAGTGAAATATTGTGCATGGTCAGGACGCTGTATTTGGCCAAGTCCTCCCTCGAAAAAGCACAGGTATACCATTCCCTTCCTATAATTGCAATGTTGCGGCCTTTAATAAGGAATTAGACAGACTGGAAGCCATTCACCACAACACCACCTGTTTCTTGCATCATAAGGGTTTCAATAGCCCCAACACAGATGTGTTTTTAAGCATGACAGTGTATATCTTTCTTTCCATGGGATGGTAAAGTATATATACATGTAGCAATAAATGTGCAGTTGTGAAAGGCCATTTGGCAAATGGTATTCAAGTTTACAGTTTGTTGCTGGTTACATTTATTTGTATACGGATAACAAATTTACATTAATGGCTGCCCATGATCTGTGATGTCATTATCAATCTGTATATTCATACTGAATAAAGCGAGCGATCCAGTATAGCTCATTAGCGGTCACTCGGCTATCAATATCCCCAATAAGCCATTATTTCACTTTTGGTTTAGTTTATCAGGATAATCAATGCATGTTGTACTCTCATATCTTCTCATCCATGTGTTTTGTGCCATTCAATATCTTGATGCACTTCATCTGCTCTAATTGTACAATAATTTTATTTAATGCTTGTTCTATTTACCATTGAGACACACTGCTGTCAATTAACCACTCACCCGTTTGCGAGTGTGGTCCATATATAATATCCATTTGTTAATTGCAACACATATTTTAAAATTCTTTCATTGCAAACACTGTAGTCAGCTTGTATATGTAAGCATCTATACAAACCTTTTTATTGCCCATTGTCAAAGCAGCACATGGTCATAATATACTCAAATGCAGTCTCTGTGCCCCATTCTGAGTCATGTATCTTAATTAATTTAACAAATCTGAACCATATGTTTTTGTCCACTGGGGTGGCTATGCCAATGTCTTTTGTTTCACAATAGTAAAGAGTAAAGACTCTGTCATGTTATTTATCTTCATATCCACATTGTCATAATTATGTGATTAAACCAATCACTGGTGCAAAGACACAATCATGTGTCTATATTCATAACCACATTGTCACAATCAAATGACTAAAATAATAATTTCCAAAGACAAGATCATGTATCTATATTAATAACTACACTGTCACAATTAAGTGGCTAAAATAATCAATGTTCAAAGGCACAATTATGTGTCTATATCAATGAATACACTGTCCCAATCATGTAACTAAAATAATCATTGTTGCAAAGGCACTATCATGTGTCTATACTCATATTCACTCTTTCATGATTTATGGGACTAAAATCACCCCCATATAAAGCCACTATCAAGTGTCCATACTCATAATCACTGTTTCAGTTAGTTGATTATCCTAATGTTAAAGGCTCAGTATTGTGTCCATACTCCTATACGCTATCAAATAGGTTTATAACTTCAAATATTTTGGCAGAATCACATGAAGTTAGATCAGATTCTCCTGTCTATCCACAACCCGTTGCTCAACCCATTGAACCATCACCACTGGCCTCCAGTTCTGCTAAATGCAAACATACTGGTGCTGCGCCACAACCCCAAGCTGAACAACAGAATACCTAACAAATATTTCCAGCTATGATGCAAGCGCTGCGACAGATCATGAATGAATCACTAGATGCAAGAGAAATCCAAAATATGGCAGATAGTAATCCTACTACTTAATCCCCAACTATTGCAAATACGCACTTTAATATGGCCCAGCAAGTGGCAGTCCCATCCACTGGATCCAAAAGGATTGGTTTCTCTGCCACCAGCACAATGTGTGGCAATTGTACTTCTCTTACAGGACCTCAAAATGCTGGATCATCTATGATGTGGCTTACAGACAACACTGGGCCAATAACCCCCATTTTCTTTTGGATTCCCCCTAGACAACTTAATGGCAGAGGCAAAAAACAACTTTTAGTCACTCTGGATTGTGCACAGCCCTTTCGTGCACAGCACAATTCAGGAAGTCAGAAAACAAACACCTCCCCCTCCAAATACCCAGTGCCAAAAGGCCGTTGCACCTGTTTTCACCTGCATGGACATTGCCACAATGCAGACAGCTGCAAATACAGGCACTATTGCTTTGGATGCAAGTCAACTGGTGTCTTTGCAAAACACCCCAAGATACACTCCCCACCCAGACAGATGCTGCACTTTTGTCTGTGTGAATCTGTTATGCTGAGGCTAAAGAAGAAACCTGCAGAACAGAGGAAACTTCAACAGAAACATCTGAAAAGGGCAATTTCTTGTTTCATACTCATTTCACATTCACCATATTTTAGGGGTACTGTGCAAAAGATAGAAATTTTATAGAAACTGACATTCAGAAACTACCTCAATTGAAGATAGGGATACTTTGGTCTAAACACCATCAGACCATCTGCCAGACAATTATTATGAATTTGCTAACTATATACAAATAATTGACAGATCTTTTTGATCATTATGCATATATAGGTCAAAGTGGCACCATCTGTAATTCTTTTCATTTTTCACAGTCTTGATCTCAATGTCACTGCCTCTTTAAAAGTATGAGCAATAAAACTAAAAATACTAATGGACACCATTTACACCATTAAGACTATCCCCATTCAAATTTTTATAGAAAAATGCCCATCCAGTCCATAAAACTAGGGAAGATTTGTGTGCCCTCACAAAAGTTGAAAGGTTTTGGAAGAAACTATTGTTTACTAAGAAGGTAATCTGGTGTAATGATATGAGCCATGGGTGTTAAGTCATTAAAATGAAAAGAGTTTAAAGTATGTCCTGTCCTTACAGGTTTAAAGTTGTTCGATCCGTGTTTGCAATGATGAGGTCCTAACAAGTATGCAGAATACCTGAACCCTCATATATCAATGTTAGCAGTTGACTGTAGGGCTTTCAATTAAAGAATTGTAAGCATGCCAAGTCCTCACAAGTTCAGTTATGTGTAAACAAGAATTTGTGTTCTCACAGGAGCTGAAAGATATTGAAATAAATTGTGGTTGTTTAAAAAGGTAATTTAATTTAATGATATGAGTCATCAAAATGGAAGACTTTAAAGTATGTTAGGACCTAAACAGTTGAAAGTTGTTCTATCAGTGCATAGCTAAGTCCTCAGAAGGTGTGCAAATGGTGAGGTCCTCACAAGTTGCAAAAAGGGTACACTTAATCCAGGACAAATGAACATGAGCATTTAACCCAAGGTCTTCCAAATGAATTTTACGCATGCCAAGTCTTGACATGTCCTTAGTTCTGTAAAAATAAATTGGTTGTGTCCTCAAAAGTGTGTAAAGGTCTGTAAACATGGTTAGATCTGATGGATTGGCAACAGGGTAGTTCCCAAATGCAGTTATATATTTGGATTAACTGTTATAAGAATGAACCACAGAGGTAGATATGATTTTATTAATGTTGTCAGTTTGTTTTGACTCCCTGGAGGTAAAACTAATTTTCAAGATCTCTCCTTCAGGATGCTGTTGGTGAAGGCAATCTGTAAGTTGGCCCTCAAGATGCTATTGAGGTATGTGAAGATGATGAAAAAATGAATTTTTCAGGATACTGACAAGGTCAGTGCAGTTAAAAAAGAATATATCATTGAAATAATTGAAGAACTATCTGCTGTATACAGAAAGTCAGGAGCAGGTTCAGGCCTCGAATTTCATTTTTGGAAATGACAAGCTACTGCTGCCTGTCAAATTTGAACTTGACAGGCAACAAAGAAATTTGACAGGCAGCTTTCATTTTTTTCATTTATTTGCATTATTTTATTTGGAATAAAGTCTAAATAAGAAAAAAAAAACATATCCAAGTATGTTCTATTCATCATTCACAAACAGTCACCAGATGACCCTGAGTCATCTTTGGCCAGTCCTCAAAACTATCGTGATGACGGTGGGTGAAATGGAGACACGGGCGGGGTTGGGAAATAGGAATTTTTTTACCAGGTCATAATTTAATAGCAGGCCTAATTTGGACGATGATAGACCTGATAATAGATATATTAATGGTGTTCCCAGTATTTATTTATATACAATATATGTTAAACACAAGGTACACAGGTTTTTACAACTGAACACAGCGTGGATACGATGTAGTTTCCCGCGAAACTGTATTACCAATATCCTTATACAGCGGACCAATCCGATCACGCGTAACATAATGTAGACGTATAGTCCACGCTGCAGTAACCGCTATGCTTAGCTATGATTGGCTGATAACAGCCGGCCCTAAAAGATCATTTTTCTGATTGGCCGACTGGTAGCCATTTTTTATCTTAAATGTTCCTGGAATTTTCCCCAAGTAGATCCGAATTGTGGCTAGCTTAGCGCCACTGTGTGTCACTGTAAGAGACTATCGGCTCATTTGCTGGTTTCCCAGGCCAGTTTCCTGGTAAACGGGGAACCAGTAACACTAAGTTTTTTTTAATAAAAAAGCATATAGAGTGGCTGCGATTGTGTACAGACAAGAAGGACACAGTGAGGAAGCTGCCGGTCAGGATCTTGGCTGACGGCGGCCAGCCAATTTTAACCGGCATTTGCCTGTTGCCAGTTGTCAAATTTGAGGCCTGAGGTTGAGAAAGAGCTTCTTCAAAAACTTTTAGCCACAATGTCAGACTGAACATTAGTGAATAAAGCATTCAACCATAAACTAAATGCTTATATCAAAGACAAGATAGGTACTGATTTATATTGCAATGCACACTTTTTCCTGGGACTCCTGGATGCCATCGAGCAGAAACTGAATAGTCAGCGGTGCTAAAAAGTCAAAATCAAGAAATAAAGTGATTATCTGAAAGAACAAGTGACCCATGGGTCATGACGCTCAGCTGACTGGGAAGAGATTTGCATAAGGAAATTTTATCATCTGAATGGTAGTATATACCCATTCAACTGAAGCATCAAACAGATTAACCAACAGGCTGAGATTGTGTCTGTATTAATATATCTAAAAAATAGAGAAAAAAATTTTAAAAAAAATACAGGTGGCTCCACCAGTCTGCAGAAACTAATAAAAACACTTAATGGTCAATATCCATGCAAAGAAGCATGGTGATCTCTGGATTAGTTGTTCAGATACTTCAGCTTTTGTATCAAATTTTCCATTATTCTGAGGGATACTGGAGTCCTATAGCTTGGAGGATATGGGTAACAGAGACCTAATTTCAGGTTTCCATGGAGAATTTTCATGGGTCTCCCTGTGTGTAAAGAATGAAGATTCTAGGTCCAGTTGTTATGATTTGTGCCCTGTTAACAGATGTTCATATCGTTAAAGGTCTCAAAAATAGAGAAAAAAAATTGTAAAAAATGGAAAAATACAGGTGGCACCACCAGTCTGCAGAACCTGATGAAACATCTCATGATCAATATGTATGCCAAAAATCATGACCATCAGTGATGTAGTTAATGAGATAATGAATTTTTTGTATGAAATTTTTCACTATTCCGGGGGGTATTTTGGGGCCCCATAGCTCAAAGGATATGGGTAACAGAGACCTAATTTCTGGTTTCCATGGAGACTTTTCATAGGCCTCGCAGAATCTCAAAAATGAAGATTCTAGGTCCAGTCTTTACGATTTGTGCCCTGTTAACAGATGTCCACATTTATAAAGGTCTCAAAAATAGAGAAAAAAATTCGTAAAAAATCGGAAAAAATAGAAGTGGTGCACCCAGGCTGCAGAAACTGATGAAACACTCCATGATCAATATCCATGCAAACAATTATGGTGATCTCTGCATTAGTTGTTCAGATACTTCAGCTTTTGTATCAAATTTTCCATTATTCTGAGCTGTCCTTTGGAGTGCCATAGCTCAAAGGATATTGGTAGCAGAGACCTAATTCCAGGTTTCCATGGAGTCTTTTCATGGGTCTCCCTGTGTGTCAAGCATGAAGATTCTAGGTCCAGTTGTTACAATTTGAACCCTGTTGACAGATAACTACATCCTTAAAGGTCCAAAAATAGAGAAAAAAAATTGTAAAAATCGAAAAAATACAGGTGGCACCACCAGTCTGCAGATACTGATGAAACATCTCATGATCAATATGTATGCCAAAAATCATGACCATCAGTGATGTAGTTAATGAGATAATGAATTTTTTGTATGAAATTTTTCACTATTCCGGGGGGTATTTTGGGGCCCCATAGCTCAAAGGATATGGGTAACAGAGACCTAATTTCTGGTTTCCATGGAGACTTTTCATAGGCCTCGCAGAATCTCAAAAATGAAGATTCTAGGTCCAGTCTTTACGATTTGTGCCCTGTTAACAGATGTCCACATTTATAAAGGTCTCAAAAATAGAGAAAAAAATTCGTAAAAAATCGGAAAAAATAGAAGTGGTGCACCCAGGCTGCAGAAACTGATGAAACACTCCATGATCAATATCCATGCAAACAATTATGGTGATCTCTGCATTAGTTGTTCAGATACTTCAGCTTTTGTATCAAATTTTCCATTATTCTGAGCTGTCCTTTGGAGTGCCATAGCTCAAAGGATATTGGTAGCAGAGACCTAATTCCAGGTTTCCATGGAGTCTTTTCATGGGTCTCCCTGTGTGTCAAGCATGAAGATTCTAGGTCCAGTTGTTACAATTTGAACCCTGTTGACAGATAACTACATCCTTAAAGGTCCAAAAATAGAGAAAAAAAATTGTAAAAATCGAAAAAATACAGGTGGCACCACCAGTCTGCAGATACTGATGAAACATGTCATGATCAATATGTATGCCAAAAATCATGACCATCAGTGATGTAGTTAATGAGATATTGAAGTTTTTGTATGAAATTTTTGACTATTCTGGGGGGTATTTTGGGGCCCCATAGCTCAAAGGATATGGGTAACATAGACCTAATTTTTGGTTTCCATGCAGACTTTTCATAGGCCTCGCAGAATGTCAAGAATGAAGATTCTAGGTCCAGTCTTAACGATTTGTGCCCTGTTAACAGATGTCCACATTTTTAAGTCTCAAAAAGAGAGAAAAAAATCGTAAAAAATCGAAAAGTACAGGTGGCGCCACCAGTCTGCAGGAACTGATGAAACATCTCATGATCAATATGTATGCCAAAAATCATGACCATCAGTGATGTAGTTAATGAGATATTGAAGTTTTTGTATGAAATTTTTGACTATTCTGGGGGGTACTTTGGGGCCCCATAGCTCAAAGGATATGGGTAACAGAGACCTAATTTCTGGTTTCCAAGGTGATTTTATATGGACCTCTCAGAATGTCAAGTTACAAGATTCTAGATCCAGCGGTTACGATTTGTGCCTGGTTAACGGACAGACAGACGGACAGACAGACAGACGACGGACAAAGAGTGATCGCTATAGCTCAGCATGACTGAAAGTCAGCTGAGCTAAAAAATTTTTAGCATTATTACTGTGAAGAACAGAAAGTTGCCAGCAGCGATGACATTGGATTAAAACAAGGCCTACAGGCCTAATGTGAACCTGTGCATTGGGAAATACACCAGGTATAATGCTTCAATGCTGGACCATTACTTTTCATGTATATGAACTATGCAAGTACTAAACATTTTGAAAAAGAAACAATTACACAAACATCACTGCTGAAATTCTGGCATAGGTGCACACAACACTAAAAAGATTGTAGCTAGCACCACCAGCCTTGTATACAACGAAGCTATCAGAGATATATACATACGCCCAATTTCAGACTGATATATCAAACCCCTCCTGAGAAAAACATGTGCAAAAGTCATGGTAGGTGGCGACACCTGTCTTGTGAGCGAGAAAGCCATCAAAGACACATAGACAGGTCAAAATATTAGGCCAATACATCAAACTTACCTTGAGTCTGATGCATGGGGATGACCAGGCTTAGGTGAGAAAGGCTGTTGCCCCGAGTGAACTGTGACAAATTGCTTGCTCAGACTACTGCACTGAGTGAACTCATGACCTGCACCTGGCTAGACTGAGTGAACTTTTGACCTGTACCTGGCTGCACTGAGTGAACTCTTGACCTGTTGCATAATCTGACACTGTTGGCAGTCTGCCAAAGCTATAAATAGAATGCAGCTACTGCACTGAGTAAACTCCTGACCCATACCTGGCTGCACTGAGTGAACTCTTGACCTGTTGCCTAATCTGATACAGTTGGCAGTCTGCCAAAGCTATAAATAGATCCAGACTGACCTCTAGCCTGTTGCCAAATCTGAAATAGTAGCCACACCATTGCATAAGCTCATGCAGGGGCCCTGCCCTGAGGGGCTTGACACCCATGAAGTGATCACATGGTGCCCATGAGGTGTTCACATGTCACCCATGAGGTGATCACATGCCATGTGCTTGGCTGCACTGATTGAACTCTTGACCTATATCTGGCTGTACTGAATGAACTCTTGATCTGTTCCCAAATCTGAAACAGTTGGCAGTTTCTCAACCTTTTTAAAGATACAGATTCAATCTTGGCCTGTTGGTATATCTGTTTATACATACTGAAAGACTTTGGCTAAAATTTCTTTTTTCAAGCCGACATATTCATAAACTTTTTATCAAAATATCTAGAATAATAAAAGATGCAGTACTTTCATTGTTAAAGGTCCAATAGTTCTGCCAAAAATCATTCTAGTAAACTTGAACAAAGGCCACCTAAGAATAATTTTTGTGCAATGTTACAGAAGATATAATTGAAATAATAATTTTGTAGAAGAACACTATTGCAGTCCTCAGTTTGAAAAAGACATAATAATGGCCATAAGACCAACTTAAGCTTTTCACAACTCAACCAAAAATCGACAAACTCAGTATGTTCTGATATGATTGAAAGAACCATGTCCTAGGATAATTCTTTTGAAAAATTGAACAATTCAACTTGACAGTTTCATCATTAAGCTGAAAGAGGCTAAAATTATGAGGTTTTTTGCCCATAAAAAACAGGTCAATGTAGGTGGCACCACTAAATCTACAACTTCAAATATGAGTCATGTGACCAACATTTGCACAATACCTGGTAATGCTAGCTTCTGTCATTTCTGAGAGTACTATGTCAGTATGTTTACTTGGCCGAATGACTGTTCAAATTTGTGTAACTCCACTAAAATTCATCAAATGCAAACCATTTGAACAAACTTGAGAGGGCTTGCCTCTGGGATCATTTATGTAAAACATTTAACAATTTGGCTGGACCGTCTACAAGAAGACGACTTTTAAAATATTGTCAGCTTTTTCCTTATAAAATCTAAGTAAATGCAGATAGCAAAAAAATAAGCTGAATCCCACAAAATTTGATATGTGACAGATTATTGCATAAAATCTGGGAATGGTAGCTCCTGCTATTCCTGAGAAATTATGGATTAATGTACAGATGACCAATGACCCCGTACAATACCTGAATTTCATATATGACTCATGTGACCAACACTGGCAAAAAATTTGGTGATGATAGCTCTGGCTGTTTCTGAGACTGTCATTTTAGTATGCTTTTTTGGACAGATGACTAAGTTCAACCTCCTGAACAAAATTGAGGGATATGGTAAAAAAGATTATTTCTGTGAAATATTGAACAATTTGGCTTCGAGTGTTTTGGAGGAGAAGATTTTTAAAGGTTTTTTTAGCTTTTTCTCTATAAAATTTAAGATGGCTAATTTTTTGCATTAAATTTCATGATGCTAGCTCCAATCATTTTCAAAATAGTATGGGTAAACATACAGAAGACAAACGCTGCCACACCATCGCATTAGTTCACAGGTTCACTAAAAATTAATACAGATGCATATTGAATGCAAAATTATAATACAGATACATCTCACTGATGGCAAAATCTTGAATTAATTTGACTATGGATACCAATTATTTATAATCCATGTACAGCCGTCTTTATATACCCACAGAGAGCTGTATAGCTGTGATTGTAAACATTGCCTGGCATGAGGAATATCTAAAAATCATAAATCTACATTTTTTAAAAGCTTTTAAAAAACATTTTTGTCAATATTAACCATAGATAACCTGAAACCTAAATGTCTAGAGGCATGATGTAATAAATGCTGATAAACTGGTGCCAGTCTAGATGTATCTAGATGTATCTGTGTATCTGCTTCACACAGCTAACATGTATGGTAAAATGACTCAATTGAACCTTTATAATTCAGCCAAAATTCATTCTTTGGAACCATAAAAGACAATTATTATAAGAATTATTCAGGGGATTATTCTTGTAAAATATCAAACAAATTGGCCTCAGTAGGGTCAGTCAAAAAAAATTTACAGGTTTATAACTCAAATGGGAAAATACAGCAAAATGGCTAAGTTAAGCTTCCCATAACTCAGCCAAAAATCACTGAACCAAAACCATTTGAACAAACTTGAATTATCAACATCTAAGGATAATAAATGTGTGAGATTTAAGAATTTGGCCCAGTGGTTTTTGAGGAGATCTTTGTAGCACCTGAGCTAAAATGGGCTGTTACAGCATATGAATAAATTCAGCTTCCCATAACTCAGCCAAAAGTCACTGAACTTAGACCATTTGAACAAATTTCAGAAAGCACTACCCTAGGATCATATCTCTGCGATATTAAACTATTTGGCCATATGGTTTCAGAGAAGAAGCTTTTTGTAGCCGTCAGTATGATACGGGCACTAATGACCCCCGTACAAAAAAGGTCGATGCAGGTGGTGCCACCAATACCTCAATTTCAGATATGTCTCATGTGAACAACATTGGCATAAAATTTGGTGATGATAGCTCCAGCCGTTTCTGAGATTGTAATTTTAGTATGCTTTTATGGACAGATGACTAAGTTCAACTTCCTGTAACTCAGCCAAAAAAAATCACCGAACTTAAACCATTCGAACAAACTTGAGAAAGATTATTCCAGGAATCATTTCTGTGAAATATTGGACAATTTGGCTGAACAGTTTCGGAGAAGAAGATTTTTAAAGCTTTTTTAGCTTTTTCCCTATAAAATCTAAGAAAATGCAGTTCGCCAAAAAATAAGCAAAATCCAATATAGTTTTTTAGATGACTAATTTTTTGCATAAAATTTCGTGATGCTACCTCTTGCCGTTTTCAAGATAGTATGGGTTAACGTACAGATGCCGGACGCCGGACGACGCAACACCATCGCATAAGCTCACAGGTTCGCTAAAAAGTAAAATAAGATTTTACAAGTGCATGAGCAAAAAATACATGAAGCAGAAAAATTATCTGAAGCTTAGAATCTTAAGATTACTACATTAGCAGACACTGTCAGCAACAGATTTCCAGCCTCCAATGTACAGTCAACAAAAATACTCTGAAATGCAAGAAAAATGAGAACAAACTCTGAAAGAAAAATCCCACGAGAGACAAAGCTTGAACTGACAAAGCATGAACTTAGGTATATAAGAGTGGTGCCCTCTAGCAGAAGCTAAGCAAAAATTCCAAGAACATCAAGGAAAGAGAGAAGTTTTAAAATTTAAAGAGATGAATCTTGACCCCAAAAAGCAGTCGCGCCAAAAATTTTTAAATCTGCAGAAATGTTTAGTGATCAAAATCAAATCACAAAGTTTCACAATAAGGAAAAAACTTGCTATAAGAAAGAAATATTGAAGTACAAGCAAAATGACCATGAACTTTATGCTGAATCCCTGTGTTTAGAAGAAACATTCTTTCAACATAAGATATGAGAACAATCAGTTTACAACAATGTTTAATGGAGGTAGCAGGGGAATGCAAGGTTTCAGCTATAAAATGTGGGCGGGTCATCCAAGCAGTTGTGAACAACCTTCTACAGAAAATTGTTCATCATTCTAGCTTACCATCAGAAAGCACAGTAGTCAACATGACTGACCATGCACATGTGTAGGTGAAGTACCAAGTAGCCAAAGCTATGCTGGGAACCGAATCATGGGATTTTATGGGACAACAGAAAAACAATCTAAAATGAAAAAAATAACAATCGATGGACTTCTCGAAAAATCTACCGAAAATCCCAAAGAACAGATAATGGAATTGTTTAAAAAAATGGATCTGGACATCAACAATTTAGAAATCGAAGAAGTGTCAAAAATTGGGAAGAAAGAACAAGGAAAAGCAAGAAAGGTCCTGGTGAAACTGACAAACCATAAAATGAAATCCAAAATCTACAAAGCTAGGGCAAAGCTCAGGAGAGTGAAACCGGACAACCAAAATATCTACATAAATGAGGATCTCACTGAGGAGCAACAGGAATTGCTTTTCAAAACACGAAAAAAGCAAAAGAGTTCAACATAAAATCAGTATGGACTTTTAATGGTCTTTTATATGTCAAAGAGGATAGCTTGGACTCTCCAACGCTAATCAAAGATGAACATAAGCTCGATAAATATATCGCATTCCTGAAACTGACAGCCGAGGACAAAAGCAACCATGGTAACAAGTCTACGGCGTGACCTTCAACCTTTAGAATGACCCGGAACCGGATGCGCCAAGACAACAATAATCAACAGCCTGAACTCTGTCGACGTCTTAATATAAACGAAGTAAATTGTACTGTTACTGATCAAACTAATATTAATGTACCTTTCAGAATCTTAGGTTTAAATGTTTGTGGTTTCTGAAGTAAATTAAGCTATGGAATACTAGAAGAATAGGTCCAGGATTTTGATTTTATTGGGTTAAGTGAGACAAAAACAGACCATATTGACACCGATTGTATAGCTTCATTTGTTCCGCTTATCATGCCAAGGAAATGCAATACTCACAGGTTTGGAGGAATCCATGGTATTTGTTTACTAGTACGGGAAAAAATTATGAAATCTGTGCATGTTATATCAAAAACAGGTTCAGAGAGTATATTGTGGGTTAAACTTGATAGGGAGCCTTTTGGACTAGAATGTATCATTGGCATAGCGTACTTGCCCTGTGAAAGCTCTATTCATTTCCATGATGGAGTGTTCGAAAATTTACTTGATGACATCATACACCTAAAAGGCAAGTACGACTGTCCATTTTTAATTATAGGCGATCTGAATGCTAGAACTGGCCTACTAGATTATTTTGTAAATGAAGATGAAAAGGAGGTAGTCCATGAACATCTTGAAAATTATGAAGATTTATTTTATCCCAGAAGTAAACTTGAAAGTTTAGGGATCAAAACCAATCGGTATAACTTGGACAGAAACATTACCGGAAATGGGCGCAGATTAATTGACCTTTGTAAAAGCACAGATTTAAAAATTGTCAACGGTAGATTAGGTAATGACATGAATATTGGAGAATTTACCTGCCATTCCCCTAAGGGAAATAGTTTAATTGATTATGTACTAGCTTCACCTTGTCTATTTCCATTGGTTAAAAACTTTACAATCAATGAATATGACATGTTTTTATCAGATGTACACAAACCTATATGCATCACACTATGCGTGGAAAACCCAAAGCAAACTCTAACAGAATTAGATACCAATCCAGAACATAACCAACCCAAAATAAATAAAACTGAAAATGGAAATTTTTCTTGAAATTTCAACCAAATGGATAAGTGAATTAGCAAAAGACTACAGAGAGGCATTTGTGTTTGAAATGATTGACAAAATAGACTGTGAACTCGCTCAAGTCAGGGAGAGTGATACACAATCTGTAAATGTAAACCAAGAAAAATAGACGAACTTGCTGAGAATCTTTGTGACATTTTCATAGCACCTGCTGAGTTAACAGGAATTAGCAGAAAAGGATATAAAGAAAATGGAAATAAAAAAAAACAAAAATAATAGAAAACATGGAATCAAACCATGGTTTGACAAAGATTGTGAGTCTAAAAGAAAAGAATACTTAAAAACTAAAAATAAACTAAGGAATGTAAATACTCATGAAGCAAAATCAATTGTAAAACAGAAGGCTAGAGAATACAGGAATTTTGTAAAAAGGGTATCTAAGGAGTACTATTCTACAATGCACAAACAATTGAGAAATCTAAAATGTAAAGATCCCAAAGAATACTGGAAAATTTTGAACAAAGCCAGCTCTAAACATAACAAACCAGCAGATATATCATTAGATGATTTTATGAAACACTTCAAGAAATTTAACGAGCCCTTGACAGCTCATAATACTGAGACGAATCAATCATTTGACCCCAGAGAAATAAACCACTCAATAAACGAATTAATAAATAATGATATTACTACTGAAGAACTGCAGCCATTAATCAGAAAATTAAAAAATAATAAAGCATGCGGTATTGATAACATAAGGAATGGTTCATTAAAAATTGCCCAAAGGAAATGTTAGAACTAATCGTCAAATTTTTTAACATTGTACTCCACAGTGGAAGAATTCCATCCGATTGGTGTGTTGGCATCATACAACCAATATATAAGAATAAAGGCTCAGTGAGTGATCCTGATAATTACTGTGGTATTACATTACTTAGCTGTCTAGGAAAACTATTCACTACCACATTAAATGCAAGACTAACAAATTATATAAACGCCTGCGGAATACTTGGAGATGAGCAAGCAGGATTTAGAGAAGGATACTCAACTCTTGACCAAATTTTGGCTTACATTCCCTAACTGAATTGTACATACAAAATAAAAAAAGACTGTATTGTTGTTTTGTAGATTATAAAAAAGCTTTTGATTTAATTGACAGATCATCACTTTGGGGTAAACTCATTAGCAATGGCATAAACGGCAAAGTCGTAACTGTTATATACAATATGTATAATAATGCAAAATGTTGTCAGACTTCTTCACATGTAATATTGGTGTGCGTCAAGGTGAAAATTTATCACCATTACTCTTTGCTATATATCTAAATGACTTTGAGTATTCCATTAATAACAGTTATAGAGGCCTAGGGTTTGCGGCAGACAAAATTAGAAGACTCAGTGATGATGACATAGAAATTTTTCTTAGAATGTATGTATTACTATATGCAGATGACACTGTAGTCATGGTTGAGACAGTAGAACTACAGGCTGCATTGACTGGGGTACACAATTATTATAAACAAGGGAACCATGGGTCACGGCGCTCAGCTGATCGTGATTGGACTATAAATGTTTCTCCACTGTGATACTATATCGAGTCGATAAAGCTTATGAATATCATGTACATGTTAGGCTATTAAAAAGGAATGTAATGTAATATGTGAGTAAATGATAAATGAAATTACCTGACTGATGGATTAATAGAGTCAAATAAAGTGGTTTATTTTTTATTTATTTAGGAGGGGTTGAAAATTGTGATATATTTGAGCAAATATGAATGCAATGACAGCAGTAATAAGCAGAAGTAGAATGATGATAAGGCTATTTGTTGAAGGATCTAAAGTGTATGGTAGTCTGCAAGCGTTCAATTTGACAGATATGATGTTATGATTAACTATGCTGATGAAGTGATTTATGAATATGTGACTGTATGACACAATATCTCTTTAGTCTTGACAAGGTACATTATTGTGATGCCCACTATGTCTACATATTACACAATATTGACATAATTTCTGGCATGTACATAGGTACCTATGGACGAATAGTTATACAAAATATTAAAGTATGAATATATCTGATTCATCTTGTTCTTGCTTACTGAGGCTGACTTTGGGATGGGGTTCGGAGAAGGGAAAAGTGAGGGCAGCACGAAGGTGGATGTAGAAATATTCTATTGTAATGTTTTTCATTTATATGAGAATATGAAAAGCTAAGAGGAAAGGGGCCCTCCTACTTGGTTATAGTAAAGTTCTAAATATATGATTGCAAACTAATACTCTGACAAGACTGTCATGAAGAAAAACAGTAAAAGTTTTGAGATACTGTGTTGCATACGAAAATTTATAGTTGGACAGGCAAGTGGACAGAATGGACTAATACCTTTATTTCACTTTCAAGAGAATAATGCATTTAAGTTTAAATATAATCCTATTTTTTTAAGCAGATCCACTTTTTCCATTAAGAAGTTTTTATCTGAATCATTTTTTTTTATTTACAGGTTTATAAATTTTTAATTAAAAAACCTGAAAATAAAAGTTAAAATATAAGAATTGTTGCAAAAGTTGCAATCATTATATATACATAGTAAAAAACATTGGGTCATATTATGCATACACATTTATTTTATTATTTTTAAATCATAAATGTTTTAACTGATTTTAAAAGAAAATAATGCCACAACATGGCATCTACAAGAATATTCCTTGAATCACTATTTAAAAGTTTTGCACATTGGAGTTTTCAGTACATGCTTAATTTTATTCACCAAAATAAAATAAAAGTAAATTTGATAAAATAAAACATCTTTTCAAATAAAGTATACACACTGTTGGTTGAATGAGGGACAAACAATATCATTGTGCTAATTACTATCCCAGTTTTAATTAATTACTGGAATTAATAGTCAATTTCACACCTGGTGAAGTTTTTACTCTTCTGAAGTAAGGAATTACTTATCTCATGAACATCCACACTTTCACAGCAATACACCACTTTGTGGACACAATTAAATGTACACTTTAATCATTGTAACCCTGGTGGTACAATACAAAATCTAAAATGTAGCATGTCCAAGAATAAAATAAAATACAGAAAAAATTATAACATTCATCTAGTTTATGCACCAGCTGGGGTGGGGGGGGGGATAAGTGCAGGGCAAAGGGGAAGCCTGCTAGTAGTGGCCAAGCTGGGCCAAGGTAAGCTGCCTGGGGTGGGTTACATAATGCAAGTGAAGGCTGTACTACTAGGTGGGCTAGATGTAAACAACACTTGACATGGTGTATGAAAACATGAATAAAAGCTATTCATTCCAATCAATTTCTTTTGAATGTTCAGATTTTAAAAGATTAAATCCTTATGCATATATGCTGGGAAAATTAAATCAACAGTGCCAAAGTTGGACAAAATTTAAGGTATTGATTTTTTATTTGAGCTAATAACTTGAAAAATTTGCAAAATTCAGATCTAATTTTGGGTAAACAATTGAATCTTGATTAAATAAAGTTATATTCCTGAAAAAAAGTCTCTAGGTTCAGCAATTCTCATGTTAGGTGAGTAAATATATTTCCTGATTTTTTTAAAAATTGCATTATGTTTGGCCCATAACTTCAAAATAATACCCAATACTGACCTAATTTTTGGTATGTTCATAGAAAATGTATAAAAGAATGTGATTACTAAATATGATCAAAAACAGATCAGTGGTTTTGAAATTAGGCAGCCTTGAAGTGTAACAATGGCTTTTTTTATGGAAAACAGAGTTTTTTTCCTTAATATCTCGAAGGAACAAAGTCCTAATGAGCCAATTTTCGGTATGGTAGGAGATTTTGGGGACATCTAAAATTATGTCAACAGCCTGGGGAGCATAGAGATGTGCACTGAATGACCTACAGTCATCAAAGTGGACTGCCTGACAATGTAAGGGAATACAACAAGAGCCTCCAAAAAAATTCAATAACTAGCCTAATTTTGCAGCTTTTATTTTCAGATTTCAGATTTTGGTATACAATTAATTTTTTATTAATTAAAGTTGGATTACTGAAAAAAAAATCCCTACCTTTAACACTTTTGGTCTTAAGTGACCAAATATCTTCCTGATTTTTTTTACAAAGTCCATTATGTTTGGGCCCATAACTTTTTTAAATTATATAATACTGACTTAATATCTGGCATGTACATAGGAACTATATAGAGGAATATTTATGGTAAATATGAAGAAAACCAGATGAGTGGTTTTGATATGAGGCAGTCCTGAAGTGTGAAAATAGATTTCTAATAAAAAATTGAGGTTTTCCCCTAAATATCTCAAAGGAACGAAGTCCTACTGACCCAATTTTTGGCATGGTAGGAGATTATGGGGACAACTAACTGTATGCCGAAATTCAGATTCGTAGGTCCAACGGTGTCGAAACGTGCCAGTCTTACGGACGGACATCCAGACGGACAGACGGACAGACGGACGGACAGACAGACGGATGGACGACGGACAATGGACCATGACTATAGCTCAGATGACTTATAGTCAGCTGAGCTAAAAATGGTTACTGACAGTAAATACTAGTAAAACTAAAGTGGTCATCTTCTCAAAGGGTAAAGTAAGATCTCATCCAGCATTCTACTTTGGAGACGACACACTTGAGGTAGTGGATGACTATACCTATCTAGGTATCACATTTAATTTCAATGGTATGTTCCACAAAGCACTGAGCAAACAGGTCAGCAAAGCTAAACTAGCTGTGTACAGCTTAAAAACAAAAGCTCAAAAACTTCAATTGCCAGTTGATATTATTTGTGAATTATTTGATGCAATGGTGATACCAATACTATTATACGGTTCTGAAATCTGGGGGTCCCAGAATCTGGACCACATTAAAATGTTTGAAAAAAGGTTTCTTAAAAGTGTACTTAGGGTAAATAAGAGCACAGCAAACTGCATGGTATTTGGGGAACTAGGTAGAACTCCTGAGGACACAGAAGAGGGAGAACTCCTCAGGGTGACTTACAAATACGAGGGATGTGAGAATTCATACATCAAGTATATTCAGTCTGACCCTGTTAGCAATCGTACGGTTACTGATGCTGTTGCGTTCAATGGGGGGAAAGAACTGTGGAGGTTTTTAAAATTTATAGGGGATTTCCTTGAGCTTTTATAGTGTAAGGGATCAGTCTTGGTTGCAATGTCAAATTTATTTCTTTGTGGAAAAGATGCCACAATCCCATATCATCATCCAACTGTCAAACAGCTTCCTGAGACTGACAGGTGAATTTGGACCCGGCGGGGCTAGATACACTGATTTAATTGAAGAGTAGGAAAGTGTGAGCCTTAGGATTAAACTGTTTGACACTGTCCATCAGATGTGTGTGGACTCAAATGCTGGCCACGCAATGAGACCTCCATGGTGGCCTATGAGACGAGAAGAGCGGATACAAGAAAACCTATTTGATTATTCAGAAGAGCTGAAGAAGGGTAAGGTACCCTGCATAGCCATGGAGTTTCCCAGAGCTTACGCAGTCAATCCTGACGTGGACGCTGTTGGAGGGATGTAGGCAGATGTTTGATGTTTATTATTGTTTCAAGTACTTTTTGTAAATATCGCATGCGCATTAGCTTTTAGTTTGCATTCTGTGACGTCACACATTGAACAATTGTGTTTAAATGTAACCATTATCACTTGAGTGTATCACTCAGAAGCTGCATCTCACACCAGTAACATGTCGGGCTAGGACTTCATTCCTTTTGGATCACCTAAACCAACGGATAAAGGGCGCATTGGCGAGAATGGAGCCATCTGTTTAAGATGCCATGCACCTTCACAAAGTACAATAGTTCTTACAAACATCGGAGAAATTGTATTTGTGCACATAACAAAATCTTTCTGGCACAGGTAAATTAATTTGAAGAATAAGGATAAACTTAAATCTAAGAAGACAAACCACATGCCCAAGGAAAAATGTACAACATCTTTGAAGCAGCCGGTGGCCTCTACATCTGCTGTATCCCACCAAAAGTAAGGAGACTGTTATGCGTGTAACATTTTAAATCTTTCACATTACTTAATAATTTCATAACATAAAATTGTGATACTCATACTTTGTCATAATTTTGTACACACCGTCTGGAGGGTAGCTTTTACTAGCAATAAAAGTAAAATCTGACATATATCTTTTTCATTTTTAAATAATTATGTAAGATATAATTGTGATACACATACTTTTTTTTTTACCTATGTGTGGTGGGGTTATGTGTTAGTACCCATTATTCATGCAAGATGGCACTAAAATCACTACATATGAACTTGCAGACTGATGCACAACTGACCCCTCTACGTACTGCTCCTGTGCCTGCTCCCGCTGCTGCCCCCTGTCAGCAGGGAAGGAGACTATAGTAATGTAGAGACTATGGTGACATTGTTATATTTTTTACAGTTTGTGTTAATTTTTTTTTACACGCCGTCTAAAGGGTAGCTTTAACTAGTATTAAAAGTACATTCCAACATTTATCTTTTACATTTTTAAATAATTATGTAAGATATAATTGTGATACATATACATTTACCTATGTGTAGTGGGGTTACGTGTTAGTACCATTATTCACACAAGATGGCACTAAAGTCACTACATATGATCTTGCAGACTGATGCACAACTGACCCCTCTACGTACTGCTCCTGTGCCTGCTCCTGCTGCTGCCCCTGTCAGCAGGGAAGGAGACTATAGTAATGTAAGAGACTATGGTGACAGTATTATATTTTTATATTATTATATGTGCATGCTCCCATTGCTGCCCCCTGTCAGCATGGAAGGAGACTATAGTACTGTAGAGACTATGGTGGCATTATTTTATTTTTTACAGTTAATAATAATTTTGTACATCCCGTCTAGAGGGTAGCTTTTATTAGCATTAAAAGTAAAATCCGACTTATATCTTTTTCATTTTTAAATAATTATGTAAGATATAATTGTGATACACATATGTTTACCTATGTGTAGTGGGGTTAGGTGTTAGTACCTTTATTCACACAAGATGGCACTAAAATCACTACATATGAACTTGCAGACTGATGCACCACTGACCCCTCTACGTACTGCTCCTGTGCATGCTCCCACTGCTGCCCCTTGTCAGCAAGTAAGGAGACTATAGTTATGTAGAGACTATAGTGACAGTATTATATTTTTTACAGTTTGTAATAATTTTGTACATGCCGTCTAGAGGGTAGCTTTAACTAGCATTAAAAGTAAAATCCGACTTATATCTTTTTCATTTTTAAGTAATTATGTAAGATATAATTGTGATACACATACATTTACATATGAGTAGTAGGGTTACGTGTTTGTACCATTATTCATGCAAGATGGCACTAAAATCACTACATATGAACTTGCAGACTGATGCACAACTGACCCCTCTACGTACTGCTCCTGTGCCTGCTCCCACTGCTGCACCCTGTCAGCAGGGAAGGAGACTATAGTAATGTAAGAGACTATGGTGACAGTATTATATTTTTATATTATTATGTGCCTGCTCCCGCTGCTGCCCCCTGTCAGCAGGGAAGGAGACTATAGTAATGTAGAGACTATGGTGACATTGTTATATTTTTTACAGTTTGTGTTAATTTTTTTTTACACGCCGTCTAAAGGGTAGCTTTAACTAGTATTAAAAGTACATTCCAACATTTATCTTTTACATTTTTAAATAATTATGTAAGATATAATTGTGATACATATACATTTACCTATGTGTAGTGGGGTTACGTGTTAGTACCATTATTCACACAAGATGGCACTAAAGTCACTACATATGATCTTGCAGACTGATGCACAACTGACCCCTCTACGTACTGCTCCTGTGCCTGCTCCTGCTGCTGCCCCTGTCAGCAGGGAAGGAGACTATAGTAATGTAAGAGACTATGGTGACAGTATTATATTTTTATATTATTATATGTGCATGCTCCCATTGCTGCCCCCTGTCAGCATGGAAGGAGACTATAGTACTGTAGAGACTATGGTGGCATTATTTTATTTTTTACAGTTAATAATAATTTTGTACATCCCGTCTAGAGGGTAGCTTTTATTAGCATTAAAAGTAAAATCCGACTTATATCTTTTTCATTTTTAAATAATTATGTAAGATATAATTGTGATACACATATGTTTACCTATGTGTAGTGGGGTTAGGTGTTAGTACCTTTATTCACACAAGATGGCACTAAAATCACTACATATGAACTTGCAGACTGATGCACCACTGACCCCTCTACGTACTGCTCCTGTGCATGCTCCCACTGCTGCCCCTTGTCAGCAAGTAAGGAGACTATAGTTATGTAGAGACTATAGTGACAGTATTATATTTTTTACAGTTTGTAATAATTTTGTACATGCCGTCTAGAGGGTAGCTTTAACTAGCATTAAAAGTAAAATCCGACTTATATCTTTTTCATTTTTAAGTAATTATGTAAGATATAATTGTGATACACATACATTTACATATGAGTAGTAGGGTTACGTGTTTGTACCATTATTCATGCAAGATGGCACTAAAATCACTACATATGAACTTGCAGACTGATGCACAACTGACCCCTCTACGTACTGCTCCTGTGCCTGCTCCCACTGCTGCACCCTGTCAGCAGGGAAGGAGACTATAGTAATGTAAGAGACTATGGTGACAGTATTATATTTTTATATTATTATGTGCATGCTCCCATTGCTGCCCCCTGTCAGCAGGGAAGGAGACTATAGTAATGTAGAGACTATGGTGACATTAATTTATTTTTTACAGTTTGTAATAATTTTGTACATGCCGTCTAGAGGGTAGCTTTTACTAGCATTAAAAGTAATATCCGACTTTTATCTTTTTCATTTTTAAATAATTATGTAAGATATAATTGTGATACACATACGTTTACCTATGTGTAGTGGGGTTACGCGTTAGTACCATTATTTACACAAGATGGCACTAAAATCACTACATATGATCTTGCAGACTGTTGCACAACTGACCCTCCATGTAGTGCTCCTGTGCCTGCTCCTGCTGCTGCCCCCTGTCAGCAGGGAAGGAGACTATAGTAATGTTGAGACTATGGTGACAGTATTATATTTTTATATTATTATATGTGCATGCTCCCATTGCTGCCCCCTGTCAGCAGGGAAGGAGACTATAGATATGTTGAGACTATCGTGACAGTATTATTTTTATTACAGTTGGTTTGTAATAATTTTGAACACGCTGTCTAGAGGGTAGCTTTTACTAGCAATAAAAGTAAAATGCGACATATATCTTTTTCATTTTAAATAATTATGTAAGATATAATTGCGATACACATACTTTTACCTATGTGTAGTGGGGTTATGTGTTAGTACCATTATTCATGTAAGATGGCACTAAAATCACTACATATGATCTTGCAGACTGATGCACAACTGACCCCTCTACGTACTGCTCCTGTGCCTGCTCCCGCTGCTGCCCCCTGTCAGCATGGAAGGAGACTATAGTAATGTAGAGACTATGGTGACATTGTTATATTTTTTACAGTTTGTAATAATTTTGTACACGCTGTCTAGAGGGTAGCTTTAACTAGTATTAAAAGTACATTCCAACATATATCTTTTTCATTTTTAAATAATTATGTAAGATATAACTGTGATACACATACGTATACATATGAGTAGTAGGGTTATGTGTTAGTACCATTATTCATGCAAGATGGCACTAAAATCACTACATATGATCTTGCAGACTGATGCACAAATGACCCCTCTACGTACTGCTCCTGTGCCTGTTCCCGCTGCTGCCCCCGTCAGCAGGGAAGGAGACTATAGTAATGTAAGAGACTATGGTGACAGTATTATATTTTTAAATTATTATATGTGCATGCTCCCACTGCTGCCCCCTGTCAGCAGGGAAGGAGACTATAGTAATGTAGAGACTATGGTGACATTGTTATATTTTTTACAGTTTGTAATAATTTTGTACATGCTGTCTAGAAGGTAGCTTTAACTAGTATTAAAAGTACATTCCAACATTTATCTTTTACATTTTTAAATAATTATGTAAGATATAATTGTGATACACATATGTTTACCTATGTGTAGTGGGGTTACGTGTTAGTACCATTATTCAAGCAAGATGGCACTAAAATCACTACATATGATCTTGCAGACTGATGCACCACTGACCCATCTACGTACTGCTCCTGTGCCTGCTCCCACTGCTGCCCCCTGTCAGCAGGGAAGGAGACTATAGTAATGTAGAGACTATGGTGACATTGTTATATTTTTTACAGTTTGTAATAATTTTGTACATGCTGTCTAGAAGGTAGCTTTAACTAGTATTAAAAGTACATTCCAACATTTATCTTTTACATTTTTAAATAATTATGTAAGATATAATTGTGATACACATATGTTTACCTATGTGTAGTGGGGTTACGTGTTAGTACCATTATTCAAGCAAGATGGCACTAAAATCACTACATATGATCTTGCAGACTGATGCACAACTGACCCATCTACGTACTGCTCCTGTGCCTGCTCCTGCTGCTGCCCCCTGTCAGCATGGAAGGAGACTATAGTAATGTAGAGACTATGGTGACATTGTTATATTTTTTACAGTTTGTGTTAATTTTGTACACGCCGTCTAAAGGGTAGCTTTAACAAGTATTAAAAGTACATTCCAACATTTATCTTTTACATTTTTAAATAATTATGTAAGATATAATTGTGATACACATATGTTTTCATATGTGTAGTAGGGTTATGTGTTAGTACCATTATTCATGCAAGATGGTACTAAAATCACTACATATGATCTTGCAGACTGATGCACAACTGACCCCTCTACGTACTGCTCCTGTGCCTGTTCCCGCTGCTGCACCCTGTCAGCATGGAAGGAGACTATAGTAATGTAGAGACTATGGTGACAGGGTTATATTTTTTACAGTTTGTAATAATTTTGTACAGGCCGTCTAGAAGGTAGCTTTTCTAGCATTAAAAGTAAATCCAACATATATTTTTTTTCATTTTCAGATAATCATTTAAGATATAATTGTGATACACATCCGTTTACCTATTTGAGTGGGGTTAAGTGTTAGTACCATTATTAATGCAATATGGCACTAAAATCACTACATATGAACTTGCAGACTGATGCACAACTGACCCCTCTACGTACTGCTCCTGTGCCTGCTCCTGCTGCTGCCCCCTGTCAGCATGGAAGGAGACTATAGTAATGTAGAGACTATGGTGATATTGTTATATTTTTTTCAGTTTGTGTTAATTTTGTACACGCCGTCTAAAGGGTACCTTTAACTAGTATTAAAAGTACATTTCAACATTTATCTTTTACATTTTTAAATAATTATGTAAGATATAATTGTGATACATAAACATTTACCTATGTGTAGTGGGATTACGTGTTAGTACCATTATTCACGCAAGATGGCACTAAAATCACTACATATGATCTTGCAGACTGATGCACAACTGACCCCTCTACGTACTGCTCCTGTGCCTGCTCCTGCTGCTGCCCCCTGTCAGCAGGGAAGGAGACTAGAGTAATGTAAGAGACTATGGTGACAGTATTATATTTTTATATTATTATATGTGCATGCTACCATTGCTGCCCCCTGTCAGAAGGGAAGGAGACTATAGTAATGTAGAGACTATGGTGACATTGTTATATTTTTTACAGTTTGTAATAATTTTGTACACGCCGTCTAGAAGGTAGCTTTAACTAGTATTAATAGTACATTCCAACATTTATCTTTTACATTTTTAAATAATTATGTAAGATATAATTGTGATACACATACGTTTACCTATGTGTAGTGGGGTTAGGTGTTAGTACCATTATTCACACAAGATGGCACTAAAATCACTACATATGAACTTGCAGACTGATGCACCACTGACCCCTCTACGTACTGCTCCTGTGCATGCTCCCACTGCTGCCCCCTGTCAGCAGGTAAGGAGACTATAGTTATGTAGAGACTATAGTGACAGTATTATATTTTCTACAGTTTGTTATAATTTTGTACATGCCGTTATAGAGGGTAGCTTTTACTAGCATTAAAAGTATAATCCCACACATATCTTTTACATTTTTAAAAGATATATGTAGGATATAATTGTGATACACATGTTTACCTATGTAAATGCGTTAGTACCATTATTCACGCAAGTTGACACTAAAATTACTACATATGATGTCCGGATGACGGAAATTGTTAATGTTTAACACCTGGTTTTACATGAATCTGAGCTGTTCTCTTGGTGATGACATGATTGGGCTGGGTGTTCTTTGCCTTTCAAGCCACCCATTATCTCTGTGATTGTGACATTCCCTCAAATCTATAAAGACGTCTTAAATCAAATCTGCCATGACAGCTGTTGAAGTGTCTGTTAGGCTAGGCTGGCATTTCAAGAGTGGCCTTTGGTTTGAAAGGTAGAGGTCCTATATACACAGGAGATGTATTGTCCTCCAGCTCATAGTTATGCTCAAGCTCAGGGTTTCCGTCAAGAATATATACCATACAAGCTGAACTGACATTGATTGTATTGGTATCAGTATCCATACACTCCGATATCCAAACTAAAAATACAGAACTGACTTTTAAACTGACAGCTTCTCAACTTTCATCTGGATTATGTCTGCATAAAATATGCATTTAATCTGTTTTACTGGTATATCCACAGCAAGCTTACGTAATAATAAGTTGTTTATAATGTTATAACTTTTTCATTTGTGGGTCTGAAACCACCTGAGAGCTCAGAAACAGCCCGTTGTCTGATCAAACATGGCTACTTGCATGACTTCCTACTAGGGGGCGCCCTTGTGCTATATAAATTAGACTGTTACTCTTCTCCAAGACTTTCCAACTGGAGTCTTGAGATTGTTATTTTTTCACTGGGTAGATCTGATTAAAGAATGTGACAGCACTTTCTGTATATAGTTGATTGTAAATAAGTGAAAGTCATCTCACTAACTTTTTTGTAATCTGGTCCATATTTGTTGCAGATCCAGGCTGTATAATACAGATTCATTGTTTGTATATAATTGTTTCATGTGAGCACACAGTGGAATGATTTTGCATATGCAGATTATGCTGATTAAAGAATATGACAGTACTTGTATTCTCTTTTTATTATTTTTGTCAATCTGCAAATATATCTCTTGTTTCAGCATATCAAAAGTCTGATATGATAATTACACACTATTGACGGGCAAACCTGCTGAAAACTTAAATAATCCAAGGTCATTAAAGTTTGCCTCACGTACTGATTCAAAACCACCTACCTGGTATCAGTTCTTTTCTCCAGGGAGTCCACCTGGTTGAGCTGTCTGCCTTTTATCATGATCACCGGTTTCCAAAAGATTTATTACCCCAAAGACCTATCATGCACTATAGAAATTGTTGTTTACTTGTGCTGTCATCTCTAGGTTACTAGTGTTTTGATAATGGAGTTACAGCCCTGTGCTGCCATCTGCAGCGGGACTGCTCCGTGGCCGAGTTGATAGAGGAGAGGTTGTGCTGGTTGTGTTGCTTGTGCTGCCATCTATAAGGTTATAGTCTGATAGAGAAGGGATTGTGCTGGTTGTGTTGCTTGTGCTGCCATCTATAAGGTTATAGTCTGATAGAGAAGAAGTGCTGGTTGTGTTGCTTGTGCTGCCATCTATAAGGTTATAGTCTGATAGAGAAGAAGTGCTGGTTGTGTTGCCTGTGCTGTCCTCTAGAAGGGAAAAGTCTGATAAAGAAGAAGTCCTGGTTGTGTTACTTGTGCTGCCCTCTAAAGGGGAATATTCTGATACAGGAGAGGTTGTGCTGGTTGTGTTGCTTGTGCTGCCAACTATACGGGAATAGTCTGATAGAGTAGAGGTTGTGATGGTTGTGTTGCTAGTGCTGCCATCTATAGGGTAATAGTCTGATAGAGAAGAAGTGCTGGTTGTGTTGCTTGTGCTGCCATCTATAAGGTTATAGTCTGATAGCGAAGAAGTGCTGGTTGTGTTGCTTGTGCTGTCCTCTAGAAGGGAAAAGTCTGATAAAGAAGAAGTCCTGGTTGTGTTACTTGTGCTGCCCTCTAAAGGGGAATATTCTGATACAGGAGAGGTTGTGCTGGTTGTGTTGCTTGTGCTGCAAACTATACGGGAATAGTCTGATAGAGTAGAGGTTGTGATGGTTGTGTTGCTTGTGCTGCCATCTATAGGGTAATAGTCTGATAAAGAAGAGGTTGTGGCAGGGTTGCATGGTTTTAGCATGGCTTTAGCGGTTAAAATCTATTAAAAGCTTGGTTAAAACCACCACCAAAAGTGGCTAAAACAGGTTGAAACCCTATCATCCATCTAACAGTCAGGGTCAATTATAGGCATTTTGTCTAAGTATATATGGACAACTCATACTTAGTACCGGGAGACATATTACTTGAGTCTCTATAGTCTGAAAACCATACCTTTAATGTTGGTGTGATCATTAATGGGTGTCCGATAATTTGTTAGAACTGTTATTTTGGGGTAGAGCATTGCCTCTGAAGTCAAAGACATATGCAGAGACCAACTTCAGTTGTAAGGTATGGCCTCTTGTTACAGACAATGCAAAGAATATGGACAAGGTGAGGAAAGGACTAGGGCAGGATGATAAAAACCTTGTCACCTATGGCTGCTTTGCTCATGTTATGAATTTCCTAGGGCAAGACCTCACACCCACCCCTATCATCATCCATGTAGTTCAAGTCAATAAATTCTTCAGGAATCATCATATCCCATCTGCCTGGCACAAGAACCAGTCAGGACCAGTTCATCCTTAGCTACCCAGTGATACCCGCTAGAAAGGGCAGCTGATTTGCAGAGTCCTACCTGACCAATAGAACATACTATATAAAGTTCATACAGGACCACCCAGATGAAATAGATCATGTCATCTTCATCAGCAGAGAGGGTGTTCAGTAGTTTTGAGGTTGTGCTGTTCAAGCTACACAACAGACTGGGCATACAGAAAACAGCAAAGCTTTTGTTCATATACACTTCTGAGAGGTCCAAAGGAGCTATAATATTAGAATGGACAATATTCCCAATATGTAGACCCAACAATACTGCATATATTTGGACTTTGTAGCCAGGTCTCATAGTGATGGACCATGGTTATTATCTATATTTATATATTTATTTATTTTCTGCATCATGTTAATTTTCTTTTTTGCAATTAAAACAAACATGATACTCTGTTTTTTGTGTATTCTTGCAATTATTGCATTTAAAAAGCACTACACTAGCTCTTACTGAATATTTGACATTTTTAGCAAACTTTTAACTGGCTAAAAGCTGGATTTAGCCATGGCTCATGGCTTAAAACAAGTTTTAGCCGGCTAAAACCCAACCCTGGTTTGGGCTGGTTGTTATGGTATCTAGCGCCATCTAATGACAGACACTGTTACTGGTACTCTCATACGTTTGAGGTATGATAAGATACATTGACTGTGCACTGCCATGTTGGAAGAAATGTGAAATTCTACCTCAACATAGCTTTTCGTACTACAGGGTCACGCGAGATTGCGAGATCGCGGATTATCGCTGGGAGGTCACGTTGGCCTTTTCAGTCATTATCAATTTGGATTACGGACGGATTAAGACGCTCTAGTACAGTTTGTTCGGTTCTGGATTATTTTTACCATTCATATTTTCTCAAGATCACTTCGTATTAAGCATCCTGGCTGCTGCTACTAACAGGACTGCGGGTCTATCTAAAACGCGGAGAATCCGCGGAGAGATGGAGAATTCGCGGAGAATTCGTGGACAATTTGCGGAGAGTTTTTATATGCAATAATACTTTTAAATACACATTAAAATTACTTAAAATCTGCAACTATATTACTCTTCACATATTAACTTATCTGTTTAGTTACCAAAATAATTAAAAATCTGTACTTTAATGTAAAATTCAGCTCTCAGTTCTTCTCTTAAGATTTTATTTGTGCCATGCCAGAGACAACGAATACAGCATCAGGAGACTGTGGACTATTTGTGATTGCAAATGCAGTTGATTTTTGTTTCAATTTAGAAATTGAACAAATTGAACATTTTAACAATGGATTGATGCAACAACACTTAGTTTCTTGTTACGATTCAGGCATTTTTACACCATTTCCTCAAGCAAAACGTTCTCCTGGAATACCAAAACCTAACTAACCTAAATATAATGCAACTGTGACCATTCGGATTGAATGTGAATGATGATTAGGATATTTATTCGAAGACATGATTGGTTGTAAAAAAAAAATGAAAAAATGTAATAAATCGTTTCATTTTAAATGTGCATATGTCTTTAAAATAACTAAAGCAATTAAAAAATGAAATGGTTTTGTGAAGATTATACAAATAAGTTCATGTACTATTGCTGTATGTATGTGTACATTGTGCTATAGTTTAATTTTTTTTATTATTATACTCTGTATTGATATGGCCGGAAAGCAGTGTGGTGTATTTTGTACAGAATAAGAAAAATATAATTCTTTAACTGTGATTACAATATATATTTACTATTTTTTCTTTTATTTTATTTAATCCTACTGCCAAGTTGATTCATTAGCTTAAAGGGGCAATCTTTTATTTTGTGTGTGAGTGTGTAAAGTCGAATGTTTGTGTTTCACCTTTGTGCATGTAAATTGGGTCCATACACTATAAATGGTGATAGTGGTTTTTTTATCTATCAATAAATGTAGGTAAAATTATGATTTATTAATCATATTATATATATATATATATCGTTTAACACCTGTAAATTTGATACACATGCATGGTTTTGTTATTGTTTGCAAAATAAACTGTTCAAATATTAGGTGTTTTGCGTTTTCGTCTAAAGATCTGTCAGTGTCTGCTGGTGACTCAGACAGGTGTTTTGTGTAACGCATTCACTCGGCGGCGAGTCTACATTGTTAAGCATAAAATGCTTAATTATATACAGATTTTTAAAATTATTTCGTTCATTTTTTAGTGCGCAAATATGTTAAGAGTAATATGGTTGGGGGTTTTAAGTGATTTTAATGTGGATTAAAAAGTATCATATTGAATATAAAAACTCTCCGCCAATTCTCCACGAATTCTCCATCCCTCCGCGGATTCTCCGCGTTTTAGACAGACCCCAGGGCTGCGGTTGTTCTTTTCGGACACTAGCTAACCTACGGTCATGGCTCATCAGCGGGCTAGCAGAGGGAGCAGCCGTTCCGCTAAGAAAGAAACAGGAGATATTTTGGGAAAACTCCTAAAAGAGCTAAAAAATGGAGACCTCGGAGAAGGCTCCGATAGTGCAACAGGGAGAGGGAGAGACCCTCCCAAAGAAAATAACAATCAAAACATCGGCAAGGAGAGTGAATTTCTTAGCCAAGATGGCCGCCAAACAACGGCGCTCGCCCCACCTGCTGAGGGGGAGACGGGTAGTGAATCCATTCCTCAATGGGCGCTGGCTATTCAAGCGATGCAGCAGCAACAGCAAAAATCACTGGAGGCTATGTTCAGCACTATCTCCAAACTAAAGGACTCGCGCAAGCCAAGCTGCAAGAGGAAACGAAATTCTGATCACGAGGAATACAGTGATGACGGGAGCGTGAGTGCCCCGGATGAGGATATGCAAAATGGCAGCGCCCGTGATGGCCGGCTTGTTGATACTCGGCCGTGTAATCAGAAAGAACCTGAGGGAATCAGATCAGGAAGGTGAGGATATGGATTTGTTGATAGATTCATTAGCGCAAGATTATGGCCAGGCTGTTACGCTAGGCAAGGACATTACGCCTAAACTTGCCACCCTTGTAAACACGCTCCTCACCCGCCCGTGTTCCGAAGATAAACAAAAGGATATTAACAAAAAATATCCAACACCAGGAAACTGTCCGTTGATTACGACATCAAAGTTAACCCTGATGTGTGGGGCAAGCTTTCTAAGAATGCTAAATCAAATGACTTAAAAATCCAGAAAAGTCAGGACTGTATTATGGCAGCGGTACGGCTGATGCTTGCGGCAACAGATAAAATCCTGACCACAAGGAATGGACGTGATACATTAAGCAAAGAGGATATGGACAGTTTGGTGAGACACATGATGGATGCCACTACCATGCTGGGGTGCGCAGATATAGGGCTTAATGAAGCCAGAAGAGAGCTCATCAGGCCAATGCTTAAGGACAGGTACAAGCCCGTGTGTAATTCAAAACTGCACCAAGAGAAAGGCGAGTGGCTTTTCGGGGATGACTTTGCCCAAACAGTAAAACAGGTGGAAGAAACCAATAGACTGGCTCCAAAGATAATGGAGGGTCCAAGTACTGGTCAGAACTATAGATATGCATCCAATCAGAGCTACAAGAACAACTTCGGGCAGGCTGGTGCCCGGCCTCAAGCTACGCAGAGGAGACCTTTTTTAGGGAAAGCTCCAGCAGCCTGGGGGAGACCACCTCATCATGCAAGGAAACCCCACTGGAAGTACTCAACATAGACACTGCTAGGCAGGTAAGCGATATCACTCCCTGCTGCCTTAGTAATAATAAACATGATGTCATTGAACTATTAAAGCAGGAAGCAGCTGGCTTTAAGGCAGGCAAGATTGCGGCCTCATCGACACACTGGGAGTTAAACTTCAGACAAATGGGTACTTGATACAGTGCAAGGATGTAAAATTGAATTATCTGAGATTAGTTTCACTAAAAAAGAACATGCTATCATTGAAGGTGAACTTGGTAAACTTATCAGTAAGAAGGTAGTGCAGACAAGTAAACATAGCACAGGGGAATTTATCTCCAATATATTCATTAGAAGTAAAAAGGATGGTACTTACAGGCTTATTCTCAACCTATCTAGTTTCAACAAATTAGTTACATACAAACATTTCAAAATGGAAACGCTTCACACTATGCTTACCTTGGTACATCCTAACTGCTACATGGCCTCCATTGACCTAAAGGATGCATATTATTCTGTACCAGTTAACTCGCAAGACCAGAATTTTCTTAAATTTAAATTCAATGGAGAACTTTTTCAATTTACAGCAATGCCTAATGGCCTGGCGTGTGCGCCCCGGTGCTTTACGAAATTGCTCAAACCAGTGTATGCATACCTAAGGGAACAAGGCCATGTAGTAGCAGGATATATTGATGACAGTTTACTAATAGGAGACACCCATGATGAATGTTTACAAACAATTGTGGCTATGTGTAATCTTGTCAGGAAGCTAGGATTTATTGTACACCCTGATAAATCTGTGCTGGAGCCTTCACAGCAGGTGATCATGCTAGGGTTTAAAATTAACTCTGTGGACATGAGTGTTTCACTCACTGATGAGAAATGTCAAAATGTAATTAACAAATGTAAAGCAGTGTTGTCTAAGCAATTCACTGAAATACAGGAAATAGCTGAAACACTGGGCATTTTGGTTGCATACAGTGAAGGGGTGAGTTATGGCAAGATACACAATAGGCAACTTGAGATTCACAAAGCGCAGGCACTGAAATTAAACAAAGGGGATTTCAGTAAATCAATGAAAATCACACAACCAATGAAAGATAACCTCTTATGGTGGGCGGAAATAAATAACCTGAAACCCAAACAAATTAGACCTCATTCCCCAGATATCATTATTCAGAGTGATGCATCAAAATTAGGATGGGGGGCGGTGTGTAATCACAAAACAACTGGGGATAACTGGTCTGATGACTTTACAGACAAACACATAAATTTCTTAGAGCTACAAGCAGGTTTCCTGGCTCTTCAGTGTTTTTGTGATAAGAAAAGAGATGTGCATATTAGGACACAAATGGACAGTACAACTGCAGTAGCCTATTTAAACAATATGGGGGGCCGGTTCCCAGATCTAAACAAAATAGCCCAAAGGATATGGGAGTGGGCAGAGCAGCGCAACATTTGGGTTAGCGCTTCACACTTGCCAGGGGTAGATAATACAGAGGCGGACAAACAATCATGCATGCTGCATGACAATACAGAGTGGATGCTCAGGCCTGGTTGTTTTAAATCAATTACTGATTTATGGGGCCTGCCAACAGTAGACTTATTTGCTTCTTCCCTTAATAAACAGTGTGACCCTTATATTTCATGGAAACCCGACCCTAAGGCCTTAGCAATAGATGCTTTCACAGTCACATGGAATGAAGGCTTACTGTATGCTTTTCCGCCCTTTAGCATGCTGAGCAGAGTGCTGGAGAAAGTGAAGTCAGACAAAGCGGAGATTATACTTGTCGCACCAATTTGGACAACACAGCCATGGTTTGTGCAATTGACCAGACAGTTGATCGCTTGCCCTCACCTGTTACCAACAACCAAGGAAATATTAATGTTACCCCACAACCATCATGCAGTACATCCACTCACACACATGAGACTGGCGGTCTGGCGCCTGTCAGGCAAAACTTACAAAAACATGGCATTTCACCAAAAACTACTCAAATCATTATGTCCTCATGGAGAGAGGGGACAAAGAGACAGTATGATTCATATATCAGGAAATGGGCTAAGTTTTGTGTCGAAAGGGGCGAAAGTACACATGCACCACCTCTAGGTATTGTTTTGGATTTTTTCACTGATCTTTACAATCAAGGACTAAGTCACAGTGCTATAAACACTGCAAGGTCAGCATTATCCACATTCATAACAATGGATGGGGGGGCGTTAGGGTCCCATCCTGTTGTTACTAGATTTTTAAAGGGTGTTTTTCAGTTAAGACCTAGCCTGCCTAAAAATACTACAGTTTGGGACACAAGTATTGTGCTGAGGCGTCTTTCTACTGTATCAGACCCTTGCTCACTTAAAGAACTCTCTCATAAAGTCAGTACATTACTGGCCCTAGTGACTGGACAGCGGGTTCAAACTCTGTGTAGCCTAGATGTAAATGATAGATGTACATGATATAAGACTGCGATGGCGACAGACGTCTAAAATAGTTGCTCTGCATAATAACGCTTCCTAGGCTTGGAAAATGTACCAAAATAAGTAAAATCAAAAGAGGATCGATAGAAAAAAGCAAAACTGTATCGCTCTGAAAATCCGAAGAAGATCTGACGCAGAAGGACCAGTCAACAAAAGAAAATCTTGGACCAAAGATCGCGCGACCGCTCGAGCTTGACAGGGCCTTAGCAACGGGCATATACTATTAATATAACGGAAACGTCCGCAAAAATCGTAAGTAAACAATTAAATATCACCAAATAACCATGGATGTAAACAAAATCCAATTAATATTAGCCATCAGGGAAGCACTGCAAACCCAGGAGGTGCAAAATGCACTGGCATCAAACATCGTAATCCCTCTTCAGAGATTGATGGACAAAAAAATCGGCTAACTGGAAAAAGTAATAAAATCGCACAAAGAAAAAATCGCTAACCTGGAAAAAAAAATATGAAACACTAGAAAAGAATTCCTTATGAAAAAGCAAGACCAAGAAGAGGCAACCAAACAGAAAAATCTGATCATCAAAAACCTCAAAGAATCTGAAAACGAAAAACCAATGGAAAGGGCCATGGAGGTCTTCAAAGCAATGGGGCTCAACACCAGTCAGTCCGAAATGAGCCAAGTATTTAGGCTAAAACCAAAACAAGGTACGGACGGAAAGCAACAAACGAGACCCCGGAAGCTCCTTGTTAAATTTCATAACACCACAACAAAGGACACAGTATACAAAGCGAGGGCGAAACTGCGGAACATCAGTCTGGACAGAGTAGCAATTTATATCAATGAGGACCTGACAGCGGACCAAGCGGAGCTATTGTACGAAACAAGAAAACTTAAAAAGAAACCCAATAACTTAATACACTCCGTGTGGACAAACAATGGGAAAATCTACGCAAAACAAGACCGTGAAGACAGCCCAACATTGATTAAAAATAAGGCAACATTAAAAAAAAATACGAGGAGTGGTTGAAATTAACAGATGATAGCAACGAGACCCCCCCGTGAAGAAAGGAACAGCTGATCGCTCCTCCCATAATGCACCGGGCGTATCCAACGTTAACAATGGACATTAAATCATCCAAGGATCATTATTTTAATATATATATAATAATCTACACACATAGTAATGCATACAAAGCCGTTCAAAGCGTTATAGATGCGACCACATTACGTTGTCATCACATTCTAACTTAATTTTAATAGATTTACCTGCGTGACCGGCTGACAACCCAGTATGGGTAACAGAGACACACACACAACACGCTCCCACACAACATGTCCCAGCATGCACACCACACCAACCGGAAGAAAAGGTAACGTCAACATGGCTAAGCAAATTTCCATTTACCGCTTTTCAAACTGTACTCACCTTTACCTAGTAATTATTAAAAAAGTAAAAAATAGTTGTGACATCGAATTAAACCCTGGCCCCAAAACAAAAACTCTAGATATATACCATATTAATATACGGAGTATCTTAAACAAAATAGAAGACACAGAAATAGAAATACAAAACTTCGACATCGTCTGCTTTACAGAGACACACCTAGACAGCTCAATTACAAACGAACAAATTTTAATACCCGGATATCAGCCACCAGAAAGGCTAGATAGATCGAGACATGGAGGTGGCATTGCAGTATACATTAAAAATACTATTGCATACAAAAGAAAACATGATATTGAATCCAAACATATAGAATCGATTTGTATTGAAATTATGAACCAACCATCCAAATTTATTTGCACAACAGTGTACAAACCACCAAACCAACCTGTAGAAAGCTGGGAAAACCTTAACGATTTCTTCTTTGATCTTAATTCCCTACCAAGTACTAGACATGTTATTGTCGGAGACTTAAATTGTGATATGATGATAAACTCACCCTCCCCAAAACTCAAAACCATAATAAAAGAACTTAATCTCTACCAACACATAAGTCAACCTACCAGAATAACCGATAATACTGCAACACTTCTCGATGTAGCTATTACTAACTTTAATGAATATATTATCAAATCAGGTACCTTTCCAAGGAAATACAGTGATCATAATAGTATATATAAAAAGATAAATTGGACCACAAACAGTCACACCTCACCTAATCCGATTAAAACATGGAACTACCAAAAAGGAAACTATGAGGAAATGAGAAATAAATTAAGGAATATCAACTGGAATGATATATATAACTCAACATCTGATATAGAAATCATCTATGATAAAATACTTAAGGAAATTAATATTATAAAAGAGCAATGCATACCATTTCATAATATTACTCATAATTCATATAATAGAGAATGGTATACCCGTGATCTTAAACTTCTAAAAAGAAAATGCCTCCGGCTACGTACAAAAGCTATGAAATCAAACAAACCTAAAGACATGGAAAATTATAAAACATCTAGAAATAACTTTAATAAAGAAGCAAGAAAAGCCAAACCAAACTACCCCTCCAAAATTGCGGCAGAACTTAAAAATAATCTACATAATGAACAAGGGACCTATGGGTCACTGTGCTCAGCTGACGTTAACCTTGAAGGTAAAAATCTAAAATAATATCAAATGGAGATAAAGTGTAAGAGGAAGAGGTAATATAGGCCATGGTTGGTTTATATGATTGGTTTGTATTGATGAGCAAGAAATTGTTGCAAATAATATTTTGTGACCTGAACATGTGTTTCCTAATGTTGAAACTGAAGCATGTGAGCAGTTTGTGAACAAATGATCTGTACAATTACCATGATCATTAGTTGGTTTTTCGATTAACTGTTGACATTTCAGAAGTTTACACATTTGTTCAATCGAATCTTTCTTTGTATAATATATATTATTAAATATATGTTTTTTTTATGAAATGTATACAGTTTATATATAACTAATTAACAACATAAAACATGGCAAACAAAGCCTGATCACAAATTCTGCTGATGCAGGAAAATAATGAACAAATGTTTGTAATAAATCCTCTTTTTTTTTTATCACATCAATTTTTTTTTTAATTTAAGTTTATATTTCTATACATTTTCAATATAACATATATATCTGAATATAAAAGTTGATTTATAATTCTCAATTGCATCATCATAAATCCAATCTTGCCAGATAACACCACATCATGCATACAAATGTTTATTTATTTTTTACCACAAAAATATATCTTTTAAATCTGCAAAAACAATAAATATCTAAAACAAATACTTGATTTAGATTTCTCAATTTTTAATTGTGTCTTTATTTATCCATAATGTGCTTCATATTTTATAATAATTTAAGCATACTGATGGGTTCCATCATGATTGGTAAAATCATTTAAAAGAAAAATGATTTCTTTAAAAATGCTACATTACACAACATTGCATCTTCTGGATTACACCTTGAATTACTTTTTCAAGGAAAGTTTTTGCATATCAGAGTGGAAACAGCATTACAATTAAGGAGATACAGTGAACACTTGGTGGGTTGGGTTTGCCGGGGGGGGGGGGGGGGGGGATTGGGGTGGTGATATGAGAATAAATGTACACCTGTCACAGCAGGGGATCTCCCCCAGTGACTGTAACAAATCAGAAACCCTGGCATAGCTGACTTCCAGTGACCTGGAGTGGGACCCTGCATCTGTAATCTGTAATCAAAGCAAATGACTACAATAGAGCCTCAAGAAAAAATCAATAACTAGCTTAATTTTCAAGCTTTTACTTCCAAATTTCAGATTTAAACAAATTAAATATTTATGTTTACATGCTGTGAAAATTAAATCAATGGTACTTACAGGAAAAAAACGTGCCATGGTCAAAGTTGGGCAAAATTTAAGGTACTGATTTTATTTTAAAGCTAATTACTTAAAAAAATTACAAAATTCAGATCTAATTTTGGGTAAACAACTGAATCTTAATTAAACATAGTTATATACTTGGGAAAATAGACTCTAGTTTCAAAATTTTTCATGTTAAGTCAGTAAATATTTTTCCTGATTTTTTACAAAGTCCATTATGTTTGGGCCCATAACTTAAAGAATTTATACTTAACAGACTTAATTTCTGGCATGTACATAGGAACTATATAGAAGAATATTTATGGTAAATATGAGGAAAAACAGATGAGTGGTTTTGATATTAGGTAGTCCTGAAGTGTGAAAATAGGATTTTAATAAAAAATTGAGGTTTTTCCTTAATTTCTCAAAGGAACGAAGTTGCAAAGACCCAGTTTTCGGCTTGGTAGGAGATCTTGGGGACATCTAACATTATGCTGAATTTTGGATTCCTAGGTCTTACGGTTTCAAAACGTGCCACATCTACGGACGGACGGACGGACGGACGGACAGACGGACGGACGACGGACAATGGACCACGACTATAGCTCAGATGACTTATAGTCAGCTGAGCTAAAAACTGTGGTGAAAAAAAATAAATGTTTTAATGAAGGGCAATAATCAACAAAATATACCACCACTTATCAACAATGATGGTACATTTGCAACTGAACCAAAGGAAAAGGCTAACTTACTAAATGAACAATTTATTAAACAAACAATAATTCAAGAACAACATTTTTCTACTCCATATTTAGCTAGTAAGAATTACAATAGACTCGATAACATTAAAATAGATATTCACGAACTGGAATCAATTATGAAGAATCTTAATTGTAACAAATCCCAAGGCCCTGATGAAATCCCCCCCATCATCCTTCGTGAATGCCACAAAGAACTTGTATATCCACTCTGGAAACTTCTTACATTATCAATGGAAAAAGGACAACTTCCATCACTCTGGAAAAAAGCAAATGTAACGCCAATCTATAAAAATGGAGAAAAAAAATAAGCCAATCAACTATCGCACTATATCCTTAACATCTTGCATATGCAAACTATTTGAAAAAATTATCTTCGATCAAATGTATAAGTTCTTTAAAAATAACAATATAATCAGTCCACATCAGTCCGGCTTCATACCTGGAGACTCCATGGTCTACCAACTCTCTGACCTCTATAATTCAATTATCCAAGATATAGATAAAGGCAAAGAAGTACAGGCTATTTTCCTAGACATAAGCAAAGCCTTTGACAAGGTCTGGTCAGAAGATCTCCTCGCCAAACTGTCATCGGCTGGAATAAAAGGTAAACTGCTTCGTTGGATTGCCCAGTACCTGAAAAATAGGAAACAACGAGTATTAATCGAAAACGATTTCTCCCATTTGGAAACACTTCATGCTGGGGTACCCAAAGGTTCCATACTGGGACCCCTATTATTTCTAATATTCATTAACGACATTACAGACAACATAACAAGTAACATTAGACTATTTGCAGACGACACCATGTTGTATCTCACCATTGAAAACCGATCTTTAGCAGCAAAAATACTAAATAGAGACTTGGAACAAATCTCAAAATGGTCAAAAAAATGGTTAGTCACCTTCAATGCAAAAAAAACCAGATCACTGTTATTCTCAATGAAACCAAAAACAGACCATCCTGACCTATATTTCAATGGTATTAAAATAGATAAATCTAACACCCATAAACATTTAGGAATAACACTTAGAAAGGACTGCAAATGGAACGATCATATAGAAAATATAAAAGCAAAAGCAAACTCTAAAATCTTAATATTGAGCAAATTAAAATATATGCTTGATAGGAAAACTCTAGAAAACATATATTATACATATATAAGGCCAATACTAGAATACAGTAATGTTATGTGGTGTAACTGCACACAAGAACAAAGCGAAACACTAGAAGCTGTGCAATTACAAGCTGCCAGAATAGTAACAGGCTGCGTCAGGGGAACTAGCCATGCAAAACTCTACAAAGAAACAGGCTGGCCCCTACTCAAAACGCGTAGAGAAAATTCAATGGTCATCCAGCTGCACAAAATGATAAAGCTAGAATCCCCCCAGTACCTGTACTTACTATTACGGCCACACAGAAACACCACCTTTAATACAAGATCTAGTGATCAACTCAATATACAAGACATTTTCTGTAGAACAGAGATCTACTATAATTCATTCTTACCAAAATCTATAAGATTATGGAATAAATTAGATGAAAGACTTAAACACTGTCAAACCAGCAAATCACTTAAATATAATATATCCAGGGAAATTGCAAGAAACAAACCACCAAAATACTTCAATTCAGGTACAAGAAAGGCCCAGATAATTCATACCTGACTGCGAACACAAAGCAGTGACTTAAACTACGATCTATATAGAAGACACCTATCCAACGACCCAAAATGTCAATGTGGATACGAAACAGAAAATGCTGAACATTATCTGCTGCAATGCCAACTCCATGTCAATTCTAGAAATAAATATCTCCCCCAAGATATATCTGTAGAAGAACTCCTCTATGGTAGCGCATATGCAAACAACACCAGAAATGAAGAAATCTTTACATCTGTATGTTCAAACATAGAAAACACAAACCGGTTCAAAAAATAAAAATCTCCCACAACACCTCCAAAACACAGACATACAACTATAACACTTCCACTTACCAAACATCCACTACCAAACACAACCCCTACCATAATACTGAATACTGCCATCGTTTTATATTTTATATTTTATACTAGAAATATTAGGGAGAGAGTCAAGATAAGCTTTAAGTAGCTTGCACTTAATCCCATTGATGTCTGTACCATAAGATATGTGCATATTCAATAAAATATCTCAAACAAAAATGATATAAGAATGTCAGGGGAAGCTTGTTTTGTTAAAGTGGGATCCTTGATTAAAACCTCAAGTGCAGGAAGGCACCAGCGTGACCTGCACCTTCCTGCATACCCAGATAACAAAAGCCTGTGCCCAGTCTCTAACTTAAAAATGTATCTGGACAGGACTGATAGTGTAAGAGGATCAGTCACTAAGCTTTTCATCTCTTGCATTAAACCTCATGCTCCTATATCCACCAGTACTATGGCCAGATGGATCAAAACTACTCTGCAGGAAGCAGGAATAGATTTAGGCATTTTCTCGGCTCACAGCTGTAGATCAGCAGCTGATAGCAAAGCAAAACTTTGTTCAGTGCCAGTGGATACAATTCTGAATACAGCAGGTTGGACTAACAACAAAACGTTTGCTAAATTCTATAATAGACCCATTTGTGATACTGGTGTATTTGCTAGCACTATACTTGATGAGGTGTCATCATGATGTTGTTATTCTATTGAATAAATTATTGTATGATTTGTATTTACTTGTTAATTGTTTGTGGACATGCTTTGAATATCTCGCGTGACCCTGTAGTACGAAAAGCTATGTTGAGGTAGAATTCAACAATTAAATGAGACTTACCTGTAAGTTGAAATTTGATGGGAAATTTACTGAAACATAGCTGAGTACGAAAGGGTCACGTGCCCTCCCTCAGGGCCCTCCCTTGTAAGATTGTCCACTGCACAATTAATACTTCTTTAAATATTGACCTCCGCGAGATCTCGGCGCAATCTCAAGTGACCCTTTCGTACTCAGCTATGTTTCAGTAGAATTCCCATCAAATTTCAACTTACAGGTAAGTCTCATTTAATTGTTGAAATTTCCTGCGTTGTGGTCTTCTTTCCCTGCTGCACTTACTGCCTCCTACACAACAGAAATTAGTGACAAAGATGGCTTCCTTTCGTCTTGATGCTCCACCTCCTTATCTACAAGACCATGTCACTTTGTACCCTTGGGAGACATTGGTAAAGTTATTTCAAAACTACTTGCTTGCCTCCAACAGCACATCTGTCTCGGACTCTTGTAAAAAAGCAGTTCCCCTTCACTGTCTTGGCACAGAGGCACAGATATTTTTTTACACCTATCTCTGGTGAGTGACTCTTATGAACATGCCCTGCATGCCTTGAATGGGGATTCAAGACCCCAGTCAATGTAAGTGCTGAGCGCTTCAGATTCTGCTCAAGAGTACAGTCACACAGTAAAAGTATAGAACAGTACGTTAAATCCTTGCAGGAATTAGCCTGGAAATTGCAATTTTGGGGACACACTAGATGAGGCTATTTGTGCTCAACTGGTGGAAAAACAACTGAACCCAAAAATTTGTGAACAGCTATCATTTGAGCAAGATCTGACCCTTAATGATGCCATAACAATAGATACAGGAGTTGAAACAGCCTTACGAAAGGCCAAATGCCTTACAGCGAGTGATCACAGAGGTGCAAATGATACAAACAAAATTCAGAATAGTCTTTTTAAGAATGACAGAGGTAACACTCATCAGTATCCTGTTTGCCAGACAGGTAACACTGGTCATAACAGACCACCCCCATCCATGAACACAGGTAGTGCTACAAATATTTGTATCGGTTTGGTAGTCATAAACACAGAGCCAATTACCCACAATGCCCAGCTCTTTATAAACAGTGTAATCAGTGATTCATTTACAATTTTGCTTGCCCGAGTCCCAGGACTTGCAACAGACAATATCAATGCATCCTCCTGGTGAGATGATGAGTCCCAATAAATTTGATGGCTCGTGAGTCCCAATAAATTTGTTAATTTTGTGTTAATGGTTTTGTTCATACATACATACGCTTTTCAGTGAGTCAGTAACAAAACAAGGGACCTATGGGTCACGGCGCTCAGCTGTTATATATGATAAAAAAATATGATTTAGGAATGAGGCATATGCTGGTTTGGTGTGGTAATAAATATAAGCTCTTTATGAGTTGTTGGTGTTTAGCTTATGTATGATTATGATATTATCTTTGGAGACAGGGAAGAGGATTGATTTCATTTATTTTATTAACAAATCGAGTACTATTGTCACACAGATTTTGACTTGGCCATATAACTTATAAGCAGAACATATAATATAAGAGTTTAACTATTTATTTAAAAAAAAAATTACAAATATTGTCCCAAATATAATTTTTATTAAAAATAATAAGAGAATCTTATGATTTTTTAAAATGAAATATAACTGAAATGATTATTAAAATAATATTAAAGAATATGTTCATGAATGCATTCATGAATACATTTTGAAAGTATTTGCACTGGTATTCATATACTTTCATTTTTACCTGAATTCCAATTCTTTATGCAAGACATTTTATAATGGAGTACATATTCATATTCGTATTTAAATACAATTGCAAAGTTTTCCCACCATTACTGGCATTTATTCAGTTTTCACCAAACAATTATGTTGAGAATCCAGAATATACAAAATTCACACATTTAAATTATGATCAAAAGTACCTGGTTTTATGGCTTTTATTTATATTAAAAAAAAAATGTAATATATTCATTTTGGACTAATTTCACATCAATGTACACACTAGACACAGTAGGAATCTAGATTAATAATATCAACTGCATCTTTGTCTATCATTATTTTCCTTCATATGATCCCTAATGATTAGTAATGAATAATATGATTTACTTTTTTATCATTAAAATTGAACTGAAAAATACCATAGGTGACTGCATGGTGTTATTTGGAGTACGTGACATTCTATCCATCGATACAAGATTCTTTTATCATCAGTAACTGCAAGTTGATTTCCTGTTATTATAAACTAACAAATTCTTTTTTATTTTTCTTTAATTTGTTATTAAAAAACAATAAAAATTTATTAATTTATTGTTAATTGTTATGTTGTTGGTTCAGTAAAACTACTAGATGAGTTGGGTTGGACACCTGGATCAACTGTGGCTGGCCATAAGCTGCCTACCTGCAACAGTGTATGGCTCGCCTCAAGCATGCATAATTTGCTGAAAGTTCAACAAGGTCAACATACAGGTGACTCAAGAGGGGCTGGAGATAGTTAAGGTCTGACATGGTCTCATAAAAACATTAATAAAAGCTACAATTTTTGGCCAATTTCTTTCAGCTTTCTAAACTAAAAAGCTGAAATCCTTGTGTGCATGATATGAAAATTATATCAACCGTGCTCACAGGAAACAAATGTGCCATGGTCAAAGTTGGGCAAAATTTAAGGTACTAATTTTATATTTATACTAATAACATATAAAATTTGAAAAATTCAGGACTACTTTAGGGTATTCAATTGAATCTTGATTAAATAATGTTACATCCCTGGCAAAAAAACTCTAGCTTCAGCAATCCCCTTGTTAAGGGAGTAAATATATTTCTTGATTTTTTACATAGTGCATTATGTTTGGGCCCATAACTTAAAACAATTACGTAATACTGACATCATTTCTGGCATATGCATAGAGAATACCAGAAATGAAGAAATCTTTACATCTGTATGTTCAAACATAGAAAACACAAACCGGTTCAAAAAATAAAAATCTCCCACAACACCTCCAAAACACAGACATACAACTATAACACTTCCACTTACCAAACATCCACTACCAAACACAACCCCTACCATAATACTGAATACTGCCATCGTTTTATATTTTATATTTTATACTAGAAATATTAGGGAGAGAGTCAAGATAAGCTTTAAGTAGCTTGCACTTAATCCCATTGATGTCTGTACCATAAGATATGTGCATATTCAATAAAATATCTCAAACAAAAATGATATAAGAATGTCAGGGGAAGCTTGTTTTGTTAAAGTGGGATCCTTGATTAAAACCTCAAGTGCAGGAAGGCACCAGCGTGACCTGCACCTTCCTGCATACCCAGATAACAAAAGCCTGTGCCCAGTCTCTAACTTAAAAATGTATCTGGACAGGACTGATAGTGTAAGAGGATCAGTCACTAAGCTTTTCATCTCTTGCATTAAACCTCATGCTCCTATATCCACCAGTACTATGGCCAGATGGATCAAAACTACTCTGCAGGAAGCAGGAATAGATTTAGGCATTTTCTCGGCTCACAGCTGTAGATCAGCAGCTGATAGCAAAGCAAAACTTTGTTCAGTGCCAGTGGATACAATTCTGAATACAGCAGGTTGGACTAACAACAAAACGTTTGCTAAATTCTATAATAGACCCATTTGTGATACTGGTGTATTTGCTAGCACTATACTTGATGAGGTGTCATCATGATGTTGTTATTCTATTGAATAAATTATTGTATGATTTGTATTTACTTGTTAATTGTTTGTGGACATGCTTTGAATATCTCGCGTGACCCTGTAGTACGAAAAGCTATGTTGAGGTAGAATTCAACAATTAAATGAGACTTACCTGTAAGTTGAAATTTGATGGGAAATTTACTGAAACATAGCTGAGTACGAAAGGGTCACGTGCCCTCCCTCAGGGCCCTCCCTTGTAAGATTGTCCACTGCACAATTAATACTTCTTTAAATATTGACCTCCGCGAGATCTCGGCGCAATCTCAAGTGACCCTTTCGTACTCAGCTATGTTTCAGTAGAATTCCCATCAAATTTCAACTTACAGGTAAGTCTCATTTAATTGATGAAATTTCCTGCGTTGTGGTCTTCTTTTCCTGCTGCACTTACTGCCTCCTACACAACAGAAATTAGTGACAAAGATGGCTTCCTTTCGTCTTGATGCTCCACCTCCTTATCTACAAGACCATGTCACTTTGTACCCTTGGGAGACATTGGTAAAGTTATTTCAAAACTACTTGCTTGCCTCCAACAGCACATCTGTCTCGGACTCTTGTAAAAAAGCAGTTCCCCTTCACTGTCTTGGCACAGAGGCACAGATATTTTTTTACACCTATCTCTGGTGAGTGACTCTTATGAACATGCCCTGCATGCCTTGAATGGGGATTCAAGACCCCAGTCAATGTAAGTGCTGAGCGCTTCAGATTCTGCTCAAGAGTACAGTCACACAGTAAAAGTATAGAACAGTACGTTAAATCCTTGCAGGAATTAGCCTGGAAATTGCAATTTTGGGGACACACTAGATGAGGCTATTTGTGCTCAACTGGTGGAAAAACAACTGAACCCAAAAATTTGTGAACAGCTATCATTTGAGCAAGATCTGACCCTTAATGATGCCATAACAATAGATACAGGGTTGAAACAGCCTTACGAAAGGCCAAATGCCTTACAGCGAGTGATCACAGAGGTGCAAATGATACAAACAAAATTCAGAATAGTCTTTTTAAGAATGACAGAGGTAACACTCATCAGTATCCTGTTTGCCAGACAGGTAACACTGGTCATAACAGACCACCCCCATCCATGAACACAGGTAGTGCTACAAATATTTGTATCGGTTTGGTAGTCATAAACACAGAGCCAATTACCCACAATGCCCAGCTCTTTATAAACAGTGTAATCAGTGATTCATTTACAATTTTGCTTGCCCGAGTCCCAGGACTTGCAACAGACAATATCAATGCATCCTCCTGGTGAGATGATGAGTCCCAATAAATTTGATGGCTCGTGAGTCCCAATAAATTTGTTAATTTTGTGTTAATGGTTTTGTTCATACATACATACGCTTTTCAGTGAGTCAGTAACAAAACAAGGGACCTATGGGTCACGGCGCTCAGCTGTTATATATGATTAAAAAATATGATTTAGGAATGAGGCATATGCTGGTTTGGTGTGGTAATAAATATAAGCTTTATTATGAGTTGTTGGTGTTTAGCTTATGTATGATTATGATATTATCTTTGGAGACAGGGAAGAGGATTGATTTCATTTATTTTATTAACAAATCGAGTACTATTGTCACACAGATTTTGACTTGGCCATATAACTTATAAGCAGAACATATAATATAAGAGTTTAACTATTTATTTAAAAAAAAATTACAAATATTGTCCCAAATATAATTTTTATTAAAAATAATAAGAGAATCTTATGATTTTTTAAAATGAAATATAACTGAAATGATTATTAAAATAATATTAAAGAATATGTTCATGAATGCATTCATGAATACATTTTGAAAGTATTTGCACTGGTATTCATATACTTTCATTTTTACCTGAATTCCAATTCTTTATGCAAGACATTTTATAATGGAGTACATATTCATATTCGTATTTAAATACAATTGCAAAGTTTTCCCACCATTACTGGCATTTATTCAGTTTTCACCAAACAATTATGTTGAGAATCCAGAATATACAAAATTCACACATTTAAATTATGATCAAAAGTACCTGGTTTTATGGCTTTTATTTATATTAAAAAAAAATGTAATATATTCATTTTGGACTAATTTCACATCAATGTACACACTAGACACAGTAGGAATCTAGATTAATAATATCAACTGCATCTTTGTCTATCATTATTTTCCTTCATATGATCCCTAATGATTAGTAATGAATAATATGATTTACTTTTTTATCATTAAAATTGAACTGAAAAATACCATAGGTGACTGCATGGTGTTATTTGGAGTACGTGACATTCTATCCATCGATACAAGATTCTTTTATCATCAGTAACTGCAAGTTGATTTCCTGTTATTATAAACTAACAAATTCTTTTTTATTTTTCTTTAATTTGTTATTAAAAAACAATAAAAATTTATTAATTTATTGTTAATTGTTATGTTGTTGGTTCAGTAAAACTACTAGATGAGTTGGGTTGGACACCTGGATCAACTGTGGCTGGCCATAAGCTGCCTACCTGCAACAGTGTATGGCTCGCCTCAAGCATGCATAATTTGCTGAAAGTTCAACAAGGTCAACATACAGGTGACTCAAGAGGGGCTGGAGATAGTTAAGGTCTGACATGGTCTCATAAAAACATTAATAAAAGCTACAATTTTTGGCCAATTTCTTTCAGCTTTCTAAACTAAAAAGCTGAAATCCTTGTGTGCATGATATGAAAATTATATCAACCGTGCTCACAGGAAACAAATGTGCCATGGTCAAAGTTGGGCAAAATTTAAGGTACTAATTTTATATTTATACTAATAACATATAAAATTTGAAAAATTCAGGACTACTTTAGGGTATTCAATTGAATCTTGATTAAATAATGTTACATCCCTGGCAAAAAAACTCTAGCTTCAGCAATCCCCTTGTTAAGGGAGTAAATATATTTCTTGATTTTTTACATAGTGCATTATGTTTGGGCCCATAACTTAAAACAATTACGTAATACTGACATCATTTCTGGCATATGCATAGAGAATGTATAGAAAAATATGTATATTATATATGATTAAAGTCACATCAGTGGTTTTGATATTAGGCAGTCTTGAAGTGTAACAATGGGTTTTTAATGGAAAAATGATGTTTTTCATTAATATCTCGAAGGTATTAAGTCCTAGTGACCAAATTCTTGGCATGGTAGGGAATTTTGGAGACATCTAATTGTATGCCAAATTATAGGAACTGAGAGCTGAAACTGGGGAGCTGAGCTCTTGCAAACTGCATAACACTAGCTTGATGTAAACAATTTGTTACATGGTGCTTGAAAACTTGAATAAAATCTACAGTTTTTGATCAACTGGTTTCAAATTTTTGGTGTTAACAGACAAAATGCTAACAAAAACATGCTGCGAAAATTAAATCCACAGTACTTACAGTAAAAAAACGTGCCATGGTCAAAGTTGGGCAAAATTTAAGGTACCAATTTTTTATTTTTGTTAATATTTTAAAAAATTTAAAAGATTTTGATCAAATTTTGGGTATACAATTTAATTTTGATAAATTAAAGTTATATTACTGGAAAAAAAGTCCATAGCTTTAACAAGTTTTGTGTTAAGTGATCAAATATCTTTCCTGATTTTTTACAAAATGCATTATGTTTGGGCCCATAACTTTTTTAAATTATATAATACAGACATAATTTCTGGCATGTACATAGGAACTATATAGAAAAATATTTATGGTAAATATGAGGGAAAACAGATGAGTGGTTTTGATATTAGGCAGTCCTGAAGTGTGTAAATAGGTTTTTAATAAAAAATTGAGGTTTTTCCTTAATTTCTCAAAGGAACGAAGTCGCAAAGACCCAGTTTTCGGCTTGGTGGGAGATCTTGGGGACATCTAACATTATGCTGAATTTTGGATTCCTAGGTCTTACGGTTTCAAAACGTGCCACATCTACGGACGGACGGACGGACGGACAGACGGACGGACGACGGACAATGGACCACGACTATAGCTCAGATGACTTATAGTCAGCTGAGCTAAAAACAGTTTTAAATACTCTTTCATCTTACACTTTTCATCATGTCCCATCCCACGTTTAAATTTAAAAAGTTCAAGCAGTGGCCAAGAATTTTTACGCTATTTAACGGTAGTACACGGATGTAAACTAAACAGTGATTGGTCAGAAACTGATTTCCCTGACCAGCAGGCAGAAGAACAGAATAAAATCATGATAAACTGCTTATCCAGGTTATATTGCGATGTATACTGCTTTTGTATTCTGCATCTGTTATAATCGCTTGCTTCAAAACATTTTAATTCTATATTCATCACTTAACCATAGTTGTTAAAACTGACATACAATAACAGGGTACCTATTATTTACCATTTTTTTGTGAATTTGTCAGATCTTAAAACTGTCATTCTTCTGTGATAGACACCAAATTGTGCTGGTGAATTTAAAAACCTGAAAAGTAACATGAAAATAACAAAAAGACTAGTGGGATAAAAATTTATTCAATAATCAGTAGGTCAATGAAATTCACCAATGGTTTCCCTATGGCCTTTGTTGAGTTAGGCCTGTTTCCACCTTAATATAGGTGTTCATTTCCGGAACACTTGCAAAGATAATAACTTAACACCGGTAATCTATAAATGCGTTATCTCGTCCCATTGGTGACTTTCCATGGAAAATATCTTCAACCTGACAGAGTTACCACCACGTTCGCTGGGGCTTGCCTGTCACATGCCGATTTTCTAGTTCCCGCTAAAACAGGGTTGATCCAGCCGGCCAAGCAAAAATCTCAGTGGGTAATCTCGGACATTTTTTATTGACTTTCTCAACTCTTGCGTAAGAAAAGCATCATTAACATGGGTTTATCATGCATTTCCGAGGTATACCGCAAGTTTTTTATTTTGCGATCTGCATTATTACTGCCTGCATAATTCTCGTCTGCCTGGATAAATCGCCACGTGTGGATATTTAAGGCCCACTGCAAACACAAAAGGTGTCCCCTGAGAGATTAAAGGCCACTGATTAACTGGTCGAGTCGAAGCGGTCAGAAATACAAAGGAAGACCTTTGAAAAATCTAGCTCAGTCAAACATGCACACTTTTCATCAAACAGAAATGGATGACATACTGATAAGCCTTAAAACGCTGTGCTTGTATCCGAAATTCGCAAAAAAAACCCTCAAATTCTAATATACCAGGGGAATATAAATGCAGAATACACTTTAGACGAAAGAGTTTACAAAATTCTACATGAGTGTTCAGTGATTGCAGGAAATATAATCCTGCACTGGCATTTGCTGCCAACCCGCCACCCCTGCTTTAAATGAACTAGCTTGAATGTTCTCAAAAGTCGGGCTGCTTTTCAAGGTAAGGACAATCCCGTTTCAAGGTCAGGAGAACCCAAGACACTTTCCACTTGCACACCCGCCCTGTTGGCAACTGGGCATACACGTTGCAAAATAAAGCGTTGCAAAATAAAGTGTTGCAAAATTAATCATAAGTAAACCGTATGATAATTAACAAATTTCTTTGAATATCTTGCTTCTGCATTTCCTTGACACACAGCAAACGATAATACAATTCTCAGCAAATCAAGACTTCTGTCACCCAAATTAAACTGTCGTGGTAAAGGAACTTGTATATCCGAAGTTGTGAGGATGTGCAACATTCCTTAGCAACCTAGGGATACCTACCTAAGTTCATTCCAAACCTATCTTAGGTAGCAAACCCGCTAAGACTGCTACTGGGTGATAAAGTCAAGTTCCATTGGGAACAGCAGCAGAACTGTGCATTTGAGAAGCTTAAGCCACTTGTATGTATAGCACCTGTGCTGAAATTTTATGATGTAACCAAGCCAATTTTATTTGATTAATTTATCCCTTCATTTATTTATTCACACCTTACTTAAGTCTCTTCAACTGTTTGTTAACACGGGCATCATTATAAGCCAACAGTCTGTGTTTTTGTTGTCTTTATCTTTTTCAGATGCCCAGAAAACGGAGGGCAGATGCCCAGAAAATGGAGGGCAGATACATCCCCGGCCAGCGCTTTGGCAAGGAACTGCCACCAGCCCAGCCCATTCAACCATTATGAGACAATCTCTACCAGTTTGACCTCATATGCTGCATCTCTCTTGCTCCAAAAACCAACTGACCTAAAATTACCTCTGCAGATCAAAACAGCCAGCAAAATGGGCTCTCTCCGCAAATACAGTAACTGATCACAAAAGAGATGGCCATGGATCGAAATTTTGCTGGCCCCAATTCACAGCAGGCAATCCACCAGTATTCTGTGGGGCAAGACAACCTAGTTCCTTCCACAAGCCAAGAAAGACCCGCTTATCCAGCTAGTGGTAAGCCCTTTGTTGTGGTTGGACAGGGAACCAGATGCAACACCAAGAACATTAAAGGACAGGCAGCCAATGTAACTGAAAGCAACCTCCTTTGGTGAGTCTATAGCAACATACCATACCAACTTTACCAACGACACCCTGACTACTTGGTTGGATGAAAAGGACAGAAAGAACATTCTCTCAAGGAAATTCTTCGACCTTTGTAGACTGCTTCCTGGGGAACCTTTCCCCACAGAACCACAGGACTTTGATGTTTCTATCTCATTCTTAGGGGATCAGCCCCTAAAGCTAAATTTGAAACAGAAGCAAAAGCAGATCCCTATGCTTACTGCCTGGGTATCTGCATTTACTGGGTATGTTCAGACACCAACACAAGGTTTCTATTCTGCATTCAAACCGAACAAACTCGACCAGCTGGCAATTTTATGATTGCACTTACTGGCAATGTCAGGCAAATAACCCACCTTTCCGTTATGGCCAACATTTAGAGGGTCTAATTGTTGTCAGTTGAAGCCAAGAGTAAAGGTATGATTAAACAAGGGACCCATGGGTCACGGCGCTCAGCTGTTATATATGATAAAAAATATGATTTGGGAAAGAGGCACATGCTTGTTTTGTGTGGTAATAAATATAAGCTTTATTATGAGTTGTTGGTGTTTAGCTTATGTATGATTTTGATAGTATCTTTGGAGACAGGGAAGAGGATTGATTTCATTTTTTTTATTAACAAATGGAGTGCTATTGTCACACAGATTTTGACTTGGCCATATAACTTATAAGCAGCACATATAATAAAAGAGTTTAACTATTTATTAAAATTTAATAACAAATATTGTGCCAATATAATTTTTATTAAAAAAAATAAGAAGAAAATCATATGATTTTTTAAAATAAAATAGAAATGAAATGATTATTGAAATAATATTATAGAATATATTCATGAATGCATTCATGAATACATTTTGAAAGTATCTGCACTGGTATTCAAATATTTTCATTTTTACCTGAATTCCCATTCTGATGCAATAAATTTTTTTACTGCAGTACATATTTAAATTCATATTCAAATACATTTGCAAAGCATGCGCACCATGTCTAGTATTTATTCAGTTTTAGCCAAACAATGATGTTGAGAATCCAGAATATACAAAATTCACAAATTTAAATAATTATCATAAGTACCTGGTTTTATGGCTTTTATTTATATTAAAAAAAAATAAATGTAATGTATTCACTTTGGACTACTTTCACATCAATCTACACACTAGACACAGTAGGAATCTAGATTAATATTATCAACTGCATCTTTGTCTATCATTAATTTCCTTCATATGATCCCTAATGATTAGTAATGAATAATATGATTGATTTTTTTATCATTAAAATTTAAACTGAAAAATACCATAGGTGACTGCATGGTGTTTTTGGAATAACATTGACATTGACATTCTATCCATCCATACAAGATTCTTACATCATCAGTAACTGCAAGTTAATTTTCTGTTACTCATCAACTAACAAATTCCTTTTCTATTAATTTTTCTTTAATTTGTTATAAAAAAACCAATACAAAATTATTAATTTATTGTTAATTGTTATGTTGTTTTTCAAAACAATTACTAGATGAGTTGGGTTTGACACCTGGATCAACTGTGGCTGGGCATTAGCTGCCTGGCTGCCCCAGTGTATGCTTCGCTCAAGCATGCATAATCTGATGAAAGGTCAACAAGGTCAACAAGGTCAACATACAGGTGACTAAAGAGGGGCTGGATTAAGCCTTGGTCTGACATGGTCTCATAAAAACATTAATAAAAGCTACAATATTTGGCCAATTTCTTTCAGCTTTCTAAACTACAAAGATGAAATCCTTATGTGTGCATGATATGAAAATTATATCAACAGTGCATCTAAGGAAACAAACCTGCCATGGTCAAAGTTGTACAAAATTTAAGGTACTAACTTTATATTTATACTAATAACTTATAAAATTTGAAAAATTCAGAACTAATTTTTGGTATTCAATTGAATCTTGATTAAATAATGTTACATCCCTGACAAAAAATCTCTAGCTTCAGCAATCCTCTTGTTAAGGGAGTAAATGTATTTCTTGATTTTTTAAAAAGTGAATTATGTTTGGGCCCATAACTTAAAACAATACGCAATACTGACATCATTTCTGGCATGTGCATATGTAATGTATCCGTGAGGAGCAAACACAAGCAAGCAGCAAGACGTAGCAACTCAGCAAGTAAACTAACAAACTTGTTTATTCACCATCTTGTTCTCCACTTCCCATCAAGCTTTGCGGCACATCCGGTTCATTCTGCAGTTTAGTCTATCAAGCGCTCACCAGATGTCGCTAGCTTAAGGCCCAAGACATCACAGCATAGCGAATGTATAGAAAAATATGTATATTATATATGATCAAAGTCAGATCAGTGGTTTTGATATTAGGCAGTCTTACAGAGTAACAATGGGTTTTTAATGGAAAAATTAAGTTTTTCATTAAAATTTCAAAGGAATTAAGTCCTAGTGATCAAATTCTTGGCAAGGTAGGGGATTTTGGAGACATCTAACTGTATGCTAAATTTAAGGAACTTAGAGCTGAAGCTGGGGAGCTGAGCTCTAGCAAACTGCATAACACTAGCTTGATGTAAACCTGATGTGACATGGTGCTTGAAAACTTGAATAAAATCTACAGTTATTGATCAACTGGTTTCAAATTTTTGGTGTTAACAGAAAAAATGCTAACAAAAACATGCTGTGAAAATTAAATCCACAGTACTGACAGGAAAAAAACGTGCCATGGTCAAACTTGGGGAAAATTTAAGGTACCAATTTTATATTTTTGCCAATATTTAGCAAAACAGGATGATGATGTAATAAGAATTAAATCAACTGTGAGGAAAAAAGGATGATGATGTCTTAAGATTTAAGGTGACCATGAGCAAAGCAGGATGATGTCTTTGGATTCAAGATGACCATGAGAAAAAACAAGGGACCCATGGGTCACGGCGCTCAGCTGATCATGATTGGGACTATAAATGTTTCTCCACTGTGATACTATATCGAGTCGATAAAGCTTATGAATATCATGGACATGTTGGGCTATTATAAAGGAATGTAATGTAATATGTGAGTAAATGATAAATGAAATTACCTGACTGATGGATTAATAGAGTCAAATATAGTGGTTTATTTTTTATTTATTTAGGAGGGGTTGAAAATTGTGATATATTTGAGCAAATATGAATGCAATGACACCAGTTATAAGCAGTAGTAGAATGATGATAAGGCTATTTGTTGAAGGATCTAAAGTGTATGGTAGTCTGCAAGCTTTCAATTTGACAGATATGATGTTATGATTAACTATGCTGATGAAGTGATTTATGAATTTGTGACTGTATGACACAATATCTCTTTAATCTTGACAAGGTACATTATTGTGATGCCCACTATGTCTACATATTACACAATATTGACATAATTTCTGGCATGTACATAGGTACCTATGGACGAATAGTTATACAAAATATTAAAGTATGAATATATCTGATTCATCTTGTTCTTGCTTACTGAGGCTGACTTTGGGATGGGTTTCGGAGAAGGGAAAAGTGAGGGCAGCACGAAGATGGATATAGAAATATTCTATTGTAATGTTTTTCATTTATATAAGAATATGAAAAGCTATGAGGAAAGGGGCCCTCCTACTTGGTGAAAGTAAAGTTCTAAATATATGATTGCAAATTAATACTCTGACAAGACTGTCATGAAGAAAAACAGTAAAAGTTTTGAGATACTGTGATGCATATGAAAATTTACAAATGGACAGGGAAGTTGACAGAATGGACTAATACCTTTATTTCACTTTCAAGGGAATAATGCATTTAAGTTTATATATAATCCTATTTTTTTAAGCAAATCCACTTTTTCCACTAAGAAGTTTTTATCTGAATCTTTTTTTTATTTACAGGTTTTATAAATTTTTAATAAAAAAAACCCTGAAAATATAAGTTAAAATATTAGAATTGTTGCAAAAGTTGCAATCATTATATATACAGAGTAAAAAACTGAAACTATAAGTTAAAATATTAGAATTGTTGCAAAAGTTGCAATCATCATATATCCAGAGTGTAGCTCATATTGGGTCATATTATGCATACACATATATTTTATTATTTTTAAATCATAAATGTTTAAACTGAATTTAAAAGAAAATAATGCCACAACATGGCATCTACAAGAATATTCCTTGAATCACTATTAAAAAGTTTTGCACATTGGAGTTTTCAGTACATGCTTAATTTTATTCACCAAAATAAAATAAAAGATTCAGTAAATTTGATAAAATAAAACATCTTTTCAAATAAAGTATACACACTGTTGGTTGAATGAGGAACATACAATATCATTTTGCTAATTACTATCCCAGTTTTAATTTATCACTGGAATTAATAGTCAATTTCACACCTGGTGAAGTTTTTACTCCTTTGAAGTAAGGAATTACTTATCTGATGAACATCCACACTTTCATAGCAATACACCACTTTGTGGACACAATTAAATGTACACTTGTAACCCTGGTGGTACAATACAAAATCTAAAATGTAATATAGCCTAGAATAAGAATGAATCAAATACAGAAAATAATAACATTCATCTAGTTTATGCACCATCCGGGGGGGGGGGGGTAGTACAGGGCAGAGGGGAAGCCTGCTGGTAGTGGCCAAGCTGACCCAAGGCAAGCTGCCTGGGGTAGGTTACATAATGCAAGTGAAAGCTGTACTATTAGGTGGGCTAGATGTAAACAACACTTGACATGGTGTATGAAAACATGAATAAAAGCTATTCTTTCCAATCAATTTCTTTGAAATTTCAGATTTTAAAAGATTAAATCCTTATGTATATATGCTGTGAAAATTAAATCAACAGTGCCAAAGTTGGACAAAATTTAAGGTATTGATTTTTTATTTATGCTAATAACTTGAAAAATTTGCAAAATTCAGATCTAATTTTGGGTAAACAATTGAATCTTGATTAAATAAAGTTATATTCCTGAAAAAAAAGTCTCTAGGTTCAGCAATTCTCATGTTAGGTGAGTAAATATATTTCCTGATTTTTTAAAAATTGCATTATGTTTTGGCCCATAACTTCAAAATAATACCCAATACTGACCTAATTTTTGGTATGTTCATAGAAAATGTATGAAAGAATGTGAACACTAAATACAATCAAAAACAGATCAGTGGTTTTGATATTAGGCAGCCTTGAAGTGTAACAATGGCTTTTTTGATGGAAAACGGAGTTTTTTTCCCTTAATATCTCGAAGGAACAAAGTCCTAATGACCCAATTTTTGGTATGGTAGGAGATTTTGGGGACATCTAATATTATGCCAACAGCCTGAGGAGCATAGAGATGTGCACTGAATGACCTACAGTCATCAAAGTGGACTGCTTGACAATGTAAGGGAATACAACAAGAGCCTCCAAAAAAATTCAATAATTAGCCTAATTTTGCAGCTTTTATTTTCAAATTTCAGATTTTAACAGATTAAATCCTTATGTATACATGCTGTGAAAATTAAATCCACAGTACTTACAGGAAAAAAACGTGCCGTGGCCAAAGTTGGGCAAAATTTAAGGTACCAATTTTATATTTTTGCCAATATTTAAAAAAATTAAATAGATTTTGATATAATTTTTGGTATACAAATAAATTTTGATTAATTAAAGTTGTATTACTGGAAAAAAAAGTCCCTACCTTTAACACTTTTGGTCTTAAGTGAACAAATATCTTCCTGATTTTTTTACAAAGTCCATTATGTTTTGGCCCATAACTTTTTTAAATGATATAATACTGACTTAATATCTGGCATGTACATAGAAACTATATAGAGGAATATTTATGGTTAATATGAAGAAAACCAGATGAGTGGTTTTGATATTAGGCAGTCCTGAAGTGTGAAAATAGATTTCTAATAAAAAATTGAGGTTTTTCCTTAATATCTCGAAGGAACGAAGTCCTATTGACCCAATTTTCTGTATGGTAGGAGATTTTAGAGACATCTATCTGTATGCCGAATTTCAGATTCGTAGGTCCAACGGTGTCGAAACGTGCCAGTCTTACGGACGGACATCCGGACGGACAGACAGACGGACGGACGGCAAGACAGACGAACGGACGACGGACAATGGACCACAACTATAGCTCAGATGTCTTATAGTCAGCTGAGCAAAAAATTTAACAGATTTTGATCTAATTTTTGGTATACAATCAAATTTTGATCAATTAAAGTTGTATTACTGAATAAAAGTCCCTACCTTTAACACTTTTGTTCCTAAGTGACCAAATATCTTTCCTGATTTTTTTACAAGATCCATTATGTTTGGGCCCATAACTTTTTAAAATTAAATAATACTGACTTAATTTCTGGCATGTACATAGGAACTATACAGAGGAATATTTATGGTAAATATGAAGAAAACCAGATGAATGGTTTAGATATTAGGCAGTCCTGAAGTGTGAAATAGATTTCTAATAAAACATTGAGGTTTTTCCTTAATATCTCGAAGGAACGAAGTCCTATGGACCAAATTTTCGGCATGGTAGGAGATTTTGGGTACATCTAACTGTATGGCGAATTTCAGATTCGTAGGTCCAATGGTGTCGAAACGTGCCAGTCTTATGGACAGACATCCGGACGGATGGATGGACGGACGGACAGACAGACAGACGGACGACGGACAATGGACCACGACTATAGCTAAAAATCACAACCCACATGGTTCTCCTTTCATCTAACCAAACAAGGAACACACAAAGCACTTAAAGCCACAGTCCTCTGTTTCTACCCAACACCTATTGTTTCGAGTATCACTGACAGGCAAAATGTTCCAACCACCCGTGTCACTACCGAAAAATGAATGTTTCCTGTGTTTAGTTGCAGGAAAGCCTGCAGTAAGCCCAGTGAGGAGAATGATATTGATAGTGCACAGAATTCTTATGATTCACAATAAACACCGGCTGAGCCTTGCATATTCATGAGGACTACCACGAGCAGGCTACTATGCATTTTAATGAGCCAGCCCACCCTGTGACCTCAGCCGTCAGTGCACAAACAAGAACAAGCAAGATGGCAGCATTGACAGCTCCTCCCGATTTGACAATAACAGTTTATCTAAACTTGCAAACAAACCCAAACCAGACAGCCATGAAATTGATGAATAGCTTGCAACGCGATCACAGACCTGCTGCAGCTCAAAATGAATCAAACGCAAAAAAACACAAAGCTGGAAAGTATCAAAAGACCCGCAAATTGCACCAGACTGGACTTCATCACAGTTAATGACACAGGACTGTTTCAGACTTTCTCAAAGGAAGCAAAAACATGATATCATGCTACAGAAAATCCAGAAATCCTTCCTGAAAGGGTTGACTCTACTGGTCCGCTTGAAAAATGACCTCGGGAACGCAGATAAGGCACAGATCGCGGACAGCCTAGGTGATACAATTGCTCTCATTGCTGATGGCTCACATGAGCTAGACTTAAGGCGACATGTGACACGCAGGTACTGAAACCGCAGTTTAAATCGCTCAAGAGTGAGAAACAGCCTGCCACTAATTTGCTCTTTGGAGAGGACTTGGACAAAAGTAGATAAGCTGAACAAGTCACACAAAGTGACAGCTACTGTTACCGCAAACAGTAACATCTGGAAACAGATATTCAAAAACACACATAGCCATAGCCAGGATCACTCAAAATTCTGGAAGGTCCCTATTTTAGGGCGCCAACAAGAAAACTGGGGCAGACAACCCAAAATATCATAATTTTACTGTGAAGTGGAATTTCTCCAGTTTAGCCAACATATTTTCTTGGGCTCTCACTCAGCTTAGCATAGGGAGCGAGCACAGGAGTTGGGGCAAGGATGAATACATATGGCCATTTGAACACACCATCCAGACATTGGGTCTATAACTGTTGTTCTAATACTATTACACCAGTACCTGTTTGAGCGAACCCGAGCATGAGCGGACACCTTCAATGTACGAACACTAAGCCATTGTCCGGACGCGTTTCCCATTAAAATTGACCTATCATGAGCGGACACCTGCTAAACACGGACAGGGGACAGTAATATTTGGTTGAAAACCCTATCATGAGCGGACACCCGAGTCAGAAATCCGGACGGACACCGACTCACGGAGATCGTTTTCAGTACATGACCAGATGACCGAGGGGTTTCCCAAGCTGACCAACCTAACACGCTTCAATGCGTAATACCAGAGAGCTTCGTCCGATAAGCTCTCTGGTAATACGCCACTCGCAGTCAATGCCAACAGCCAATAAAATGACGTTGTTTGATCACATGAGCCATCAACTGCTTGTAAACACGCAGTCCTTAGGGGTTTCCCCAAACTGACACGCTTCCCTTGTTCAATTTAACAATAACATCAATTCATAATACCCCTCTCTGAGTCAATGCTGACAACCAATAAAGTGAGACTTTTTGATCACATGAGCCATCAACCGCTTGTAACACGTGATACCATGGGACAGGCTCTAATTATAAATACATGTTTCGGGGCCGATACTTGTTTTGACGGGGCCCTGAAACAAGCATCAGTGTAATGGAACAGCTGGTGCAAACTGGTTGATGCCGACTCCCGCTAAGAATACTTTTCCTTGAAAAATCACAACCATGACCCAGTTTAACATAAATATTTAGATAATTTATCATTTAACATATCCTGAAATGTGTTTAACACCCTATCTCCGTGACTTATGTGCTTGGCTGGGCCTGGGTTTGTCGGATTTTTCGCATGACCCATCACGTGAAAACGGGGCACGACAATTCATGCCTTTGATAACATCAAAGCTTACATCCTGTTTTAATCACCACTAAATTGAGATTGTTTGTTAATCAAACGCTGATAAAGGTAAGCACAAGGAGTAATAAACTGAGTAACTCAATCAGTCAACGTACATGCTAATTAACAGTTGTCTTTGTAACACAGTAAACATACTCATCAAAGGCTTTATAATTAATTTGTTAAAGGATATGCTTTCTTTGATACTGTTAACATGAACCGTTTGTATAAACAGTAACACGGGGCTTTACCCCAAGTTAGCCAAACTGATATGGATTAACACAGGGCTGAAATCTGCTTGACTAACCAAGCAATAAAATCAAGGCTATAAAACTCCGCGCATTTCTGCTGTAAATCACATTCTCAATACGACTTACTCGATACAAGTGCAACTGTTAATTCTACAACTACAACTACGATGGCCGCAAGAGACGGCAAACGAAAGATTCTCACCCTGGATCAAAGAGTTCAAGTCCTAAAGAAGCTAGACGAAGGAAAATCACTGCGCATTCTAGCTACTGAGTTCAACTGTGGAAGAACACAGATCAGCAGAATCAAAGCAGAGAGAGAAGAGATCATGAAGGAGTGGCAAGCCGGTGCAAGAGCAGACCAGAAATACTACAAGCGGAGGAAAACTACCTATGAAGATCTCAACTCGCTAGTGTTTGAGTGGTTCAGTGATGCTAGAGCCAAGGATCTTCCCATCAGTGGCCGACTCATCCAAGAAAAGGCTCTGCTGCTGTCAGTTGAGATGGGTCATGACGACTTTACTGCATCAAATGGCTGGTTAGATGCCTGGCTGAAACGCCACAACATAAGTCTGGCAACACTAAGTGGCGAGTCGGCAGGTGTGAAACAGGAAGTGGTCAACAGTTGGACGGAGCGACCACCAGAGATACTTAAGGATTACAAGTTTGAAGATGTCTATAATGCGGATAAAACGGGCCTCTTTTTCCGTGCTCTGCCAACATGCTCAATGGTGCTTAAGGGGGATAAGAGGAAAGGGATCAAGACGGCCAAAGACAGGATCACAGCCTTGTTAGCCTGTTCTGCCACTGGCCACAAGCTTCGTCCACTGGTTATTGGCAGGTCACAAAAACCAAGATGTTTCAACGGAGTTGACATGGGCCTCTTGCCAGTGACATACCGTGCCAACTCTAAAGCATGGATGACATCTAAGCTTTTTGAGGAATGGTTAGTCCGCCTGAACAGCTCAATGAAAGACCAAGGTAGAAAGATCCTGCTTCTACCTGACAACTGTGGGGCCCATCCAGATGTCCAGCTGTCACACGTGAAACTGGTATTTCTACCACCAAACACAACATCAAGACTGCAGCGATGTGATGCTGGCATCATTGCTACTGTCAAGGCAACATACCGCAAAAGGCTGATGAGGCACATCCTAGCTCATATGACAGACACTGATAGTGCCACCGACTTGGCTAAGTCTATCACTGTACGAGATGCTGTGAACTGGCTGCACCTGAGCTGGAGCAGCCTCCCTGCCAGCACTATTGTCAAGTGTTTTGCCAGTTGTGGCATATCTCCTGACAAGATGAACACACCATCTACTGAGCCTCACACAGAGCCAACCTACTTCCCCACCAGCGAGCAGGACCAGTACAGGGATCTTCTGGGGGGTATGACCTGGGACGAGTTTGTCCTGGTTGACTCTGCGACAGCCCCAGTGACAGTCCAGACAACTTTGAAGAGGATCTGCTGGCAAGGGCCCGTGGTGAGACCAGGAAGGACAGTGAATCAAGAGGATGAGGAAGAGTCTGCCCCGCCTGCCCCCTGCATCTCATCCACATTAGCTCTCTCACACATTCGGGAGATCAGCCACTTTGCCTGTAGCACAGGAGATGCCAACATCATGGAACAGGCTGCCAAACTTCAGACACTACTGGTTGACTACAGACTAAAGCAAGTCCATACAGCCAAACAGAGATGTGTAACGGACTACTTCCTGAAGTGTTAGACTCATTTCATTGCCACTCATTTCCTTGTGATATGTATGTAATGTAAATATGTTAATTTCTTGTACATGTGTTTCATTTCCACTCATTTCCTTGTGATATGTATATAATGTAAATATGTTAATTTCTTGTTCATGTGTTTAATTTCCACTCATTTCCTTGTGATATGTATATAATGTAAATATGTTAATATCATGTTTTCTTCTGGAATAAATCAATTTTCTATATTTAAGGTTTTTTTATTTCAACTGTTGAACCAATATCAGTACAATAATCACCCCCCCCCCCCCCCTTGCCCAACCTACATCCACGCCCATATGTCCCTCCCTCTCACGAAGGGACACCTGCAATGTAGGAACACTTTGGCGAAATCCCGAAGGTGTCCCCTCACGACAGGTACTAGTGTATTACATTTCACCAAATATTATAACAAGCCTGTGACACCTACCAACAACTTGAACTGATGCACATCTCTCTAAAAATATCACATGATCTCGCAAGACGAGAGGTGAGACAGAATTCAATAATTAAACGAGACTTACCTAAGTCAAAGTTTGATGAAAATTCTGTCGATCCTGGAGTCTGTAGAGATCATGTGCCCACCTTTGCTCATTATAAGTAAGCTCTCCCTTCCCAAATAAGCATGTGCATCTATAAATTTGCCTCATGGGAACAGTGGACTGGCGCTCTCTCACATGATCTCTACAGACTCCTACGCTCCCGAGGCAGCGGAAATCTTGCGCTCTAAGGAAGTGTAAGGAAGCCGCACTTGTGGCGACTTGTCAGGAGGACGAGCTTGCTAGGGATTGATGTGACGTCAGGAGGACAGGGGAGAGATCACCACCAGAAGCCAGCTGAAGAGCGCCCGAAAACCTGTTGTGCACGGAATCTACGCGCTGACTTGGTGACATCCGTGTAAGTGTATGTTAACACATTTATGTAAATGTAATCTAGTGTAAGGATTACAGAAGCAACTGATTTTCACGCTGCCAGCTCTGACCATTTATGATATATTTAAACTCCAGATGGCAGTTCCTTGTCCGCTGAAAAAACGTGCGTATGATGTGACAAGCAGCCAACCAGATGCCAATAAACAACCACTCGACAGGCATCCTGGCTCTGCCCATAGCTGTGCTTTAAGCGCCGCTTGATGAGAGTTAACGGTCGAATTTTAATTGCTCCCTCTGTATTCTCTCATCATCGACCGATTTGATTATGACATTATGAATGTGTCAGCATAGCCATGTATCTGTTGTCTGCAGAATTTAAACCAGCCAGCGAGGTGTGCACGCAGCCTTTGTTGTTACATTTTGTTTGAATTACAACTGACCAGCCGGGCATCCTATATGCCTAAAACCGGGGTTACACTACACGACAATCGCAGGTCGCTCACAATTTTCAGCATTTCTCTGCGATTGTCGTGTAGTGTAAACAGCATTTTTCAGTGATAATCGCGTGTCGCAACAGATTATCGGCCGACAAAAAAAGTTTGACATGTCAAACTTTTTCCTTACGATTATCGTTGGGTCGTGTAGTGTAAACAGTATTACGACAATCGCAAGGGCGGGTCATGTCGTTCATCCAATAGGACAAAGGCTTTCAGGTCATGTGGCACTGGTTTCAATCAAAATAGCAGAGCCAGAGGGTTGGATATGGAATGACGAAAAGGAAGACGCCCTGATTGACCTGTGGTCAGCCAGACCGGTGTTATACGATGTCACCCATAAGAACTACCACAAGAAAGACACAAAGACGAAAGAGTTGAGAGATATTGCAGGAGAACTTGGTTGTACAGGTAAAATGCACACATACCCAGTACCAGTACTTGGTATGCGTATTTGAGTATGTTGGTATTCACAGATAAAGAGCAATTTACTTGTTCTGTTAATGAGACAGACATGCAAGTGACCAGCTGGTCTGGTATTGGTAAGTGCAAACCCCTCATACATGAGGGGGGGGGGGGGGGGTGCCATAAATTTGAAGAATCAAATTCTCTCCTTAAAATATAAAAACAAAATGTGAATTTATAAAAAATATATTATCAATTATATGAATTTCTTGTCAAAGATATGGTTAAAATGGTGTATAGAAATCCACCTCCATCATCCTCTCTCAATTTGCTCATCAGGATATCGAATGCTCCATGCGTTTTTCTCTTCTGAAGCCAGGACCGAGTCCATACGGTCCTCTTCCTCCTCCTTGAGCAAATTAAATACGCACCTGCCAAAATAACCAGCTTCTTTTTCTTTTGATTTTTCTGCTGTCGGCTTACAACTGGCGCCATTTCCAAAACGGGGAAGGTCGAGCAAGGTCGCTAAGTGTAAACAGGATTTTGTCGCAGAACTTTGTCGCGGTAAGCAGCAAAGTTGTGTGGTGTAAACAGGGTTTTGTCTCCGAACTTTGTCGCACGTCCAGCTACGATAATCGATTGGACCATGCGACCCGCGATTGTCGTGTAGTGTAACCCCAGCTTTAGGCCCTAAGCAAACAACGTCTAGGGCAATTCTCTTTGAGCCTGTGGCCTGTTCAGACGGTTTCCAGGTTTCCAGGGTGATGAGCTGTCACTCAAAACAAAATGAACATGATTGGCTCTGTGTATTCCTTGCTTGCCTTGTCTTCCAGCACAAGGTCTCATCTGATTGAACAAAAATACAGTGCTCCCCTCTGGTGTAGCAATTCAGGATATGAGGTCATAACAAACAGCGCTTATGATATAGGGAGTAGGCCTATAGTTAAAGGGCTGTGTAAAGAGCGTACAGACTCTAGGATCGACAGAATTCCCATCAATTTTCCACTTTGGTAAGTCTCATTTACCATGACTTATGAATTATATGCCATGACCTGTATAGAACTGTAAGCCCAAACAGGTCAGACGAGATACATGTTCCATTCAACCAGCGATCGATCGAGAAGCAGATAAATCCACAGTCTGTAAAGTACTGGGATTTAAAATACAAAACTAAGAACGGATATCATATTTTCATTCACAGGTAATCAATTTTGAACATTGACGAAGATTATTTTATTTGATCCACTGTCAGATAAGCAGAAACGGCAATCTTGAGCTTGATCGTTGATTCTATTTTCCATTTTTCTTCACGCAACATTGGCGTCACCTGATGGGAATATAGTTGACTATTTTATAGCGGTGACAAATTAACGCTTGTTCTGAAAGGTGTAAAATGAAAGCTATTTAGTCTTACGTTATATAGCTACTCATAACACTTGAAGAGCAAATCTTGTTCATTTTTATGTATAGAAAATAAAATTCAAACACGAAATAATGTGAATTCAGTTTCTCCCCTTTCTAATAAGCAGAAACGGTCTCCTTGATGTTTGGTTGTCAATTTCCCCATTTATTTTCACGCAACAGTGGAGACATCTTCCGGGAAAATGTATGACTACTTTTATGCCGTTGGTATAAAGTATTGTTGGTTATCAAAGCTAATATGGAATTATGTCTGTAACTATATAGACTTGCGTATATATATACTTACTCATATCATACTTACGTAGATACTTATTCATAACACTCGGGAAGAGTCTTTTTTCATTTGAAAGCAACTAGAAGTGACCGTGAACCCATGTTAATTGTCATCTACGTCGTCATATGGCGGGCCTTCCCGGGGGGTTTCATTTTCAGCTAAAAATCACGGGGTCCAGTGGGTTTGACCTTCACTGAAAGGGAATGTTATCTGCACTACAAGCAGTGGTAGTGGGAACTTGTAGCCTGACAACTATGCACGTAAGTTTATTTTTGGGTGCCACTTTTAAATGACTCATTCCATTGGTTATCATTTACTTATCTGTTGTGAGCTGGGGACTATCCTGACTCAGTGGGCTCTAAACAATTTTCTCCTGATTTCTCTCTTCAAAATCCCACCTCGACTTATAGGCAGGGTCAACGTATATGCGGAAATTAACAGTAGATCTGGTCGGAGAATGGTCCTTAGAGGGCCCCGCGTTTCTGCTAGTGCTGGACTAGTTTAGATATGGGTGAAAAATTTAGTTAAATTTGAAAAATAAGGCAAACAGAAACAGTTTTTTATCCATAAGCATGAGGGAAAAATCCTACTGTTACAAATTATATTAAAGAAGATATGTCTGAAACAGAAAATCATCAAATGTAGTCTGTTAGCCATATTTGATTTTTGAGCAAGCCTGTAATTCAATAGGTCTGGAGCCCTAATAGGCACAAATGACCCCTGTGAAATTGGGAAAGCTCCAGTAGGTTGTTGTTGAGTTATCGCATGCAAAAGAAAATCAGCGATCAGGCTGTGGCGGCCATATTGCAATTCTAACAGGTCTGTTATTCAATAGGTCTGGAGCCCTCATAGGTACCAATCATCCCTGAAAATTTGGGAAAGCTGCAGTATGTTGTTTTTTAATTATCGCGTGCGAAAGAAAATCAGCGATTGGGCTATGGTGGCCATATTGGTATTCTGACAGGTCTGTAATTCAATAAGTCTTGAGCCCTCATAGGTACCAACCTTCCCTGTGAATTTGAGAAAGCTGCAGTAGGTTGTTGTCGATTTATCACGAGCTAAAGAAAATCAGCGATCGGGCTGTGGCGGCCATATTGGAATTTCAACAGGTCTGTATATCAACAAGGTCTGGGCCCTCATAGGTACCAATCATCCCTGTGAATTTGGGAAAGCTACAGAAGGTTGTTGTAGAGTTATCGCAGGCGAAAGAAAAACAGCGATCGGGCTGTGGTGGCCATATTGGAATTCAGACAGATCTGTAATTCAAAAGGTCTAGAGCCCTCATAGGTACCAACCATCCCTGTGAATTTGGGAAAGCTGCAGAAGGTTGTTGTTGAGTTATCGGGCGCAAAAGAAAGTGTCACTGACGGAAGGACGGATGTACGGAAAGACAAGACTGACATGGTGATCCCTATAGGGCACCGCTTTTCAAGCGGGACCCTTATAAGTGAACTTGAGGACTTTTACCCTCAATCAATTTGCAAAGTTAGACGAATGCCTTTTTTTTGTTGCTACAGCCATACAAGTTAAACCTATTACCATACAAATACACATGGCTGCATGAATATCAGTTTTTTGTATGTTGGAACTGTAGGAATACGGTTAACTTTATAATATGCGCCATGCAATTATTTTTCAGATATTCCTATGGAGTCTTCAAGACACTGAAATCTGGGGTGCTGTGAGGCTGCACACAGAGGAACAAGGCTGCTGGAGTCTTCAACATCATGGTTAACCAAAAGGACTACTTTATCAGGACTAGCCAGGAACAAATCCACCCACCTACCGCGGGAAAGGCGACCTAGGTAAAGGCGAGGAGGGCAGTTAAAGACCAGGCTAAAGCCAGCCCCTTCAAGTCAGCCTACACCATCACAGATAAGATCAAACTGGGTAATACGTATTTCAAATTATTATCTTCTTCTATATTACCTTGGTGATATTAAGAATGTTATAATTGTTATTAGGGGAGATTTGCTGTGATTGGACCAGCTCCTCAATTGGACTGCTGCTGTACTGTGACAAATATTGTGTTGACAGTGCCACCTGGTGTATAGTTCGGCCATTTGCTTTCAATATGGCCTCATGTCAGAACAAGCAAAGAACAAACAAGCATATGTTTGGATATGCCAGCAAAAGTAAGTATTATACAATCTTGATCTAACTTCACTCTGTAAAGGTAACATCTGTAGAAACTTAATAAGATTCTTGGAAGACCCAAATTGTATCCCTTGCCTACACACGTCACCATAGGTGGGTGATAATGAGTGAACCGAGATGTCATGCTTCTGTATATAATTAAAAGTCCTTACCTAGGGTGTGTTTTTGTGCTCTTAGAACATGTTCCAGTTCCTAACCACAAAAAGTGTAACCAGGAATGTGTTCCTGTTCCATCACGAAAACACTGGAACAATACTTAGTCTGTGTAGGCCAAAATAATGTCCGGGTACCGATGTAAAAACATCTTTAATTTTATTAAATTGAGTCTGGTTTTCATTAGATCCAGCTATGGCTCAATGTAAAAATTGAATGTTTACAATGTGTACAGCAGACCCAGCGATAATTCACACATGAAACAAACTCATAAATTTACCGGTGTAAGTGGTTTTATAAAAATGATACAGACTCATTCAAGATTCATTCATACTAAAGAAACTTAGAACCATAACAAATTTTATCAAAATTCAATGAACTGTGAATTAAATAAAAATATTATATCTGTCTTCCATCCTGACCTCGCTTCAGTGCGCCCTCTGGCGGCCGAACCAACTTCCAAATGTGGTTCACTTTTTCTTAACCAAGGACCAGGAACGTGTTCCAGGTACGCCACGAAAAAACAATCTCGTTAAGGAACAACTGCTGGAACAGGAACGCGTTCCGAGCACGAAAACAAACCCCAGATGTCATGTAAAATCTATGATTGGACCATCCAAATTGCCCCTATTGGAACATTGATCACTGGTAAAATGTTTCAAATATTACTATTTAAAGACATTCTGTTGATTTAAAACAGCTGTGTTATCCATGTTTTTTCTTCAAATAAACAATAAACATCGGTTTACTAATGATTTTACAGGTGGTCCAATCGAGGAAACTCTGGTCCAATTGAGGGTACATCTTGTTTCATATATATTATTTTTATTTACAGGTCACAATGGATAGTAAGTACTGCAAGTGGGGCCCTCGGACATGAAGCATGCCATTGGTGCTATAAGAAGAGGTGACATGGGTCTCAACCAAGCTGCCAAAACCTATGGGGTTCCAAAAGCTACCTTGTCTCGCCATGAAAAGAATAAAAATAAATATGCAAATGAAGATATCAAATTTCATGGAGTGATGTCCTGTCTTGGTGAAGATTTAGTAAAAGAACTTGTTGATCACTGTCTGGCATTAGAAGAAAGATTTTTTGGGTTAACAATGAACAAACTTAGGCAGTTAGCTTATCAGGTTGCTGAAGCCAACAGACTTGACCACAATTTTTCTAAAGAAGAGAAAATGGCAGGAATAAAATGGTAATATGATTTATGAAATTTATGGATCTCACTGAGAGAGCCGGAAAGCACATCATTGGCACGTGCACAAGGTTTTAATAAACCTCGAGTGGAGGAATTTTTCCGTCTTTTGGGTGATCTCTATGACAAAAATAAAGTGGCCCAAGTCAATTTATATAATATGGATGAAACAAGTCTGTCAACGGTTCAAGATGGACAAAGGAAAATAGTGGGGCGCCGGGGAAAAAAAAACAAATTGGAGCGGTAATCAGCCAAGAGAGGGAAGAAAGCACAACGTGTTGTGTGCTGTAATGCTGCGGGAAACTTTATTCCACAAATGTTAATCTACAAAGGAAAAGGATGAAGCCAGAGCTGACTAACAGTGGTCCACCAGGTGCTGTATATACATGTCGGGAAAAAGAGTGGATGTCTAATGAAGGGTTCTTGGCATGGCTTGAACATTTTATCAAAAATGTGAAACCATTACAAACAGCGTAATACTTTTTGTTGGATGGGCATATAACCCACACAAAAATCTCTCAGCAATTTTGATGGCCCGGGAAGCTGGAGTTGTTATGGTATCGCTCCCCCTACACTGCACACACTGGCTGCAGCCTTTAGATTTGGCATTTTTTGGACCATTTGGGAAATATTATGATGAAGCAATAAGAAATTGGATGAGAACACAAGTAGGTAGACCAGTTACAACATGGCAAGTTGCAGAAATTTTGAATGAAGCATATGGAAAAGCTGCCTCTGTTCAGAATGCTGTCAGTGGTTTCCGAAAAACTGGTTTATGGCCACTGGCAATGCATGAATTTCAAGATTCAGATTTTGCTGGTTCCACATTGACAGATGTGACAAAAAGAGAGGAAGTACAAACTCCATTTCACAGCTCCTCTGTAGCAGAAGATGAAACAACCAAATGTATATTCCCCCCCAGAACATTGCACTGATGAAATAACAATTACAGATGTCAAGTCTTGTTGCAAACTTCAACAAAGGGCGCACTCCTGATCACAGTTCTGACTTGGCCCAGAGTGATAATGTCAGACCTACACAAGAAGGCTCTTCTCAAGACACGAATAATGCCAAAGCAACTGATACACATCCGCAAAAAGAAACAGCTCCTGAAGTTTCTGGGCCATTTTCTGTAAAAAAAATTGCTAAACATGTTCTTGATCTTTCCCCACTACCAAAAATAAATACTTCTGTTGGAAAAAGGAGAGGGGGCAGGCAAACATCTAATTGACCAGTAGCCCTTATAAACAAAAACTGGAGGACATGAAAACTAGTAAGCAAAATGTTACAAAGAAAACAAGGGACCCATGGGTCACAGCGCTCAGCTGATCAGGATTGGACTATAAATGTATCACCATTGTGATACTATATTGAGTAGATAAAGCTTAGAATATCATGGTCATGTTGGGCTTTTATAAAGGAATATAATGTAATATGTGAGTAAATGATATATGAAATAACCTGACTGATGGATTAATATGGAGTAAAATATAGTGGTTTATTTTTTATTTATTTGGGAGGGGTTGAAAAAAGCAATTTATTTGAGCAAATATGAATGCAATGACAGTATGCTAAGCAGTGGTATAATGATGATAAGGCTATTTGTTGAAGGATCTATAGTGTATGGAAAACTGCAAGAGTTCAATTTGACAGATACAAGGTTATGATTAACTATACTGATGAGGGGATTTATGAATTTGTGACTGTATGACATAATATCTTGACAAGATCGGTCTTGACAAGGTGCATTATTTTGATGCCCCTCACGTCTACATATTACACAATATTGACATAATTTCTGGCATATACATAGGTACCTATGGACAAATGGTCGACAGTACTGAACCACCTGGAAGGTTAAAATCTTAAAAATATGATGAAATGTATATAATGTTTGAGAGGAAGAGGTAATCTGGGCCATGGTTGGTTTATATGATTGAAGAAAATGTTGCAAATAATATTTGAGACCTGACCATGCCTTTCCATTGGTTACCTTTTTATAAGCTATTGACAGTTCAACAGTTTACACATTTGTCGGATGAGATCCAATTTATTTGGTAAACCTCTTTTATCAATTTTATGATATGTATACAGTTGCCATAACGTCCCCATTCCACAGGTGCAATGACTTGATGGGGGGGGGGGGGGGTTGTTGTGTTATGATCAGAGTTACAATGCCTCTGTCTCCCTGTAGATATTTTCTTTAATTATTACATTTTATGCTATAGCCATAGAACTATTGTTCACAGTGCCAAGGAGCAAAGCCTCAGTGGGATGAAGAAGGGGATGGTGAGAGTTACAACACCCTTGCATAAACATACAGGATATGAAATTTAATTCAACAGTGCTTATAAAAAAAAGTTTATTCATGAACATTAAATATTTAAAACAGACAGAAAGATGGAGAAACAAAGCAAATAATTTTTTTCCCCATTCTACTGAGCCAAGAAAAAAATTAACAATATTTGCATTTATTCCTTTTTTTCATTACATAATTTTAATCCAAGTTCTGAATGTTACCATAAATTTACAGTATAACATACGTGATTGTGAATATTTAAGTTGATTTACATTTCTAAATTGCATCAACAATTATAGCTAATGTATCTAGTTTATAGTACCTGTCAACAGAATGGGATAGAGGGAGGAAGGGAGGCAATTAGGGAGAGAGAGAGAGAGAGAGAGAAAGAGAGAAAGAAAGATGGAGAAAGAAAGAGAAAAAGCAGAGGAGAGAGAGGGAGAGAGAAAGAGAGACCTAGACTGCCAGAGAGAGAGAGAAAGAGAGGCTCTCTGGTAATTACTGCCTGACCCAGCCTGACCCAGACACTCACAGTGGCAGTAGGTCAGACCTGAAGGTGTTATGTAACTGCCCAGTACACTGCATTTTGCTGATCTGATGTAAACAATGAAGACATGGTACCTGGAAACTTGAATAAAATCTACAGTTTTTGATCAATTGGTTTCAAATTTCAGATTTTAACAGATGAAATGTTAATGTGTACATGCTGTGAAAATTAAATCCACAGCACTAACAGGAAAAATTTGAATATTTATATTTTTTAATTGGTATCAGGAAAAAAAGAAAAGTATTCTCAGCTATAAAACTAATACATGTGTTAAAATTAATCCAAGGATTAAAACACCCAATATATCATACCAGGAGCAAACTGGAGTTGGGAATGTTTAATTTTATGAACTGAAATAAAGGACCAGCAATATAAATTTTGATTATTTAGCCAGTATCATGTAATAACTGATACAACCATGAGTTATAAGTCAAACAAATTAAAATCTTTAATGAGCACTTGTCTGAGTAATATTTTAAATTTTTGACATATTTATTTATTATTTTATTTTGTAATAAATATAAACCAACAAGTTAAAGACCTGGAAAAGACCTGGAAATTTAGATTAATTTAATATAATCAACTGCATCCTTGTCTATCATTATCTTGCTTCATATAATCCCTAATAGTAAACAACAATTTATTTTAATTATTTATTTTTCATTTTTATGGTTGAAATGAAAAATACCCAATGGTGACTGCATGGTGTCATTTGAAATACAATTTTGGCCATTCATGGAAGATCCATAAATGATCAGTAATTGCAAGGTAATCCCCTGTAACTCATTAACTATAAATTCCTTTTCCACTTATTTTTTTAAAGTTCTTATCATAAACCAAGAATTAAAAAAAAAGTTTATTGTTATGTTTATGGCCTAAACAAATACTAGTGGAGGGGGTTTGTCACACCACACACGCAGCGGACATATATTCCCGAGTTCTTTCACACAGAAAAGTCCAAAATACCACTCGTTGTCTGAACTGAAGAACACGGTTTATTCCGGTAACATCCAACAATTGGCCACCGTCGTCGTTGACTGGCTCCAATCTCACAATAACAACGTCTTCAACAAATACCAATCACGTATATCTTCTAACGCCCTGATCAGCTGCACCTATGTATATTCTCTCCAGGACTAATACTGTCCTCGCGGAATTTGTAACACACCCCGCTCGGTGTTCAACTAATCTGTCGTTGACATAAAACGACCTGTCACCAGTCGACGGTAACTTCCAAATTCATTCCCCTCTCCCCCGGCCTTGACACCGCCCTATTTATACCTGGGTAACCGAAACTTCTAGAAGTCTCTAGAACAATCAGGTCGTTTCTGGTCAAGACTAGCACCTACAGGATTTTCTAGAATTTACCTATTGGAAAATACACATTACCTGAATTCTCTAGAACCTTCTGTCATCTAATTATAATAAATCATGGTACAGTAAGTCCATTTACTTACATAATAAATAAAATACTATGGAACAATTCCCCAGCGTCGTCAGCACGGATGTAAACAAACATGATGACAACAACAGCTGACAACTTTACCAAATATTATTAGCTCTGTCTCTCTAACTACACTTTATGATCCGATATTTCATTTTAATATAAACTGACCTTTTAATGCACTGCAGAAATTATGTTTTCCCTAACTTATTTCATTATTTATGACATTCCATTTGACATACACTAGGCGGGTAGCACATTTGTGTCAGGGTTGAACAGTTAGATCCAGTTGAAGCCACCCAAGAGCTGGCTGGCTGCAGAGTGCCTCGCTTCAAGCATGCATAATTGCCCTGAAAGGTCAATGTGGGGGCATAAAAGAGGGGCTTCAGTACAGCCAAGGTGTGATATGGTCTCATAAAAACTTTCATAAAAGCTAGTTTTTGACCAATTCCTTTTATAACTTCAGAATTTAGAAGCTAAAATCCTTACGTGTGCAAAATATAAACATTAAATCAACAGTGCTTACAGGGAAAAAACATGCCATGGCCAAAGTTGGGCAAAATTTAAGGTACTGATTTATATTTATGCTAATAACTTATAAAATTTGAAAAATTCAGAACTAATTTTGGGAATACAATTGAATCTTGATAAAATAATGTTAAAAAAAAATGTCTAAAATGGCAAAAAATGTCTACCTTCAGCAATTTTCATGTTAAGAGAGTAAATATATTTCTTGATTTTTTACAAAGTGCAATATGTTTGGGCCTAGAACTTAAAACAATTACACAATACTGACATCATTTCTGGCATATGCATAGCGAATGTATAGAAAAATATGTATATTATATATGATCAAAGTCAGATAAGTGGTTTTGATATTAGGCAGTCTTGAAGTGTAACAATGGGTTTTTTAATGGAAAAATGAAGTTTTTTCTTAATATCTCGAAGAAATGCAGTCCTAGTGACCAAACTTTTAGTATGGTAGAGGATTTGGGGGACATCTAACTGTATTCAAAATTTAAGGAACTTAGAGCTGAAGCTGGGGAGCTGAGCTCTAGTAAACTGCATAACACTAGCTTGATGTAAACAATATGTGACATGGTGCTTGAAAACATGAATAAAATCTACAGTTTTTGATCAACTGGTTTCAAATTTTTTGTTTTAACAGTTGAAATGGTAACAAAAACATGCTTTGAAAATTAAATCCACAGCAGTTACAGGAAAAAAACGTGCCATGGTCAAACTTGGGCAAAATTTAAGGTACCAATTTTATATTTTTGCAAATATTTAAAGAAATTTTCCATTAAATTTTGATTATTTAAAGTAGTATTACTGAAAAAAATTTCCTGCCTTTAACACTTTTGGTCTTAAGTGACAAAATATTTTTCCTCATGTTTTTACAAAGACCATTATGTTTGGGCCCATATCTTTTTAAAATTAAATAATACTGAGAACCATAGAGAGGAATATTTATAGTAAAAATGAAGAAAACCAGATGAGTGGTTTTGATATTAGGCAGTCTTGAAGTGTGAAAATAGATTTCAAATAAAAAATTGAGGTTTTTCCTCAATATCTCGAAGGAACGAAGTCATATTGACCCAATTTTTGGCATGGTAGGAGATTTTGGGGAAATCTAACTGTATGCCGAATTTCAGATTCGTAGGTCCAATGGTGTCGAAACGTGCCAGTCTTACGGACGGACAGACAGACGGATGGACAGACGGACGGACGGACGGACAGACAGACCGACGGACGGATGGACAGACAGACAGACGGACTGACGGCGGACAATGGACCACAACTATAGCTCAGATGACTTATAGTCAGCTGAGCTAAAAATCAAATCAAAGAAGCCAAAACCAGCTTGCAAAAGTAGGGGAAATTTGCTTGATTCCAGGCCTGATGCAGGGGTAACAAGTCCTGATGTGGCTGCTGGTGAAGATCAAACATGCTTAAAACCACGGAAAAGTACTGTAGACTGCAAATCTTTCCAGTGGTGTGCCCTGCTGTATGAAGGAAGAATTTATCCTGGAATCATCAGAAGCAGGTCTGATTCTGAGGAGCCAAATCCAACTTTAGAAATAGAGGAATAGAAATTGCAGGTATCAACAGGTTCCATTGGCAAAAACGGAAGGATATTGAAAATTATGATTTGAGTGATATAATTTCAGAGATTCTGGAGCCAGAAGCCGTTTGCCACTAAAATTAGCAGATTTCTCCTGTTTTGTGGCAGGAACTGAAAGACCTCGAAAATTGATTGGACAAGTTCTGAAAGAATAATTAAGATGTTCCCTTTTGACTTTTTCAATAGTTTTGCCATGCTATAATGACTTCAGTCTTGTGATTATTTTTATGTACTTTCAACTTCATGTTCAAGCCAGCTTAAGATGATTAATTTGTGATTGTAAATTTTGGTATTATCCTGTTTTGTGACAAGAGCTGAAAGACTTTAAAAATTTTTTAGAGTTGATCTGAAACACTTGTACAAGGTGACTTTGTTAAATTATTATTTATTTAATTTATTGAAGTAGTTGGTTAATGTTTGATGTTCAATGACAAACCTCTCATGCAGTATAACTCCTTGCATAAGATATACCTATATTGTTTCAAACAGCTGTTGCAAACCATATGCTGAACCATTAATAAATTAGGGGTTAGGATGTGTAATTCAAATTATTTTCATAATACAACCATATTGAATTCTTGAGTTGCATAAACAAACATATGTCAAAAGAATCTGGTACATCTAATAAAAAGTTGTTCTTCACAGTTAATTTTATTTTAACAGGAATACTAAATGAACCCTGGCGATGCACCCTATGGTCCATTGATGGCACTGTGTGGTCCAACTGTGGATGCACCATCCACGATTGGACCACTTCTACAGAAAAAAAAATTAGTGTTACCCAATATATACCAAATGACAAGATGTAATTTTCCCCGTAGCACTGCACAGAAAATGTTTGTTCAAATCTCCACACCTTTTTTTCAGTATAGGCAGACAGTATTTGTTAAGTGGTCCAATCGCAGAAAACTCTCCCCTATAATATACAATGAACAAAATACCAAAAAAACTGTCGACTGTAGCAACATAATGTGCATCTGCTAAGCCACGGTCCGTCAATTTACCCAAAACACCAGTGTGTACTCCAGTGAACAGATGAGGCTGCTTAGCCCGGCCAAGCGATGGTTCGTCAATGGTACATTCAAGGTGATTTTTTTTTATTCAGATAAAAAACTTCCTATTGATTCCCAATAGCTGTAGGAAGCAAAGGCACCAGGAAATCTATTTAGCTAATTTTATATTAATTATTATTATATTAATCTGAATATATATTCAATATGTACTTTATTTTAATGTATTCATATTGCACACACAAACTGACAGTTGACAGTATATATTTTCTTCCCTCTTAAAATTTATTCACCATGCATGAGTATGTTAATAATAAAATATATATTTTTATATATTTGATTCAGGTCGTCAAGGCTCCCTTCATCCACTTGTGGTCCATCCATGCCTTCACCCACTGCAATGACCAGGTAAAACCAGTACTGCTGACCTATGTATTGATGTCCAGCCGCTGACATGCGGACTACCACAGCATCCTGACTGTGGTAAAGGAGGAGATGGTGGGTCTGGACCTGCACCACAGTGTACAGGGAGCCGTGTGCGACTTTGAGTCGGCGGTATGGAAGGCCTTCCGGACAGGTATTTGCAACTCTTAACGATTAATTAAACAAATTATAAAATATGATGCATCTTTCTTATAGGTTTTTCTAAAAATGTGACTGATGATATGAATGCATTTTTTTCAATGTCAGCTACTTAAATAAATATAGGTAAACATAAACGTCTATTAGCATTTCATTATGCAGAACTTTCATGTTACAGTGAATGTCCATATAGAACTGCTTTATTGAATAAATATATTACTGCTTTCAGCATTTCCAGGAATCCAGATAAAATGTATGGAGGAAAGCCCAGGTGCTTGAGCTCCAAGGAATGTACAGGCGGCATCCCAGGATGCACTGGTTTGTCAAGAAGCTCCTGGCCCTCCCCTACCTGCCAGAGACCAGCATCACTGAGGAGCTGCGGCAGATGACTGCAACAGCAACAACTGCTACGCTTGAGCTCTGTACTTACATCGAGGCAACATGGGTCCTCTCTGCTGTCTGGCCACCCTCAACATGGTATGTAAATAACTTATTTTTCCAAATAATAATAAATGCAGCATTTACGGGACTTTTCCATTAAAGTAATATCTTATGCATTATTTCTTGTAGATAAAATTTCATATGGATTTAATATTTTCCTGGATTGTAATTTTTTTCTAATACCACGTGATAACTGATATGTGAATATTTGATAACTGAAAATGTATAATTCTTTTCCTTTTATCTTTGCAGGTCTGTGCAACAGATCCATTAGTACCAATAACGATGTTGAGGGACAGCAAAGCAACTCAACAGCAAACTCACAGAGGGCAGCTTAACATGTATCTCCTCATAAGCCTGAGTCACACCTGGTGACTGCTGAGCTAGACCATCTGCGAGAGTCACATGTCACCAGAAGGCAGAGGACGCTGGCAAACACCAGAAGGCTGTTCAGGTTTAGGGAGAAACACACACAGCCGGTGAGATCTCTGCCCAGCAGCTACTGAGGGCAGCGTCTCACCTCTGCCCATTCTGTGAAGAGATGCATGTGCATTTCATTCTGTACATATTCTGTATATAATACATACCTCTAGGTCACCAGAAATTTTTCTGGATTGATGTTTATTTGTTGGAATTAATGTAAATAATTCATGGTTTATCTATATATATATATATTATATATATAATGAATCATTTTTTATTATATTTTATTTGTCCATGTATATTTATTGTATATATTTATTCTGCATCTAACAGCAGTAGAGCTATATTTAGATTTGTAACTTTTTGTAAATATCAAAGTTTGTATATATAAATATTCTTGTGGTGTTGTACTTTCGTTATGAATGTACAATAAACTATTGTTCATATTGGATGGGATTTTTTTTACTGAATAATAATAAATCTTTCAAATATTTAACATATGATTAACAGTTCGGATAAATTCTGTTACTGAACCCATACAGTATTAAAAGATAAACAACATAACAGAAGGGAGAATATAACCGAAATAAAAAAATAAAAAGGCTCAATCGCACAGAAAGTGTATTTTCTCTTTTCCCCAAGGCATTTGACGTAGTTAAATCAATACCCCTTAATCGGTGTTGAAATCATTTTCGTTACACAACCTACCAGTGTATTTAACTAATGCTATCTACAAACCTGTAGTACGGTCACTTCGTCACACTGAAATGGAAATCAAATTAGTAATAACACAAAATAATACACATAAGTAAGTACTAGTTTCACCAAATACATACTGGTTCTGAACCCCTAGCCTTGCGCTACCTAACCTACCGGGACCATATATAATTAGTGATACCCATAAACCTGTACAGTCACTTTGTCACCATTTTCCAGTGGTGACGAATCAACTGTGGTGATAAAACGACTGGTATCTGACAAAATAAAATGCTATCCATCAACTTTTTTTATGGTAAAGTATTTTAAAATTTATTTTTATTTTGTCGGTATACCTAACTTTGACGATCAAGTCTTTGTAAGTAGACATTTTTTTAAATTACACAAAAACCTTTTTTTTTTTAAGGACGTGGGAACCCTGAAAAAATGTCATGCATGAACTGAAAACTGTAAAACTTAGGAAAACAAGTACTTGCCCATCTCTGAAGAGACTGCAGTGTCTTTGGGTTCATGTCATGTCATCATTATGACAGTTCTTGAGCAGTGCTGCGAACGTCTTGAAATGTCTCTAATATTCATGTCTGACAGTTCTTTACTTGGGGCACGGTATTACAGCTCTGATCTCCAGACAGGAATGTCTTCCTGCTGGCATTGAACCTCTCATCCACCCTTGGCGGTTTCCCTGTCTGGTCGTCAGCTGGCTAATTGATGACTTGTACCCTTCATCGATTTAATCAATTTAGCCAACAGAAAACCCGGCCTCTACGAACTCGGCAAGGAAATTTTGTTTAGAACAAGCTTTGTTTTCTCGAGAGATACCTGACCCATTAAATGTGGTGTCGTGCAACATGTGTTAATCACACATATTCACCTTCTAGCCTAGTTACAACCTTTTTGCTGGCGGCATTGGAATGTGCTTTTTTTCACACCGGCCGGTCTATCTCAAAATAGAACGAAGTACCAGTCTAATCCCGTTTAGTCCCTTACATATTCGCAATGCTGAAGGATTGAGATAAGGGTTATATTAGATAGGCCTAATATCTGACGAAACGCTGACTTTCATGCTGCTAACATTAAAAAATATATACTAATAATTAAAAAAAAAGCAATGAAATTTCTCGAAAACACAAAAATACAATATTATCCAAAATTCTTCTGATTAAAATAATGTACCGTATTTGACGTAATAAGCGCCCCAACACCCTCACCCCTCCCGATTTGGGCGGAGATCACATTAAGAAAACTAAGGGTTGAGCCATCCCAAACTCACTGATATTGATAAAACATTAGAGACGTATTTTGTCCATGTGCCGGCTTGAATTTCTGACCACCAACCGCTCTGTTGTGTTAGGTCTGTTCCCTAACGATGATAATCCCGATGGAATTCAGGTACGATGTAGCGTGGATGTGGATGTAGCGTTCAATAAAATATATTTATTTGGTCTTTCTTATTTCTCATAATTAATATGTTCTCTCTTAAATAATAGTAATAAAATAATAAAGAAGTCTTTCAAACTCTATGCCGCGTTTGTCAATGTACGCGCCGTGAAACTAATACAACTGAAATAATGCCCCAATTGACCATTTGCAAATCCTCAGTATAACAATCAAATGGTTGCACAGTCAAATGAACATTTACTTTACCACGGCAGTTTAATGTGACAATTGTATAATACACTGGTATATATGACATAAAAATACAAGTTATCTCTCTTGCACAAATCATATGGGGTAAAGTAGGGCCTATATCAAATGGTTGGCGCGAGCTTCCCGCCAAATTACTTGTAATACAATAGGGTCAGACATCGGCGTGTGCATGTCGGCATTTATGTTAATTGTTATAAAATGAAAGTCCATGTTGGTGGTGAAGTTAATATAATTCGCTGGAGTAATATCATGCCCAACGAAGGACAAAAAGGACAATTATTCACGATGCCAAACAGTGTCATATACCGGCTCAGCGGTTGTCAAAGGTACTTGCGCAAGAAGACTGGCATAATCGGGTACCGACGTCCAGCATCATATTTTTCATCTTTCAAATAAATACTGTTTTACATATTTAATATGAACATTTTATATGTTCTTCTATCTTATTAGGCTGTGACTTTTATGAAAGAGTTCATTTATTACCATCCTTATAATTCCTCTTCACCTGCAAAGGAAATCTCGAACTGCAGTCATTCATACAATTCTTGCACTCGCATGCAACACAAATAAAAATCGTCTGCAAATCGGTATCACGTGGATAAATTATCATTTTTCACAACTTCACACAACTAACGCTAAAGGGCGTTGGTTTTTCTGAATTGCCGTGAATGTGCTGTGAAGTCAAACACGTGTACACAAGCCGCAGTGTTAGAGGATCGTAACTCACTTTGGAAGTTGGCAGATCTATACATGTGTGTGTGTGGGGGGGGGGGGGGGGGGGGCTTTTTAGGGTATAAGAATATTTGGAAAAAAATCAATTTTGAGAGCGCCTGGGGCGTTTATTGCGTCAAATACAGTACGTTCATCAGGTTGTTTATAGCTCTAGCTCTCTCTCTCTCTCTCTCTCTCCTTTTTAAAATATAAATTACATGTTTCACGTTCACGTTATATTACGACAGATTGACGATTTATAATTTACTTTTTTTCATTTAAAAAAATCAGCATATACATGTATTTTCATATAACATAGTTTTCAAATTGCAGTTTCACAGAACTGCACCTGTAAAAAATCAATTTGCTGTATTTTGGTATTTTTTTGCAACGTCACTTGTATAAAACCAATTAACTTGTAGCTTTTTCCTTAACATCAGTATTGTTGCAAGATTAAACTGTCCCATCTGAACCAATTTTGGGACAGTTCAGGCGGTTTAAATGGGGCATGGCGTATATATATATATATATATATATATATATATATATATATATATATATATATATATATATATATATATATACATATATATATATGCTTTATCACATTTAAAGTATATGGTTTTAGAAAATAAGGTATTATGTGTCCAGTATAAGTTAATTCTAAACCGGTTTAGAAAATATTTCATAATAAACTCATATAGAATAAAAGTCTATAATTCCATTCATTAATATATTTTATTTGCAATATATAAATGTTATTCTCTTAATAGTGTGTGTCTGTGTGTGTGTGGGGGGGGGGGGGAGGGATATAAACCCCCATCCCCCATATATTGACGCCCCTGAATAGCTAAACTGCTGGCTGAAACCAATCTCTAACGCTCAGCATTACTGGAAGCCGATGGGACCTAAAATGTATTGGGCTACTAGGAATACCAATTAGTTCCAAGAATTATCCAAGTTAAGTTTACGTAGATTAACAGAAACAAAACATTTGTATAAATATCTTTTCTTTAATTAAAATAAAATATTTTAAACGATAATATTTGTTTGGTTAATTGCTGGTAAATTTTGCAAATATATGCAAAATATGCAAATTATCTTAACAACAATAAAAAAAATAAACATTAATAAGTTAAAAAAGTTGATTATGCACTAGTATTCAAATATAACATGAAAGTTTGGAAACAAGGGACACATGGGTCACTGTGCTCAGCTGAACTTGACCTTAAAGGTAAATATCTAGATAATAACAAATGGAGATAAGTCTCATGAGAAGAATGGATAATATAAGCCATGGTTGGTTGATATGATTGAAGAAACTGTTGCAAATAATATTTTGTGATCTGACCATGTGTTTCCTAATGTTGAAACTGAAGCATCTAAGCAGTTTGTGAATATAAGATCTATACTTTTACCATGCTCATTGATTGGCTTTATGAATAGCTGTTGAGAGTTCAGAAGAATAAACATTTTTCCAATTAGATCCTATTTTTTTTTATTTTATAAAATGTATTGTATACAGTTGCCATAACATTCCCACTCCACAGGCGGAACCAGAAGGACTTTGTGGTGGGTGCGATGGGATGGGGGGGGGGGGGGGGGATAAGGATAAGGATGGGAGTTATAACACCTTTGAATATAATGATTATCTTTAAATTTTATGCATTTGCAATGAAACTATTGCCCCTAGTGCTCAAATTCAAGGACTAAATAACGGGAAGGGAATCGCTGGAGTTAGAAAACCCTTGCATATATATACAGGGTATGAAATTTAATTCAACAGTGCTTACAGGAAAAAAAGTGGACTCATAATTATTAAATATTTAAAAACAGACAAAGAGATGGAAAAACAAAGCAAATCACTTTAATTCTCATTCTACTAAGGCAGGAAAATAATACGATACATTTACAGTATGAGACATATATCGGAATATTTAAGTTGATTCACAATTCTAAATTGTATCAACATCACATTATGCGAACAGATGTATTTCTTTTTTTTATAAAATATATTTTTTTTAAACTTGCAAAACAAATTATCTGAAAATAACACTTGATTCAGAATTCGAAATTCTTAATTTCACCTTAATTTTTATCAATGATTCGGCTCATATATTGTCAAATTATGCCTACTGATGGGTTTAATTATATATTAATTCGCTTAAATTATTCAAAAGGAAATTAAATGTTAAAAGAGTGCTACATTACCACAAAATGGCATCTCCTGGATTACTTCTTGACTGAGTTTTTCAAGAAAAGTTTTGTACATTGGAGTGGAAACAGCTTTACAATTAAAGAAGTACAATCCGAACAATAACAATTATTGCCATACACTTGGTGGTGGTGGTAGTGGGTGGAGGTGACACGAGAATAAAGCCCAAAACAGACTAACGCGCGCGTCAAGCGTCACGCGTGCGCCACGGGACAAATTCAAAACACATTACGCGGCTACAACGCGCATGACGCGTCAGATTGGATGGTATTAACCAAGCACCTATTGTATTTTTTTTTATCTTAATAATATAGTAATTTTGATAACCAGCGTTGAATTACTTGTATACAAATATTTATCTTTTGTGACCTGTTCTAAATTTGACAGAACTCAGTCACTATTCTTAACGATATTTATATACATGTATTTGTGTTGCTTTGTTGCACGTTTTCTATCCAGATACAAATCATTATTGTAGTTCAGTGAATTATAACAAACGTGTCACCCGCAGGTTTATATAGAATTTGAGTGCTGGGGGGGGGGGGGACCCTCAATTAAGTTATGTCCTTATCAGGAATCCCAACGCGGCCAGCGCGCGTGAAAAATCGCTCCAGGAGCGATAGCTGACGCTTGACGCGCGCGTTAGTCTGTTTTTTCTTTGATAAATAGAATGGAGCGACTTTTTCTAGATTTGACGCTTGACGCGTGACGCTTGACGCGCGCGTTAGTGTGTTTTGGACTCAACTGTACACCTGTGGCAGCAAGTGGCTCGACCAGTGTTGCATCACTAATAAGTTTATCCAGGCAGGGCTGTAATAACCAGAAGTAGGCCACCTGGATCTTAACAATGCAAATAAATACAGTAGAGCATCTGAAAAAAAACTTAAATAACTAGCCTAATATTCAAGCTATTATTTTCAAATTTCAGTGTTAACAGATTTAAATTTAAGATACAAATTTTATGTTTATGCTAATAACTTTAAAAATCACAAAATTCAGATATAATTTTTGGTGTACAATTGAATATTGATTAATTAAATAAAGTTATATTCCAGAAAAAGTCTCTAGCTTCAATAATTATCATGTTAAGTGAGTTAATATCTGTCCTGATTTTTTACAAAGCGTATTATGTTTGGGGCAATAAATTTTAGTAATTACATAATGCTGATCTATAAATGTTATAAATTACACAATGATGACCTGCTGGGGAATTTTGGATTCGTAGGTCAGCTGGTCTTATGGTTTCAAAACGGGCCAGTGTAACAGGCAGACCGACGGACGGGAGACGGACAAAGGACCATATGACTATAGCTCAGATGCCTTATACTCCGCTGAGTTTAAAATCATATACTTTTTATCTAGATTAATGTATCCTTTTACCAGAATAGATTTTAAGCTCAGGAAAATTAAATGTTTTAAAGAATTTAATGATTTAAAGATTTATTTTTATAGAAAATAAATTCCCAGCATAATATGATAATCCTGCAAAGTCGTATTACTGCGTCTAAAGGGAAATGTTTCAGTTTATAACATTTGAGTTAACTTCAAAGCCATATTATAAAATCAACAAAGTTATACCAATTTATTTAAAATTCGGCATTTTTGCTAAATTTACCCATGTTGCCATGGAAACCATCAATTCTGAGGCACTTGTATCCATTTTCGAGCTGGACATACTGCATATTTAGATTCAGCACCCTTCATTATATACACTTGAAAAAGAATATGTCATCAATTACCAAGAATTGCTTCAGCACTTTATATATGCAATTTTTTTTAAAAAGAAAATTCTACCTAGCTTATTCAGTATTTGTTCTACTGAGCATATAAAGGAGAAAAATTTGTAAATTTGAACCGCATTTTACATATATTATGAAATATCGAAAAATCGATGAAAGAAGAGATTTCCTATTTGTAATGGAACATACGTAGGCCTAATGATGTATGAACTCGCATCTTCGTTAATTAAATACCTAATTACACTTAGTAATTTAGGGTATATACATTCATAAACAATGTCTCAATTAATGCTTAATTTTTAAGACTGGTATTCATTCATTGAGTAGCTATGTAAATGTTCTCATGAGTAGTCCTGAACAGATTTTGAAGAAATACGGTGGAGGATTTTACACCCAAGGAATAAACCTTTCATTCGGCAGCCTAGATCACCATACCATAATTATCGTTAATTCAAATTATTTCTTTTCATTTTCGGGCTATTCATTTATAATATGATCTGCTTTTTGCACGCTGTGAACCAGGTTGGTGAACCGTGAAGTGTACATAAGAACCAAGGAACTTTATATTGACCGATACTCACAGGGGTTAACAAGGGACCCATGGGTCACGGCGCTCAGCTGAAGTTTGAAATTTTAGCAAATGCAAAATATTCTATTGTAATGTATTCATATATACAAGCACATGAGAAAATAAGAAGAAAGGCGCCCTCCTACTTGGTTATAGTAAAGTTCTACAAGTATATATTCTAAATATATGATTGCAAAACTTATACTCTGACAAGTCATGAAGACAAGTGACCCATGGGTCATGACGCTCAGCTGACTGGGAAGAGATTCGCAAAAGGAAATTTTATCATCTGAATAGTAGTATATACCCATTCAACTTAAGCATCAAACAGATTAACCAATAGACCAAGATTGTGTCTGTATTTATATATATCAAAATAGAGAAAAAATACGTAAACTTTAAAAATATACAGGTGGCTCCACCAGTCTGCAGAAACTAATAAAAAAACTTAATGGTCAATATCCATGCAAAGAATCATGGTGATCTCTGCATTAGTTGTTCAGATACTTCAGCTTTTGTATCAAATTGTCCATTATTCTGAGGGATACTTCGGAGTCCTATAGCTCAAAGGATATGGGTAACAGAGACCTAATTTCAGGTTTCCACAGACACTTTTCATGGGCCTCCTTGCATGACAAGAACGAAGATTATAGGTCCAGTTGTTACGATTTGTACCCTGTTGACAGATAACCACATCTTTAAAGGTCTCAAAAATAGAGAAAAAAATCGTAAAAATTTGAAAAAAAATAGAGGTGGCGCACCCAGTCTGCAGAAACTGATGGGACACCTCTTGATCAATATGTATTCCAAAAATCATGACCATCAGTGTTGTAGTTATTGAGATACTGCAGTTTTTGTATCAAATTTTTCATTATTCTGGAGGGGTCTTTTGGAGCCATACAGCTTAAAGGATATGGGTAACAGAGACCTAATTTCAGGTTTCCATGGAGACTTTTCATGGGCCTCCTTGCATGACAAGAATGAAGATTATAGGTCCAGTTGTTACAATTTGTACCCTGTTGACAGATAACCACATCTTTAAAGGTCTCAAAAATAGAGAAAAAAATTCGTTAAAAAACCTGAACAAATACAGGTGGTGCCACCAGTCTGCAGAAACTGATGAAACACTCCATGATCAATATCCATGCAAACAATTATGGTGATCTCTGCATTAGTTGTTCAGATACTTCAGCTTTTGTATCAAATTTTCCATTTTTCTGAGCTGTACTTTGGAGTGCCATAGCTCAAAGGATATGGGTAACAGAGACCTAATTTCAGGTTTCCATGGATACTTTTCATGGGTCTCCCTGTGTGTCAAGAATGAAGATTCTAGGTCCAGTTGTTAGGATTTGAGCCCTGTTAACAGATGTTCACTTTTTAAAGGTCTCAAAAATAGAGAAAACAATTCGTAAACAAGCCAACTGTACTGAGCTTTCATAAATGATGGTCATATTTATTAAGAAATCTTTGACCCAATGCAAGATTACATTTATATACATCCCACTGCATTCACTTTAATAGTTCTTGAGATAATATGTTCTAAAGGAATTTAAATATGGCTTCCTGGTGGCCATATTGGATTTCTGACAGGTCGGAAATTGAACAACAAACCTCTAAAAGGGACCAAACATCATAAAAAATCACAGAAACTGCCCTGGCAAAAGGATTTCTAAAATGGCTACCTGGCAGACATGATGGTTTTCTGACAAGTCTGACATTTGATATCACACATCCTCCAATAAGACACTAAACTTGTAGCAATTGCTCCAAAGAATGTAACAGTTATGAATGTCCAAAACAATTCAAAAGGCATGATCAGGTAGGAGAGCTCTCATATCAGATTTATGAACATGCAAATGTAAAAAAAGCAAGTCCAATTTGTTTTAACTATCAGCTTGCTATTCAATGGGGTCAGCAGGGCAGGTAAACTGCAAAACCTAAAAGAAAAGAAATGCAGAAAGCATCACTTAAGAGTTTTGTAATCAAATAAAGCCATCCTAAATCCAGGTACAGACCCACATATTATTAGAACAAACACTTGCTGGTTTATCTGATGATTTGTATAATAATATTCAGATATCTAGAAAACTAAGTTTATTGCTATGATTCCATGATATAAACTGCAAAATCATTTTATAAATCAGTAGCTAAACCTTAACACTTAACTCTCATAGTCTTAATGCCTGGCCAAAGCATTCCGGCAACAGTGTTTTTGTTATGCACTAATGATATATCCTTATCACTCCATGAGCTGATACAAAAGGGAGTCATATATGACAAGTGTCACTGACAATTATGGGCAAACAGTGAGATGTACCAGTTGTGAGTGCCATGGTTATATATACAAGAAAACAAGAAAAATAGAGATGGTCTACAAAATAAGTTATTGCGAACATCCCTGACCTATGACCTTGGCCTTTTGCCCACATATCAACTGGATTCTTTCTAAATGATGGGTAACTACTAACCACTTACATCTGGCCGGGTGTAATTACTTGGCAACCAATGAGTGAATAACTTAGACCTGCAACCTTTAACCTCCTGACCAGCTGACCTCAAAATCAATTAGTTATTTCTTCATGCAAAAAGACCCATAAATATGAAGTTTGAATCACATTCAGTGATGCATAGATGTGGCATATGTGAAAGACTGAAGGTTTGGGTTGAACAGTTTCACTTGAAATATGTTCACAAGCATTTAGAACAATATTGTGACCTTGACCTTTGACCTTTTGAACTCAACATCAATAGGCTTCTCCCCCTATTGGTAGGTAAGCCATATATGACAGATGGAAAGTATAGATTGAAAAGTTTGCCTGAAAATGACTCCACGCAAGAAGAGGGTGCTGTGAACTTGACCTTTGACCTCAAAATCAACAGGTTTTTTCCCCTGTTGGCAGAGAAGCGATATCAGTGCTGAAAGGTTTGGAATGAAAAGTCTAGCTTGAAATGTGTCAACAACCTTTTCAAAGAAGTTGATCCTGTGACCCTGACCTTTGACCTTGTGACCTCAACATCTATAGGATCCTTCTCCCACTTAGTAGGTGAGCTATATGTGAAAGATCAATGAATTGGGATGAAAGGTTTGGCTTTAAATGCATCCACAGGCTTTTCAAAGAAGTTGGTTCTGTGACCTTGACCTTTGACCTTGTGACCTCAAAATAACTATGGTTCTTCCCCTGTTGGTAGGTGAGCTGTATGTGAAAGATGGAAGGTTTGGGATGAAAATTTTGGCTAAAAGAATTATTTCTGGGGGGTGCAAACACACCCCATTACTTTGAGAATATAGGTCGCATTGACCTAATTTCAGGTTTGCAAGGAGATCTTTTTAGAACCTCTAAGACTGCATAGGGTTCATGGCCCTAGCCCCTACGGTTACGATTTGTGCCCTGCTAATGGCTGGACGGCCGGACAGACAGACGGAAGGACGACGGACAAAGACCCATCGCTATAGCCCAGCATGAATGAAAGTCAGCTGAGCTAAAAAAACAGAAAAAATTTTGAGATACGTTGATGTATGTGAAAAATTTACAGTTGGACAGGCAAGTGGACAGAATGTTACCTTTATTTCACTTTCAGGGGAATAATGCATTTAACTTTAAATCAAACCCTATTATTTAAGCATATCCACTTTTCAATTAATAGTTTTTATCAGATTCATTTTTTTTAAATTTACAAGTTTTATAAATTTGTAATACAAAATTCTGAAAATATAAGTTAAATATCAGAACTGTAAGTTGCAATCATTATTTATCCAGAGTTTAGCTCACATCAGGTCATATTATGCATACACATATATTTTAATATTTTTAAATCACAAATGTTTAAACTGAATCTAAATTAAAAGAAAATAATGCCACCACATGGCATCTTCAAGATTATTCCTTGAATCACTATTTAAAAGTTTTGTACACTGAAGTTTTCAGTACATGCTCAATTTTACTGACCTGAATAAAAGATTCAGTAAATTTGATAAAAACATCTTTTTAAATAAAGTATACATACTGGTGGTTGAATGAGGGACAAACAATATCATTATGCTAATTAATATCTGATCTATAATATATTACTGGAATTAATATTCAATTTCACACCTGAAGTTTTTACTCTTCTGAAGTAAGGAATTCCTTATCTGATGAACATCCACACTTTCATAGCAACACACCACTTTGTGGTACCATATTAATGTGCACTTTAATCATTGTAACCCTGGTGGTACAATACAAAATCTAAAATGCAGCAAAAGCCTAGAATAAGAATGAATCAAATACAGAAAATTATAACATTCATCTGGTTTATGCACTTGACATGGTGTATAAAAACTTGAATAAAAGCTCTCTTCAAACAATTCCTCTGAAATTTCAGATTTTTAAAAAGATCAAATCCTTATGTATATCTGCTGTGAAAATGAAATCAAGTGCTTACAGAGAAAATACGTACTTTGGCCAAAGTTGGGGAAATTTAAGATATTGATTTTTTATTTATGCTTATAACTTAAAAAAATTGCAAAATTCAGATAAGATCTAATTTTGGGTAAACATTTGCATCTTGAAGTGTAACAATGGGTTTTTAATGGAAAACGGAGGTTTTCCTTAATATCTCGAAGGGACATCTCACTGTATTCACAATTTTGGATTCGTAGGTCAAAAGGTTTCAGAACGTGCCCTGTTAATGGACCCGGGGGGGGGGGGGGGGACAAAATTACCACAACTATAGCTTAGATGACTTAAACGTCAGCTGAGCTAAAAAAAAACAAAACATCCTAAGTATGCCTGGTAAACAGCTGGGTACTTTTCAAAATGGTTAATCCACCAATCATTGCAAAAACAGTAATCCAGGTCATTTATTCACTTGTAATGGTAGATATAATAATACTAGGTTATCGTTACGACTCCAAAATGTCACATTAATTAATCGAAATTACCCAATGAAAACGATCCTTGTGTGGGATATATAAATCAAGTAAGTTTACAAATATGTGTGACATTATCTATTTGAGGATTGTCTTTGACAGTTCTGTGCATTTCGTGCTTTCTTTTTGGTTTGTCATGGAACAGGTGCACAACCGACTCCATATGTATATGTATGTGAAAATCAGTCGCTTGTCGCACTGAAGTTTAAAAGTATTTAATGGAAATCTGTAGCTTACATCCTAAGGGTCCGCTGTAACAAGTGACTCATTATCCCATGACAACATCCCTAAATTCCAAATATGGCAAATGGCTACAGTATAGCCACTTCAGTACCAGACATATTTGTGTTTTAGTCACAACCAGGCCATCTGAGTCCTACAGCAAGTCCCGAGTTCAAGTCACAATCTCTGAGTCTAAGACTTCTTAACTGTCAGATTCTTCTGGATCTTGAGGCAGATTCTAGTAAATGACACCTTTGTTGAAACACATTCCAGTCAGAATGCAAACAACTATTTTCCTTATTACTATTAAGGATTTTGCCTCCGATGCAGCAATAAAATCTGGTATAGTCATAACTAGTTCTTGTACTATTCTGTTGACAGTTCACATATGGGAATCCCCAAAAGTTTGTTAACCTGACCCGCACAAAATTTTATTAAATTCTGTTCAACTCATTTTGCGTACAGTTGCCGACAGACAAACAAAATAACCAAGCGTAAAACAACACTTTCCGCCACCTGGTGGAGGTACACGTATCAGCAAGAATCATAAAACATTAAATACAAAACAAGATCATACACAGGTTACTTTATTGAACACCAAGGTGATGCAAAATATTAGAAATCGGGATGTGCACTCCAGCAAAAACTACTAACCAAGATAACCTACTGAGAGAACATATCCCCACCATCACCACAATAACTGTCCAAAAGGGTATGGAATAGGGGCAGGGGGATAGGGGAGTAGGGTGGTAGAGCCTTTTCTGTCACAAGTAACAACACTTCTGATAAGTTATGGCACTGATTTCCTTTTATTAAACAAATATTCAATGTGGTATTCTTGCTATGCATGATTTTTCACTCTATTAAATTTATAAATGAAAGTGGTTAAATTTTGCTTCATTTTATGCTCAAAAATATATAATGTTCCATACACATGTGGGACAGGGGCGCCCATTTCCACACCTACCCAATCAGGGTTCACGTAAACTCCCCCCCCCCCTGTATGTTTCTCAGCTTGTTACCCAGACATCTTTAATGGACAGGATACAGAAAACATTAACTTACTATTGGTAGAAATATGATTTTCCATGATAGATGACAATCTTAAACAATGCAGCATCTCAAAGTGTATATCACTGAATTGGTCTGCCCGAATGCTGCTCCGTCTGAACTTATTCTGAACTTTTCATCTGCAAGATGTCTTGGTATCAAAACATCTAATCTGGAAATTTATTCCTGATTCTGTATGTAGTTTGGTGACATATACAGGTTAAATTTAAAGATGGATTGGTGCATGATACTAGAATACACATATTTACGAAATAAAACAAAATACATTTATCTCACTTATGCATGTCATCTTGTTAATTCATGTTATCTTGGTCGTTTTCACTGTATTAAACTATCAACCACAGGAGCTACACACAGCATCAGCAGCGGAACTAGAGAGCCCAGTACTCACAAGTGTTACAGGGTTCACCACTGGGCTACACATCACACATCTTGCTGAACTACCTAATCATGTCAGTGGAGTTGGTGTAGAAGAACCTGCTTAACTTCCAAGAAATGCCAGAGGCATTGGAGCTGCAAAACCTACCAGATTATCCACAAATGTTAAAGGCTTCTGTTTAGCAACTCTAGCTCTACAATCAGCTTCACTATTTATTAAGTCACAAGCTCAAGAATAGCTAATGGAGCCACACCATTGTTAACTACCCACGTTACTTGAAAGGCTTTGGCAAAGCCACAGAGCCATACAGCCTGCTGAACTCTCAACAAATGTTAGAGGCTTTAGTCAAAGTGATGGTCAATTATTTTGAATGTCCATATCCCTCAAGGGTATCCTGCGTGTTTTGCAGAAATGGTCTAATTACAATACATGGATAATAGTCTGATGTGCTACAAGCATGCATGCACAAAGCCTATGGTACATACTAAATGAACATGCTGCCCATGAATAGTCATCAAAAGTAACCCTGCTGAAAGTGAGCAGTTCAAAGTGAAAGCATTCTTCATAATCACATGACAATAGTCACATATTCAAAGGTTTGGATCTTGTTCAGTTGGAATGGTTCCCCTCTTCACCGCCATTAAACATCAGGTTTGGATGGAACACTTTTAAATAGTTTGTACATTGTTCAGGTAATATTGGGTTGGTACATAGAGAGAATTTCATTAGCCTTTATGCTTCTGTACAAAGCTTAAATCTGCTATCAATGGTAACATACACAAGAATTTACTTCTTGTACTCGTAAGTACTGTGCAAATTCAACCAGCTGCCTGGATTTAACAAAATATGAGTACAACATATATAAATAAAATATGACCCATACTGTCAAGAATAACATCAAAATCCATGGTCAAATCGTGACCAATTCTCCTGAAAAGTGGTGGATTGTGTGCACATTTCAAACTTTCTTTTCTTCTGACTATAGAGTGTTACCATACAATTTTTCTTTTCACGTTTTGTTGAAAAATTTCTAGACATGAGTATTGGTAGTAGTCCTACAGTGGTGCACAATCTGTACTTGAACATATGGTCAAAACAGGTCATTTATTCTGCAACAGAAACTGTTACGGCTTTATGTGGCTAAAGCAGAATATAAAGAAAAGTTATGTGTATGGAATTTAAGAGTCACATATACACCCCCTCCAGATGAGCAAGAGCTCATCGCTTCTCTCAATGGAACAAGGAACTGAGATCATGCATTTAATGATTACTTTGATACTGCTTTGGAGAACCAACAAAACAAGGTGGTTTGATGGATGTGTGTGTTAATTCTGCAAAAAAAAAAAAAGAAAGACATGCTGTTTTAGGGAGTCTGTTAATATGAATACAAGCACAAAACCCCCATCCAGTGACTCTCACATACCGACCCACAATCACACACATACATTCTAACTCTGGATAATATGATGATGTTGATGCTTGATTTGCAATCACCACCCTTTGGTTATTTTACCAAAATGTTAATCTTTCATCAAACAAATATTTAATGGGTTACAAATGAATTCACCTGCTTCATGATCACTGAAGGACTTCTCTGTACCAAAAACCGAGGTCAAAGGTTAACATTTTTCCATGCAACTCAACTTCCTGACACAGTTTCATCCTGAAATAACAGTCACTAATTATCAAATTAACATCTGGATACTTAACATTGGTCTATGGCAGAGCATAGCATGTGCCACAGGGCACGGCAGTCTGTGAGTCATAAATGTTCAAAAAATAAAACTTCAGAAACTGTTGATAATGTACCCATTTTCACCAATGTCTAGTCACCGTTTGAGACCACTTCCTTTTTGATATCCTGTTTACTGTCTCCCTGAGGAAGTACTTTTGTCAGCCTTTCCATCATATCTACCAGAGAACCTCTGACACCTTGTAATGTTGACACGACTTCACCGCGGTGCTGCTCTGCATGGGTTTTCCTCTCCACCTCTACCATTAGTTGCTCCCTCAGCTGTTTAAGCTCCTGGGATGCCTTCTGGCTGGTCTGCTCTGAGCTGCTGAATGAGGCCCTCAGACCAACTACAACCAGAAAACATTTAATACAGTAAAAAAACAGGCCTGGACAATTATGACAAGTTTTAATCAAAATTCCTCCTGCTCACAGCTCTCAGTCACATTTCAAGAAAAAAACAGAACATTAATAGTTCTATTAAAGTAGGTTAATAAGAATTTTAACATCAGACTTGGGGCCCTTCACCTTTAAAATATCAAAGATTTGTATATGTATGCCAAATATAGTACAAATTCATTCACAATCTGTGGTAAATACCTGCTATCAGATGACAGACTCAGGCTGTACTATAGCAATATAGTTAAAAGGTGAACTTGAATCAGAAATTAAGAGCATGAAACCAGTTAATTGTATCTCACACCTAGAACAGGACACCAGTAGTTTAGTAACTCCATGCATCACCTTTGATTGACTACAAAAGACTGAGAGCAGCAGAAATGAGATTATAACTTTGATACCCGCATCTTACCCATATCTCCCTGCAGCTCACGCAGTTTGGCTTCAAGTTTAGATCTGGTTTCTTCACTGGTCTCTAGCTGAGTGAGGATGCTGCCAACGTCAACGAGAGCTCCATTATACTTCACCAGGCCAGATGAGGAGCCTTCTGTTGTGTCATGGTCCTTCTTCATGGACGAATCATCATCAGCAGAATCAGGCACTTTTTGTACCATCTTTCTGTTACCTGCATCAAATCCAGTGTTATCATTAAAATACAGGGTTGGGGCCAATTACATTGAATAGCTATCATTACAAATACAACAACTTCCAAAAATCCCAATTACAGTTACAAATACAAATTACTTTAATTTTACAAAGTAATGATAAAATTACAATTACTTTTGAAAAGTAATTAATTACTTTAAATTACTTTCTATAAACAAGGGACCCATGGGTCACTGTGCTCAGCTGAAGTTGACCTTGAAGGTAAAAATCTAAAGTTATATCAAATGGAGAGCAAGAAATTTTTGCAAATAGTATTTTGTAACCTGACCATGTGTTTCCTAATGTTGAAACTGAAGCATGTGAGCAGTTTGTGAACAAACGATCTGTACCATTACCATGATCATTAGCTGGCTTTTCGATTAACTGTTGACATTGCAGTAGTTTACACATTTGTTCAACTGAATCTATTTTTTTTGTATAATATATATATTATGTATTTTTTTTTTATTTTATGAAATGTATACAGTTGAAATATAACTAATTAACAACATACATACAGGGCAAACAAAGCATGATCTCCAATTCTGCTGAGGCAGGAAAATAATGAACAAATGTTTGTATTAGATCCTCATTTTTTTATCACATCAATTTTTTTTTTATTATACTTTTATATTTATATACATTTCCAAAAATAATATATATATCTGAATATAAAAGTTAATTCATAATTCTCAAGTGGAAGTGCTTGAAACTCCCCGCTTATGTTTTGTAGGCTGTCGGTAGATCTGATCATTCGCCACTTAGAGTAACTCTGCTCTATTTCACACTCACGTGGATCAGGCAGACATTCTGTGCGCAGCTGCTTCAGAAAGTACCAGACTAGCATGTCATTTCAAAACTTTATATTAACAAAAGCTGTTTAAGTACTGTGAAACCTGTCTAAAGATTACACATATAACGTGACCACCCAACCATTACCACCATTATTGTGTTGTTCCTGCTGACCATTATACACTTGTCAAGTGTGTAACAGGACTGTCCTTTTAAAACACCTTCTTTAACAGGTTCAAGATTTTGTCAAGTTAGCAGTATTTAGTGTAAATATCAAAGTCAGCTGTTAACAGTGTGGTAGCCTACCTAAACAGCGCTGCTTGAGATCTTCAATTGACAGCTCAGAAATGGAGTCTTCTGTCTGCTTTTCATCCTTTTTCTCTTCTCCGTCTACCTCCCTAGACACAGGCCTGTCTGTCAACTTTCTGTATGTGAGAGTGTCTCGAGATACCAACTTCTGCACCAATCTGCGGGCCTGTTACCATATCATAACAAACAGTATTAAAGGCCAGCCCAAATATGAGTATGAAGCTGAGTAAGGTTATCAAGCTTCAAATGAAGCCTGTCAAAATTTCTACTGCGGCCCTTCACAAAAACACCAAGCAGCTTACATAATAAAGTTATAGAGACTCAGTGCATGTGTAATAATTCCAGATGTCTTGCATAAAAATTACAGAGGAATAAAAGGTTATCTAGTGCAAGGCCCTAAAGTGAACTAAGCATTAAGTAATTGAAACATTTCAAATATATTAAAATTGTCTTTTGTCATTATACTCAAACACCAAATCAGCAGAGAACAATTTATACCTTATATAATAGTACTATACCAACAATGTACTACTCAAGGAAATGTGTACCTGAGCCCTTGACAGCTGTAGACCAAGCATATGAAGGATGTCCTCCACATCTTTATCAAGTAGGTAACCCGTATGGTTCTGGTCAAAGTAAATAAACGCCAGCAGCAGGGCAGGGTCCACCGTGTACTGCTTCTGTTTCTCTTTCCTGCGTTCTTCCCTGCGACGCTCTGCAATAACACAACACCAAGATTAACAACATGTATTCTGCAGGTAAATAGTACTTCAGTACAATCATACCAAAGTCCACTGGGAAAGTATTTTTCATCCCCTTTGATAGAAGGCCACTGAATGATAAATAAAACATTGATCTTATGTCCATTTATCTTTGTGTTGCTATAATACACACTATATTCTTTTCAGTAATTCTTTTTCTGGCTCTGAACTTAATTAAAGAATATTCATAGACCATTTCTTTTATCCCTTTGTTTTTTTTTTTTTGGGGGGGGGGGGGAGGAAGAGTTATTTTGTGTTTGCTATTAACAAAACTTTCATGATATTCCAAAAATCCTTAAAACTGTAGATAATCATTTGACCTGTTCTTTGTGCAGAATTTGAAGAATAAGAAGATTAATTTATGCAATCCACTGTTGTTTAGATCTATGTATCATAGATGTGACATAGCTTGTGTCTTATAAAACATGAATAACTTTCTTTACCTTTATCCCTGTCTCTATCTTTTTCCTTCTTGTCTTCTTCCTCTTTATCCTGTTGGAAGTTTAAAATACAGTCAAGATCATCTGAAACACTAACTGTATGTGCCTTTTTGTGCACATTAAAACCACATCCAGCATCAACTGGAATTCCTTAATTCATTTTCCCCCTTGAAATTTACCCTATGGTTTGTAAGTACTCATCAAACCAAGATATGTAATTAAAACATGTTTAACTAAGCAGGGTGTATAAAAATACAATATTCATGCCAGAGTGAAAAGTCTGGTGCGTCAAATAACAGGACGGGACAGAATGTAGAGATGGGCATTTACACTATTGGATTCTGCAATACAGGACAGACATCCACACAATCAAAAAGGACAGAACAGACATACACATAAGTTAATGATAAATTCATCTATGTAGCTACTGTGCCATACATAACAACTCACCTCCTCTCCCTCCGTCTTCATTTTCTTGGCAACTGGCTCCTGGAAATCAATACACAAATTTAATTATCAGCATACAGCACATGTTTTACTTAGTGAAGTTACAACCAACAATACACACTGCTGCTTTCACTATATATTTTGCATTCTGAGCTTCACAGGTTCACACTGTAATTACAATACTTTTAACAGTGAACTTTCATTTAACTGTATCATTTGTGAAACAAAGTGTAACAAATGAATGAGATTCTTTGTTTGCTGGATGATGGAAAATCAAAATGCCTGTTTTACTTTGCACAAAGAAAACATTTTTTTTCACAGATTTAGCAAAATGTTGCTAAGATGGCATGCATAGGTTAAAATGCATTGGCGTAAGAGAATCTCAAATTGCTATCTAACGCCTCAGAACTGTCTCATGATTGTGTAAGCACTGTTTCAGTTTTTCCTTGATATTTTACAAACTTCTGGTCTGTACAAATTCTAAAAGCTGAGAAAAGCCTCTAAATTTTGGTAAATTGAAATTTTTTTCTGATTCATGTCAAGGGGTCATCTAGAGTCAAGTATTATATAAGCAAATGAAGTTCAAATGCTAGAGCACTTTAAGTATATTTAACAATTTATGTCACATTTGCAAATGCACTTGATAAATAATCATAATTGGATTTGCTTATTTGAAAAACTTTCCTTTGTATTTAAATGTTCATAGTTGCATTTGAACGCAATCCTGGCATATAGGTAAAAAGATAAAGCTCATGACAAGTAATGATAGAATATAAGTTTAACATGTACCATTTAATGCATGAATGGCCTAATGTGTATCTGATATATATATATATATATATATATATATATATATATATATATATATATATATATATATATATATATATATATATATATATATATATATATATATCAGTATAGTGTACACATTTTAATCTGAAGGTGTAATCTAATGCTCCCCTTTTGTATAAGCCTGGAATTGTATTACTCTTTCTTGAGTAAATACTTGATAAATGTTAACTTGTGAAATCCAATTTGAAATTTTCATTTAAGCACTACTGTAAATGATCATTAATGAACTATGAGTTGTTTATTATCAACTGAAAATTTACAAAACAATGAGGTGAATTTCATATTAAATCTGATTGGATTATGCCTAATCTGCATTTTAATTGGTTAGGTATGACACTAAAATTATGAATTCTGATGTTATCATAAAATAAAATCAGTTACCTCTGTCCCTTCTTTCTCCTTTTCCTTATCAGAGTCCTTGTCTTTCTTATCTTTCTTATCATCCTCTTTATCCTTATCTTTGTCCTTCTTTTCTTTCTCTTCTTCCTTACGATCTGGGGCAGCAGAAAGTGAATGATATATCCGGAACCCAAAATCCCTCATTAGCATTTCATTGAAGAGTTCAGCAAACAGAGACACCTCAAATGAATGTTCCTTCGTGTCCTCTGGTCTATAGTCGAGCAGGACACTAAGGTTCATGACACTGCAGTCAAACTTGCCACTCTTAGCAGTCGTGGAGGGATGGACGATGATAGCAGCCTCAGAGGGAAGGGTATAATGTCTCTCCAGCAATGCTTTCTCTCGCTCCTCCTTTTTCCTGCGCTCCTCTTCCTGAAAACAAAAAAAATTTTAATGCAGAACTAATAGGTCAAGAATATGAAAGTTCTCTTGGAGTAACATAATGGGCTTAAATAAAACTAAGTTCCTTCCACAAAATATACCTTGAACTTTAATTAAAGTTTCAACATTATTAAAGTACAAGTACAGAGTAATCTCCCTTTATCGCATCTCCATATTATAGGCATCTCTCTACTGCAGATCCTTGAACTTGATTCCAGTCTAATACAGGCACCTCTCCATAAAAGAAGGTCCACTCTTTATCCCTGATGTGATTTAAAACAAAAGTACTCCCAGTTTAATTTGAGATACAGATCAGCTCACACTTACCTCTTTGGCTAGCCTCTCTGCCTCCTCCTTCTCTTTCTGTACCTGTTCCTCATCCTTTTCTTCTTCCATCTGTTCCTGTTCAGAGGAATTTGAAACAATACTCATTAGCTATCACACTCACAGTATTATACAAGCATGGCCAGGGTATATTCAAATACTCATGTTCATGCACTTTCACATCCATTCTCTGAAGTCTACAAGTTTCTGAATTCAAAAAGGCCTAAAATTCAGAGTCGTAATATTGTTACACAGGAAACTCAAATATGAATCCCATGCATGAAAGAAAAGGCACACACTTTTATTGTGATTAATTCTTTTTTACATCTGTTTTTTTTTACTGTGCACAATATTGTCACAATTACAGGGTCACACACCTTTAAAAGAAGGCACATTCCAAGGAACCTTCATGTCATATGATGTCAATATTTCACATTTATTTCACACAATCAGATCATTTTTATCAAACATCAGGTAATAACCACCTATCAACATATATATTGATAAATATAGACGGAGGGATGACATGAATACCCAACACTTCAAGAACTCTATCACAGGTAGCAGTACCTTTATTTAGTTAAATTTTCCAGGTTTCTCTAGCTTAGACTGACCATATACAATAACATACCATATACTGAGTGTACTAAAGGGGTTAAGAGGTCTAACCTGACTTTCTTTCTTCTCTGCCTCCTCTTGTTCCTTTTCTTGCTCTGTTTTCAAAGCTTTTGTCAGTCTTGCTATCAGCTGTGACTTGAGCCCCTTTGAGCTCAGTGTCCGTGCTTCCAGCTCTCTACGTAGGTCTGTAACCTGGTTTTCAATCGCAAAAAGTTATCAGATCCACAATGAATACAAACATGGACAGTCACAAAAATTTTACAAACTTATCTGTAATAAAATACCCAACTGCAGCCATGTTATCATTTATACAAAATATTGCAAATGACTGACTCAGGCATCTGTTTTCTTTAGCTCTTACTTGATCATCCGATGGATGCATTAAACCACAGGTATTACACTTGTAGGTAAAGCGTAAAACAACTGACTATCAGCACCATCTGTGGTTCATTTAGGGAATAATAAAAATCTGCTAGTGTCTTGTCTCGAGTACGAGACATTCATGCAGATTCCTTTATATTTTTTTCTTCATAAAATTTACTTAAAATACAAATATTCTGCTACAATTCTGCAATAAACAAAGTAATTAAAATGAACAATGGTTTCAGCTATAAACTGACCATGGTATCCACACACATTTTGTTGACATAGTTTGAAGTTATATGTATGAACAAAATGTTACATACAAGTACATGACATGTTTATTAAATGCACCACCTGCCTATCAGTGACACCTACCTTCATGTTTTTAGGATCCAGTTCAGAGTAGTGACTGGGATCTGCATTCACAGCAGCCTGCTCCCCATCCTCCTCTTCTTCATCCTGTCAGAACACACAGCATCAAGATCAGACTCCTGTGACTATGACAACCACCACCACACAGCACGCATTCTATCTCCATCTACCACACCTTAAATACATCATTTCTTTTCTCACACGATGTATTCCTTTGCCATATCCCAACAGCCTAGTCTGAACACCTGTAAAGCTAGTTTTGAACTATTAAGGTATTAATACACATTGGTATCAAGGTGTGTGGATATATAATGTGAATATGTACTACATGACAGAGTCAAGTCAAATATACAGGAAACTTTACTCAAGATCTGCAACATGCAGATGAAGACCTAGGATTTAAATGGTTTAACTCCTTGCTTCTTTCTACAAGCACTTGCGAAAAGAGTCACTGGCCGGTACGTTTTCGTTTAATTTCCTTGGTGCCAGAATGGGTGTTACACCCATATACAGCCTGCAAACAAAATATACTGGGATATAAAATATAGATATGTATACAGTGGTACATATGACTCCCTGCACAGGCTGAGTGGCTGATGACCCATGACCAATCCTTATTTGCATATTCACAGGTCACCTGCCCTTCATGACCATGCACAGGGGAAGAGACAGAGAGAGAGAAAAACAAAAGGAGGAGAGAGGGCAGTGCCTGAGCATCTTCCTTGTCAGCTCCCAGCTTGGTTTGCAGCAGCTTTTTGTAGCCGGTGTGCAGCAGTTCCCATTCAAGCTGACTTGGCTGGCAACGCCACACGTCTGGTAAGAAAAGCACCACAGTTTCAACCCGGGCGGGTTTATGGCGACCTTTGTGAGTCTCCTCAGGGCGCTGATACCGGATCTCCGCAAACCTGTACCTGTAGGGTAAGGTGTATCACATGTTCATTACATGAGCTTGTACTGGAAAGATGCATGTATGACTCAAGTGATCACAGATGATGAGATGACACATGACTATCGCCTGAACTCCCAATGCAGTGCAGATGTGGATGATAATGAAAGATGATGATGACAGTGATAATGACAATGTAAACACCTCATGGACTCACTCCAAACTCTCATTAGCTTACGACACAATCCTTCTGTCTCAAACACTCTTTTCACTATTTAATATCTAGTGACATTTGAGTATCATCTTAATAACCAGGTTAAATTAAATGATTAATTAAAAGGCAAGTCCTTAATATTAGATTAATTATTCCATATCCATACACCCTAAATATCCGATAGAATTTAATTAAGGAATTTTAGGTTTGAATATCTTTCATCAAGCTGGTAATCAGTATCAAATTAAAACATGTACAATCATGCATTAATACAATGAAATATTAGTTAATATTCCATTTGCTTCCTCCCCATTTGTTACTTTTCCTCACTTTGCATCCCCATCACAGATATTAAAAGAATTATCCAACACCTTTTTAGGTTATATTAGCTGTATTTAATTAAAATGAGAATATGAAATGAGAAATTAATATCACAAAAAAAACCATTTAAGTTTAGAATGAATTTATTTCAATGCTGTATATTTCAATTCAATTAAACATCAAGTCCAAATGAACACCCACACTCTTAAATATCATCTTTTCTCTATCCCCCTTATCATCTCGCCCTTCACCAGGTCCTTAATCCCTGTCCCCCTCTGTCATCAATGTACATCCTCCCCATGTCACAGATGATTTAAGTGGGGGGGGGGGAACAAACCTTTAAAGATCAGAACACCCTCCCATTTCACCACCCAATTTATACTACTCCATACCTACCTTCCTTAGGACAGAGGACACACAATGTAAGATATGTTATAAAACAACCCCTGTCACACACAGACATCTTTCTTGTGTCTTAAGCTAACAATAATAGCAGCGATCTCATTTATACAACAACAGTCCCACTGTGATTTACATCTTCCTCATTCTTGTAAAATTCTCAACCCTTAAGGTTTCTGGCCCATAAAATCAGGATCAAATACAATTTAGTGATGATGTGCTTGTTTTACATGATTAAACGAACCAGCCATACTAACACTGTGTGAGGGGTTAGTAATGTACAAGCAAACATGAATGACATACCACTGTGTGCAGCCTCCCAGGTCGATTCCAGTGAGGGCCCTTGTGGTTCGTATCGCTGTGTTGATCAGTACACGCGGATCTTCCTCTGGATTTTTCCCATCAAGTGACGGAGACCAAGGTCCGCCAATCGCCATCGGTTCACTCTTTCCTTTCATGCCAACTAGGAACTGCAGGAGGCGAGTGGGATGCTGGAAGTCTTCCTGCTGTTCACTAGGATCTTCTGCCAGTGCGCAGGATCGATGGTACAAGTCTGACATTGTAGGGCTGGCCAAAAGCATCACCTGTTGAAATAAGATGTAATATGTACATACATTTAGTGATTTACACAACTGTGATCACAAACTTATTGTATCATTATAATTCTGCCTTTTAACCACCACCATCTGCCCCCCCCCCCATAATTTAAATTTACATCTCAATTTGTTTTTTTTTAAGTATGATATTTACAAGACCTTGATATGTGATATATTTGTGTTGTATCCTACACAAACAAATTTGCTGTTTAAATCACAAAAATTGCTGTTACTTTGCATTCCAATCACATATAATTAGTTCCTTTTTATCCCTTTGTGAATATTACAATGTCATCACAAACCTTGGCACTCCAAGTATAGTCAGCATCGGGAGGGTCAAGCACAGACTCCTGGACTCTGAGGGGGGAGACTTCTTTGTGCATTACATGAAATGCACAGTGATTACCAAGTTGAAATGGTCGATACTCTGGAAATGCATCAACCCACATGAAGCGTGCGTGGAAGAAATCACTGGGAATGTACATGTTGCTGTAGCGTGATCTCAAGGTTGTTACTGAGCCTTCCTTCCTGCAAAAAAATTCAAAATGTACACGTTGCTGTAGCGTGATCTCAAGGTGGTCACTGAGCCTTCCTTCCTGCAAAAAAATTCAAAATGTACACGTTGCTGTAGCGTGATCTCAAGGTGGTCACTGAGCCTTCCTTCCTGCAAAAAAATTCAAAATGTACACGTTGCTGTAGCGTGATCTCAAGGTGGTCACAGAGCCTTCCTTCCTGCAAAAAAAATTCAAAATGTACATGTTGCTGTAGCCTGAGCTCAAGGTGTTCACAGAGCCTTCCTTCCTGCAAAAAAATTCAAAATGTACGTGGCTGTAGCGTGATCTCAAGGTGGTCACAGATCCTTCCTTCCTGCAAAAAAATTAAAAATTGTCAAGATGTGTAGCTGAATTTTTTTTTCTTACGTATCTGTAGTTTGATAACATACATCCTCAAATATGTACCATTCAATTCAAAACATTTAAAGGCAATTCCTTGACTGGTTCAAGAGATACTGCATATGTACAGAGTCCAAAGATCCCTGCCTCTCAGCAATACTGTATTTAACCAGTGCTTGATCAGTCATAGATATAATTCTTCAATAAAACTTTTTTTGCAACTGCTCAAATGGGTCTCCAGATAATGCATCCAAAGGGCATGACAGATGGAAAACTTGATCATTATAAAGAGCATTAATAATTAATTTGGAAGTCAACTTGTCTATGGAACTGGTTCAAGAAAATTGTGCCAAAATAATGGTGTCAATTCCTGCCAATTCCCTGTCCTGAATTACCATGATGGATCTCTTGGCTTGATTGATATATCATTATATAATATGTTTACCCCCTAACTGGCAAACACAGTAACATTTGTTACTTACACATCTAGATTTATCTTGGGTATTTGAACGTTGTATCTACGAATGACTAGAGCTGGTTTCTTCCTGAGTGGACTACGCGATTTGCGAGAGGGTGACCTGCGAGGAGAACGTGAACGCCGCCTGGTAGGTGATCTTCTACGCGGAGGTGATCTTCTGTCTCTGTTTCGCTCACGTCGCTCATTTCGTTCTCTGGACTCTTGCCGATTCTGAGCAAATCTGTTTTGTCCAGCTGTTGAAAAGTAGTACAATTTTTAATTAAATAAAAATAATAACAAACCTGACCCAGTCATTGTGTTTTCGCTACTATTTAGTAACTGTATGATAAACAAGAGATAGATAAAACTAATACTTGACAAGAGCAAAGGTTGAAAAGAAAACATCATTCTAGTCCAGCATTTTATCATTTCCTTATGTGCAGAATATCAGTTGAAAATCTTGTGTTTAGAAAGCTGTATGTGGCATTACTATATTCATAATATACCACTTAAGGTTAGTTTTATATAAGGAATTCTTAAACCCTTATTAAAGTTAACATGTATAATTAATTAATTTCTCTATGGTCCTTTAATTATTCAAAAGTAGGTAAGAAAAGCTGATTAGGACCTTTACCGTATCCTGGAGGGGGCTGACTGAGGTTTGTTCCCATCAGTGGCTGTGGTGCTGGTGGGGGTCCCGTCAACATTGTGGGTGTGATCGCTGGACCCAGAGGTGGTGGAGCCACTACTCCAGCTGGTTTAAATGCTACTGGTGGTGGCTGCTGTGCACCTAGCCCACCAACCTGACAGTGCAGAAGCAGAATACATTGATTTCTTATCAAACAATTTATTTTTTAAGAAAAAAAATGGCTCCATTCACTGTTCCACACTTGTGGTTTACTTATTCTGAAGTAATCAGATAATTTTTAGTCTTTTACTATAATAGTATATATATATACCAATACTAAAACAAACATATTTGCAAGCAGTCATTTAACTATAATGCATAGGCTAGGGTTGGTTGATATTCAATGACTGATGGTTATCATTGGTTAACTTACCTGTGATGCCATGACTTGTATTCGTGTGGCGTTCCACTTGAAAGGCATATTAGCATTATATGTTGCCTCTACAAGCACACGCTCACCAACCTTTGGAATTGGTCCTTTGACACATCTGGGAAAAAACATCGAAAGCCAACTCAAGTGATACAAACCATGAAAGCAATACTAAGAAACACCCTTTTTTACCAATATTTTCTGATGCAAAACTATATTTTGTTCATTCATTTACATATGTAATAACTTTGATCATCAGTGTCTTACCAATATCTTTTTCCGACTATTTTCATGCTTTGTAAACCAATGGACCGATTTGATCTCATTTTCAACAATGTCCCAAAAGAGAGGAGCAAATACAGGACCATACATGCTAATATATTTGCAGGTACTTGTTATATTACTTGTTATATCGTTGTCTCATTTTATCATATCTTATTGATACCTATTACAAGGTTATGCATGATAAAGATACTAAACTTTAAGCTGCTATTAATGAAAATATTTAGCAAATATTTAAAGAAAATTGTCCAAGAAATCAATTAACATCTAAAATATATAAATAAATATGCAAGAATGAAAACACTAATCTGAATGGTTATGGGTAAAATATTTAAATGATCTTAAAATTATTAAGGATCTTTATGATTAAGGAGATATTCAAAATGATTTTGTGCACCTCAGGAGTTTTGAAAGTATGATTTATCAATTATGATCAATCTGACTTTGGACAGCAAGAAATTATATTTAAGATGCTGGTGACATTGTAGTTCTCCATAGGTGATCACAGACTTGTGACTTTAGTTAATTATAAGACTTAAACAATTCAGCATCAGAATAAATTATACATGACTTACGTATGCTGAAAGAAAACATCCTCATCCACAAAGCCAAAGTTATCATGCAGCTTGGTGACCGTTCCAGTAAAGACCCTCTGCTTGGGCTGTGGACCAGGTCCAGGTGCTGGTGTTGAGGCTCTTGGTGCAGGGTAGCTCACAGTGGCTACCTGGGATGTAGCAAGGGTGGTCGGGATAGCTATACCTGGCTATAAAGGTAAACAATGAAAATACCCAAGTTTGCAAACGTACAGAGTCCAGTGGGAAATTTCATAGTTTGAAAAGCATTGAATATAAATGGTAATTCAAGAAGCTGCCACTTTTGTCAAGTTAACCATAAAGTGGAACCAAATGTATTACCTGTATTGAAACTAAACTAGGTTCAACATAGCAAGGGCATCTTCACAATTACTGCAACTTTAAAATCTATGACACCATTTCTTCCTTTATTTTATCCTGTACTTTTTATCAATTGTATAATAAAACACTTTATTGGCTATATGACAAACACTAACCTGAGGTAGAACTTGAGAAGCTAGAGGAGGGACAGCAGTTTGAGGCAGGTTGGGAGGCTGAAAAAAATAGAAATATCATTAGTAGGACTGCTATTTTCACTTTCTGAGGATGAGGAATGATATAACTTTTTCTATTTACTGGTTTTTAACTGTTTAATTGATAATATAAATGAACTGGCTTCAGTTTCATATAATAGATCACAAACGATTGTATGCACATGCAAAGAAAATATATACAGTAGAACCTCCAAATTATGGACACTGATGGGACCGGACATTTCCCCCTCAATACATAGGTGTCCTTAGTGTGGGAGGTTGTAGATATTTCAAGGGACTGCCCATAAGTGCCCTAAATAGGAGGTGCCCTTAGTAGCGGAGTGCCCGTAAGGAGAGGTTCAACTGCAATCTGGATGAAGTCTTTGATTCTATATTGGGAAGTAGGACACACTTTAACTACCAATGTACCCACTGAACCCTGAGTAGGGAATGAAATAGTGGACATCAACAATGGGTTTGCATTTGTATTTTTTTCCAGCCAGGAGGCAAATGAATTAACTGATTACTAGGGATTAGACAACTGAGCTCAGGTGGCTACTCTTTCACTCACAAAATATGATTTTACAAACAACTCTTAAAACTATCATGTCCATGTTCATACAAATTTGTTTTATATTTTACTCAAATAAAAAAAAATGCATAAAGCATTTAATCTTACTTAAAACCTCAAACTTTATTTTTACCATTAGGTTTGCTTTTACCTGGGCTAGCTGACTGATTGCCATCTGTTGTGCTGTGTACTGAGCTTGCTGTACTGCTGCAGCCTGTGTAGATGCTATGGTGAAGACCGCCTGCTGTGGCATCACTGGGTTCGGAGCTACCTGCACTGCAGGAGTGGCTGCCTGAGGAATAGCTGCTGCTACTGGCAGGCCAGAATTAACTGAAGCTACAGACAGAAAAGGATGTTCAAAAGCTGGTGTCAAAACAATATATCACTACATACATAAACATTTATAAAAGCAAAGACAAATTTTTAATCAACGGTATCATTCTTTAACATCCTACTGCCATTGGTTGTTATATTTTAAATGCTTCATCACATGAATGCAAGCTTCCAAGGTGATTTTCTGGTCATTCAATAAATTAAGCATTACACTTAATTTACATTAAATTTAAGCTTTCAGCCATGTTGCTGCATCTACTCAGCAGCCTTGCAATTATACCTAGAGTTCATGACATCTTATCACAACACATCAGTATGTGACATGTAATGCATTATGGCTCAAAGGACTGTGCAGTCTGTCTCTGTTCTACTGACACTGAGATAGCACAACTGGTGAGTCCAGGAGGAAAAGTGAGGTCCTCAAGGTGAAGATGGCAACTACTTCAACAGTAACCAGTGATCATGTGTCCAACATGTCGGAGGTTCTGACAAGTCATCTCAAGGCACACAAAGCTAGATCAACTACAAAGCCTTGATCCTAATGGATCGCAAAGCGATGGACGAAAATCATCACCATCACTGCATTCTGCACATGTTATATCTCTTTCTGTTCAAAGTGAATGTATGAAAATCTTGAGCACATGGCTTGGTTGAGTGGAAATGGGTCTTTATCAACTCCCTCTAGCCTGTTAGCAAAGTATCTTACAGATTTTATAATTAATCAACATAATTCTATCTAGACATGTCATGTACAAAACTGTGAACAATCTGATGAGATACATGTTACTTAATCTCAGTGTTCTGTACATTAATTAGGATATTTCATGCAGAAAAATGGCTCAGTACATACAGGTTGCTGGCCTTGCCCATGGTGGGTTTTTCCCTCCTGTGAAGGAAGCCATCACTTTACCCAACCTGAAAATAAATTGTATCAAATGAGTGCATCCAGTTGAAAAAATTCTTAATATAAGGCCGAAAAAAATTAAAGGTATGGTTCCTAGGCACTGCCCGTGTCAATTTTTACCCCCCACACAAAAATTTTTAATTTTGATTTTCATCTTTCAAGAAGTTAAAATAATACAATTTTGATAGAATTTCCTTCGTTATGTAGTGCTTTTCCCTTTTGAGCAAAAAATCCTGTAATTTTCTTGCTTTCCTCTGATAATATGACACTTTTATTGAAACATACAAAAAAAGGTAAAAAAAAATTGCCCACCCGCAACGATTTCTAAAAAAAAAGTGCCTGAGAACCAAACCTTTTTTTTTTAGGCCTAATGCTTTTGAATATTTATCATTCGAAATAATATAATTTTCAAAATGCAGCAAAAAAATTACCATTTTAGAGTTTATAGTACTTATCAATTAATGTAATTAAACATTATTTCATCAAAACTTGTCCATATCTTAACCATCTAACATGTCAAAGTTGGAATTAACTTCCATATTTGCATAATTTCACAGCTGCTTGCTTCTGAAGCAGCATGATGTCAAAATGAAGGATTCAGCAGGTGGTGGGCTCACAATGACACAATCCCCCCTCCCCCTCAGGCCTGTCAACATCCAGTTCTGGACTAAAGTAAACAGCTGTGTAAATAAATTTAAAAAATCATAACTTGTCCAACATCGAGACTGGTCCCTGGGTCAACCTACTGTAAAATCTATGAAATTTTGTACAGGAAAAAATAATTAAATTTGTGGAAGTCCAAAATTTAACAGTCCATTTCAGCATTTTTAAAATTATGGTCTTGACGAGTTAAAGATGCCTCGTTGGCAGTGGGCGATAATAGGAGCCTCAAGTATTCACTCGCCGATTTTGCATTCATCCGTGTAAACATGAAGTTTCATGAATAAAAACATAATTTTTTATACTTGTGTTGTTTATTTTATATTAAAATCAGTTTGGAAAAGGAATATGAAAAGTATATCTGAAGGATTTAACCTGTCATGAAGCTCAACACCCGTACATGCCTGCGTGACATCCAGGGCATTGCCCGTCGAGATCATTTTTCAGGTGGCTTACCCATGGAAATCCCCTCTAATATTGCACAAAATGCTAGAGGTCTTTAGATCACTTACAATTAACTTAAAGAGTTAATTGATCCTGAATATCCAATATCAAATACCCAACCTTCGTTAAACTTCATGAACCTCTGCCAGCGCTTTGATGTACCGTTTGATCTCGTGTGACTTGTTTGTTGGGTGATACGGAGCCCGGGAACTTGAAACTGAGTTGTTCTGGTGTGACATTCCAGATATTTATTGAAATTGTTTTAATGGAAATTAGCATTAATTTTCAAACTGATTAACATTGGAATTACATACACATCAGAGCGCTGAGCTTGCTTGAAAGAGACCAATTTGAACCTGGCTTACACACGGAAATCTCCCTTTACGGTGCACATAAAGCTATTGGTCTTGAGATCATTTACGGAGTTAATCCTGATTATCCAATATTCAATTTCCAACCTCCGTCAAACTTCATGGACGTCTGCCAGTTATTCACAGCATGTCGCTCGCATCCCGGACAATTAAGCAACTCACATATGAGATATTTAAAGTTTTTTATTGTCGCTGAAACAAAAATCTTAGTTTTCAGTCAAATTACATTCTATATGATGTAGATATAATTCATATTAATTAACAATAGCATGGCATTCACATCGATCTAACCGGTAGGCTTGTTCAAAACCAGATAACAGGGCGAGGTTATGTCAGTGTTACATTCACGGCAGTCCTGCTAATGTCAAATATGGCGTAACAGACCATTCGCAGTTCGAAATTTAACATGTCATTTTAATAATTATGGTTACTGAAGTGTGTACGAAATTCATCGAGGTACAAAATTTCACAGATTTTACTGTATGTAGCCAGCACTTTATAAGTTTAAAAGAACGCAAAAAAACAAGGGTATTCAATCAGCTTTAAACATCCGCTTGTGTCAACATAAGACCCAGTAGTGGCTCTGTTGTAAACACAGAGCCACTGCTTTCATTTATCTAGTGGATTGGAACGCATGCATATTCTGACGATGCACCCAGTATAAGTACATCTTATCTGGAGTGTGAACCAGGGCGATTGTTTTAGCCAGCAGTGTGCAGTGCACATATTACATCATCACTGCTGTGAGTTCCCTTGTAACTGGACCACTGGCTACACAAGGACACTGGCTACCAGGGTTACACACTGGATTGTTTAAGCCAGCCAGGTACATGGGTCACATTTCAGTTGGGTGGGTCAGGAAGTTGGAAGTGATAATGCAACACTTGCACTGAACAACACTGGGTGAAATCTCTCCAGCTCATCATCGTCTAATAGTGCATGTGTTCCTGTCTGCTAGATAAATGAAGGCAGCAACCTGTGGCTCTGTGTTTACAACAGAGCCACAACTGGGTCTAGTGTCAACATCTGCTCTTAACAGCACATGCAAACAGTATACATGGCAGCAAAATGGTAAAAATGTAGGAGTTTTCAAGCAAGTTTGTATATATGTTGGAGTTTTCATGCTAGTTTTAAGTATACACTCAAGTAGCATAATAATGAAATAAACTATTACAATACATGAACATTTATGTATATTACAAGCACAAGATAAAGCTTATTTTCAGTCCCTGTATTTTGCACAGGTGTCTGCAGATTAATCGGAGCGAATATAGAATACCTCAGGCACCCTGGTTATCAGAACGTCCTAAAGAGGGCGATACATTTGATGGGGATAGAGAGGAAAAATGGGGTATAGTCTTTTTGGGGTTCATTTTAAATAATAGATGAGTGATGATGTGACTTGTAACATCTGAGTATCTGACTGTTAGGTATGTCTTGTACCTATCTGATGTCCGGTACTGTTCGATCTGGAAGAGACAGAGATATATGTGATTATTATACATGACATTCAATAAACATATCCATGAGCAAGACTCGAACCAGCGACCGTCTGCAGAGAAGTCCTGAGCTCAACCACTGAGCTATGAAGACTTGTTGAATGTTTTCGGAAAATGGGGGTATTTAAGTTTAGACAAAAGATGTTTATGCGTGAATGAGCATGATCACGTGAGTTGGTCTCGTTGTCAAAGTGTTGGGGTAAACCCAAGTTGTGATGACGTCATTTATAGTGGGCGAAATCGTCCTTAGACCAAATCGTCAATTCATATGTTTGACATGGAAATGTGTAGTAGGCCTAGTAAGACGAGGTACTAAATAGATATGAAAGTGAAAATGGTAACAATGATGTAAAATGATGAATGATATATAATGTGAAATAATGATGGGGAGACCCCCCAAACCCCCCTGTATTAGGTAGAATGATTATAATGAATGATAAATAATGAGGAATAATTGGGGGGAGACCCCCCAAACCCCCCTGTATTAGGTAGAATGATAATAATGAATAAGAAATAAAGTGGTATAATGATGGGGGAGACCCACCCCTGTAATAGGTAGAATGATAAGAATGAATGATAAATAATGAGGAATAATGATGGGGGGAGACCCCCCCCCCCCAACCCCCTCCCCCCTGTAATAGGTAGAATGATAAGAATGAATGATAAATAATGAGGAATAATTGGGGGGAGACCCCCCTAACGCCCCCTTGTGGGAGAAATAGATGAATGATAGATGAATGAATCAGTAGGAAAAGATTGTGGAGAAATGGCACAGGAACGAAGTGTAGCGAGATAGTGAATGGATGAGATTGTGTGAGATGGGGATTCCTGATGACGTAATGGAGAAAGTAGGGGAAGCCTATGGCAACATGGCGGCGTTGGTTTAGGAAAGACGGAAGGGGGTGGAATACAGGATACAAATGATAGAACACTTAGAAGGAATGGACAAATAGACAGTTGTTAGTGACGGTATGTGTTACTAAATACATTCATCTCTTGCAATAGACAGGGTGGGCCAGTTATGTTGGCTGGTTTAGGTGCCTGAGGTATTCTATATTCGTACCGATTAATCATTAGTTTCATCATCCAATAAACTGTAAGACTACAATTTGTGTATGGAATGTCAACTCGTAACTGTAGCACAAAGGTCTCCTACACTGCAATGCACTTTCAGTTCACTTTCACAGTTTCATGTTGATATAAAACACATTTTCACTTTCAGAGAGGGAGGGGCTCCTGGACCTGGAAAGAACCACTATAATCCCCCGATACACTGCATTTTATTCGGATCCAGGTGTTCCTATCGTTTTATACCGCTGGACTTTATTTTTACTTGTGTAACACTAACAACCACACAATCCCTCCCCGATTCAGGAACCCGGCGTCGCCTGCCCCGAAGAGTGCACCGACGTTTGCTCACTGTCGCGTTCTTTGTGAATTTCTGGGTCTTATAGTATCATGCAGGATCACACTGAACTAAATACTGTGCGTGTCTAGCTTCAACAGCTCTACTGGGTTATTTACTAATGTAAGGTTATGAGTAAAACATACGTTTACCGCGTGTTTTCTCGTAATCGCAGACAACATCAATGACAAATGGCCGCCTTCTGCATCCAGTCTCCACTCATATCAGCATACCCTAATCTCCTGGTTCAAGGGACGCAAATTCAAAATTGCATGGAGAGTGATGCTACCGTAAAGATCCTCTCTCTTTAAATGTCAAGTTGCTGGTTCCCAAAGCGCATTCACAATGATTTACAAGCAATAAAAACGGGCCTGTGTCTGTATTATCACCTTGAATATAGCACCAAATGTTGTCGCATTATGGCAGCATATTAGCATTTGTTGTTCTATTTAACAAATTTAAAATGCTACCACATTATGCAATTATGTAACAAGGCCTACAGGCCTAATGCGAACCTGTGCAAAGTTTGGGAGTATGAATGGAGGTTTTTTTTTTTTTAAATTTAATATTGATCCTTTTAAATCCTGCATATCTACCTTAGTCATTATGATTTCAGCGAAAAGGACATTTCGGACCTGTAAGTTTCAGACTAGGACATTTAAAAACTAGAATATGGGTAGTCGACCAGTGACTATATGTATCCGCAGAAATCAGAGTGGGACGGGTGAAGTGAGGCATGGATTAAATGGCATGGGGAATATAATAAGGTGTGTTGCATAGAATAAGGTGTGTTGCATATTAGCATGGATGTCTGCAGAGTAAACGTGAATGTGGGTGGTGCCACCTATCATAAAATCGAGAAAATTGTCCAGGATGTATGAACATGCAAAATTTCAGGTGGATAAGTCAAACCACTTCTGAGATATGAGTGATTTTATCCCAAGGCAGATGAACAGATGGACGGTTTTCATAAGTGGTTGCAGGTGGCACCACCAGTTTTGCTTATGATGAAGAGCCATGTGAGATCTATACACATGCAAAATTTTGGCAAAATTGGTCAAACGGTTCCTGAGATATGTGCTTGGATGTCTGCAGAGTAAACCTGAATGTAGGAGGCGCCACCTGTCATAAAATCGAGAAAGCTGTCCAGGATGTATAAACCTGCAAAATGTCAGGTGGATATGTCCAACCACTGCTGAGATATGAGTGATTTTACGCCAGGGCAGATGAACAGATGGATGCTGTGCATAAATGGTTGCAGGTGGCGCCTCCAGTTGTGCCTATGATGAACAACAATGTGAGATCTATACAAATGCAAAATTTTGGCCCAATCGGTCAAACGGTTCCCGAGATATGAGCTTGGATGTCTGCAGAGTAAACCTGAATGTAGGTGGCGCCACCTGTCATAAAATAAGAAAGCTGTCCAGGATGTATACACATGCAAAATTTCAGGTGAATAAGTCAAACCAATGCAGAGACATGAATTATTTTATCCCAAGGCAGATGAACAGATGGACGCTGAGCAAAAATGGTTGCAGTTGGCGCCACCAGTTTAGCCTATGATGAAGAGCTATGTGAGATCTATACACATGCAAAATTTTGGTCCAATCGGTCAAATGGTTCCCGAGATATGAGCTTGGATGTCTGCAGAGTAAACGTGAATGTAGGTGGCGCCACCTGTCATAAAATCGAGAAAGCTGTCCAGGATGTATAAACCTGCAAAATTTCAGGTGGATAAGTCAAACCACTGCTGAGATATGAGTGATATTATCCCAAGGCAGATGAACAGATGGACGCTGTGCATAAGTGGTTGCAGGAGGCGCCACCATTTTTAGTGTATGTTATAAAGCTATCAAAGGGCTACATTTGTGCTAAATTTTTAGCCTGATCGGTCAAACGGTTCCCGAGATATGCGAGTTTATGTATGGAAACAGACGCACAAATGGACGCTGGGCAGAAAGCGAGGAAAGGTCAGAGGTCAACCAAAAATGAGGGCGCAGCAGTTCACATGTGACCTGATGATAAACCCAATTCACTTAAAATGCAAACCAAGTTTTTTCAAACAGTTGAAAGATATAGTTTCAATAATCTGGGAATTCTGCATCTAAACATTGTCTAGACGTCTAGACGCTGTGTCTAGACGTCTAGACACATTGTCTAGACACTCCCCCGAGCCAGGTCAGTTGCCATGGTGATGTCTGGACCCCACCTGTTTGTACTGAGTGACCTCTTGACTTGGCTGCTGAATCTGTTTTCAAATACAGAAAGCCTTTTTTCAATTGGCTACAGTTTTTTTTTTTTTAACTGTATTTACCCAATCTATCCTTATAAAACTGACAGAACCCTACCATTGAATAATTCTTGTAAAGTTTGAACCAATCAGCTTAACAGTTTCATCATAAATCAGTGTATAAGCTAGAAGAGTTTAAAATTACATTTTCGCTTGTAAAAAACACATCAATGTAGGTGGCGCCACCAATACCTCAAAATCAGATATGACATATAAGACAAACATTGGTATAAAATTTGGTGATTATAGCTCTAGCCGTTTCTGAGATTTTAATTTTAGTTTACTTTTTTGGACAGATGACTAAGTTCAACCTCCTGTAACTCGGCCAAAAATCTCCGAACTGGAACCATTCGAACAAACTTGAGAGAGATTGTTCCAGGGATCATTTCTGTGAAATATTGGACATTTTGGCTGGACAGTTTCAGAGAAGAGGAATTTTAAATGTTTTTAAGCTTTTTCTCTATAAAATCTAAATTAATGCAGGTACCCAATAATAAGCTCCAGGGCACCAAGTTTAACATGTGACTTATTCTTACATATAATTTGGAGCTGCTAGCTCCGACGGTTTCTGACTTACAGCCATGGACGGCGGAAAGCCAGCCCTGGACGGCGGATGGCTGACGATGGGCGGACGACGCTGCGCCATCGCATAAGCTCACAGGTTCGCTAAAAATGTAGGCTTACATTCAGTCATATTTATATATATATGGTATTCATAATTTAGAACATGGCAGCCTAGGCAAAATATTATTCTGCTTTCTGTATAAAAAAATAAAATACTTATGCTTTATATTAGTATTTTATTGTAAAGAAGCTAGTAAGTTGGATTCTCTAAAATTTTGTTTATGAATGATATAGGAGATGCATTCCTTTCCAACTATCCCCACCCCTCAAAGAAAAGAAGAAAGTCATATAATAGTATTAGTGAATTAAATTAAAGTTACGGAAAAGTAAGTATATATAAATATATATACATATATATATATATATATATATATATATATATATATATATATATATATATATTTAAAATATATATGTGAAATTAATATAATATGTCCTTTCATTTCATCATGCAAAAAAAAGAAGAAAGTCATAGAATAGTATTTGTAAATTAAATTAAAGTTACGGAAAAGTAATTATATATATACATATATATATATATATTTAAAATATATCTGTGAAATTAATATAATATGTCCCTTTAATTTATATATACTTGATGATGATGAAGATGATCAATCAAAATTCACCCTCCTCTCCGTGTATGATGCAAATGGTTTGAGTACGGTTGTAACACGTGTAGTCACCAACTTTTAAGTGCCCTGCAGACCGTCAACAAAGATAAACTTCAAGTTGTGAAGAGAACTTTACAATCCAACTGATTTATAGGCTACTCCGTGATGAAGAGGACTCGCGAAATGACCAGGAGCGGAATTTCCCGGTCTCAACCATGCACTATTTTATTCATTTATTTTTCTTTCTTTCTTGTCAACAGTTGTATCTAAATATTTTCTCGAAATCTTTGATCTTACAAAACATTCATTTTCAATTTTTGTACCCTAGATGGTCCTATATCAAAATCAAGAGGACGCGACTTTATCATCCGTATAAGCTTTTTTTTATTTCACTTTCAGCTCAGACTATAAAGGCCACTTATTATGTTTAAGCCTAACACTTACTTTAGGAAGGACAATTACAGTACGTATAGGCCTATACCGTTTTATTCGTTATCAAGAAAATAATAGTGTCACCAGAAATCGGTGACAATATGTACGGTGTTTTGTATCATAGTTTAACGAAGTCTGTTCTCTATTGATATTGACGTGAAACGTCATCCTAAAGCGTTAACAGGTCTTGATTATATATATATATATTGTGTATTCTTGTATGGAATCCCATCGGCTATCAGCTGATTTATCCGTGTCACGCATCGTGTGTAATTATTTCTGGTATGTGGGTCGCCAAGGTGACGCTAACAGTCAAACTAGGTCACATATATCCTTATATGGGACACTTGAGAAATGAGCCAATCAGAGAACCGGATCGCCGTATTGTGACGACGATTGTGACGTCAGAGTTCAGGGAGAGACGCTGGAAGCTGCCTTCAGTTGGGTCTTGAAGCTTGAGGTGGCAGCACGCACGAACGGGAGTAGGAACATTGAAACGCCAGGAACGGCATAGAAGCAAGCTTCTACATGAAGCAAGAACCCAGCTCATAAGAACTCAGCCGTGCTGCCGAAAGAGCTTCGTATTGGCGATATAGAGAGAGCGCGCTCGTCACCTGCCGGCCTAGTTCAGCTTGACCTAAATACATAACCGCCGTAAGCCGAGAAACCATTGCTACACGAGCAAGGTCAAGGACTCTAAGCTCTGCGTAAAGAAAGAGCGCTATTGCATTCATGTGAACGTAATCCTACCCGGGTCGCTGACAAGCAAGATCAGTTGAAGATCGCTAAACTCAGAAAGACTATATGCTGCTAACCATACGCTAGATTCTACACAAAACAGTAACCAGAGATCTCTGAAGGAACTGGACTTTATTGGTTTTTATACAAACCACAGACTCAGTAAATATCCTGTATTTTTAATGTGAAGGACTGTCGTATTGACACATCAACGCACACACACATCTACATCTTTGTAAGTATTGTCTTGAATTATATTGTGAATTTAACCTGATGTCTCATAGTTTCTATTGATCTGGGTGTATGATTGTCTGGTATTTTTATACACGTCCTTAAAAGAACCTGGAAATGTCACCTGTAATGACCGGGATCTAATTTCTTGATTAATGAAATCAAGTGGCGAGCGTTAACCCATCCTATTGTTTTATAGGATATATCCGTTGTAAAGCTTTCATGTTAAGTTAAGGGGTGACATTGTATGGCGAGCGTGCCAGGATATAATTAGCCTTAAAAAACTGGCTAATTACAGTAAGTTTCAGAAGTTTTGAACTGAGAAAACAGTACTGAAACCAGACATTCATATACTCAAACCAGAGTTGATCTGAATTAATAATTGGAAATGACACCAAACTGATGTTGTAGTGTATACATGCACAATGAAATTACCCCACTGTTAGGAGTTAATATTTATTCAGTGAGAATATTACCTGAAGCACAACATTGTTTCAAGATCGGCATATACCTTGTAGATTTGGCTAGAACACATGCATGTTTTGTGAGTAATGCTAGTTCAGTGATACCTGGACATCATTATTGGGTTGATATAAACCCAGATTAGAGTGAAAATTTTTGATGTTGTTAGATACGCCCTGGTATAATTTTTCCTACACTGGTTTGTGATTGGTCACGTGGTAGGGTCTCTTTACTGGTAAGTTTACCCCTCCCGATTGGCATGGTAATCATAGGTGCATGGTGTTTATTGATATCTTGATATCCATCCGTCCATCCGTCTGACCCTTCGTCCGACCTTCCGTCCGTCCGTCCGTATAAGTAGAATTTTGATGCATAGAGCTACCGTAGTGTTATTGTACGGATACCGCCGGTTCGTTAGGTTGGCTTTAACAGTACGTATTTACGGATTTTTAAGAGCGGATATTACTAGATACAGGAATCTTACTAGGTTAGAGCGTTACCATGGAAACGTTAGAGTCACTTGTTAGATGCGGACAGGCCTTGGGGCTTAAGGACCAGGCTTTACAAGATTATGTTGAGGCTAGACGGCGTGCGGATGAGGAACGCGAGGAAAGAGCTAGGCAACGTGAAATAGAGAAGGAACAGCGGGAATTAGAGCGTGAGCAGCGGGAATTAGAGCGCGAGCGAGAGGCTAGAGCCCACGAATTAGAGGTTCTAAGGTTAAAGTCTGACTCTGGGGTTAAAGAAGAGAGAAGTAGGGATGTATTCCCGAAAATCCAGCTTCCACCTTTTGATGAGGCTCACGATCAGCTAGATGCGTTTCTTGAGCGATTTGAATGATTAGCTGTATGTCAAGGCTATGATAGGGAGAATTGGGCGTTACACCTGAGTCCGTTACTGCGGGGTAAGGCGCTAGGGACTTACACACAGTTATCGGTTAGTGAGGCCATGGATTACGATAAGTTAAAGATAGCCTTGTTAAAGCGATACCAAATGACCGAAGAGGGTTATCGACACAAGTTTCGGACTTGTAGGCCTGAGCGAGGCGAAACGCCGAGTCAGTTTGCGGTGAGACTGAGTGGATACCTAGACCATTGGATAGGGATGGCAGGGGTCGGAGGTGACTACGACGGGGTAGTTAACCTGTTGATGTGTGAGCAGTTCGTAAACTGCTGTAGTAGGGATCTCTCTATGTTTTTGAAAGAGAGACGGTGTCGTGACTTTGATAGTATGGTAGACTTAGCCGAGAGTTATACGGAGGCTCACGGTGTACACAGCCTTACAGCAGGTCCTCGTTATGGCAATAATGTGCCGCGTCCAGCGCAACCGGTATCTCAGCCTAGAGAGAAGCGAGAGGTTGAGCGCAGTCCGGGCGGTCAGACATTTAAGCCGTCAGGAGGCATCAGATGTTATTTATGTAATGAACTGGGACATAAGGCGCGGGAATGTAAGACTAGTGCCCGGTCGAGGCCTAGGTCTTCCCCTCAAGTAGGGCGTGCTGCTGGCGATCAGCAGAGGTATAGGACTAATTTTAGCCCCCCGTATAACCCAAAACAGAAACCGGAGACTATGTCAATGGCAGGAGTCGAGGCGGAAACGGAGACAGTCGGTGCGGTGAAACCGGAAGTAGAGAGTCCGAGTCAGTTGTTAGGATTTGCTGCCCAGACAGAAGGCGGAATCTCGTTACCTGTGTGTGAAGGGCTGGTGAATGGTAAGTCAGCGAGGGTGCTGCGGGATTCGGGATGTTCCTCGGCAGGAATACGTGAGTCGTACGTGGAGCCGAATCAGTTCACCGGACACCAGGTCGAGTGTAGGTTGTTCGACGGGTCTGTAAGACAATTTCCTACGGCTAGGATTAATGTGGACTGTGCGTACTTTGTCGGTACTATCGAGGCAATGGTGGTCGGGGATGCTGTATGTGATTTAGCGCTAGGTAACGTAGCGGGAGCGCGTGATCCGTATGATCCGGACCCGACGTGGAAGTCTGAGCGGTCCTCAGGCATAGTGTGTGACGGTGTAGAGTCACAAAAGGAGGTGTCGTCCGCAGTGGAGACACGGAGCGCTGCACGAGAGAAACAGATACCGACGCGTAGCTTGAATGTTGCAAGCCCAGTTGCCGATATGAGTCCGGCCGAATTTTTGAAGGCGCAGGAGGAGGATGGGTCTTTAGCGCCGTATTGGAGGCTAGCTAGAGAGGCTAGAAATGATAGTCCATTTAGAATTGAGGACGGATATTTAGTTCGGGTTGTGAGTGATAAACGGGGAGATCAAGATGGATCTCGAGTGGTGGTACCTCAGACGTTACGGTACGACGTAATGAGGATGGGCCACGAAGCGGTTATGGCGGGCCATCAGGGCATAGACAAAACGCACGACCGCGTGAGAACTCAGTTTTTCTGGAAAGGGATGTATAATGACATTGCTGAGTTTTGCAAGTCCTGTCCCATTTGCCAGAAAACCATACCGAAAGGCAAGGTGCCTGGAGCTACGTTAGGCCAGATGCCATTAATTGATGAGCCCTGGCGTAGAATTTCGATGGATCTGGTTGGGCCGATCCATCCAGCGTCTGAGAGAGGTCACAGGTATATTCTGACCGTTATGGATTATGCCACTAGATATCCGGAGGCTGTTGCTTTAAAGAACATAGATACAGTCTCTGTGGCTGATGCGCTAGTTGATATTTATGCGCGGTTAGGAGTGCCGTCAGAGGTGCTTACTGACATGGGAACACAATTTACGTCAGACCTCATGCGAGTAGTTAGCCGTGTTTTGTCTGTAAGACAGCTCACCACTACTCCTTACCATCCTATGTGCAACGGAATGGTGGAGAGATTCAATGGAACGTTAAAGTTAATGTTGAAACGGATGTGCGAGGAAAGACCGCGAGATTGGGATCGGTACCTCAGCGCCGTGCTTTTTGCGTACCGAGAAGCGCCACATGAGAGCACAGGGTTCTCACCCTTTGAGTTGCTCTATGGTAGGATCTTTAGAGGACCGATGCTGATTCTAAGGGATCTGTGGACCAAGCGAGATACTAGCGTCGAGACTAAAACCACGTACCAATACATCCTGGACCTACAAGACAAACTAAGCGACACATGCGCGTTAGCTAGAGAGGCGTTGAACAAATCAGCGAACAGACACAGACTGTTATATGATAGAGGTAAATGCACGCGCAGGTTTGAGGCCGGAGACGAAGTTTTGTTGTTACTCCCGACGGAGCGGAACAAATTAATGGTACAGTGGAAAGGCCCCTATACTATTGTAAACAGGGTTGGGGACTTAGACTATCGGATTAAGATTGGCGATAAGGTTAAAACCTTCCAAGTGAATATGCTGAAACGGTACCATGCTAGAAACGAGCCCCAGCATATTCTGGCAGCGGTAGCCAAGGGCGCACCTGATTCTATACATGATCCTGACGGTGTAGACGGGGAAACAGAGCACTGATAGACCTAAGACAAAGAAGGCTTTGCGAGCATTCCTAGGTCTTACAGGGTACTATCGAAAATTCGTGCCAAACTATGCGGAAATAGCGGTGCCCTTGACTGATCTAACGCGTAAAGGTCAACCTAACAAACTAGACTGGAAACCCGTACACGAGAACGCGTACTGTTCTCTAAAGGCTAAACTGTCAGACCCTCCCATACTGAAGCTACCTGATTTCAGTAAACGATTTTATTTGAAATGTGATGCATCTGATGTGGGTATTGGCTGTATCCTGATGCAAAGACACGAGGGGATCATGCACCCAGTAGCTTATGCCAGTCGTAAACTATTGCCCAGGGAGAGAAATAACTCCACCATCGAGAAAGAGTCATTAGCAATTGTATGGTCTGTACAGAAATTTGAGATGTACCTGGCTTGTAGACCGTTCACCATTCAGACCGACCACAAACCATTAAAGTGTATTAGCAAATCAAAATGTGCTGATAAGAGAGTAATGAGATGGGCACTGGTTCTACAAGAGTTTAGATTTGATATTGAAGCAGTGTCAGGTAAACTAAACCATGGACCTGATTTTCTTAGCAGACTGCCTGAGTGTTAGGATGTAATGAGCTATAATGTTTAGCCAGTTAAGTCTAAACATGTACAAGATTTTTGCCCTGTGTCATAGACCGTGGGCATGTACTAATGACAACTTGTTACATGACCCTTATGTATTGCTATGTATTGCTACATGTAAATATGTTTAGCTGGACCCTGTAAGATAGAACGATACGATGTATCGAGAAAATACTGTGTATTTTCCTTAAAAGGAGGGGGTGATGTCACCAGAAATCGGTGACAATATGTACGGTGTTTTGTATCATAGTTTAACGAAGTCTGTTCTCTATTGATATTGACGTGAAACGTCATCCTAAAGCGTTAACAGGTCTTGATTGTATATATATATATTGTGTATTCTTGTATGGAATCCCATCGGCTATCAGCTGATTTATCCGTGTCACGCATCGTGTGCAATTATTTCTGGTATGTGGGTCGCCAAGGTGACGCTAACAGTCAAACTAGGTCACATATATCCTTATATGGGACACTTGAGAAATGAGCCAATCAGAGAACCGGATCGCCGTATTGTGACGACGATTGTGACGTCAGAGTTCAGGGAGAGACGCTGGAAGCTGCCTTCAGTTGGGTCTTGAAGCTTGAGGTGGCAGCACGCACGAACGGGAGTAGGAACATTGAAACGCCAGGAACGGCATAGAAGCAAGCTTCTACATGAAGCAAGAACCCAGCTCATAAGAACTCAGCCGTGCTGCCGAAAGAGCTTCGTATTGGTGATATAGAGAGAGCGCGCTCGTCACCTGCCGGCCTAGTTCAGCTTGACCTAAATACATAACCGCCGTAAGCCGAGAAACCATTGCTACACGAGCAAGGTCAAGGACTCTAAGCTCTGCGTAAAGAAAGAGCGCTATTGCATTCATGTGAACGTAATCCTACCCGGGTCGCTGACAAGCAAGATCAGTTGAAGATCGCTAAACTCAGAAAGACTATATGCTGCTAACCATACGCTAGATTCTACACAAAACAGTAACCAGAGATCTCTGAAGGAACTGGACTTTATTGGTTTTTATACAAACCACGGACTCAGTAAATATCCTGTATTTTTAATGTGAAGGACTGTCGTATTGACACATCAACGCACATACACATCTACATCTTTGTAAGTATTGTCTTGAATTATATTGTGAATTTAACCTGATGTCTCATAGTTTCTATTGATCTGGGTGTATGATTTTCTGGTATTTTTATACACGTCCTTAAAAGAACCTGGAAATGTCACCTGTAATGACCGGGATCTAATTTCTTGATTAATGAAATCAAGTGGCGAGCGTTAACCCATCCTATTGTTTTATAGGATATATCCGTTGTAAAGCTTTCATGTTAAGTTAAGGGGTGACAAATAGATATTTTTCAATCTTTAGTTCTATTGCCCTATAGGCCCCTATACTTTAGGTCATAAGGCCCCCTTAGCAAAAAACGAGCTTGCCGCGCATAGTTGCTGCAAACTTGCTGCAGCTTTGCAGCAACCTTGCAGCAAGGTCACAAATTGCCATGCAAATTAGTTTGCGGCAACCTTGCTGCAGGCTTGCTGCAACCAGTGTTCCCGCAGCCCTTTCCTGCAGCCTTCCCGCAGCCCTTTTCCTGCAGCCTTCCCGCAGCCTTTCTCGCACACTTCCCGCAGCCTTTCTCGCACTCTTCCCGCAGCCCTTTGCCCACAGCCCTTTTCCCGCAGCCCTTTTCCTGCAGCCTTCTTGCACACTTTCCCGCAGCCTTCTCACACACTTCCCGCAGCCTCACACACTTCCTGCAGCTTCTCGCACACTTTCCCGCAGCCTTCTTACACACTTTCCTGCAGCCTTCCCGCACACTTCCTGCAGCTTCTCGCACACTTTCCCGCAGCCTTCTCGCACACTTTCCCGCAGCCTTCTCGCACACTTCCTGACGCCTAGTACACTTCCTGCAGCTTCTCGCACACTTTCCCGCAGCCTTCTTGCACACTTTCCCGCAGCCTTCTCGCACACTTCTTGCAGCCTTGCACACTTTCCCGCAGCCTTCTCGCACACTTTCCTGCAGCCTTCTCGAACACTTCCTGCAGCTTCTCGCACACTTTCCCGCAGCCTTCTCGCACACTTTCCCGCAGCCTTCTCGCACACTTTCCCGCAGCAGGGGCCAATTAGATAGCAGCTAGCCATGATATGTATAAACAACAGCACGTGGGCTCAGTTATTGTTTACAAGCAGACATGCCATGTCATTAGTCAGTGACTGTCTCTGCTCCAAATATAAATGCAGGTACTCAACAGAACAAGCTCTCATGAAACTCCATTTAATTTGCACATACAATTAAACCTTAATCCATAATGGCTTTTAAATATAAACCAAACTTAATCAAGCTTTGTTAGAAATTACACCTTGATGAATATGAATCAGAGTACACACTACACAGTCACACGAATCCTGCATGAAGTTGTGTAGCTACATAGCTGAATAAAAGTTCTGGGTGAGTTTATTGTCAGGCCAAGGACTAGAAACATGAACCACAAAGTGACATTGGGTTACTTCAATATTGTTAGGAATTTCCCATTTACTTAGGGTGACATCTATAGACATACGTCAAACAGAATTTAGCAAATCAACTCTAAATGAAGCTTAGCCTAAGTATTTTAAAATTTGTGTGAAGATGAAAACAAAACCTTATTTAAAGTTACTGTTTCATATTCAAATCAATAAAACTCAAAATGCATTGGAGTTCATATACACGTTAACCACAGAATTTTATTCATGCTGCCTTTGATATATCTGCCTTCCAGCTTGAATACATCTTTCAATCCCATCATTTATCTTAGTTTTTACTTTTACACAAAATTAAATTTAATACTACACTTTCTGTGTATAAAATTACTTGAGGAAAAATCAATCTTATCAGTGCTGGGCAGCCCTTTATCAATGCTTGCTGCGGCAGCCCTTAGGGTACAAATATGTAGTTCAAACTTACTGGTGGTAGTAACATAACACCCTCTCACTGTTCCTCCCATCAACTGATTGTATGTTCTAATTAATCCAATAAGTCCTCTGAACATGCTGGATCTGTTGAATATTACTCTTACTTGAGCTATTTGGCACAGATCTTCATATTTTTAGAAGAGCTAACAAAGCACTGTCTTTTCCTAATTTTGCAAAAATGGCTGCTTTTCCCTCCAAAATCAGTTTAGCCAATCACAGCAGGGTAAGACAGGAAAAGTAGGGCAAATAAAACTGTAAAAGACTGCGGCTAGCCGCAACCGTCCCGCAGCCTTCCTGCGCACATCATCCAGTTGACTCTATGAGACTGCGGCTAGCCGCAACCCTCCCGCAGCCTTCCTGCGCACAGCATCCAGTTAACTCTATGAGACTGCGGCTAGCTGCAATCCTCCCGCAGCCTTCCTGCGCACAGCATCCAGTTAACTCTGTGAGACTGCGGCTAGCCGCAACCCTCCCGCAGCCTTCCTGCACACAGTATTAAAATACTCTATAGGACTGCGGCTAGCCGCGACCCTCCTGCAACCTTCCAGCACACAATTCAGATTTGCTGCACAATTTCCTGCAGCCTTTGCCAGGCAGCGGGAAGCATGCAGCTAGCTGCAGCCTTCGTGCACACTCTTCTTGCAGCCTATTTTGGTTTCTGCTGCTTTGCAGCACGGTTGCAGCAAAGCAGCGGCAAACTTTTCATTTTGCTAAGGGCCGTATACGTATTTCTGCAGCTGACATTTCAATCTGATGTGATAACCTTTACACATATAACGAATATATATACCTAGATCCCTGTCTGAAATTAAAAAAAAATGTGTTTATCATTTTATGTGAAGTATTTAACCTATATATCTCAGACATTTAGGGCAATTTTCTTGCACATTTGAAAATAAGTCTTAAGTTAAGGTCTGCATGTGAATAACTATAGTATAAGTGGTCTTCGATTCGTTAACTGATTATATTGCCATTCGTTTTAAATCTCGATTTAATTATTGCAAAAAGTCCAAACATTCTGTCGGAGATGCATGTCTGCTAGAAGTCCTAGATTAATTGAATGTATTATTATTCATCTATACCTTTAAAATACACATAAAACGTAATCTAATTAATGTTCAGAGTGAAAATTTCTGAACTGTCCATGCACGATCACTTTGTAATATGACACCGTTTTGTTAAAACAGCTAATTAGAGGATTCATAACACAAGGGAGAATTGAAGATAAGTCTATAAACATTTTTTACACCTTGCTTGGCAGGCCTATACTAGTATTTCATCATTACAAAAAAGACAACTGGCAAATAAAGCTCACCAAAGGAAAACCCTGCTTAAACCTGTTATTTAATGAACTTTAATAATTAAAAATCCGGACAAACTTTATACAGTGTGACCCTAATAATTATACATGATGTACATATACTTTATATGTTGGTTACTCTTTTACGCTGAAAATAATCGCCAAAACAAGTCTTGGGTTGTATTACTCTGATGAGTAAGTTAAATAAGGCCAATGCCATTGGCTAAATTTTAATCTGGATAATTGCTGATGAATCTGACGTGTTAATTTGTTCTACATGAAAGAAACATCTGTCAGCATACATATAGGCCTATACATGTAGCATATATATATATATATATATATATATATATATATGATATCTAAGTGGAGTTAGGTCATATACGCCTGATATCGAGGTGTCCGTTTCTTTGTCATTTAAAGCGAAAGCGAATTCAGTAAACTTTGCACATGTATGTATTTGGTAAAGGCTCGGTGTGGCGTCACCTACAATTGCCAAGATTGCCAGAATTTTCATGGGAATGGACATTAATTCATACTATACATTTAATTTCCTCATCAGTTATTACCTTGACTATCATTACAGCTGTGTATTTTTATAACCATGATCCAGTTTCGTAATACTTCGAGTGTGGCGGCGTCACAAACATAAAAAAATGGACAAGTGCTGTTTCAGAATGAACACAAGTCCTGTAAGTTAAACCCAGAAAGGCAGAAAAATTATTCTTTTACATGTGAAGCAGCTTGGTATATTTACAGATTAAGTCAAGTTTTATCGAAATGCTTGAAGGGCTGCGGTTGTGTTTCAAGTAGGTGAAATAAATCATAGGAATGGTAGAGGAAATATTTAAAAAAATCAAGATTATGGAAAGTACACGAGCGACTGTGTTTTCGCCGAAATCACACGGGCCTGGGTTAAGTAAGATATGGAATGCCTCCTGAGGCAAGCACTCTCCAACGTTTCCCAAGACGCACGGACAGCGATGCAAACAGAAACTCCAGGTGGTGGCACTAGTTTAGTGAACAAGATAAAGCTACAAAAATTGTAAATTTACACAAAATTCTAATAAAACAGACACAATGATTTACACCAAATCTTAATAAAAAACAAACACGATGATGCGAAACCTATTGTAATGGGTCATGTCATCAGTCTCGTTTCAAAGATGGAAGTTCCAACAATAATTCAGGCTGATACGTCAAACTTCTCCTAAGGTATGTGCAATTTTTTACCAAAGCAAACGCATGGTTGGAGGCAAACCCGATTGTAGGTGGCGCCACCATTCTTGTGTATTCAGGTTGTGTCCAAGGATGGATATATGTAATTGCAAAATTACAAGCCGTATCATCAAACCTCTTCAGAGATGTGATTTCCTTCCAACCCAGATGCGTGGGTGGACGCCCGATGAAAACAGCTGCATTTGGCACCGCAAGATTTCTAGACGAGACAGAACTTTCCAAGCTCTAAGGACACGCACAGTATCAGATCGATACAACAAACCACTCCTGAGATATGTGGACTGGTGTTGCAAGACAAACGCAACTGTACAAGGATATTGTCTACAATGAATTGATGTGGGAAATTGCGATGATGCTGATGCTAAAGCGTCGAATAACTCCTGAGATATATGCATGGATGTATACTCCGTAAACACTTTTGTAGGTGGCGCCATCTATCATGCGTATAAGAAATCTACCCAAATGTATTGATTTGCAAAACTTCAGGCTAATCCGTAGAACTACAAGAGCACAGGCGCCTGAATTGCTAGTAGTGTAGATTTCGGATAAACTTGTTACTTTTCTGGGTCTTTTTCATATAACTATTACTTATCTGTCATTTTCCGAGCGTTTTTCACATTTTATGGCCCATAACTTTATTATTTACTTTATATTCTTAGAGCGGAAAAGTAATAGTTATAAGGAAATAGTTATAACCCAAGAAAGTAAAAAATTTCAACGAAATCTTCACCAACAGCAATACAAGCGCCTATGACTAGAGAAATTTTATGGAGCATGCAACACAAATGGAATTACAGGTGGCACAACCAGTCTAGTCAACCAGATAAAGGCACCTAAAACCAATAGATATGCAAAATTTCATAATGATATGTGAAATCACTCCTGAGAGATGAGACTTTCATAAAAGATAAAAGAATTTCCAGCTAGCATAATTGTTGTAGACGGCGCCACCAGTCAGGTATATGAGAGAAAGCTATCACAGATCTACTGATATGTAACATTTCAAGCCTATATAGGTTAAACCACTTCTTGGATGTGGTTCATGGACCTTCATGGATGGACCTGAAAAATTTCTGGCCACTCGAGATATATGCGATTTTCACCCAAAACAGGCGGACGGATGTCAGGCTGATACAGCCAACCTGCGATATAAGATACTTGAAGAATAGACATATGGTGGACAACACGTAAAAATAATTAATGCTGGCGCCAAAAAGTTTTTGTTCAGCATTAGTTCTGAAGTGACCCTATAATAATGTAAAGTTTCTAAAAATTCGACCCAGTGGTTCCTGACAAGTTCTCCGAAAATGAACGAGGCCGTTTCGGCTGATACCATTATTTTAATTCAATTGAATATATTTTATGGTGCAGGCCAAAAAGTTCACACAGAAGAACGTTTAACGATTCTGATATCCACCTACAATTCAGTTAATTTAATTTGTATCCTTTACTTACAGTGGTTATTTGTCACCTATTGCCATACCGTTGCGTCATTTGTATGTTTTCCGTTCGTCACCCGTCCATGAGCTACTTTTCTCTGCAAGCCTGTTGGACTTTCAAAAGATGATGCATATGCATCAATGTTTAGCAAAAGCTTACACTTCTGAGCGATGACGACAACCGTAGAATCTTTAAATTCGCGCGTTTTTATTAGTGTAATTTTTGTTCAGATTGAAGCTGTAAATTTATACTATTTTTAATATTTCCTAGCAAAACCTTTATGGATTATCATTCTAAGCATAGGGTAGCTTTCTTAATCATCTAAAACTTTTAGTGCTACATAAATAAAATTCTAGTAGATTTAAAAATATACGTTTCTGCAAGGATAATAAAATTGCCTTTACAGACCGACTGTTATAACATATTCACTAGGCAGAATTCAAGAGCCAATATGTAGGACGTAAGTTTTCCCGGGGGGGGGGGGGGGGGTTCAACATTCCCACCACTGATTATTCTTGTTTTGATATATAAATATTGGTGAATGAATCCAAACAAATTAGGACCACATTAGGGACTTCCATGAAAATAATTGCTCCGTAACAATCTTGTCCATAAACAGAATCACTTCTACATCTTTGCGAGGAGAGTATGTGGAATTTTGGCATAATATAAATTCTGATATACAATTCCACTGCAAATAAAAACAAGGGACCTGTGGGTCACAGCGCTCAGCTAAAATTGATTTTGAGAATCTGCATGGGTGTAAAAGGCTGGTGGTTGTGTTGAATGTGCACTTTTATGGACCACATGAAAGACAAAAGAGCCTCTCATGATCACATATTTGTAAGTCACAGTATTTTAACTAAGTTATTGTAATATGGATGCAAGTATACCCACTCGGAAATTATAAACATGAAGTATAACATTACATATTTAATTTATTACCTGAAATAAAATGATGCATAAAAATTCAAAATTTCAATTTTCAAAAGGGCATAAAATACATGTATATCCGAATATTTAAGTTGATTCACTATTTTAAACTGCATCAACATTTACAGATAATTTGTTCAGGTAACATCACATTATGCACTCAGATGTATTCATTTAATTTAATTTATTCATTTAAATTAATTTAAAAAAACAAAAAATCTGAGGTTACATGAGAATAAATTAACACCTGTGACAGCAGAGGTGCTTGACCAGTGTTGCAGCACTAATAAAGTTACCCGCAGGGCTGTAGTGACCTGAAGTGGGTGGCCTGGAGCTTGACAATGCAAGTGAATACAACAGAGCCTCTGAGAAAAACTTCAATAATTGGCCTTATTTTTTAGCTTTAATTTTCAAATTTCAGAATTTAACGGAATAAATCCATATGTGTACCTCCTGTTATAATTAAACCATATGTACTAACAGGGGAAAAAATGTGCCATGGTCAAAGTTTCACAAAGATTTAAGGTACTGATTTTATATTTATGCTTATAACCAAATAAATTACAAACTTCTGATATAATTTTTTGTATACAATTGATTCTTGTTATATCCCTGAAAAAAGTCTCTAGCTTCAACAATTATCATGTAAAATGAGTATATATCTTTCCTGATTTTTTACAAAGTCATTATGTTTGGGCCAATAATTTTTATAAATTACATAATACTGACCTAATTTTTGGCATGTACATAACAAGGCCTACAGGCCTAATGCGAACCTGTGCAAAGTTTGGGAGTATGAATGGAGGTTTTTTTTTAAATTTATTATTGATCCTTTTAAGTCCTGCATATCTACCTTAGTCATTATGATTTCAGCAAAATGGACATTTCGGACCTGCAAGTTTCAGACTAGGACATTTTAAAACTAGAATATGGGTATTCGACAAGCGACTATGTGTATCCGCAGAAATCAGAGTGGAACGGGTGAAGTGAGGCATGGATTAAGTGCCAAGGGGAATAGAGTGAGGTGTGTTGCATATTAGCATGGCCACCTGTCATAAATCGAGAAAATTGTCCAGGATGTATAAACCTGCAAAATTTCAGGTAGATAAGTCAAACCACTGCTTAGATATGAGTGATTTTACCTAAGGCAGATGAACAGATGGATGGTGTTCATAAGTGGTTGCAGGTGGCACCACCAGTTTTGCTTGTGATGAAGAGCTATGTGAGATCTATACACAAGCAAAATTTTGGCCCAATCGGTCAAACGGTTCCCGAGATATGAGCTTGGATGTCTGCAGAGTAAACGTGAATGTAAGTGGCGCCACCTATCATAAATCGAGAAAGCTGTCCAGGATGTATAAACCTGCAAAATTTCAGATGGATAAGTCAAACCACTGCTGAGATATGAGTGATTTTTTCCCAAGGCAGATGAACAGATGGACGCTGTGCATAAGTGGTTGCAGGTGGAGCCACCATTTTTAGTGTATGTTATAAAGCTATCAAAGAGCTACATTTGTGCAAAATGTTTAGCCTGATCGGTCAAACGGTTCCCCAGATATATGGGTTTATGTGTGGAAACAGACGCACAAATGGACACTGGGCAGCAAAAAAAGGTCAGAGGTCAACCAAAAATGAGGGCGCAGCAGTTCACATGTGACCTGATGATAAACCCAATTCGCTTAAAATGCTAACCAAGTTTTTTCAAACAGTTGAAACATATAGTTCCAATAATCTGGGAATTCTGCATCTAAACATTGTGTCTAGACGTCTAGACGCTGTGTCTAGATGTCTAGACACATTGTCTAGACACCCCCCCCCCCCCCCCCGAGCCAGGTCAGTTGCCATGGTGATGTCTGGACCCCACCTGTTTGTACTGAGTGACCTCTTGACTTGGATGCTGAAACTCAGCATGTTGTCAAATCTGTTTTCAAATACAGAAAGCCTTGTTTAATTGGCTACAATGTTTTTTTAAAACGGTATTTACCCAATCTATCCTTATAAAACTGGCAGAACCCTACCATTGAATAATTCTTGTAAAGTTTAAACCAATCAGCTTAACAGTTTCATCATAAATCAGTGTATAAGCAGGAAGAGTTTAAAATTACATTTTCGCTTGTAAAAAACACATCAATGTAGGTGGCGCCACAAATACCTCAAAATCAAATATGACATATGTGACAAACATTGGTATAAAATTTGGTGATTATAGCTTAAGCTGTTTCTGGGATTTTTATTTAAGTGTGCTTTTTTTGACAGATGACTAAGTTCAACCTCCTGTAACTCGGCCAAAAATCTCCGAAGTGGAATCATTCGAACAAACTTGAGAGAGATTGTTCCAGGGATCATTTCTGTGAAATATTGGACAATTTGGCTGGATAGTTGCAGAGAAGATTTTTAAAGGTTTTTAAGCTTTTTCTCTATAAAATCTAAATAAATGCAGATACAAAATAAAAAGCTCAAGGGCACCAAGTTTCACAAGTGACTAATTCTTACATGTAATTTGGAGCTGCTAGCTCCAACAGTTTCTGACTTACAGCCATGGACGGCGGAAAGCAAACCCTGGACGATGGACGGACGACACTGCGCCATCGCAGGTTCGCTAAATACTATTTAGGGAAATATTTATGGTAACGGCGGGTCATAGCGATGACTTATAGTCAGATAACTTATAGTCAGCTGAGCTAAAAATAGATCAGTGGTTTTGATATTAGGCAGTCCTGAAGTGTGATAATAAGGCTTTTAATGGAAAATGGTGGGTTTTCCTTAATTTTTCAAAAGGAACAAATCACAGTGACCCAGTTTACGGTTTGGTAGGAGATCTTTGGAACATCTAACAGTATGCCAAATTTTGGATTCATAGGTCTTAATGGTTTCAAACGTGCCAGTGTAACAAATGAACATACGGACGTACTGACCAAGGACCTTTACTATAGCTCGGATGACTTATAGTCAGCTGAGCTAAAAAAGTGTAAATGTAATTAAGTTCTCAAATAAAATATATGGCCCCATGAACTAAAAATTTAATCCTATGAAAATAGTCATGATAATTGAGTGAACCAGTGCTATTCATGGCCTGGCAAACTTTAAGAAATATGAATGAAATGCTACAGAGTAATTGAACTTTATTTAATCTTAAAACATGTTAATGAGCACTTACATTTGATCAAATCTGAATATTTGGATTCATATCCTGAAAATATATTTTGTTTAAAAAAAAATTCCAAATTTTTCAACAGTCTGAAAAATATTTAACATTGAAATTAAAGGATTCATCTAATTTATTAGACCTGTCAATTGTTTTTTTGTTTTTTTTTTTTTGTGGGGGGGGGGGGGGGGGGGTTACTGCTGTTGTTACTACTTGTTACTGACCTAGAGTCAGCAATCCCCCCCAAGTCAAGTCTTACATAACTGCCCCAAGGTGGCCATAAAACCTATGGCATAGGCTATGCCTGATGTATGCAGCAGTTGTTTTATGACATGATCTTCTGAAAACTAAGATAAAAGCTGCCAACTAGGGAAACCTAGCACAGGGGAACCAAGGGAGCTGTCTGGAGTTAAAGATGTTACATAACATCGCACACCACTGTGCAGAGTCGGCTTGATGTAAATAATACAGGACATGTTGCTTAAAAATTTAAAAAAAAATAGTTTTTTTTCACAACTGCTTTCAAATTTCAGATTATTAAAGATTAAAGCCTTATGTGTACAAGCTGTGAAAATTAAATCAACAGTATATTATTGGGAAAAAAATGTGCCATGGTTAAAGTAAGGTAGAATTTGAGTTACTAATTTTACATTTAAGTTAATAACTTAAAGAAATTGCAACATTCTGATCTAATACCTGGTATACAATTAAATCTTAATTAAATACAGTCATATCCTTGAAACAGACACTCAAGTTTCAACTGTTAACATGTTAAGTAGGTAAATATATTTCCTGGTTTTGACAAGGTACATAATGTTTGGCTGCGTAACTTCTACATCTTACCCGATGTTAACCTAATTCCTGGCATGTGCATAAGGCATATAACGAGGACTTTATATGGTATATTTGAACAAACAATACCAGCAGTTTTCATAGTGGGCAGTCTTGAGAGGAAACAAAAGGTTTTACATGAAAAATGGAGGTTTTTGCTTAATTTCTCGAAATAACAAAGTCAATTGAACTAATTTTAGGTTTGGTAAGAGAACTTTGGGACATCTTACTCTTTGTAAAATTTGGATTTTAGGTCTAACGGTTTCAAAACATGCTGGCCGGACATGGACAAAGGACCATGACTATAGCTCAGATGACTTGTAGTCAACTGAGCTAAAAAACATAGCTTTTTCAACATATGAATCTGTTTGGAATATAAACAGATTATGAATATGACTGCAACATAAAGAGCACATATATCAAATAAATAAAGAAAAGTCACATTGAAGAGCTTTATTTTCCATTTCACATGATATGTTTATAGAGATAAACAGATCCGATGACAGTGCTGTCATGGCCACTTAAAAGTACACATTACCTAAATAACAAATGTCTGAACAAGTATAAACAGGGAATGTAACATAATAACTGGTACATGCCTGGCACAGCCCACATGGAATAAAATTAGTAACAGAAAATAATGATCAATGTCCTGACATCCACTTCACAAACTTAAGGTATTCCCCCAAGGAGTAGGCCAGGAGCAAATTAAAGGTTTACTTTTGTCATGCATACTTAGTTATAATATTATATAATTTTCACAAAAAAAAAAAAAACATGGTTGCAAATCCTGTAGAAAAAGGAGATCACTGCACTCAGGGTAGCCCTAGCAGTGACAGAATAGAAAAAGAATAGTTTTCTTTATACAGTAATAAGAATTTTACATTGAAGGTGAATTGAATTACTGAACTTTTAGACGTGGAAAAGGCAATTTTTTATTATTTTACTTGAATGTAGCAGTATTTCCCCACTGTACTTTGGGAAACCTGTGAAATGTTAACTTCTGTATAATTCCAATAATAGTCATAACTTATAATATGCTTAATTATTTTGAAAAGAAGAATCATTTTGCTGAGTGGGGTTTGTATCATGTGCTTCATCCATCAAAGTACCTCGAAGTACAATATAGTATCCTCTGAGTGTGCTCCTGTCTGCATAACTGCGTAACACAAAGCTGCTCCCGTACCTGTTCAACTGTACAGGGTATGGATATTACAAACCATCCTGAACCATCCTAAAAAGTACTTAGTTTATCAAAGAAATACAGATAGCTCAGTAAGTATCAAGTTTCTGAGATTCTTGATGTCCTGTCACAGCTAGCATGTCTGACCAAGAGAGCTGTTTAATACCTTAAGCAGCAACACTGTATGAAGCACACAATGGTCAAGCTCTGTAGGCAACAATGATAGATAATACATATAGATATAAATACATACAAGAATACATCAAATTGCACTTAACTGACACTTTCAAAATTACTAACACCACCCAGTGGGAAAAGTGGGAACTAGTCTATATTTACAGAAAGTAATCAGACTGAAATTAATGTAACCAACAGAAATGATCCAGCAATCAGCTGATTACTTTTCAAAACTCACTGATTACTTTTCTAAACTCATTTAGAAGGGTTTTGTTGCCCAAGCTTTGGTGCAGCAATATGTTAGTTCAAGTTTTAGCTGGTAGATATCACTTGTAGGGACTCTGTTATGATATAAAGACAAACAATCTTTGTTAACTTCTACAGAACCTCTTACCAGTGTATTATATACAGCCAATAGGACCACAAAACACTGATGGAACTTTGGAATGACTCAAGCATTTACATGAGGCAACTGGTATTAGGAGTAAACTTCAAGGCACAAGAGAAACTGACTCACCAAACATTTACCGAAAAGAACTTAAAACTAAAGCCAGTGTCATGCATCAGCCACAGATGATCAATACATCTCTATATCTGGAAACTGTGCTTGACATTTAAATCTGTCCCCACTCTCACGCTTTACACTACCTCATAACCCTTAACATGTTGTCCCAAACCTGTCATCAGCTCATTATAATTTATCATAATAATTACATAACAGAAATCATTTAAGATGCTAATGGAAAATGTACATCAAGGTCCAATAAAATATGGGTAAATAAATAAATATAAAATATGTAAGTGTATTTATTTGTACAAAACTGTTTTCTTGGATAAATCATAACAAATATTCTAAAGTGAAGTTTAAATATTCTTGAGTAACAGGTTGATAATAATGATTGATAAAGAAATTAATCTTAAATATTTTTTCTGTTTGTATCTTGGGTCCCTCAAGTACTTGACATGATAAGAAAAAAATGACATATCAATTTGAGCAAGTAATATTACAAGATTTAAATTTTTTATCATGTTATCTTTGTTACTTCTGAGGGAAAATTTCCACCTGCATTAATTTTATTTTTACCAGGATTACTCATCATAAAAATACTAAACAAATCTTCTCAAAAGGTTTGAGGGGTTGGTCATGGGCAAGAAAAAAATCCTTTTTAATTTGCGGTTCAGACATAGATAAAATGGCAGCTCCAGTGTGATTGTTCAGCCTAGGCAGAGGTTTGCACTTCTGATTGCAGTTCTAGTTTGTACCTGTGTGTATGTTATCAGTGTCCCTAGCTGCTGGTAATGGATTTACACAGACAATTATTGTATTACAAAGGTATCTTCAGTATTGTTAATTGTAAAGCTTGATTAAAAATTAATAATGACAACTAACAACTTATGATATCTTTAACAAAAGCATAATTGTAATCAGTCATGTAAAACACAGTGACTGGAAACAGTAATGTGCAAGCATAACTATTACTGTAACAAACAGTCTTCAAAACATGTTCTTGAATTTACTTAAATGTACTAAATACTAAAATAATAAGTGCATACACAAGTGGTCCGTGGGTCTTGATACTCTGCTGACATTCTAAAGTATATATATTACATACTCCCACAGAGTAGTGTTGTTTATTAGTGAACTAGTCCAGTGAACATGTAGTCAATGCACCAACAATAATCATTAATAATAAATAATATTCTACCAAGCTTTGTTTTAATGGTACCAACTTTGGTGCCAGGTATAAGTGACTGAATACACATAATATATATTTTTTTTATTGTCAGGGGTTAGTGTTTTACTAATGAACAGGACTTGTTGACCTTGTGTTTGATGAAAATGTAGGTCACAGTGACCCCATTTGTGATGGAATAAAATCTTGTCTATGATAAACAAATGTTTAACTGGAATTATGAAACATGCAAGTTTGTCATAAAAATAGTTGGCTTGTAGAAAGATACAGATGCCTAGATGTCAGAAAAATAAAACTAGCAATAATACAAAAACTAAAAAGATTCCTCTAATTTACTGTGACAAATATCAGATGCCTGTAACTGACCAGTTTCAAGGAACAAAAAAATGAAAGATTATAAACTTCCTCTGAACACCAGGCAAGACTGGCATGTAGTTGTCAGATGCAGATTGATTAGATTACCATACTTAATAGTTTACACACTGATTTAGGACCATTTCATCCATTTATTCTTTACAACCTACTGAGCCTGGGATTTCTTGTGCTTTACCTTCTGAACATAACTATGACTGTGCTATCATTACAAGAAATAAACTAACTCTGCACCAAATATTAAAATCCCTATACATAATAGCAATGACTTGTTTGTGTATGTGGATTACTGTATTCTTAACTGATAATTAACTACCTAAACATTGATATATACCATGAGGACACATTAGTGTGGTGAAAATGATATGATGGATAATGATTTAAATCCAAAATAATCATTGATGCTATGATATATAATTATGATGCTTCTAATATTGGTTGTACAGGCATCACTTACAACATTTTTTTAAATAAAATGTTAAAGCAATTATTTTCATGCAATATTATGTGTCTATATATATATATATATATATATATATATATATATATATATATATATATACATATACATATATATATATATATATATATATATATATGTACATGTATATTTATATACATGTTTCGATGTCTGATATCATATCTAGCTTTATATCACACACTGCACCTTATCACAAAAGCAGATAATTATTCATAATCTGTTGTAAAACATACAACTCTTGGAATGTTCTATAAATAATGTACATACATACACACATAAATATTATACAGATTCAGTATATCAAATGTATTAGCTGTTCCCATACAAAGATGACTAGACCCTGTGTCTCTCTGTCATTGGCCTTCATGTTGAGTCACTTTAGTGAACGCATATTGGTGGAATGTGCAAGTAAGGTACAGAGCAAGTGGGAATCCCTCTGAACACGGCTCTTAACTTAAATGGAATAATAGGACCTGCGACACATTGCTGGTCATTCTGAATCCTTGGGTGTTCTTTAAATACAAACATTATATGCCATGGAAAAATGATATATATTATAAAAAAACAGACTGATCCATAGATGATTATCAAATGAAGCTGAACACTCAGTAACCCCAGGTATATAAAGTTAGTATTGGGCAACAAAGCACACCCAAAGACTGGGGTGAAAGCAGACATTGTCTGATCACCTGATAATATTTATGTTATAGTGATATATTACTATTTCTATTCTCAGTACTGACTAACATGTAAAGCAGACCCACCAGGGATAGACCTACCATTTCCATTAAACATTGTCTTAAACAATCGTACATGACTACATGAAACTGCACCATGTTGAAGCAAGATGAACTCTTAATCTGAAAACCCATGTGTTAGTATCTGCATGTAAGCACCCATAGCAAAAGTTTCAAAGCAGCAAATCTGGTGGATCTTCCCTTGAAACATAAATGCTGAACTGATGTCATCCTGAATTCCTCACTTATCAGCACCTTGTGTGTAACAATTACTGCTGTAGCTATTTTCACACATATAGAAAACCCCATATATGCTAACAGACACATGGGTTTTTACACATTTATAAAATCTATGATCTTTTTCTCATTCACATGTGCATACATGTCCACATGTGTGTTAAAGCTTGCCATACTTTAGTATCCTATGACTAAGCACCACCCATGTTAATGATGTCTGAATCAGACAGTTTCCAGCTGACAACATTTATAATTACCTACTACTGTCTATGATTGTCTGCGACCACTCCTGACTCACTCTTATTCCCTACGATTGTCTCTATTTCCCTGCAGTTCTCAGAACTTGCTACTACATGTGAAGAATTTTAACCATGTACAAAAGTTCCTGTCTTTCTATGCCAGAACTCTCTGTCAGGCCTGCTAAATACAAGGAAATATATCTTGTATGTTCTGAAAGTTCTATACAGTCAGGTGATATAATTCTAAAGGTAGAAAGATGAAACACTACGCAACAAACAAACGCAGAGTATTGGCACTTGATGCAGTTATATTGAGGCTAGTATTTACAGGTAAGTTATGAAAAGGTGGCATAAGATACATGTAGCTCTCCACCAATACATAAAACTATACATATGTATAAAGATCTTGTGTAACATGAGAATTACTGTATTCTAATCTTAATTACATAAGAATGACTGTATTCTGATCTTGTGAAACATACAATTCACTGTCTTCTGATCTTGTGTAACATAAGAATTACTGTATTCTGATCTTGTGAAACATACAATTCACTGTCTTCTGATCTTGTGTAACATAAGAATTACTGTATTCTGATCTTGTGACACATACAATTCACTGTCTTCTGATCTTGTGTAACATAAGAATTACTGTATTCTGATCTTGCAATACATCAGAATTACCCATTATGGGCAGGCAGTGAGACAGACATCTAATTTAGTATTGCTAATATCATGAGACAGCCATCTTAATAAACCCTATAATTGTATAAGACAGGTACATTAATGAAACCAATTTAATCAAGTAAATATCAAGGCTACATTAGAAATCTCATAAAAATAACCCATTTATTTTATAAAGAGACTGTGTCAATAACCTTTAAAGATACCAGTCTCAGTGGTAAAGCGGTTATAGTGGCTTACAAATATTATACTGTATATTTTCCAATATACTATTAAACTTGAGTATGAGCTCAGACCAGAAAACAGCAAGTGTCTGGCTGCTGGCAAGAATGACCATACAAAAAATACACAGGTGAGCATACTTCACTCAACATAGGCAAGTTAAAGACTGACATGTTAACAGTTGACTGTTGTTGGTTTGAACATATTTATTTAAAGGATTTAAAAGAATTACAAGTGTAGCCATTGAAGATAATGGAGAAGCTCTCCTATTGTTAATCCAAACACTGATTATCTGTAATATGTCCTGTGATTTTTTTGTTTCATTTTAATGTCATCTATTAACTGTTTATATGAAAGATCATAATATACATTATGTCCAAACATTTTTTCTACATGAATATGTAAATCAGACAGCTGACATGTCTTCAGTCTAATAGGGCTTTTATGGCTGAAACAGGGTTTAGCTTTCTGTAGCTATTACTCAAATTGGAATCAAGGACTCACTACCAAAAGGTACCAAGATATTTAAAATGCTTTTACAATGTGATAAATGATCCATATGTTGTGAGCATGTATATGAAGGTAAAACAAACAAGATATAAACCTTAGCAGGGGATTGAGAGACAATTGGAAACAATAACATGAGCAGGATTATATACAGGTTTCTGGGCTTATGAGTCAATACATTAAATGCCGCAAGTATATTTCCAAATATCTTAATCTTGGAAGCCAGTTAAAGTTCAGAAAATTATTCCTTTCACTTTCTTAACAGACATTAACATGACTTAAACCATAGCAGCTAGTTGTTGATGGTTGCTATGGGCAGAGAGGACTGTGATTACATTGACTGTTTGGTATAATGTTAAACATGTGTATCTGGGAATCCACAATAAATATAGGAAATCATTATTTGGCAAGTGATGCTTTAAGACTTTTAAGTTCTAATCTGCATTTTCATATTTGATCAAAATAAACTGATTTTCCTTGACATTAATTTCAAATTACCAAATCTTAAATTTCTTAAAATTAAAGAACAACATGTTATGTAGTGTAAATAAAGAATTCTATAAAATTCATGGTTATAATTAAAAGTCTTAAATGCAATTTTCATTTATGCAGTGGGACCTTTTGCTATGAACAACTGGCTTTCATGTTACAAACATGTGTTCAAACATGAACAAGTTTTAAATATATCAAAAGTCAGTGTTCTCCTATGAGGACTATTACATATAAATATATATCTTTCTTGACTGAATCTGTTTGAGACTACCTTTAAAACTTATTATAAATTTTCAGATCTTTTAAAATGCCCAAATATGCAGGGGTGAAAGCATTGATTTTCTATTTCTGTGTATGAAAATGTTATTCATGTGATGGTAATACACTCAAAAACAAGTCTGCATATGGTCATGTAACTGCAGTAAATCTGTAGTAAACTGTAGTACTAATGGCATGGGATGCTTTACAGACAGCTGATGAATTTCAAGATGTGAGATGATGTTGTAACATGACCTGGTACCTGGTTTCTATGAGGCTGAGATCTATAAAATATCTAGATACACAGATTTTGACATCATGGCTTCTATTTGATCATATAAATGTGATAGAAATGTTATGCCCTGTGCATGTACCCTTCTCACCTGGCATTTATTATATAATACATACAATGTCTGTGTGAAGCAGGATGTTCCTACATCCTGTGTATATAATTTAACAGCAATATACCTTACACGCCTCTTGGTACAGCAATGCCATTGACTTTAGTGTGGAATGGCAGACAAATTAACAGTTTTTCACACAGTGTATATATAAGAGCAACAAGGAATGTAAGGTCAACGGTCAGGTCATCGATCCATATATTCCTCATCAGAATGTGTCTTACTGGAATCTGCCAGGAGTCGAGCATTCTCCGCCACACGGTCAGCGTAGTCTTGTTCCCATTCCAGGTCATTTGAATCCTGACGGCGGTTTTTCAAGTGCTTGACAGAGAGTTGGGCAAGCTGCTCATCTGTGAGTGGTCTGGCTCGGGCTCCAGCTCTACTCAGCTGCTCGAGGCCTACAGAAATCATACTCATCATTACACAAGCTACTCAAAACAATCATTTATATCTCACAAGCTACAGAGCTGCTAATCTGTGAGTGGTCTGGCTCAGGGTACTGCTCTAATCAGCTGCTCAAGGCCTATAGAAATCATACTCATCATTTACACAAGCTACTTAAAACAGCCAATCACAAGCTACAGGAAATTACACCTATTCTCTGATTGGAAAACAGGCATGTAATCAATACAGCTGTCAACAATGTGGAAAATATAAAACAGCTATGACAGTGATTTTATAAATTTGTTGGCAGGAATTTATGAACCAGTAGAGCAAATATTTAGCCTCACTGTACTTGCACAGAATCAGAATGATGTTGAGATTTTAAGTGTAGTAGTTGGTTGCTAATTATTAGACACATTATGAGCAACCTGCTGATAAAGTCTGTCTATTTAATTGATATGGACATTGTATAATGGACTGCTGGGCTGGGTGGACACGGTATCCATTCATGAAGGTTTCTTTTTCATGATTTTTACCTTTTTGTCAATCATTGTAAATTTGAAATAATCATGAGTATAAAGCCAAACACAGTATCAGACGCTTGACCCCATGGTAACAAGCAATAGATAGCTAACCTTGCCTTTAAAAGCAATAAGGCTGTGACAAAAAAAAAAGAAAAGACAAAATTTACTCATTAACTTTGAAGGATACAACTGAAAGTACACTGAATAGCAGTATTTGGTATTTTACCATATTCTTGGTACTGCATGGAATTCTAGTGGTGATTGGTATAACTCATATTACACAGTCATACCTCACCCTGTCTCTGCTTTCTCCCTACAAGACTTAAGGTTATATAATGTAATCACCTGCTTCAGGCTCCCACTCCAGGTCCAGGGAGGATGCTTCTGTCTGCTCCTTGGTCTGTGAACTGCTCTCACTCTGCATGTCTACAGGCACTGAAACACACAACACAAAATATTAAAGTCACTGGCCCATCAGTGTTTGCATAATATTCCATAATTAATGAAATTGAAAATTCTGCAGAGATGTTTCAAAGGCAAACCTTAATCCTGTAGAAATTAAGGAGAAGCAACATTTTTAAAATTGTTGAGTATGCAGGTCAAATGATAGTATGGATATGGCCTGATTAGGTAATGGTAAAAAGATGGACAGTGCAAAGGGGTCGAATACAGGAATGACAGGTGAGTGTACTGTTATGCTTTGGTGACCTCTTTTGAATTGACAATTTATGGGTTAATGAAAGAGAGATGTGGTCTGAATCAGTCTTGAATAGCCTAAAAATTGCCACATTCTGAATTCCATGTGTTTGAAATTGCTGTCTTTAGAATATTTTGGCTCTGCAGTCTTAAGAACTGTAGGTTACAGGTTAAAACATAGTGGACAGCACAAGCAAAACAGTGTTTTAATTGTAAAGACACTGCACATTGTAATAGGGGAGTCACAGATTAAAACATCAACAGGTTATGTAGAAAACTGTTCAACATATATTTCTACTCATGCTGTAGTAATTCCCCCCCCCCCCCCCCCCCCGCCCCATTTCTGGCTTATATTCATTTGATATTTTACAGATCAGACCAAAATCACTGGTTTAACTTGGACTTTAATTTACATTCTTCATGTTATTAAATATATTTTGTATACAAATTTGTCCATTACCTGATGCTGGCAATACTCTGGTCCTTGCTGCTAGAGATCTGGCCTTGACATTCTCCAGGAACAGCTCAAAGTCGTCTTCTCCTCCTGCCCTGAAGGCCAAAAATTATTTACTATAATTATCCAGATATTTGCTATTGTTTGTTGTTGTATGTTGTAGGGGGGGGGGGGGGGGGTGTTTCTATAAATATTTAAATCTAGCTCTCATCCCTTGTATAATGGCACAAGCTCTTATTGCCTACACAGGAAAGAAGCTGAGTATATGAATTTATTATTTAAATCCCTGGTCTATGTGAGAAAATATGATATCCCAAACAATTAATAGTGGGCTTTTGACTATGTTAAGTTTACTCAAAATGAATTTCAATACTCAGTATGATATTTGAACTAATCTGTAACACAAGATTAACTATGTTAGGTATAATTTTGTCCCCATAAATAACTTGAATCTAGACAGGGTATGACAGATAACAGAGAATTAAAGTATCGCTATGCCAGATTCACAAGAAGTGAGGTTAACTTCATGGTTGATATAATTGTGCACCAATCTGAAGAGAAACTGTTTTAAATGACATGATGCCCGGTGGAAATCCACTTTAACAACATGCCAAGTCAGCAAGAAACCTTACACATTCCACTCCTCATCATCGTCTTGTGCCCAGGCCTTATTGTTGGTAATGGCCAGGTTCTGTTTGGCAGCAACCTGCTGCTGTCGCTGTAGCTTGGCCACGCGAGCTGCCTCACGCTTAGCTTCATAGTACGCTTCCTCCTCCAGTCGTAACTCCTCCTCCTGGTGGATCAGCTGGAAACATTTATCATACATGATATACATAGGTATAATTATAAATATAGTTTTATAGATTTATTTTTATTAACAGTGATATAGTTTATTTAAGTTACATGTGTACCTTTATTAACAGTAATGTGTTTCATCTTATACTTAAAAAAGGAATTGGTTCCACTTTTGTCCTCAATGTTCTCTGAGAATGTGTTGCGTATGACACTGTGCCAAACCTCACTTTTAAAGGTTATTGTCCCCACAGTAACTTTGCTGATATGAGAATAAATAATTTATAATTTAAAATTTTTGTTTTTTTCTGCAATAGTTTTACTTTCATGAATATTGTGAATTTTGTAACCCTTGGGAACAAAAAGGCAACCACAGTGTGTATATATATATTATATACACGTCTGTGTGTGTATCAGCTCTATCTTTTGTAAAAATCTATCTGCACCATCTTCTTAGTATATGTCAAAAGGTACATTGGTGGTGATCCAGCTAGAGGTAATTACTGAATTCACTGTTCTCATAAATAAGAAAATTACTGAACCAATGTTCTCATAAATATGGTTACAGTGAAGTATCTAGAGTTCCACAGGAGATACACCCAAATCTGTCTAGTTTTCCTTATAAGATGTTTCTTGTTTAGATAGACACAAAATATGCCCTGCAGTTGGATAACTGGCCATCGAAATAGGCTCCCACAAACATCTGTCCTGAAGCACAGCTAATGTAATACAAAGCTTATTATAAATTCTGGTTATTCTGTGAAAGGTATATTAAACTTGAGCCAAATTCTCTCTCATTTAAATTACAGAGTGAAGTTATATATCACACATTGCAATCCTTCAAAAAGTGAAAATTTGGTTTAAAAAAGACATGAATATTCTAATAAAAATATACTTCTTTTTTTTTTTACAGCAAACCTGTACATTTAACCAATTCATATACCAGGTGATTCTTATACATTCAATCTAATTCATCCCAGTTGATTGTTTTGACAGTGAATGACCAGGAAGGTTACATATTTTACAACAGATTCTGGTAGCACAGACCATGCGAAACATTACTGTACTGAAACAAAAACTAAACAACAATTATGAAGCAAGGACTGGGTGTCACTGACAGAATTTACACTCCAAGATTAATCACTCATTAACATGCAAGGAACCCTGGCAGGGGTACACCTTTTAATGGCATGACCATATTACTGCCCATAACAATGACAGATGATAGCAATAAAACCAAATAATTAAACTGATTCAAGCACTGAGGTCAACCCATGATTAATGAACCTGATTTATAATCATTTTAGCAGATAAGAAATATATGCTTGAACCCTGGCACAATCTTAATAAGCTGGTCTAAGTTTGTCTGAAGTAACCGCTGTTTTGGTAGAAAATTCCAACCAAAGATCATCAAATAAAGAAACTATAAGTTCTATAGATATACTTAGCTATATACTGTGGTTGGCTTTATGTTTGCATGGGTTTAAACTAACAATACTAGCAGTACATCCATAATCTTGACATGTAACCTGTGACTTCCGGTTTTTGTGTGTGTATGCAAAATGGCAGCCCTAATGTGTGGTTTTGAGAACCTGGGAGAAATAAACCTGTCAGGGTTTGACACAAGAGTACTGTGAGGACTGTGTCTCGGTGAGAATCAATTTGGGAGAAGTTTTGTGGCACAGAGTCATGTAATGGCAAACTTAAGTGCATACTAACAGTTTTGTTGGACCACACCAAAATCCTCAAATTATAGTAGGATTCACAAGGGAGAATTCATCATGGAAATGAACCCTTCCTGAATAAAATGCCCTTTACTGGTACACACAGGTGGACAGTTATTTAAACAGCAGCTTCACTGGAATCATGTTTGTTTTCCATGCATAGTATCAACATTGGAGTGACAAAGCATGGATTCTAAATAATAACTGACTTTTAAGTAATCTGTAAATCAGAGACTGATATGATACATAATATCAAATATTTAACATTATCAATGAACGATTAAAAAGAATTCCAACTTTTGTAATATACCCCTGGCTTCTCATTAAGATGTTGAAAGCCAGCTTCTTTTTCCGTCAAATTTATGTGATTTCTGGTTTATTCTGTGAACATATTAATGAATTGTAGGTTAATGTTAAGAAAAGTGATTAATGCCTCTGTGCCTTTGTATGAGCTTGTTTATCTACAAGCTGTTTGTAAACATGGTACATGTGCCATGTGACATCAGGTGGTTGGCTGTGAATGTGTGGCAGTTGCAAAGTCACTTGACCTTTACAAAACATGGACTTGCTGCCACATATCTTTGTTGAATGTGTCTAATTATTTTTTCAGCCCCCCACCCCCACCCCATCCATGCTATCACGTGGATATAAACAATATATGACAGCCTCTGTGTGGTTGGATCTACATTTTTTGGCTTATTTTTACTAAAGATTCAAGGCATTACCTTTGTTTTAGACACAGACATTAAAAGACATCATATATCAGGATAGGTCCCTTTAAAATGAGTATTTCCTCACGTATAAAAAAACCCCAGAGAAAATAGCTTGTCCCACCTGTAAAGAATTAATTAATGTACTTATGAACAATATGATAATGACATTTAATATCACTAATAAAGCCAACCATAGTATTTATATATAGATTCCAGTCTTCTATTTGTGCTAACATTCCTTTCTACAGATTTACCAACTTTTTTAGCATATATGATAGGTTATCATCATGTGTAACAATACTAGAGTTTCAAGTTTTAATTTAATGTTACATATAACATAAGAAGTTGCTCTGCATAAATGATGATCAATTATATTATTGCAATTAGATAGGCATTGTACCTGTTTATCAATCTCAGAATCCAGTATTTTTTGCTGTTTGACTAGTTCCTCAAACTTGAGCCTGCGCAGTAGAGCTTTCTCATGTTCAGTTACAGCCCTGGTGAGAAATGCATGAACTAAATAAAATCTACAAAATGAATACTGTAAATGAAACCAAGAAAATTATACCCTGCACTGAATCATATCTGTGGAACAAGCAAATCACTTTTGGTTACGACTACATCTTCTACATTTGATATCTTCCTCTTGACAATAGTACAAATATAGTCCACCAAATGGTCAACTGATCTGCCATGAGACTCAGCTAAGACATGTTTTATTCCAGGTCTGGTCTCAATGCAATAAGATTCTAAATTAGATGATTCCCATTGGCAACCAAGTTACAAGATTCCAATGATACAGAACGTATGCAGAGGTTGCTCAAATATTATTTTTATCCTGGATTCGAAGCTTGTACCTTGATAGAATATGAAACTAGCTACATGTAATACCTGTTTATTATTAGTTATGGGGGATAGGGGTGGGGATAGAATTACTGAAATGTTTTAAAGCTGACAAGATTGTTAAACTGGTGCCCTTTCAAAGGCTACAGATAAAACTGGAATTCTGTAGTAATAGTCATGGAACTGAGGTTCTAGTGACTTGGTTTCAGCAACCAGAGGAAAGCTTGGCAAAAGATCATTCAGTGCTCGACAACACATATTTGAGTCCAAGTTATTACCGGAATTGCCTTGTAAATGGACCTAAGGCACGCTGAATGACACAGGAGCTTTTTATCAACTATTGCACCATGGCTGGGGACAATCTCTGTCAGGCTTCCACTATTTTATGCAGAAATAAATCCCCATCACTATGCAGATTCAATAGGACTCTGAAAACTTGGTAGGAGCATGGTTACACTGGTACACTGACACAAAACTGTGGCATCATTCAAAAGCCAAAGAAATTTCTACCCAACTGAAATTGCAAATGATATGTAAAACATATTACACAATACAACATCTTTAAGGACATAGATTATCAGCAGCTAGGGATGCCTCCGTACATACCCACTGCATGTAAGATGACACAGTAAATGGAGTCCCAAACAGAAGTTGTCCTCTGAAATGTTTTATATAGTTATTGTATACCAAAACTTACAAGTGAATGTTTATAACATCATATGTTGCAATTACTGTTTTTAAGGTTTCACCATATCTGATTTTACTAAATGCTCTTTATTTTCATCTGAAGGATTTATTATGTGGTATAAACATTACATAATGTGAATAAGTCAAACTGACATTTCCCAATAATGAGAATATGATAATAAGTCTATGAGCATTATGGTTCAAATCATACAGACTCATCATATATATTAAGGTACTGGTAGAAGCCCCAAACTGATTAAGCTAAATATAAATTTGAACTACACTTACTTAGTCATCTCTTCATTTTGTTGTTCCTGCGAAAAAAAATCAGTCAATAACAAACATATCTGAATAAATTTCCAACATATTAATAATATATAAATATAGTTACTACAACATGGATGAGAATATCTTGACAATATCTCAACATACTGTACATTCATCTTGTACCCCATCTCCATATTAATTAAGTCATTAGCCCTGAGTGATTTGTGTGCATGCATGTCTGTGATTCTGCTAGATAACCTGAAGAGCAGTTTCATTCATTTGACTGAAATTTGACATATAAATAGGTAATGTAAAAATTTCAAAGTGATCAAATTTTGAAGTGAAAACCCATATAAAATAACCTGGGGAAGAGCATTTTATGAGTCTTGCTGTCATATAGTTTAACACTAGGGTTGTTATAATTTGATCACATGGCCATCTATGAAACATAATTAAATAAAGTGACATGACGTTACTTAGAATAATAATATGAAGGTGGTGTTAAGTCAGCATACACCACTATTTAAAGTCACATTTTCATTAAAAGGAAGTTCCCAAAAGCATTAAATACTGGCTCATGTCCAACATTTCAGGGAACTATTTTTGCAGTGATGTCCCCATACAAGATGCTTTATTTATATTTTTTAATAACTACTAGTCAACCTCAGAGCAGTATATATGCACCAGTAGATCGAGGATCTATAAATGTGTAATGTACTTCAGGAGTTATTTAGAAATATGTAAATAATTTGTCTTTTTTATTCATAATCATCTTCCAAAAAAATGTTTACATCCCAAATATTTCAAGAGTTTGGTAAACTGGGGTCAGTGAATGGTTCTGTGTGTGAGGGTAATAAATTATATACAATAACAAGAAATCATGGATCAGTAAATAGGTCTGAAGCATCTCAGGATTAGGTCCTTGATCATAAGATGGTTATTCAATCGGTTATTAGATCTAATTCATCTGAGAACTCGTCATTTAGAGAGGTGAACAAAATATACACCAAAATATTCTGATTAATGTTGCAGCTTTTCTTCTTGCATTATACTGTAGTACATACCTACTGGGCTGTGGGTCATGTATCAGGAACTGGCATGCTCTGACTTTATCTCTTATTCTAGGTAAATGTGTGTGTTCTTACTTTTAATAACAAAAAGTATAATTAAAGCAATCACATATCAAATTTCAATGTAGGTCAATAGGTCTAGAAGTATTACTGTTGAGCAAATAAAAGAATTATACATTTCACGCATATAACATGATATACAGGTGAAGATATAATAAAGCAAATATTAACGTTCAGTACTCACTTCATCCATCAAGTTTTCAAACTGAAATGAAAGACAGAATGTTACATTAACATGTATCCAAGACAGTGTAAAAACATTTCACCTTAAAATTGTGCCAAGCTAAACTTATATTGATCATATCTAGTGTACCTGAATATGTTAAACTGCTACTCTGACTTATATTTGGCCAACAATTCCACCGTCTTTTAAATTTGTCCATACTTCCATACATGTAAGGGAATATATCTGACAGTACTTAGATATCATGCCATATAAATTATGGCAGAAATGCTGTCCCTGTTATAAAGGACCTTTCAGCAGCATATCTAGCCCCTGGCCTGTTTGTTTCATTGCTTATCAAATGAAGGTATGGTCAACCAAAATGAACAAAAAGAATGATATATTTTAATTTACTTACTTCCAGGTTTCAACAAGTCCTGACCTGTTGTTAAGTTAATCTCCGAGGTTCTAGCAGGATTTCACCCTTTTTGTTTTGAGGCAATGATAGGGTTTGGACAAGGGACCTTCCACTTTGTAGTCCAATGTCCTAACAGCTAGGCCACGTCTTGCCCTGCATATTTAGCAACTTGCATCCTACTGTGACCAATGAGTGGTATCTATGGAACTGTCCAACACTGCTTTGATATGTAAATTATGAACTTGTGTATATACACAAATAAGATAAGGTTGCATACTCACAGGGTGCATTGAAGTATGTGTATGCTGCAAGCATATTGAGAGATTTCATTTGTATGGGAGCATACTATATTTTCCTTCTGTTGCATCAGGTATTCCATGTGAATATGGCAGAAAACTGCTATACGTAGCCTTAGATTGTATTAGCTAAAATGTTCACAGTTCTGAGTATGTAACTATTCACAATCTGTACAACAACTTTTAAGTAAGATTAGACAAGATTAGACTTACCTCAATGGAGATGTCTCGCTCAATATTGTACCTGGTCCTAAGATACTTCCTGCAAAAGAAATAAATATATAAAGGTGTTTCAGCCAGATCCACCTGTGAAACATAATGCCGCATCTTACAGGTTGATAAATGCACTGTTTCAAGGATCCTGAATACCATGGCATATGAAGGTTCAGTGTAAATGCCAGAACTTAAATGCCTTAATATAGAAAAAATTGTATAAAATCAAATATGGTGTTGTTCTGGGGCACAAAATTGTAGTTTAATTGAATTACCAAGAAAATTTGCTGAATCTTCTGTTTAAGGATGATTACATTCTGCTTTAAAAATATTCTAAACCCATGCCTTAATTAGCTTTTAATTTAATAGCAATGACGGTACGATCTATGCGAATAGGGCCACATTATTATGCACCACTAGTGTGGTGGAACTGCCCTGGGATGAGTTTGCCCTGTTGTGAGGCTGTAGAGGAGGAGTTGCTCGGTAGAGACGAGCCTTGTTGGTTGGGGAGACGAGACAGTAAAAAGCAAGAGCTGAGAACGTTGGTTGTTTGGATGGACGCTAAACACACTGAAAGCAATGTGGAGCGACTTGCTTTGTGTTGGTTGTCTGCTTTCTTAGTTGGTGAGGACCATTTTAAACTATATAGCGAGTACTGACAGTGTTGGGTGGCCAGGGCAAACTATAAGAGAGATCGGGGACCCCTACCAAATTAGTACCAACATGGAGGCTGGGTAATCAGAACACGCAATTATAGCTGGTCCAGGGGCTGTAGGGACCCAAACTCCCCAATAAGGACATGTCAACTGGAGTCTGGGGCTCATGATAATTATGTTTGTGATAAGAACTGTGTACTTCTTTTGGTAATAATTTTTATATAACCAAATGGATTGACTGGTCTTATTGTTGGCTGTTCATTGAAAGTTGTGTCTGACTGATCATTGCAGTCACAAATTCTCCCGCCCCCAACTTAAGTAGGGACAACAGACCCGTGCAGTAGCAGGCCAGATTAACTGCCCCCCCCCCCGGTTCGCTACACTAGCACGTGACACATTAATTAAGTTATATGTCTGAACAATCCTTGCCAAAGCCACGTCGGACCAAAGATGGTGAGTGTCAAATGTTGAAAGGGAAACCTTACAAGGGAGAAATTTTTTCACACATATTGTACAATCGTACCCATAATTGATTAAAAACAATTATATAACATGCATGTGCAAAGAAGTCATACACAAAGACATCAAACTTGGAAGTTAACCATTCAAGATGTTATTTATACCTCTAAAAATACACAGTCTGTTTACTGAAATTATGTCACTATACATAAATATCACCAAACCAACATGTATTTTGTAACTGTGTAAGGTAAATGGCTCATGGTTGTTATTGTTATTGATTCAGATTTTTATATATTTTTGTTAAGTGTTTGTTAAGTGTTGTATCCAATCTTGTACTTATGTTTATGTAAGTTGATGTATTTAATAAAAAAAAGTCATACCTTCTAGAAAATATTCTCATCCTGTCAAAGACAGCAAAGATACAAGAAAGACGGGACAAAGAGCAGCAAACAGCATTAAAACTGAGCCTTGCACAGCATACAAGTGTCAACAACCCAACCATTAACTTGGCCTTTCAGCATGATGTACTTCAGACTGAATGTAGTTGGTCAGTATAATAGGTTTACTTTTTTACAGCAGATTACATGGAATTTTAGCAGGTGCTTAAACTTCATATAAGATAATCGCTACATAATCGAATTGGTTGATTTTTTTCTTTTGATCACTTAACATGATTTTACAACCAATTCTCAGTTTCTCATCACTAATAAAATTTTAGAACTATTTCTTGCCTTAGTTGAAATCCATTGTATCGTGACCAAATAAATCTCAATTTAGACTCAAGTATAAAGGGGTCCAGGTTCAACAGTAACAAACAGCTCATGATTGCGGTCGGACTAAACACCCAAAACACCGGTGTTTTGGGTACCTGAGACGAAACACCACGAAACACCTATTTATCCTCAATGTTAAAGTTTAATTTTGAGTCACTTTGATGAATCATTAAATGTTGATTAAATATATGATGTTTGGACTGAAAATCCCGAGGAAAACTTGTGATAAAGGAGGGTTTCGTCCCGTGATGTGTTCACTGACGATCAAGGCAGCTATTCATGGCTCGCATATGCTGCCCCCTGGCGGTTGCTAAACATATCAAACTTTTTACCGGGAACATGGTGGGAAAACTAAGCATTTGGGTCTCATTTCATTAGGCTCTATTTCAAATTAGTTAAGATAACAAATTATGAATAAGGCGAGCAGAAAAGATAGTATGTATAATGGAAGAATAATTCATTTATCCAGATTCTAATATCCAGCGCCGGCATTTCAGCCACTATGATTTTGGTTACAAAATCCTCCACTAGGTGGTAGCATGAACTCTGTTAAAATGGCTACCACTGTCAACGAATCAAGAAGGCAAGGCCTCGGAACGAAACCCGCTAGTTCATCAAAAGTTCACCCATTCAGGCCCTGAAATTCGGCAGATATTATTAACACTTAATGATTCATCAAAGTGACTCAAAATTAAAATTTAACATTGAGGATAAATAGGTGTTTCGTGGTGTTTCGTCTCAGGTACCCAAAACACCGGTGTTTTGGGTGTTTAGTCCGACCCCATGATTGTGATACTGATTATAAAGTCGGCCACCTAGAAGAAGAGAGGAAACTGATACGAGACTTTACAAATTCTAAACTCTTTTTCCATCAAATGAAAAATTCAACCACAGCTGTCATGAAAATGAGTATTTTACGTGGCACCTGTATTATATTAAACTAACTGCAGCCTAATGAGGGATGGGTGTGATAAACCCTCTTGAAATCTGACAGACGACTGCTATCGCAGAGCTGACCGAGACAGCCTCATTCCACTCACCGCTTTCGTAATCGTCCAAAGCACCTATCTAAGCAGTTTCCCATGGCCACTACGTAAAATATTTATTCGGTATTGGTGGTTCCATTGACACAGCTGGCGATTTCCTAGGCAGAACACATCTTGAGTCGCTCAGACTGGTCTTGGTGGTCTGACAGCTTCTACCGGAAGTTCATTTATGATATTACCGTAAGGTCTCGATCAAAACGTTGCTGGTTCCCAAGTCGCCGATACGGGTGTCGTGAGGTCAATGATGTCATGACTGAGAAGGATATTAAATAGGCAGCAGCGAAATAGGGCTTGCACTGACTATCCTAACTGACCCATGCTGCTGAAAAACTGCAATATCATTTTAGGATCAATGCAAAAAATTATATAAATTAATATTTTAAATACGTTTGCCCCGTTTTTATTGAATGCATGTAAACTGTTTATATACAATAAATGATAGGCATATAACGTACATAACTTATAAGCAGTTCAAATCTCTGGACTAAATCAATGCAATTTAAGAAAAAGAAAAATTAAAAAAATATTATTTTGTGAAACAAAATTATTGAATCATTTAATAAATTATAATAACTACGACATTTAAAAAGTGGACATTTTTCTCAATTTTTTTATTTTATTTTTAGGCTTATGAACATTTTCACATGGGAAAACTACATTGATTGTTGTTAAACAAACATATTTTCTAGTTTTGCGAATTGAACAAAATCAAATTGGTCCGATTCGACCCTATATAAAAAATGATCTACGAGAAAGGATGGAGAGGCATGCCTGCCAAATCACTCTTTTTAAAAGGAGTCGCCCTTTTTGTTAAAGATTCACTGAAAACAACGCGAATTACTCTTTTTCACTCTTTTTTTAACAGCACTCTTTTTTACTTTTTTTTCAGTAAAAAATTGCGATATATAATATATCTGTCTTACTATAACAGTCCACTTATAACAAGAATGGTACACTTCGCAAAATTTGTGTGCGTAAATGTCGGCATGTGTCAGAACATTTGTGGAAAATATCCTTATCTTCATGCAGCGGGATGTGCAAAGTATGTTTCTGACCTTTTGAGCGATACATATACACATACTTATAGTATGCCAAGCACATTTTTATTCAGTTTTTGTAATAAAGATAATCTCTTTATTTAAAAGAAGGTTTCTCCTTTCTTGCCACAAGCTACAACTACTACTGATATAAATTATTCCGTACTACTATAGGCCCTATATATATATATATATATATATATATATATATATATATATATATATATATATGTAGGTGGATATGCCTGTATCAGGAATTTTAAAATGATCATATGCAAAATATTCATAAATGTGAATGTAATGATTCTGGTCATACCAGTATTTTACCATAATGCCTCAATAAGATTACTCATCTCTGCCTAGTGCGAATGTACATTTGATACAATTGTCCCTGTAATATGTAGAGACAGCAGCTTTTAGCAGGCTGGTTGTGCTTTGCAGAGACATTTTTTTAGGTCATGGTGTTAGCAGGTCTGGGAATCCAGGACTGACCTGGATCACCTGATGTATATGCATGAGAATGCATTGGGAAATAATTGTTTTGAATTGATATATTTTAGTGTGTGCCAGTATAGCTGGTAAAACATGTTTTTAGCCTATTTCAGTATTTGTATTTGTAATTGCATTTTTAATATCAATGTCATATTTAATGAAAAGACCCATAAAATTAAGACAGATAGGGAACTTTTTTGTGTCATGATCCAGAAGTCTTGGTATGTAACGGCTTACAAGGGTGGGGTCCTTGCTTTGGCCCACTGTCTGTAAAGAGATCTACAAGCAGCTTCAGATAAGGTAAAAGTTTAATACTTATTCAGCTACTGTTTTTATCTAAAGGGTTTTTTTTATTTTCTCTTGATGGAACAGGATATGCTTTACCTATTTACAGATATTATTTTGTCATTAAGGAGATTATTTTTAATTTTGATATTTTTAATCAGATAAAAGGAAAAGAGAGATGTCAGTTTAATCAATTAACTTTTGTAGTGGAATTGGAAAATATGCTACATTTACACCAAGTTATATTTTTGTTTTGTTTTCTGTTAGAACTTTTGTATATAATTGATGTATAATGTCTTGTGATACAACATAAATATTCACAAGTTCTGTTATTATATGGTCGATAGAATCTAATCAAGTGTACCTGTTAACATCATATTTAAGCAATACAAGGTGCTATGAGGCAGGCCCTGGTATTCCTTATAGACGAGTACTTGGCCCATAAAAATTACCACATAATGCATGTTTGAGATCTATTCCTCTAGGAATTTATGATTGTTGATCCCTGAGCAAGTATTGTCTATTATCTGTCTGTTTAACATAATCCTTTTATCTGCCTTATTTTACATAATCTGTTAATGTTAGAATTTTATTACATAATAACTTAGAAGAATAGAGAGGGTTAAGTTTGTATAATGCTCTCTTCAGATCAAGATCAAGGGAATTTGCAGACAGAGATAGCATGTGAATTCAATATATATATGGTGAGTTTTTATTTTTTTATTACCTGAAAGGTTTGCATGAAAATGATTGTCTAAATGTTAATTTGAATAAATAACAAGTGTTTTTTTGATACCCGAGTCTGTGGAACTAAATATGTTTACTATATACATATGTGGCCGCCTGGGCATGAGTTTGATTTACCCTCTAGATATTGCCAATTATGTCTCAGACACATCACACCCCTCTCTGTGAGAGAGTGGGGGAACAGTCTCTGACCTATTAATGTCTAAGGTCAATAGCTATCTGGCTGTAACATCAAGTTCCACAGATCAGGACTGGAGACTCTTGTTGCTCATGTTGTACACAAACTGTGTCATTTAATTGTTTCCGCAGGCAAGCAGTAGTAACTAGCAGTCATATGCCACTTAGGGTTACTGTATATTATTGTATCCGCCAAAACAGAGTTTTGCGGATACTATGTTTTCAGCTGCACGCCGCCGCCGCCGCGTTGGTGTCCGGAGAACTCCTCCGTAACCGCTGGGCAGAATTTTACGAAACCCGGGATTATGTTCGGGTCACATGTGAACTGCTGCGCCCCGATTTTGTTTTGACCTCTGACCTTTCCTCTGCGCTCTGCGTCCGTTTGTGCGTCTGTTTCCACACATAAACCCACATATCTCGGGAACCGTTTGACGGATCAGAAAAATTTTTTTTGCACAAATGTAGCCCTTGGAGAGCTTTATAACATACACAAAAAATGGTGGCGCCACCTGCAGCCATTTTTGCACAGCTCCCGTCTGTTTGTCTGCATGGGATAAAATCACTCATATCTCTGCAGTGATTTGACTAATTCACCTGAAATTCGGCATGCGTATACATCCTGGATAGCTTTTCTGATTTTATGACAGGTGGCGCCACCTACATTCACGTTTACGCTGCAGACATCCAAGCTCATATCTCGGGAACCGTTTGACCGATTGGGCCAAAATTTTGCATGTGTATAGTTCTCACATAGCTCTTTATCATACGCAAAACTGGTGGCGCCACCTTCAACCATTTTTGCACAGCGTCCATCTGTTTGTCTGCCACGGGCTAAAATCACTCATAAACATATAGTGGTTTGACTTATCTGCCTCAAATTTTGCATATGTATACAACTTGGATGGCTTTCTCGATTTTGTGGTAGGTGGCGCAACCTACATACACCATTTGGCTGCAGACATACATGCTTATATGCAACACTTCACTCTATTTCCCCTTGCCACTCAATCCATGCCTCACTTCACCCGTTCCACTCTGATTTAGGCGGATACACGTAGTCGCTTGTCGACTACCCGAATTCTAGTTTTCTGTAAAGTGTCAACACAGCAGTCACAACATTTGATACTGGTACTTGTGGCCTGGATCATGGACCACTCAAGTGATTAAGTGTACTGTACCAGTGCTAATTAGTTCATCTACTTTGTCAATTAATAAATATAATTAATTAATTAGGTAATGAATTTCTTGAATCATTTTTGTTTTGTACAATAATTTAGGATTAAATGTAATGTTTTACTAGATTTGTGTATTGTAGTCTTAAAGGATTTTCTCTTTGGAAAAAGAGGTTATTGTGCAAGTCCAAGGGAATAAAGATGTAACATTGTATTGTTGGCATGTAGTATAAAGTTTGGGCGGAGCATTTTTTGGACTTTTAGTGTGGTTACTTTTGTTGTTTTACCAGACTTGTATGTGTATTAATTATTTCATAAATGATGTCATAATCTGATATATACATACATATATATATACACTTCAAGTCATCTGGTACATGTATTAATAATGCCGAGATTAGTTACATGCAGGATTTGAGCTTATAACTATACTATTACAAGATGTTGTTACAAATATAATAGGGTCCTGGTGACTGAATGTCTCATAGGCATTTATGCGTAGTTAATGAGTACGTAACAAGTCCTTAGAAGGTTTATCATAGAAGTATTTTATTATCTTGATACTCCTTCCAGGATATAAGTAGCTCTGTATTGATTTATGTGTATTATCCGCCATAATAAAGGTTCTTTGTTCTTATAGGTGTAAAAGATATACGAGAAAGAATACCTGTACAGAACAAGTTATTCAAGACATTTGTTGTAAGTTTATTGGGTTTAGTTCCACATATCAAGCTTATTATTCTTTTCAATATGGTATAACATCTGTTTAGACTGTAATCAATCAAAAATATATCTTAGTATTTAGTGAACTTATTTAAATAGTGAAATGGTTTTCAGGTTAAATTAATAATTGTTCAGATATCGTTTAGATTGGAAATAGGGTATTCTGAAGTGTTTGTTTGATAACATATATGTCTCAGAAGTAAACTTATATTATGGTTATAATTTTGAGAGTTAGTCTATCTTTGCTGTTGTATCAATGTATTCACTCTTGAAACCACACTTATTGATAATTGGTTATATAGGAATTGTACGTGTCATGCATATTTCATAACTGTTATTGTACCTCACCTTATCCTACTACACCTATCTTATACGTCTTTTGTAATTCATGTATTTTAGCTGGTTCGCCAGCCATGGCCAATGCCATGACCAAAGCCATGGACTACGACCGTCGATACAAATAAACAGATATTTTCGCTACATGGCCGTTGAGTTGACCTTTGTCCCCGATCCCACGGTTACATATATATATATATATATATATATATATATATATATATATATATATATATATGAATACATCTGCAGTTTTTCTGCAATAAACAAAAACTAGAGTGCTTTATGGCATTTCATCAGAGCTTTATAATTATACAAAATGAAGACGAATCAAGTATTTTCAGACATTTTACTACTACGTAACTAAGAAACTACGTTATAGTATAATGTCTGAAAATACTTGATTCGTCTTCATTTTGTATAATTATATATATATATATATATATATATATATATATATATATATATATATATACACACACACATATATATATATATATATATATATATATATGTATATATATATATATATACCATGTATAAGTACTATTACTATGCTTTATACAATAACTTCTTATACTGCTTTTACTATTTCTGCTACTGCAGATATACACAGATCTGCTGCTGACGCTATAGGCCCCTTAACCCAGACCTGCTTAACAAATGTCAATTTTCCAAGTTTCAAACATAATTTGTATACGTGCATAGGCCTATATAAATACACAGGCCTATAGGCTTACATATGGTACCAATGTCTTATTCGTTTGGATAAGTCTACATTGAATATCTCTTTAACAATTAAATGTGATAGGCCTATTAATTATTGAATTAATAGTACCGGTATATCAAAATACAATAACAGTTTTGCCACAATTTCAGGAGCATATATAAAATCTTGGATTAAAGAGAAAAGGTCCAGCACTGCCGCAGTTCCAGTTCTGATGTAAAGTTAACTTGATGATACATTCGATTTGACTTAGATCTGTAGATCCTGAAGTACGTTTTTGGCATAACCAGTGTAGGCCTACGTACAGCGTTTGGTGAAATGTTGCAGGCAATAGAACAATTATACATATATATATATATATATATATATATATATATATATATATATATATATATATATATATATATATAGAAAATATTAGGGTTCTTTTGATACTCTAGCGACATCTTGTGGCCAGAACTGACACTAAGCACAATAACGACATAAAAGAAAGGTGTAAACACTACAGAAAACGAACTTATATTTAAGGGCGAAGTTCATGTGGCAGCCTATCCAGAATGGAGATTGATTTATTAAAACACCACCGTGCTGGCTCACTGAACCCGAACACAGTTGATCTCCGTTACGCGCAGTGGGCAGGCTCGTGGATAAAGGGCTGTTCAGAAAAGGACAGAATTCATTTACCAGCGGACGGGTTATTCTAGTATAGGCATATATAGTTTTCCTCTTCTTAACAAAAAATTAAACATTTTATTAGAAGGTAATGAAAATAATTCCACCGTAACCAGTGTTGGATCAAATTATCTCAGAAGGTTTTCAGTATATTTTGCTTATGTTCACAAGAAATTAAATATTTTATATAATATTTTTGAAAATTAAAAAAAAAATGGTTTGCTGTTACTGGTTGCTTAAAATTGTGTTCCATTTGAAAATAAAAAAAAAATCATAAAAACTAAATTTTCATATGAAAATTTATGTGAATTTCATAAATACATATACCATTAGAAAGAGCTTTGTACCAGGTTTGAAGTGATAATACTTATATGGGGTCTTATATGCAGCTTTTGTATTGGTTTTAAATTTAGGATGTTTTTTGCCCATTGATGCTACTTTAAGGAAGTGCCATTTAAGTGCAGCTTTATGTGATCAATTTTCATGGTTGTATCCATCCTTCTGGATCCCTTTGTATCCTAATATCTGCACCTCCCCCAGTTAGCCTTGAAGGTGGTTTGTTATCCCAAGGCGTTTATATAATTAATACGAAAAGGAAAGAACTGTCACTAAATCTGCTTTTTTTACGAATAGATTTAAACACATACATATAAACACGAGAATGTCTGCCTGTATTCCATCTGTATCAACAACGAGCATCCTGGCATGTTATCCTAGAATATACTAGTACTCAGCTGAAGCATGACCTGTGATATTATAACGTTCACAGCTACATGTTCACACTTTGTTCAGACTTTGTATAAGGAGAGAAGTATAAATATCTGGTTAAAGATCATTATTACATTACCTGATGATCAGAGGCAAAAGTTTTGTTTGGAGAGGTAATAGGAGCTTACACTGTGACATGACAGATATCTGTCAGTCTAAACGTTTGTCAAAGACACGCACAACTATGTTACCAAATCTACGACAAGAGGCCTCCTATCAGTGGCGAAACCGAGAAATGCGTTATCTAAATAGCTTTTAATACCGAGGCCCGTCTGTTTGGAACTCATTGCCTAAAGAAACAGGTCTTTACAGTCATTACCAACTTTTAAACGAATGGTAAAAGCTTTTCTTTTAATGTCTTAGCTTTTTATAATTAAGGAGAAACTTTGAATAATATTATCTTTTTGCTATTCAAATGATCCCCTTTTTGTAAACCGCGAGTATATTCTGGTTATGCATGCTGTGTTTTATTCATTTAAGTCATCTGACACATATTAAAGACGTGACTGTAAAATTCACTTACTTGGGAATGGGTTTGTACATTATGATATATATGCCATGACTATTGTCTGATCTGTATTTGTATTTATGTATAAATTGTGCGTTCACCTCATCATAAGTACCGGTATATTGTATGATTTATCATTTAATGTATATTTAATTTCATTGGATTATGAAAGGGCCCTGTATAAACACAGTTTTTATCACTGAACTGGTTACCCTGCATAAATATTTTGAAAAAAAAATTAAACATGACCAATAAAGAGGCTGAAAAAAGAACAGATTTATGATGGCACCAACGGTATAATACAATTGATTAATTGATAAAATAAGATATCAATTTTCAAATCAATTCAATCAAGAAATTTGGGGAAATGATGCTTTTGTATGAAATGGTTTTCAAAATGTATACCAGTTGGTGAAATTATGGTGAAATTTCATAACTGTTTGACATGCTCGTGCAGAGCAATATGGTCTATTCTTGTTACAACTTTGGTGTATTTTAGTAGTTTATGTCTGATTATTGGACATAAATTCAGTTTGATTGTCAAATCAAAATGCATGATTACTTTGCTCATATTCTGGTTACTGCCATTTGCCAATTAAATAAAGCAACAATTGTTGTTTAACTTGTCTATGTACTTGTCTCTAGAAAGAAAAGTTTCAGTAGTAAACATATTTTAGAAATCCTCAGTTAGGGCCGAACTAAAAACTATTTTCCATGACGGCTGCCTGAGACCCTCATCAGATTTTGATGGGTGTGGGTTTCCACTAAAAAAACAATAATTTTTTGACAATGCACAAGGAATGACACCTCAGACCGATCCCTGGTAGCCATATTGGATTTACATCCGGATTGAAATTCCATCGCCAACGTTCGTCTTAAGGGACAAATCTTCCGATAAAATTTGATAGCAAATACTTAAATGGTTCGTACGAAAATGTAAGTGAAAGGAAATTTATTTTAGTTTTTTTTTAATTCGATTTCACATATGCTATAATAAGCATTTGCTAGAACGGCTCTTCAGATAATGTGTGCAAAATTAAATCTAAGATCGCTTTCTAGCGGCAAATTGGATGTCTGAAGGGTCTAAAATTCGACGGTACACCTGCTCTTATAGACACCAATCCCCATGAATTATATTGAGCAATTACTCCAACAAGTCTTGAATTTATGAATGCGAAAGGAGTCACAGATCGCTGCTGGCTATATCCTTCTGCATTTTTATTGAACAGAAAAGTGACAGCACATGTCATTTTATAGTAACCTTTCTCCTCATCAAAGCTCACACCAATTAAGATCTTAAAAGAAAAGACAGTGACAGATGGAAAAGCAGCCTCTATGATGGAATCAAAGAACTAACGGGCAGACCTGTGTTATGATTATAGGATATGGTCAGTTAACAATGCTAATCATGATTAGATGATACAGTACTAATTGACATGTTTGTTTACTTTACTTTGTTTAATTAGAGATAGTATATCACTTTTCTTCATAACGTTTTAAATATATTATCTGAAAGAATGATACATGGCTTACAGAAGCTTGTAGCTGCTAGTCCAGCCCATGTCATGGATTTAAGACACCAGATGGATCCATGAATCTAAGACACTAGGTCAGTTAATTAGATGTTATATCTGTTTCTTCTGTTATCACATATTTTGTCCACTGTACCCGATTCTATTAAATATGCCACCCAGAGTTTGTATAGCACAGCCTGGCATTTGTGTGACTGTCTGTCCTTTAGGGGAGAACAAATTACCAGTACCAGGCTTAAAATCTTGTTTCAGCCCAGTGCAGCAATAAATGGCATTAGTCTTGTAAACTATCCCCAGCTTTTCAACAGTTGCACCCAGTAAGTTGTCAGAATTGGTAACAATGTCATTTGTTATTTCATTAAGTCTTGATTAAGTTTACTGTCTGGTAATTATGTTAAGATATTCAGATGTATGAATGCCTACAAAACTCCTGAATGGACAATCTTTAGTATCCAGGTCAAAAGCATGTATTTTAATATTCAATAGGGTAAATTCAGGGATCTGGTTGGTTGAACTGATGGACAGACCTGTATATAAGCACAGCCAGATTTTACTCTGGGAGCACTTCGGCATATTTTCTAAATTTACAAATAGCTCCATTTCAATAGATTAGTTTTAAGGAAAGATCAACAGATCACAGTGTAGTTAGCAAGTTTCACTTTTATTTTTTTTTATGATGTTCTGCTTATTGTACAAATCATCAGAATAAATCTTCAGTTTTACCATCACATTTGGACTTTCATTGGACTCGTGTGAACAGGAATGTGGAATGGAAGCAAACCTGAATGCATTTTTAAACTTTGAGCTAATTTCCCCGTTCCATTAGGATCCTCAGGTGATGATAGAGAGGAGGGAACGTAACACCTGATAAATGTTGGGCAGCCAGGACCTTAATTATTGCATCGAAGCGGGAGTGGAAAGATCGTCTGACTTGAAACAATAATTTTGGATTGCAGGAAGAAGGTCAACATAGGTGGCGCCAATAACAAGCATATGATGCATATTTTTCCTATGGTCAATATATCGGTAAATGTTGTAATAACAGTTAGCGACATTATTGAGAATGCTGAAATTTTGTAGAATTTTTCCTGGCAAGCGTTTTTACTTATGAGATCCTCAAATGTGTTTCGCCTTACAACTCGGAGAATATTGATTTATATCTTTTCATACTTTGCATGCTATTACGCATAAAGGTATATATTTTATGAATCAACACAAAACTTTTTGTCCAGCACCATGTACTCTCAGAAGGGTATGACATTCAGGATGCTCAAAAGCATGTTTTTGCCCCATGGGTTCAAGAATTACGAATTGTGCCCTCTTAAAGAACATTGATGGGTAGGAGAAAACGAGCAAGAATCTGCAGGCCTCGCGGTCATATTGGATTTATGCAAATTACGCATTGTTCCACTCATAATATTTTGGTAGACTTTTAATATGTGCATCAAACATCTCCTGCCAACTGCCTCAACTTTTTCTTGCCATGGACCAGAAAGCCTCCGTCAGTCTTCAAAAAGAACTCATATAAAAGACCCGGACCAGATTGCAAACTGGTTGTTATAGAGATCCAACAAAAATATACACTCAGGTTACCGTGGTGACAATGGTAAGTAATGTTAAAAATTAAAACGTGACAAACCCTAATATTTCCCTATTTTACACCTATATTGGTAGATGTATTTTTTTTTTATTTATTTGTGATAAAGGATATGTCCATGGCTTACTGGTGTTACTGTACACTGAAAGATAATGATGAAGGTGTCTGTGCGATAAGAATGATGCTTTACCATAATTCCATGTGGGGTAAAGGTTTCATTTGTGAGAGGCCAGGAATTAGCCAAATGTGAAAGCCAAAATTCTCTTTAGGATGCTGGAGTAATTCTCTGAGTTTCATGTTGTCGTTCATGAGTTGAGTTTCTATAGAATTTTCACGATATGGCCTGTCAGACGTCCACAGGGATTGACCTGCCCCCATAGGAATATTTCAATCATATTTGCTCTGCGACACATCTGTATCACCCACTGCATGGAGTCATGACAACAGCTATATAACGACCCGCATGAATACACAAAATGTGCTCAAGCGAACCGTGACAGCACCTTGTCCCCTTACCCAACTACACATGCATGAAAACTGTTGGTATGATGGGGAGCCATTTTATAACGTAGTATAACTACAAACATGATGTTTTGAGCATTTTCTTCAAAATTAATTCGAGTCAACTGAAACCCATGGCCCGCCCGGGGAGCTCGCATAGTCATTTCACGAAGTAGTCTGGGAAATCAAAGTCATCGTCTGCTGAATCTACATGCGGTGCCTTCGGTGGACATGACCATTCAATGGAGAATACGGCGACAGGTGGGTCTTTATTATATATATATATATATATATATATATATATATATATATATATATATAATACACATGATATTACATATTAACATTGCAGGAAGTCTGTAATATACACATGTGCATGGTAAATTCAATCGTTAGGCACAAATAACAACAACCGCTTTAATACACGCACGCACACAGCCCTACACATACGCACAACTATCGATTTGGTCATAGCCAATGATTTTCAAGATAATTGTGTTCGGGTGGCCCATGTATACTGTTTTCCATCAGACAGACCACTATTGACACAATGACAATTACTTGTTACTTGCTGTCAGGACCATGAGAGTGACTGCCAGCTGCTACGTGCACACGATGCACGTACAAGTCTAAGGAGACTGGAAAACCGGACGTGAGTACATGTATACACAGGTATACAATTTATTAAATTGCCGATGTTAAAAATTATTGTTAATTAAGTTAAACCTGCATGCCAGATCGTTTCCTATAGGATTCATGTTATAAGTTATGGTAATTGATAAAAGCTTTATAATCGCAGCCATGAAAAGGGAATTGTTATATATAAGATCTCAGAGCGTGCCGTGTGATGGCGACTTGAGAGTATTATATGACTTGGAGAATAATGAAACGGTTCACTTTTGGGTTTTAATCTCATCTTGGTGCCTAGCTTAGGTAGAGTATTTACTCTGATCGGCTTAGGTTACTTAGTTTAACTTTAATGACGTACAAAACATAAGTCATGTCACAAACACGTATTCAAGCGCACTTGGTAAATGTGAGGCGCTGTGTATGTACTCAAACTGGGTCTACATATAATTATATATACATGTACATACATGGATGTAACTGGAATAAACATAAATACCGGTTACGGAGTGATTCAATCCGAAAACTACCCTTTTGGACCAATATCCATGCAAGTCATTATCACAATAGGAGGAATAAGTAGATCGGGTCGATTTCATTTTGACCGAATCACTTGTGAATTGTGAAAGAGGGCTCTGAGTAGAACTCGTACAAGGCCCGTTTCAAACTTATCGGTCTGTTTTGTGCACAAGTTTGAAACATTTTTTTAACATTTTACCGACATTATCCAATTGATGTGTCGGTTTTATGTATTGTGAAAATGACCTGAAATGGTGAGAATGTACAGGTTAAAAGGAAGTCGGGGTTTCCTTGGTAAATTATATATATATATATATATATATATATATATATATATGTGTGTGTGTGTGTGTGTATGTGTTTGTATAACCGTACTTAAGAGGGCACGATATTGACTGCGCACCAAGCGTCCGAGGACTTTTTCTTCTTGTGAGGACTTACACATGGATCCTCGCAAACGAAAAGCTGTTAAAACATTTTTAAAGCATTTAAAAAGCCGGGTAAACTATGCTCTTGTATGTATGAATTATCAAATATACATATTTTTTACAAGTTTTCAACCCCGTCATACACACTATCGTTTCAGAGATAAATCATGTCAGAGGTCAACTCAAATTAACAACCATGAGAATACGGAACAGGGTGTTGTCACGTGCTCTGTGGGCTGCAGCGTTCCTCTGGACGGTACAACTGCTACGTAACTACTCGAAAATGAACTCTACATTGTTATTGGTATCTTTCGAAGTCACGGGAACAATAAACGGGAAATCATTCTCTGACCTCGTGCATCAGCAAGCAATGAAAGTACTATCAGCTGATAACAAACTTGTAACTCTCTGTATATTGGATCTTCCGGTATTTGATATATTTGAAAACTGGCACATGACCGCAAAAGCGGTTGGTATTCACAACATACTTCCTGTGGCTTTGAACTGGGAAACGTACCATCGTCTCCAGGAAAAAGGTTTACCGAGTTGGTTGGACACGTCAGTGTCTGAGGACGCGCAACAAGAGAGTTCTTTTCTCTCTCACTCATTCAAAAAGAAAGGGAGACAGAAATTTCTCTTGGCATTATCAGTTCTTAAACTAGGTTTTGCAGTTTTACTGAGCGACATAGATATAGTGTTCTTCAAAAATCCTTTCCCATTGATGGACTGCTTCGACTGTGATCTAGAGATCCAGCCTGATCACCCAAACAACCCGTCCATTCTATCTGTCGGCTTCGTGTTATTCCGCCCCACAGCCAGGATGATTTCCTTCTTGGAGAGATTCGTGGATATTTTAAAAGCCGATGAAAATCTTTGGGACCAATCCACCTTCAGGAAATTGGTTGAAACTCCACTCTCAGGAGTCAAATACCGCGTGCTGTCGAGTGTTATGTTTCCTACGGGAGGCAACCTAAAGTGGTACATGAAGAACCACCACCGTATGCCGTACAGAAAAGGCAGCTCTGGGGAATTCATGGCCCTACCCCCAGAGAGCCAGGGACTGGCTGTGATGTTTCATAACAGCTGGATAGGTCGGAGCGCGTCCAAACGTTACCGTCTCCGAGAAATGGGGTTCTGGTTCCACGACAAAGATGGCTACTACTCTGACCCTAACCGTAAATATTTGACCTACAGAAATCCTTGGAAGGCGTTTGCGGATGAAGAAGACTCCGCTCTGTCCACTGCTCTCCGTTTGTCTAGTCTACTAAACAGAACATTAATTTTGCCAAAGTTTCACTGTGTTAATGCAGAAGACCAATCAGTACATTATCCTTGTTCGTTGCAAGAGGTTACGGACGTGGATGCGTTCGATCAGCTCCACCATGAGAAATACAGAGAACATTCATTCCTATGTAATTTCCGAGTGCCAGAGGGGATAAAAATGTCTCAGACTAGTGAATTCTTTGTCCTGAGTAAGCGAGGAATGGTTAAACAGCTCATGGCCACCAGGGGTCGAAATCAAACTGTGTTTGTGCCAGCATCACTTAAAAAAGGACCAGCAGAGACAGAAATAATCACGTGGTTGAAGCCGTATGAACAGTATTCTGTGATAAGATTCCATTCATTATATTTCCCTTTCGCACATGGCTAGACATAATATAAAGAACACAGAATTTATGAACTACCGTATTAATTATGTAAGGTTTTTGAAATCGCAATCACATCAATGAACATTCCAGAAACAAAGTTATATTAAATCTTCAAATCTTGACAAATAAATAATTCTTGAACCATATTAGCTCGTACACATTTTTATACATATTTCCCTGCATGATAAGCGAGTTAATAGAAAATGTAATTTACGTTGTAAATTTAAGTCCAATTTATCTTTAAATTGTATTGCTTCAAAAGGAGAAATTATTCTTTGGAAGTCCGCAGTCAGTGATAAAATTATTAGTAAGACAACAGCATTTTAATTGGCCAGAACCGACCACTACGGACCAGAATATAAGAAAAATATCGGGGTCAATCAGTAATACTAGAGTCCTTGATTTTTAGCCAACTGAAATAGAGGCCAGGTAACTTGAACTGAAAAACAGGTAGGCCTAAAACCAGGTTTATAGTTATGCTCAGATAATCTCTGGTTTTACGAGACTTATTTATATAAACTTTTTAATTTTTACATGATACTACGAAGAGATTATGACATTGTGCGGAAATCTATAGATTTATAGGTGCTAAATACTTATACAACAATTAAGAATAAAGCACACAATCATGCCGCATTTCTCTCGGTCTGTCTCTGTTCTTCCGTCTGCCAGGGTATATTTAAACGAGCAGTTGACCCAGATCTAGTTGTGCAGGGTAACTGGAAATGTGCAGTTGTATTTCCGGTTTTTGGGCAGTTAAGAAAATTTAAAATCTTGATCTAGTCACAGACTGAAGACCCATTTTGACGACATTGAGGTAATAAATAAACTTTATTTTTCATTTATATCAAGGCCATACACCTAACTGGCCCTGATATGAGTTTGCAAATATTCTGTAATATTTCGGAAATAATTATATGTAGTTTTTCCATGTCTACATTCATAATTCTTTAGTTATATTTATATCAAATAAATAATATGACTGAAAATATGACAGAGAATTGACGTAACTTTAACATATAAGTTTATCTTTCAACATAGTGAAGTGTGTTCTTTTAAGCTGTGATAATCTGATACGGGTTTAGGATTTATGGATGGCGTCTTAAAAGCGCACTGTCTGAATATATATCGACTATTTAAAAGGCCTGGCACTGATGAACCTGGTCCCTTGGCCTTCAACTGCTATAGCCTTATGTTCTGCTGATTAACAGTGATGATGTGCGGTAATGCATTTTTTTTTATTTCTATGTAAGGGCAGAAAGAAACATTAATACCGGTACTACAGTAGTTGAAATTCAGTCACATGGTGAGGGGAAACCGACGGTGGTGATTCATAGAGGAAGCCTGTGGCTCTCTAATATATATATATATATATATATATATATATATATATATATATATATATATAAGAGCCACAGAAACAGTTAATGCTTGTGTGTTGTGCCTGTGTTTAAAAAGGCTGTACTCTACATCACAGTGGTGCAGTGCTTGATTATGCACCTGCGTTTCTAACACATTCCCGCTACAGACCGTTATGATTCATGCAAACTTCTCTAAAAATATATTGATGTTAGTATGCGTTTCCACAGGATCCCCTATCGGTCGCTTTTACCATTTTTAGCTTTGTCCATCGTTCGGTTGTCCGGCGTGCCGTCCCTCCTTCCATTGATTAACAGGGCACAAAACATAACCGTTAGACCTAGAAATTTCTAACTAAATATCCAGGGAGGTCCTAGGCAACTCTCATTGGAAACCTGAAATTAGGTCCTGGTGACCTATATTTTGTGACCTACGGGCCGAAAAACATGATTTGAGCACCCAGAGAGTCAGACGGGGCACAAATTTTATACATAAGGTCTAGAATCCTCTTGCGTGACATTTAGGGAGGTCCTAGTCAAATGTATTTGGAAACCTGGAATTAGGTCACTTTGACCTATATTCTGCGACCTATAGGGGAAAGACGTCATATGAGCACATTGAATGTCAGATGGGCACAATTCGTACCCGTTAAGCATAGAACCTTTTAACGCAACATTCTGGGAGGTGCTAATCTCCTTGGTAACTTGAAATAAGGTCACCTATATTTTGTGACCCACGGGCCGAAAACATGATTTTGAGCAACCAAACAGTCAGATGCGTCACAGATTGTATCCATTAGGCCTAGAATCTTCTGACCTAATATTCTGTCACAGCCTGGCCTAGTGTCCTTGGAAAGCTCAAGAATCGCCAAGACCAATATTCTGTGACAAACAGGAAAGGGTGCAATAAAGACACCTACACAGTCAGATGTTTCACAAATTGTATCCATTTGGCCTAGAAACTTCTAATTTAACATACAGGGTAGGCCTAGGCAAATGTCCTTGGAAAAAGGAAATTAGGCCACTGTGACCTATACTCTGCGACCTATAGGAAAGAGTTGTTATATGAGGACTCTGAATGTCAGATGGGCACAAATCATATCTGTTTAACCTGGAAACATCTTACCTTACATCCTGGGTAGTCCTAGGCAAATCTCCTTAATAACCTTGTATTAGGTCATGGTGACCTATACAGTCGGCCCCGTTTAATTGCATATTGTATTTATCATATTTATCATATTTATCGAGTTTATTCATTTAAGCGGACTATTCAAATAAACGGGATGTCAATCTTCAAGTTTGAAGCCGTCACACTAATTCTATGAATTGGTATCGGATGACTTGCGTGTGTTTATCGTATAATACAGATGGTTCTGATTTATCTGTTTTTGAATTTTTCATTTAATGATGTTTCAGCATTAGTTTATTTATTTTATTTATTTATAATTTCTACACCTTCTAGGGAAAAAATTCTGTATATTCACCTATTAGCATTTATTATTGATAAAATCTCACTTCCAACAGCTTACCGATCACGTGACGTATCAAATGTTGTCAAAGGTTTAATGCAATTCCTTAAGGATTTTGATTATCATAAACATTTTATTTGTTTCAACTAAGAAAAAGAGAATTACTGTGCATTCACCTGTTCATGTATGTAATTTATAAAATAATGATGCTGCAAATTGGCTGACAGCTTAACAAAATTTAGCAAGATTTCTAAAAGATGATGATTTTTATAATACGTATTATCTTCTTTTTTTTAACTTTAAAATACTTTCTGCACGTTAACCTGAAACGACATTTCCGGAAAACGTCATCCTTCCGCCAGAGAACGTTTCTACTAAAAACCATTGGGAGTACGATCCTATGCAGTGTGCATAGCTGGCTGCATACCGTTCACGGTAATTTGTCAAAGGTCAGTAAGTTGAGAGGCCATATAAGGCCAGCAAAATACAGATTCATACTTCGAATTATCTATAAAAAAACGAATCGATACTGTTTTCTTTACAGATTATTTTTATGAATTAAAAAACATATTCACCGATTGACCGTATAGGTAATGCTCTCGAATAAAAGACCGTGTTTTTTAGCGAATCCCGTGTTTATAATGCAATCTACCCTGTGACAGTTTGTCCGGGGAGCACGTGCAGATTTAACGCATCAAACACACATTTAATTAGGCATGTAATCAAGAAGGGAAACCATTTTAGCCGGTGGCTTGTGTCATATCAAAGGCTAATTATAAGAAAGAGTGGTCAGTGGTCCATGAAGTAACCCTTTAAACCTGTCGGGCCAGCAATATCAAAGGCTAATTAGCGCACCGGGCGGTCAGTAGTCCGTGTAACCGTTGTCGCACATGAATATCGGATATTGCCTTACATGATGGACGGATTTTACTATACAATTACCCAATATATACATTTATAAGATATTCATATAAACAGAGAATTTTATTAAGAAGACATTGGAAAAGGTTTTGGTTTTCATTATTTTATACAATTATACGATATAAAATTAAGCAGGACCGACTGTATTTTGTGACGTACAGCCGAAAATATGATTTTTAGCACCAAGACAGTTAGACGAGGTACAAATTGTATCTCTTAGGCCTAGAATATTCTTATTTACATTCTGAGACGTCCTGGGCAGATTTCCATGGAAACCTAAAATGAGGCCTCCGTGACCTATTCTTTGCCACATATAGGAAAAGATGTCATATCAGCACCCAGACAGGACACAAATTCTATCCATTAGGCCTAGAATCGTGTCAGATAAATGCAGGGAGGTCCTAGGCATATATCCTGGGAAAAGTGAAAGTATGTCACTGTGACCTATATTCTGCGACCTACAGGAAAGAGATGTGATTTGAGGACTCTGAATGTCAGATGGGCACAAATCGTATAAGGAAACTCGTGATGTGCTAACAAAATACTTCGAACCAAAAACAAACGTTCAGATGGAAATATTTAACTTTAGAAGTTGTGTCCAAAAACCAGGATAGACCCTCGATGAATTTGTGACTGAGCTGCGTTCACTCTCACGTAACTGTAACTTTTCAAACATTGATCACGAGATTCTGTGCCAACTAACACAACACTGTAAATCTAACAGACTGCGCCGACGGGCACTGCGTGAACCAGACAAAACACTTAGTGACATTCTCGAACTAGGCCGCACTTTAGCTAGCAGACTCGCAAGCTGCTATGATGGAGCATGACAGTCGTCAGGAAACTGCTGTTAACACTGTCTCACAAGCGACATGACAAAGACATTATGGCGGCCGGCCAAAAACTTTCAAACCATGTCGCACTGACAGTAATGTCAATCAGACAGCTGTTTGTAACAGGTGTGGATCCGTCAGACCACATACTAGAGATCGCCGTTGCCCAGCCCTTGGTAAAACATGCAACTATTGTAAGGTAGAGGGCCATTTCTGGTCAGTGTGTTTTAAGCTCAAACGCCGTCATGATCAAGACAAAGTCAACAATGTCAATGATACCGTAGATACCTACGAATCGTCAGATTCCAGTGATGAATACCAGTTCGATAAATGACGCCAGGTGTCAGCACAAAACATTGCATAGGCGTTAACCTTGTGAACTCTAACCTACCTATGGCTTCTCTAACAATCAATAGTGTATCAGCAAAAGCTATGATTGACACTGGTAGTACGGCTAACCTTCTTGATGAAGTCATGTACAACAAATTAGGACGCCCACGGCTATCAAAAGCGTCACACAAACAACTTTGTCCATATGGTGGGGGCAAACCCTTAAAGTTACTAGGAAGTTGTTACCTTTCTGTAGAGACTAAAAAAAACATCCAAGTGCACAAGTTTTATGTTGTTCCAGGTGGTCATGGAACACTGCTTGGTTATAGTACTGCTACAGAGTTGGGACTAGTCAAACTGACAAAGAACCCAGTGGTGTACAAGGACGCTTTCCTGATCTGTTTAAAGGCATCGGTAAATTAAAGGGCACTCAGGTAAAGCTACATATAGACACATCTGTGAAACCGGTCGCACATATTTTTCTTGCACTTTAGGGACGAGACAGGGATGTATGGCAAGTCCATTATTATTTTCTATATTTATAAATGAGTTTTATTTGACACTGAATAGTTCTGGTTGTCAGGGAATTTATATTAATGAACACCTTCCAAATTTAGTTACTCTTATGTTTGCAGATGATATAGTAAATTTTTCAGATACACCGGGAAGACTTCAGAGACAAATAGATCATATTGCCAATTTTTGCCGCAATTATGGTATGAAAGTAAATTTAAATAAAACTAAAGTTATGGTTTGTCGTCGTGGAGGTATTTTACGAAAATCTGAAAAATGGCTTTTTGAAGGTAAGAAACTAGATGTTGTATCTCACTACAAATACCTTGGAATCACCTTTACTAATAAACTTTCTTGGACAAAAACACAAAAGCAACAAGTAATACAAGCAAATAAAGTAGTATGTATGATAAAAAAATTAATTATAAATACCAGCATCTAAATATCAATCAGCTTTTTAAGCTCTTCGATATTATGGTTGTACCAATTATTTTATATGGAAGTGAGCTTTGGGGCTTTAGTAGAGTTGAGTTGATAGAAAGAGTTCAATAAAAATTCTGTAAATATATTTTAAAAGTAAATAGTAGCACTGTAAATGCAGCAGTATTAGGAGACTGTGGGCGTCTTCCTTTATTAATAAAATATTCTGAGCGCTGTTTGAAATATTGGCTTAGACTTCTTCATATGGATGAAAGTAGGTATCCCAAACACATTTATAATATGTTGGTAAAGCTAGATTATAAGGGAAAAACAACATGGGCTACCCATGTGAGATCCTTGTTATTTCACACTGGATTTGGTTATGTGTGGATGGCACAACATGTTGGAGATTCTAATAGTTTTCTCATGTGTATCAAACAACGACTAAAAGATATGGCAGTACAAGAATGGCATAATGATATAAATATTAGCAGTAAATTATATGCTTATGGAGTTTTCAAATCTATGCTTACACTTGAAAAATATTTAATATGTGTCACATACAAAGGTTACAGAAATGCATTGGCCAGATTTAGATGTTCTAGTCATAAATTAGCTATAGAAGTTGGCCGTCAATTGGGTATCAACAGAGAAGAGAGGATCTGTGAATATTGTTTTAAGAAAGGTTTTAATATTATTGAAGATGAAGCACATTTTTTGCTAGAATGTCCTATGTACACGGAATTGCGTAATAAATATTTGCCAATAACATACCATGAACCTAATGAATATAATTTTAGAAAATTGCTTAATATGGACGAAATGTTTCAGATAGTTCAATAAGCAGCCTACATTTTTCATACTTTCAGGAAAAGATCAATGTTTTTGGTGTATAATGCCACATCATAATAATCATGTACCGTTAAACAGAAATCCATATATATGCTCACTATTTCATAAGATATATTTAAGAAGCTTGTTATTTAAATGTTTTGAAATCATTTATTTATCTCTTTACTTATTTAATTTTTTGACGTTCCTTCATATCTTTGAGTACTATTGATGTATTATTCTTGTAGGAACTTTGGGCCTGAGGCCTTTTTCTTGAATAAAACACTTGTTGTTGTTTGTATCACCAGATGCTGCTAAGGTTGCCGCAGTTAAAGAGATACAGGCTCCCAAAAACACTTCTGAAGTACGAAGTTTGCTGGGCATGGTGAACCAATGTGCCCGATTTATACCTAATCTGACAAGCATTAATGAACCGATCCGTCGGTTAACTCGTGCCAACACTTCGTTTGAATGGGGAGACGAACATGGTTTAGGCCTTGGCCTATCTGAAACAAAGCCTGTCAGGTGAACGGAAACTAAAATATTTTGATACAAATCAAGCAATAGAGCTCTTTGTAGATGCAAGTCCTATAGGACTTGGCGCGATGTTGTGTCAGGAAAACAAAGTAGTCGAATATGCTAGCCGTGCTCTGTCTTTGCCAGAATCACGTTACAGTCAAACCGAGCGTGAAGCTCTTGCCGTCCTGTGGGCTTGCGAACATTTTCAATTGTATCTTCGGGGAGCAGTAGGCTTCACTGTTTGGACCGACCATAAGCCTTTGGTTTCCATCTGGGACAAAGCAAAACCACCATCACTTTGCATTGAAAGATGGGGGTTAAGGCTACAGTCATACAACTTGACAATCAAACACCTACCAGGAGATAATAATCCAGCTGATCGGATGTCGCGACATCCAGTACCTGGCTGGAACGAGTGTAATGAGTCAGATGAGGCGGAAGAATTTGTCAATTTTGTCACTGCACATGCGACTACAGAAGCCATGACACTCGATGACGTCATCAAAGCTGCCGCCTGTGACCCAACCTACAGAAAAGCTGTTGAACTTACTCAATCAGGTCAGTGGCACACATTAAAAACTCTGAACAATTCCGATGTAGATACATGTGAAATCAAAGACATAGGAAACATTAGGGACGAGCTTACGTCTCACCCGTCAGGTATTCTGCTTAAAGGCAACAAAATCCTAATTCCAAAAGCACTTCGTGAAAAAGCTATCGCAATAGCCCATGAGGGCCACCAGGGCATGTGCCGCACTAAATCATTTCTTAGGTCAAAAGTATGGTTTCCGGGAATAAATGAAAAAGTTGAAAGTGTTGTAAGAAATTGTACTGCCTGTCAGTTAGTTACCTCTGAACCAGCTCGGTTAGAGCCGTTAGAGATGTCTGACCTATCAAATGGTCCATGGGAAAACCTCAGTGCTGACTTCTGTGGTCCTTTACCTTCCGACGAATACTTGTTTGTCATAATAGACGAATATTCGAGATATCCGGTGGCTGAAGTGGTCAAAAGTGTACCTGCAAACTCTGTGCTTCCAGTGTTTGACAAATTACTGACAGAGTGGGGTATTGTGAAACAAATAAAAACTGACAATGGCAGTCCGTTTAACTCTCATGCATTCTCCGAATATGCTAAACATATGGGATTTCGTCACCGCAAAATAACCCCTCGATGGCCAAGGGCCAATGCACAGGCGGAAGCATTTAATAAACCTCTGATTAAATCAATACGGGCTGCTGCAGTGGAACAGAAAAACTGGAAGGAGGAGATGTACAAATTTCTACGGCACTATCGCTCTACTCCTCACCCGTCTACTGGATTTACGCCATACCGCCTTCTTTTGAAAAGGGACCCCATCACAAAACTCCCAGAGCCCACACACAGTCACGACGATCCGGATCATTTAATAGCTAAAGAAAATGACAGGACTGCGAAAACTAAAATGAAGGAGTATGCAGATAACCGGGACCATGCGAAAACATCCAACTTTCGACCTGGGGATAATGTGCTGATCAGAAATGATGTAAAATGGGACAAGGTCTCTCCTGTGTTTGTCCCTAGATTGTACACTGTTATATCAAGGCAGGGAAACATGATCACTGCAAGGTCTGGCGACCACGTTATTACTAGGAACAGCTCGCGATTTAAACATGCACCGGCCCACATTGACTCTCTCTTGACTGCTATGATGATTCGGAGGAAGGAGAGATCATGGACATCGAAACACAAACTGAACAAGAAAGTCCACTCAATGATATAGCAGGAAGTGAGAGCTCTTGTAATGAGCAACAAATAACTACGTTTCCGTCCAAACGTGTACTTCCTCAGCGAATAAGAAAACCTCCGTCACACCTTAATGACTACGTAAGAAGTTAAAATAAAGGTGTTTACCTTAAGGTGCTGGATGTGTAATGCTGACTCTGAATTTATAAGTAAAACAGATTTGATTTAATAGTCTTTTCAGTAAGTACAGTATATAGAGATATTTGATGGACTCTTTCTTTTACCGTTCGCTTCTTAATTACCATATGAACATTCGTGATAGACTCTGTCTTCATATTTGTTGTAAACTCCTCTCCTAAGGTAGGGAGGGGTGTAGTGTCTTGTTAACAGCTCAGTATGAGACTGATTGGTGGCACCATCTGTCATGCCCTTTTGTATTAAAATCACAGGGACATGACTACACGGCGCATGCGTGTAATACCGGAACTTCGGTTCTGTGTTTCAGTTGGAATAAAGTTTTAAGAACAGCAAAGTGACCTATATTTTGCGACCTATATGGACCGAAAATATGATTTGGAGCACCAAGACAGTCAGATGTGTCACAGATTGTATCCATTTGGCCTAGAATCATATGACTTAATTTTCTGTGACAGCCTGGCCAAATGTCCTTGTTAACCTCAAATTAGGTCTCTATGACCTATATTCTGTGACCTTCAGGAAAAGGTGCCATAAAGACATGTCACCTACACAGTCAGACGGTTCAGAAACTGTATCCATTAGGCCTAGAAACTTCTAATTTAACATCCAGATAACGCCTATTCAAATGTCCTTGGAAATTTGAAATTAGGTCACGGTGACCTATATTCTGCAACTTACAGGCAAAGAGGTGTCTTATGAGCATCCTGAATGTAAGATGGGCACAGACCGTATGCATAAGGCCTAGAATCATCCAGGGAGCAACATCCAGGAAGGTTATAAGCAAATCTCTTTGGAAACCAGAAATTAGGTTATGATGTACAGGCTATATTCTTTGCGCTATGAGCTAAAGAAATATGAATTTTAGCACCCAGACAGACAAGGTACGAAGGTACGAATTGTATCTATTTTCCTTTGAACCTTCTATTGAAAAGTCTAGGGAGGTAGTTGGCAAGTCTCCTTTGAATCCTGAAACCAAGTAACTTTGTTCTTATAAAACATGTCAAATACAGTCAGATAGGGCACAAATTATATCCTTTAGCCTTAAAATCTTCCAACACAACATCCAGGAAGATCTTGGCAAATCCCACGGGAAACCTGCATGTTACAGGCCAAAAAACATATTTTGAGCACCTTAAAAGTCAGATGGGTACAAATTGTATACATAAGGCCTAGGTCCTGGGCAAATCTCCTTTGAATATAAAAATTAGGTCATGGTGACCTACATTCTCTGCACTAAAGACTAAAAATATGATTTTGAACCGCAAGACAGACAGCGTACGACTTTGTATCCATTTTCCTTCGAATCTTTTATTGTGAAATCCAGGGGGGTCCTTGGCAAGTCTCCTATGAATCCTGAAATTTTTATTTTCCGTCCATTTTCAACATAGTAACATTAGCCATAGGCTATTCTCACAGACATATATAATAAAAGAAATGAGCTGCCAGTCGAATTCAGCTGAGCGTCATGGCAAATGGGCCACTTGATTTTACCTCTGGGCTTGGTCAATATTTTACAGGAGTTATAAGATCAAACGATATATGCGATGTAGTCTAGATACATTGCTACCGTTATCTTATTTTCCTATTTGAATTAGATGATGTTTAGGTGTAGTCGATACATTCCTCCAGACACCGCTTTGGAAATGTACAATGGTCCGATTCAGTCACATACTGACTATGGCCTCACAGTCCTAATTTGTCTAACCCTTATACAAAGGCTTCAAAATCGAGTCAAACGTATTATATATCGCAATTCTAACTATGAATTTTACCGATATCCGCCAGTGTCTTGGCATCGAATTAGTCGAGACAAAGACATGAATATCTTATGCGCAATTGCGCATCTTTGCGCACCTCGCACAGTCTAGTTTAAATATCATTTTATGCAGGGGCCCATTAAATGACAATCAGAGATGTTATCTGACCTGCATTACATTTATTTCTTATTCTGCTATATGTTCTAGTTAGTTATCTCTATCTCATGAGTGCAATATGTGTTACAATACATGTCATTTTAAATATTCTTGTTTAATATAATATCTTGCCGTAAACAACATTTATCATATTGTCATTTTTTCATTGTATTTTACATGCTTTTACATTGTATAAATTGTATTTCCGTACAAGGTCCTGTGACAGATCAGATTATCTTTAACCTGTATACACGTGTTTTAATAATGTACCGTCAACTGCTTTTCTATTAGTTTTGTGCCCTGGCATGAAGAGATGAAAATCGGAAGTTTTTACATAAATCTGTAAGGGCAACTCCTGAGGAAGATTAAGCTATATCTCGAGTTAATTTATTTTGCAACTGTATCTATCAGGGTGACAAACAGGATCAATGGAGCACTCTGTATGTATTAATTGAATCCGACTTGTATATTGAGCGATCCTTGTCATAAAGGCATGGGGATATTTTACCAAAAAGGGTTTTGCCAAGTTTAAGTATTATCCAGATATTAAGTAAAAAGGAGTTTACTAATTCGTAAGCAGCTGAACGTATGTCGTGATACTATAAAGTCTAAACACAGTTTGTTTATATTGGTTAGATCAAAGAAACAATTTGACTCATTGGGGTTTTTAATTGTGACTAGTTGCTCAAATATATAAAACTGCAGGTCCACACGTGTAAAGGAATGTATTCGTGGGTTAAACCAGACTATTATACCGTAAAAGGATGAAGGGGCCCTCTGGAGACCGGTTAAACACATATGGTGGTGCCCACTAGAGACCGGTTAAAGACATATGGTAGTGCTTACTAGAGACCGGTTAAAAACATATGGTGGTGCCCACTAGAGACCGGTTAAAGATATATGGTGGTGCCCAATAGAGACCAGTTAAAGACATATGGTGGTGCCCACTAGAGACCGGTTAAAGACATATGGTGGTGCCCTCTAAAGACTGGTTTAAGACATAATATGATGGGGCCTCTGAAGATTGGTTAAGACATATGATAGGGTCCTCTGGAAAATGTTTTAAGGCAGCTGGCGGTGCCCTAAGGGGGCCGGTTTAAGACATGGTGTTACCCTCTGAATACATAGGGGGGGGGGGGGGCTCTGGAGACCGGTTTAAGACATATGATGTGACCCACTGGAGACTGTTTTAAGGCAGATGGCGGTGCACTAAGGGGACCGGTTCAATACATGGGGTTACCCCCTGAAGACTGGTTTAAAGCATTAGGGAGAAGGGGGCCTCTGGAGACGGTTTAAGACATATGGTGGTGCCCTCTGGGGACCGACTTAATACATAATATAGGGCCCTCTGGTGTCCGGTTTCATGAATATGGTGGGGGTTGGGGGGGGGGGGGGGGGGGGGGGTTGGGCTCTAGGAACTGGTTTAAGACAATTGGTGTTGCCCTCTTGAGATCGGTTCTAAACAAATGGGTTTGTCTTCTGGAGACTGTTTTAAGATAATTGGCGGTGCTTCTGAAGTCCAGGTGAAGTAATAGGGTCGGGATCTCTTGAGACTGGTTGAAGACATGATGGGGCTTTCTGGAGACCGTTTAAGACATATGCTCTTGGGCCTCTTGAGACCGGTTTAACATATATATTGTTGGCCTTCCAATAGATCGGTTAAAGACATATGACAGGGCACTCTGGAGACCAGTTTAAGACACATGATGGGGCGTTCTGGAGATTTAACATAGAGTGGTGACCTCTGGAGCTTCTGTTTTAAAATGTATGATGACGTCAGAATACTTTCAAAGCAAATACAAACTCTCATTATCATCTAAAAAAGAACATCTTTCCGTCGATATACGTTTTTATCATTTTATATCCTTTTTTCGACCTAAGGATGTAAAAGTCTTAGTTTCAGTCAGTGATAGTTGTAGAGGTGGTAGTACCAGTAAAAGTTGTAGAGGTAGTAGTAGCAGCTGTAGTTGTAGAGGGCGTGGTAGCAGCTGTAGTTGTAGAGGGCGTGGTAGCAGCAGTATTTGCAGAGGTAGTAGTATATAGCAGCTGTAGTTGTAGAGGGCGTGGTAGCAGCAGTATTTGCAGAGGTAGTAGTATATAGCAGCTGTAGTTGTAGAGGGCGTGGTAGCAGCAGTATTTGCAGAGGTAGTAGTATATAGCAGCTGTAGTTGTAGAGGGCGTGGTAGCAGCAGTATTTGCAGAGGTAGTAGTATATAGCAGCTGTAGTTGTAGAGGGCGTGGTAGCAGCAGTATTTGCAGAGGTAGTAGTATATAGCAGCTGTAGTTGTAGAGGGCGTGGTAGCAGCAGTATTTGCAGAGGTAGTAGTATATAGCAGCTGTAGTTGTAGAGGGCGTGGTAGCAGCAGTATTTGCAGAGGTAGTAGTATATAGCAGCTGTAGTTGTAGAGGGCGTGGTAGCAGCAGTATTTGCAGAGGTAGTAGTATATAGCAGCTGTAGTTGTAGAGGGCGTGGTAGCAGCAGTATTTGCAGAGGTAGTAGTATATAGCAGCTGTAGTTGTAGAGGGCGTGGTAGCAGCAGTATTTGCAGAGGTAGTAGTATATAGCAGCTGTAGTTGTAGAGGGCGTGGTAGCAGCAGTATTTGCAGAGGTAGTAGTATATAGCAGCTGTAGTTGTAGAGGGCGTGGTAGCAGCAGTATTTGCAGAGGTAGTAGTATATAGCAGCAGTAGTTGCAGAGGCCAAACATGGCAGGGTAAACACCAAAAATATACCGCCACTCACTATACGAAAGTTTCGTTTGTGTTGGGAAGTGTATATGTGAACTAATAGCATTAAAAAAAACAGGTATGTAAATTGAACCTTTCAACTCAAAACATCTCCTACATTATTATGTGCATGAACGTCATCATGGATGTCTATATACTGAATTGATGTAAAGGGCAACCATTTGTCTATAGGGACTTACTACAGCAGAGACGAGACTAATATATTTAATATTTTTCAACACCGTAAATAATTTGAACACCGTGCACTATTTTTTATCAATGTTATCACATCCTGTTAGTATTGCCGGTTCAGGTTACATATTTTACTCAAAATACTCTGAAAATGAAATATAACCATCATAATATGAAATACATATAGCTGTCATCTTTATAATGTCGTCTCGCCATAAGTTATATCACTAATGCGTATCCATAGCAATTTTTACAATATACGATCCACAGTTGTTCCTGAGATATCTAAACAGTACAAAGTATAAACAACATACGAAAACGTGTTAGTTCTTGTGCATAGACTTGAATTTGGTACAATAATTACTACTTATTTGGTTTCTTTGGCATTTAATCAATGCACTCAGTTCAGGAGTTAAAAATAGGTCCTACATTAACACACTGAATGTAGGAAGTCATATTAATGTTTAATTGTTTACTTAGGTACTTTTAATCTTATATGTACAAATGTATCTTTATATCTTCGGGTGTGGCACAAAAGGCGATGGATCTGTATGAACTTGGGAAAGATATACAAAGTATATATTATTCCCTTGGGTAAAATACAAATAAATAACATACAAGGGCTGATTAATGCTTTTAGGAAGGTTGGGCTTTGCGGTTTACACCGAGAAACTAATATCCTAGAAAAGTCCACCATTCAAGAAAGGGGGAAGGGGGGGGGGGGGGGGGGGGGGCTTACGAACTCGGGGGAAACCACCGCAAAATAAAAGTTAATTTCTTTCATTATTGGCGATTTAAACCATCAACCCCTTCCCCCCCCCCCCCCCCCCCCCCCCCAACCCCTTCAATCCCCCGATTCAGCC